>JAREIK010000088.1:7719819-9188508 GCA_029783825.1 Sapria himalayana | reverse complement strand
AGAAGAATAGAAAAGAAGAAAAAAGGAAGAATGAGAGAATAAGAAGAGAAAAGAAAAAGAAGTCTAAGAAGAGCAGAAAAAAAAATAAAAGAAGAAAAATAGAAAAGATGTAAAAGTATGAGAGGAATAAAAAGAAGAAGAAGAGGAATATGAAGAATAGGAAAATGTAGAAGAATAAGAAAAAGAAAAAGAAAAGGAAGAAGAAAATGAAGAGGAATAAAAAAGAAGAATAATAAGAAGAGGAATAAAAAGAAGAATAAGAGGAATATGAAGAATAGGAAAATGTAGAAGAATAAGAAGAAGAAAGAAGGAAGAAGAGCAAGAGGCAAATAAGAACTAAGAAGAGGAAGAAGACGAAAGCAAAGAAGAGAATATGATGATTGATGTTGATGATGGAAAGACAGAAGAATTAAAAAAAATGAAGAAGATGCCGAAGAGATGAAGAGAACAATGAAAGAATGGAGGTTGGAGGTAGAAAAAGAAATAGAAAAAGAAAAATAAGAGTAAAAAGAAGAATAATAATAGAAAGAAGAAGAAGAAGAAGAAGAAGAAGAAGAAGAGGATGAGGAGGAGGAGGAGGAGGAGTAGGAGGAGAAGGAAGAATAGAAATAATAATAAGAAGAGGAAGAACAACAAGAATATGATAAAATGGAAGGAGAATAGGAAAAAAGAAAAAAGAAGAAGAGTAAGAAGAAGAAAAAGAAGAGGAGGAGGAGGAAGAAGAAGAAGAAGAAGAAGAGAAAGAAAAAGAAAAAAAAAGTAAAGAGGAAGAGGAATAAAAAGAAAAAAATAAGATGTAAAAGATTAAGAAGTGGAAGAAGAAAAAGAATAAGAAATAAAAAAGACAAGAAGTGGCGAAGAAAGAAGAAGAAATAAAGAAGAAAAAAAACTAGAACAAGAAGAAGAAAAAGAGAAAAAAGAAGAAAAAAAGAAGATGATGAAAAAGTACAAGAAGAGGAAAAAGATAATGATGATGAATAGGAATAAGAAGAAGAAGAAAAACAAAAATTAGTTGAGGAAGAAGGTGATGAAGAGAAAGAAGAAGAAGAAGAATAATAATAAAAAAATAGGAGGAAGAAAAAGAAAAATAAGAAAAAGAAGTGGAAGAGGGTGACAAATAAGAATAAGAAAAATAAAAAGAATAATGAGAACAAGAGGAAGAAGAAGAGAAAGAAAAAGAAGGAAAATATGAGGAAGAAGATGAACAAGAACAATAATAGAAAGAAGAAAAGGATAGGAAGGAGAGAGAAAAAAAGAATAAGACAAAAAAGAAGAAAAGAATTGGAAGAGGAAGATGAACAAGAAGGAGGAGGAGGAGGAGGACGTAGAAGAAGAAGAAAAAAAAAGATGTGGTGGAAAAAGTTGAAGTAGAAGAATAATAGGAAAGAGAGTAGTAAGAAATGCAAGAAGAAGATGATGATGAACAACATGAGGTAGAAATGGAAGTAGAAGAAAAGAAGGATGAAAAAGAAGAAGTTGAAGAAGAGGATGAAGAATATGAATAAGAAGAATAAGAGGAAGAAAAAAATAATAAGAAGCTGAGGAGGAATAAGAAGACAAAGAAGAAAAATAGGAGGGAGAACAATAAGAAAAAAAAAGATGAAAAAGAAGAGGAAGAAAAAGATAAATAATAAAAAGAAGAAAGGAGAAAAAATAAAAAGAAGAATAATAATAATAATAATAAGTGGAAGAAGAAGAAGAAGAAGCTGAGGAAGAAGACGAATAATAATAATAATAATAACAAGAAGAAGAAGAATAATAATAATAATAATAATAATAAGAAGCTAAGGAAGAAGAAGAATAATAATAATAATAATAATAAGAGGAGGAAGTGTAAGAAGAGGAGGAAGAATAAGAATGTTTTTAAGAATTTGAAGAAGAATTAGAAGAAGCCCGAATGAGAAGAAGGAGAAGAAGTGGAATAAGAAAAAGAAGAAGAAGAACAAAAGCAAGAAAAAAAGAAGAGGAATAAGAAGAGGATGGAGATGAAGAAGAGGAATTAAAAGAAAGAAGAAGAGGATGATGAAGGAGAAGAGGAAGATGAGGAGGAAGAAGAAGAAGAAGATGTTAATGATGATGAACAACAAGAACAAGAAGACAAAGAAAAAAAAGAGGAGGAAGAAGAAGAAGAGAAAGAAGAAAAGGAAGAAAATGAAGAAAATGAAGAAAATGAAGAAAATGAAGATGAATAATAAAAGGATTAAAAAAGAGATAAAGAAGGAGAAGAAGAAGAAGAATAATAATAATAATAATAATAATAATAATAAGTTGAAAAAGAAGAAGAAGATGAAGAAGAAGAAGAAGAAGAAGAAGAAAAGGAGAAGGAGGAAGAAGAAGAAGAAGAAGAAGAAGATAAATAAGAATGAGATGATGAAGAAAAAGAAGAAGAAAAATAGAAAGAAGAATAAGAAGAAGAAGAAGAAGAAGACAAATAAGAATAAGATGATGAAGAAAAAGAAGAAGAAAAATAGAAAGAAGAATAAGAAGAAGAAAAGGAAGATGTAGAAAATAAAGGAGGATGAGGAGGAGAGGAATAATAAAAATAACTAGAGGAAAAAAAAGAAGAAGAAGAAGTGTTAAAAGAAGAAGATGAAGAAGAAGATAAAGAAAAAGAATAATAATAAATAGAAGTAGAAGATGAGAAAAAAGAAGAAGAAGAAAAAGAGAAAAAGAAGAATAAGGAGAGGTAGAAGAAATATATGAGAAAAAAGAAGAAAAAGAGAAAAAAGAACACGAAGTTGAAAAAGAAGAGGAATAATAAGAGGAAAAATAATAAGAAAAAAGGAAGAAGAAGAAGTAGTAGTAGTAGTAGAGGAAGAAGAAGAATATGAAATGAAGAAGAATAAGAGGAATAAGAAAAGAAGAAAAACAAGAGGAAAGGAAAAAATAAGACAAAGATGAACAAAAGGAAGAAGAAAAAAAACAATGGGAAAAAAAAATAAAAAATATGTGCAATAATAAAAATAAAAAGAAGAAAAAGAAAATGAGGAAGAATAAGAAGAGAAAATTGAAGAAGAAGAAGAAGAAGTTGATAAAGAAGTGAAAAAAGAAGAAGAAGATGATGATGATGATGATGATGATGATGATGAGGAAGAAGAGCAAGGGGAAGAAGATGGAGAAGAAGGAGAAGAGGAGAAGGTGGAAGAAGAAGAATAAGAAGAGGAAGGAGAATAAGAAAAGGATGTTGAAGAATAAGAAGAAGAAAAAGAAGAGGAATAAATAGAAGAGGAAAAAAAAGAGAAAGAAGTAAAAAAAGAGGAGGATGAGGAAGAAGAAGTAAAAGAAAAATAAAATGAAGATGAATAACAGCAAGAAAAAGAAAAAGGATAATAATAATAATAATAATAAGAGAAAAAAGAAGAAGTAGAAGAAGATAAAAAAGATGAAGAAAAAAAGAAATAAAAAGTAGAAGAAGAAGAAGAAGGAAATTAAAAAGATGATATGAAGAGGTGGAGGAGGAGGAGGAGGAAGAAGCAGAAAAAGAATAAGAAGAAAAAGTAGAATAATAGTAGCATATTCATCATGTCACTTAGGTACACGCTAAGATGAATAATAGTGGTTGTATACACAGATGAACACATATTCATCATGTCATAGAAAATCTTTAGGAATTTTATAAAAGAAATTCATGTATCGTCAATAATAAGTTCAATAATAAGTTTAATACTCTTACTATTGATGTAATCAGATATCATGTGTTCGTATCCAACACATGACTCAATATCAGGTAAGTAAAATTTGATTGGTGTCTCGCATCCATTTAGAATTTCTTCTTCTTTAGACCAATAGACAAATAGAAATTATCAAACTTTAGTTTTCTGCTAGCCAACTAAATATATTTTAGTGAGTTTCATATTTTTTTAATGTATGTGAAACAATATTTATCTCTATTTGTACTATCAGGTTAATAATGTAACACATGCATCTTGCATAAAAAATCTCATCTAATGGTCCATCACTACTAGTCTTAATAAACATATTAATAGCAACTCCATTGTTAGATGCATTATCAAATGTGATACTAAATATTTTATTTTGAATATGATAATCTCTAAAGATTCTCATCATGCACTCATATATAGCAGGACTATCACGAGGAGGGAGAAACTCTAAAAAATCATAAATTATTTTTATTAAGTTTTCATTTAGAATTTACATGGTGGGTGGTGAAGCATATAAAAGATAGATCATTATGATTAGTCTAGATATTAGATATCATAAACATCATGTCACTATATTGCCTAAATTAATTAAATATTAATTATTTTTTTAACTTATACTCTGTAATAATATCATTCCTACATGTGGATCTAGGAATCATATGATAAGTAGGCTGGAAGCATGTCTGCATGATACTGACAACTCTATGATCCTCTAAAAATCTAATCGAAAGACCCATAATGGTAATTAATTTGATACTGATCTTCCTTCCTAAGTCATTGTAGTATATGAATGGGGTCAAAGAAGATGAACTAGATCCAGCTTCAAAAATCCTATCACTTATGCTCATTTGGGTTTGTCTGGGATCTAATACAATATATTTTTTGGTATATTAATCAACATACCTCTTTAGGTATCCAATCACACATGCACTTTTACATGTATATATTTTTTTATAATACTTACATTATGCCAATTCTTCATTAATACCACTAGTATTTTTATTTTTTATTATGTTAAAATGATTTCAAACTATAGATGTACTTTTAGTTTTTTATTTTTTAGGTATTTGAGTTTGAGTCGGGGCCATGCGAGAAAATATAATTTCAACATCGGATCTTTTCATAGGATTTTCATTATTATCTACATCTAAATCTAAATTAATCTTATTTTTGTTATATACACTATTAGCCTTTTTTTATTTATTTTATTATTTATAACTTTAACTCTTTTATAAAAACAACAAAAAAAATTACCTGAATAATAATCTAAAATTTGAACTAAAGATGAGATAGATAAAGCTGTAGCCCATAGTCCATAGTCTCACCCTAGTCCCCACTCCTACATCAACAAGAAACAACAACAAAATTCATCTTAGAACTCGAGAAGTTACAATACAAAATGAGTTATGAGAGTTGAGATTATTAAAGAGTAGAGGAGAATAAGAGATAGATATTTGAGAGTAATAACAGAGAGTTAAGAGTCAATACATAAATGAGAATACAAAATTTAAAACTTTTAATCTATATGTATAGACTTTTTTTTAATCATATATATTTGAAATTTTTTATTTTTATTTTTAAATTTTTAAGTGGGTAGAAACCCAATAACCATTGGATTTTTGGCCTAGCCATTGGAATGAAATCCAATGGCCAAGATGTGTTTTGCAAATATTAAAAAAAAGTATTAATTTTTTTTTTGGATTTTTACTGTTATGGTTTGAAATGTGGGTCAGGTTTCAAGTTTGGGCATTCAGCTCTCAGGTCTTGGGTGCGGATGCAGTGTAGTCCAACTGTGAGTAGGCGGTGTGCCTGCCACCCTAGCCATGCTCGAAGCTGACACGCGACGAGGTCAAGCTGAGCTTAGCATGACCATGTCACATGGTAGGGTTGACCAAGGCTAGCTCCACTACTCTAGTTGGAGGGTCTGTTGAATTAGTTCTACCAGTTCATCTTCATTAATAAATATAATATTTAAAACCTTAAAATAATAATAAACTCGTACCCACATGGTGGACTAGGTCGGGTTCATTAATAAAACTCTCCCTGCCATGCCACAATTAAAAGTTGACTGCTATCAAGAAGTAGGTGGGTTGGGAGCTAGATTCACAGTAACTCATAACCCATCAGGTTACTCCTTGTAGGCCATTGGATCATACCAATTCACCAAGCATGTGGGTCGTGCCAAGCTTGACATGAGGCATGGCTTGAGTTATGCCATATGCCAGCTTGACTCATGTCCAAGCACGATTCTAGATCATGCCTTGCCATGCCATGCACAAATTAGTTAGGTCATGCCCAAGCTGCCCAGCCCACTTGACACCTCTAGTTTGGAATGAATCATGCTAGCTTGACCAAGCCTGACCTATCATGATCCACATGACCTAGCCAAAATGTGTGCCAATGGACTAAGTCGAGCTATCCATTTACAGAGTCATGCTAGCATGGCATGGCCCATGCTAAAAACCATGTCATGCCTAGCATGGAATGATGGCCTGGGTATGCCTAAAAAAAGTTGTGCTAGCATGGTAGGGGCAATTTTACACCTCTATTTCAAACCCTCTTTTAATGTTCGATAGTGTAAGAAGGATATCCTTAGGCATATTTCATCACTATCTTCGTCCATTAGGGCTCCCTTGGCTCAACATTATAAAATAATCAAGGAATAGTAAATTATTAGGACAAAAAAATCATCCTTTTGATAATTAGAATTGACTTTTCAAATATTTTTCCACTTCAAGTGTACAATTAGTCAAGATGAAATAAAGAAGGTTGTCCTATCTTGTATGATGGTTGAGATGTAGAGTGTCAGCAATAAAAATGAGCAAATAAAATAAAACACACTTTACTACTTTTGTATGTTCTTTATGCATCAAAAATTAAATATGCACTTTTTGAAGTTAGCATTCATTCTCCCTAATATATCCATTAACATATTCATATTTACTTTGAAATCAGATACCATTTTTAGGGATTTGAAGCTCATGTTATCCCCAACTTCTTGTAATCCAAGTAACTCGTGAATAATCTATCAAAATTTACCAAATTATTCTTTTGTGGTATCTCTTTTCTTCTTAATCCTCGAGGTTGACATAAAATTTCACAGAACTAATATATTACCTCTTTCTCTATGGATATAGAATAAGTATGAATTTTTATTTTCTATAATCTATTGTAAAATGATGATAAAATATATGAAACCTTGCTCTCTATAAAGTTTTTCTTGGAGAATACTAAAATTATTTATATTTTGCTAGTTTTTTGATAGAAAAGTCACAATAGGTGATGTCATTCTTTATGGAACTTCTACGGTGCTTGATCATGGCCACTTTCCTTTTTCCTTGCTACTCATCTCTATAATACCACCCTTTCATCTTTGCCTTGATTGCAAGCCTTCCTCCATTATTGCATTGAAGTTTTAGGATTTTGGGTCATGGAATCAAAAGAGAAAGATGTTTGGGGATTTTATTATTTTATCCCCTGCATAAAGATATTTGTATAGTTATGCAAGGTCATGACTTAATGTAAAAATAATTTTGGAAGTCATTGCATTGGCTAATGGTTGTGATAATTAGTCTTTTTGAAAGTTGCAACACAAGTTGATGGCAACAATTTTGAGTCTGATTTGATCATATCATAGCTAAGTTTAAATTTGCAACTCATTTATGTGATGAGGTTTTATTGTGTGTTAGTATTAGGTGTGGTGCATATACAACAAACAACAACAGAAAACCCATGCTAAGTTGTGCATTTTGAATTTTACACAAGGGTGAGTTAAAATTCATGCACCCCCTTAAAGTTTATGTTTGTGTCCTACATTGCCCCTCTACTCATGGATTTCTCCTATAGTTGGGTTTCCGAAGTTTAATTTACTAGATATTCTAGCATGTTTTGATAGTTGAAAATGGTGTGTATGAGTTGAAATATGTTTGATTTGTGTTGATTTCATAATTTTTAGTATTTTGAAGAATTATTATGAATAGTTATGAAATTGACATATTTTTGGAGGTATTCAGTAGAGGAGACGAATCTATAAGTTTTTCATATATTTAACATATATTCTTAACTAAAACTCAATCTAAATGGTTATGGAAAAATCTTGTCACGATCCTACCATCTTGTTAGCATAATCTTTTCAATATGTCATATATTTGTCGATGATTGTGACATTATCATAAAGTTGCAACCATACCTAGCACGTAAAATTTTAATAGCTACAACATTAATTCTATAACATGGCAACTAAGTACCCCACTTGTAATCAAGGTCATGATTAATTTTAGAGAACAATGACTTTATCTTTATATGTCTCGATAGTATCAAGTCAGAGCAATGACTTTATCTTTATATGGCTCGATAGTATCAAGTCAGAGCAATAACTTTGTCTTTATAGGGCTTGATAGTATCATGTCAGAACAATGACTTATGCATAAAGTCATGACTTTTTTTATCCATTTAAAATAAAGATCTACAAGTACTCAGGAAAAAGTCATGGTAATTGTTTAAAACCATGACTTTTGGATCACTAAATATTATAAAGAATATTACTCAATTACTTGTATTTAAAAGGTCATTACTCTTATCCTAAAAGGAATACATAATTGTGACTTATTAGCATAAGCTACGTGCAAGTACTGCAGCTACTTCACAACAATATGGCCATATACTTATCAAGAAGGATAAATGACTAATGTAATGGTCACTTCATAGCAACGTAAACATATATCAATGTTGGAAGCAATTGCACCCCACTCCTCCCTCCCATCATGGCCACTTCATAGTGTCATATCCATCTATAGACTACAAATGATGAAGGCACAAAGTTGTTGTTATTTCATGGTGCCATGACTTTTTATTATAGAAAGATTAAGCCTAAGTCATGGTCATTCTAGAATCACAATCTTGTGTTTCAGATAGATCATGATGTCAAATAGAGTCGCAACCATGTTCTAGAGTTGCGACCTCAAATTGAAGATGTAAAAACTAATGTTATGACTTTCATTAGAAAGTCATGACTTCTTACTTAAAGAAAATGCTAGGCTACTTGAGTATAAAAAAAGAATTTAAAAATTTTTTGAAAAATCTCTATCTTTTTCTTTATGCCTCTCATGAAAAAAGCAAATATCATGGCAATGACAACCCTTAGGAGCAAATTTCACACTTATTAGGAGCTCCACCAACAATTAAGGAATAGATGACCAATGTCAATTCATAGAGTTTTGGGGCATGCATGTCAAATCCTAATTTGTATAAAATTTGTATTAAATTCGCATGGTTTATGCCTTTATGGTTTTTGTTATTTGGATTATATGAAGCAATAGTTTTCATGATTGATATAATATTGATTTGCATACATTTTATGTTTATAGATGTTGATAATTGGTGATTAAATATAACTCAAATTAGGATTTTGAATAATAGTGAGTTTTGTAAGGTTGTCATGGTGGATGATGACTAGAGGTGTCAAATGGGCCGGCCCGACACAGCCTGAACCAATTTTAGACTGCCAAACCGGGCTACTGTATCGGCCCAGCACAGACCTGTGGCCGAAAACCACCAGATTCAGCCCAGTTCGGGTCGGATAAAACCCTATTTTTTAAAAAAACTAGGGTTTTGGCGGCACACCGTTGTGCTGCCGCATGTCTTTACCCTTTTAGAGCTCGGTGAGGCTCGCCTATCAGGCATCGGCTCATATTGACCACGTTCGGTGTGTGGTCACGTGTTGTGCCTATGTGCCAATACGAAACAACAGACCAAGGCATGGCACTGTAGCATGCCATGCCATGCACTGGGGCACGGCACTATAGCATACCGTGCAGAGCACAGGCCGGCCCAGCCCATTTGACACCTCTAATGATGATAGGTAAGCCATTAAACTCACTAATACATGTGATAAGAAAGTGATGAAAGTCCTTTCAATTATGATGCATGAGATTAACCTATATATTGTACTATGAAGTTTGGGTATATTAATCAAGAGTATGATACTTACAAAGCTAAAAGTAAGAATACTCTTACATGTCAATTCATTGCATACATCTTAGAGGGACTAATTCTTAATTGAGATGAATATTATGTGAGATGTTCTCCCAAAAAGTTCATTTTTAGAGTGAGAGTTACATCATCACCAAGGATGATGGTGATAGGCAATCATCGAGATATGCTTGAATGTGTGGTGACTCACAAGGTGATAACAACTCATGTGAATTTTATTACTCGTATGGTTCACCCCAATAAAACTTAAAGAAGACATGTTATTGGTGCAAGTATAGTACTTATGAAGCTAAAAGTATAAAAGTATATAAATTATGTCAATTATTGGTCTTTAAGGCAATGGAAGCATGTGAATAAGAGTATGCATATAAAGCAAACATAATTAGAAATAGAAAAATTTGTCCAAAAGATATGAGATTTTGAATGATTCTCATGCAATGATGAAATGATGTCTCAGTTGTAACATATTGAGGGAACAGCTATAAGATGATCATCACTAGGAAGGGCTCAATGGTAACAACCATATTATATGCTAATAGAGAATGGGATTATTTGCACATCACTCCAACCTTCATGCTATGTCCAGTATAGGATATATTAAACAAATTAATGATATCACATGAATTAGATAAATAGGCCCTAAACCTAAGATTGATTACAATCTTAGTATCTCTTCTACTAAAAATGAGTTGCCTCTCATTGGATATCCAAAATATTGATACAATAAATATGGAATCGATAATTTGAATTAAGTCTATTATATTATTTGTACAACCTGTGTACTTGTAGATTATAATTAATAAAATCACACTATTAATGAACGTTTTAAAACATTACCTAATTGATTAAGTTAGATAGAGTAACAAAGTCATAATAAATTTTTGATACCACCTAGGAGATTATTTATCTTGGTTGGTGAATATGAGTTGACATAATTATTTTTACAAAAAAATAAATTTTTTTTAGTAAATTGGATACCATTATATTTGATAAATATTTTCGGATTAAATGTTTAAGTCATGTTAACTTGCTTGAATGTGGATAGTTACATTTTAGATTTGCTTGCATATCTCTTGTTTTTATTTTTTTTCATTTTTTTTTATTTCAATCATTTACCATAACTTGAATTTGAATGTACAACCACTCCTACCAAAACTTCCATTCAAGATTTCGTAAAGATCTATGATAAGATGATGTAGCATATAAAGGGTATTTGGGAAAATGGTATCAATAAGTGATAATGTCACAAACTACAATTATGATGAGCCTTATTATGCTTAAGGAAGTGACTTATATGTTAAGTCTTATGACAATCATTATCAATCATATTATCAATAGAAAGAGAATCATGAAAGTTGGGGGTGTGGAAGCCATTAAGAGATTATAGATTATGGTTCTCCAACATTTTCAATATATTATTAGATGGCTAAACTTAAAGAATTTCTAGGAGACTTGAGGAAAGCCAATACTAGTGAATAGGTAATGATTAGTCCACAAAGAAAAAAGCAAGAAGTCACAAATTGAGTCAAGTCTTAAAAAAATGCAATATTCAAAATCTCTATAGATAAGGCGAAAATAGATATGAATGAAACTTTAGAAGAAGATGAAATAAAAAGATAATGTTCTTAGTTAATACATAAAAAATTATGATGGAAAAATCTTAATGAGTAATTTGAAGATATGACCTCAACTAATGTCTAAGAGCAACACAAGGCTATCCTAGTATTAAAGGAGAAATTAAAGAATTTTAGTAAAATCTCTTTATTCTTCTATTTGCCCCTAATGAAATAAGAAATATTTATGACAGCTACAAATCCTAGAAGCGAATTCTATACTTCCAGGAAACTCCAAAAGCAAGCAAGGGATGGATAACCAATATCAATCCCTAGAGTTCAAGGGCATGGCTCTCAAACCCTCCTCCTCTAAAGTACAATTCCATAATTTTATATTAAATTTGTGTGGTTTATGATTTGTGTTATTTGGATAATATGATGTGATAGTTTGTATGATTGATATAATATTAGTTTGGTAATATAGTATGTTTATGAATATTGATGGATGGTGATTAAATAAAACTTAAATTAGGATTTCGACTAAAAGTAGGTTTGTGCGTGATTATCTTGATGGTATGTGATAGGTAAGTCACGATACTCACTCATACATATGATAAGAAGGTGATAATAATCCTTCCAATTGTATGCATGAGATAAACATATATGTTGAATCCCAAAGTTTGGGTATATTAATCATCATGAGCATAGTACTTACAAAGTCAAAAGTAATAATATTTTTAAATATCAATTCTTTGTACACATCTTAAAGAGACTAGTTATTGATTAGTATGGACATTATAAAGAGCATTCTCACAAAGATTTCACCTTTAGTGTATGAGTCATATCATCATTGAGGAGGATGGTGATAGGTATTTCTCGGGACATGCTTGAGTGTATTGTGACTCACAAGGTGATGATAGCCATTGTGAGTTCTTTTACTCATATAGATCTCATCAGTAAAACTTGAAAGAGATGTATATTAATTATGTGATTATAATGCTTATGAAGTTGAAAGTGAAATTGATTAGAAATCATACCAATTATTGATCATTAAGAAAATGGAGGCTAGTAAATAAGAGTTGGCATATGAAGTAACCATCCCGTATAGTTGACAAAGTTGCTATAAGATATGGGATAAAAAATGACCCTCACATGGGGATGTGTTATCTCAATGATGATGTACTAAGGGGACAAGTATAAGGGGAGCATTATTAGGAATGGATCAATGGTGATAACTACCTTGCATATCAATAAGGAAAAGGATTATTTACACAATATCCCCAACCTTCATTTTGTATCTAATATAAGATATATTTATAATTGTATCAATAGAGTGATAGATTTGTAACATACAAAGATTGACACAACTATTTACATAATGTTTTGGATCATAATGGATATTGAAATTATCATATAGCTCAATGAGGTATAATAAAGATATAACACAATGAATATTATGACTTACATAACTTTTGACTCCTCATATTCTCATTAATCTTCCATGTCTCCATTTCACATAAAAATCATACTATTTCACTAAAATTTGTCATAATCCATCAAAAATCACAAGTTTGTGAAATTATTCAATTAAAAGCTTATTTCAGTACAAACTTATTTCTATACAAATAAATTATATTAAACTTATTGGAGGCTTATTGTGGCTTTGAGCATCGGTCGGGTACTTGTTTGTTGTGATATAGAATTAATATCACCATCATAAAAGATAATATGAGCTTGTGCATATGCGACTCAAAGAAAATATTATAGTTAGATTAGAATATATTGTATAGTAAAATGATTAAGTCAATGAGGTGATAGAGTCATGGTATATGAAGATTTCTATGACTATTTGGTTAGAGTTTTAGTTTAAGAATGAATATTGAAATTATCTCATAGCTCAATGAGGTATAACAAAGGCATAACACAAAGAATATTATGACTTTATATGACTTTTTGCTCTACTAATTCTCAACAATCTACCAAGTCTTTTATTTCATACAAAAATCACCTAATTTCATTACAATTCATCATAATGTATCAAACCCACAATTTAGTAAAACTATACATTTTGTGAATAATAATAAAAATAACTAGTTTTATTCAGTATTTGTCATACCAAATAAAAGTGATTTGAAGTGAGAAAGGCTTACACGAGTACATCTTAACTCTCAATCTAACCTTGAGACAAACACTATAACCAATGTTCGATATGTCAAATATCAGATAATACTAACTATTTTGTATGATTTTCATGATGTAATTTTCCTAAAGGAAGGGTTTATCGATACTTATTTCACAAAATCTTAGTTTTAAAGAATTTTGATGAATAGTTGTGAAATAGAGAGTTTTTAGTGTGAGTATGCTACTTGGTGGAGTTCAAAACCATGAAGGGAGTGAAATGTCATGCACGTAGTAGAATTTGACATGCTATGAATTAAGTATGCCTTTAAGTACTTATAGATTGGTTTCAGCATCTATTCTAGTTCAAAACTCTACATACATAGTCGTAATAATTTTCATATGTCATAACTCTACTATATTATTATCATAATCCTTTTACTATGCAGCATATTCTTTTAGCTATGAAGATTTCTAGAAATTAGAGACAAAGTAGCTTGAAACAGCTTTATGACTATGACATTAACTTTACATCACAACAACCAAGTATAATACTAGTGCTAAAAGCCATGGTAGCCTTTAGATGCTGTGACTTTTCCTTTACCAAATAATAAATATTCAAACCAAAGTTGTAGCTCTAATATTAAGTCATTACTTTTGTCATTACAAGGAGCCAAATTTGAGCAGTGTCCAACACAAGCACTGTGACTCTCAGCTCAAGAAAGAAAGCAAAGTCATGACCATCACACAGTGTCATGACTTTGTGTTACTAAATGCTCAATTTCGATTACATTCTATCACTTTAACTTTGTCTTACATAGACTATATTAGTCATTATGACTTTTTCTAGCATTATAACCATCAAGCAGTGAGTCATACTTCATCGAGACCTAGTGCCCTAGGACAGACTTTGAGAAGATAGCAAAGGATAGCCTTTCATCAGGTGGGCCCTCTTCTACTTCGTCAGATCCTGATTTCCAACTAGGAGTGGTCAGTGATGTTCCACATACATAGTCGGGGATTTCTCATGCTTCATCAAGTGGTAGATGGAAGAGATGAGCAAGTCATCATGGGGGTGCGGCATGCATGCTACCTCTCCCCAGGGCCCCTATAAGCCTACCTCCTAGTCGTGTTGAGACCAGGCATCTCCCCATTGATGGAAAGGCCATGTGGGCCTCGCATCGTGATGCAGTTGTGATGCCCAGTTTTAGAATATTGGACATTCAGTTATTGTGTACCATATTTGATGAATATTATTTTGTAGTTGTTGCAATAGACATAGCGACGAGGTCATTCTCTCCCATGACCACAGCATAGAGGAGGGGAACACCTCGCCTATGAGGATAGAAAAGGCTCCCAGCCCACATGTGGAGTGTTTGGATTTAGATGCACCAATATGCAGCGTTGACATGGATGTTATGTTTACTTGGAGGAAACATGATACGTTCGTGCACGCATCTTCACCACTAAAGATGAGGGCATGGAAGGATATGATGGAAAAGGATGATGTAGAGATGAGATGCCTATTTATAGATGATGAGATCAGTTCCATCAAGAGAGGCTACCTTGTCCCATCATTATGACCATCCTCACATGTAATATTAAGGCTATAAAAAACACGAGTACTTTAAAAAGAGCTTAGAACTTGTACAAGATTCACAATGTTGTGATTCTTGCCATTCTCGAGCTGTTCCTTAGCACAGATAGACTAGAAAAGTTGTGGATCAAACTAAACTTTGCTTCTGCCTGAATTAATCCTAATAGTAAGATTAAGATTTTCTGCAAAAAAGTGGTTAAGGTGGAGGTCCTTGAGGATAAGATTCAGGCTGTACATCTTGGCATCCAGAGTGAGCTTTGGAAATATAGTTTTTGGCTCACTATCGTATATGCCAAATATAGTATTCACAAGAAGAGAGAGCTATGGAAGCACATCCATGGCTTTTCACAAGAGTCTTCCCTACCTTAGTTGGTAGCAGCCAATTTCAATAGGGTCGCAAGCTGTGATGAGAAAGCATGAGGCAGGCCTCCCATACTGAGAGCGTTGAAGAATTTCAATGAGTGCATGTTGGATAGCAGTCTCATAGATGTGGGGTTCGAGGGATCCAAGTTTACCTAGTTAGCTCGAAACATATGAGAACGTCTGGAAAAAGTCATGATTAATAATGAGTGGAATAATAACTTTTATAACCTGAGAGTTCGGCACCTTAATAGGGTTGCATCAGATCATGCTCCACTATTGATTGAGTGCAGCAACGAGATGATTCGGATGCGAATGACATATAAGTTCCAACACATGTGGGTGAAGCACATGGGCTTTCATGAGATCATGAAGATCAGCGAGAACTACCCCATACACGAAATCGACTTGAAGAAATGGGCCCACAAGCTCTTCTGCCTCAAGTAGACCCTTCATTATTGGAACAAAAATGTTTTTTTTGGAAAAATCTTCAAGAACATTTCCAAGGTGGAAAATCTTGTCATGAAGGCGGAGAGGGGGTGGGATGGTAATAAGATGGAGGATAGTCTCGATAGATTATTCTAGGCCATGCATGATTTGGATGATCTGCTTCAGAGAGGAGATCTATTAGAAGTAGAAGTCGGTGATGAAATGGCTAAGAGAATGTGACAAAAATACCAGTTATTCCACTCATTAGTCAAAAATATATTCAAAAAGTCGCATATCCACCAAATGTGGATTGACAAGAAGAATTTATCGACCAACAATGGTGAAATCAGATAGTCGAGTGTGGATTTCTTCTGTAAGCTCTTGATCAAGATTGAGATGGAGGATGATAGCCTAGACTGCAACCCTCATGTTATCTCGAGGGAGGAAGGACTAAAGATATGTAGGACTCCCACCTTAGAGGAGGTGAGGAAGATACTGTTTGCTATCAAGTCAGATAGTATTTCGAGGATGGATAGATTTTTCTCTTTTTTCTATAAGTTATGCTTGAGCATAGTTAAGAGGGATGTGTGAGAGGGTTGTGTTAGCTACTTCAAGGGGGAAGAGCTACCAAAATCCTTCTGCAACACTATAATCTCTCTGTTCCTCAAGAAGAAGAATCCAACATTTTGGAAGGACTATAGATCACTCAGTCTTTGCAATGTTTCATACAATATTATATCCAAGATGCTGGTTGTGCGGGTTAAGATAGTTCTCCATAAGTGAGTATCGGAGAATCAGGTTAGCTTTGTGTCGGGAAAAAATTTTTAATAATATTCTTCTAGCACAAAAAATGACTCGCATGATCTCCAAAGAGAATAGGGGGGCTACCAGATCATTAAGCTCGATATGGAGAAATTGCATGATTGGTTGGACTAGTCATACCTGAGTAGGGTATTAACCAAGTTCGAATTCCATGTATAGTGGAGTAGCATGATTGATAGGTACGTCTCTCATAAATGGTTTTTAGTTATGATAAATGGAGAGGCAATGGGTTTCTTTCAGTCCACTTAGGGGATCAGGCAAGGGAATCCACTATCACCAGCCCTTTTCATCATGATGGTGGAGTACCTCTCAAATTGTCTCAATGAGCTCTATGAGAAGTACCCGTGAATCAATTACCTTACGGGTAGTAGTGTGTAATTTAGTCACTTGGCCTATGTGGATGACATCATTATCTTCACTAATGGGCTAATTAGCTCCATTAGGAAGGTAAGGGAGATGATACATAGGTATGAGCAGATTTCAGGCTAAACCATTAATTTTCTGAAAGAGTAGTTTTTATTTTAAGGAACAAACCATACCTAACAGAGTGGTCCAGCTCAAGAATATTCTCGGGATGGAGAATTGCAACTTCCCCATCACGTACTTGGGTTGTCCCCTTTTCAAGAGGTACTACAAGAGTGTCTATTTCGATAATGTCCTGATAAATTTTTGTTCTCGTATAGAGGGTTGGTCGAACAAGTTACTTTCAAAGAGATGAAAGATTGTGTTTATTTTTGCCTCGCTCCCTCTTTATCTTATCCAGGCGATCAAACCCACTATGATATTAATCAAGGTGATAAACTTATGTCTAAGTTTTTATGGAGTCACGGGAAGGATCTGAGGCATATTAGGTGGACGAGAAGGGTGAACCTTTGCATACAGTGTGACGAGGGCTGCTTGGGGTTTAGAAATATTTGAGACATCTCGAGAGTGATGAAGATGAAATTGTGGTTGGAGTTTCAAACCAAGTAGACCCTTCTCAACATGTTTTTGAGGGATAGGTACTATAGTATAGGCTTCCTCAATACAAGGAAGAGATACTCTGCCATGCTAATGTGGAGGAGAATAAAGAAAGAGAGTGTCGAAACTGAGGAGTACATGGCGTGAAAGGTCGAGAGCGGTGACATATTGTTTTGACATGATAAGTGGGTCAATGAGAAAAAGCTTAGCTCGCAAAGGGCCTCAGGTTCCCCTAAAACTCTAGTCAAATAGTTTTTCAAGGGTGATAGTTAGGACCTAGAAAAGCTTCATAAGATGCTCCCACCTAGATTGGTGGAATGGATTGTTAAGATCGGGAGAGGTCTGGTGGACAAATCAGTCTGGCTTCTTAATATGGGACCTTTCAGCTTCAAGTTAGCTTGGGATGTGATATGTTCTATGGGTGACTTGATGTTGAATCACATAGGAATATGGTACAAGCATATTCCTATTAAGATTTTTTTTTTTTTTGAATGACACTTAGTTAATTGATTCATCTCAACAGATGAAATTCTTAAGAAGAAATACTACAACCTAGCATCTAAATGCAGTAACTTCCTATAGGAGAAGACGAGTATTCAACTTATGCTTCACTATAAGGATTCCTAGCGAGTATGGCAAGAATACTTCCCTAGTGTGAATACTCTAGACTACATGATAAAACAAGTCATGAAGCTTGCCAAACCTTTGAACTTGAAGATTAAGGCTGATTTACCATGGATCAGAAGGTACATAGCTCTCCTGATTATGTGAGAGATTTGAAAGGAGCATAATGATGTCACCAAAAAAGTATTGTGACTTTACGAGTTGAATATCTCATGCCAAAAATCATAGTTAGTTGACATTATCCCAAAACCTAGTTGAGTGAGGATCTCTCATCCAACTTTACTCCACAAATGAATGGGTTATATAAGTAATAAAGTGGATACAAGTATAGATTTCAATGTCATATAAATTATTTTGATGGTTTGATTAATCAACAATGAACTAATAACAATATTAGTTGAATAGATGTACTTTGTTTTTGGGAATATACACGTAGGCAAGGGTTACAATTTTTAGTATTAATCAATAGCATGATTGATTATTAGATAAAGAGTAAATTAATATGGAATTGCTTGTGTACCTTATTGGCATAAAAGGTGGCCATCATCTATTAGAGTTTCACTATCATGGATGATCCCCTCATAATAATCTTCTCAATATTTGAAAACCAAAGCAATACGTCAATATGTACAAAGGTCATTCGTATATCTATTCTTTTTAAAAAATATGTGCAGTTTTATTTTCTAATCTCTAATTATCTCAAATATGTGAGATAATGTGATACTAATTGTGTTTGAGCTTTTGACTTCATAAGCATCATACTCAAGATAATTAAATATATATCTCCTCATGAATATCACCTATGTAAGTCATACAAGTGTGAATGATTCACAAGGTTGTCATCTCATATGAGTCTCCCCCACTTGCATCTGTCTAATGACATACTTGTCACCATCTGTCAAAGCTAACACATGACTCTAACACTATGTTAGAACTCATTGATAAGAAATTCTACTTAACTTTTATATTACTCAAATATTAATTCTTCTAGATAGTACACAGTATATACTTTTAAATATGTTTAAGATTTCAGCTTCATGACCACCATACTCACAATTATTAATACAACTTAACTTTTAGTTTTAACATATTGGTCTATTTTATGTATTAAGATTAGAAGAGCTACCACTTCTTTTTTTATCGAATCATGTGAATGGGTCTCATGATGTACCTATTATCATCAAACATGGCTGACATGCATAAACTAACATATTCATGAAAACCATACTTTTTGGTTCTAAATTTCATCTATATCAATCAACATCCAATTACTGCATAATTATAAATATAAACTCATAAAATCAATAATTCATCACAACAAAATTACATTGTCAAACTAGAATTCAATTTAGTTAGCCATTGGAGAGAAAATCATGTGGTACATGTTGAGAAATATCTCATAGATTCAAGGTTTTCCAATGAATGCTAAAATAACTTTCTAAGTACAATACTCTATTCCCAATCAAGATTTGCTTGTTGTTCACTTAGGATTTGCCCTTAATTCAAAGTTGAATTTGTGTCACTTAGGTTTCTTGGCATGTGCATTATGTTTTTCTTCTCTCCTTCTTTTTCTCTAAGTAAATTTTATACTTTTGGAATCTATGTGATACTTTAAGTTGGATGTCATGGCAAAAAGTTGAAATTACATCTTTAACATCTCTTTAGATCTCCTCTAAAGTACAATTTTCGTGGAACTAGGAAAGGCCATGATAAATGCTTATCTCTTTGTAATAAAAATTCATGTTACCAGGAAGGGTCATGGCTTTAATTTTAACTTTTCGAGCAAGGCATCACTGCATTGGGATTATTATGATTAAAATTATAATCTCTATAACACAAAGTCATAGTATTGGAATTAATTATGACTTTGGTCTTGTCTTTGTGATCAAATTGTCATAGCTCTGAGATTATCGTAACTGAGGCAAAAACTCTTTATAACACAAATCATAGCACTGGAGTTGAGCACAACTAGAGAACAATTGCTCTAGTCATGGCATTTTAGCTATGCTTTGAATAAATCGTGATTATGGAATGTTTCATGACTACTTTTACCAATCTGGTATTCATAGGCAATAATGACTTTGTTACAATGCTTACTTTTTAAAATTAGGCAAAGTCACAAAATATTGTTAGGAGATGGTCTCTTGTCCAAGCAATCTTATAAGTATATGGGTCATATAAATAGTTAAGTGAATTTCTATCCATATATCAATTCTTCAAAGATTGTGTATATTGAATGTTCGATCAACCAACTATCAGTAAACTAATACTTTAGTTGAAAGAATAAAATTAGGTATTTGTAACACTCTAAAAGTATAGGATTAGTGCATATGATTAGGCATGATGACCTATCTAAATGGTGTAGATATTATTATGCTTAGTTATAGAATGCACAAAATATTATTGTGGAAATACTCTAGTGTCTTGTTAGCATACAAGGTGGTTGTCAACTATTAGGCTCTCCCTAATGATGATCCAGTTATCTCCTTTGTACTTTACTATGAAATAAAAAATCATCCAATGCTAAATGGGCATTCACATGTCCATAAATTTTAGGCAACTCATCAAATATCCTTAAATATCAATTCATATATGTAGTCTTATTTTCCAAACCTCATGCAACATATAGATGTAAATACATGTGGTAGTAAAAGAATTTGTAATTTTAATATGTAAGTGTCATAATAAAACAATTAATATACTTTATCTCATATCTTACCAGTAAGAGTCTAATGATAGAAAGTAACTAGCAGGATTTTGACCACCATATGAGTTACCTTCACTTTTATGTGTCTCATGGCTTACTTCTAATCATCTACGAATGACAAGCTATTCTCATACTAAAAATAAAATCCTTAAAAAATATTCTCTAAATTACTCACATCAATTAAGGATTAGTTTTTTTAAGGCATACACAATAGATTGGCTTATAAAATTATTCTTCTTTTAGCTTCTTAATTGTCATACTAACATGATTAAACTTGTTTCAATGTTGGGTTTTAACATATAAGTTTGTCTAACACAACACAATCAGAAAAGCTTTATCTTCTTTCCTACTATTATGTGTGAGTATATTTCATGTTTTATCTATCATCATCCATTATAATAACATACACATACTTACTAATAGTAAAATTATAATTTTAGTTCTACATAAATATCACATCCATTAATAATAAAACCATAATAAAATTTAAACATAAAATCATTCATTAATCAAGAATCCATTATAAGAAATCAAATCACCCAACCATAAAATCATTCATTAATCAAGAATCCATTATAAGAAATCAAATCCACCAACCATAAATTTTAATTTAGCCTAACATAGGAAAAAATTCACATGAGATGCTTCGAGATACATCTCATGGAATTTTAGGTTCTCAATATAAGCCCTCAAGAGCGTCTAAGAATCAAAACTTTTATCCATATCCATAATACTCAGTCATGCACTTTGATTTTTTCCCTGGGTGGAATAAAAAGTTCAATTCCCCCCTTTTAGGATTTATGTTATGCCTTTTTTCCCTTTTGTTGTGTATCTCTCTTAGGGTTGGGTGAAATTATGTTCCCAAACCATAGATTTTTTTATTTTCTCTCGTGCCCTAGAAATGTTTTCTCATGTTTTGAGCTTTTATACTCGAATAACTGTGTGAAATTAAAGTCAAAAGTTATGACTTTTTAGAATGTCATAGCTTTTTCTTTTTAGTTCTGTAATACAAAGTAGCAGCCCTAATAATGAGTGATGTCTTTAGTCTCTTTCTCAATTTAGAATTCCATTGAAATGGGAATGGCCGAGACTATATATTTTGTCTCTTGAACACAAAGTTGTGGCACTAGATAGGTCACATCTTTAATCTCTATCTTGTATGAGATGGGCATGACACTAAGAATGGTCACATTTATATATTTCATCTATGTAACACTAAGTTGAAACACTAGAAATATTGTAGCTTGTGCATTTCATTATTGTAACCCAATTTCATGGCATTGGCTACCAACATGTGATATCCAATTATGTCAATAATAAGAATAACAAATTTATTATTAATGATTCTAACTAGGATATAAAAATTTTTTTTATGAAA
Organism: Sapria himalayana; assembly: GCA_029783825.1. Lineage (NCBI taxonomy): Eukaryota > Viridiplantae > Streptophyta > Magnoliopsida > Malpighiales > Rafflesiaceae > Sapria > Sapria himalayana. The sequence goes on along the minus strand of JAREIK010000088.1, from coordinate 9,166,307 downwards.
TTCCTAAAAATTTTTTATGACATACCAAACATATATTTGTCTATATACACTCCCACCACTTGCATTGTACTTAAGTATATACATAATATTAGTATCATATTAGCAAGTATATAAGTCAGTTTACATTTAGTGTCATTGATATTGAGATAGAAACTAAGTATTCAAAATATTGGTCCTCCATTCTATCTCTATATTGCTTGGATGCATATAAAATATTTTAAAATACACATCCATGTGCATGAACCAGGGATACTAACATGAAGGTTTTTTTCATGAAAAACTATATATTTACATATTATGATACTTGGTATGATTATTGTAGCTAGGCTCTGTGTACGAACATGGATATCATATTCAGAGATGATAATTTCTTCATTTCAATTAACTATGGACAAAAGATGAAGTGGTCCATCAAATAGAAGTAAGTCATCTAGTTACTTAGATACTGATTACTAATCCATCATATCATATGATGATAATAAGAATTTTGATATTTTACTTTTGGTCGAAATCAAAGGATGATAATAATATGATGATATTTTCGAATTCATTTATCCTATGCTATCTAAAATGACACATGATCTACAAACTCATTCGATGTCTAATGTAGCATTAGAGTTTGTTTTTTTTGTAGCAGCCAATATTATCTTTGATTAGAGATTGAGATTGTACTAGATATCATAGAGACACTTACATGCATGGAGGAACTAGAAAGATTCGAGATTGGGCATTCAGGGTAAAGCACAAGAGTTATTAACGGATGATAATTCATGGCACATAGAAGATATTTAGGCCACCACGAAATATACTTGTAGATGCTTATATGATGATGATGATATACATCTATTATATCATAAAAGTGTTATAGACACGAATTGATGATTCATGTGCTTTTTGATTATTTTGTTTACCATATCATATCTTCATTATTTTTTGATTTCTGCCTGTTATGTCATTATGCACTTATGATTATTTTCTTCATCTTATATTATATATATGTATGTATCATATTTTGCTTTTGATTATAGAATGAAATTAATTGATATTGATTAAATAGTTTTTAAGCTGAGCTGAATATCAAAATTTTTGTATTATTTATTTCAATTTAAATCAATTAAATATAATATTATTAATAAATAATAAATTAAAATTTCAAAACATTTTAATTGGATATTTGGATTTATACCCAAAAACTAGCATCAACATGATATTGCATGACCCAATATGGCTCAACATGATATTGCATGACCCGATATGGCCCAACATATCCTAGCATGGTTGTGCCTGGCTATAGGCCTAACTAGCCTTGTATGGTCTGATTGATTAGCAGGCATGCAATGGCATGCATGGCACAAGATAGATCTTGCGTCAAACTTAGAAAAGCATGGTGGCCCAAGTGGGCCACATAAACATGGATTGTGCCAGCATGGCAAGACCCATTTGACACCTCTAGTCATATGCTATCTCTCTTGCATCAGATGGTCATGATGCTAGGAAGGGCAATGGATGCATATTTCATCTCTATAACATTAAATCACAGTGCTAGGACTAGTCATGAATTATGTATCTCATCCTTATAATCTAAAGTGTTGGCATAAGGAATGAGTCACAACTTAGCTCTTTCCTTAAGAGCAGAAAGTCATGGCTATAGAAATGGGTATGGCTCTAGTGTTGCTATCTAGAACTTTCTATAGCTAAAAGGCATAGTGCTGGGAATAGCAACACGGCTTTTTCCTTAGACTTGGTCACTCTGTAATGAAAAAGCCACGACTCAAAAAATGAGTCATGGCTTTTAGGACCAATGGGGTACTTATTTGCTGTGAAATAAAAATAATATTACAACCATAAAAAATAGTATGAACTAGTTTGGTAGTAACTTCAAGAAAGTTTTATAGTCAAAAAGAATATATTACATAGTAAAATAATTGTCAATGAGGCGGTAGAGTCGTAGTAAATGATGATTGTCACAACTATTTGTATATATCTTTTGCCAATAATAGAAGTAAAAATTATCCTATATGCTCAATGAAATGTAACAAAGTCATACCTCAAAGAATATTATGATTTACATAATTTTTGGATCCCCTCTTCAAAAATCCACCAAGTATCCAATTCACACAAAAATCACTCAATTTTACTATTATTCACTAAAACTTTCAAAACTACAATTTAGTGAAAGCATTATGTTTAAAGCTCTTTTCTATATAAATACATCATAAATAATCATTAAAATAACAAATATTAGTTTGTGTTGGTGATACCAAACAACTATCTTGACATAAAAATAATATCATTACTATAAAATAGTTTAGAGCTAGTACAACTATGACTCCAAGAAAATATCATAATTATGATGAATAATTGTGTTCACTTGGTAGTAGAGTCATGACTTATAAAGAATTGCATAATTATTTTGGCAGAGTTATTGCTAAGAAAAATTTCATAACAATTTAAAAGTAATGTGGAATGTGTATATAAGTCATGAGAAAAAAATTATCATGACCCTCTATCAAGGGAGTCATCAAATATTAAGACCCTAAATATCATAAATTGAAAAAATATGTCTTGGCCATAAAAATATTTGCTATTAGGTAATATCTTCTCTCTAAATTGGATTTTAAGACAAAAAAATCTCCAAGCCAACCATATCAGCATGCCACATCATCTATTTACCCTTAGAAACTCATTTTCAAAACCTAGATCCATCCCACCCTAAGATCAACTCAAGGGAGAAGAAGATTATGATTTGATAATCTAAATATTTCTAAGCAAAAATAAATAACTTAAAATAATTTCACAAACTATTGTGAAGGAAATAAAATCCTCACATCAAACAATTAAACTAGGCCATATTATTTCAAGTGTAATAGTACATTGAATAAGCATAATTATATGGGTCATAACCAAACTTCCACAACAGATATAGTTTTGATAAGAGTAGCACCAAATATGATTCCAAGTCACAAATATATTAAAATATCCTCTCATTGGCTCATAAGATTTTTAATTAGTTTTACTAAATTTTTTCTCAGACTTTATTAACAAACATTAAAACAAGCCAAAACTACTCCTCGAGAGATTAAAAGATTATAAAATGGCTATTAGCACCTCACTTCATGAGGGTTTTCTACCATCAATTATAATTGGGGAAATATATGGATCATCAAGACACTTTTTTGGGCATCACTTTTGGCTTTTTTTCTTTTTGGATCTCCTAAGTTACAACATTAGTCAATGTTTTGAATTGCATTATTGCCTCCATTTCATTTTCTCCTTCCTTCAGATACCCAAGAATTATTATGAAAGTCATGTCTTTCTCTATCATTTCATCAACTACTAGTTGAGATTCTATATCTATTTTTGCTATTGGTATATTCTCCCAATCATTTACATCATTTTCTCTATGTAATTGTGAATAAAATTTTGGTACCCTAATTTCCTTTGGGAGAATTATGTCTTGGGGTCTTGGGAACCCAAATAATTAACCTTAAGGCCTCATAAGACCTATATTTGACCTCAAAAGTATGAAACAAACAAAAATTAATGTTAAGGATATAATATTTTTGTAATACCTCATTTACCCCTGATGATGTGGAAAATAATAAATGCCCATAAATACCCTCGCTAGCCACTCCTGCACACCATTATTTAAAAAATAAAAAAAATAAATTTCTTGAAAACTATATTGCTTGCATAGCATAGCATAGCGGTAACTTATAAATATATGCATCTATAAAACACTCCTTATAAATATTGTTTTCGAAAAACTATTAACTTAACACAACTTTGTATACACGGATTAATATTTTCATGTATACATGACTTATATATATAAACGAATTCATAGTCATATATTTGATTAATAATGTATCCATAGTCATATGTGTTTATATAGTCATATACATGTAATTGTAAACACACACACACACACATATATGTGTGTGTGTTTATACAGACATATACAAGTATATACACATACATGCGACTCTATATAATTTGATACGCATTTATCTGACTATATATACATGTATTCTTGTATATACAACTGTATATCCACGTAAACACGTATTTATATATGACTATATGCCTATATATATATATATACACACACACATACACAGTTGTTTGTAAGTCTGTACATATATATACGGTCATATATACGTGTGTATGCACATATATATGTATGTTTATACATGTATTACCTCATAAGACCTATATTTGTCCACATCAGCTGCTGATGTGGAATCATTAAGGGCATTTTTGTCCTGGAAATGTTTATATCCTTAAAGTCAAATATAAGTGTTATGAGGCCTTAAGGTTAATTATTTGGGTTCCCAAGACCCCAAGACATAATTCACCCATTTCCTTTTCTAGCTCTTTGGAGTATTTTTTTTTTTGAAGCAATCTGAAATCATGACTTTGAAGAATATCATCATTTCATAGCAATCATTCTCCTCTGTCTCATCTTCACTTTCATAGCTCTATATTTCCTGAACTATGTCATCTTTCTCATCTTCATTGAGCCAGTAGTGTTTTACAAAAACCGTCTACCTAAAGTTCATGTTTTGTTTCTTTATTGTACGGAATATGATATCTATCCTCCCATTAATCTTTTTCATCATCAACTGAACTCTACATATCTTTATAAATGTTGAATTTCCTTTGCTCTTCACTTAAACAAAATATGAACTCTCCCTTCTTGATATTAATGAGGGCATGTACAATGGCTAAATATTTTTATCTCAAAATCATTAAGTCTACTCATGTGACTTATTTAAGATCACATAAACCATGCACCTCATCGTATAATTCAAATCATCATACAAAATTTGAGCTTAGAGCCATAATTAAAATTCATATTAAGGGTACCTCATCAATAGTTCTTTGAATCAATCCTAAGCATTAAATATTATCTCATGTTCCTCTTCTCAAAATTAGTTTCTCTTCCCTTAGTTGAGAATTAATTTGAGGTTGAGAGAACTTAGGTGATAAAACTTGTAGATATTCATTCTTACTTTCAATCGATCCTCTAGATAAGTATGAAAATCAGCTCTAGGCCTTATCTTTCAAATAAAATAGAAAAAGTTTTAACCTTATTATATTTGGGCTAATTTCATTTATCTTCACTATGTTACAAAACTCCAAGAATATTACAACGTGATTATTTAATCTTTTAAAAATTAACCACCATGTTAATATTATTGTACCATGGATATCAGATAAAGCTTCGACTCACATTATTTTGCTTTTATTGATTGGATCTAAATTTTGGAATAACAATCTATTAATATTGATCACTAATAGTCTCTCAAAGTACCAAAGGAATAGGCTATCAGATAGCTTGTCATGCACCTCCTTGATTGTTTTTGTTGTTACCATTACCTACCATGTTTCCTCTCTCAACTTTATGTCTCAATAGATTCATTTTTGTTCATTCAATTTGCAGTTACAGATAACAGGAGTTCGGTAGTATCTATTTTTCTGCGAGTCTAAAGAAGAAAAAATTTCAATTGGATGTGAGACACCATTGGAATCACACATATCTTTTGTTAGAGTCATATGTTAGATACGAACATGTGATATCCGACAACATAAATAGTAAGAGTTACGAACTTATTTTTGACGATACTAACTTGGCTATAATAATATCATTTATGAAATTCCTAAAAATTTTTTATGAAACAACAAATATGTGTTCATCATTTTATACTCTCACGACTTGTATTATACTCAGGTGCATATACAACATTAGTAACATGTTTAGGAAGTTTATAGATGACTGGATATTTATGATATGGTTGTCAAGATGGATACCAAGTACTTAAAGTACTGGTCTACCATTCCATCTCTTTATTATCTGGCTGTCTGCATATACTTTTAGGGTTAATGTGGAAGGAGTTGAGAAAATTTTGACTTACATATCCTCGTATATGAACCAAAAAGACCAACTAGAAAGATTCATTCATAAGAAATCAACTGAGTTCTTTGCATATTATGATACTATGCATGATTGTAGTAGTAGTGAGGCTCCGAGTATGGACATGGATACAATATTCGAAGATAATGACTTTTCTATTCAGGTAGTGAGTGAGAAATAATGAGTTGTACCATCAAATAAGAGCGAGCTTCCTTAGTACTTAGATACCGATACTGCTCAATCCTATCACATTCTAATAATAAGAATTTTGATATATTATAGTGGTAAAAATCATATGAGTCCACATATCTCATGCTATCAAAGATGGCACGTAATCTACTGACTCATTCGATATCAATCATAACATCAGAGCCTACTTTTTTTTATTGTAGTGAATATGATTTCATATAGGAGATCCAGATTATGACCAGATATTATTAAGACATTAGCATGCATGAAGGATTTGGAGAATTCGAGCTTGGACATCTAGGATCGTGTTGGGACTACCGCAAAAATGGAGTTGATTGTTGATTATGATCCATGTGATATTGATGACAATTGACATTGTCTTTATCATCAAAGATTCTTATTTTTCATCAAAGATGATTGAAGAATTGAGATACTGATACTTATCTTATATCATCAAAGATTATCTATTATAATACTGTTAGTAAATGAAATTTTTCATTTTTAATTATCTTTTTTGGATAGACAATGTCTTTGTTTATTTTATTTGTATCATTTTACTTTGAGGTTTGGCTTGATTCTTAAATCTTCATTTATGTTTTTTGTGATTTGCATTAAAGAAATTATTTATTTATTATAATTTAATAATTAACTATAAACTATTTGTATTAAATAATTAAAATTTAAATTTTTTTTAAATTTAAATATTCTAGATTAAAACATTTCTATACGGCCCAAACTAGGCCTGAGCTCAGCCCAAACGGCCAAACCCCGCCCCAAACCTGGCCTGGCTTCATCACAATTGGTCCATCCCATTTGACACCTCTAATTTATAGGCCAAAGGTGTTAACATAGTATTAGGTCTTTAGCTCATACGATATGTAGTGGTTACAAAACAAACAAATGGACACAAAATAAATACTAAGCAAAATAAACATGAACACAAAATAAATTCTAATCAAAAATTATTCTTCAAATAACTAGAAACAAAACTAACTTTTCTCAAAGATAGTTACATCAACTCAAATTGACTAATCAAAAAAAATCCACAACAATAATATCAAAAGCTTGTTGCAACTATGTTATAGTGTCAGATATTATTATTTATGATATAGTCCCAAAAGTTACTTTTGCGATTATTTTCATCTAAGTTCCACAGATATATTAATCATACAAGTAGTAAAATAGATATGAATCTACATACCGATCTCATGGAGATTGTGTAGGCATTGTGATCATTTTTAACTAGCTTAGCCAAACCCATGTTAGCTTGGCCAAGACTAACCCAACTTGGTACAACTCGACACGACCCACCCAAAAGTCATGCCAACGGGATGAGCCAGGCTACAACTTTTTTGAATTGTTCAAAAATAGCATAGCTCGTGATAAATACAGTGTCGTGCCAAGCACGACACTACAACCCAGATGAGCCAAAAAATGAGTTGTACGGACACAACATTACCCATTTGACACCTCAAGATATATGAGCTAATTGTCAAATTCATAGTCATTCGTAGCAAAATGATCATTTGATACAAAATAAAAATCAAAATCAAAATCATATTCATTATCAATGTCATTGTCATTTATATACATGAAAGATTAAAGTCAAAACCATAATTATTCTTTATTATCACTGCCATTAGATGCAAAATGAAGACAAATATCAGAGTCGTAGTCGTTCATAGCATCATAACTTTATTTTACATACAAAATAAACATGTTTCGGAAACTTCTCAGCATTATGATTTTATGTTACAAAAAGATTGAATCTACTGATACAATCCTTATGAGATTAATATTTGGAAAAAAAAAATTATTTACTATTTGTATGACTCATATACTTACATATTTTTATTGATGAAATACTCTTACTAATGAATTTTTAAAATATTATATTACAAACAAAATTTAACAATGCAACAAAGTCACAACAATAGATAATAACTAATTTAGTATCCCACATGTTGAATTTAACAGCACAACAAAGTTGCAACAGTGGATAATCCTTATTCTAAATATCCATTTTGTCGAGCTTAGAGCTTTAATTGTTAGCTATTTTGATAATTTTTAATATATGATATTTATTGATTTCTTGAACATCTAAATCTTCCACAAGCATGCGATCTATGTCCAAAATTAGAATGATGGTGATGTTGTCAATTTTTTAAAATAGCAACAATGATTCGCATGACATCTCATAGAATACTATTACTCATGAAATTCTCAAATTTCACATATTATTGCCAAGGAACTTGTTCAAAGTCATACAAACTCTTCTTTAATCTACATATCAAGTCTTCTCTGTCAACTTTTATGACGTCTTATGATTACTTCAAGCAGATCGCTTCCTTCAACTCAAATGTGAGAGAAAATTATCTTTACATCCAATAGTTCTAGATATAAAATCTTGGTAGCTATCATTTTTTAATATCAAGCATAGTTTATATTTCTTGTTTGTTTCGATCGTGCTCTTTTTTGATCCAGAATACTCACATTATATTAGTTTTTACTTTTGGTAATAGGATTAGAAATTTAGCTGCGGACAACTAGTGGTTGTATATACCATTTGATATTTAGGAAAACTTTACAATTCGCATGCCAGCAATGAAGACGATTCAACAAACATCGTGCATTAATACTTGTAATGTTTTCATGAAACTCTCCGTATCATCATTTGAAAGTAAAAAAAAAGTTTGATGCACACAAGATGATAGCATTTAGCTGGGGACTAGATGATCGAAAAATAATAATCATGTAGCTTACAGCAAAACAGCTATCATGTAAATAAACATTCCTATGGTGCGTCAACAACCTTCAGGCCCCAGCTCATATCCTCGCAGTGTTTGACGTGTGACACAAGCAAGCCTGTATCTGTTCCCCTCTTCGCCTTGCAATCATAGAAGGGAGGAGCATGGAAGCATGGTTCCATCGACATGGCTTTACGACAAGGTGGATCGGGGGCAGCATCATTTGAAGCTTTGCTAAGGATCCATGGTCTCAGCCCTCCGAGACCTTGTGCAACATACCCAAATGTTGACCATGAGCTTGTGACCAACACATCAGTCAAGCTGAGGAGGTACATCTCCGCCCATGCCTTCCTGCTGTGCATCTGCTTCCCAATCTGCTGGTGCTCCTCGTGGCTGGGCTGGTGAACCACGACGATTTCACCCGTAACAGTAGGACGCTCCCAATACATGTTCCTCAGATTCTCCGAATACCCCATGCTCAGCGACGTGACCAAAACAGATTTCAGTTTTGGATTTCTAGGCAAGGGAGTGGCTCGCCCAGCACTCACCTCTGGCAACAATTTCTCCCCCAGGGTGCATGCCAGAATCTGATCCGTCACATGTCTCAGAGGGCCAGGCCTCGAGTCAAAAACCCGTACTTGAACTCCAACTCTCTCGTCTGCCTTGGCCAAGTAAGCTTGGTGGTATCTAGTGATCAGTCCCCAGACCTGATTGGCAGGATGAAACAGGTAACGTCCCAAGTGATGAAAAACAGTTGCTTTTTGGGGGAACAAGTAACTCAGTTCCTCCTGAAAAGAGGGAATCAAGAAGAGAGAGGGAACAAAGTAGTTGTTGGTCCTGACAATCAACCAGGGGGTCTCTGCGAGAAGGTGCTGATGGTCATCACAAAAAAAAAGTTTGTCATAGTCACCATAGTCATGAACCAGATGAAGGTACACGTGGGAAGGTGTCCACGACTTGGTTAAGACGTTGCTATTGAAGGCATTATGCTTGAGCATGGAACCAAAACAATGACGAGACTTCTGATCAAAGCTGCTGAATTTTCTGAGCAAGGGAAAATCTCGGGGCAACCACCAAGATTCCCTAGGAAATGGCTCGCAGAAGAGGTCAGCCATGTCTTTCCCCGGATCTACCAGCATGACTCTGTCTGTCAGAAGAGCATACAGAAAAGTCGATGATAGGGTCAGTATCCTGTTGCCCAACCCGCTGAAAGATATCCAAACCACATATTTACAGTCTGTGGACTTGACTTTCCGGCCTGCCCTCAGAAGCTCGACAGCTTTCCCATACGACTCTGTCCCCGGTCCACAGCGCCTATGGAGGTCCTCATAGCTTCTCAGCCGAGATATGAGGCTCGGAAAAGGTTTGTGGTGTGATGTCCTCCGGTATAAGAATGAGCTGTATCTACTGGCACAGCCATCATCACCAAACCCATCGGCAATGAGTCCCCCAAGCAATTTTCCATCAGACAATAATGTTTGCTGAACAAAAATATTGTCTGAGCATGGAAAATAAGAACAACTGAGTGCGCAAATGATAGCATGGAACAAGCACCCCGCGGGCACGCACACGACACTCCCCTGTGAAATTCTGAACTAAAGAAATTTTCTATAAACTTTACTACATACAAGAGAAAATGATATTTTCAGAGTTCAAAATTACACATACCAACTTAAAGGAGATGAATCAACAAAATGTTGCATTTCAATTTTGAAGATCCATACACTTACTAGGTTCGTTCAACAATTATCTCAATATAGTTACACAAAATATCATATTAAGTGAAATGCATACTAGAAATCAATATTTATGTAGAATAATTAAAAAAAAAAAACAATTTAATTGTCATAATAATCTACGATAAAAACTATATTAGGCGAACTGAAAAATTATCAAGGGTGTGTGCGCTTGTGAGTGTGTCTATAATGAATTTTATTAATTTAGAAAATTCATATGATTGAATTTTATAAAAATTACTTTGGTAAAATATTAAAGGAATATAAATATTATTTTATTATATTGATATTATTAAAAACATATAATGAAAGTGTGGTGCCATGTATATAATAAGTAGAATAAATGTTAAATAAATTTTTAATCTCACTATGATTACTTCAATGACCAATTTTATCCTCTCGTTTATGTGTTTTGTTCATAAATTATTAGAAGAAATATTTTAAAATATATATATATCTCGACATATATTATTCATAAATGACAATATCTTTATTGAATTAAAAAATACACATCTAAAGTGAAAATTAGATAAGTATTGTGATGAATTAAAGAGTAAATTTTGAAGTTAACCAACATAAAATAAAATTTTAATTGAGATTAAAGATATTAAGATCTCAAAATATAATTACTTTAAGAATGAGAATCTATATCAAAAATGAATAATAAAGTTATAATAAATATAAAATAAAAAAAAATAAAATCAATTAGATGAAATAAAAAATATTATGAGTCTAATATGATATAAAAATTGCCTATAAAATTAAATTGAAAATATTTTAGAAAATTATTAGATCAACATTCTTTATGACTCAAAATATTAGTTACCATGAAACAATATCATAAAATAGTCATTATATATATATATATATATATATATTAAAATTGATATATGAAAACTCATAAGAAAAAAAATAAAAACAAAAAGATTAAAAAATAAATAGATATTATGATTATAAAGAATAAAATTAGATAAATAATTTATATATTCTAGTCATGTAAAAAAAACTATATGCAACCTTTATTAATAAATAATGGAATTTATTAATTTTGTAGAGAATATAGCTGAAGAGACAAGTCTTTATAAATTTCAATAAAAATAAAGAAAAAAAAATCATGTTTCTTAATAAATTAATTAAATATAAGTATAGATTAAAAATTAAATAAGCACTAAAATGCATTAAAGGATAAAAGCTAAAATTAATCAATTAAAAAGTGAATATTAAGTTGTAGCTATAATTTTAAATCAAGAGTAACAAATCAAATTGAAATTCAAGCAATTAAAATCTCAAAATATATTTTTTTCGACATTTAAATTATATTCAAAACAAATAGTAAAGTGTGTGTGTGTGTGTGTGTGTGTGTGTGTGTGTGTGTGTGTGTGTGAATCAAATATCCTTGTATAATAAAACTGTAAAATTTACAACAAATAGTTAAATTAATAAATATAAGCTACAAAATAATAATACTCGATAAAAAATATCAAATATTAAATATACTTATATAATAAGCGAAAGTAATTATGACAATCCACAAATTGAGTGCTCCTATCAAAATATAAAATACATAAAATGAATAAGTAAATCTTGATAACACTCTATTCAAGCTAGTGCATACAAGTTCACAACACCTAGATTGAAAGAAAAAAAAATTTGATATTACTTAAAGATTTCATGATGATCTTTATTGGTTGCTCAATTAATTGAGTGTATATTATAGTAATGATATCATCTTGAATCTTTTCACTGAGTAAGAAATAGTTCATATCAATATACTTCATCTATTTATTAAATATCAAATTAGAAGTTATATACATGATGTTTGATTATCACAATAAAAAAAATGATAAGAAGAAAATGCATATTCAATCTCTTCAAATAAATATCATATTCAAAATATCTCATAAATAATTATTATCATCACTATGAACTCTATACCAAAAATAAGTACATAATTTATTTAAGATAAGATGATATTTCTCATAAACAAAGTCACTTCTATATCAAGAAATATTTAAGTCTTCTAAGATTAATGACATATAAGCAATTAGCCAAATTATCTTGCCTTTGGGATACTTCTAAAAAAATAAAGTAAATTTAGCAACACATATGTATAATACAAATAAATAGGATGTCTCTGAAAATTTTGTAGACCAAGTTATATGTGACTACTTCATGTCATACAACATCTTTCACAATCTGCAAATTATACTAAATTATATTTATCAAAACTCAAGAGGCTAATACATATAAATCTATTGCTCAAGGTCATCATGAAAAAATATATTCTTCATGTCTAATTGATATATTCTTCAACTATAAGATACTACAAGAAAAATAAGAATATATACTAATATAATTTTGACAACTAAAGAGTAAGTGTTTTGGTCATTCATACTAAATTTCTAAGTGTATCCTCTCGTTGCAAATTTTTTCTTACAAGAATATATTTTCTCATCTAGACTAATCATCACAATGGACAAATAATTACAATTAACAATAAGTATTCTCGTAAGTCATGATACTAGTTCTCAAGTCTTATTAGAGTGGAGAACATATAATTTTCAAATTATGTTCTGACACTATTTTGAATAAGATAATACCTCAAAAGAATACTTAGATATTCTAGTACCAATAAAAATGTAATAATAAAAAAAATAAAAAATAAGATAAGAATATACAAAAATATGTGAAATCAAAAATTAATTACAACTCATTTGTCCCTTCAAGAGAGCAATTGGAGTATTAAAATTAGAGAGAATGATTACATAATCATCAAGCTCCTTGAAAAGCTTATCTCTGGTCTAAAAATATTGCACATGTTTCTCTCTCCTAATATAGAATTATAAACCTAAGTCATGAGTGATCAAATCTCCTCATTTCCAACTCAACATGTATCTATACTAATTATTTTATCCTAATATAGAATTATTTCATCTAGTATCTATACAAACTCTTATAGTACCATATCATCTAGGTTTACCCTTATTCAAAAAATCTTACTCTCTCAACTCAATACGAAATGAATTTGTTGGTAAGTATAATTATTTCATAAGAATAACATCATATTAAGTACCAACATGCTCAGATAAAGTCAATTGGTGACTCACTCTACTAATTGATAATCTAGACATAGCTATAAAAAAACCAGAAAAAATAAGATATTCAAATGTAACATATAAATTCATTCTTCCTATATTTATTAAAGAACAAGTCATAGTCAAAAATATAACATTCACACTCACTAAAATTTTATCAATCTTTAATAAATAATATTTATATCCTTTTTAAATACTAAAATATTAAAGAAAAATATATTTCAAAATCATGAATACCAAAATTATATTGTTCTAGTAAGTGATCAATGGTTAAACAAATATATCCAAAACACTCTAAAAGGCAAGCTATATAACTTCTATTTGAGATGTATAATCTAAAAGAGGTGTTTAGAACGAGTAGAAAAAAATATCTAATTAATTAGATAGTTTGTAATTAAAATTATAAGATTATTCTATTTATTATTTTGTTGGGATATTCTTTCCATATAAAAGTATATAGCTATCTCAATCAAATATTTATTTATTTTTTAATTATTCTATTTTGTTGGGATGTGCTTATGCAGAAAATCTAGTAATAATCTTATAATTCATTAAATATATATTATATCGATCAGACATATATTTTATTGTATTATTACTTCTTTATTTTTTTAATATTTTTATTAAATTTTATTTATCATTTTATGAAAAATCTAAAAAATATAAAAATATATATTATCTATGACGAAAAAATATATCTATGGATATCTCATAAAATCATCAAGAACATGATCATATACCTAAATCTCTTTTTGATCATATCAATATTATATCCCTATATGTCTGAGTTGATCAAATCAAATAAATTTCTATTCAAACTGAAATGATGTGTAGTATAAAAAACTCTGATAAATTTTACTAGCTAATATATTTTATACTCTATAGTTAAAATTTTATTTAAAATTAAGGACTCGATTGATAAAACTAAAAAAATTAAATACTGAAAAATTAAATACTAATTTTTATAAGTGTTAAATCTGTATTAAACATAAAAAGATAACTCTTATTATCATTATATTACTAAATACTGAAAAATAAGTACTGAAAAATAAGTACTGAAAAATAAGTATTAAAAATGATATATTTTATATATTTACCCTTATTATCATTATATTACATATTATCCAACATAAAAAGAATTTCTAATGATATTTTTTTTTATTATAATTATTAATTTTAATAAAAAATAAAATTGCTAAAAATATATCCATAAATAAATCATGAATTTAAAAATGAAATAAAAATATTTAAAAAATAACCAATAAAATACAAACTCTTTTAAACAATCCAAATTTTTAATATAAAAATAAAAAATAATAAACAGCTAGTTAATTTATTATTTTCGCTCTTAAATTAATCATGAAAAAGAATTAGGATTTGGATTTGTGATGGCTGAAAAAGGAAAATAAGAAGATAAATTCACAAACTAAATTATAGCATGAATGATAAAACAAAAAAAAAAGATAAAATAGTAACTTTAAAAAAAGAGTTGTTAAAAATTTTTACTATTCGACATTAAGTAGATCTCTACCTACTTAATATTTTCAATACTATTTCACTTATAATTTTTAATTAACAGCACACAAACATTTTTTATCAAACATATTGATTTTTTCAAACCATTAAAAATATTCATTTTCAATGTTTTGAAAAAATTAAATGGTTTATCAAACAGTCCCTAAAATAAAATATTCTCAACTTAATCAGTGATGAATTACCAATCTGAGAAAGGTCTTATTATTGAAAAGAAAACATTTAATTCAACTTACTAAATCCTAAATAGAGTATTTCTCAAAGTCTACCGATCATATAAATAAATATTAATAAATTTAATAATAAAATGAGAATTAAGTTGTCTATAAAGATAATTCACTAAGTATAAACTAACAAAATAATCAGAAATAAACATAATACATGAAAAAAACAAAAATGCAAACTAAATACTATCATATACAATGATTTTCAAGTATTTTTCATTGATCACCAATAATATGAATATTTACTTATATGTTGATAATCCAAGAATTTAAAATAAGAATAACAATAAAATAACCAATAATATCAAAAAAAAAGTAAAGAATCTATTGCTACCTTAAAGAAGAATTTTATGCACTCCTTTTTAGTAAATGTCATGGTGGATAGACCATGTGAAAATAAAATGAGTCTTTAATAAAACCTTGAATGGCATGTTGTATAAGAAACTCTGGTAAGTCTTCTTGGCTAACATACCTCATACTTTATAGTTAAAGTATTCTTAAAGCTATAATAAAAAATTCTCACTTTGATCAGTGATAGATGACCAAGATAGAAATACACAAATAATAAATTCAAAATAATCATACAACTAGAAGTAAATTTTAATGTTGAAAAGAAAATTACAATCCAGGTTACTCAATCACAAATGGAGTCTTTCTTAGAATATGACAATCCTATTAATAAATATCAATTAAAATAAAAAAAATCAAAGATAAGATGTATACAAAAATAACTCACTAAGAATAAACAAACAAAATAATCAAGAATAAATATGATATATAAAAATAACAAAGATTTAAGTTGAATATTATCATATACAATGATTTTCGAATATTTTTTTATTATTGACAGTAATATTCCCAAAACATTAAAAAAAACATAAAAAATAAAATATAATTATCAATAATATGAATGCTTACTCTTATATTGATAATTCAAAATTTTAAAGTAAAAGTATGAATAAAATAACTATTGATACTTAAAAGAAAATAAGAATTTAATGCTACCTTAGAGAATAATTTTATATTCTTCTCTCTGATATATATCATGATGGATAGACTTTGAGAGGATTGATGTGTAAAGTGGGCTAGGCAATCCGAGCCTAACACAAAGCACAATACAAAAAATGTTGTGTCATGATTGACATGACTTGATCCAAAATCATGCCTAGATCATGATTGTGTCAACTCATAGCACGACATAGAACAACACTTGGATCATGATCATGGTCATGTCGACCAAATCCCAACACAAAAAAGTTGTATCATGCTTGACATGTCATGTCATGATTGACATGATATGGCATGGCCCATGACATGGATTATGTCATGTCAAGCATAACCCATATGGCACAATATGTAGCACATGCCCATGACCTATGCCATGTTTTTAGTTTGCAACCATTTTCAAGTGGTTGATTATGACCAACACGATGGTGAGTGCTATTGTCCTGTTAGCAGTAGCTATGATAAAAAAATACTTTTCTAATAAGTCATTGGATGAAATCCAATAGCTATTTAGTAGAACTCAGACACTTGTTGGATTTTGCCCAAAAAACCCAAAAAACACAAATATATATATATATATATATATATATATATATATTAAAGAAAACAAATTTCTATAAATATGATGTTAGCGTATTTTTTTTATAATTTTATCTATAATCTATTTTTTCATCTTTGTTTCTCTTTTTCAAATATCATGACATTCGCTGGTATTACATTTTTTTTGCAGTTTTGTTTTTATTTTGAAATTAATTTATAATATTATATTATTTTTGATTTGGTAAAACAATTTTGATTGGTAAAGTAATAAATCAATTATGTTTATAAAATGTTTGTTAGCCACATAAAAATACATATAACATATATATTTATTTCAAGTAATTTTTTCGTTAATTTATTTAAAAATATATATATAATTAAGTAAAAATATTTTTCTCAGTCCTAAAAAATTTCTTAAGACTAGCAAAATTAAATAAATAAAAAATAGTGAACATTATGAAAATAAAATAAACTTAAATATAAATAATGATAACCCAACAAAAATATTCGAAATTAAGTTGTCTCCCAAGATCCTAATCTGTGTGCCTAAAAAATCTAAGAAAATGCAAGCATCAATAGTAAGAATATACTTTGAAACAATTAAAAATAATAATATTATAGATATCAAATAAAATTTAACAAAATATATATTATAAAAAAATATATACATATTAGAGTATTAGTGGTAATTAGAGGTGGTGTGTTGGACGAGTAGTCAAAGAACAACCTGACTACGTTGTGTCTGGCCTAGCACGACAAGGTCCAAAATCATGCATCAGTGTCTGGACCCATGTCGTGCCGACTCAAGACACTGCTCGTGCCGTGCTAGACTAGGGAATGTCAGGCCTCGTGCCAAGCTAGGCATGACCGACTATATGGCTTGAAGGCATAGTCCAGCAGCACGGTCAGATATCGTGCCCCAGAACTCAAGCTGGGTTTCGAGCACGGTCCAATTGGACATGCCCAACCCACCTGCTTTTATTTAAAAAAAATATTTTTTTATTAATAAAAATTACCCCACTTTTTACCTATGGCAAGTTTTTTTTTAATTACCATCATGTGTTTGGCTAATGACATCCGTGTGGGATGGTCCTAACTCATGTGGGCGCACAACACATGGCTAACCTAGTCCCAATAATCCAAAAAAAAAAATTAAAAACAAGATGCATCCAATCGTTAGATGCATACTTAATAGCTAAGACAAAAAATCAGATAGCAATCGAGTTTTTACCCTATTAAAAAAATAAAAAAAAATACATAAAAAAATTATTTTTAAAAAAATCTTTTTGTAATATATATATATATATATTTTCTCTCCTCATATCTCTCAATCTCATCACACTCTCCTCTCTTTCTCTATACTCATTCTCTCCCTCTCTCTTATCTCGTCTCGTTTTCTCTCATGTTTTGTCTCTCTCTCCTCTTAGTTTTAGTTTTACACATTTATATATACAGTTTAATTTTGAATTTTATATATTTGGTTAGCTATTTGCATTTGTACTTTTTTTTCTTATGACTCAAAGTTCAACTTTCCTTTTTCTATTGCCTCTCGAGACTCGTGTGGGGACTGAAGACATTAAACAACGGACTTTGGCATTCCATAAAAGGCCAAATGGGTATTATTTTTACAATTTTATTTAATTTTTTATTTTTAATTTTTATTAAAATTTAATATCAAATAACATTTAATTTAAAAAATAGAATTTATAATTTAATTAATTAATTAATAAAAATTTAAAATGACAAATAATAAATATATTGATAACAAAATTAATATTAACATTGACATAGATAATTTTAATATTGATAATCATATGAAAAAATCCGAAACCAAAATCATATTTTCTCTCATTATCACGATCTAAGCTCAAACATCTAAAAAACTAGAAGAAAATATATAATTTATACTCACTTTAATATTATACAAAATAAAAATAATAAAAGTATCAATGAAGAATCAAAATAATACAAGTATTATAAAAAATATTAGTTTGGATGAGTGCATGTGAGACTGGGCACCAAAAAATACATGTCACACATTACTGCAAAAAACATAGTACATTAAATCTTAGACAACCCCAACTAAGCGGTAAGATCTTTGAGATTAGATATAGCTCAGCTTCCATGTTAATCCTTTCATATACCACGACGAGATAGAAAGGAAATGCAAAATCAAACTGATCACCATGATAGATCTTCCAATTATATTTTCAGAAAATCCAAAAATAATTAGTATCATACAAACCTATTTACAACCTATGTATCATTGAATTCCTAGTTTACATTTAGGAATGATATACTAAATTACTATAAATTAAAAAAAATAAATAATAACTAATAAATTTAGGAAAGATAATAGAGTAGTATCCGTGATGTCTGATATCTGGACTAATCGTAATGATGTATCTTATACATGTCTCACCACTCACTATGAAAATTCTAAATAGATACTAAATAAAAAAAATATTAAAATTTTTAGAAATTCTTTATCCTCATGATAGTCAAGCCACGTGCATAATAAGAATTTTTTAAGAATATAATATTTAAAATAAAATATATAGTATCATATTTGGTAACATATCTAATAATGAAGTAACCATCATGATATTTGTTAGGACCATTAAAAATAAACCATTAGAGATAGATTATTAGGAGAGATTTTTTACGCTAGATACATGTATCACGTTATTAACTTGATAGTACAAGCAAGAATGAAGATTATTTATCCCCTTTAAAAAATTACGTAATTCACTAAAATATCTTCAAATATTTAGCAAATAATAAAAATTTGATAGTCTCTATTTGTCTATGGGTCTAAAGAAGAAAAAATTTTAAACGAAAGTAAAACACTATTAGAATTATACATATCTGATGTTAGAATTATATGTTAGATACGAAAATATGATATCCGACTATGTCAATAATAAAAATGACGAACTTAATTATTGATAATAGAGATTAAAATACAAAAATTTAATTTATAAAATTTCTAAAAAATTTTATGACAAGACGAACATATGTTCATCAATTTATACTCTCACTACTTGCATTGCACTCATGTGCATATGCAACAAAAGTAACATATTTAGGAAATTTAGAGATGACCCAACAATTAGTGAAATCTGTTGAGATGAAAATTAAGTACTTAAAGTATTGATCTACCACTCTATCTCTGTATTATCGAGCTACATGCATGGACCCTAGGATTAATGTGAAAGAGATAGAAAATATTTTGACATACATATCCTCATGCATAAACCAAGAACACCAACCTAAAATATTTATTCACGAGAAGTTGACTAATTTATTTTTATATAACGATACTAGATATGATAGTAGTAGTCAAGGAAGCACGGACACGGCTCCCTACAGCCGTGTCCGCATGTCCGACACCTGGACACGTGGACACGACACGGACACTGCACAAATACGTGTCTGATACGCCACGTGACGTATCATTGCACAATCAGTATCTGATACGCCACGTGGCCTATCGGATGGTTGTGTCGGCAGACGGCAGCCGTATCCATGCCTATAGTGCCCGACGTCCGACGACATCGGGTGGCCAACGTTGCCGCATGGGCGACGTTGGCCACTGGCAGGGGGCAGGGGGCAGGCGTGATTTGAGGGTGAGGCAGGGAGCGGACCCAATTTGAAGGAGATGCAGGAGCAGGCGCGATTTGAGGGGAAAGGAAGGGGCGGCGCGAATTGAGGGGAGAGGCAGGGGCGGGCGTGTTTGAGGGGGAGGCAGGGACGGACATATTTGTGTGGGGATGTGCATAAAATAAAATATTTTTATAAAATAAAATAAAATATTTTTATTTTATAAAATAAATAATATATATTTATTTTATATAATAAAATATTTTAATTTAATTTAATTTAATGAATTTTATAGAATACCTAATATTTATAATTAATAATTTTTATTTTTATTTTTATTTTTTTTATCATGATGTATCCTAGCCGTATCCGTATCCTAGTTTTTTAGAATTTGTCGTATCCCCGTATCCTGCCATGACGTATCCTCGTGTCCGTGTCAGTACTTCTTAGGTAGTAGTAACCAAGCTCCAAATACATACATTGATACCTTATTCGAAGAAGATGACTTTTCCATGCTGTTAGTAAAAAAGAAATGACGGGAAGAATCATTGAATAGGAGTAAGCTATCTCAATACTTAGATACATATTATTATAAAATACTATCACATAATAATAAGAATATTAATATGTTATAATAATAAAAATCATATGAATCCACATATCCGTGCTGCCTATGATGACATGGGATCTACTGACTCATCTTGTGTTAAGCATAGCATCATAGTTTACTTTTTTTTATTATAATCAATATTATTTCAAATAGAAGATCGAGACTACAGTCAAATATCATTGAGACACTAACATGCTTGAAAGATTAAGAAAATTTAAGATTGAACTCTCAGAATCGAAATCATGCTGAAGCAAGAGCAAAGGAATTACTGATAAATGATGACTCATGGGACTTTGAGGAGGCCGAGCCCACCTCTAGTGATATCATCATACACTTATAAAATAATGATTAGTTGCATACTCACACTGATTGGCATTGGAATTGTTACATTGAGCTTACATTATTATTACAAATGAGATTTAAGATTTTGATTTTATGTTATTATTATAAGTTATGATTTTGTATTATTTTATTTATTTTTAGATTGAATAATGAATGATAAGATGAATGTATTTTTTTATTATTTTTGATTATTTATCATACTTTTCATTTACGTTAATTTATTTATTTTTTTGTGATTTATCATTTATGTGAAATAATAAAATAATATAATATCATTATGTCTTATGTCATAATTAATTCACATTTTGAATTTAAAATATAAAATTTGAAAAAAGATTAAAAATAATTAATCCACAATTCCACAACTACGACAAGTGATCATTGAAGGAATATCGAGGCTAAGCTAGGCTAGGACCTAGGTCTAGATAGTGGTAGGCTAGAATAACTGGGCCCGAACTCGACATGGCCCGGCATGACCCTAGATGACCCGCCCAAATCCAACCAGGCTCGAGCCAATCATGTCATGCCAAGCCAGCCATTTTTAAGTAGTGTCAGCACGGCACAACCTGTTTGACACATCTAGTAACAATGAACATTTTAAAAGATGTGTCGATCAATATATCAAAAAAATAATATATTTAATCATAGGCAAATCCAACTCAGCAACAAAATTTTTGAAATTTGATCAATTTCAATTTTAATGGTAATCTTTATTTACAACCACGAGTATACTAAAAAAATGACAAAATTCATCATTAGTATAGATTTTCCAATTAAAATTTTGGAAGATTTAGACTACTTCATCTTATGGACAAATACACTCAGTCTGCTTATCGTAGGATCCCTATGTCGATCTATAGTAATAACATAATAAAAAATTATAAATTTAAAAATAATTAATAATTCACCAAGTTAGGACAAAGATAAATGATATCCATGATATTCAATATTTAAACTAGTCATGAAATTAATATATTCACATAAATAACCACCTACTTTATTGATTCCAAGTAAAATTAAATAAAATAATATTACCATGTGATATATTTTATCATCATGATGATTTTGTCATTTTTAATTGTTTATCAAGGATCTTAATGAAATATGAGAATCAAAATAAAATTTTTAGTATATCATTCGATAATGCTTCAAATAATGATGTAGTGCTTAATATGTTTATGAAAATTATTAAAAATGGATTCTTATATGAGATTTTTCAAGTTAAGTATCTAATTCACATAATAAACCTATTAATAAAAGGAAGAATAAAAATATTTTTTATCATATTATATCAAATAAGGAATGTACTCGAATATCTTAT
The DNA here is from genome assembly GCA_029783825.1 of Sapria himalayana. Taxonomy (NCBI): domain Eukaryota; kingdom Viridiplantae; phylum Streptophyta; class Magnoliopsida; order Malpighiales; family Rafflesiaceae; genus Sapria; species Sapria himalayana. Next base: position 9,143,445 of record JAREIK010000088.1, on the reverse strand, counting down.
GATACATTACATACTATAAGAGTTTCACTATATATATGAGAATAAGCTTCAAGAAAAATTCAAAATAAATATTAGACACCATTAAAATTATAGATATCTCATATTGGATTTATGTGTTTGCTATCAACACATGATATCTGATTATATTAATAGTAAAAATAAAAAATTAATGATTGATTAATTAGACTATAAGATAAAAATTTTATTTTTAAAGATCTTTTATAATATGATAAATATGTATTCGTCAATATACATTCTCACAACATACACTACAATTAGGTGAATATGCAATATTAATATTTTATTTAGCAAATATAAGGACATCCAAATTTTAGTGTCAAGGCCATTAAAAAAAAATAAATTATTTAAAAAATTAATCATTCATTCTATCTTTTTATAACTTGTTATTTGTGTGAAACCTCAAATTAAGGTGAAAGAAATAAAAAATATTATAAAATATATATAAAAGAATGCAACTCCATTTAATGAAGCAGTAGTAACCTGATCATGCATATGATACCATCATTCTCGATTTAACAAATTTCTTGCCTCCATAACTATAAATAATTTGTTGACATAATACACTTATATATTCTCGATTATGACATAATACACTTATATATTCTCAAATTAAGGTGAAAGAAATAATCGACACCTCTATAAATAATTCCATTGGAAAACAAGGATTCAACAAATTGATATCATCATTCTCAAAAATAATTGCAAAGAGAAGATGAAAAACCTTCTACACCTACTTCAAACCAAAGAATGCAACTTTCGTGCAAGAATTATACTCAAATCTTGAAGAATTAAATAAATATAGAAGAATAGTGGATTACACAAATATAAATGAAACTTGAAAATACTAATTTGGGCAATAATAAGAAAGAGGTCAAGAAAACCAAAGGCACTACATCAAAACTTCTGGTAATTAAAATAAAATTAGTCAATGATGAGAAATAAGTCAAGAAAATTAATAAAATTATAACACATCATAATATCATGCCTAAAACAAAAAAAAAAGATTTATGCACACAATACGAACAACCTATGCAAAACTACTATTGATGTAATCTTCCATGTAATATTGCTAGCCGACACAAAAAACATAAAGAGAAAAAAAGTAAAAAACTATATGAAAAAATTAGCATAAACTACAAAAGTTATAGATGAAGTGAATGTCCTAGCGAAAGTCTAGCTACAGACAATAAAAATAATGCGGCATGATGAAATAGCCCAAAAAGAAAATTTTATTGTATGAAAGCTAAATTTTCTTTTGATGATTGTTGTATAAGAACCACACATGATACTAATACACAATAAAATACCCCACGAAAATAGATCAAAGATTAAAACCTAGCTGGAATTCTAACTAAATAAAACTAAAATTCAAGGCCATAATTTGCGCCACGGCCACAACTTTCAAAATGACTCAAATTCACCACCATCAACCATCATCGTGACTTTCAAAAAAAAAGTGCAAATTCATGACTCTGCATAGCCATTTAAACAAAGTTACACAAGGAAGAAACCCCTAAAACCCCCAAACATCTCTCCCAATTCTAAGAAAATTCTAAGTCTCAACACTCAGAAACTTCAGCACAACCATCGAGAACATCTCACAATCAAAGCAAAAAGAAAAGGACATCACTACAAAGAGACACAGTGCCCGTGGTGATTTTTCTATCAAAAATTAATAGAGCATAAATGATTGTGTGCCTATTGCGCATATACACATAGTGGGAACCTCGTGCACATAGTACATGCACACATGTAAATTGTTACATGTGTCATGTGAGTATTATATTGCCACAGTGCATGCCCCCTCTAGAAAACCCTAAGATTTACTTTCACTACGTAAAGTTTGGCTTTGATACCATGTATAAAATTAAGTCATTAATTATCAAGACTCAGTAATAAAAACTCACATAAATAGTGTATATGTAGGGGCCCTTAAATAAGAATTAAGAACTAATCGAATTGAGAAAATCACATGTTGAGTAATCTCATCCATAATATAATCAAGCAGAAACATATAAAAAAATAAGATGTAACCAGTAATAGTTTTCAATCAGTCAATAGCATACAAAAGTCTTTTTTTTTTTTGGCCAAAGAACTAACCATAACTCTTAAATTGAGCACTATGTTATAATTTCATTTCTCTCAGTGTGCCTATCAAATTAACTTTCCATTTGCATGTAGACCTGAAGACGCATTTAAATATACAGAAAACACATGTTCATTCAAATATTGATCGATACAAAATGGAAAACCAGGTTATAACTGACCGAGCCCAAGCGAAGTGTTATTTTGGAGAGCCTCTTCGTCTGCATCTTTTGCGGTTGCAAATCCGCGGATGGTATCTGAGGGTGGATGGTGTAATATTGTCAACAGAACAAAGAATAGTGGCAGCGCTCCAAAACAGGCTGCTAATATCCTGGTGACCAGCATCGCATTGCATCCTAACCACCGAAAATCAATGTGTCTTTGAAACCATGAGGATGATCGACCTCCTAAGAGACGATTTGCAGAAAATAGAGACATGACATTGACAAACAAAAGCTTGAGCGAAGGCCGAAGACTTCATCATTTTAATTATCCTAGTTTTTTTTTTAGTTATTTAAGAAAAATCTAGTTAGGATTAGAAGGTTATTATCATGAATTTTTTTAGAGGTGTTTTTTTATATATATCAACCCCATTGATATATGAAGCAAGTTTTATAGAAAAGAACTGAAATTTTAGACACTCAGAATAAAAAATATGAAGCAAGTTTTTAGACACTCAGAAAGATAATTTAGATAACAACTCTAGTATTGATTCATTTATTAGAAATGAAAAGATTTGTAGCTTATGATAATGATTAAATAAACATTTAGATGCATTTTAATATAAAATGAAGAGGTAATTTATCTATGCACCTGGGCATTCAAATGACTATGAGAAGGATTATGTATTCCATCATTTTGAATTATTAGCAACGGTATTTGCTTAAAAAATATGACATTTTTATGTAGTGAATAATATGGTTTTTTTCATTGATCATAAGAATCTCTCATATTTATTCACTTGTAAAACATTAAATAGGAGCTAGAGTATATGATTGAAAAAGGTATAAACTTGTATGAATTTGTGATCAATTATCATCTTGCCAAAGCAAAAATTGTGGAGGAAAAAATGATGAAATCTTTTCATAATATTTAAGCTAATATTGAAAAGTGAAGAGAAACTACAAGATTGTGTGTCTTACTAAGAAAAAACAAAAGTTCAAAAGAATAAGATAAGGTTAGTTGCAAGATGATGAACCAACCAGTGAGTCTGTTTTCTATTATACAAAGAATTTTTTGTGCCAAATAACTCATAAATTTAGAGAAATGTCAGAAGTTTACGTGGCTCCTTTTTCATTATGACCATGATGTAAATGGAAGCACAAGGACATTAAAAAGTTGTATTGTCGCGTATATATGAACAATTTGTAAAATTTAATGTTGGGTGCCTTGGTTATACGTAGATTAAAGTAGAGCATCAAAAATCATTTGGGGGTTTGAAGATGTTATCAATATCAAAATGGAAATGAAATCAAATCTCAGTGCATTTCATTTGTGGAACTGAAATCAACTGATAGAGTCACCTTATTTTCTACCAATTAAATAGAAAGAGTCAACATAATGGTTGACAAAAATATTATGTTCATGATATTTTTAAAATACATGGAATTCTAATTATTGTTAATGATTCAAAATTTCCTTTAGCGTTCCAACAAATATTATAGCGGAATAAAAGATCTTAGTTAAATACATGCACCACATATCATCCACATATATATGGGAAGACAACAAATATATAGATTTTAGTTGATTTATTGAACTCTTATGTTATGATTTTCTGAGACTTGGGATGATATGGTTGTATTGGTCAAATTTATTTATAGTAATAGTTATCAAGCATTGAATGAAATGGCTCTTTATAAATAGATATTTATGTAGAAGAAAATGTAGATCACTCATACAATGAAATGAAAGGAGACAAAAAATAATTGATGGAGGTCGATAATAGTTCCTAGAAACCATAGAAATGATATATCAAATTTGAAGAAGAATGAATTTGAGAACTAGTTGTAAAAACAATACTATTTAAATGAAGTATGAGATTTGAGAATAAAGGACAACTACATTTCAAAACAACACTATTTATATTTTTATTATGAGATTTGGGAATGAAGGACAACCAAAAAGTCTAGTCCCAATTATAGATAGGACACACTAACTCATTCATCTTTGATATTATCAAAAATTTATGAAGTGTTTCATATGTTCATGCTTAAGAAACATTTTCACAAACCACATCATATATTCAAAGAAGAATTAATGAAATTACAAAATAATTTGACTTTGTGGAAATTTTAGGTAAATCTTAGATTTCAAATTTACAACATCTGGAATTTTTAAAGAAATAAAATATTTTTAGAAACCACATCACGTATTCAAATCTACATGAGACATAAAAGAATATATAAAAACATCAAAATAGTTAATTGGCATGTAAGTCTTAAGAATACAAATTTTCTATCAAGAGAAGAAATCACAACATCTTGAATTTTTTATAAAGCTAGGTTGTGAGAAATAAAATGAGAAATATATATTTTTAATGTTAAAAATTAGTTTATGAAAAAAAAATATAAAACATGTTATTGTGAAAAATAAAATAAAATGTAGATGCATATTTGGACAATTTTGCAAGAATGAAAAGCAAAAAGATGGGCAGGAGGCATGGATTTGCGCAATTTTTTAAATTAAAATTTAATTCCAAAGTGCATATACATATTTGAATATATTAGTAAAAAATAAAATAAAATTAGAGACTAAAATAGTATGCATCAATGAAATACAAAAAAGAATAATAAAACAAAATACTTATATAAATGGGCAAGATGGGAGAAAAGAAAAAAGAGTAAATTATTAGTAGGTATTTTTCTATTTGTAAGCTCAAATTGAATTTATGAAAATTAAGGCTTTCTAAATAATAAATCTCTATGAAAATATAATCTAAATCCTTCCAATTTAATTCTAAATAAAATTTACAGCCACGGTTCGAAAAATGCAAACTCAACCTCACATTTTAAATCCACTTACAAAGAGAAGCTAAGAAAACAAAAAAAAACTTATTTTTAATATAACTCAAGGGGTATAAGGAATGTTCTCTCTTTTATCACAATACCCAAAAATTCCATCCTAAAAAACTCAAAGTTATGTTCTTTTTATTCTTCTTTTCTCTATTAAAATCTAACTTCAGTAGATAAATTACTTTTGTTTTTTTTTTTTGAATCTCCTACATATCCTCTTCAAATTAACTCAAAAATAGTTGCAAGATGATGGATAATTATTAAAGAGTTTTAGTCCGCACATAAAATGCAGATGAATGATTTATTTTTTAATATGTTGGTATGATGATAGATTTTTTATTGTTATATACAAATTTGTGTCCAAATTTCTAAGCTTATGGTTATGGCTGTGTGTGAATTTGGGTATTTTGTTTTGTGGTTAGAAAAGGGTGTGTGCAACAAATGGTGGGTCCCACTCGATCTTAGTCCCCGAGCAGCGCCACTCGACCTCGATCCCCAGGCAACTCATCCGAGTGTTAATCAGTTATTCGGCCCTTCAATAGAATGCTAGTTGATCAAAGCCATTGGTAATCTATTGTGAGAATTATAGGACTTCAGTTCAAGTCTTAGGGATAGAACATGAGAGGTAGAAATTAATTTTTGACTCATTTATAAAATTATGCACTATAAAAGGAAAAAGGGAAAATATGAGTATGTCCGGTGGGGTCGGGGTAATCATTCATCACTCGAGTGGGACCATCTGGGGACTGAGTTCAAATGGTGCCCACCGATTATTTCATATAAATGCATTAATAAGCAATAAATGGTTGCCCCACTCAACCCTAGTCCTCAGCGGCCCCACTCGAGTGGGGCCCACCATTTCTTACAATATGTAGCAAATTATGTGGATAAAAGTATTATGAATGATATGATATTGGTGAAAGCAATAAAAAGAATAAGGGAGAAGAAGATGACCATGTTTAGCTAAAATGGGTTCCTCAATGTGAGGAGTTTTTGAAATGAATTTTATACCAAAATTAAGAAATTTCAAGGGAGTATTCCTCCTCTAACATACTTGTGAATATGGTATTTTCAGCATTAAAAAATATCATGCATGAATGATACATTGTGAGGGTTTCAAATTGTTAGGGACAGGATGAGACTACGGGCTGTTTGATACAGTACTTAATTTGTTCAAACCACTGAAAATGAAAATTTTCACTGGTTTTAAATTTTTAATGTGTTTGATAAAAAAATTTTGGAAGCTAAAAATTAAAAATTTTAAGTGAAAAAATATTGAAATTATTAAGTAGATAGAGACCTACTTATTGTTGAAGGCTTAAAATTCTTAGCAAATTTTTTTAAGTTACTATTTTGCCTTTTTTTTATTCCTTTTTTGTTTTTTCATTTACACTATAGTTCACTTTATGAATTTGTCTTTTCATCCTCCTTTCTCCGTCACCACAAACTCTGACCCTAACTCTCTTGTCATGATTAATTTAAGAGAGGAAATAGCAAATCAACTAGTTATTCATTAATTTTTGTTTTTATATTAAAATTTTGGATAGTTTTAAAGAGTTTAGATTTTATTGGTTATTTATTAAATATTTTTATATCTTTTTTGGATTTATGATTTATTTATGGATATGTTTTTAGTGATTTTTTTTATAATAACTAATAATTATAGTAAAAAAATTCATTAGAAATTCTATTTATGTTAGATAATATGTAAAATACATTATTTTCAGTATTTAGCATTTACAATTATAAAATTAACAGTAAAATTAATAGTTATAAAATTTACAGTTATCAAACAATATATTATTTCCAGTATTCAATTAACAATAATTTACAAACAATTTTTCCATACAAATTCAACACTTATAAAATTCAACACTTAATTTGTCAGCATTTATTTTTCAGTACATAATTTTTTTAGTTTTATCAAACGGGCCCTAAGTCAAAAAAATCAAAGTCAATTTCGAAAATATTTTTCATACCCACAAATAGTTCGTTAATTTTTTTTTATAATTTTAAATCTATTTAAATATTGTCATTTGAACTATTATTAAACATAGCGAAAACCACATATTTTTGGTTTTTGCAAATATATTTTATGTCCCTTTTAAGTTAAAAATTATATTTTAATTCTAATTTAAAAATATGACAAAATATTAATTTTTAATCCAATTTAAATCTTATTGAATTTTTACCATTTCCAAAAACTCGAACATATAAAATTAATTTTTCTCAAATAATTTACTTTTAAAATTTGTTGTTTTGAAACACACATCCACAAAAAATATGATTTCAATCCAAATGTGTGTGTGTGTGTGTGTGTGTGTTATATCAATCCTCAAAATATTTATTCAAATATTTGAGAAATAACCAAAATAGATACTAATGTTATTCTACCCAAACTTGTAAAATAATTTAATGAATAAAAATAGAATTAAAATTAATTAATAAAGTCTAATCACAACTATAGTCTATAAACACATAAAATAATAAATTACAATAAAAGACTGACAATTTGAATTGTGTATGTTAATTCCGGAATAATTTTGAGCACTAAATCAACACGTCCACCACATGAACTACCACATGAACTACCACATAAACTATCACATGAACTACCACATGAACTACCACATGAACTACCACATGAACTACCACATGAACCATCATGATTCCACATAAACAATGTGAGTTCCTCTATTGGAACTCCAAACAACTGCTATCAAACTCATTGTGCATAAGAAAATATAAAAAAAATTAAAGATAAGAAATTTAAGAAAAACTCTTGAACTTTTAGGAGTTTTTATAAAACTCTTTTCAAAAACACACTCTGTCAATTCCTATAATTCTTTCTTAATCTTCTTTATTCTTTCACCTAGGAATAAACACACCATTGCTCTCATAGTACAACATTGTAAAACCTTACTAAAGGTTTTTCAAAAGAAAAGTCTTATGCAAGTAACATGACGTGCACAAAATGAGGTTGGCAGCCCAAATTTTTTTAAAAAAAGAGATTAATTTCAAACTTTTATTGGGGGGAAACTAATAGGATAATCCAAGAAAACAAAAGAACGAAGACAAGCCAATAAGATAAAGGGGGATGTTCCCCTTTTTCTTCGTGCAATGTCCCTCACCCAGAGAGATGCAATCCATGCCACCAAGAGAGAAGCAATCCATTCTATGCCACTGTCAGGCACACCACCACAAAATGGGACTCTATATTATTCGGAGAGGAAGGGGATTGTTCCCTTCCTCTATGGATCCAAGCACATGCCCTAAAAATCTGATGTGTGATCACCTTTCATTTTTTTCCTAGTTTTTCTTTTGCATCAAAAATGTTAAGTTTATTTTAAATTTTGTGTGAGCACCTTTAATTTTTGTGAGCACCTAAAAGATTAAAATGAAAAGAGAGAATGATTAAATTAAATAAAACACGCAAAGCAAAAAAGTTACACCTCATAAATTTAAACCAAAAAATAAATAAATCAAATTAAATCAATTTTCCAATTCAATTTATTTACTCGGTCTACCAAACTCGAGTAGACTTAACAGTCACCACCTTCAACCTTATTTAGGTAGACTATGATATGTCCATGATTTACATTTTAAAATCATGTATCACAAGGAATATATCTTTCCTTACATACCTTGAAATTAATTCTCATTCCTCGTGTTATGAATAGTTTCTCACATTTTTATTTTTTTCTGAAAATATAATTTACCCTAAAATTTTAATTTTTCTTAATAATTACTCAAGTCATCCTCATTTGTCTCCAGGCCATAAGCTTCCCCTTGATTAGATTGATCCCAAAAAGTAGCTGGAGTAAAAGTATAATAATCCTTCTAACTTATAAGCTCTTTCTTAATGTGTATTGTCCATAGGAATGATTGGAATAAACGTGGTAATTAATGAGATTCCCTTCAAGAATTATGTTTGTCTTGGAACAAGTTCTTGGGAATCTAATTTGGCCATCATTGATCTTCTCGAAGGATAGGGTAAAAGTAATATAGTCATATTATGCTTCCTAGTCATACCTACTATTCGTTCATTACTAGGCAACATTGGGATAGCAAGTATATATTATTTTTTATAAAAAGTAAATCATCCATACAAACATATCCAAATTTATATAGCTTGGAATCAATACTTGCAATTTAATATAAGATACTTGGCTAATGTGAGTTCATGCTAGCTAAGATAACATATAAAAAATTGAATGATTATGCTACACTTTTCAATCATTTTCACCATTTCATATGTATCTAATTTTCACTTGCTATTCCTTATATTTTTTATAAACTTCACATAATTGGGAATCTTGGATAAATCTTTAGCAAAGAGAATATTGGCTTCAAACTTTCTAAAAATATTAAGGAATTTCATGAATTACTCATCTAGCTTTCCTTTTCTAAAATATTATGGAATATGAAGATTAGTTTGAAGAGTTTGTTTTGCATCTAAATAGTCATTCTTTAGCATGTCACATTTATATCCATTCCTTTAGTTAATTTACAACTCTAGTTGGTTCTAGCATTATTTTTTAAGTTATCTTTTATTTTCTACTTTTCTAATTCTTTGCTACTTCCACCTTGAATTACTTCCACCTTGATATTTGTGGGTTCTAGTCTCACTTCTATCCATTCTATCTAGTTTTCTTATAGATCATTTCTATTCTTTATGTTTGTAAGTAGTAATCGAATATTATATTTAAGTGATGAACTTTCTACTCCCTTCAGATTATTATTATTGGAACTTAAAACTCCTAGCATTTGATCTTTCATTGAGTTGCTCTCAAAAATTTTTTTAAATCATCCCATATTTAACGGTACATTCCCATGGCTTTCATATGATAAATTTTCAGGAGTTCTTATGTTTAGATGGTAGTGTTTAGAGGTATTGTTTTTGGGTTAGAACATATATTATTTGTTTTATAGAATATTAACTTCCTCCACTTGATACATGAGGTCAAAATTGGTGACTTTCAATTATTGCAAAATAATTATTTCTTTCACACTAAGTCTTTTATCATTTGGACTCCAAACTTATTAAAAAATACATCAAGTTTTCTCCATTACCATTAGTCTATCTAAATCTACCACTCTATTTGCTTTCTCTCAATGTTTTTTTGTTTGGTATTTTCTAGATATTCTTTGATAGCTTTTCAAGTAGGAAATGGACCCCCTTGATTGACTTGTTCATGATATAACCACCAAAAACTACATCAACTATGCATTTCATAAAGTAGTTCAACTAATGGTAGATGATTTGACCTTGAAACCATAATTAAATCTATGTTGTGGGTATATTTAGTGTTCAAATCGCCAACCATTTTTAAATATTTTAGTGGTTGACATAAATATGTAGACATGAAAATGAAGTTATATTTTGCAATTTTTATATTTTGGAGAGTTTTGATAAATAATCATGAAATCAATGAGTTTTTAAAGGTGTTTAGCAGAGGGGATAGAGTAATGAGTCTCAGGATTATTTGGAATTATTTATCAAACCTCATTTTTAAATGGAAAAATGTCCCTAGCTAATATTGTCATAGATTTTGCTCAAATATTAATAGCAATTTTAGCAACAACCTTTGAGATAGATTTTTCATAGCTAATTAGCTCGAGAAAAAATTTCTTGCTAAATCATTATTTGGAATTATTTTTTTATAATTATATAATAATAGCAAGCAATTAGTAAATTATAATTTTCACAAAATATATGCATTTAGCTAGGGATTTTTCCATAGCTATTTAGCTTAGGATTATTTCAGTCATTAATCTATACTAAATTATTTTTTTGTTTTATATATTATTTGTTTTAATATTTGATGTAATTTTGTATAATAAAGGTCTGTCATGGTCTATGGACGAGGGATCCTTGAAATGTGATTTCTCCTCATATAATTATAAAAATATGATATTATAAATAATTAATTACAAAAATATATAAATATGAATAAAAATGTATATTAATAAAGACTAAAATAACTATTTTTATAATTATAAATTTTTTTTAAAAATATATACAAAATATTATTTGAATTAATTAATAAAGATATTTAAATATTTGTATTAATAAATATAATAAATAATTAATTCTATAATTATAAACATTTTTAAAAATATTTGAAATAATAAATAAACATACATAAATATATGTATTAATAAAATCTAAAATCATTATTTGTATGATTATAAAAAAAAATATTTACAAAAAATTTGAATTAATAAATAAACAATTAAATATCTATATTAATATAACTTTAAAAATATTTTATTGTTTATAAAAATTTTTTAAAAAATTATTACTAAAAGATTTGAAATATTTGAATTATTAAAAAAAATCATATTTTTCATTTAATTTAAAATAAAATAATTTAATATTTAAGGATAAATAAATAGATGTTTTAATTACATCCAAAAATTTTTGACAAGTTATAAAAAAAATATCTCCAAATGCTTATTAAAAGAATACTTCATGTGTTTTTTTAGGGTAGAAAAAAAAATTTTTAATATTACTAATGATATTTTTTTTGTCCTAAACACACTCAAAATTATTTTTAGCCCGATTAACACTTTTGAAAATCAATTCCAAATTGACCCTAGGTTGATTCTAATTCAAGTTTTTTTTTGCCTCAACTAAAATTTATAAGAATTAAAACATTGATAAATATTTTAGTAAATTAAAAAGAAAATAAAAAATAATATTAAATTTAAAATAAAATATGTAACCTTAAAATAATAAATAAATAAATATTAATATTTCAAAATTAAAATAAGTTAAACATGAACAATAACCTAATTGGTGGCTGACCAAAATAGCATCGAGGTAATCTACTTATGAAACATTTTTGACAGAGTGTTATGCTTCATCATTCTAATTCTGATTGGTGTTATTGTCTTTTTGATTCATTTATTTTCTGTATGTTCTAAAACATGGATTATTATGATACATAACCTAATCGGTGTTCTTTCGATTTGAAGACCTCATGATGTGTTAGCATTTGTTGCACTATTTGGTCCATGCTTTCAGTTTTGGATGAAGAATGAAATACATGATTTTTGGAATTGGTTTGATGATTGAACTTGATAATTTTGATCAATCTCACACAAGATAAATTTTTTTCCATGGATTCTTTTTTGAAAATTATTAAGCTCATTATTCTTACCACTTTTTAAAATTAGGTATCCACTTGGGCGTGCGATAATAAACTTTCCAGAGTATATTTTATTAATTTTATTTTTCTTATGTTATAATTACATAGTGATTACTTATTATACTATGATACTAAATTTGTTCAATTTTCATGTATCCATTGAGATTTTTAGTTTATTCATTGCACCTAATTTTTTTTGCATTTACTTCATGGGCAACTTTTCTTTTGACCAAGGTTTGTGTGATTAAATACCTACTTTTTGTCAACCTTTCAATTTTAAACTAAAGTTGATTTGATGATATTACTTCTGTAATACAAGAAGTTAAGGGTTTTGGTGCTGGGCTGACAGCAGTAGCTTTTTTGGTCATTAATTAATCATACAAGCATTGTTAATTTTGCAACATGTTTGAAATTTGAATGTAAATATTCTAAATAAAATATGCACAAATTAGGTTATAGATATTTAAAAATTGGAAATAGGTTAGTGAACCTTTATGTACAACACTGTAAACCATGAAAAACAATTTAATACTAATCTCAACTTCCATTCATGTTGACATACATACAACATAAATACCAAGCTTACTTGAGAAAGAATTGATATTAGAATTATAAAAAAAGTTAGTATGAATTCTAGCTGATCACAAATTAATGCATAGGATGAAATGTTAGTATTCTTCTAAATCTTATTGTTTAAATTATTGTTTAACACATTATGTTTTATTTATTCATGAATAATTTAATTAAAGGCAAATCATATATTTTCTGGTGTATGATTCAAAAGAGTTTACAAGTGATGTAAGTTTTGACTCTTTATTGTGCCTGTGTTAGAGATGATATTTTGGGTTAAGCCAAAATATTTGTTAGTTTAATTGGTAATTAAGTTAGGCAAAACTAATATCTCAGAGATTTTGGGTGCTCACATTGATTTAGTAGGCTGAAAATACTCAACCTAGATCTTTGTTGCTTAGTTTGCAAGTGAATACCGACTTAGGTTGTGCTACTTGAATTGTCAAGTTGACTTTGTGTTATGTTAAAATATAATAAATTTTTATTATATCAGAAGATAATATTTAAAGATTTTATTTTAAAAATTATAAAAATTATTAATCTTTTTCTTAAAACTTATATCCAACTCAAATTAGAATACTCATATAATCAAGAATATTCATAATTAGTGAAAGAATTGTTGAGTTTTGCTATTCTTTCACACGATCAAATAAATATATGTGCTTAGTGTTTCTCATGTGCAAAGAAGGCAACATGCATGCTAACTCACTCCCATGACATGTATAGTGGTCTCACAAATATCATTTGCAAGGAGGAAGCAGGTATGCACTGTGTGCCTTGCATAGGCACAGACAACTTGTGCAACTGAGAAAATAATGAAGTGCAATATGATGCATGTATGCATACATAAGAGATTATCTCTATAATGTATATATCATATGAAGAAATGATATATCATAGAGAGATATTAGTAGTTTTATCTATGATATTTGTTGGGTATTGAGGGAGACAAATCAATTATCATTATCATTTAGGAGTCTTCATCAAGCTCCTCTATCGTGATGCTTACTTTAAAGAATTAAACAAATCTTTTTTTAAAAATTGTTGTTGATACTTCTCATTTGTTATGTACTATAGTTTCATAACTCATATTTTTTACTTGATATATGGTTATTAACTCAAAAGTTAATAGTAATAGTATATAAAATTATTATTTGCTTAATAATTTTTTCTTGTTTTTTTTAAATATTGAAATACCTGCTAAAAAATTATCTAAAATCATTAGCTATAGTAATATACAAGTTGAAATTTGGTTGCTTTTGCCTTTTTTTTTATTTTTGGATTTATTTGTAGTCTTATTTTTATGAGTTATATTTTTAAGTAATTATTTTTAAATTTTTTTTTTGGACAATGCTAAGATTATATATTTTTATTTTTATCATCAGATATTTTATTAATTGTTTGAATATTATTGATATGTTGCTTATTCATTATTTTCTTGGTTATTTATTTTTTATTTAATTGAGATGTTATAAATTTTGTATAGTTATATATTTATACAATTTATTAATGGTTATATGAAATAATATGTTTTTTAATAAATGAAATAATATGAAATTTAATTACCAACTAATAGTTTTCATGATTATTAGTAATATTAATTATTTTCTCCATTGTTATAACCATAAATTAATTTTTTTATTTTTGAAATTTATTTGATTAATTTATAACTAATATAATATAAAATAACCATACAAATTTCATAAACTATTAATCATAAATTTATTTATTTATGAAATAATATAATTAATGGTTAAATATAAAATAATTTCATTTTCTAATATTTTCTGTCTTTGACCCATCTCTCCCCCATCTAACGATCTCTACGTAATTAGGTCAGTTCACTTCTTAAAAACCTTCGATTCACAGAACACACTACTGTCGCAGCATTACGAAGAATCGTATCAAACAAAGAATATCTCTTAGAATACACCGTCGTCACAGCATCATTTTGAAGAACCATATCAAACAAAGAATATATATATATATCTCTCTCTCTCTCTCTCTCAGAGTGTATTTTTCTTTATTTTTATTATAATTTAATGAGAAATTAGTAATGAGTTTTGCTAATTTTAAATCGATAGTGAGCTAAATGGTGTTTTTTTGTTGAGTTCTTGTGTGTTACCAATAAATTAGTAGTGTAAACTTTTTTTTCTTCTAATGATTATTTTTTTAAGGTTTAATGAATTTCAAATCAACAGAAAGTGTGCTAGTTCTTAAATTCGAAGAAGAATAGTAAAAGAGGGCGAAGAAAATAATAAGAGGAGAAAAAGAGCAAGGTATTGTAATTTTTTATATTAAAGTTATATCTTATATTTTAATTTATGGTTTTTTTTTATTTTAAAATTTTTGTCATGTAGAGAAGATGAATATGAAGAACCTATGGAAATTATTTACTAATCAGGTTTCTGTGGTTATAGTGTGAAACTCTTTTATTTTTCTCAAAGAAGAAGGTATAGCTTAACCATAACTTGTAATTTTGCTATCATTGCTCATGTTGATAGTTTGTTGAGGTTGTAATTTTTGTTGGTGGATGATGATGAATTCTATTTTGTTTTTTTTTCTTAATAAATCATATTTTTTGGTCTTTAATTCGGTACTTAATAAATTCAATAGTAATTCTATTCTGTTAAGATTGTAGTCGCTTTAATTAATTTAATTGGCCAAATACTAATTATCGTTTAATAGTACTATTGAAAAAAATTCACTACACTAAGTCTTTATTATATCTATCTAATATTGGCATGTAGAATCAAAGTACACTTGATGAATAAATGGGGGGTGCAAAAGACTAAGAACTCAAGTCAGACTATACATTATTGAAAGTAGGGGGACAAATATTATACATAATTTTCCCAATGTGTTTTATTAGATAACATGCATTCTCAATGCACAATGGCCATGCTTGGTGAATTATTTCGTGTATATATTTATAATAAGTAATTATTCCATCATTATATACTATTCACTTGAGTTTTATGATAGATAATTTGATTAGTAATAGAGTATACCATTTATTTTTTTTTAAATGTGCATATAGTATATACATATCCAAAGTAGTAGATGTGTGGTGCGTATGAAGTTGTTAATTCAGTGCAGTCTATGTTTGTTTTACATGCACATTATTTATTGTTTATAATGAAACATGTGTACTAATATTCTTCTGTATACAAAAAACTTGCTAATTTATTTGTCACACATACAAAAAATTAGAAATTATCAAAAATAATATTGTACAACTAAATGAAATAAAAAAAATCAAACAAGATGAAACACATCTTTTAATAATAACTTTCAAAATTTTGAATATGGTCTAATGTTGATTTTGAGATTATTACTGAGAATCAATATATCAATGTTAAATTTTTTAATTAAAATTGTTTATTAGATCTAAATCTCCATATGAAGAAATATCTTTAATATTGGTGTGATATCTTAGATTTAATGTTAAACAAGTAGTATATTTTTGTTAAATTCAATATTTAGCAATAAAAAATTAATGACAAACAAAAATAAAAAATTATCATTAATGCATAATATGATTAAGTTTTATTTCATAATTTTTTTTTGTTTTCCTTTTATTTTTTTTCAGCTATTTTAGATTTAGTGAATGTTAATAAATTATTTGTGTGCAATTGATGATACTCTTGATATATGACACACAAACACACATGTATGTATAGTTTTTTGTTTGTATATATGTGTATCATTGTATTTTTTGTCATTTATATATTAGCAACATTTTATTTTGGTGTAACATTATAATATGGTATATTAAATGATTTTATAATTTTTTTTCCATGTTATTGTTTTATGAAATTAATTAACCTGTTTTAGAATCTTTTAAAAGAAGTGATGTGGCCAATTGGTTGATTTGCTTGTTGGCTATTTGGGCATTGTGAAAAATAGCCCTCTCATGCTGCTTTTGCCAAAATGTAGCTTTTTATTAATCTTTTATTTGATAAAATAATACTTTCATGTGTTCAGTCTACTCATAAAAGATTAAATTGAAAATAACATATTATGTGAGCTAACAACCAACATAAAAAATGAAAATAGGATTTTCAATACAAAATATTAATTTCTCAGTAATATCTAATCGAAAAGAGTATATGAGTGATGATCATATCTATAATTTTTACTAATTTAATAAGTTGTCGTCCTTCGTATTGTTTAAGTTTGAAGTAATATGTATGTAAATTAATCTAAGTAAATTGCTATATTATTAGGATAAATTTTTTTTGCACTACTATTTTTTTGGCAGTTCTTTAGTTCGTAAGATGGTGTGACCTTAGGCTGCAACTTTTATTAATTATTTATTTATACATATCTCTGGCCTTTACTCTTGGTGTTTCAGTCTTCAGTCATTTGTCTCTTTAATATTAAGCTTTAGTTTTATTAGATCATATTCAATTATTTCTAATCTCTATCTTGTTAGTAAACTTAATGTAGGATGTGAAAGAATTACTAAGAGCTATGTTGTTAACTAGTTTTCCCTAATTATCATTCTTCTTATCTCAGTCAATTTCTTTTAACAACCTATTTTTTGATTGTAGTTTTGTACAAAATATGTTAATGTCAATGTCTGTAATTGTTTGTATCTCTAATCAGTCCATATTTATAATGCTATGAATCTGTAATTGTATGTTGCTTTATCTCTATGTTTTCTAGTTAAATACTTTGTATAATATATTTTCTAGTCCAAATCTATTTTTGTTCATGTCTGAATTCTTCATGAATTCATTTTCCAAGAGTTTTGGGAATTGGATCTTCATTCCATTTATTTTTTCTTTTCTATTTATTTTTATATTCAAAGATTGAGTTAAATCACAGTTGAAATTTTTATCTTTGATCTTCATTGATATGTGAGAAACTTACTCCTTCAAACTTGCAATTTGTTTCTTTTTTGCTTCTATTTATTGTCCTTTCACTTGGTTATTGTGTTCTTCTAATTTTTTCCTTTTTGTGTGGATTTGATTAGTGGACTAGAAGAGACATCCACCCTTCATCTAGCAATAGCGTGACATTTTTCACCTTTAGTGTACTAATAAATGCTTTGTTTCTTCATATAGATTCTGCAAACGCATTGCTTAGATATTTCCGATATTTTATCTTTGCATATTCATCTAAAAATGATTTTATTTAATTAATAGTATTATTTTAAGTCATTGTATGATTCATTCAGTATTATTATTCAAACTAAATAAGGTATTCTCGTAAAAAATTGCCTCGTTAATGGTAAACTCAAAAGGCCCTAGAACATAGGTGTAGGTTAATTTTAAATTTATATTCAATTAATATTAAGTTAAGCAACAAGAAATCAAAGATCCAAGCAATAGTTAACAATAATATATCAAGTAATAGCAAAACAGTTTACAAATTATTTTTTCTTAAGTAATATATCTACCAAATATGGGCAAAATTATTAGTCTTAAATAGTTAATTCCTAGTTAATGTTATATACAAAAATAAAATGTCTTAGGATAGTTAATGCATGAAAATCAAATTACCTCTTGGATATATTTACAAAAATGTTTAAAAATTAGTAAATAAGATGAGAAAAATTATAGTACAAGATTAGGAAATAAATTAAAAGATTAATTAGTTAACAAGAGTAGAAAAATAAAAATAAAAAAATAAATTTTTATTTTCCTATAGACAAAACGAAGATTAAAAAATTAAAGTACAAGACATATATGTATAGAATAATAGGATTATTCAATATCATTTTTCCCTCTTGTTCTTCAAGTGCATATATGGATATTCAATATCATGCACTCAAAAAACTTGAAGAAAATGCTGTCGAAATTTCAATCTATGTATGGATAAACTATGTATTATTGTGGTAGTTAGATAGGTTCTTACCTTTGAAATGAATGTATGGAGTGAAAAGGATGACATTTAATAATTAAATTGAATAAATAGAAATTAATTAAAAGAAACTTAACATCATAGTTTGAATGACTGAATTTTATGCTTGAGCATAATTCTTTGCAAATATAACAAGACAAAATGAGTTCAGATCATTAGTGGATGTACAATATGTTTATGAATAGAATTTTGAATAAAGATTTTTTAAGTGGGCTAGAAACTTTCTTTAACTTTGCTTGTAGTCAATTGAGATGGATGAACAGAGATAAAATTAAGAATCCATGTAATAACTACGAGTATCAGAATATGTCTTTTCATGATGTAAACACTATTAGATACCATGTGACTAAATATGGCTTTGTACCAAATTATTTTATTTGGATTTATCAAGGAAAAAGTACAATGGCTATGAACATTAACTAAAATAAGGGTACTGAATCGTATGTATGTAGTGAGGAAGCATTAGACACATACCATATAATGGTCATAGAAGCTGCTGGTGCTGACTTCAATATGGATAACATGTATGAACCACCTAATTTTGAAGCTCAGAAATTTTATGATATGCTTAAAGCTATAGATAATGGGTTGTGGCATAGTTGTAAAACACATTCGCAATTGTCACTTGTGGCTCGACTTATAAGCATGAAGCCAGAAAATCATATGTCTAAGAAATTATTTGATTAGGTGACAGAACTAATGAAATAGATTATTCCAGATAATAATTTGGTATTAACAACTTTTACGGCACTAAGAAGTTACTACGAGGTTTGGGTATACAAGTAGAAAAAATTGATTGATATTTCATTGGATGTATATTATATTGGGGTGGTGATAGTGATTTAATTAGCTGTAATTTTTGTGATCATCCTCGGTTTAAGAATACACCTCGTGTTGTAGAAATGAGACAGAAGATGAAGTTGCATTTAAGATGTATTACTTTTTTTTAATTCTTCGATTGTAGAGACTATATGCATCAAATACTACAGCACATGATATGAGATGGAATTTTGAACATGATGTTGAATAATGGGTAATGCGTCATCCATCAGATTGACTTGCTTGAAAGTATTATAATCATATACATTAAGATTTTGCTGTTGAAAGTTGAAATGTGAGATTGGGTCTCTATATTGATGGTTTTCAGCCATTTGGCCAATCTAGACAATAGTATTCTATATGGATGGTGATAGTGACACCTTACAATTTTCCTCCATGGTTGTGTATGAAGAAGCAATATATGTTTTTGTTAATATAGGTTCCATGGCCAAAAAATTTGAAAGATATGTTGGATGTTTTCTTACAGCCTCTTATAACAGAGTTGAATCATTTGTGGGATGTTGGCGTTAATACATATGACATCTCAAAGAAACAAATTTTCATTTTGTGGGTGACCCTTATGTGGACGGTAAGTGATTTCCGGCATATTTAATATTGTTTGGTTGGAGTACTATAGGATGGTTAGCATGCTTGTATTACATGGACAAGTATGATGCTTTTACTCTCAAATTTAGTGGTAAATAGTCATGGCTTGATAATCATTAAAAGTTTCTACCTACAGATCATATATTCCATAAAATTAGAGCTATATTTCAAAAAATAAAATAGTGGCGACAGTTCCACCAGTTGTTCGTTCACGAGATAATATCTTGACAGAGATTCAAAGTTAGGTTAGAAGAAGGTAACTCAAATGGATGCTACTGGAACTAATGGACAAATATACAAAACATTTAGATGGAGGAAATGTAGTATTTTTTGGGACTTGCCCTATTGGAGGTCCAATTTAATTCATCATAACTTAGATGTAATACATATTGAAAAAAAAATGTTTGACAATGTTTTCAACACTATCTTGAATGTAGACAGAAAAATAAAGGACACTTTAAAATCAAGACAAGAGTTGAAAGATTTACTATAAGCGTCCTAAATTGAAATGGAATGAGGCGACAAAAAAAATACTTTAAAGCTTGTACACACTTGATAAGAAGGCAGGATAGACATTGTATGAATGAGTTAAAAATTTAAAATTTCTTGATGGATATGTGTCAAATATGGGCAGATGTGTGGATATGATGAAGTTAAAGTTATTTGGAATGAAAAGTCATGATTGTCATGCATTTATGCATGAGATTAATGCCAATTGCTTTTGTGAAATACTTTGCCTAAATGTTTGGAAAGTCCTTATAGAACTTAGTTTGTTGGTTAAACAACTAATCGCAACCACTATCAAAATAGATGACATGATGAGACTGGAGAATGACATACCTCTCATTCTTTGTAAATTTGAACAGATATTCCCACCGAGATTTTTTGACTCAATGAAGTATTTTTCAGTCCATTTGGCTTATGAAGCAAGGATAGTCAAGCTAGTGCAAAACAAGTGGATGTATCATTTTGAAAGGTAAAAAATATAAGTAGCTATGTTTTATTATTTCAAGCATAAATTAATATGATAATTTGATTTAATTGAAACCTAACATATTGGTTTTAGGTATCTTCATTAGTTGAAATTGAATGTTAGAAACAAGGAAAAAGTTGAAGGTTCAATTTGCAATGCATATTTAGTAGAAGAAGCATCATCTTTTTGTTCTTATTATTTTGAGGACCATGTCAATACAAAGAATAGAAATGTGCCTTAGAATAATGAAGGTCATGTGCTGGTAGAAGATGAATTTGAGGATAAACTTTCTATCTTCAAGTACCCTGTAAGAGTATTTGGAAGAGCAAAGAAAAGATATATGATAGATGAAGAGTATAAAGTAACACAAAACTACATTTTACTTAATTGTGAGAAAGTTGCACTATATATTGAGTATGTATACCCAAAATGGTTGTTGGTTTAATCATAGGATAATTTTGTCCTGAATAGGAATAATTAAAAATTAATATCTATTGTTCTCTCTCTGTTTATATTTGTGTAGCATTTATGTTGAGTAGTTAAAACATAGGCAACCAACCATTCCCAGCCATGAGGTTGATTCTATGCTAGAAACTAAAGTTGTGAATTGGTTCAAGAACTATGTGAGAATTATAAAGCCTTAAATTTTTGAATAATTTGATTTATTAGTATCTTTTATTTTTTAATATCATTTATATTATTTATGCAACAAATAAATGATCTTTCGAAGAAAGATTCCAATATATTCATACAAAATCTAACTAAAGTCCCGTTTAGACATGTGACAACCTATCCTGGGTATTTTGTCAATGGATATAAATTTCAAACAATATGGCACGATTCTTCTATAACAACTATGAATAGTGGTGCATGCATTAAAGGCTAAAGTTATAGTATAGATAGATTGATTATTATGGTCAACTAGCAGAAGTTATTGAGTTGGAGTATCTTGGACTCAAAATTAATAGGATTGTATTATTAAAATGTGAGTGGTTTGATCATACATGAAATGTGGGTAAAAAGATTCATTCTGATTACAAGCTAGTAAAAGTTAACCATAAACATATATTTAATTGATATGAGATATTTATAACGTCAGTTTAAGCCACTCAAGTATATTATTGTACATAACCAAGTTTATTTCATGAAAATAATGATTGGTGGGTCATTTACAAAATCAAAGCTAGATTAAATTTGAAGTACCAACATCTCAACAAAGAAGTGCAAACTTAGCTATTGCACCGACATTTCAAGAAGATGACATAAATAATATTGAGCCTGTGCATGTAGATGAAGATCCAGAAAACTTATGTGACTCAAATAGTGGCCTAATAGAAATTGAAGATATCATTTTCTATCTGAAGATGAGTTGAATCTTCCATCAAAATTAGATGAAATGTCAAAAGATCCATTAGAAAATGATAGCGATACTTATAATTAAACCATTATAATTGTATTAAAATATTATAGTTTCAAATACTTTCTATATTTTGTTGCAATCCATTTGTGTGTGTTTTCTAAAATGCATGGTTGTTTATCATACAATATCAATTTATGTTTCATTATATCTCTATTATTTGTTGTATATTTTTACTTTTTGTACAATAGATGGTGCATAAAGGACATGGGCGTGGTAGAGGTGGATGTGGACATAGACATGGATGAGATTCATCTAGTATTTTATGTCCTGTTGTACAGTTAGTACCATCTCATACCCACCCTATCCAAACTTCAACATCACCATCATAATCACAATCACCATCACCATCATTGACACATTTACCATCACCTTTACCAGATATAAAGCCATTGCTCATTGTCCCTCCACACACTTCTAATCCATCACCATTATCTACACCACATTCTACACCATCAGTTATTGTTCCCCCATTTATAGCACCATCAACATCATCAAATGTTGTGGCTTCCACTGCAGGCATTGCTAAGTTAGTAAAAGAGATTGTGGATGGGAGTTATAAAAAATATGTAAATGTTATATTAATAAAAATTTATGATGTCTCTGTTAGCGGTTTTGTTTTTATATATAGTTATGAATTACTTATTTTCAATGTTATTTTTTTATTTTTATCATTTCATTCTATTTCACAAGTCTGCTATAATTATAAAGTCTTTCAAGAAATTGGTTGATTCCAAAGCATTCTCATGGAAGAAAGTTTATGAATCAACAAAAAAACACTAACTTTCATGACTTTTAGGTAAGATTAAAAAAACTAAAGTATTGAAAAATTAATTATCTAATTAGTTAAGTATTATGTTGGTTATTATTCAAGCATAAAAGAATTATGTCATTGTTCTTAATATAGGTTTTTTTGTGAATTTTCTATATAGAGAATTAGTGTACATGGGCACCCAAATTTGATGGACAGATAAAGTATTTGTGAGAGAGCAAAGCTGTCGAACAATACTCAGGTTTTGTCCATAAATTGAAGATTCTAAAAGATATGCATGATTTTATACTTGAAGATGAGTGGTCTGAGTGGCTTAAGTATTGAGAGGAGTTAGAAGTGAAAAAAAAATCAGAGATAGCCAGCAAAAATTGATGGACTGATGTAGTTGGACTAGGTATAGGAATGTCTCGCCACACAGGAGGGTCAAAGTCGAGTATTAAACATGCTCGAGATTTGGTACAATTTATATGTTTAAAATATTTATATATTTAGCAGTTGGCCCAATAGTCCAAATAATTTAAATATTTGCATGGTTTTACAATTCTAGCTAAAATTATCTAACATGTTAGTTTTTGATTTAATAAATATAAATTTTTGCTGGAGAATTGGATCGAGATCCTAATTTTTATGAGATTTTCAAGAAGATGCATGTGAAGAAAGTGGATTGGTAGTTTGTTGACAACAAGTCTCAGATGATTGGTGTAAGAATCAATTTTATTAATAAACTTTTAGAATACTACATTACATTTTGAAAATTAAGTGTGGAATGAAAAAATATTTGACTTATTTTATTTATATCTAGCATAATACCTTATTTTCTATTTTATCATAGGACCTCGTTGAGGAACATGTAATAGTTGATTCTCAGCCAGTTGAGGGTTTGATGTATCTTCAACCAATTGACTATGGTCCTATCTATTTGAAGACTATAGAAGGTTAGAAGAAGCAGCGAGTGTATGACATTGGCTTGAAGGAGTGTCCTTTTATTCTAGTAGTCATGCTTCTAGTTCCTCTGTTACAGTAGTGGTGGATGAGGTGGTCGAATAGTAAGTAATGGAAACAAATGAACATTTTGTATTTATGGTGCAGCAGTAGATGTCCTGTATGGAGTCACAGTTAGCGGGCTTGATGCGACAGATAGCATACTAAGTTCTAGCAAAAAAACCATGCAGAATAGGCTAGCACAAATGCACCAGCTAATGATAAGGATGATAATTTAATTTTAATGATTATATACCTATGTTATGTTTTTATTTTAACTATGAAATTATTGTATCAGATTAATTTATGAACCATTTTTACTTTTTGTTAATTATTTAAAATGGTTTATGGTAAATGTTTTTATTCAATTTAATATAAAATTTTAAAAATATGTAATCAATTTTTTGGTAAAAAAAATTAAAATTGTGAAAATAGTTTTGGAATGAAAATAGCTAAGGATTTTTCCATCGCTAATTTAGCTAGGGAAATTTTTTTGTATATGTTCAGTTGAAAAATAGTTAATACTCTTAATTATGATCAAAATTAGCAATATATATATATATATATATAAAATTAGCTAGGGAATTTTCGTCGTTCAAAAATTTGCTAGGGAATTTTTTTTTATCGTTAATAATTTTACGATAAGCATTTTAGCTTGGGATAATCTCCGTCATAAATCCATCGATATTCTATTTTAGAGATGAAATTTCTTATAATAGCTATGAAAATTTTCATAGCCCTTGGCCTTTTTTTGTAGTGACAGTTGAGTGGTCACTTAAGAAATATGAAGAGCTACTTTTATGTCACGACTAGTTCCCAGCACTTTGGTCATAACTAATATATTAAATATCTTCTTGGTGTCATGACTATTTCTTAGTGTTGCAATCATATAAATCTTAAGAAAGATTATTTACCAACATAATGGCCTCTACACAATACCACATCTATAAAATAATATGAGAATATATCTTCACTTCTTTCCCACTTCATTGTACCACAATCATCTATGGACTATAAATGGATGAAGACAAAAAGTTGTGACTATTTCACAATACCATAACTTTATGTTGCAGAGATATTAGACCCAAGTTGTGATCGTTGTTAGGACTAAGACTTTATGTTACAAAAAGATCAAGATGCTAAACAAAGTTATGATCATTTTCTAGAATTTTAACCTCTAGCTAAAGAGATGAAAGCCAAAGTAATGTTTTTCTTCTGAAAGTCATAACTTTTTACTTTGGGTAAGACTATCCAAGATTAAAAGTAAAAGATAAAAGATATTTCAAAAAAAATCTCATTTTTTCTTCTTCTCCCTCACAAAAAAAGAAAATCCATGATACCTATCAAACTCTAAAAGTGAATTTTATACTCCATAAGGGTTCCACAAGCAAGAAAAAAATGCATGATTTATATTAATCCATAAAATTAGGGGACACGTATCTCATATATAATTTATGGTTGGGAAAACTAAACCTTGTTGTTTGGTTCCATAGTGCATATTGTTATTGCCCACCTAATTTGAACTAGATTTGAAAGACTTGATTGGGCCAAAATGATAATCAAGTTGGGTTTGTGTTAGACATTTTATCCATGCACTATTTTCACCACAAGTATATAATTTATACAAGTAATAAAGTAAACTAAGTAAGTCCAAATTATCATACGCACAAGGATAGATGATGGGATTGATTTGATCTCAAAGACTAGATGCACTATTTTAGTTGATAGAAATATATCATAGTGCAAACTCAATGTTTAGATTCTAAGAGTAGTCTTTTTGGTTGCTACACTCTAGGGTTGGTAGAGTTTATGTACTCAAATATGATGTATATTTTATATAATAGAATGGACTTATGGAAATGTAATTGATTGAATATTTATGTTTATGGGAATGATTGAGAAGTTCTAGTCTAGGTAATGAGAAAGAGATAGTTGTCGTGTGCCATCCTCAATGGATGGTTACAAGCCAACCAAGGGCACACTTTTGAAGAGGGTAAATAAGAAAAAAAGTGATATACCTTTGATTACTTATCTTTTGTATCTCCAACTTCACGACATATTATCTACTAGGATTGAGCTAGCTGTATGATTATTAGAGATACTTTGCTAGGAGAATAAGAGAGCATGCTAGGAAACATAATTGAGGTAATATGCTAGTTAATTGATAGTTTTTTTATAGTACAATAATTCCATCCATAGTATTGGGTATCCTATATAGATATTGTGTCAGGTGATAGAGGTACACTCAATCAAAAAAACCACCAAGGAGAGTTGATGATCTACTTCAAAGGGATGAGGAGTTGAGAGATTGGTAATCAATAAGGTAAGTGCTAGTAATAGTGCTCTAGGCCTATCATATGGACAATGTATTTTGATTACTTATGAGAATTAATTATTATGATGATTTGCATGTTTATTATATATAATATCCTTGAATAATATTATTAATTATTCTAAATATACCTAATCGATTATCGTTATGGGAATAACGATGAATTAGGATTAGTATAAAATTTGATTGATATTCATGGGATGAATATATATCAAATTTATATCTATTTTTTGAGAACAAATATTGGATAGACTCATCTTGAGATTACTACATGGATCAAATTCATAAATTAATCTTTAATATTATGTCATTAAATCCTTTGACTTAAGATCGCTTTAGTTCTCAACATAAGTAATATTGCTTTTTGATATAATTAAAACGTTGTCTTTAATCAGATGACTATAAAGGTTATACTTAAACATAATAAGAATTTAGTAAGATATTAATAATTAAGATGGAATATGTCATTCTTATTATAAGAGAGATATCTCTAGGTTCCCTCAATAATTGAGACTGAGAAATGTATGGTCGTGCTTAAATGAATTTATGGAGATCAATGTCATTTGTTTTGTTAGTCTAATTGGGGTTCGAGTAATCAAAGATATAACGATATAAGGTTGACTTTGTCCATGTCTTATATTCTATCAAGATATCATGATACAAAAATATTATGTTATTAGTTATATTAAGGTTGTCTCGGATCATGAGCTTTTCATTTAATGTGGGTAGTCATAATATTTTGCTAGAGGCCACTTATGACTCGTAGGATCAAATATAATTTAAGCCTACTACCAATATTAATTGAACCTATAGGGTCACACATTAAGAATAAATAATAAAGGTTATGGTTTTTCACTCTTTGTAGTAATTTAAAATGATGAGATTATTTTAAATTACAAATAACAATTAATTATTATTTAAATCTGAATTTAATTTTGAGAAAGTTTAAAAACACGATTTAAACAAATAATTAATCTATTATATTTTCTTATTCAATAATGAAATAATCTGTAAAATTATTTTATCATTTAAAGGAGTTTTAAATAAAATTTGGATTTGAATTTAAATTGTTATTATTTAAAATAGTTTTAAATAAAATTTGGATTTGAATTTAAATTATTATTATTTAAAAGTATTTTAAATAAAATTTGGATTTGACTTAAATCTTAGCAGACTTATATATATATTGAGACATATATGGGATGTAGCTGTCATCTTTCAAAATAAAGAAATCAAAAAATCTTAATTTCATTTTTTAGAAGATGAAATTGAACTATCATTCAACAAAATCATTTGTTATATGTTTGTGTGTGGATACTTGTAGAGGGTTGTCACTTTTCAAAAAGGCAACACCTTTGAAGATTTAAATAAACTAAGAAGCAGACTTGAAGGCTTGACAAATTAATCTACAAAAGTTAGGTTTCGTTTACTCTTTCATTCTAGCTTTATGAAACACATGTGATCCTTGATGGATTATGGGATACAAAATAATAAATTCCACTACATTTATGTTCCAGTCAGATTGGAAATTCATCTCATTTTCTTCCTGCAGTGGTATCAGGAGGAACTTGTATTTTCATAAAATCTAATAATGCCATATTTGATTGTATGTATGTGATGTATATGATTCTAGCATGATTTGTATTTTTGAATATATGTGATATTATGGTTGTGCGAATGACATAGTTAATAGGTTTTGTTAAGGTATTAATTAATTGAATCTAAACCCTAAAATGATTCATTAGTATAATTGAGTATCCAAATTGGATATTGCCATTAAAGTATTTAATAACATGTTATATGATTCTGGCTTTATCTTAATCAGATTAATACATGGACTGAATTTAAATATCAATTCTGATATAATAGTGATTGTTTATGGTGGTGCCAAAATAAGTCATATGTATAATTAGATTATATAATATGTTGTTTTAATGTGATTTTGATGGCTTTTGGCTTATTCAAAAATTTATTGATTAGATCAATGAAAATTTATTGATGAGATCAATGACAATTTATTTACGAGATTAATGAAAATTTATTAATGAGATCAATAAAAATTTATTGATGAGATCAATGAAATTTTAATTTAATTGGTAGCACCTTATAAATTTAATTAGTTTTAAATACATGCTTATTATAATTTATTTCTTGTGTTACAAATTGTTTATACTATATGATAACATGATATATTTTGCATGCTGTGTTGCTTCACATGGTACACAGTATGACCTTTTTAAATAATGTGTTTGGTAAATTATTATTATTAATTTTACAAGGGTTGTAATTATTAAATACAACTTGCATGTTGTTTTTGTTTTATTATAATTTTTTAATTATTGTAATAAAACAAGAGACTATACAAGATATATGAAGTCATGCAAACCAACCATGATGATGGAGGAGTTAGTTGTCTATGTGCAAGTTGGCGGTCAAATAGACAACATGGAGCAGCTTATTACTAGATAGGAATGACTATTGATCTTCATATAAACTTATAGAGATCAATTTAGATAAAGGCCGTACTATGACACAATTATTATATGCATGCATAAGATGCTATGTATGATGTTACATGAGTATGTGATACTAGATGTATGATGAAATCTATTAATTGAAAATTAAAATAAATCAAGATTCCTCATATAAACTTCAAAGTTAACACGTCATCTATAATTAAATAATTGTCAAATCTTTTATCACCTTAATGTGGGTTCTATAAAAGTAGAAGTACATTAGGTTATTTTAGTGAGACAAGATGAGTAATGGTGCTACCCATATGTTTAAAATGGTTTAACTTTATTAAGATATCAAAATGGTTTTGGGCCTAATGGCATTTGATGAGATTTAAACATACTGGGACATATGATGTCAAAATCTCATTAATATCTAAGAATTGCTTGAGATATAATTGGTAAGAGTTACATACCTAAATAACTTAATTTTAAGTGTCATGCCAATAATGACTTAAAGTTGAGTAAAATATAAATCTTAGCTCACTAGATTAATAAGATTATTCTTGAGGGTTGTTAATTTAGTGAAAATTTTCATAATCAATATACTTATCGAACTTTGTATTCATTATAGATGGCTAAAAATAACAACAACAATTCTACTATGTCACTATGATAAATCCTTGAGAAGGATAAACTTACTTCGACAAACTTCCTTGCCTGGTTTCAAAATTTAAAAATTGTATTCAAACAATTAGGAAGCTTTATGTCCTATATGAACCTCTCCATAAAGAACCAACTGATAATGCTCATAGAGCTAATAAGAATGCTTATGAGAAATATCATAATGACTCTATTGATGTTGCATGCTTGATGCTAGCTACCATGAGTTTTAAAATTCAGAAGGATTTAAAAAATATGGAAGCTTATAATATGATCTTCAATCCTAAAAAAGTATTCTAGCAACAAGCAAGGTAAAAAAGGTATGAGACTACCAAGATATTGCATTCTTACAAGATGGTTGAGGGTACTTCAGTTAATGCTCATGTTCTAAAAATAAAAAGTTATATTGAGCACCTTGATTAGCTTGAATTTCCATTGAGCTAAGAGTTGGAAACTAATTTGATCATGAATTCACTTCCTCATAGTTATAGCCAATTTATCATGAACTATAACATGAATGAAATGGACAAATCTATCTCTGAGCTACATACGATACTTAAAACTACTCAATAAAATATTCAATCTAAGCCTGGCCATGATCTAATGGTTTAAAATAGAAAGGGCTTCAAGATTAAGGGCAAAGGAAAAAAAAAGGGCAAGGGCAAAGGAAAGTCCAATGTTCAACCCAAACCCTAACTTGAACCCAAGGCTAAAGCCCCAAAAGAGGGTATTTGTTTCTTTTTCAATGAACCTGGTCATTTGAAGAGAACATGCAAACTGTATTTAGAGGGTCTAAAGAAGAAGAAAAAGACAGGGAAGACTCGTTCTTCAGGTATTTATGTTATACAGATTAATTTTTTTCTTCTAGTTCCCGAGTATTAGATACTAGATGTGAATCACAGATTTCTACAAATATACAGAGATTCAAAAGGAGTAGACAACCAAAGAAGGGCGAAGTTGATCTACAAGTAGGCAACAGAGCTAAATTTTTTGTTTTGGCTATAGAAAGTTATGAACTTACTTTGCCCAGTGGGCTTTTGTTAGTTTTGGAAAATTGCTATTATGTTTCTACAATGTGTGGGAATATTATTTTAGTTTCTTATTTGGATAATGATGGTTTTTCTTTTATTATTAAGAATAATAATTGCTCCATTTTTTATAATAACATGTTCAATGCACATGCCTATTTTTAGGTCTTTATGTTATGAACCTTCAAAATTCCAACAATTCTTATGTTTATAATATAACTACTAAGAAATTTAAATCAAATGATTTAAATTCAACCTATCCTTGGCATTGTCACCTTGGTCATATAAATGAGAAATGCATCTCCTCTATCAAGTTGGACTTTTGAATTCATTTAATTTTGAATTATATGATAGATGTGAATCTTGTCTATTAGGTAAGATGACAAAGGATCCCTTTACTAGACAAAGTGAAAGGGCTAATGAATTATTGGATCTCAAACATATAGATTTATGTGGACCATTAAATTCAGATGCTAGAGAAGATTACACGTACTTCATTATAGTTACTAGTGACTTCAGCATTTATGGTTATATCTACTTGATGAAACATAAATCTGAATTATTTAAAATGGTCAAATCATTTCAAAATTAAGTACAAAACTAACTTGGCAAGATAATCAAGGTACTTCGATCTAATCGAGGTGGTGAATATTTGAGCTAAGAATTAGATGATCATCTTAGAACTTATGGAATTATTTCATAATTAACTCCCCCTATAACACCACAATAGAATGGTAAGTCTGAGAGGATGAATTAAATAAGCTGCATACACACTAAATTTATTAGATATGTTCGATCTATAATGAGTCCAATAGATCTTACATTTACTTTTTAAGGTTATGCACTTGAAACAACTATGTACACACTAAGATGGAGCCTAAATTTGATAAATGTATTTTGTGGGGTATCTTAAATATTCCAAGGGACACTACTTTTATAATTCCATTGGGAACAAAGTGTTTGTTGCTCGGAATGGTGTCTCTCTAAAAAGATAATTTATTTCTAAAGGAACCGATGAGAGTATGGTAAAACTCAAATAAGTTTGAAAACCACAAGATAACATTGAACTACTTGTGAATACTCATAGTCAACAAATTATTTTTGACACACCTCCTATAACACAAAATTCATGTAGATCTGATAGGATACATCATGAGCCCGATAGATATGGATTTATTGTAACTGATAATAATGATGTATTATTAGTGGATCAAAATGAACCCATTTCCTATCACGAGGCTATGTTGGATTCAGACTCTGAAAAATAGATAGAAGCAATGAAGTCTGAAATTCAATCCATGTATGATAATCAGGTATGGACCTTGATTGACCCACCCGAAGGTACACAGACCATTGGGTGTAAATGGGTTTTTAAAAAGAAAACTTACATGGATGACAAAATGCCTACTTACAAAGCAAGGCTAGTTGCAAAAGGTTTCAAACAAACTCATTGTATAGACTATGATAAAACTTTTTTACTCGTAGTTGTGCTTAAGTCTATTAGAATTCTTATTGTCATTGCTGTATATCATGATTATGAGATTTGGTAAATGAATGTTAAAACTACGTTTCTTAATGGAAACTTACTTGAGGATGTGTACATGACACAACATGAAGGGTTTGTACAACCTAAGAATTATAGTAAAGTATGCAAGCTTCAAAGATACATTTATTATTAAAAGCAAGCCTCTTTGAGTTGGAATCTTCATTTTGATGAATCAGCCAAATGGTTTAGATTTATCAAAAATGAAGATGTTCCTTATGTTTATAATAAAATTAGTGGAAGAGAAATTATATTTTTGGTCTTATATGTTGATGATATTTTACTCATTGGGAATGATATCCCTACCTTGCAGAATGTCAAGTATTGGTTAGGAAAGTATTTCTCAATGAAAGAATTAGACAAAGCTCCATATATCTTAGGGATAAACATCTATAGAAATAGATTTAAAAGGTTGATTGGTCTAAGTCAAAGTACTTACAATGACAAAGTACTGAAATGGTTCAGTATGCAAGATTCCAAGAAAGGATACTTGTCCTTGTCTCATGTTATTCCTCTTAGCAAATCTCATTGTCCTAACACTAAATATGAGCGAGAGCGAATGAGTAAAATTCTTTATGCCTCAGCAATAGGATCTATCATGTATGTCATGTTGTGCACTAGACCATATGTATCTTATGCTTTAAATATAATGAGTAGATACCAATCAGATTTTGGTGAGATTCACTGGATAGCTATCAAAAACATTCTTAAGCATTTGAGAAGGTCTAAAGATATATTCTTGGTGTATGGCGGATTGGTAGATGATCTAGTTGTAAATGGTTACACAGATGCAAGCTTCCAATCTAACAAAGATGATTTCTAATCACACTCGAGATATGTATTTTGTTTAAATGATGGTGTAGTTAGCAAGAAAAGTTCAAAGCAAAATAAAATTGCTAATTCTACAACTAAAGCTGAATACATTATAACATCTAATGCAACAAAGGAAGTAGTTTGGATCAAGAAGTTCACTACTGACCTTGAAGTGGTTCTTAGCATTACAAATCCTATTGATGTTTATTGTGACAATAATGGTGCTATTGCACAAGAAAAGGAACCTAGATCACATTAGCAATCCTACCACATTCTTAGGTGTTATCATCTCATTCAAAAAATCATTATAGAGAGGTGACATTAATAAATGCAGAATTCAAACAGATGATAATATTGCTAGAGATTTTCAGGTAATGAAAGATGAAAATAAGATTAGAAAAAAGAAGATTAGAAGCTAAAAAAATAACAACCACTAGTTTAAGTGAATTTCAACTAAAATATCAGATATGATTGAAAAAATATTTTTTCCTGATCACCATTATAATTGAATAATATTTGATTGTAAAAATTGTAAAGAAGATAATGAATAGATAAATATTAATTGGGTGACAACTTGAGCATTCTAAAAACTCATAAAAATGTCATATAATTATATAATTGAGAGATAAAATAGAAAATATGTATTAATAGGTAGAATGAAGTAAGGTGAATGTATGGTATCTTTTGATTAGAAAAAGTGAGGTATGAGACAACATTTGTAATGTATTGGTATAGGCAAACATAAATCATCAAAAAACAATATGAATAAAAATATAGATAATTAAAAAAGAGTGCATATGAATTATCATATCTAGTAATTAAGCTACCCCACCCAAGCATGTTAGACTTATTATTTGTGACATGATTCCAAAAGCTTGTTAAGCAATTGATTTTATTATAGTACCAAAACTTGTGATTGTTTTGAGTACAGTCAGTTGTTGTGACTTTATTATATAACCAAAACTTATTATTTGTGACATGAATTTAAAAGCTTGTTGAGTGATTGATTTCGTACAATAGAGATCTACAAGTATATGAGTTATATAAGTAGTAAAGATAGATTTGATCTTAGATATCAACCCCACAAGAATTGTGTGAGAAGTTTGACCAACCAATATTGAACTAACTACTGCTCAAGTTGAATATATAGACTTGAATTTTGAAATGATAATCAGACTCAAAGGTTAACTTACTTCCTTGTGTATAGTGAGATTTCTCTATTATCAAGACAATGTTATGCTCGACTTTCAAATGAAATGTAAATTGATATAAATTACTTATTCATCCCCTTGACATATAAGGTAGTTATCACATTTGGACTATCACTACTAGGAATAGTTGCCTCATAGTTATACCTTTAGTAATTTAACCACCAAAATTATATTTGTTTTATTCTTTAGTCATCCACATTTCTAATCTTTTTAGGAAATATGACAACTATTCTTGATAATTATTTAAAATACTCATTTATATTCTATAGCATCTAAAATCTTGAAAGATAAAAAATATTTTGGTAATAATTATGTTTATGCTTTTAACTTCATAAGCACCATAATCACCTCGATTAATATATGTTTTCTTATGAATTTCACATATAGAATTCATACAAGATAAATAATTTTAAGGATTGTCGATGCCTTAAATACCTAAGTTAATAACCTAAGATACTTATGTGTGTCACATAACTTAATTATCATTTGTCATAGCCAACACATGATTATCATGCTATGATGAAACCTCTAAGTTAGATATTTTACATAACCCACACATCAATTGAAGGCCAGCTATTCTAGAATATGCATATAATGGAATGATCATAAATTCATTTGTATTTTTGACTTCATGAGAGTCGTACTCACATCAATTAACTTTAGATAAATTTAGGGTTTTCATATATATATATATTCAATTCACAGGCTAAGATTAGAAGGGCTATCATTTCCTCTGGATCAAATTTCATGAGCATGTCCTATCACTTGCCTACCACTATTCACTATGGCCAATATGCATAAATCTATGCTAAAGTAGAATCTAAAATCTCTATTCTATATAATATTTATTTCTTTTAAGAATTAAATCAAAATATTGCCATAGATAAATGTTATACAACCACAATCACTATACACAAACATAATAAATTAATGTTTGATTCTAATTTAGCTTGATATTAAGAAAAAATTAGTGTGAGATATTTTATAGTTTATCTCAACAAATTGAGGATTCCCAATGAAAAATGGTGTGAGGATTTAAGTCTCAAATATTATTTCTAATTAATCATTACTTGTATTTGTCTTGAATTTGACCTTAGGTGGGCATTAAAATTCATGCCGCCTAGAGTTTTGGTGTGCTTCATCCTTAAAATCTGAATTTCTTTCCTCTTTTTTTTTACAAAATCTCTATGTCCTCCTTTTATACATTGAGGTCCCATTAAGTAGCCATGTGGCTTTTTAAGTTGAAGGTCATGACTTTAGGTCGAGACCACAACTTTGTCATCACTTTGAATCTCTTTTAGAGTGTAAAATTTACTATGACAAAGAAATATCATGACTAATGAATTCCTTTTCTGGAACACAAACTCATAATAGAAAGAATGTTGTGATTGAGGTAATAGCTCCATGGAACCAATAGTCATGGTAGTAAAAATGTTTTGACCAATGAATAATCTCTCAGAAAATTTATGATGACAAGATCACCATGACTGAGATATTTTCTCTATAGAATACAAAGTTGTGATGGAAATAATGACCATCATGCTGCTCAAGAATGATCACAACTTTTTAGTTTTGGAAAGAATGTGGCCATGATTGAGATATAATACTAAGAGATTTTTCAGTCATGGTATTTTTATAATGCATATTCATAAGAGTCATTCCATGACTTTTTGAATAATTATGGTACTTGGTTGTCGTGATGTTAAAATAAAAATATGGCCAAAATTGTGTTTTAGTACTTATATATATACTAAAACTCCAAGATAAAGTTTCAATCATAAAGAAAATATTTCATAGTAAAAAGATCATGATAACTAAGTTGTAGGGTCATGACTTGCAAAGATTATCACAACTTATTTTCTAGAGTAACAACCAAAAAAGGCTATCATTACTATTCAATAGGATGATGCTAGTGTGACCGAGTCATGTTATTAGAAACATCATAACTTTCTATTGTTTTTATATCCTTCAAGTTAGGTTTATATGAAGTTCTTTAATTCTATTTAAATTACATCAAATTTTATTGCTATTTATCCATTTTAATCAAAATTACTATTTAGTGAAATCCTTTTATTATAAGCCCATTTTTCATATAATTTATCATTAAAACATTAAGAAATAACCCAAAAATATTAGTATATTGAGTGTTGAATAAACTTGCACAATAAAAGTATTATTTATTCTTGTGTAAAGAATCTATCTCTTTCTAAAAACTTACTAGGCAACAAAGAGAAGAATACAAAGGCTTTCCACGTGCTATCTCTTTTTTTTTTTGCAACTCTATTGTAAAGGAAATATGCATCAACATCAGCTTTGCCTTTAATTTCAGCTCCATATCATTAGATTCTAACTTTATATTCTTAAAAAGAGTGAGTACTTCTTCTAAGTCTCCTCCCCTTCTACCCTCATTAGCAAATCACATTTGAGTGGTGACTCTTCATCAAATATTTCTATAATTCCTTCCATTGCTTTTATATCACCTTTAAAGAAGATTAATACTTCTTGCCCGACATAAGTTGATTCTTCTCCTTTATAAACCTATTTCTTCTTCTTATTTTTTTCAAGCTCTCTCTTTACACCCACTAATGTCATGTGGGACATTTATGAGAATATTTCATCTCTATCTTTAAAAGTTGGGACTATTTCGAATTAACACAACATTGTAATCAAGGAGGGGTGAATTATATAGCCATAAAATTTCCCTCATTGGAAGTTGAGAATTAACTTCTCTAATATATTCTCTATATAGATCTTGTAACTTTTCATTAGGATATAAACCAAGAACACACTATCTTGCATGATAGAAGAGAGATATAAAATCATCTACAAAAGAAAGCATAACAAGTAAAACCAAACTATGTTATTTTATATGAGTTCTTCCCTCACAAAGTGTCCATGGGCACTCTTTGATGAAACTTTCTAACAGCTCTTACAATCCATCAACATCTTGGTGATGATCTTGTAGTTTGGTTACTTATTTAGGGTTTTGAATGTCATACTAATCTATAGAGTCATGTAATTTAAATGCTAAATTAATAAAGTCCCCATCATAATATATTCAAACCAAACTTCTCATATGTATCATCACTTGTCTTGCATGTCTTCAAAATTGAAGTAAAACTTTATAATGATTGTCGTGTTGCCCCTCTCCATATTGGTATTAGTAGGATAGACATCATCACTCTCTTCTCTATCTCTTTCTCTATCAAAAATGTTAGCCTAAGCACCATGACTTGGGAGAGTGTCTCATCAATGGGTGGCTTCTATCACTTCCTTTTAGCCTTGTAACTCATCTCCATCTCCTCTCTTCCTACCCTAATTTTCAAAATCAATGTTTCATCTTGCATTTTTGCTTCACTTTTTGAAAATAGGCATCATGACAAGTTTTGTTAAAGGGGGAGAAGAAGAAGAAGAAGATATATTCTCAAAAAAAAAATTAGGGTTAGTAGATTTTATAGAGTTATGCTTTTAGTTTTGGATGCTAAAAATAGTCATAACTTTTTTCATGGTCATGACTTTTCTATAAGAGTATAGTTATGGTGAGTTTTGAGTATCACTACTCATTTACCATGTAAGAAAGTTGTGACTAAGTTAGAGTATAATGACTTTAATCGACTTGATAGAAAGTCTACAATGAGTTTGGGTGTCAAAACTTCAATTGGTGCATATACATGTTTAAGTGAATGCAAATATAAAAAAATTATTACAACATGCAATAGAAAATTAAATCTCAAGTTACCTCCCAAGTAGTGTTATGCTTAACATCCTTAGATACACTAACTTTTTGACCTCTATTTCAATAGGTAATTTCAGTAGTTTAGGAAATCTTCTCAGTATGCTCATTTTTATTAGCACGTCTTCTAAAATTTTTTTTCAATATGAAGCTAACTATTAGGTGCCTTTCTTCGGGATGTTCTTTAGTGGATATCATGACTTTGAGAAAAGTCACAACAATGAAATTTTTTTTTGAGAATTGTAATGTCACTATTGAGGAAAAGGTCATGGCTTTTTATTTAAGCATCCGTTTCATCAAATTTTGTGGCTTATTCTCCTACCATGATTTCTTCCTTCATCAATCCCTAGTGTAAAGTTGTAACTTTTGTAAAACTTGTGACTTTCTTCTACATTGTAACCTATGCCTCTCTTCCTTATGATATTCAATAATAATTATCTCCATTTCACTTTTCTCTCCTGGTACATCAACATTTAGTAGTGGACATTCATCTTCTAGTATTTTTTTTTTCTAATCTTAAAAGTTCCCTTCATAAATCCACTACATTATAATATTGAGAATTTTGTCATTTAAATTTTTTTTTTCATGTCTTCAAAGTTGATTATCTTTGGTTGTTATTCTATTATGACTTTTAAAAATCCCATGACTTAAAAACAATCCTTTTCACCTAATTCAATTGTATCATTTTCTATACCCAAAATTTTTTCTAGTTTTTCAACTTATTTGTCTTCTTCAAGACAACAATCATCCAGGAAATCCTTCCATCTAAAATCTAATTTGTCTTTCCATCATACGTAGGAAGAAATTTATTCTCCAAAAATTTTCTTCATCATCATTTATGCTTTTGTATATGTTGAATTACAATTTCTTCACCCACATAAAGTGTAAATTTTCTTTTCTTGACATTAATTAAACTATGTCTAGTTGTTAAAAATGACCATCACAAAATCAATGGTGCTTACTAGTCTTCCTCAATATATAACAAAATAAATTAGTAGGGAAAATAAATTTGCCATCCTTGACTAGCACACTTTCGATATTTGTTCTTTGAAATTATGTATGAAATCACGAGACTCTATGAATTTTTGAGTTTTCTCGAAAGTTTAAATTGAATGATTATGCTACACTTCTCAATCATTTTCTCCATTTCATATGTATTTAATTTCCACATGTTACTTATTATATATTTTTTAAACTTCACATAATTGGGAATCTTGGATATATTATTAGCAAAGAGAATAATGACTTCCAAATTTCTGAAAATATTAAGGAATCTCACAAATTTCTCATCTAGCTTTTCTTTTCTAAAATAGAATATAAAGATTAGTTTGAAGAGTTTGTTTTGCATCTAAATAGTCATTCTTTAGCACGTCACCTTTCTATCCATTCCTTTGGTTAATTTGCAACTCTAGTTGGTTCTAGTAGTATCACGACTTTGTGAATGGTCATGACATCATATATCATGATACTAGGCTGCTTGACATTGGAAAAAGTCATGACATTATAAGTCATAGCTTCTTCCTCAACCTTAGCATTATTTTTAAGTTATCTTTTATTTTCTACTTTTCTAATTCTTTGCTACTTCCACCTTGATATTGCTTGGTAATTCATTTCTTTCCTTAATAGTACTAGTTTCCCATATTAATTCTCAATAATCTCCATCACTATGTTTGTGGGTTCTAGTCTCGCTTCTATCCATTCTATCTTGTTTTCTTATAGATTATTTCTCTTCTTTATTTTTGTAAGTAGTTCTAGAATATTATCTTTAAGTGATGAACTTTATACTCCCTTCAGATTATTATTATTGGAACTCAAAGCTCCTAGTATTTGATCTCCCATTGAGTTGCTCCCAAAAATTTTTTAAAATCATCCCATATTTAACTGTACATTTCCATAACTTTCATATGATAAACTTTTATGAGTTCTTATGTTTAGAAGGTAGTGTGTAAGAGTATTATTTTTGGGTCAGAACATATATTTTTTGTTCTATATAATATTAACTTCCTCCACTTGATACATGAGGTCGAAATTGGCTACTTTCTATTATTGCAAAATAATTATTTCTCGCACACTAAGTCTTTTATCATTAGGACTCTAAATATATTAAAAAATACATCAAGTTGTCTCTATTACCATCAGTCTATCGAAATCTACCACTCTAGTTTGCTTTCTCTCAATGCTTTTTTGTTTGGTATTTTCTAATTATTCTTTGATAGCTCTTCAAGTAGGAAATGGGTCTCCTCGATTGACTTGTTCATGATATAACTGCCAAAAATTATATCAACTATGCATCCCATCATGTAGTTCAACTTATGGTAGATGATTTGAGCTTGAAACCATAATTAAATCCATGTTATGGGCATGTTTAGTGTTCAAATTGCCAACCATTCTTAAATATTTTAGTGGTCGACATAAATGTGTAGACATGAAAATGAAGTTATATGTATTGATTTCACAATTTTGGTATTTTGGAGTGTTTTGATAAATAATCATGAAATCAATGAGTTTTTAAAGGTGTTTAGCAGAGGGGATAGATCAATTTGTCTCACATAATTTAAGTATCTATTATTGAATTAAACTCTATCTAATTAGTCAGAGCAAGTCTTGTATGTCTCAACCATATCAACTCATTAGCATAATTTTTCTACTATGCATTGCATTCTCAATGGATAGAATATTATCATGGAGTTTCAACTATATTTTTCTCAAGAAATTTAATAACTGGGACATTAATTCTCCATTATAGTAATCAAGTACTTCACTAATACTCAAGGTCACGAGTAATTTTATAATATTGTGACTTTATCTTTATATGGTTTGGTAATCTCAAGTCAGAGTTGACTTTTTATAAATTCACAACTTTTGAGCTATAAAAAAATTATAGAATCATAACAACTCATGCTATAGACATGAAAATTATTTAAAGCTATAACTTTTATGATACTAAATATTATAGAAAATATTACTTGACTATGGTCATTTCCAAAGTTTTGACTCTTATCCTTAAAGAAAGTATAACTACAACTTGTACACACAAGCTAATTCCCAATATCATGGCATCCTAATAGTGTTATGGCAATATGTTATATGAGAGAAGAAAATGCTGGAATCATGGTCACTCATGGTTGTGTGGACACTTAAAAGATATGAAAGGTTACTTTTATGTCACAACTTGTTCCCAGCACTACGACCATAACTAATATATTAAATATCTTATTAGTATCATGCCTATTTCTTAGTGTCGGCTTCATATAAATCTTAAGAAAGATTATTTACCAACATAATGGCCTATACACAATACCACATTTATATAATAATATGAGAATATATCTTTACTTTATTCCCACTTCATTGTGCCACAATTCTCTATGGACTATATATGGATAAAGATAAAAAGTTGTGTCTATTTCACAATGCCACAACTTTATGTTGCAGAAATATTAGGCCCAAGTTGTGATCATTATCAAAAATAAGACTTTATGTTACAAAAAGATCAAGATGTTAAACAAAGTTATGATCATTTTCTAGAATCATAACCTCTAACTAAAGAGATGAAGGCCAAAGTAGTATCTTTCTTCTGAAAGTCATAACTTCCTAATTGGGTAATGCAAGACTGCCTAAGATTAAAAGTAAAAGATAAAAGAATTTTCAAAAAAAAAATCTCATTTTTTATTCTCCCTCACGAAACAAGAAAATCCATGATAACTATCAAACTCTAAAAGTAAATTTCATACTCCATAAGAGTTCCACAAGAAAGAAAAAGATGCATGGGTTTATATTAATTTTCATAATTAGGGGGCACATCTCATATATAATTTATGGTTGGGAAAACTAAACCTTGTTGTTTGGTTCCATAGTGCATATTGTTATTTCCCACCAAATTTGAACTAGATTTGAAAGACTTGATTGGGCCAAAATGATAATTGAGTTGGGTTTATGTTAGACATTTTATCCATGCACTATTTTCACCACTATTATATAATTTATATAAGTAATAAAGTAAACTAAGTAAGTCCATATTATCATCAACACAAGGATGGATGATGGGATTGATTTGGTCTCAAAGACTAGATGCACTATCTTAGTAGATAGAAAAAGATCAGAGTGCAAACTCAATGTGTAGATTCTAAGAGTAGTCTCTTTGGTTCCTACACTCTGTGGACTTATGAGAATGATTTATGTACTCAAATATAATGTATGTTTTATGTAATAGAATGGACTTATGGTAATGTAATTGATTGAATATTGATGTTTATGAGAATGTTTGATAAGT
This sequence comes from Sapria himalayana, assembly GCA_029783825.1. NCBI lineage: Eukaryota > Viridiplantae > Streptophyta > Magnoliopsida > Malpighiales > Rafflesiaceae > Sapria > Sapria himalayana. Next base: position 9,101,113 of record JAREIK010000088.1, on the reverse strand, counting down.
TCTAGTCTAGGTAATGAGAAAGAAATAGGTATTGTGTGCCATCCTCAATGGATGGTTACAAGTCAACCAAGGGCACACTTTTGAAGAGGGAAAATTAGAAAAAAGTGATCGACCTTTGATTACTTTTCTCTTGTATTTCCAAATCCATGACATAGTATCTACTAGGATTAAGCTAGTTGTATGATTTTTAAAGGTACTTTGATAAGTGAATAAGAGAGCATGCTAAGGGACTTAACCTAGGTAATGTGCTAATTGATTGTTAGTTTTTTAATAATACCATAATGCCATCCATAGTATTGGGTATCCTATAGAGAATTGTGTCAGGTGATAGAGGTACACTCAATCAAAGCAACCGCCAAGGATGAGGAGTTGAGAGATTGGTAATCAATAAGGTCAGTGTAGTAATAGTGCTCTAGGCCTATCATATGGAAAATGTATTTTAACTATTTGTGTGAATAAATTATTATGATGATTTGTATGTTTATTATATATAATATCCTTGAAAAATATTATTAATTATTCTAAATGTTCCTAATTGGTTATTGTTATGGGAATACCAATATTTGTTGAGAACACATATTGGACTGACGCATTTTGAGATTAATACATAGATCAAAGTCATAAGTTAATTTCTAATAGTTGTGTCATTAAATCATTTGACCTGAGATCGTTATAGTTCTCAACATAATAAGGAATATTGTGTTTTGATATAATCAAACACTATCTTTAATTAGATGACTATAAAAAATATACTTGAACATAATAAGAATTATGTAGTGAGATATGAGTGATTAAGATGGAATTTATCCCTCTTATTATAAGAGAGATATCTCTAGGTCTCCTTGATAATTGAGACTAAGAAATACATAGCCATGCTCAAATGAATTAATGGAGATCAATGTCATTTGTTTAGTCAGTTTAATTGAGTTTTGAGTAATCAAAGATATAACGATATAAGGTTGACTTTGCCCATATCTTATATTCTATTAAGATATCATTAGATAAAATAATTATGTCATTAGCTATATTAAGGTTATCTTGGATCATTAGTTTTTCATTTAACTTGGATAGTCATAAAGTCTTGCTAGATACCACTTATGATTTGTAGGATCAAATGTGATTTAGGCATACTTCTAATGTTAATTGAACCTATAAGGTCGCACATTAAGAATGAATAATAACAGTTATGGTTTTTCACTCTCTATAATAATTAAAATGATGAGATAATTTAAATTATACATAACAATTAGTTATTATTTAAATTCAAATTTAATTTTGAGAAAGTTTATATACGTAATTTAAACAAATAATTAATATATTATACTGTCTTATTGGATAATGAAATAATTTGTAAATTTTTTGTTATTATTTAAAAGAGTTTTAAATAAAATTTGGATTTGAATTTAAATTACAATTATTTAAAGGTGTTTTAAATAAAATTTAGATTTGACTTAAACCTTAGTAGACTTTTATATACATACATACATAGATACATATGTGTGTGTGTGTGTATTTTTGTGTGTGTGACATATAAGGAATGTAGCCATCATCTTTCAAAAATAGAGAAAATGAAAAACCCTAATTTCATTTTTTAGAAGACAAAATTGAACTATCATTCAACAAAATTATTTGTTATTTGTTCTTGTGTGGATACGTATAAAGGGTAATTGCTTTTCAAAAAGGCAACACCTTTGAAGATCTGAATAAACCAAGATGCAAACTTGAAAGCTTGGCGAATCGATCTACAAGACATAAGTTTCGTTTATCTTTTCTTCATGTTTTTATGAAACACATGTGATCATTGGTGGATTACGGAATAAAAAATTATAAATTCTGTTGTATTTATATTCTAATTAGATTTGAAAATTTCCTTATTTTCTTATAGTAAGTTGCATCTCTAGTGGACAATAAGAGGTAAGCTAATGGTACAACCACAAAGCTATCATCTGTGGAAAATTAATGGTACAAATACAAAAGATATGATAGGAACATCAAAATTCATAAAGAAATAAACCACCCCTAGATTCTATCAACCCTAGAGTCTATCAATCCTAATGTCTACCAACCATAAAGACTACTCCTAGAATGAGTTTACACTTTGATCAATTTCTATTAATTAAGATAATGAATCGAGTCTTTGAGACCTAATCAATCCCAACATCTATTCATGTGGGTATGACAATCTACTTAGTCCGCTTTATTGCATATATATTTCATAACTTGTGGTAGATAATATATAAAATACCTAACAAATTTATTGAACTATTTTTGGGAATGGAAAATTATTTTGATTAGGTAACATTGTGTTGACTCAACTGCTTAGAAACAGAATTTTCTATTTCTAGTTGATTTATTTATTTTATTTTAATATTCTTTTCTTTTCTTTTCTTTTTGTTTTGTAGGTACAACTTTTATGAATCATAAATCTGGGACTTATGCACTACCTCAATCCTAGATCTGGGACTGCTAGTTATTGATATAAAGAATCAAAAGACCTACCATGGAAGGAAATGGAAGCAACATGAATAAAAATGGAGTTGATGAACAAGCTAGATATTAGAAGTTATAATACCATATTTTAAAATATTATTGGAGATTGATCTTAATAGACAAGAATTCTAGAATTCATATGTAACTCATCCAAGCCAACAATTTTGAATAAAAGCAAAGTCTAATAGCTATGGTTCAAAATAACAACAATATGGAAGATACATTTTAGAAGATTCAAATGGCTATATTATGTCATTTGTGGAGCTACATCATATAGTGAAGATGAATAGAGTTAGCTATGATATAATAAAGTTGAGAGAATTTTTTTTCATCTTCCTTGATAGATAAAATGAGAAATTGATTTCAAAACCTTTCATTGGGATATGTTGAGATTTTGGGTTAGTTAGTTTAAACTTTCTTAACCAAGTTTTCTCCAACCCATATTACATTGTAATTAAGGATTGAGATCAATTAATTTTTGCAAAAACAATAGGATACTTTGTATGATAATTGAGTTAAATTTAAAGACTTATTGAGGAGGTATCAACAAAATGAATTTGAAATATCATTCCAAACACAAATATTTTATAATGGGTTGAACTACATCATGAGATGTATAGTAGGTGCAATATTTAGTAGTTCTATTATAATAAATCACCTAAAAAGGTTTACTTTTTTTTTGAAAAGCTAATCAAGAATAATTAGTAAACTCCCATTAAAAGAACAAGTAGAAAAAAAATAATTTAAATTTTTAGAAATGGATAAAATATTAGTCATGGAAGCTAAGATGAATACTATCATACACCATTTCATAGCCCAAAGCATATAGGAACAAACCATGGGAGAGATTGCATCTTGCAAGATCAAGAAGTTATATTTTTTTGGTCCAAGATAGCATGTTGAAGAAGCCAATTTTTTTTGCAGAATAAATGGTATAATTTTGGGTGAAATCACTCTAATGACTTTATCTCTACAAATAGTAGATAGGCCTATCAAATATTCAAAGGGAATCATTGAAGATGTTCTAGTCAAGGTTAGAAAGTTAATCTTTTATATTGATTTTGTGGCGTTGGACTTGGAACATGATGATATGTACCTCTAATCTTGGGAATACTATTTTTGGCAATTGGATAGATCTCTATCAATGTAAAAAGAGTGAATTAACCATATTCATAGGTAAAAAAAACAATGTTTAATCTATATAAAAGTATCAAATTTCTAGATGAAGACAACAAAGTTGCTGGAAAATAGGTAGCCTTATTAACTTAGTCAACATACAAATTCTTGTCTTCACAAGAGAAGATTTCTTAGATGATTCATGAATGGCAGATAAACTTTTTTTTATGAGGAAGAAGATGCTATGAAACCAAAAGAAGTTGTGACATATCTGAACAATAATACATATTATAATGTCATGTCATTTTCCCATATCATGACATATGATGAAGCCAAGGCTAACTTATTAAAAGCTACAAATTTTTTGACAACAAAAAAGATACATGCTAAGGTTACAACATTTTTATATAAGTAGAAAGAAGAAAAGGATGTCGCAAGCCTTTAATTTGAAGAAACATTGCTATTGGAAGGAGTCACGACACTATTTGAAAAGGTGCAATGGAAATAAAAGTCATAACTAAAAATGAAAGAGTCATGACACCAAAAGAACAAAATAGGAAACATGAATTTATCATGGCACTCGCTAATGATGTCATAACAAAACAATAGGCCATGATATATTCTAAAGACATCACAACAAAAATTAAGAAGGCAACATATTACAAAGTTACGATGCATCTTAAAGATGATGTAACCCCTATTGAAAAAGATACAACATGCATTGATGTCATGACAATTAATGAAGTCATGACTTTTAGTGTCGTAACATCTAAAAATGTAACTATGACTCAGAAAGTAGAGAAGTCTTCGGATAGATTAATTCTTAAGAAACTATAACAATACTTTTGACATGCTTTCCTAAGAGAGAAAGGAATGAAGTTGATTATCATCTCAGCATCCTTCACCGAAGAGAAAGAGAGTGAAGTGCTTAAAAAGATAAAATACTACACAAAAATATTTTAATGGACACTTGATGACATCAAAAAAATTAGTCCTCAATATGTATGCATAAGATTCTTATGAAGGATGGTGCCAAACCTATTGTGGAACATCAAAGGATATTGAACCCAATGTTGAAGGAAGTGGTGAAAGTCGAAATATTGAAATGAATCAAGGCTTGAATTATTTATGTCATATTAGATTATGCATGGGCGAGTCCTATCCATGTAATACCAAAGAAATGAGGAATGATAGTGTTAAAAACTTCAACCTATGAGCAAATTTCTATATGCATGATTACTAGAATGTGAGTTTGTATTAATTATTATAATTTAAACAAGAGAATAAGATAATATTATTATCCTCTTTTCTTTATAGATCTAATGCTAGATAGAATTTTTGGATATTCCTGCTAATTTTTTTGAATGGGTATTTAGGCTATAACAATATTTGTATCATTCCTAGAGACCAAAAAAAAACAATGTTTATATGTCCATATGGAACTTAAGTATTTTGGAGTATATTGTTTGGTTTGTTCAATGCTCCAACCACTTTTTAGTATGACAACCATGTTTGTAGATCTCATCAAGGATAACATAAAGATATTTTTGGATGCTTTTTTTTTATATAAGATAGTTTTTAAAGGTTGTTTGTATAACCAAGAAGTAGCGCTACAAAGATTCTAAGAGAATAATGACTAGTGGGGTGAGCCATTTTATATTATGTGTGATACTAATGCTTATGTAGTTGGAGCTATCTTGGGGCACAAGCATGACAATATTTCAAGGCTATTTACTATGCATATTGAACCTTGAATGAAACCAAGGAGTAGTACACTACAACTAAAAAATGTGTTAACCATGGTATTCTTTTGTGACAAATTTAGATCAAATATACTCGAAGCAAAAATGATAGTTTACATGGATCATGTAATGATTCGGAACCTTATGAAGAATAAAAATATAAAAAATCGAGGCTGATAAGATGAGTCATGCAAACTCAAAGAATTTGATATTAAAATCAAAAAAAAAGTGAAGTGGGAACATCATAGATAACAATATGTTCTATCTCAAAGTTAATGAATTTGATATTTTAGATGTTTTCCTAGATGAACAACAATTATTTTTTAAAATGTAGATACCTTGGTATGCAGATTTTTGAATTATCTGGCATGCAATATCTTTCCTCATTCTCTCACCTCTTAACAAAAAAAAGTTCATACATGATGTACAAATCTATATGTGGGATGAACCCCTTCCATTTAGATGGTAAAAAGGTGTGTGTTCTAAGAGGAGAAATTATATATAATAACAAAATACTTTTCATCACCATACAGAGGACACTGGAAAAAAAAAGCCCAAAAAATCTGGCAAGCTAGAATTTTCTAACTTGCACTATTTAATGATTGCTAAAGAGAAGTACATAGAAGTGGTAGTTGCAAAAGATTGGGCAACATATCAAGGAGGAATGAAATGTCATTGAACAATACTTGAAGTTTAATATTTTGGCATATGAGTGATAGACTTTATGATGATGTTTACCTCATTGTTTGGAAACGAAGATATTCTTTTGGCAGTAGACTAATTTTCAAAATGATTAAAGTAACATCCACACAAAAAAGTAATTCCAAATGTGGGTGAGTTTCATATGCAGTATTATTCTTACATACTTTGAGGCTCCCTTTTGCATTGTTAGTGATGAAGAACGTCATTTTTATAACAAATAACTTGATGGATTCTTTGTAAAACATGGTATAAAGCATAAGAAATGATTTCTATATCATTCATAAACTAATGAGAAAGCTGAAATTTTAAATAGAAAGATTAAAAATACATTGGAGAATACTATAAATCCATCTAGAAAAGATTGTCTCAACATTTGGATGAGGCAATGTGGGCATATAGAACTGCACTTGATAAACCCCTAGGTATGTTACTCTATAGTTTAGTATTTGGAAAAAACATATCACTTACTAGTGGAGGTCGAACATCATGCATGGTGGCCAGTAAAACAAACGAACCTTGAGTTGAGAGATGTGAAAGAAAAAAGAGTTCTTTAAATGAGCGAGCTCAAAGAATTGAAAAATGATGCATATGATACCACTAGAATAGAATGAAGAAGTAGCATCATAAGAGTAAGTATAGAAAGGACTTCTAAGTAGAAGAAATGGAGCTGATTTTTAACTTACAACTCAAATTATTTTCAGGCAAATCGAAGTCACTGTGGTTTAAACCATCCATTATAACAACAATACCTCACTATGGAACCATTTTGCTAAAAGTAGATAGTGAAAGAGAATTAAAATAAATGGATAAAGACTAAAGCATTATGAAGGAGAGTATCATCTTGAACACATAGTAAAGGAAGTAGAATTGTCATGACATCCTAAAGTTACAGCCTTGTTGACTCAAGTCAAAATTTTTATAAACTAAATTTGGAAGTTGGTCTGGCTAAAGAAATTAAACATAGTACTTTTTGAGAGGTAGGCCAAATATTTATTTTTGTTATTTTTTTATCTTTTAAATTCAATCAAACTTCATATGATGAGATTCTTAGGCTAAATTGATGTCTTGACATGTTCCATGACCTCTCATTCACTCATATTTATCATGACACTCAAACCTAGTCATGACATTATGTCACCATCGTTACACCATTACGAAGTGACAATATAATAACAATGCTGAAATAAAAATTTCATGTTGTTATGCCATTCCATATGTCTATATAAAGAAGCCAACCCCTATCTTGTTTTATCATTCATACAAACCACTTGCGATCTAAAATACATCTATGCAATCAACTTTAAAACATATATGAAGATTTTAGAAAATTAATCACTCATTTTGTAGCTCCTAGAAAAGAACAAAGAGGTTGAGAACTATTAAAGTACTAGAGAAAAATGAGGAAGAAAAAAGCTATACTAAAGTGAGAAAATAAACCCATCAACTAAAGTGATTTTTCTATCTGATAAAGGAAGAAGTTGGATGAAAAATATCTTCACAAATAAGAAATTTGTGGGTGAACAAGGATTCATAGAATTTATCCCCTTGTCCAAAACATGCTAGCCAAATAAAATTTGGAAACACTCTGCCAACATATTAATCAAAGTAACACTGTGGTGGCATGGAACTTCTATTCCAACCTCAAGGATATGAAGTTGAAGAAGAGCTATGTATGAGGGGAGTATGGGTAATATTTGAATAAAAATTCATCACCGAAACTTTGTAGTTGAAGGATTTTCAAGATACAACCAGATTTCAAGAACACTTATAAGACCCTAACTACTATAAATGAAAATTGGTGTGAACCAAAGAAAAGTTTATTTGAGTACATACCTATGGGAGAGATGATTGACATGGAAAAGGTCTCATTTTATTTTTTTATGCTCCATCTTACAGTCTACTTGTTATCTTTTAAAAGTGAACCAATACATAGCAATCTTGTTGTCTACCTTGTTAAATGGATATAAGATAAACATAGAAATATATTGAATAGATCTATCTTTGACTACCATATAGGTGGATTCATGAGCCATATGATCCACTCCTTTCTCATCACTCTTTTTTGACATACTAATGGATTCAAGATGAATGAAGAAACTAAGAAATAATGCCATAAAATGTCTTTTATGACATTAGCTAGTATGAAAAGGGGAGTGGAAAGAACGAAGAAAAAAATGTTACCTAAGGCGGAGGAAGAGGTATCACAAATTGAATCAGATGAGTTAGTTTTTCTTGAATCTAAGATGAAGAAAATCAAGGGGAGAAAAAAATAATTCAAAAGGATATTATCCCCTAATGAACCAAAACAGCTAGAGAAAAGGGTCAATGACATTGAAGAAATTCTAACCCTTCGAAAAAACTTTGAATCTTGAGGCCAATTACTGGGAAAAAAGACTGAAAAATGAGCTAAAATCAATGCACAAAAACTTCAAATCCAAACTAAAGGCAATGGAATTTAAATTGAAAACATACTTGAAAAAAAAGGAATTAGAAGATTGTGTTAAAGCCAAGCAACATGATCCATTGTAGATAATGCACTTAAAAGTTAATGAATAGTTGTTTGTGTCCCACTAGAAGAAGTTTGAAGAGCGAGTGATACATATTTTAGTGGAAGCAATGAAGTAGGTTGATACAAGCATTCTAGAAAAGGTTGATGCCTTTGGCATGCTCTATAAAAAAACCACCATGGGATGGAAATAGATGATCAAATATAGAGATGAATAGTTAGAAGCTTCTGCCAATTATATGAAGAAACTATAGGTGGGAGACTTGGAGTTGAAACAACTAAATATGTATTATGTAGAGAAAGTATTTGAAAAAACCTTTGACTCAATTAGTGTTCAAGAAAATGAACTATGTAACATTATTACAAGAATGATGAAGTGGGCCAGGAATACAATGAAGGAAAAGACAAGGGATCACATGACATACATCCAAAATTCCAGCCATCTCTTGATAATTTTCTATTGAATAAGTTTAATGCAAAAAGATATGCCACCATCATATATATCTATTTGAATGGAGCCAAAATAAAGGGTATCCTTCTAGTATCCCTAAACAAACATCACTTTAAAAGTTATGCTAGAAGGGAGAAAATATTTTCTTTGCTTGAGGGCCGAAAAAGTGTAAGTATGGCCATCTTGGTAGACTTTAGGGTTGGTTTACTTTCTCATGATCATTGGTTTATCACTATCAATGATAATAGCATTGTGGTTGTGCCCAAGGTTTACTTATTACCATCCAATGAAAATGCAGCTTACCTTAATGATTATTAATCCCTCAACTCTTCATCCCTTTGAAGCATATCATCAACTCTACTTGATGGTTTCTATAACTAAGTGTATCTCTATTTTATTGCCTTAGTATCTCTAAAGGACACACAATGCTATATGTAGCCTTATGGTGCTAGAGGGAAACTATCGATCACCTGGCATAGTACCTACAATGAGTTTACCCCATGTGCTCTCATATTCACTTAGCATAGTACATCTAAGATTCTCATAACCAACTCAATCCTAGTAGACACTGAGTCACGTAGTTGCAAATACACAAGATAAGCAATAAAAGGTCAGTCACTTTCTTTTGATTTACCATCTTCAAGGGTGTGCAAATGGTTTGCATGTCATCATTCACTAAATATGACACATGAGTAGCTATCTCTATCTCATTACCTAGAATATAAATTTTCAATCATTCTCATAAATATTGACATTCAATCAATTGCATCACCACGAATTAAATTTATTACATTAAAACACGCATCATACATAATATAATCGTATGATGTCAATCCTAGATTGCTAATTCATCTTGACATTGAAGTTTATTTCAAACATAATAATTATGAAATCATCATGTCAAAATTGATATCTCCTCTATCAAAAATTGTCTAGGTCTGAACACCCTATTCAAGTTCTTCCAGTTTCGTGTGAACCAACACTTTTGATGTGAGATCAATCGAATTAATTTATTTTCTTTTTATAAGCATTAGTGTCTCATTCTTATTGTTCACTCTTTTTTAGTCTTAAGTCTAACTTCTATATGTATACCCCAATTTTGCAAAAATTTATAAGTGTCACTATTGCAACATTTTAATCCATTTTATGTCATAACTATCATCTTTGAGGTTGTGACATAGAAAGTATCACAACAACACTTGTGTTTTCACAACTTCTATTTGTCATGAAAATTGAGAAAGGGATCGCGACTCCAATATGAATGTTGGTGAAAGTCATGACTATGAAATGTCTTCATGAGATAGAGATGTCATCATGACTTAATATTTCATCTCGACTAAGAAATGAAGTTGCAACTTAAAAAAGTAACATCACAATGAAGAAATACTACCATGATCAAATAATAAACTCATGATGTATAATGAATATAAAGACCAAGAAGTAAATTAGCAACCAAGAAAAGGATGCCATGACTTCATAATAGTTCCTTTGACTATGTGGTTGTGGTTGATAATAATGATGTCACACCATAAATTGTCATGACTTCACCTTGTTTTGCTGCACCTTAGATTAGTGTTCTCCAATTGTGATATTTTGTATATGATTTATTATTGATTTTATAACTTTTCATCAAAACTCCATAAATTCTTAATTTAGTTAAATGTCTTCTATTTGTCGAAGAATCTCAGAGAATATCTCTATAAAACATGCAACAAGTAACCAAAAAATATTACTACATTTGTGCTGATTAGTTTTCCTACTTAGTTTGAACTCAAGTCATTTTATGTAAAACATAGAATCATCCATGCATTTTCTATTTCACAGAATTCTTTCTGAGGTTTTAATAATATTTCATTAAAAAGTACATCAATAAAAAAAATAATTATATAAGCATAATGTTTGAAAACAAACATAGAAATCTTATATTTTTGAGTGCCATACAAAATACATATCATGATATTGTCAACACAATGATGTTACAATTCTTCATCACACACTACATACTACAACTACTTTATCACACATTGCATGTTGCAACTACTTCATCACACACTACATGCTGCAACTACTTCATCACATGCTCCTAACTAGTTTACTATAATTCTTCACCTTCCTAATCATCAACTAAATTTCTTGATCAATTATTATTTTTCTCTCAAAGTTGAATACTAACTCTAAAAAAATAAAATAAATAAGCACACCTAGTATTTCTAATGTTCATTGTGCTAAAATAAAAAAAAAATTAATGATGAAGTTTCTACTAGGTCAAGAAATATAATTTTTTATCAAGGGATTTGAGTTCAAATAAAATTCTAAAACATAGGCAATTCTTTTATTCAATATATTTTGAATTAGAAATAATAGTAGACTTCAAAACTAGACTAAAAGCTTTGCTAGTCATCACATCTCATGTTTTTTTTAATTTTTTCAACCATATATTATTGTCAATTTTATTGAAAAATAATATATGGTTGAAAAAATTAAAAAAATGTGCATGGAAGGAAATAAAAAAGGTAATAAGCTGAGTAGACTTAGCTATAGAACTAGCTCTTTAATTCGCCAAATCAATAGAAATCCCTCTGACCATGCATAGTGTAAGCATCACTTTCCTTCCCTTTCGGTATTGACTATGACCTTATATAATTATGGTAGCTGAAACCTTAAATGGATTTGATTCCAAGGATGGGATTAAAGGATTGAGTCATTTTATTTTGGATCTGTTAATTGATCCTTATTCTGTTATAGGTTTGCCTAGCGCTTCCATCGATAGCTTATACATGTGGAGATGACTTCGAAGCCAATTGTCATCCTCCAGCATCTTGTATTTCGATTTCTGATTCATATGCATCTCACAACCAAGCAAGGATTATCATTGTGTAGTCGAAATAGAATTGCTAGTAACCTTTGGCTAATAATTAGCCTAAGAAAAGGCAATAGGACTAGACTAGAAAATGAGGGGGAGGGGGGGGGATTGTTCTTTGTGTGCTCTAAAAAAACAAGATACATTAATTAAGTTATATCTTGAAAAAAGTTTGATCCTTCAGACCAAAAGGACACGGGAAAAAGCCCCCAAGCACAGAAGTCAATTCTAAGCTCACAGAGTAGTAAGTCGTTCCCAAGGAAGACTTATTGTAGTTTGGATGCTGCTAATTGAAAAAAGTCAATAGGTGAAATGAAGAATCATGCTTTTTCACGGGAAGAAGAGAGACTTTGGGGCTAGGAGTGCCCTTAATGAGTGGTAAAAAGCATATATGTACAATATAAATTGTCATCCTGGTGCAGGGACTACTAATACCGGTAGATTAGTTAGGTATTCTTGTATGCTTTCAAATGCATCTTGGTATACTTGGTTCCAGAAAAACTTTACTTTTTTTTCATTAGACGAGAAAAGGTTTGGCACTTGCTTGATATATTGGTAATAAACTAGATAGTTTCCTTGGAAGCCTCTCAATTCCTTGAAGTAGGAATAAAAACCAATTTGTTTTGTAATTAAAATCTCAATCTTTTGTATATTATAAGATCACCCTATGTTGATACTCCGAAGAAGCACTTTAGAGGGTTCATCTTCAGGTCGACCTTATCACAACTTTTTACGACTAGGTCATCCATGTAGCATTCTATGGTTTTATATGCAACTTCTCTCTGAAAATTTGCGTCATAGCCTAAAGAGTTCTTGATCCTGCATTTTTTAACCAAAAGGGCATGATTAAATATATAAGGTAAGAGTAAATGCCAAAAGGACTATGAAATGAAATGAGCAAATAGGTCGTATGGGTGCATTCTGATTTGCCCTGAAAATCTATCCATGGAATACATGTGCTCGTAGTCTTCAATCTTAGAATTCTATTTGTGATAGAAAATGGAAATCCATCTTTTGTACATGCATCATTTTTATTATAGAAATCTATGCAGACTAGATTTAGAAGTTTGTCGTTCTTTTTAGTGATGAGACATAATTTGCAAGCCATTCTAGGTGATGTTCCTCCAAAATCAAGCTAACGTCGTGAAGCTTCTTCACCTTTTTCTTTATATTCTTTTTTCCATGAGTAGAGAGTGTTGATAGATCACTAACAAGTTACTTTGTTTTGAAGATCCACTTCAGCCCAAATCCTTTTTTGCTGGAGGACCATGTATGCTTTTTTTTATTTATGGAAATTCAATGATTTTCTCTATATTCTTTTTTTATTTGTGGAAATTTATTTTTATTATAGTCTCTTCTACAGCTTTTTCAAATGTCTTTTTAGAGAATGAGATCTTTAGAAAGTAACAATTAGCATCAATTTTTATTAGGGACCTTACCTTTATAGGAGGACTTGAAGATGATGGAGAACTTGCGTATGATACAGATGGGCTTGAACCTGAAGAAGAGGGACTTCTAATCTCTATTTGAGAATTTCACTACTTTTTCTTCCTCAATGTGAATTGGAACCTATTGATCAATTTATGTTAAAGTCCAGAGATATTCTTTTCATTGAACAAAAAATCTACAAAGAAGAATATTTTATTTATTATAATTTTTATAAAACTCCATTTGTTTCATTACTGTACCCAATAAAAAGAAATTTTTAGTGCTCAGGTATGCCTAGAGTCCATTTTTCTAATAGTATTTTGTAGTCTTTGTTTTCATGATAAAAGAATCAATACAATTTTGAAGAATGGAAAGGCCATCCAACTCCCCCAAACACAAGGTTGGTTGTAGATCTACTCTCAGCCTGTGGTGACAATAAAACAAAACTCCATACCCGAAGATCATTACGTTCTTAGTAAAATAGAATATAGACATTGGTACGATAGGAGGCTCGAGAGACCTCAAGCAACACATACTAATTTAAGCTAACCTCAGTATATCATCGGTGATACTTTAGCCACATCTTAAACCCAACTAGTTGAAGAAGAAGGCGATCAAGAAAATCCTCCCCCTATACTAGATAAAATGTCCGAAGACCCTCACTTTTCTTTTCATTACAAACCAAGTGAAGGTGTTACTTAACCCTATCAAGAATGAAGGCCCATGCAACACTCGGCATTAACACTCCCAAATCTGGAAATTCTAACCATAATTTCAATGGTAACGGGAATACGCCTGATGGCGAAAGCATACAAAGATAGTAACGCTTCCATCACTTAGATTTAGGGAGATAGGGCACACCATAGATATGAGAAAAAGTACTCCTCAACTGATAGGTCAAAGATAGAGCTATAATACTAGTTAAATCTATAATCTTTAATAAAATCAGGGCCTTTTCCACATAATAATGTCAACCAAAGATCGGAGCATCATAATATACATGTGAAAGAAATCCATAGTCACTTCGTCACTCCAAAATAGGACTTATAAGAAAAAAATGTTTGAAATTTTATATTATAGTTATAGTATACTGGAACTTATTATTATGGTAAGCGGACGCCACCTTTTCATCAGTGATCACTATCACCAAAAATGGCATATTCGCAAAGCTTCATGATGCCATAGACCCTTTTAGCAGCTATCTACACAAGCATTGAAAAGTGTGAAAAGAGACCAAGAACTCAAAAATCTAAGGGGTTGACCATTCGTGAACGTTACAATTGATGACCTATAGCCTTGATTATATAAAGTATATGATAATTGAAATACTATAGAACAAAGTATGAACATCCAAAAAGTTTCAAAGGGATTTACGAAATACCCTACAATCATACATATAATAGGATAATAGATAATGAATTGGTAGCAGTCTAGAGATCAAAAGAGAATCCTTTTCTCTTTCCTCTCAAGTACTGCAAAGGTTAGGTCTAGTTATACATCAATTCTTTGCCTTGAAAAAATCATCGCTCAATCATGTATGGGTAGTACTAAGGCCTAATACAAGGGTGAGCCAATAATGAATAAACTTTTCTTCCCTGCTCACTCGACCTTCAATCCCATCCTACCAAGCTGAGGCTGCCAGCACATTCTATCTAACCACACTATAGAAAAATTGATACAAGTAGATAAACAGCTTGATATACCATACAAGGGTGGTATAATGGTTAGGCAAGACTACAACACCTAGGTAAACATCCCAAGATGTCAAGAGTTTCACTTAGCTATTCCCCTCTTGCAGCCAAAGTGATAGTGGCTGTAGCATTCACCAGGGGTAAGTTTCAGTGCATGATAGTTGGCTAGTACCTTCCTATCTTGTTTGCACCAACCAAATTGCTTTGCTGAGGAATGGAGTGGTTGGAAGGAGCATTAGAGATTGATCTACTAGACACAGCCTCTTCATTTATGCTCTATGGAACCAAAGGCCGAATGAGTCCCGGTATTAAGGGATTGAAGCATAGGGAAAGAATCAAACAAATAGGTCGAGTCCCGATAGACTGGGAAGGTAGTTGTTCCACTGCTCTTTCTAGATGTGAATCATAGCCTTGTTTCATAAAAAAGGAATGAAAAAAGGCAAGGTTGACTTCAATGAGTCGGGGAGCCAAGCAACTTTTGGTAGCTACCGAGCATAGAGTTAGCTTTTGACAGCTCGTGAACCGACCAGTCTTACCAACTCCATGGGCATCCCCGATTGTATCTTTTTTTTTCACCAAAGGTGCTTGTCCTGACAAGGCTGGTTCAACTCATCCATAACTAGTCTAGATGGGGTTCTTGAGGATAGCAGTGCTACCCTATTAACTTTCAAAGAATCTGAGTCGAGCATGTTTAATAAACAGGAAGGAAAATTCTCGTTGGACACTTGTCTCCCATGAGTAGTGAAATAAAATTGGGAAAGCATGTAAGACCAGAGGAAGAATGACTAAAAAGTGGGGTAGAAGATGTTGGATACTAGTGAAAAGTTTCATATGAGCTCTCTTCTACTATCTATCTTGCCTAAATCATTCTCAGTTGAGCTTCTTTCTTACTTAGGAGACAAGGAATTACTTTTGCTAGCTTCAATTCTTGATAAGTTAACAGGAAGGAGGACATCCTTTCTTTCTATTGGGAAAGAGTAGAAGTCGTTCATTTTGCTAAAGAATCGCTGGCATTCTTTCTCAGCAATAATAATGAAATCTTTCAAGGATGAGCCTGATAGGTTTCCCTCTACTTTTATTACACTATGGAACAAAAAACTCATGCCTAGTATAACTATATTCATTAAGAGCAATGGCTTGCAAAGAGCCGGTCTCTGATAAGTGTAAGATCCTTGGGTCTCTTTACAAGTAGATAGACATGACTCTAGAATCAATAACATAGGGTAGAGACAAACAATCTCTGAGGGCTATTGAAATTACCGGATTGTGAAGCCTAATTGAATGATGATCAACTAGCCTAACTCACACTCACTATGGGATAGATACCGATTGCTCCCACCCTTGGATGGATTTCTAGGTCACTATCTGCCATCCTTGCCCCCCATCACTCCTTCATAAGCATCCCATTCATAAAATTGCATTACCTGCTTATAGTATGATAAAAAACAATGTGTGGTTAGTTGATTATCTGGAGAAAGACTGTCTACTCTCACACCGGTCACCAGATTAAATAGCAGTTGTCCCTTCTCCTAGAGAACTGGCACAATACAATTTTAATTCCATTTCTTCAAACAATACTTGTAGCACTAGCGAAACTAAAATTATAAACATTTTCATTACCATATCAATTTTCGTCGAGAAAGACATTAGATGTTGGAGAAGAAAAATGTTTATTCAAAATAATGATTAAGAAGAGTTAATGAATCACCAAAAAAATGACAACTTCTAAATGACATTTAAATAGAGATAATATGTTATCTCGATAGTAAAGTATCGAATAGATAATTACAAAATAATTATCATTAATAAATACTCAATAGTTGATAACTACCTTGTATACCATTATAAAGATAAATCATTCAATAATTATCTAGCATTCATTATATGACTAAGCATAATCATAACAAAACTATTTATGAATTCCAACATAATTAAAAACATAAATTATTCATAAATTATTGAATTTATGACTTTAATTATGTTCATCATATCTACTAGAATTTATTACTTGTATGATTCATATAGTTTTAGAATGATATTGTACGAGAAATCCTTGCTCAACTAGCTTTTGGACCGCACATAATAATAAAATTGAATATTATAACAAAATCACAATACTGGCCGACAACTCATTTTACACCTCTATATTTACTATATATTCATAATGTTCAAATTTTTATTTACTTGTATTTATAGTTATTTTCATCCATGTGCATGTATATACATGCATGTGAATTTTATAATCATGTACATGTATGCATGTGCACATGTGTACACATACATGGTTATAAAATTTATATATATTATGTAAATATTCACCAAAAAAAACATATATTAATAAGTGTACATCATGTTGTATTATATATTATAAAATTATGTTTATAAATTAGGATTAGATTATATATAACTTAAAAACATTAATTTAAAGAAAGTTAAATATACATATACATATTTACAAATTTAACCTAAGCATATGCATCGACTTAGAAATATGTTTAGATTGAAAAATGAAAAATTTTTTTATTAAATATATTTATATGGTGCCATCGGGTGGTAGTCCAATTAGTAAGATATTGAATTTGTGCCTCCTTGAAGGCTATGAGTTCGCCATCAATCATTGGGATAAGAAGTCGCGTCCTAGAATACAAGTGGATTGCCTTGAGTCCAAGGACATTTGATTACACACACACACACACACACACACACACACACACACACATATTTATACATTTAAAAATTCAAGTATTTTGTGAATTGTGTATAAATGACTACAACTTACATCATCCCACCACACTTATTATTCCAATGTTTTTTGGGAAGCCTTTCAATGAAACACTCTTCTTTGTTACTTAAAAATAATTTTTAAAAAATTACTCAAGTGTTCTTTCAACATTGCTACTAGAGAAGAACTAAAACTCCAGAAGATAATGTTTAAGCATATGTCTACCCTTCCAAGGGCTACAAAATACATGAAAAAAAAAATATTAACTCAAAGTTCACCAAGAACATTTCTTAAGCATATGGCTTTTACAACTACATATCATACACTAACTTTATGGTAGTCCAATTGGCAAAAGGGGGAAGCCGCCCAACTCTAGGGACATGAATTTAATATTTAGGAATGTTGAATACATGACTTTGAGTGTCTTTTCCAAATACTCTACTCATACTACTAATGCATGGGATTTATCTACCGCAACACCAAGTTCCCAACGGTGGACCCAATGATAATATGAGATAAGATGGGAGGAGGGGGAGGACAAATAAATTACATATCATACATAGATGAAACAAAATCACAAGTCCTACCAATTAAAATCAAGCATCCAAAAACTATGATTATTGAGATTAAAGTAAAATTATATCTTATTTTTAGTTATTGTAACACAATTATTCATCTAAATTTTTTGTTATGACACACTTTTATTTAATTATTAAAAAAAAATTGGCCACTAATTGCAAAAAAATTGAATGATGAGATAATATGTACATTTGGATTTCACACAGGAGAAAATTTTAAATATGAGAGAGAGATGTATTGATATGAGATCATAAAAATAAACAAGGAATAATGAACAGTTATGTCTGCGAGCCTAAGATTTTAACTCATTTGTACAATATACAATTTAATATCATCAGTAAAATTGAAATAATATTGAAACAAAATCCTTAAAAAATTCATGATATTAATAATATTTCAATACTAATTTGGGACATTTAGCAGAAGCCTATCTCAACTAATTACAAATAGCAGTAAATAGGGATGCTAATTAAAATTGATGCTTGGATCACGATTATCTTCCAATTCGTTGCAAATTGTTTACAGAATTTGGATTGATACAAAGGACAGTTGTTCATGATGAACTGGGAGATCACTAGCTAATCAATGCAGTTTTCCCCCAATACAAATCAGATTCACTTAAGAATTAAAACATTGTGGCTTCGACACAAAAAAAAAAAAGTTAAATCAGTAGGAAGATTGTTGAAATTATAAAAATAAGAAATCAACCCACAAACAAATTAATAATATTTCAGTACAACTTTGTGTCATTTAGCAGAAGCTTATCCCAACTAATTACAAAAGCAGTAAATAAGGATGCTAATTAAAATTGATGCTTAGATGATGATTATCTTCCAATCCCTTGCAAATTGTTACATAATTTGGATTGATACAATGGACATTTGTTCATGACGAACTGGGAGATTAATAGTTAATCAATAAAGTTTTGCCCTAATACAAATCAGGTTTATATTTGAGAATTTAAACATTGTGGTTTCAATACAAGAAAAAAAAGTTAACCAGTAGGAAGATTGTCAAACCTATAAAAACAAGAAATCAAACCATAAACAAAGCACAATTGTAAAAACATTTTAGAAATCAAGAGCAATTACAGAAAACAAAAGCAGAATTTTAAATTACATAGCAGTCAAAAACGCAAAAGAAAGCCATGCGACTAAGGAATAAATCAAGCTCTGGAACATAGGAAAGTCAGTTGCAGCTGAGGCGACAGCCTGCCGCACGTCATTACGATAGTAGTATGGAAAGTAAGGCATGAAGTCATCAGGAGGAGGAGGGCCATTGTTGGCGATGCCATTAAAAATCGGAGGAGAAAGGTACGCCGGCAAATTGACGCCTGGCGGCGGGTAATACCCCATTGGAGAATACGGCGGTGCAGTTCCAAGTGGGGGTGAGTTGCAGGGCAGATTTTCGCACGTATCCAGGGAGGCAGGGGTGCGAGGTAGGCAAAGGAAGGTAATGGTGACTACAAGGGAAAATAGAGTTGTGATTGATCTAGAAAACATGGCGGAATTGGTGTCTGGGAAGGGGAAGAAAGGCCAACAAAATTAAACTTGGATGGGGGAGACTGCTAGTGCTACATCAATTATCAACGAAGCATTCTAGGAACTGCCAGAATATTTGTTAACTAAAAACCTATCGGAATACGGGATACCTTTTGTTGTTTTACTTTTTTTTTTGTTTGAAAATTTATTTTTGCACACAGTACACCAAATCTAAATAATTTAAGTTTTTAGATCCTAAAGTTTTTTGGGAAAATTTTTACATTTTGAAATGATTTTTAATCTTTTTTTTTAACACATCCCAAGACCCAAAATATAAAATATTGATAATTAATATTTCAGTGCAACAACTACAAAATAATTAAAAAATGAAGCTTTGTATGAAAATAGGGTATTTGAAAATAAAAAAGATAAAAATAAATTTGATGACAAAAATATTAACCAAAGTAAAGTAGTACACAATACCTGTAACGAGGACGACGGCATTTGTTTAAATCAAATGTTATCATCCATAACTATGACATTTGGCTAAATTAAATTTGCGTGTTAGGATTTTTTTTTCCCTTATTTTCTTATTAGCATAGTCCTAAAGGCAACAAAATGGATACTAAGAATTAGAGGCTTCTTTTTTTTATTTTATTAACGATTACCCAAAATGACACCATGTTAACTAAGCATGTGAATAAATTCTTGAAAAAATATATTCACTTTTCAGGTAGTTTTTCACTTAATTTATTATGCACATCATTATTATAAGTTAAGCTACTTATGGGCTATTTGATACAACACTTATTCAAACTATTGAAAATGAAAATTTTCAATAGTTTTAAATTTTTAATGTGTTTGATAAAAAAATTTTGGAAGATAAAAACTGAAAATTTTAAGTGAAAAAACATTGATAATATTAAGTATATAGAGACCTACTTAATGTTGAAGGCTGAAAATATGGAGCAAATTTTTTTTTAAAGTTACTATTTTGTCATTTTCTTTCCTTTTTTTTTTATTTTCTCATTCACGCTATAGTTCAGTTTATAAACATGTCTTCTCCTCCGCATTTCTCCACCACCACAAACCATACCCATAACTCTTTTGTCATGATTAATTCAAGAGAGGAAATATTAAATCAACTAGTTGTTCATTAATTTTTGTTTTTATATTAAAAATTTGGATAATTTTAAAGAGTTTAAATTTTATTGATTATGTCTTTATCATTTTTATTTTTTTTTTGGATTTATGCTTTATTTATGTATATGTTTTTAGTGATTTTATTTTTTATAATAATTAATAATTATAGTAAAAGAAAATTTTCATTAGAAATCAAATTAATATTAAATAATATGTAATACAGTGATAATAATGATAAATATGTAAAAAATATTATTTTCAGCATTCGGCATTTACAGTTATCAAACAATATATTTATCTTCAGTGTTAAATTAACAGGAATTTATCAAATAATTTTTCAATACAAATTCAACACTTATAAAATTCAACACTTAATTTTTCAGCACTTATTTTTCAGTACTTAATTTTTTCAGTTTTATCAAACATGCCCTTAGTCTTTTTGTAGATTAAACCCTTACAATGATATAGTACTAGCTTCCATTCTTTTACTTCAAGTGAACAACTTAGTTAAAGCATGTCCTTTGAGCTCTTTGTAAATAAATACATAGAAATAGTTAATCATTTGAATTTATTAAAATATTGTCATTGTGGACGACAATATTTGAATTAATTAAAATGCCACCATAAATCTATATGGAATAAATAAAACTTTCACTACAAAAAATAAAACCCTTTGCCGCATCATTATCATACCATTTCATAGATAAATCAAAAAATCATAAAGGGTGGGGATGGAGTCAGGTCTCATAAGGACAAAGAAAAAACATGCCTCTCCTTCATCTTTTAGCATAATGCAGATGTTGAACACAACAAGGAGAACCAAATCATAGATAATGGGAAAACCTACATATATTCGTATACATTCATTTACTAAACTTGATTTCTGTTCTTGTAAGGAGGACCAAATCATAGATAATTGGAGCAGCTACATTCATATATTTTTATACATTCATTCACTAAACTTGATTTTTGTTCTTACAAGAATGATGATTATGACTTAGTTGTTTGCACAACCCACATATGATTAGGGTTTTCTCCTCTCTAACATCCATCTCATTATGCAACCTGACTGATCTAGGATGTCCACTTCCCATGCATTATATTGACTCAAGTGGTATAATCATCAGACCACCATAAAGATGTCACTCATCTTCATTTATTATTGGATTGAAAAGGCTTGCCCATGTGTCATTGTTGGACTGAGTAGTATAGTAGACTTCCAAAAACAAAGAAAAATCAACACAACGATACTAAATGCTGCTATCATATGGCTACATGGGAACACATATATCAATGTCTTTCTACATGTGCATTTCTTTTTAATTAAGTTTAGGCGATGAGTTCAACATTTCCTTGACTTGACATGTAATAAGCTTTGTATGTGGCCGTAAAGCACAATTTCTATTGAACCTGCTTTAATAACATGAGCCTAGATCTAAGTATTAATATATGGAGTGAACTGCTAAGTAGATTCCAATTTATTAGCACCTCGTTCCCTTCTTACAACAAAGTAACCATTGAGATAAGAGAATGTCAACTGTACTAATATAGTTATTGGTAGGTTATGAGCTCTTTTTAGTATGCTATTAAATATTTCTAAAATGTTAGTTGTCATTAACTCATATCTTCAACCTCTATCGTGTGAAAGAGTCCATAACTGGAGTGGGATAGCCTCTAGCCATTGTAGTGCTTTAGAATTAATTCTCTCAATTGTATTAATATGTTTATTGAATTTGAGTTATATACTTACTAAAGTTGCTCTGCATACCAAATACTTCAAAAATGTTGTCTTTGAACTGGGTCATGAATTTGCTTGCAAAATGACGCATGCAAATCCTATGATTAACAAATAGTGCAGCCCAATCAAGATGAGGATCAGACATTGCTGCCATGATACTAGGATGTTGGTCAGATATAACACAAATTCTCATCCATTGAGTCACTATATTTTTTATACATACCAAGAACCATCTCCAACTATTAGTTTTATCACTTCGGTGATTGCAAATGCCAATAGAAATAACTAATTATTTTTGTTATACCACATAGCAACCAATAATTTCATTTTATACTTCCCATATAAATGTGTATCATCAATACCCATAATGGGACGACAATGTTTGAACCCTTCAATAGATTGCTTGAATGACTAGAACACACGTTGGATTATCTCAGTATTTGGCATATTAATTTTACATGTTTTCCAAATAACTATACATCCAGGATTTACTTGCTCTAGGACCAAGAACAAATATGATAACTTTGTATATGACTGAAAGAAATCACCAAATAACTATCTAATTACTTTATGTTTTCCATCCAATGCCTTTTTGTATGATATTTGATATCCCTATTTTTCCATCATACTTGCTTAAATAGTAGTCATATATAATGTGAATTGTACCTTAATTAATGCCTTTATATGACTAGCAATCAATTTCGAGTCTAGTTGGTGATGGTCCAGGTTCAAACAAGGATTGACACAAGTATGTGGCCTAGTACATTTGTTGCTAACAAATAACCAAGTATCTTTCATTGCCATTGCTTGAAGCTTACATGGACAGTGACATTCTTCCACCTTCTTACATCTTTGAATGAGCAAATTTTTTTGAGGATGCAACAACTACAAACTCTTGGCATGCTGCATCTTGCAAATCAGATTCCAAATTAAAAACTTGGCCAATAACAAAATATTTGCTCAAAAAACTAGTAGTATGCTGCACCCATGGAGTTCAACAACTTGCAACATCATTATCTAGGTTTTCAACATGTTGAAATTGAGGCGTTGGTGGTGAGTGATAATTAACAGGGGATGACTTATCCAATATCTCATCATCTAGGTGATTTGATGCAACACAAAAGGGTGCTAGTGCTGAGACATATATCTCTTGTTCATTCTTCAAAACTTGGTTAAAAGTTTGAAAAGAGGATGCATGTCTATCAACATCAATATCTTAATCATCTCTATCACATTCATCATTTCATCATACTCATCATTATCTTTTTTATATGCATTATCTTCATCATCTTTATTTGGTCTAGTATCTGGTACTACACTAGTACTAGGCCCAGAACCATAGTCAAATTATGCAACATTGTATTTCTCACGAATAAATAAATCTACATGGTCACCCAGAGATTAGTTCATTTGTGTTTTGACTCAAACAAATTTAATAAATAGTTCAATTTTTTCAATGGTTGTTGTGTTAACTAGATTCAACATTTGGCATACATTACTATCATCCCATATTGGAAAAGGTTGAAACCTATTTCCACTTCTAAGGAAATACTTATGATTGAGTACTAATAAATTAAAATATCATCATCCACAATGGTAACATTTTAAATAATTCAAATGCTTAGTTATTTCCATGTCTTTATTTACTAAGAACTCAAAGGACATGTTTTAACTGAGTTATTCTCTTGAAGTAAAAGAATTGTAGCTAAGTAATATATCATTATAAGGGCTCTATCTACAAAATGACTTAGTAGCCCAACTTACTGTAATGAAGGGTCCATTTGATAAAACTAAAAAAATTAAGTTCTAAAAAATAAGTATTGAAAAATTAAGTGCTGAAATTTATAAGTGTTGAATTTGTATTGAAAAACTCTTTGATAAATTACTGATTATTGAATGCTGAAAATAATTATTTTGTTTGATAACTTTAAATGTTGAATGCTAAAAATGATGTTTTTTATATCTTTACCCTTATTATTAATGTAGTACATATTATCCAAATTAAATAGAATTTCTAATAAAATTTTATTTTTCAGTGCTATTGTTAATTATTATTTAAAAGAAATTTACTAAAAATATTTCCATAATTATATAATAAAATCCAAAAAAATACATAAATATGTTTATAAAAAAACAAAAATTAATTTGCAACCAGTTGATTTGCTATTTCCTCTCTTAAATTAATCATGCAAATTTGATCAGCTTGTGCATATCTTCTTCCTACTTATAGTAGGCCTTCATGATTATTTTGAGATATTTGCAAATTTTCACCATAAATAATTTTACCCTGCTCTAAAAAAGTATTAGCAATACATAATTTCCGGATATAGTTATGTAAAGTTACACAAGCAATAATAATGTTTTTTTTGAACTTGAAAAAGGATAAGGTGTCATCCTCTTTAAGATTGAAAAGCGAGCTTTCAAAATACCAAAAGATCGCTCAATGACATTCCTCAATATGGTATGTGCATAGTTGAATGTCTCTTTTTTTGTACGAGGGTGAATACCATTACGAAAATCAAGCAACCAATATCATGCAATATGATAAGTTGTCATAAACCCTCGAGTATGTGGATATGCAACATCACAAAAGAAAATATTTATCTACGTAAAAAATTAATTTTAAAATTAATTATGAATTTATTAATAAAAGTCGAGAAGAGAATTATACTTCTCTGGTGGAGGTATTGAAAAATTATTTTCTGGATTACGCATAGTCTCTGATAAAACTCTTGAATCATGTGTTACGCCTTCCCATCCATCCCAAATAAATATAAAAATCATATTGAAGTCACATATTGCTAGACCATTTTGATAATATTCTCATCTTCATCTATAAGGGACTTGTTTGTCAGATGGTATCACAGCATTAACAATCATCCCATCCAGTGCACCAATTGCACCTTATTCATTAAAAAAAATCAATAAAATAATAATTATAACAATAACATGAACACTAATAATAATAAACTTGTAATTTTATTTACCCCAAACACTTCCCTTAATCATTATTGGGGATGATTTTTTATTACTTCATTAACCGAGGTAGGTACAATTATCTCTCTTTCGAAGAGAAGCATTGCCTCTAGTACTTCATGAAAGTAATACTGTATGGTTTGAGTTGGATGGTTGAATCTTCTTTTTTGTGACATGATTTCTCACGTTGTGATTTAATGTCATAAGAAACATCGTCATTTCTTATTCAACTTTGATATAACAACTATCTTTCAATCATTTTCTAATTTTGAAATGCTTACAAATACCCAAAAAAGCTTGCTTATTCATTCTTAAAATTTTTAGACAATGTGATGGATTACCATTTAAAATATCTTGCACATATGTAAAATTTTTCAATGCCGAGTCAATATCTTGTCTTCTTCCAAGTCATTTTTTTCTGATTATCTTTTTGACTAGAATCAGTGCAGTGATTTTCAATAAATTTCTTTGCTTTACAAATAACATCTTCTGACATTATTAATATTTCAAAATTAATCAATAAAAAAAAGGTAAAACAATTACAAGCAAAATGAAACACATGATATTATCAAAAAAATAATAATGTTAATACAAACAAATATGCATATAAAGTATAAAACAACCCATAACATAACACATTAAATTGCATTTACTTTAACCCCAAGGAACCTAAAAAAACTAAAGTAATCCTATTTTTTTTGCATTCATCCGGATCCAAGCAATTCTAATTTTTTCTGGCTTTATTGAAAACATCATCCACTGTTTTTTGTATGCTTTATTTTCACAAAAAATGCTAGAAGCTGCAATATACAACGGGTCATCCATAGGTACTGTTGCAATCACTCATCCAACTTCTTATTATATTCTTCAATGCTAGGTCCATCTGATCGCTCCAATATACTTAAAATAGCTAGTAATTTTTTATCTAGATCTTCTTTGTTTTTCCCCTGGTTCTTCCTTTTTGGTAAAGACATGTCTTTTGATGATGAAGGGCATGGTGAAGATTTAGGCTTTATATCCTTGTGTGAACAAGAATTTACTACAGTTGAATGAGTACTTGATGAAAATTTGTCGGCACCATTTTTAAGTAACCCCTGTCTAGATAGACCCCATGAATCTTGCTTGGTAGCTGTAATGCCATCAAAGAGTGATCTCATCTCATCTGCAAATTGTAGCCTAGTATATTGAAATTGATTTGCATCCAGAATATTTTATTAATCAAATAAGTGTAAAAAGTCAATTGTTGTTTATTTTATTTTTTCAAAAAATTAACTAAAGAAATGAGATATACCTTGATATACTCTTCCCACTCTTCTGAAGTCCAGTCAATCGTATTAGTTACTGGATTAAAGTCATGGCTAGAATTTCCTATTAAATTTGACTACATCGTGTATTTATGTTTAAAATAATTTCATTTATTTTTCAATTGCACCAACAAAATGTAACTAGTATTGGGTCTTTCCAACTTGCTCTGGTAGAATCAAAAGAAGTCATTCCTACATAAGATAAGTAACGGAAAGTTATTTAAAAATTTTTTTTCTCATCATGTAAAAGAATAGGCAATAAATTTTAATTTTAAACAACAACAAACATTGCACCAAAAAAACTCATATTAATGTATAAAATGTAATATAAAACTCATTTAAATGCATAACCAGGATATACAAAATCACAACATGTGATGAAATACATGACATAATAAAGCAATAAGAAAACCTTTGAGATATTAGACATTATCAAGCAACTTGGAATCTCGTAATATCTATGTAGTTAAACATAATTCAATGTACTTGAAGTATTTGGGATTCATTCTAATCGGCTTAATATAATTACATTAAGCACAAAGATAAACAAAATAGAAGGTATAGATGAGTTTCACAACAATTGAACAAGAGGTCTAGACAAGCTTTTGTGATTCAATCCATTCGGAATTCAATCTATTCGGGATTCAAACAAAATAGAATGAAAATAAATATAACCAAGTGATTAAAACAAATACAAAGAAGAATAAAAAAAAATCATTAGGGATTCAATCCATTCGGCATTCAATCTACTATTAGCGGATCAACAAAATATAACGAAAATATCTAAAATTAAGAAGGATTCAAACAATTAGAAGGAAGAATAACTCAAACCATTATGGAAGCAAACAATTCGGGATGAAAATCAAAAACATAGAAGAAAAACTCATAGCAATAGGGATTCAAACTAATTTTGGAATCAAAATTTTTGCACAAAAAATTAATGCTTTCGGGATTCAAAGTTGTGTGATAAACAAAATGTTGAATTCGTATCTTTAAATTAAATCATAATAAGCTAGTTGTTCGCGAAGAACATGGTGCATTCGGCAAATGGATTTCATCCAAAGAAATAAACAAAAACAAAAACTGATGAACAACATAAGAAGAAATCCCCAAGCAAATAAAAGAAATCACAAAAATTAACAACATAAACATGAATTATGCTCACAGAAATCCAAGCCGAATACACTCCCAAAACAAATAGAGCCCTTGCGCAAGGATAAAAGAATTTTGCATCGAAGATTTCAAATGATAGAAAATGAAAATGCGTGGAAATATTTTAAGGACAAAATGGTAATTTTAGATTATCTATAATGTTTAGTATTTTCAACATTCCATGAAAAGTAGGTCTCGACCTACTTAAAATTTTCAATTAAATTTTACTTAAATTTTTAAGCAATCAGCTCCCAATATTTTTTTATCAAACGCACTAAAAATTTCAAACCATTGAAAATTTTAATTTTCAATGGTTTGAAGATTTTAAGTGCTTTATCAAATAGCCCCGAAGTGAAAAATGAATTAAATGAAAAACAACCTAAAAAGTGAACAATTTTTTTCAAGAATCTATTCACATGCATAGCTAACATGGTGCCATTTTGGATAATCATTAATATAATTAAAAAAGAGGCCTCTAACTCTTAGCATCCCTTTTATTACCTCTATGACCATGCTAAGATAAAATTAAGGAAAGAAAAGTCCTGGCACACAATTTAATTCAGCCAAATGCCATCATTGTGGATGACGAAATTTGAATTAATTAAAATGTCACCATTGTGGACGAAAATATTTGATTTATTTAAAATGATATCACTCTCGTAGCTGACATTATGCACTATTTTGGTTAATACTTTTTCCAGCGAACTGATTTATCTTTTTTATTTTCAAATGCCCTATTTCCATACAAAACTCTAAAAAATGACTATTTTCAAAATATAAAATAGCATCAAAATTAAAAATTATTAAATTTTAATGCACTAAAATAAATATATCAAACTACTTTACAAATGTGGAAACAACAAAACCATTTTACAAATGGGAAACTACTTTCAATCTTTAAAATATTTTAAAGGCATCTAGTGTAGTTCGAACAAATGTCCTATAGAAAACTCATTGTTTGACAACTATTACTCTATTAGGAAAAGATAGTTTATTTGCAATTTGAATGATATACACATGCACGCACATGCACACATAAATACATAAACATATATATATGTTTATATATTATATATGTTTATGTATTTATATTTGTTTATATATTTATAAATGTATATATCTTTATATATGTTTATACATTTATATATGTTTATATGTTTATATGTTTGTATAGTTATATATGTTTATATGTTTATATATGTTTATATGTTTATAAATTTATATATGTTTAAATATTTATATATAAATATATGTTTATATATGTTTATATATATATATATATATATATATATATATATTTGTTTGTTTGTTTGTATATGTTTATATATGTTTATATTTATATATGTTTATATATTTAAATACATTTGTATATATACATATATATGCATGTGTGTGTGTGTGTACATATATATATACATATATATATATACATATATATACATATATACACATACATACAAACATACATACATACATATATATATATATATATATATTTGTGTGTGTGTACATATATATAATAAACATATATAAATACATATATAAATATATTTTTATTTATATATATAAACATATATAAGTTTTAAAATATATATAAATATATAACTATATAAACATATATAAATATATAAACATTTATAAACACATAAATATATATAAACTTATAAATATATATAAACATACATAAATATGTTTATATTTTTATATATGTTTATATTTTTATATATGTTTACATATTTATAAATGTTTATATATTATATATGTGTATGTATTTATATATATTTATATCTTTATATATGTTCATATATTTATTTATGTTTATACATTTATATTGTTAGAATTATATTATAGTCAAAACTATTTTAAGGTTATTTTTCTTTTAATTAGTTTGAATCATTTTCTTATTTTAATAAATGTATTTTTAATTAGCTGAATTTGTGAAAATACTTTTGTCCTTTATCTTGCATAGTAAATGATTTGATATGTGGAGTTAGACATATACATGGAAGATTAAATCATCAGTTCTTGTATAGTATAACTTTATTAATTACCAATTAGATAAATTTAGATAATCTATCGGTAAAAATATAGCATAAAATTTCAAAAGGTTTATCTTGACTATAGAGAATTGTAAAGTTCTAACTTCTAATGCTAGTATGCTTATATGAATTGAAAGGGACAACTAAGGTGTGATTATTTTATATTGAAATGTAAAATAAAATAATCTATTATTATATAATATTATTACTATTAATCTTAAAGTAATTAATACCCAAGTGCACTTGTTTATTTGTTATTTTATTATGTAAAGTATGAGATTTAAAAATAGATTTATAAAATTTATAAATTGAATAACTTTATCAACTATATTGAGAATATTGATTGATGATGGAATCAATATCTTGTTAGAAGGACTGATGATATACCTCATTGAAGAAGCTTATAAGTTTTGATATTCTCAATACATGTGGATTTTGATTGGACATATAAAATTAGTTAAGTGAAAAGTCTTAATAAAATAATTAGATATTGATTGAATTAGATTGTCAAAAATGTAATTTTATCAATGGATATATGTAATCTTAACATGAAGAGTTTAATAAATATTAAATTACAATCAGCATAAATTATTTTGAATAAGTAAGAGAGTGTAACTATAGTTTTATAGTCATGTGAATTGTTATTACTGTAAATTATGGTGTTAAATAATTTACATTAAGAACACAAGATCTTATTCAAGCTATGGTCCCTTTCATAACCTTGTCTAATGCCATGGAAATATATTATAGATTTTATTTATTTAATATATGTGTGTATGTATATAAAAAGAGTAATTAATTTAATTGAAATCAAATTAATTGATTTGTTAAAATGGATTATTTGATTTATATTGAATTAATTTGATTATATATATATATATATATATATAATAAATTTTAAATTACATTTTAAAAATAAATAAATGAAGGATTAAAATTAGATGTCACATCACCTTTTAAAATCTGATATGACACATATCGTTTTAAATTCTTTAATTTAAATTTTTATTTTTTTTATATAAATAATATGGTAAAGATGATGTGGTGAATATTGTAGCATCATCTTCTTCATTGATATACTAGAATAGGACATACAAGAGATTATTCCACCATGGACAAGCACTCAATTTAAGATATGTTGCTCTTATTAAAATGATATTAATCCTAAGCTAAGAAAATAATCTCATTCTATGTGTGTTATCATAATGAAAGTTATTTTTAATCATAAGTCCCCAATAGTAGTATCAAAGCATAGGTGATGATATCGCACATTGATGGATTAGGTTTTAGAATTTTGATATTGAATGGATAAACACCTCGATCAAACAAAGGCATTCTAGCTTTTGTTGATTGGATTAAACAGACTAACTATATGTGTTAGGATTATGTATTGAAATGGTAATGTGTTTGGATGTATTTTATTTATGAGGTTGTAATTAGTGTGCTTGTTTATGTGTGTTTTTTCCACTTAGGAATGCAATTTAATTTTATGTTTTTTGCATTTTGTTAATGGCATTCTATAACGCATCTCCCCAACCCTCCCCCCTTGATATGTTGAGCTCGAGTCTTATGTAATGATGACCGAACTCAGAGCTAGTGATGGTTCCTCTGTTGGTGGTAATGACCAATGACGAAGCCTCTAATGGTGGTCATAGCTAACAATGGCACCTATTGTGATAGTCATGGCCAACGAAGGTGCCATTAATGATGGTCATTGTCGGTAATGGTGCATGTAGAGGAATATGCAATAGAGATCAGTGCATGTGGTGGAACTCATGGTGCTGAGGTAGATAATGGTAGAGAGTATGGCCAAAAAATTCCAAGCCCAGCAAATTCTTCTTCATTATGTTTGAGCTGGAAAAATTATACGTAATGTTATTTTTTTTTTTTGGGACATTGACCGATGCAATCGCAAACTAAATTGGGTAGATTTGACTCGATTTAGGGCATTATCCCAAAAGATAAACTTCCTAATGGAAAGTCTATGATTTTAGTGTCCTAAAACCAATTTAGCAGGGCTATTCAATATTTAGATATATGTGATGCATAGTCATCACATATTTGTGCCATGTCTTATGAATATATTTGTGGTGACATTTCATTGTGGATGTGATGGCATGATTTGATCGATGAATATTATAGTGTGTGTATAAGTATAACAACTCGTGTGATAGTTGTGTGCTAAAAATAGTTAGTTCGAAAAACATTTGCACATACACATTTCACAAAACCATAGTATTTATGAATATAAATTCTTATTTTATCTTGAAAAGGATTAAATAAATACAATCATTTTTAAAATACCTAAGTAAACAAGGAAATTCATCAAGAATGTATCTCATGGTCTTCAACATTAGTTTGAAGATTATGCAAATCAGTTAGCTTGTTGGTCACGATGCCTTCCCCTTATTAGAGTAACTATTTTGCAAGTATACTTAGCTCACACCATCATAGAGTAATTCTATGGATTGTTAAAGTAAATCATTTCTCTATCTAATGGATTCATTTAAGGATTAATCGGTTTAGAATTAGGCGATGAATTATACTTAGCTATAAATAATAGCATCCTATTTATCTAAGATATTACTATTATTTATAGGACCAGAGATAAGTTGTTAATTTAATCTTTATGGTTCAACCCATTGCCTATATAACAAGATCAATATGAATTAGTTTATCTGAACAACTAATGAATAGTAGAAGTCTTCCCATCATGACATACTATTCATGAAGCATCAAACTAATAATAATTTCATTCAAGAATTGGTGAATTGAACCAATTCTTGTGATAGAATTCAACCTAATAAGTCATTATAAAATTTTCAGGTATTTTAAAGAAAGTGACAATCATCTCATTCACCACTATTCTTAAAAAAAATAAACTTGATGGAACTAATTACATACATTGAAAAAGAAACCTTGATATTATCCTAACTACTAAGAACTACAAATTTTTACTCACTTATCTATACTCAAATTAAACTCATGAAGGAGCAACCGTTGAGAAAGCCAAGTCTTGTGAGAAATAGGTAAAGGTTGATGAGATGTTGATGTGTTATATTTTGGCTTCTAAATTAAGTATACTTCAATATCAGTATTAGTCCATGTCTACTACCTATGATATTATATTAAATACCAAAGAAATATTTAGGAATCAAACTCATTATGTCAAATATAATGTCATGAGAGATCTAATGAATAATATGATTATGATTAGTAAAAACATCCTAGTGAGAGATCATATTATAAATGAACTAGAGATTCTTGGAGCTAAAATTGATGTGGATTCTCATATTAAATTTTTTATCTATTCACTGATGGATTCTTATAAGCAATTCTAGCTAAATTATTACACGAACAAACTTGATTGGACATTGGAATAATTACTTAAAGTTATTAGCTGAAAATAATTATCAATACAGCATCTAAAGTATTTGTAGCTGAAAATACATCATCTAAACCAAAAGGAAAGAAGGAAAAAAAATTCAAAAACATGCTCATATTTCAAAAACCACTCCAAAGTCACAAGTGAGAAGGAACAAACCAGTGGGAAAATATTTTCATTGCAAGCAACTAGAAAACTAGAAGAATCGGTGTCTAGTTTATCTCAATAAGGTGAATAATCAAAGCAAATCTTATTTACAAGTAGTTGGGATATGTTCAGTAATGGTATGTATGGATGCCTAGTGTATAAATATATGTATCACTAATCATGTTTATAATTATTTGTCGTAGTTTCATGAAACTAGACAACTAAGTAATAATGAGATTCATTCTTTACATGGGAAATACTACAAAGGTAGTTGTTGTTGTTGTGAAAGATTGATTACTTCAATTTGAGAGATATACTATTTTATTTTTGAAAGATTATTTTTATATACCTTCAATCTGATAAAAACTTAATTTTTATTTCCAATTTAGTTAATAATGGATTTTCCTTTTTAGTTTATGATTTTGTCACAATTTATTTGAATAAGAGGTTTACTTATTCTAGTATAATAAAGACAACTTTTATATTATTAATATTATCTTTACTCCACTATATTGGTATGAGTTGAATAATATCAACATCTTATTAGATAAAAATAATATTATTTTGATATGAATCAGACCTATCTTTGGTACCTATGCCTAGGTGATATAAACCTAAAATAGATTTCAGGACTTGTTAAAAATGGATCTTTGGGTTCGTTGAAGATGAAAATACTTCTAGGTTGTGAATCCTACTTAGAAAGAAAGATGTCCAAGCAGCACTTTGTGGCTAAGGGTTATAAAGCCAAAGAGTAATTAAGACTAGTTCGTTCTAATTTATGTGGATCCATGGTTATCCAAGCAATAGGTATTTTTGAGTATTTCATCACATTTATTAATGATTACTCAAGATATGAATATATTTATTTGATATGTCATAAGTTCGATGCCTTTGAAAAATTCAAAGACTACATGATAGAAAAAGAGAAATGCTAGAATAAACATATCAAGACACTATAGTCTAATCTTGGTGCAAATATCTCTTTGAAGAATTTAAAGACTACTTATTAGAACATGGGATTACTTCCTAGTTATATGCACCTAGTGTTCTACAAAAAATGGTGTGGTAGACAGAATGAATAGAATTCTTATTGATAAGATCAATGATGATTTATTTTTAAATGCATGATTCCTTCTTGGGATACACATTAGAAACATAAGTCTATATACTAAACTTGGTTCCATCTAAGTTAGTACCTATGACACTAACTGAATTGTAGACTAGGTGCAAGGCAAGTTTAAAACACATTTACCTTTGGGGTTGACCAGCACATTTGTTGAAGGGGAAAGCGAATAAGTTGAAATCAACAATAAAAGTTTGTTTCTTTGTTGAATATTCTAAAGGAACCAAAGGTGATTTATTCTACAATCCAAAAGTTCAAAAGATTATTTTAAGTACTAATGCCTAATTTTTAGAAGAAGACTATATAATAAACCACAAACTTAGAAGCAATATCTTTCTAGATGAATTGAGAGGAGGTAAACAAATATAGAATTATTTGCTTCCAATAATACCATACAACGATGGTCTAAAGATCCCATTACCCCATAGTACTGAGAGGATTGTTAAAGTAAGCATTAATGCTAAACATTGTGAACTTTTCATTGACATGTTAGTTGTATAATGAGAAAATAATCATTTAAGTTTGTAAAAATCAGCATTTGTACATTATATCACTAAAAGTAAACAGTCAAAAGTAGTGTCTCATCATAGCGGGAGGATTATTCGTAGACATACATAGGTATGCACTTTTGGAAGAGTTATATGATAAAATCCTTGATGAGATAAATATTTATCCTAGTATCTATGATGAGTCACTCTAAGATAAAGATGCAAAGCTTTGGAAAAAGGCTATGAGATTGATGATGTAGTTCAATAACCCAAATCAAGCCTGGATCTTGTGGAATTTCCTAAAGAGATAAAACTAATCAATTACAAGTGGATCTATAAGAAAAAAAGAGGAACAAATAATAATATTGAGACTTATAATGTTAGGCTTGTTGTAAAGTATTTTACTTACAAATAATAAATTGATTATGATTAGATCTTTTTGCCAGTAGCAATGTTAAAGTCTATCTAGATTTTCTTGTCTATTAAAACTTATTATAACTATTAGATTTAATAGATGGACATGAAAACTATATTTTATAATGTGCATCTTGAAGAATATATCTATATGATACAACCTTATGGTTTCATAGAAAATACCTAATTGCACATGTTGTGTAGATTAAAAAGGTTCATTTATAGACTGAAACAAACATCTAGATGTTGGAATTCTTATTTTGATCAAGCTATAAAGTCTTATACCTTTATTCAATGTTTGGAGGAGTATTGTAAGTATAAGAAATGCAATGAAAGCATTGTGATATTTTGGATATCATATGTAGATGACATATTGATAATTAGAAATAATATAGGAATGTTATCTTAGGTCAAGGTCTAGTTGTTCGGTCAGTTCGATATGAAATAATTAAGAAAATCTAGTCACATTATTGGGATCAAACTTATATGATATCGGAAGTTAAGAATGTTGAGATGGTCTCAATCTCTTTATATCGACAAAATATTAGCCTACTTTAGCATGCAAGATTATAATAAAAGTATGTTTTTTTATTTCAAACATGAAATCGCACTATCAAATAATCAATGTCTCAAAACACTTGATGAGATGGAAAAGATGAAGGCATGCAATCAGTAGTAGAAAGATTTATGTATGCAATACTCTACGTGAGGCTTGATATCTACTTTATTGTAAGCATGGTTAGCATATGTCAATCTAACCCATGGAAAGAGATTGGAAAATAGTAAAACATATAATCACATACTTGAAAAATACAAGAGATTATATGTTAGTATACCAAGAAGACAATCTAGTACCTATAGGGTACACAGACTCAAATTACCAATTAGATGAGGACTTGAGATAGTTTACCATGGGTTATGCATTTATCTTGGAAAATGGAGCCATAAGTTGGAGGAATAGTAATCAATTTTATATTGTTGATTCCACCAAGGAGGCTACATATGTGACAACCTCAGACAGCCAATGAAGCTATATGGATCATAAAGTTCTCACATATATAGGGGTCATTCCTTCTATGCTACTATCTATTGTACTCTATTATGATAATAGCGGAGTAGTTATTAACCCAAAAGAACCTGGAACACATAACAAGGAGAAACATATCAAGCATAAATATTACCTAATAAAAATACTATAAAAAGAGAAGATGTGGTGGTGATGAAAGTGGCATCGGTGCCAACATTTGAGGCAAGTGACAACAAGATACCAACTAAAATTTTTGTCCTTTCCATTTTATTTCAATTTGCGTGCCAAGACTTCTTTCTCATATAATTATCTCTACATTTGTAATAAAGAAAAAATATGAACTTTTCTAGGTAGCTTTTTCAAATAGAGATCCTTGTTAACTACATCAATTAACCCACCTCCCGGAAGATCAATAAGAAGTGAATACTCAACAAACTATCAATTCCTAACCCCGTTAATCTCTCTTGCTAATTTTTTGGATACCCCATGAATACTCGACAAAATATGAACTTAGGAATGTTCTAAATGCAGTGATCCCAAATGCCCCAAATTTGGAGCACATTTGCTTGCAAATTGGGAGAAAGCATTATATCTTACAGAAGGAAGCTGCCTGTTACTCTGTTAGGGCTAGTGCGGTGGCCGGTGGGTGGTGTCGTCGCCCATTTGTCATGGACTCGTGGTGATGTTGCTTCTGAGGGTTTTTAACTTTTTGATTTTCAAATGGGAAAAAATGGCGAGGCGAGAGAGAGGGTTGAGGGAGGCATTGCCGTGTTGAGGGATTTGGGGCTACTGCTGGCTGAGGCAGTGAGGCAGTGAGAGGCCCGAGGGTTTTTTACTCTCTAATTTTTATTTTGGGTTAAGGGCTTAAGGCAATTAGATAGCAAATAATAAAAATCATTTTTTAATGTATTGGCTCGGTTAGGCTCGGGCTTGAAATTTATCAAGCCTAAATTAAGGCTCAAGCTTGGCTTGTTTAGCTAATGAGCTTTTTTCGAGCCGAGCCTGAGCCGAGCCCGAATAGCTTGGCTTATTACCAACCCTATTGGTGGATCCTTT
This sequence comes from Sapria himalayana, assembly GCA_029783825.1. Classification (NCBI taxonomy): domain Eukaryota; kingdom Viridiplantae; phylum Streptophyta; class Magnoliopsida; order Malpighiales; family Rafflesiaceae; genus Sapria; species Sapria himalayana. Next base: position 9,063,353 of record JAREIK010000088.1, on the reverse strand, counting down.
TATGAAGATCCTTCCAGCTAAAGCTTTTGAAAGACATGGAAGAAATGAGAGTTAGACATGTGGCATAATGGATTTAAGTCTAAGTGGAAGATTGTTGAAACTTTTTGATACTTAAAACTATTTTTTATTGTTTTTCTTTTGATTGGTTTGAATCATTTTTTTTAATGAACGGAGTTTCAATGACCTAAATTTGTTAAAATACATGTCATTTATTCTGCATAGTAGATGATTTAGTACATAGAGTTTGATTTATAATGTACAAAAAATCAAAGCATCAATTCTTGTAAAATATAAGTTTATTATTCACAATCTAGATAGAATTAAACAGTCTATCAATAATATTATAGCACAAGATTTCAATAGATGTATCTTTATTATAGAGAATGGTGAAGTTATAACTTCTAATATAAGAACACTTGTTTGTGTTGAACAACTCTATCAAGGGGTATTTATTTTCTACTGACATGTAAAATAAAATACATCATCATTATTATAAATATTTTACTCTTAATATTGAATTAATTAATACTCATGTGTGCTTGTTAATAGTTGTTTTGATATGTAAAGAGTGAGATCTAGCAATAGATTTATGAACTTTGTGAATTGGACAATATTATCAATTATATGATAATTATTGATTACTAATTGAATCATTGTCCTATGAGAAAGATAATAACCCTTTGAAGAAGATTATAAATTTTGATATTATCAAACCATACAAATTAATTTTGATCCTACATATCAAATAAGTTAAGTGAAATGTCTCGAGGAATGAGTTAAAATTGATTAAATTAGAATATTAGTAATTTAATTCAAACGATGAGTTTTTATAATCTTAACATGAGAAGTTTAATAAATGTTAAATAATAATTGGCATAAATTATTTTGAATAAGTAAGGAAGTGTACAATTAATTTTATAATCATGTGAATTATAGTGAATGTAAATTTTGGTACAAAATAATTTATATTAGGAGTATAGAATCTTATTTTGGCTAGAGTTCATTCCGTAGTCTTGTTCAATATCATAGAAATATATTATAGATTTTGTTTATTTGGAACATATGTATATGTATACCATTAGAGTAATTAATTTAATTAAAATTTATTTAATTGATTTGTTAAATCAGATTAATTGATTTATATTGAATTAATTTGAATATATATATATATATATATATATATATATATATATATATAAAAATAAAGCTTCAATTACATTTTAAAAATTAATATAAATTAATAAAAGATTAAAAGTAGATATCACATCAATTTTTTAAAGCTAATGTGACATATATTGTTTTTAATTCTTGTATTTTTATTTTTATTTTTTTTATTAAAATAACATGGCGAATATGACACAGTGACTACTATAGTATCGTCTTCTTCATTGATATACTAGAAAAGTATAGGAGATAATTCTATCATGAAAAAGCACTTCATCCAAGTATGTTGTTCTTGTTAAAATGGCATTAATCTTAAAATATGCAAATAATCTCATCCTACGCACATTATTGTAATGAAACATTTTTTGAATACAAGATCCTAAACATACATATATTTATATCTTTATATATGTTTTATACTTGTTGATATATGTTATGTATATATTTATATATGTTTGTATATATATATATGCATGCATGCATGTGTGTGTGTGTATCAACTTATTAAATGATGTAATCCTAATAGTATAATGATAGAGTCAACAATGTGCATAGGATGAGATTATTTGTTTATATATGTTATTTATATATTAAAATATGTTGGGGGGTTCAACCAAATTAAACGTTTTCAATTTTTTTTAAAAATTAAAAGTTTTTTCAGAATTCATAATGTTGTTCTGTGATTTCTAAATTTTAAAAATTTATTAGATTTTAAATTTTGTTTTAAACTTTTGAGGGTAAACTTAGGTTCATTCGCTTCGGTACACAAAAACTTAATAATTTTTTTTGTGTATTTTATTTAATTTTATAAAAAACTTTTTTTTTTCTAATTATTTTATATTTGATGTATCCAAACATAAATTCTATTAAAAATATTTATATTTTATGCCACAAAAAAAATCAGATGTCTAATTTTGTCCCATGTCATTTAAAAAAAAGATTTATGAGTGGTTTTCAATTTAGAAAAGTAACTTCGTTTTTTAATTTTGTGTGTGTGTGTGTGTTTGTTTGTTTGTGTTTGTGTATTTATTTATTTATTAAAAATTAATATCAGTTTTTGAAATGATAAAACTGCTCAGTAATTTCAAAAGGCAGTTTTCTTGTGTGTGCATGTATAAATTAATTTTTAAATTTTTGTATAGGTGGTTTTAGAAGCCACCAAAAAAATACGAAATTAATTTTTGATTTCCAAAATCAGTTTTGTTTTTTTTAAATTAGAAGTTATATATATATATATATATGACTTTTATTAAAAAAAAAAAAGCATGCCTAGTTTTCAAAATTGAAAAATAATTTCAAAATAGATAGATGGTTTTCTAATTTGAAAACTATTTGTTTATATATATATATAATACTTTATGAAACTGAAAAGTAGCATCATATTTTGTATAATGGTTTTTGAATTCTAAAAATCACCCATAAAATAGCACAGAGCAAAATTAGATATCTGATTTTTTAAGCTATAATAAGTAAATATTTTTTTTTATAATATATTTTTTAAAAAAATAAAAAAAAACATTAATCATGATATTTATAATGTTTATATGGTTTTAACTTTTAATCATGATATTTAAAATATTTATATTTTTGCGCCTCAAAGAAACATAAATCCTAATTCATCATCCTTTCACAACATGAGCACACAAGAAACATATATTTATATTTAAGTACCCAAACATTATTTATATTTTAATATATTTCAATTTATTTTGTTTACCTTCGAACAAAATGTTTTTGTATTTTTTTTTACAAATATAATTTATAAAATAATTAGAAGTAGAACATACTATAACTTGAAAACTATTGACAAAGAAAATTATTAAGAAATGAATGAAATATTTATGCATCTAAAGGTAATACAAATAAAAAATTATTAAATTATGAAATTCTAAAATTTACTAAATTTAAAATATAAATTTTATCAAATTATTAATTAAAAATAATTAATAATTTTAAAATATAAAAATCATTAGAATGTATAAATCATAGGCTTGAAAACATAACACATCATTCCTATAATTTTATTATAGGGAAGATAAATATTTAAAGTTTATAAATATTTTAAAATTAATAAAATTATAAATTATCGACATCATAATTGTCTAAAATTTATTTAATAAAACTTTTTTTATTTAATAAAATTATAAAATTTTAGATTTTTAAAACAATTGAATATAAATTTATATAAACACTCTCACACATGCACACACACACACACACAATCTATCTATCTATCTCTCTCTCTCTATCTCTCTCTCTCTGTGTTTGTGCTTGAGTATATTATGAAATCATAAACTATTCAAAATAATTCAATTATTAGTTTTTATTTTAAATTAATATTTTATAAATTATATAAAATATAGAAAATTTATGATTTTTAAAATTTTCTAAATAATTCAATTTTTCACATTAAGTTTTATAATTTTTATAATACTAAATTTTATTATTAAAATTATAAAATTAAAGTATTTCTAAAATAGTTTTGATCAATGTTTTATATATCATTTGATTTTTTATCAATAAAATATTATTTAAAAATTTTATGATAATAATGATAATAATTTCATCAGATTGATAATTTCAATTTTTATCTTTATATTTAATTTTATTTAAATTAAATTTTTTTAATAAATAATTACATTTTTTGTCTTGTGATCTAAAAAAAAATATTTTATTGTTTCTTAACAAAACAAAAAAAATGTTTAAGCTTTAGTATACTAAGAATGAAATGTTTCAAATTGATTTCAATTATGCCTTGGTCATGTTAGTTTTTATTTGATGCTCCAATTCATGTTTTTTTTAAATATGATAGTATATTAAAAAAAACTACCAATATAAGAACATGGATAAAAGTGGGTTTATCTATTTCAATTAACTGATATGTAAATATATTTTGGTTTCGTATATTAAATCATAAAACTAAATATTTTGGGTTCTAAAACATATTTATTTTTGGTTTGAAAGACTTAAATATAATTTTATCTTAAAATTGTTGGAATTTTATATAATTAAATTTTAAAAACAAACAACTTATATATATATATATGTGTGTGTGTGTGTGTGTGTGTGTGTGTGTGTGATTATTTGAAACTCATAATGTGATATATTATATAAATTTTTTATTCTTATTTTTTTGATAATTTTATTATAATTTTGGATAAATTTATAAATTTTATTATTTTTATAATTTAATCATTTATATAGATCTTAAAATTGAATACAATTATATATTACATATTAAATGATGATATATTATTAATTTAAAATTGTTGATTTTAGGCTTTAAAGAGATATTTGTCATTTGAGGAAAAGTAATGTTTTTTTTTTTGGATTTTTTTAACTAGAAAATTAAAAGATGAAATGTTGAACTGAGGAAAAAATATGTTCCCAAATAATTAAATATAAAGACCTTATTTTTAAAAAATGAAAAAGAATGTCTTGAGTCTTGACCAAAAAATTATTTTTTTCTCATTAAAATTTTTAAGGAAAGAAATGAGATTTATATTTTGTTGCACCACATATAAAATAATTTTAAAACATTTTTAAAAAATTAAAAAATATATAGCAAAATCAAAAATTATTAAGTTTTGGTGCAATGAAATGCATCAACCTAATTTTGTCCTTGAAAATTAAAAAAAAAAATAAATCTCACAATAATTTTTAAATTTGAAATTTGAAAACCACTCTTTTTATTTCAAAAAATATGACATTTCGAATTCAAAAACTATTTATTATTTGAAAAAGCAATTTTCCAAAAATAGAAAATCATATTTCCTACAAATAATAGTCTTTGAAACATGTATTTAAGTTCTAAATAAAGAATCAAAATCATGACTTAAACATTTATAAACGCATTTGCAATCATTCAACTACAAGTAACAAATCATTTAGTAGATGTATATATATAGTGGATTTGAATCCCAGAAAACTTGTGGTTATGCAATTGCTTCTCAAACCATGATTTGAGTTATTTAAATTGAGTAATATACATGTCTAAATGCTTTTTTAGATATCTCCATTTAAAATGGATGCATTGTCCGAAGCACATTCCTTCTTCCATATATCCTGCACCAAAAAAGAAAACTAAAGAAGAAGAGAGTATGAATGGATATAATATAGTGGCATACTAATTCATAGCACTATAGAATAATATTGGTAGTGTTCACAAATAATTTTTAAATAACCAATCAACAATCTAGATAGACCATACTATGTTATATATATTTGTATACCAATCTACAGTCCAGTAGGACTATGTTGGTGATTCTGTTATCCATAGAACTAAAATTATTGAATATTCTTTAAGGGAAAATTGATAAGTATATGTCTGAATTTTATAAATTGAGTTTTGAATGAAATATAAGCATATTAACTTGCATATTCAAAGTAATCAAATAAAATATAAATACAAATATGTGAAAGTAGTATAAATATATATTGATTTATGAATTGATAAATAAAATTACATATTTCAAAAAGATATATATTTTTGTATTTAATTGAAATGAAAATTGAATTGCATAGAACCACTTAGCATTAAAATTGTGTAACAAGATATTTATTTCATGTAGGCACTTAGTGATTAGGGATGAGAACAAAGATCACATATGTATAGAACCATCATCAAAACTTGTGGAGTATAAGTATATGCTTCATCCCATACATCCATTTCATTATTAGAACACAAGATTATTTAGTATTAAAATAGAAAATATATAATTTTTTCATAGAATGTAATTCGAAGAGGTAAACTCATTCTATATTTTTTAGGAATGTTTTATTTAAGGGCATGGAATGTCATTTTGTGTAAATATATTTAAAAAAGGATATTGGGCCCCTCTTGAAAAGATTTAATGTATATTTATTTTACTTCATGAATGCTAATAAATATTCATATCAAAAATACTTATATGAAATGTGATTTTACAAAAGGTTTCCAAATGAAAAAATGAATTTGCAACCCCAAATTTGCTTTGAACTTTTGATTTTGACACGGGTTTAAGGGTGTGATAGTGAGAGAGAGAAAGAGAGAGCGTGCTCACACACACACACACACACACACACACACACACTCTCTCTCTATCTCTCTCTCTCTCTCTCTCTCTCTTTCATTATCTCTCTCTCACTTTCTTACTCTTTCTTTCTCTTAATCTCTTTATCCCTCCCTCTCCCTCTCTCTTCCTCCCTCCCTCTTTCTCCTTCCCTCCCTCTCTCTCCCTCTCTCTCTCTCTCTCTCTCTCTCCCTCTCCCTCTTCCTCTATCACTCTCTCTCCATCTCCCTCTCTCCCTACCTTTCCCCTCTATTTTTTAGTCTCTCTTTCTCTCTCTCCCTCCATCTCTATCTCTCTCTAAGCTTCCTATTTTCTCTCTTTGCCTCCTTGTTTAGTTTGTAAAATATTGAATATTATTATGTATTTGAAGTGATATAAAATTACATATAAGCTTGGAAATGGGATATAATTAGATCAATTTCATGATTTTAGAGTTTTGGTAAATTTTTATGAATATTCATAAAATTATTATGTTTTTTGGGATAATTGACTACTTTGTGATGTGTAGTTTATTGAGTAGTTTCGTTATTCATTCTTGGCCAAAAGTCTATATCTTTTAACATTACAATCTTTGTATGTCATGGCTTTACATCTTGTTAGAATAATTTCTCAACTTTATAACATATTCTTTTTGCATGTGATATTATCTTGGAGTCACAGTCACATTTATTCCATAATAATTAAATGGAGACAACATTAATCCACATCGAAGTAACCAAGTACTCTACAAGTGCTAAAATTCATAGCTACTTCCCAGCATTATAGCTTTTTCTTTACCAAGACTTTGTATTCTTAAGTTAGAACCACAATATTTTCCTAATACCATGAGTTTCGAGCTATAAAAAGTTTAAGAACTAAAACTACTTTGCTTAAAGATATAATAATTATTCATCACCATGACTTTCATTGACATAATATCATAGAAAGTATTATTCGAGCATGACCACTTTTAATTATATGACTTTTTCCCTCAAGAGAAGGCAAAATGTTGATTGGATGTATAGGCTTATTTTCAAAGACATGACCATTCATAGAACCATGACCATTTGATACAAATGAAAGATCAAAGCCAAAATTATGACCATTCATTACATATATCAAATTATTTGATTATGTATCACATGGATAAAGTGGACAAACTTTATGATCAAAGAGTCATGCCAAACTCATGAAATTTATTTTCTACTAAAATTATGTTATCTCATTGTTGGTTTACCAAACTACTGACATAATCCCTATGAGATTGATAACCGAATAAAAGACCTTTTTCTACTTGTACAACTTGTGTACTAGTAGTTCTTTATTAATGAGATACCCTCCCTAATGATTTTTTGAGTGTCTAACTAGTAAAATTAGGTAGTATAATAAAGTCACAATAAGTTTTTGGTGCTATTGTTGAGGATTATAAGACATAGGGTAGTGAGAGGATATCAAAGGATCCAAATGAGCATATCATGATATTTTAGGAGTTGTGAGGCATAATATATATAAGTTGAGTTAGCCTCGATGCAATTAAGTTACTTCTATTTCCTTTCTCATTAAAGGATAAGATAGATAGTTCGTTCTAGTGCTTATCTTAAGGCTCCATAGAGCGTCATGATTGACTCGTGAGGTCTTTCTTACTAAGTTTTCCCAACCTCAAATCATATCTTAATTATGGAGTAAGATAAGTCAGTTCTAGTGCTTATCATGATATGAGAGAATCCAAATGGACTTGCCATGATATTTTTGAAGTTTAGAGGCATAGTATAGATGAGTGAAGTTAGCCTAGATTCAATCAAGCTACATCTATTTTTATTCTCATTAAGGGATGAGACACATAGCTAGTTCCAATACTTATTTCATGGCTTCATAGAGAGTTGCAATGAACTTGTGAGAGTCTTTCTTACTATGTTTTTCTAACCTTAATCACTTCTCAATTTTGGAGTGAAATAAGTCAATTTTAGTAGGCTGAGTAAGAGACTTTATACATTACTTAGGACCATTTTAACGATTTGATAAAGAGGTGCCCTCAACATTGGTTTGAGTTATGGTTCTAATCCCACTCTTTCTAAAATAGACTAAATTATATGATGAGGTATATGATTGATATGGTCATGAGTAGTTTAATTATGAAAAAATTATTAGAGGAGACATATTATTTGTCTTACGGGTTAGCAAAGACCAACTACCAGATTCCATTAGAGTATTTCTTTAGGAGGAAATAAATTGGAGTATTAGAGTTAGGAAGATGAATCAAAAAATTATAGAATTGATAGTGCCGTGACTTTTGCAAAAGTCATGGCTCAGAGTGAAAATTTTTAAGAAGTCACTATTCCCACTATGAATTTTTCTACATATGAAGATGACAATGCCAAAGTATCTTATAAAGCCATAGCTCTGGTGGAGGAAAAATTAGATGAATCATAATGAAGCTAATAGTAATTTTCTAGCTAGTCTTCTATTTTCACAATATTTTAGGAAGGAAAAATTGGATGAACAATTTAAAAAATGTTTCGATAATTTTTGGAAACTAAAAATAAATATACCATTTTTCAAAGCTCTAGCTCAAATGTTGAATTACATAAAATTTACGAGGGATTTCATACGTTGTAAGAGGAAGTTAGAGAAGTACAAAAGCATGAATATGACTAAGAAGGATTGTATAATTATTTAATGAACACTTCCGAGAAAATAGAAGGATCCCAAAAGTTTTAGTATATGTTGTATAATAAGAGATCACACATTTTGCAAGATATTATGTAACTTGAGATCAAGTGTCAATTTGATGCCTTTGTCGATTACACAAAAGATTGAGTCTTGGAAAAATTACACAAATCTCTCTCTCCAAATTGCCAATTGGATAATTAAGCATCTAGATGATATTATTGAAATTTTTTTAGTAAATGTTGATATCTTTCTTTTTCTGATAGATATTATTGTATTGTATATGAAGAAATATTATGATATACCATTGATCTTAGGAAAATAATTTTTGGCAATTGGACAAGTTTTTATTGATGTTAAGAAGGGGGAGTTCACTCTTAAAAATTGATGAGGAGCAAATAAAGTTTAATCTTTACAAATGATTATGAGACCCAATGATAAGATCAAGTGTTGGAGAGTAGATAATCTCCTTTGTAAGGTAATACAACAAAAAGTCAACTTTTGATAGAATAATTTTGTAGAGGACTACTGGCCATATGAAGATGAGGAAAATGATGTGGAAGAGATTTTGGAGTTGTGAAAGTGATGAATATGAGAATGATGACTGTCAAATATATCTATAGCAAAAAAAAGAAATTTTTCTACTATCTTGAGGTGCTACAATATTCAACCCTAATCATAGAGAAAAATATTTTATTTGAGATGATATACAAGATATTTTGATTGAGAGGGAAATTAATAATTATAGACAAATAATAGCTATAGTATGAGAGTTTGTTTGGTGTGTAAAATACCAAATATTTTTGTATTTTTTGTATCATATTAGATGATGTATAAGCATGCAAATGAGTAATAATTAGATCTTTTTTATGTTGTTAGAGTCTAGAAAGATTTTGATGAATAGTCAAAAAATTATTTTATTTTTGGCGGTAATTGGCAGCTTGTTGATAGATGATTCATCAAGTTGTTATGACAGTTATACTTAGCTTAAACTCTATGTATTTAGTCATGAAAATCTATGTTTGACAAGACTATTATATAATCAGCACAATCCTTAAATGCAACAAGTAGGACTTTTTGATATGATATTATCTTGAATAAATCATTAATACTAAGAGTTTAGGCAACTTCTCATTTTTGCATTTTTAACTTTATCTAAACTTTGTATTCTCAAGTTAGAGTCAAAATCTTTTCCAAACCATGGCTATTGGGCTACAGAAAGTTACAAAGCTAAAAATAACAAAGGCAGGAGATGTGATAATTATCTAGCACCAAGACTTTTGGTCATTTAATATTATAAAGGGCATTACTCGACCATGACTAATTCCATGACCATGAATCTTACCTAAAAAAAAAAGTAAAGCCATGACTTGGATATATAGGCTAATTTATAATGTCTTTGTCATTCCAAATGTTATGACCATTTGATACAAAATAAAGACCAAAGTCAATATTATGGCCATTCCCAATGTCATAGTTTTTTTTTGTAAAAGAAAAACTAAAATCCAAGTCATGACCATTTATAATGCCACAACCATTGATGCAAAAGAAAGACTAAAGCCATGCACATTTCACAAAGTCTCAACTTTGTGTTACAAAGATAAAATACAAATGTTACAGAAACTTCCCAGGACCATGACTTTGTACATAGAATGATTAAAAATATCCCAAAGACATGACCTTTTCCTAGAGACATGACCTCAAGTTCAAGAGATCAAGAACAAAGTCATGTCATAGTCCCAAAGATATGACTTTCTACTTAGACAAATGTAATATGTATGGAGTATAAAAACAAAAAAACTTTAAGCCATAAATGATCTAAGAGGCACAACCCATGCTTTTTCTTCTTCTTCACTCTTTAGGACAAAAAAAAGTATCTCAACAACCCTAAGAGGATTTCCACACTCTCTTGAGGATCCAAGAGCTAGCAAGGGATGCAATATAAAAGTTAAACCCTAGAGTTTGAGGGCATGTCTTTTAAACACTCCCTCTAAAAAATGTATTTAGAAAATACACCAAAGTAGTATGAGATTAGGATGTATATATTATTATCTTGTGAGGATTAACATTGGGAACTCAATATTTATGATACTTTTTTTCTTGTACCTCATATAAATCTCTCTCCAATGTTCGGATAAATTAAGGTTTAAGATTTGTATAATCATGATTTATGTGATGGATGAATGGTTTTAAGATTAATTAATGTGCTTACTTTATGTTATGGAATAGAAATTGATGCAAATGATGTCTAAAATAGAACTTGAATTAGGGTTTTACTATTGGTGGTTTGTACGTGTTTTCATGGTGGGTGGTGATAACTAAACCAAGAGGCTCAATTATATATATGGTAGAAATATAGTGACATCCATTTTGATTCTCATGTGTGAGATAAGTCTGTATGTTAAAACCTATATTAAGATAAGTTAATCATTGTGAGTATATATCTCATGAAGACAAAAATAAGAATGAATTTACATGCCACTCTATTGTACATGTCTTAGAAGTACTAATTCTTGATTGATATGAATATTTAATATAGTATTTTTCAAATATGTTAATCATCTTTAGTATAAGAATCGTGTCATCACTATGTAGGATGATGATATATAATCCACAAGACATGCATGAGTGGTTGAGACTCAAATGAAGGTGATGACCCTTTGAGCTGCTTTCACTCATATGATTTATGATAGTGAAATTTGAAGGAAGGATATATTAATTTGTGAGTATGATGCTTATGAAGCTAAAAATACAAATTCTTAACGACATATGATATCAAAGGATAAGAAGGTTCAAACGAAACAACCATCAGGGTAGTTTATATGTTTCCTGGGGGTATAGAATTATGAATGACCCTTAAATAAAAATGATTTATTGTCTTAGTTGTAAAGTACCAAGGGGATAGTTATGAGGAGACTATCATTGGGATGAGCTTAATGGTAATAAAAACCTTATATGCCATTAGGGCAAAGGAGCATTTTAATGATAATATGACATTTATTTTTTATTCAAATTTAATATAATTCAAACTATTTGAATATGCATCTTATAGATCAAGTGGAAAAATCCTATAGTCTAAAAGTCATACCAAAAACTCAAATTATCTTTTCTAATATAAATGTGTTATCTTAGTATTATTTGACCAAACTATTGATACAATCCTAGTATGATCAATATTTGGATGAAAGTATAATTTACATATACTACCTATATATTTATAGATATTTATTGGGATATTCTCACTAATGATTTTTTGAAATATTATCTATCCAAAAAAATTGGGTAGTGTAATAAGTCACAACACCCTCTATCTATCGCTCCCTTTCTCTTCCTCTCTCTCTTTCTCCCCCTCTCATCCCTTTATCCCACACACACACTAACTCTCTCTCTCTCCATCCCCTCCCACACTTTTTATCCTTGTCTCTTTATCTCTTTCTCTCTCCCTCTCTTCTCTCTTTCTATCTTCCACTCTATGTTCCCTTCTCTCCCTCTTTCTGCCTCTATATGTCACTTAATATATATCTACTCCTCCCTCCCCCTCTCTCCTCTATCTCTATCTCTCTCCCTCTCACAACTGCCCCTTTCTCTCTCCTATGTCTCTCTAAATTTCCCTCACTCTTTCTCTCCCTCCATCTTTCCCCCTCTTTATTTGTTTGCCTCTCTCCCTTTCCCTCTCTCTTTCTCTTGTAATTTTTCTCTCTCTCTGGATATTTCTCTCTCTCTCTCTTGCTCTCTTGTTTTCTCTCTATCACTCTCCCTCCCTCTTCTAGTCCATCCTCCTTGCCCCCCCTCTCTTACACCCACTCCTTCACCCACTACATTCTGCTTGTACCCCCTCTTTCTCACCTCCCTCCCTCTCCCTAAATCTTTCTTTTTATCTCTCTCTCTGCCCCCTTCCTCCCTCCCTTTCTATCTTCCTCCTTCCCTTTCTCTCTCCCCCTTTCTCTTACCCCCTCTCTTTCTTTCACTCTTTCTCTCTCCCTCGCTTGCTCCCCCTCTCTTGTTATTTCTGTCTGTATATTCCTTTCTCTCTCTCACTATCACCTATATCTATCTTCTCCTCTTTCTTTCCGTCTCTCTCCCTCTCCCCACCCTCTCTCTTTCTCGTTTCATGTCTCTCTCTCTCTCCCCCCCTCTTTCTTTCTCTCTATACTTCTCTATTCCCTCCATCTCTCCTGCTTGCACTCTTGCACTATCTCTCTCTTTCTTGTGCGATCTTTCTCTCTCATGTTATATATATATATATATATATCCCTCTCTCTTCCTCTACCTCCCTTCTCCCTCTTTCTATCCCTTGCCCCCCCTTCTCTCTCAAACTCACTCACTCCCTCATGCCCTCTCACTGTATATATATATATATATATATATATATATATATATATATATATATATATCACACACACACACTAGCTTCAACACTTCATCTCACTTTTCCTCCCTCCAGTTCTTTTGCAATCTCCTCCTTTCTCTTCATCTTCCACTCTCTTTCACTTTTGCCAATTCTTGCTCTCTATCTCTGTCATTTTGTCTCTCCCTTCTATATTTCTTTTTCTCTCTTCTCTCTTTCCTTCTCACCCCTGCTCCTCCTTCCCTTACCCTCCTTTTCTCCCTCTTCCTTCCTCCCTTCATCCCGTACTCACTCTCTCTCTCCCCCCGCCCCCTCTCACCCCCTCTCCCCCCCTCTCTCTTTTCCATTTTGTCTCTCCCCTCTTTATTTCCTTCTCACCCCTCTCCCTCCTTTATTTCCATCTCACCCCTCATCCACACTATCTGCCTCTCTCTCCAGCTTCCCTCTCCTTCCCCCTCTTTCTTTATCTATATATCTATATATTTATCTATCTATATATCTATATATCTATCTATCTATCTCACTCCCTCCTTCCCTCTCTCCCTCACACACACGTACACCCTCTCTCTCTCTCTATATCTTCCTCACACACACACACACACACTATCTTACACACACACACACACACACACACACACTCTCTCTCTCTCTCTCTCTCTCTCTCTATCTTCCTCACTCTCTATCTACCTCTCCCTCTTTCCCTTTTGCCCCTCTATCTCTTTGCTAATCTCTCTCTCTCTCTCTCTCTCGACCTTCCTCCCTCCTCCCGTCTCTCTTCCTCCCTCCTCCCGTCTCTCTTCTTCCCTCCCTCTTTATCTCTCTTACTCTATATCTCCATCCCTTCATCTCTCTCTCTCCATCCTTCCTTCTCTCTCTCTCTCTTAATATATATATATATATATATATGATTCTCTCTCTCTCTATATATGCCCCTCTCTCTATCTCTCTCTTCTCCCACAATCTTTCTCCATCCCCCACCCCCTCCTCTCTCTCTCCCACCCTACCCCCTCTCTCTTCCAACTTTCCTTCTCTAAATCTTTCTTTCCCTATTTTCTCCTCTCTCTCATTAATTTTCCCCCTCCTTCCTTTTTACTCTCTCTGACTCTCTTCCACTTTCTTTATGTCTCTTATGTCTCTCTCCTCCCTCCATCCCTCTATCAATGTCTCTCTCCTCCCTCCATCCCTCTATCAATGTCTCTCCCCATTAACTCTCTCACTCTTTGTATATATATATATCTCTCTCTATATATATATACCACTCTATCTAAAAATCCATTTTTTCCCTCCCTCCACAATTCTCTCTCCCTCTCTGTCCATCCCTTCTCGTATCACTCTTTTTATCATGCTCTCTCTCTCCCACCTATCCCTCCTCTCCCACTCTCCCCACCTCTTCTCTCTCTCTCTCACTCACATTCTCTCCCCTCTTTCTCTCACTCAACCACTCCATCTTCTTCCCTTTTACCCTCTCTATATCTTTTTCTTTCTCTCCCTCACTCCCTCCCTTCCACACACATTCTCTCTCTCTCCCTCTACCCTCTTCCATTCCTTTCTCTCTTCTATACATCTATCTTTTTTCCCTTTCCCTCCTCTCTTTTAGTATCCATATCTATCTCTCTCTCCCTCCCACTCTACCTTCTTCCCCCTTCCTCCATCATTCCCTTTCCCTCCCTCTCTCTACATTCCTCCCTCTATCTCTCCATACCTTTCTTTCATTCCCTCTCTCTTCCTCTCTTAGTATCCATATCTCTTCCTCTCTTCCTTCCTCTCTACCTCCTATCATCTCCCATCCCTCCCTCCACTTTCTCTCTCTATCCATCTCTCTCTCTCTTTCTCCATCGACCCCTTTCTCACTCTCTCTATCTCCCTCCATTCCTCTCTCTCTCTCTCTCTCTCTCTCTCTCCCTCCCTCCCTCCCTCTCAATCTCTCTCACCCTTTCAATCTCCCCCTCTCTCTCTTTCCCTCTTTCCCTCCCTCCTACCATCTCTTTTACACCCTCTCTTTCTCCCTCCCTCTCCTTCTTTCTAACTCTCATAGAAACACTCTATCTCTCTATCTCCCCCCCCTCTCTCTCTCTCCCCATTACTTTCACTCACTCTCTCTCTCTTTCTTTGTCTTTTCCATACATACAGACTCTCTCCCTCTATCTCTCTCTCTCTTTCTATCCTGCTCACTCTTTTCACCCCTCTCCATCCATCTATCTCTCCCTCTCTCTTTCTTTATCTCTGTCTCTCTCTCTCTCTATCTACGTATGTCTTCCTCTTTCTCACCCTATCTCCCTCCTTGCTTCCCTCCCATATCTTTCCTTTCTTCCTCTCATCTCTCCCCTTTCTCCCTCTCACTCATTCCCTCTCTCTATCTCTATCTCTCTCTTGAACTCCATCTTTCTTTCTTCATTCCTTCTTCTCTACTTGTTTCCACTTTCAATCGCCCCCTCTTTCTCACTACATCTTTCCATTCCTCCATCCCTCTCGCACTCTCCCTCTCTCTCTCTCTCTCTTTATTAATTCCTTCATGCCACCCATCCTCCCTTTCTTTCTCTCTCTATCTCACTCTTGCCCCCACTCCCTCTTTCCTCCCTCCCCCTTCTATCTGACTTCTCCCCCTGACTCCCTCTCTTCTTCCCCCCTCTCCATTCTTCTCCATCTATCTCTCTCTTCTTTCTACTCCCCATCACTTCCCCTCTCTTTCTCGCTTTTTCCCACCATTCCCCCTTTATGTCACCCATTCTCTCCATCCACCTCTCCCTCCATCCCTCTCTCTCTCTCTCTCTATCCATCCCTCTCTTCCTCCACACTCTCTTTCACTCACTTTCTCTTTCCTCCTCTCTCCCTCTCTTCCTTTCTTCCTCCCTCCTTTCCTCTTTATCTCTCCCTACCATTCTCTATATATCTATCCCTCCCATTCCCTCTATATCTATCCCTCCCATTCCCTCTATATCTATCCCTCCCATTCCCTCTATATCTATCCCTCCCATTCCCTCTCTAGCTCTTTCTCTCCCATTACATTCTCCCACTCCCTCTCTCACAATCTTTCTCTTTATGCCCCTCTTCCTTTCCCTCTTTCTATCTCTTTCTTCTCCCCTCTCTATTCATCTCTACAACCCAACCTCCCTCCCACCCTATCCATCCTATGGTCTTTTCCTTTATATCCCTTCTTATATCTCTCTTTTTCTCTATCTATATATCTATCTATCTATCTCTGCTCCCTCTCTTTCTATGTCTCTATGCCACCTCCCGCCCTCCATCACACACTTCCTCCCTATCTCTCACTCTCTCTTCCTCCCTATCTCTCACTCTCTCTTCCTCCCTCTCTTCTTACCTCCCTTTCTCTCACACACACACACTCTCTCTCTCCCTCCCCCCCTCCCCCTCTCCCTCTTTCTCTCTATCTTTCTTGGTCTTTCTCTCCTCCTTTTCATCTCTCCTTCCCATCTCTCCCCATTTGTGTCTCCCCCTCTCTCACTCCCTCCTCTCCCTCCCTCCCTCCCTTTCTCTCTCTCTCTCTCTCTCTCCCCAACCTCTCTCTCCCACTCTATCTCTATCTCACAGCCTCTCTCCCCTTTCTCTATTTCACTTCCCCCTCTCTCTCTTTCTCATTTTTGACTTCAAGGCTACTAAAGAAGAGAGATTACTCCATATAATTGAGCTAGAAGTATTGAAAAACAAAGTTTATAAAAGTTATAGAATCTAGGATAAAACAAAGAAATAACATGGTCAAAGGATCTTGAAGAGAGAATTTAAAGTATGAGAGAATGTTCTACTTTTTAACTCCAAGCTAAAACTCTTTCCAAGAAAGCTGGAATCGAAATGAAATAGTCCATATAAAATAGTAATAAGTACAATATTTGAGAAAGTAATAGTGAGAACTAGTGTTGGAGAAAAATTTAAGGTGAATGGTCAAAGACTTAAACACTAACTTAGCAGAAAATGAGTTTAGAAGTGAGAAAATATCTACCGAGAAAATGAGTGCCAAAGCAAGAAGTAACAACCAGCACAATCCAGCAAGGGACTAAAAAATTGAGTAGCTTATGGGAGTCAACCCATATGAGTTTGGTTTGAGTGTTTAAATTCATTTATTCCTCTTATTTTTTTTCTTTTTGAAAGATTATAATTTATTGTTAATAATTTTATTGATGAATATTTGTAGAATTTTATAGGAATGAGGATAAATCAACACATAATGAAAAGTTGACCAAAAAAAATTATCAAGACGAAAAACAAGAGCATGCTGAAAAGAGAGTATTCTTTTTTCTTTAGAAGTAAATTTTTAAAAAATGTTTGACTATGAGTTTGAGGGACAAGAATAAAAAAAAGTTGTATATGGTCTTGAATGGGGTGTTTAATTAGAGATTACGATGTTTATTCAATCAAGCAAGAAGTGTGACAAGAAATGAACTTAACTTTAGTCACAACATCATTTCTAATACGGATTGATACTTGACAGACAAGGTAAACTCATGTCACAATACAATTCAGCCGCAAAACCATTTTTCAATGTCAAAATAATTTAATGTCGTTACAAAAATTAGTGTTCATTTGACATAACAGATAAAATAAAAAAAACTTATGTTATGACCAAAAGACATAATGTTGTGACTTGGCCACCATTTCAAGCAAGTTGTGACAAACAAAAATTAAGTTCAAAAGGTTATTTTATATCATGACAAACTTAGATGTGTCACGACATATGATAGTTGATTGAACGACATGATTTTAAATACATGGCTAATCATAAAAAAATAAAAAGTTATGACACGTGCATTGGATTAAAATTAATTCGCGACACGTGCACATTAATCTCACTGTATCACCGAGATTAACATCGTGACACTCATACTTGAATGTTGAGCCTCACATGTGAGCTTCCATTAAAAATCCCCAACCAAACTACTTTTACTTCTTCTATTTCTAACCCAATAACTTCATCATGCTTTGTGGTATTTCAAACCAAAAAACCTAGTATCACTATTTTCATCATGACAGTCCTGATAAATGCTATTCCAAGACCAAATGGTTGAATAACCAACAAATTTTTCCCAACCCTAATAAAGATCATAAAATAAAATAAGCAACAAGGGGAGGAGGTTCAGTTGGAACCTCTAAAAGAGATGAGCTCGTGGAGAAAATTTGTAGTTCCAAATGAATCATAGACACTGGTAGAAAAAAAGGGAAGAGAAAAAATGTTAAGATAGATGAGTAGACAAAAGAAGAAGGTGAAATATTCATCTCGAATGAAGTACACTTCACTTGACAAGCACATTACTCTTAGAAAAGTTTTATAGAAGAGAGAGGGTTTGGGAAATTTATTCCATTCTTTGAGAATAAAATAAAGTAACTAGGTTAGAAAGACTTATGTGAGCATCAGAGGCTGTGATATGCTCCTATGGTAAGGAAGTTCTATTCAAATTTGGTGGCAATGAAAAAGAAAATTATTTTTGTCAAAGGGGTATGGATTCCATTTGGGAAAAACCCCATAAATGAGCCTTACCAACTCGAGCATTAAAAATATGGGTCCAAGTCCAAGAGGACAATGGACATCCCAAACCATGACAACATTATTAAAATACTGACAAAGGACAAGGAAAAAGGAAAGAGTAGCAAGTGGAAAGCACATGTGGCCATTAACCAAAGAAATTTTTAATAAGAGGTTAAGATTAGGTTCTATTTTATTTTATCAGTTATAGCTCCAACCAAGAATGTGTGCTCCATCAAGGAACCAGAAGCATAGGTGTTGTATGCCATTATGGAAGGGTACAAAATAAATATTAGGGTAATCCTAGAGACCTAAATAATAGGATACCATTAGGGTAACATAAGATGGTTGATTCCTCACCCTATAGTAATCACCAAGTTGTGCCTTTACAACATGGGTGAAAGAAAGGAGAGAAGAAATATGCCCAAATGTTTCTCCTATAACTTTGACAGAGTTGGTTAAAGGGCTATGTGATATAAAGCATAGAGTACTCAAGGCCGAGATTGATTTAGAGGAGGAATAAACTAGTGAAAGAAGATTTGAATAGACACCAATACAAGCCTATACTCTTGACAAGTTAAAACGTATACAACAAGTTGAAGCAGAAGAAATCCCTACTCCCATTATAATTGGGTTTGCTCCACTAGAATAAAGAAGCCTTTTGTGTACTCACTACACTCATTCAGAATTGAAAATAGGGAAGCAAGTAATAGTTCAAGAATGGAGAAAATGACCTTAGAAATTAGAGAGATGCTGATTTTCATGAACAAGGATATGGAAGAAAAAGATAAAAAGTGGGAAATGAATTAGAAACTCATTGAAGATAGTTGGAAGACAAAGCTCAAAAGAAGAGTGAAACAATGAGAGGAAGTTAGAAATCAACAAGAATAGGAGTGGAAGGATCACAAACTTTCTACCATGGACTGTGAACCTCATGATAAATTTTTAAATTTTTAAATACCTTTAAAAATTCTCTCTTCCAAACAAACCCTAATCATAATAAAAGTCAATAAGTTTAAGTAATTAAATGATGTAAAGATTTGTTTTGAAACTCTATTTTAATTTTTGTAATTGTGAAGTCTATTTTCATTTACCTACTGATATCATATATTTTCTTTTCTTGAGGATAAGCAAGACTTTATGTTTGGGAGAATTTGATGAGCCAAAAAGTCATCGATGTTGTAGTCTATTTTCTTGGCATGTTTACATGTTTATGAGATAGATTTTATGCCTTAAAGTTAGAAAATTAATCTTCTCATGGTTTTACAGGGTTTCAGCTAAAAATAGGAAAATAGTAGTAGACATCTATGAAATTAGCTAAATATATTATGTCATGACAAAATCAACTCTATTGTGATAAAAATTAGAAGAATAACCAAAATCAAGTCATAACTAGTAAATGATATCACATCCATCAGAAAGGAGGAAAGATTAAGTTGGTTATAATATATTTTTCAGGCAACAAGGATAATCAAGGCAAGGTCATGATAATAGATTTGGTCATGATTGTAGAATTTGGTCATGACATCATAATTGATCATGAAATTAATATTTGGTCATGATATCATTATATGGTCATAACAATATATTTATTTGTGATAATAGATTTGGTTGTGATAGCATAATTTAATTGAGATATCATAATTGGTTGTGACAATAGATTTGGTCGAGATAGTAGATTTGGCCATAACTACAAACTTAGTTGTGACATCAACATTTGATCATGATATTAGAAGTTGGTCATGAAAGTAAAATGAGAGAAAAAAAGCTGATAATTCAAAATTTTTACAAAAATAAATCTAGAAGCCATGACTGGCACAAACTATATAAAAATGAATTATTTTTCTTAAACAAGAGTTCAAATGGTGACTCAGGTGACTGGTAGCTGACGACACTACTCGATTTTCTTCTTTCTTCTTTTAGTGTAGATCTAGGGTATATCTTTTATTCGAGTCATTTTGTTTGGATATAGAATTTT
The DNA here is from genome assembly GCA_029783825.1 of Sapria himalayana. NCBI lineage: Eukaryota > Viridiplantae > Streptophyta > Magnoliopsida > Malpighiales > Rafflesiaceae > Sapria > Sapria himalayana. Next base: position 9,042,693 of record JAREIK010000088.1, on the reverse strand, counting down.
GCTTGCCAGAAGCATGAATTTGAACAAGGGTTGTTTATTTTTTTTATTATATAATAGTTATATTGAATTTTAACAAGAACAAATCATATGAAATCTGATGATTCGGTAATGTGGAATCATCTTGTTTTTTAGTATATATAGTCCATAGGTGATTGCAAATCTAAACAAAATCTTCATTGAATCGATTTAGATATTGATCAATTTCTTTTCTATAAGAAACAATGAGAGTTTCTTGAAATAGAAAGTAAATCTAATAGATTGGTGTACATTTCAAAATTTTGTCTCCATGTTAGTATCAAACACCCTTAATTCATTGTGTCCTATCTTATCTATGGGAGGCCCTTTGAGTGACACAGAGAATACGAGATCTTGAGGGTTAGTGAACAATCTATTAAGAGGATATGTGAGGCTAACATTGGTAATCAAGGGAACCTTGCCAGTTATTGTAAAGAAGTCTCCATTATACTCAGAGATGAGGAAGTGGAGTGATTGGTTCCCTAGTATTGGCTTTAATCCAATTAAAGAAAGAGAACATTCTCAAAGATTTAAAGAAAGAGGCACCAACCATTTGTAGAGACTTGCAACATTCATGTCTTTGGAAGCAAGAGACATGTAGTCTTTAGAAATGGATATGAAGTATTGAGAAAGAAAAATATCCAATTCTCATATGACAACTTGAAATATGAGTAACCACTTAGATCCTATACTTCTAGAGAAGCAAGGTAGTCTAAGTGGTGAAAGGCATAGCTACAAGTAGAGATCCAGGGCCACATGAAAAAGGTGATGAATAAGTTTCAACTTTTATGTAGAAATAAGTCATGATAGATAAGTCTAAAGGAATTGACTACATCACAATACCTTGTGTTAGTGGCAGCTTCAGTAAGTGAACTGATCTAGTCCAATTTATCTTTATAAATTTTACTAAACCTTTTGTCTAGAGTTTTAGTACTTACTTTTCATAATTTTTTAGTTAGTAACTAAAAAGAAAATTTTTAATGATTCAAATAGAGTGAATCTTTAGTAGTTTGAGTAGTTGGTAAATCAATTCTTGTCAATTTTTATAGGAATGATATCTAGACTTGTATTCAATTTTACTACATGAATGACATGTGTACTTGTAGTATCATAAACTAAATCTAATTACAATCTATATTCAAGGAAGAATGATCTAGTCTATATATAAAAATATTTTCAAGGATAATGAGTTTTGTTTGGGGAGAAAATCATAAACGAGCTATACCAACTAGAGCATTAGACAAAAACCTAGCAAATTTTCTTTAATATTTAATAGATATCCAGTGTGTTGTCAACTTCTTAGGAAGCACGCAAGATGATTTATATTCTATGTTAGACATGACTCATGGAGCTGTATGGATGATAAAGAATGAGTCGGAGAAGAAGAAGAGACATGATATAACCCTCCCTAAATTCAATCACAACCTTTCTACCATGGACTGTGAACCTTTTGACATCATGTCAAAACTACCTCGCAAAAAAAAGAAATGTGTTTCTAGACCATCCCAAATTATTTGTATTTTTGAAACATATCCAAGTCCTAATAAAAGTTAACAAGTTCAAGAATTAATTATGTAAAGATTTGTTTAGAAATTCTAATGTTTGTATTTTTTTTCTTATCATGGAGGTTGTTTAAAACTACCTCATGACATCATTGCAATTGAATCATTTTTAACAATGAATAGATAAAAGAAAGATTGTAGAATAGAATAAAAAAATATCTATAAAACAAATCTAACTTGTTTGAGGACAAATAATTCATTCTTTCCTTTGCTTGAAGACAAACAAAACTTTAAGTTTGAAAGAATTTGATGAGCTTAAATGCCATCTATTTTATAGTCTATTTTCTAGTATGTTTTTATATTTAGAGGATTAATTTCATGGTTGAAATATAGAAATTCACACCTCACATAGTTTTGTAGGTTTTAGTTAAAAAAAGTGAAAATATAACAGAACTCCAAGAAATTGACTAAGTTAAATTTATTGCGACAAAAACAACTCTATCGTGACAAGAATCTAAAGCGTAACTGAAAATCAAGTTGCAACCATTGAATGATGTCGCAAACAACAACATGAAGAGACTAAGATAAATTTGTTGCAACTCAATAGGCCTCCGACATGAGAGTGGTAGTTGCAACACCTGATGGAGGTGAAGACAGTATTCTTTGTTGTGACAAAGATAGTTCATATCTTGACACATAACAATTGGGACCAAGAGTGCAAGGTAAGAAAGATAAAGGTGGTCGCAACATGTTTTTTAGGTGGTACAAGAGAATGAACTATGTGATGTCACAATAAGAAAACTAATATCGTGACAAGAAAACTGATGTCGCAACAAAAAAACTGATGTCACAAGAAAGAATTATTTTAGTGAAGATTCACAAGATTGAAACTTATGATCTCGCAACATCAAAATTTCAAGCTAAAGGAAAATACTTGTCTTGATAACAAAAATATGTCTTAACATAAAAATAAGCAAAAATAGCAAAGTAGAGGTCACGATAAAGAATTCAAGTTGGTCCAATCTTTCTGGATTTCACAAAAATAATGATAAAAGCAAGGGCAAGCACAAATCATATAAAAGCATATTCTTCTTTTGAAAAAAGAGTTGGAGATGAACCAAGAAACTGGTAGCTGACAGCTCTGTGTATTTTTCTTTTTTTTTCTTTTTTTAGCATATTTATTGAGTAAATTTTTTTTGTTATTTTGTATTGGAACTGGGACACAACATGTTAGAAATGTGAATCTGACCAATTTATGCTTAATTTTTAAGAATCTCTTACTGTATTATTTTGAAATTCATGAAATTAGATGATACAAAATTGCAATAACTATGTTCTTCTCTAGTCTATAATCTATTGTTGATTGTGATTCAATAATTTAGAAATGCAAATTTCTATGGAGTGAATTTGCTATTAAGTATGTTCTTTGCTGTAGAAATTTGTGTGAGTTTATTAGAAGCAGATGTTTAAATCTAATATACTGGTATTAAACTTTAATTAACATATTCTCAGTGTTAGTACTGAATGTATATACATTATTGTATCCTACCCTTACTTCTAAGAGGCTCTCTGAGTGACACAGAGAAGGCAATTCCTAAAGGTTAGTGAACAATAAAGTAAGAGGGTTGTTAGGCTAACAGTGATGAAAAAGAGAGCTCTACTAGTTTATGTAGATTAGTCCCCATTGTACTCAGATAAGAGAAAATGGAGTAATTATCTAGATAAATAACCAAATATATCACCTAAATATTTTAAGTGATTGATGTCTCCGTGTTGGCTTAAATCTAATCAAGGGAAGAAAAAACTTTATAATATTTTAAGGAAGAGGTAATAGTAATTTTCAGAGTCTTGCAACACTCATGTCTTGGAAAGCAAAACACTTGTAGTCTTTAGAAAGGAGTATGAAGTATTAAGAAAGAAAAATACTCAATTTTTATAAGAAGACAAACTACCATTAATCATTTAGATCTTCGACTTCTAGAGAAACAAGATTTTAAAAGTAGTAAAATATATAGCTATAGAAAGAGATCCAAGGCTACATGATAAATGTTCTTGACAAATTTTAATTTCTCTCTAAAAATAAGCAATGATAGTGAAGTCTACAAGAATTGATTATTTCACAGTATTTCATACCATTGTTAGTTTATGTGAGAGAATTGATCTAGTCCAATTTATTTTTGTAGATTTCTTTTAAATTTTTTTTTTGGATTTTTGTTATTTTATTTTCATTATCTTTTAAATAGTATCTGAAAATATCATTTTAGTGGTTCAAATAGTGTGAATTTTTAATAGTTTGGTAGTTGGCAATTTAATTTTTGTCAATCTTCATGAGAATGATATTTGGACCTACAACCATTTTTACCACTTATATGACCTATGCACTTATAGTGTCATAGACTAAATCCATTTATAATCTTTATAGATAATGTCAATTAAAAATGATTTAGCCTAAATTCATTCTCTTTTCCCTATACCTACCTACCTCCCACCTTCCCTCTTTCTCCCTCTTTCTCCCTCCCTCCCTCTTTCTCCCTCCCTCCCTCTTTCTCCCTCCCTCCCTCTTTCTCCCTCTTTCTCCCTCCCTCCCTCCTTCTCTTCCTCCCTAGTCCCTCCCTCTCTCCCTCTCTACCTCCCTTCTGCTCTCTCTCTCTCTCTCTCTCTCTCTCTCTCTCCCTCCCTCCTCCTCACTCCCTCTTTTTATCTCTCTCTCTCTCTCTCTCTCTCCCTTTCTCTCTCACTTACATTCCTCTCTCCCTCTCTGTCTCTCCCCATATATATATATATATATATATATCTACCTCTTTTTATTCTGTTATATTTTTCTTCCCTTGTCCTTCCCTACTCTCCATCTCTCTCCCCCCTCCTCTGTATTTCTCTCTCTATCTCACCCCCTCTCCCGTCCTCTTTATCTTTTTCTCTCTATTTCACTCCCCTATCTCCTACTCCAGTTCTGTCTCTCACTCTCTATTTGTATCAATCTTTCCCCCTTTCTCCCTACCTTCCACTCTCCCTCTCTATCTCCCTCTCTCTCCTTCGCTTCCTACCTTCTACTCTCCCTCTTTATCTCCCTCTCTCTCCTTCGCTTCCTCAACTCCTACCTATTTATTTCTTTTTCCCTCCCTCCCCCTTTTTATCACCCTATCTTTCTCCCTCTATCTCCCCACATCTTTCCCTCTTTCCATCTTCCTCGCTCCCTCTCTCTATCTTTCTACCCCTCCCTCCAATCTTTATATATCCCCTTCTCTACCTTTCCCCCCTCTCTTCCTCTTTCTCACTCTATTTATCCCTTTCTCATTCTATTTAGCCTTTCTCCCTCTCTTGCTCTTTTTCTCTACTCTGTCTCTCATTCTCTTTATATCCATCACTCTCTCACTCTCTATCACACACACACACTCACTCTCTCTATCTATTTTTATCCTCTATTCATCCCTTATTATCTCTCCCTCCCTCTCTTCTACATACACACTGTCTCTACCATTTCTCAAATCTCTCTACCTCACTTTCTATCGCCTTTTTCTCTCTCTCTTGCACTCTTTATTTCACCCTCTCTATCTTGCCATTTCTCTCTCTCTATCTCTTGCACTCTTTCTTTCTCCCCTTCTATCTTGCCCTCTCTCTCTCTCTCTCAATCTCTACCTCAACCTCCCTCCCTCTACTCCCTCTCTCTCTCTCTCTCCACACACACACACACACACACACACACACACTCTAACTTTTTTATCCCTCCCTCTAATCCTCATTCTTTCTCCCACCTCCTCCCTATGTATTTTTCCATCTCTCTATCTCTCTTTCCCTCTTTATCTTGTCCTCTCTCACTCTCACCCTCTCTTTCTCAGTCACCCTCTTTCTTTCTCTTGCTCTCTCACTCTCTCTTGACCTTTGTCTCTTATTATTTTCAACTCTCTTTCTAATTAGCTATTTCCCACTCTCTCCCCCCTCGTTCTCTCTCTCTATGTCCCCCTTTCTATCTCTCTCACACTTTTTCTCTCTCATTCTTTCTTGACCTCTCTCTCTCTCTCACTTTATCCCCCCATCTATTACTCATTCTCTCTCTACCTCTCTTTATCTCCCATTTCCCTCGGTCTCTTGTCCTTTATTTCTCTCTCTCATCTTCTCTCTCAATATCTCATTCTTTCTCTTACTCTCTTGCCCCCCTCTCTCTATGTGCCTCTCCATCTCTATCTCTCTCTCTCTCTCTACCTCCTTCCCTCCATTTGTCTCTTCCTATACCTCACTCTTTCTCTTTATCTTTTCTTATATGTCCATCCCCCTCTCTGGCTCTTTCCTTCTCACCCTTCCCTCATCTCCTTCCCTCTCTCCCTCTCTCTCTCTCCCTCCCCTCACTCTCTCCCTCCCTTTATCTTTCTCCCTCTCCCTCTCATTCTTTCTTTCTATCTCTCCCTCCCTCCTCTCCCTCTCTTGCCCTCTCTTCCTGACCCTCCTCTCTCTCTATCTCTCTGCTTCTTCTCCTTTATACCTACACCCTCTCTTCCTCTCTCCATACCTTTCCAATCTCAGTCATTCCCTTTCTCCCCATTCTCCCCTATATCTCCCTCACTCTCCTTCCAATGTCTCCTCCATCTCTTTCTATCTACTCTCTACTTCTCCTCTATCTCCCATTCTTGTTTTCAATCTCTCTTTCATTCTCTCTCTCTCTATCACCCTCTCCTCTTTCTCTTGCACCTTTTTCATTCTCTCTCTCTCTCTCTCTCTTGCCCCCTCTCTCTCTATTCCTCCCTCTCTACCTCTTTCTTTCTCCCTCCCTCTCTCTCTTTCTATCTATATCTCTCTCTAGCTCTCTCTTTCTCTCTCTCTTTCTCTCCCTCTCCCTCTCCCTCTCCTTCTCCCTCTCCCTCTCCCTCTCCCTCTCCCTCGCCCTCTCCCTATCCCTCCCCCTCTTTCTCCCCCTTTTCCTCTCCCTCCCTCCCCCTCTTCCTCTCCCTCCCTCCCCCTCTTCCTCTCCCTCCCTCCCCCTCTCCCTCTCTCTCCCTCCCCCTCTCCCTCTCTATCGTCCCCTTTCTCTCTATTTATCTTATCCTACCTTTCTCTCTCTCCATCTCTCTCTCTTTCCCTATACTCCCTCTTCTTTCTCCTCTTCCTCCCTTCCTCCCCCCCTCCTCTCTCTTTCCCCCGTACCTACCACCCACCCTCCCTCCCTCTCTCTATCTCTCAATCTTTTCCCACTTTTCCTTCCTCTCTCCCTCCTAGTGCCTCTCTCTTTCTTTTTATTTTCTGACCCCCTCTCTCCTTCACTCCCTACCTTCCCCATCTCAATCTCTCACTCCCTCCCCATCCTTCCCTGTACCTCTCTCTCACTCTCGCCCTTTATGTCTCCTCTTTGTCTCCCTCTCCCCCCCCCCCTCTCCTTCCACTCACTCACTCTCTCTCTCTCCTTTTTGCTCTCAATCTCTCTTTGCCCTTATGTATCTATTCCGCTAGCATTTCACACACACGCACTCACACACACACACACACACACACAAACACTCTCTCTCTCTTACTCTTCCTCCCTCTCCCCCCTCTCTCACTCTCCCTCTCTCCATCTCTCTTTCGCACAGTCACTCCCTCCCTCTCTCTCTAACTCTCTCCCTCTTTTCATCTTTCTCTCACTCTCACTCACCCCTTCCTCCCTCTCTCCCTCTCCCCCTCCCTTTCTCTCCTTATCTCTTTCCCAACCTCTCATACCCTCTCCATCCCTCTCTCTCTCTCATGTTCTCTTCCTCCATCTCTCTCTAATTCTTTCTTTCTAACTCTCTCCCTCTGCCCTCTCTCTCTCTCTCCCCCACATCCATCCCTCATCTCTATATATATATTTATCTATCTATTTATCTATCTATTTATCTATCTATTTATCTATCTATTTATCTATCTATCTATTTATCTATCTATCTATTAATCTACCTACCTATCTCTCTATCTCATTCTCTCTTTCTTCCACACACGCACACGCGCGCACACACACACTCTATATCTCTCTCTAACCATTTTCCATGTCTCCCTCTCTTTCTCTTTCTCATGCTAGATATATATATATATATCTCTCTCTCTACCATTGTCTCCTCCATTATCTTTTTCTCTCTTGTTCTCTCTCTCTCTCTCTTGTTCTCTCTCTATCCCTCTTATTCTCTCTCTTTATCCCTCTTATTCTCTCTCTCTATCCCTCTTCTTATCTCTCTCTCTGTCCCCCCTTCCTTCATCCCTTCCTCCCTCTTTCTATCTCACTTATTCTCTCTATCTCCCTCTGTCTCTCCCTCCATGCCTAATTATGTGTGTGTGTGTGTGTGCGTGTATCCCTCCCCTCTCCCCCTATATTTGGCTCCCCCTTCCCTCTTCTTCTATCTTGTTCTCTCTCTTTCTCTTGCTCTCTCTCTCTCTTATCTATCTCTTCCCTACTTCTCCCCACTCTCTCACATACACTCACTCTTTCTCTCGCTCTCTCTCAATCACTCTATTTTCTATCTTTCTATATTTCTTTCTTCACCTATCTTTATCGATCTCTCCTCCTCTCTCTCTCTCTCATCCTCTTGCCCCCTCTTTCTACTCTATTTCTCCCTTTCTCCACCTTTTTATCTCATTTCTTTCCCCTTACATCTTAATATGTTCCTCACACACTCACTTTCTTGCCCAATCACTCCCCCCCTCTTTCTATGCCCACCTCTCTGCATCTCACAAACTTTTCTTTATCTCTCTGCCCCTCTATGTTTTTTTCTCCCTCTCTCACTTCCCCTTACCTCCCTCTCTCAAAATCTTTCTTTACCTTTATCCTTTTCTCTTACTCTCTTTCTCTCTTTAACCTCTCTCACCCTCTCCATCTCTCTCTCTCTATCTTTATTTCTCTTTGTCTCCCTCCCTCCTCTCCATATTTCTCTGTCTTTGTCCCAAATATTTCTATCCCCCCGTCTCCCCTCTCTTTATCACCCTCCTTCCTCTTTCATTTTCCACTATTTGTCTCTTCTCTCTCTCTCTCCATGCTTCTCTAATTCTCTCTCTCTCTCTCTCTCTCCATGCTTCTCTAATTCTCTCTCTCTCTCTCTCTCTCTCGTTGTCTCTCCCTTCCCCATCTCTCACCCTCCCTCCTCTCTCCCCTCTCCCTCTATCTTTTCTTGTTCTGTCTCTCTATCTATCACTCTTCATCTCTCTTCTTTCCATTAGGCAAGAAGAGAGATGTATAAAGAGAGAGAGAGAGACAATACATCATTTCTACTCAAATGATATTCAAATGTCCTAACATTTTAGACAACTCTTTAAGTGCCCCTAAAGACTGCTTCAAAAACACATTCTTTTTCTCGAATTTCTTTCTCAATAAGAATTGATGTGCTAATATAAGTGTTTACACTTTTAATTTCGTTAGCAATATACATGCACAATTATCATATTTTTTTTCATGTTTAACCGATTGAATCAATACGATTGAATGTAACTCATAGGACTATCACCCTATGAATTCCATTTGTTCATGCCTATCACATGGCTTGCTTATTACTATCCTCCACTATGACATATGATATATACACTAAAGGTGAAATTCATAGGAGAATATTATATTTACGATCCAACATTAATCAAGTGTTAATTCCTTAATATATATATATATATATATAATCGAGTGACATACAAAAGTGTTCATATTTTCAGTTTCATAAGTATCATATTCATAACTATTAAGTATACCACAATTTTGAGTTTTGGCTTATGGGTTTATCTCTCACATTGCGATCACAAAGGCTATCATTTCTTTTATGAGTATGTTTTGTAGCTTACATGTTATCATCAACTACTCCAATCATATATGAACCCACCAACAACCAAAACCATAGTTTAAATTCTAATAAATTACTAAACCATTTATAATCAAACAATATCATAATAAAATATCATATTAAAATATTAAACAAAGTATGCATCGCAATAAATGTATTACATCATCTCTAAATTATTATTTTAGCTTGAAATTAGAAAGAATAACGTTCGAGATAAGTAAATAATTGTTTCATATTAATCTAGTCGCCCAAAAATAATCCTCAAAATAATTTGTGTTTCAAAATCTAGATTCTTCAAGACTTGATCAACTCTATTTTGATTTTCTTCTATGAGAGGGTCAGAATATAAGCTCGCCTCATAAGATTTATGCTTATGTATTATATCATTTTTATTGCTCATGGATCACCTCGAAAATGGAGTTATAGAACCTTTTGGGTCATTTTCCTTGCAGCTCTCATGAATTTCTTTTGAATTTTTTTTAAATACTCAGGCACTTGGTGTGAGTTTCTTTAAATGGAAGTTGTGGTGATGAATAAAAGTTGTGACTTTAATCTATTGGTTCTATAATACAAAGTTGTAGCACTATATATGAGCTATGATTTTGATCTTTATTCTTTACTTGATGGTTACTACACTGAAAAAAAGTCATGAAGGCTCATTAGATTCTATAACATAGTCATAGATTGGATATGAGCATTGATCATGGTCTCTTTCCTTTGATTGATGGTGCCAATGTTGGGAAAAATTATGATGCTGCATTTAATCTCGATAATACAAAATTATAGCATTGGGCGATGACAATGACTATGGTTTCTCTTTTGAGCCAAGAGTCTTAGTGCTTGTGTTGGTTGGGACTTGAGTTTGATTTTATGTAATATTCTATAGCTAAAAGTCATTAATTGTGACTCTTGCTTTAGTATTCTATGGTTGTATAAAGAAAAATTCATGACATCTGAAGAAAGCTAAGACTTTTAATATTAGTTTCGAGCTACTTAATTGCTACGACGTAAAATTATAGTCATAAAATTATTTTTAGCTAGTTTGATTATGATTCCAAAAAATCTTTGTAGCAAAGAGAATGTGTTGCACAATGAAAGAATTGTGTTAACAAGGCAGTAGAATTATGAGGTACAAAGATTATCATGACTATATATATAATATTTTAGCTAAGAATTGATATCAATATCAATCTATAAGTACTCAAAAGTATAATCAAGTAATAATATATCAAATGTTATGACTTCCATGACTTTTTACTCGCCTTCTACTCTCCAATTTTAGCAAATAACACATTTTATACTAAAAGCTATTGATTTCATAATTATTTATCAAAATCTTCCAAAACTAAGTATTTAGTAGTGGCCAATGCCAACTACCAATGGTTGGGCACTATGGATGGTAGCATTAAAATTAAATTATTTAAAATTTAAAATACATTGCAATGTAAATTAAAATGAAACAAACACATAAGATAATTACTAAATAAAAAATATGTACATCTACATCAACAAAATAAATATACATAAACACATTGCATTTTAGTTCTCTGAGTGAATGAGTCTACTATTCATGAATCACAATCAATCCGTGTCAATAGTATGAATTAGATTATGATCATCAAGTCTGAATCTCAAGGTAGCACTAGCCTAGATATCATTGTTGTTATTGTATGATTTATCATCCACTAATATCTCTCACTTTTTCTTGAATATTTATTTTTAAATCTTCACACTCTTTTAAGCATGAAAGTATTTTTATGATATGTGGATATAGTTTGGATCTCCTATCTAAAATAACATTCACAATTATAGAAAAAGTAAATGTCAATGCTATGCTTTTACTAGAGGAATCAATAGATCATGTGTCATCATAGATTGCATGGAAAAATGTGAATTTATATAATTTTTACTTACCCAACATATCTAAAGTATTACTATTATCATGTGATAAGATTGAGTAGTAATCAATATCTAAGTATTAAGATAGCTCACTCTTATTCAATGGATCACCCATCATTTATGTCTTGTTGAATAGAAAATGCATTATATCTAAATATAGTTTCTATGTTTATACTCATAGTTTCACTATAATTACCATATCTAGCATCATAAAATATAAATATGTTGGATAATTTTTCATAAATCTAACTACCAAGTTCTTTTGCTTTATTCATACATGTGATATGTATATTAAAATATTTTCTACCTCATCCACTTTAATCCTAAGATCTTTATAGGAGGAAAAATCATTAAAGAGATATAATGATATTTTAAATACTCGGATTCTATCTCAATAACCAAGACACTAAAATTAGAGTGTCTTCTATACATGCTAAATATACTAATAATGATGTGTGTGTGTGTATTAGAGTGAAATATAAAATGTGAGAGTGTATAGAGATGAATACATGTTTATCATATCATAAAAATATTTAAAATTTTAAAATGAAATTTTTGTTTCCTAATTCGAATTGTCAATAATAAGTTTCTCACTCGTACTATTGTTATAATTAGATATCGCATGTTGATTGCCAATGCATGACTTTAGTATCATGTAGGTATAATTACTATGATGACTCACATCCAATTGGAATTATTTTAGGTTCGTTGACAAACATAGAGTGTGGAACTCATTTTGTCTACTAAGTGTCCTAATATTTTTTATAAATTTATTATATTTTCTGATGTTGGGAGAATAAATTTTATTTTCGCATATACTATATGGTTAACTATATGATATATATACCTAATATAAAAAATATTAACTAAGTGTCCATCTTTAATAGTTATGACAAACATATTATAGTGATACTATTATTTGAAGTATTATCAAATGAAATACTACAAATTTTATCATAAATGTTGTTTTCATTAAAAATTCTTGTTAGACACTCATATTTGGTTGATCCATCATGAGGAGGAAGGATATCATGAAATCCTAAAATTTTTTTCTTTAGTTTCCACTTAGAATCTACATAATGGGTGATGAGGTATGCGAATGATGTGTCATCATGACTAGTTAAGATGTCCAACATTATAGATGCCAATTCACTATGTTTACTAAGTTAGTAATTACTAATTTTTTTTATAATTTAAATGTTTGATTATATCATTCTTAGTAGTGGACATAAAAATTTTATAATAAATAAGCTAAAATTATGTCTACATAATATTGATAACTCTAAGATGCTTCGAAAATTTAATCAAAAGACCTATGATAGTAATTAATTTATTACTTATCAAAATAATAATAATTTCATCATATCTTCCTTCTCAACTCATTATAGTAAATGAAGGGGGTCAATGAACGTGAAGTTGTACAAACTTCAATGATTCAACCATTAAGTTTAGTTTTTATAGATATAATGCACCATGTTTTTTGCCATGTTAGTTGGCATGCCTTATAAAGTGGCAAATACTACTAGTACTTATATATATATATATATACTATGCTGGATATTCTTCGACACCTCTATAATTTATTTCTAATTTATGTTAAATTATATCCAAATTATTAAATTTTGCCTATTATTAGGTTTTTTAGGCAAATGAGTCATGACAATGAGAAAAAATCTAGTTTCGATCTCAAACATTTCGATCAGGTTTTCATTATTATCTAAGTCTAGCTCTAATTCATTTTCATTAAATTAATTATTTATTATTTTTAATGTGTGAGACTATAATGAAAATAGAAAAATATGAGGAATATTTTTTTATTTTTTTTACTTAATTTTTTTTAAGTATATGATAGTGTCGTTTTTTTTTTGTTGCTTGTGCATGTGATTGATATTTAAAAAATCAACTACGTCTTCCACTTGCATTATCATTAGGTTAAGGCATGTGGGGTCATGCCTTGCATAGCATGAAGCATGTTGGGTGCCAGCCCATCATGGCATGAGCCATGTCTCGGCCTAGTACAGCCATGGTCTAGGAACAATTTTGGACCATGCTATGCTGAGCATAGCATGGTGAAATAGGGTAGTGTCTCATGTTGTGCTCAACCATCTAGCCCACTTGACATCACTATTTAAATATTAGTAAAATATTAATTGATATATAAAGATCTATTAGAAACAAATGTTTTTGATAATAGATATATGATGAAATTTCATGGATTCATCCAAATATTTTACATTTTACATGCACATATACATTTGAATGGAATAGTTACATATGCATTAATGGATATAACTCAAAGTATACTCATATATGTATATGTACCAAATGAGCTAGTGTGTGTGTGTTTGTGTGTGTGTGTGTGTTTATATGTAATGTTATAATCACTATTCATGTATATTTATGATTGTACATACAAACATATTCTCTTTTACAATTCATCAGAAACAAATACACATAATTATTCATATTATTGCATTCACACATGTAAAACTCCACTTCTTTCTCATTTATATTAATATATTTTAATAATTTGGAATGTACATGGATAATTGTAGGCATGCATATACACATTTTTCAATTTTCACAATTCATGCCTATTCGAGAGTATATACATCCAAGAATATATATAGATATATAGATATATATTGATGATTGAATTAACTAGTTTAAAAATATGTAAATCATAGATATATGTATATATGTTTATCATTTACAATGTATATGAAAATATATTTTCTATCCTTCACATATGCATGCACATGTATAATTGTTTTTGGGAAAATTATTCAAAGTGTATCGAAAATAAAAATATTTAAAAAAAGTCTCCCTTTTTAAAAATTGTAATAAAATAATCTTAAAATGTAAAATGTTTATATTTTGGGTCTCTTAAATAGGGAAACCCGAAATTATGCCTCACTTCCCAACATTAAAAAACTGAACCTCACCATGTCACGTTAGTATTAAAAAAATAAAAATAAAAAATAAAAAACCAATGTTTTATTGAATATTATGTAGATACATATACTATTTATATGGTTTCTGAAAAAACTTATAATCTAAATTTATTTTACAAAAAAACTTATAATCTAAATTTATTTTCCAAAAAAACATATAACCTATATATGTTTCAATAATGCATACATAGAATACATTTTTTAAAATGTATACACAATATACATAGTATAAGTCTTTGAAAAACATATGCCCCTCATGCGTGCATATGTTTTCAAAAAACTTGGTGTGTAAACCTTTTTTGAATTGTATCATGTTTATATGTTTTTGAAACATATAGGGTGTATATCTTCTTGGAAGACAAATACATAGTATATGTATACCAATGTTTTAAAAACTAATGATATTTTATTTTTTATTTTTATTGTTTTATTTTTTAAATGTTGACATGACAGAGTGAGGTAGAATTGTTTTTAACGAGATGTACAATTTCGGATTTTCCTATTTAAGAGTTCAAAATGTAAATATATTTTTTATTTTGAAGTTCTTTTTATTGAAATTTTATAAAGGTGAACTTTTTAAAATATTCTTGTTTTGTGATCTTTTAACATACTTTTTCTATTTTGTTTTGTTAATCTTAGGAATATAATTACGCAAGCATCTTTACTAAGGGGCTGTTTGATAAACCACTTAATTTTTTCAAACTATTGAAATTGAAAATTTTTAATGGTTTGAAAAACAATGTGTATTTGGGAACTGTTAAATAAAAATTTTAAGTGAAATAGCCTTAAAAATTTTAAGTAGGTAGAGACCGACTTAATGTTGAATAGAAAAAATTTTCAACAAATTTTTTTAAACTTACCATTTTGTCCTTTTTTTTCATTTCTTTTTCATTTTCTCATTTACGCTACAATTCAGTTTGTGAATCTGTCTTCTCCTCCTCCTTTCTCAACCACTAAAAACCCTAACCCCAACTTTATTTCTTAATTAATTTAAGAGAAAAAATAGCAAATCAACTAATTGTTCATTAATTTTTATATTTATATTAAAAAGTTGGATAACTTTAAAGAGTTTAGATTTTATTAGTTATTTTTTAAATATTTTATTTCTTTTTTGGATTTATGATTTATTTATGGATATGTTTTTAGTGGTTTTACTTTTTATAATAATTAATAATTGTAATGAAAAAAAATTCATTAGAAATTCTATTTATGTTGGATAATATGTAACACAATGATAATAAGAGTAAATATGTAAAATATATCATTTTTAGCATTCAACATTTATAGTTATCAAATAATATATTTATCTTCAGCATTCAATTAATAGTAATTTATCAAACAATTTTTCAATACAAATTCAACATTTATAAAATTCAGCACTTAATTTTTCATCTCTTATTTTTTATCACTTAATTTTTTCAGTTTTATCAAACAAACCCTAATTCATTGGCAAGAATAGTTCACCCCACATTTCACAATAACTACCCTTGCATAATATAATAGACTTGAACTCATGACCTTTTAATTTTCTCATGCAATTACATACCTAAATGCAGAATGTATATTCATCTATTTTTTAATTTATTTTCCAATTTTTAGTTTTAAATTAGGGGAAGAAAATATTATTTAAAAAAATCATTTGCTTTCATGCTTAACTATGATAACCTTGGCTCCACGATGAACGTTTTGTTGGAGCTATATTTATTCTGAAAGTTATTTGATTGTAATAGGTGTTTAATTAATGCATTAAGTTATTTTTTAACTTTATGAGAATCTACAAAAGTTGAGTTAACATTTAAATATAATACACATATGTCATTTGTTCTACATAGTAAATGATTTGGTGGGTAGACTAGAGCTTGACTTATACATAAAAGAAAAAATCATCATTTCTTATAGAATCAAGCCTTATACTCATAATCTAAATGGAGTTGAGACACATCATTGATAAGATTATAGTATAAGATTTTAGTAGTTTTGTCTTGACTATGAGAAATAGTACAATTCTAACTTCTTATACTAGTACACTTGTGTATGTTGAATGAGACCATGTAAGATATTAGATACCTAATAGTCATTGTTGATACTATTACTCTTAAACTTAAAATAATTAAATAAACTTATGTACTTGTTAATAGTTATTTTGATTCATACAAATAGCGATCGATAAATAGGTGAATAAGCTCAGTAAGTTGGATAACTATATCAGCAATATGATGAATATTAATTATTAATGGAATTCATATTTTAAAAAAAAGATTGATAATATTGATACTAGATATCCCCTTAAAGATAGTTATAGTTTTTGATAATGTTAAACTCTACTAGTGAATTTTAATCTAGCATATCAAATAAGTAAAGTGAAATGTCTCAAGGAAATCATAATATATTGATTAAATAAAATTATCGATAATTTAATTTTTTAAATGAGTTTCTATAATCTTAATATGATGAGATTAATAATTATTAAATGTAGAGGTGTCAACCGGTTCGGGCCGGGCTGACCAGCATGAGGCACGGCATGATTTGGTCGTGTCTGGGCTGGTCTAGCATGGGAATTTGTTGTGCCTGGGCCCGTGCCTTGCCCGACCACATCACCATCGTGCCATGCTGTGCCGAGGCCAACCAGGCCTCATGCCCATACCTGACCCGTCACGGTTTCATGGCCCATGGCATGACCCACCGGCACGAGACATGTCCCACACCCCACCCCATCGCCAGCTCCATGCCATATGGTCATACAGATCGGTAAAATGCATTGGCACGGGTCCGAATCCACTCCGGCCCGACCCGCGGTCCCGCTAGACCTGAATCAATAAAAAAACATAAAGATTACTTTTTAAAAAAATGTTTCCTTTAATCTATGAACCCCTCACCTCTCTATAAATTTTATATTTTTCATAAAATTTATTTTCATTCTCTCAAAATTCTCTCAAATCTCTTGCTCTTCTCTCTCTCGGGACTCGGGATTTCATCATTCGGCTTGACTTTTCGAGACTCACAACTCGAGTTTGGAAGTTTGAACTAGACTGTGGTGCACCGTGCACGTGATCTACCTCACTACTTTACGGGTATTTTAATTTTTGTTTAGTATTGAACTATAACTTTTAACATAAAAAATATTATTTAAAAAAATTAAGTTTTTTTGTTTACTTTCTCTCTTTCTCTCTCTAGTCTCTCTCTCTAATCTGAATATCTAAAATCTATCATATAGGCTCTACCTTCTGTTTAACAAAAATCCAAAAAAATGACTAATACTAATGAAATATATTAAAATTTAGAAAATAAAAATCTTACACAGAGATTTAAGGCTGCGGAAACTTTAGTATCTCTAGTCATCTAAACCCAACCATCTAAAAAACAAAAAACTAAGAGGACTTTTGTAGTTTGGATTCATTTTAATATAATAAAATAAAAAAATGTTAGGGATGAGACTGGATCGAGTTCAGTCTCAAAGTTTACTCCCTTCATATACCGCAGCGATTTCGGTAGGGAAGACATGGCCAAACTTATCACATTGATTGGTCTTCTGATCATATTTTCGGAAGATCCAAGGATAGCTTGCATCATGCAGACATATTTTCAGCCTACTTTTTATCGGATTCCTAGGTCCACATCTAGGAAAAACATACTAAAATTGTATAAGTTAGAAAAACAAAAAATAATTAGTGAATTTATAGCATATAGTGGAGTGGTGTCTGTGACGTCCAATATCTAGATAAGTCACAATGAATCATCTTATGTATGTCTCAACGGCCACTATGTAGATTCTAACTAGACAATGAATAAAAAAATTTTAGGATTCTCTGAGATTCTATATCCTCATGATGACCCAGCCATTTTTGAGTGTATGATGAAAATCATTAGAAAATATAAAAATTTCAAAATAAAATTTTTAGCATCACATTTGATAACGTATCTAGTAATGGAGTAGCGATTAACATGTTTGTTAGGAATATTAGAGACGCACCATTAGAAAAGATTTTTTATGTCATATGCATGTATCGCGTGATTAACCTGATTGTACAAGCGGGTATGAAGGTGTGTTCCCCCACGTTGGATAATATACATAATGCACTAAAATATATTCACAATCCTCGTAGACAATAGGAGTTTGGTAGTCTCTGTTTGTCAGGGAATCTTAAGAAGAAGAAATTCCAATCAGATGTGAGACACCATTGGAATTACACGTACCTAAAGTTGGAGTCATGTATTGGATACGAACACGTGATATCCGACTACTATAATAGTAAGAGTGAAGAACTTATTATTGACGACACTGACTAGGCTTCAGGCATTTCATTTATTAAATTTCTGAATATTTTTTATGACACGACAAACATGTGTTCGTCAGTTTATACTCCCACGACTTGCATTGCACTCAAGTGCATATGCAACATTAGTAGCATGTTTAGAAAGTATCGAGCTGACCTGATACTTAACCATATGGTTTTAGAGA
Source organism: Sapria himalayana (assembly GCA_029783825.1). Classification (NCBI taxonomy): domain Eukaryota; kingdom Viridiplantae; phylum Streptophyta; class Magnoliopsida; order Malpighiales; family Rafflesiaceae; genus Sapria; species Sapria himalayana. The sequence continues at coordinate 9,024,104 of JAREIK010000088.1, read as the reverse complement.
TGGAAACCAAGTACTTAAAGTACTGATCCACCATTCCAATTCTTCATTTTCTCGCTGCATGCATGGATCCTAGGGTTAAGGTAGATGGGGTAAATAATACTCTGATTTACATTTTCTCGTGCATGAACTTGGAAGACCCACATGAATGGTTCATTCATGAGAAATTGACTGACATATTCACATACTATGATACTAGGTATGGTGGTAGTAGTAGTGAGACTGTGATTACAGATATTGATACCTTCTTCGGAGATGATAATTCTTCCATTCAGTTACCGAGGGGGAAACGACGGGGTGGACCGTCACATAGGAGCGAGCTTTCTCGGTACTTAGATACCAATTAATGTTTAATCCTATCACATCCTAATACTAAAAATCTTGATATATTATCGTGGTGGAAATCATATGAGCCCACCTTTCCCGTGCTATCTAGGATGACACGAGATCTACTGACTCCTCCGGTGTCGAGAGTAGCATCGGAGTCTGCTTTTTCTGTTGCAGTGAATGTGATTTCGGATAGGAGATCGAGATTATGTCTAAATATTATTGAGGCATTGGCATGTTTGAAGGATTGTGAGGATTCGAGGTTTATCATCCAAGATCATGCTGGAGCTATAATAAGGACTGTATTCGCTGGGAAAGTGGAGGAGTTGATAGTTGATGATGATGATCCATATGATAGTGATTTTGATGTTGTGGTTGATGATGATCATGATATACCGATTGACGATTGATGTGGTTGCTGGTTGCCCCTGCCCATTGTCTGACGCCATTTGCCAATGTCACGGCACATGTCATTTGTCATTGTCACTTGATTTTGATCTTGATGCCTCACGGTCACAGACACAGTTGATGATTTGTGTTATTATTGATTCTGATTTTTGATTTCGATGTTTTGTTTTGTATTGATTGTACGTTTTTTATATTTACAATTATGTTATATTTGCTTTGGTTCAGTATCTATTGGCCGATTGGACATTTAGTTTGCTTTTATTTTTGTGACTTTATAATTTATTTTAACAAAATTTTTTGTTTACTTTATTTTTGTTTTTAAATTTTTCATTTAAAATTCTATAATTTAATTCTAATAAATTATAATCTAAATTTATTAAAAATTAATAAAAAAATTTAAACTTTATTAATATTGTATATTCAACAATTTTCATGTTACAAATTTAAAATTTTTAAACATTATCTATATGTAATATAATATATATATTATATATATTTTAATACAAAAATTTAATTTTTTTAAAAATAAAAATTTTTTTATTTTTTTAATCAGGCCCATACATGCCTAACCCAGCACGGTACATATACCTCCAGGCCAATGGGCTGTGCCAGGCCTGGCTTGAATAAATCATGCCGAGCCAGGTAGGGCACGATACAGTAACCATGTCGTGCCTGGCCTAGCACGAATGCATGGTCGTGCTCACAAAAAACTGGTTGGACCAGCTTGGCACGTCCCGTTGGACACCTCTAATTAAATGAGAAAAAGCTTAAATTGGATTTCAAATAAGTGATTAAGTGCAATTATAATTTTATTGTAGAAATAATTATAATTAATATACATGAAATTATTTTAATTATATTGGAAGCCCAAAATCTTATTTAAACTTAAGGTTGCTTCTATAGCCTTAACTATTACCATAAGTGATGGCTTAATGCATCAAGGCAAAAGGTTTTATTTATTTGTTTGTGTGTGTGTGTGTGTGTGTGTGTGTGTGTGTTTGTGTGTGCGCGCGCAATTTCTTTAAGTAATTTTGGTTAAATATATATAAAATAAATATATTTTTTTCTTTCGAGTGATTCAATGAAAAAAGTCATATCAATTCAAGTGATGTGATGTGTGCTTGTGTAAAAGGGGAAGAGAAAGAAGAGAAGCATGCTTTCTTCTTACTTGTGTGGTTTTTGGAGTTACAAATACATGAGAAGGCTTCAGGCATGCAAACGGAGCTCTCTAACAAGCTATGTCATTTGTGTCTTCATTTTAACCTTCATCATAATTTTTAAAAATGATGAATCTATATGCATTATCATGAGTATGGATTCATATGCTAACAAGCTCAAGTTCCATACAATCTTCCAAATTTTAGGTGAAGAAGAACGATGAAAGATGAGTGAGGCATGAATACAAAGAATAGGGTCGAGTAGACTTTGATGTTCAAGGGGAAGGGAGAATTCCACTAAAAAAACAAGTGTAAATGAAAAAAAAAATGATGGAATGACAGAGGTCTTGATATGAAAAGAAACATTTTAAACGAATGGAGAAATTCTTGGGTGTTATCCAAAACATCAAAATTTGTTTTGAAAGATTTTTGTATAAAGTTTCAAAATATTTTTCTTTAGAATTTCTTTTGATTTTTATAAAAATAAAAATATTTTCATTGACTATTATAAGTTTCAAATATCAAAACATGAAATAAAGGTTTATTTTTTAAAAAATAAGGGTTAATAAAATTTTCTTAAGGGTGAAATAAAGGAAGGTTACGTCATGCGGCCTTGTAGTCTTGCTGCTAAAACATTTAAATTGTAATACATTTTTTTTCTGAAATTTAAAAAACATGTATTGATCAAAAAAATATTTGCTTTGCTCCCAAGTTTCATCTCTTCTTAGTTGGTTTTCATGACAAAAAATGCTTCAAGGCCTATCACATCAGTGTGTCATATCAGCACACTTTTCCTCCCATATAAAAAACCAATTTTATATAATTGTAAAATGATTATAATGTTTATATATATATAGTTTATATGTAAACATTTTATCTAAATGATATATATATATGTATGTATGTATGTATGTATGTATGTATGCATGCATATATAAATTTGTAACATATATAATACTCAAATATAAACACAAACACACACACACGCAACAATATAAATAAATGAATATATATATATATATATATAACATTTATTTATAAACATTATACATTTTTATATATAAATGTGTGTGTGTGTGTGTGCATGTGTGTGTATAAACACTTATATATAAACATTATATATGTAATATTTATACATAAAAGTTATATGTTTATATCAATAAATATTTATATCTGCAATAATGTTATATATATATAATGTTCATATAAATAATATATATGTGTGTGTGTGTGTGTGTGTGTGTGTGTGTGTGCATATAGAAATGTTTATATATAAACATTATATGTTTATATATGAAATGCAACATGTTCATATATGCAAAAATTCTATATATGTAATGTTTATATAAATAATATTTATTTATATATATAAACTTTATATACAAACGTGTTGAGAATTGGATTGAGATAAAGAATGGATATATGCTAACAAGTTGAACAAGAAATGAATATGACTTAGTGATTTAACCCATGTTTAGATCAAATATCTTACATCCTACTATAATGTTATCTATTATCAAAAACAAGTGATACAAGAATGATACACAAAAAAAAGAGATTACCCAAAACTACCCAAATGTTTCAATCTTTTTTTTTCTTTCACTCTCTCACTTGCTCTATTTCCCACAATCCCAAAACAAAGACCCTTGAGAGAAACCTTTTATTTTACTATCAAATTAAGCCTTTTCCTCCCATTTACTTGTTTTTGGATTTTGTTCTTTTTTTTTTTTGGGTTCTATTCCTAATGAGAATGGCATGGGTAATTATAGAATGATACCAATCAATGGTAGTATCTTCACTATCCATTTGGTAATTGTAACTACCACATCTCCACCATCCATTTGGTAATTGTAACTGCCACTTCTTCACCATCCATTTGTTCATCATACCTACAACATCTCCACCATCCATTTGGTAGTCATACCTGCCACTCCTATCACCTTTTACTCTTGTAATTCTCCCACACATCTATTTCATAATTTGACACATGTGATTCATAAATCTTCGCCTTTACTTAAATTGAAAGAAGTATTCATGGTAAACTAGGAACAAATATAACTCCACAAAGTAGATGTCCACCAACTATTTGTTCAAGTTGGACTTTTTCACAACATTGATTTAGTCTAGAAAATGATTCAACTTAATCCCCGTCACTTGGCTTAGTCACCATATCTACTAGGTTCTCATATGTATGATTTTTCCATTGACATGATTCCAATGAGACAATATCTCAAATGAAATGAAGCTTGATATTTATATGCTTTTTCCAGCAGTGAAACTTATGATTTTTGGTCAAATGTATAGAGCTTCAATTGTCATAGGAAACCTCCACCTTATCTTGAACAATTCCAAACTTACTAATAAAACCTTTCAACTACATGACTTATTTGATTCCTTCTATGGTAGCAATATACTTTGGCCTCTATTCTCGTCAAAATACCCATGAGTTGTATCGGTGCCTTCCAATTCATATTTCATCCAAATAAAGTGAAAATATATCTAGCCAAGGACCTCAGTTTGTCTAAGTCCTTAATGAAATCTACATCTGAATATTCATCAAGCTTCTCACCCTTATCCTTTCTCTACTTTTAGGGAAAACCAATATCCAAAGCCCCTTTCAAGTAGCAAAAGATTTACTTCACCATGTCCCAATGCTCCTAACCGAGATTTTAATTACATCAACTTAACTCATAAGACTTGCTAAATAAGCTAGATTTGGCCTTGTTCAAACCATTGCATGCTTAAGATTTCCAAATGCACTTGCATAGAGAATCCTATCCTAATTCACCTTCTCTTCATTTCATCAGGATTGTGATTAATGTGAAACTTTGGTGTGAATTCCACACCAATGAATCTCTACTTATTAAAATCTTAAAAAGTAGATATTTTGGGCATGAATTTCTCAAAATTAAGGCACGATATATTGATATACATGTGTGTAGAAAGATAAAAGATATACTCTCCATAATGAAAGAACTTATAGCATATAAATTAAAGAAATGATGACATATCATTTTGGTATGATAAGTGGATGAGAAATAAAAACATTTCTAGCCAAACAAAAGAAGAGTATTTAGATACCACAATGAAAGAATTCTTTAATTTTGAATGAAAAGCTTTAAAATATACTCCCAAAAACACTAATAGAACAAATTATTAGGATACAAAGAGATAATCAAGATGAGGCCATATGATTTTGAAATAAAGATAATAAAGATAAATTCACTTTAAATCAGCATGTGACTTAGTATGAAATAAAGATAATAAAGATAAAGTCTTTGAACCCATTTGTCATTATAATAAACCCAAATGATCTCTTTCTTTAGTTGGAGACTACTTAATTCTTTTGACATTATTGAAGATATTTTAAAAAATAAAGGGTATGTATTATCTTTAAAATGCATTGTTTATTTAAATGGGAAATAGCTCCTCATATTTTTGTCCAATGCAAGAAAGCTAAGTGAGTTTGACATGAATTTTATCTAGATAACGATATTACAAATAAATCATTAGAGAAACTATTTTTGCTATCTAATTTGTACTTTACTAAAATAGAAGTTGAGCCAAAATGACTCAAAAGATTATGTTCACTATTCATTACATGAGAAATATGGAAAGAATATAATTGTACAAAAATTGAAGAAAAAGTATTTTCACCTAGAAAAATTAGTTTTTGAATATAAACTTTAATGGAAAATATAATTAGTTCAATAACATAAAAGAAAAAGCATGAAAAGCAATAATTTTCTATAAATGTTTGATGTATTACAATTTTTTAGATGAGACTTATTGCGTAATATAAAATTTATTTTTCACTTAGAGTAATAGAGTTTCATTGACACTATTAATAGGTTCAATAAAAAGTCATTCAAATAAAAAGATAATGCCTTTATGGTAGTGTATTAATTGGTAAGGAAAATATACAATGATACTTTTTAGATGACACTTCTAGAAAGCATCATGTGTGTGTGTGTGTACATATATATGTATGTTGTCACTAGTGTGTTTTATGACTGTTGCGGGAATACTTCGAAAAAAATTATAGAAATGAGATATCTACGAATAAGGCTTTGCAAAGCAAATTGGAAAAGTATATCTAGAACTTTTACAAGTTTTTATATGTTTATTTTTTTTTTGTATTTAAGTTGTAGTTAAAATTCATATTAGATCTATTGTAAATTTATATGTATTCTTTAGAATATATTCACATTATATAGGAATAAGGCTTTGATGAAATTTTGCGATTTAGATAGCCAATTCTTGTATCTCTCTATTTTTTTTGTATCAATAAAATTGATGTTAAAAAGCATCATCAGAAACATCTACGAAGATAATTTAAAATAACCTGTTAAAGGTGATGATGCATCACTTTCGACTTTGACATGTCTGAACTTCTTTCTTACTTTTTGGAGATAGCTACATTGAGACACAAACAATGTACCTTGCTTTCTTTCTTAAATGTTCTCAATCCCCAATATCTTCTTAGCTTGTCGGAAGTCTTTTACTCAAACATGCTCTCTACTTATCATTTCGGCTTTTGGATCTCCCCTTATCTTTTGATGCTATTAATATATCATTCACATATAAAAGTAGGAGCACCTCAAAGCCTTCTCTAATCCATTTGATAGAAAAATCACTATTGTAGTCATTCCTTAAGGACTTGTTCTTGGCCATGAACTCGTCAAACCTAAGGTATCATTTTCTAGGAGACTACTTTAAGTCATTAATAGATTTTCCAAGCTGTCATAGTTTTTTCTCATCTTTTTTTATTGATGAATCATTCAAGTTAAGCCATAAAAAATCTCTCCTCAAAATTTTCATGAAGGAATATCATCTTTATATTCATCTACTCCATCTCCATATCAAGCTAATTTACTCGTGCCAACAACACTCTTATAGATGTAGGATTCACCAACATTAAGTAAATCACATTAAAATCCAATCCTTCATGTGTAGTGAACCCCTTAGCTATTAATCTGATTTTATACCTAGGATTCTACAATCCCTTAGTGCTCTTTTTCCATTTGAAGACACACTTGTAGTTTATAATTTTTTGATTTCTACACAGGTATCATTTTATACACGGGTATGGACTTGTTAAATCAAAAGACACTATTATGGCTTAAGTCTTGTTAAGACTTAAGCAAGTACATCTCATTAATCATGGCCTATTGTTGTAACTTTATTATGTTGTCCAATTTTATTGGGTAGACAGTATCTCAAAAGATAATTGGAAAGGGTATCTCTACAACAAAGATCCATAAGTTAAGGATTGTACAAGTAGAAAAAAAGACATTCATCCATATATCAATCCCACGGGGATTGTATCAATAGTTCAATCAACTAATAATGAAATAGTATAATTTTAGTAGAGAAGGTATTTATGGATTTTGATATGACTATTATATTGTCCACTTGATTCATATGATATATATTCAAATAATTTAATTTATGTTGAATTATGATACAAAATGAATGTTGAATTATTGTAGAATGACTATTACCCTAACATTATACAAGATGGTTATCATCATTAAGCCTATCTCAATGATTATCTTTTTATAGGTATCCCCTCAATACTTTATCATCGCGATTATAAATTATCTCTGCTCAAGATTTATTCACAAGTTCATACCTTTTAGACAACTCATCGAATACTTTTGATGGTTACTTTATATATATATTATTATTCCTCAGCCTCAAGTATCATAATGACTAAGAATTGATATAGTTTATAAGTATTTATACTTTTGGCTTCATAATTGTCATACTCACACAATTAACATATATTCCTCTCAAATCTCACTAGTAGAAACAAACTCAATGGGTTGTCACCACCTTATGAGTCACTATATGCTCATGTATATCATGTGGATTACTTATTACTATCCTCCATAGTGATTATATGACTCATACAACAAAAGTGAAACTCTTAATAGAATATTTTATTAAATATCTACATCAATTTAAAATTAGTACTTCTAAGACATGTATAATAGAGTAATGTATAAAACCATTAGTGCTTTTAACTTCATGAGTATCATACTTATAATAATTAATATATCTCAAATTTGGGTTTTAACATATGAGTTTGTCTCATTTATTATGATCGTAAGGGTCAACACTTTATTCTATCATATGTACTATTGAGCTTTATGGTTTATCTATCACTATCAACCATGACAATATAAAATTATTTCCCATCAATTTTGTATTCCACAATATAAATCAAACACAATAATTAATCATAAAATTATTCATACATCACATAAATTATAATTACACAAATTCTAAAACTTCAAATTAGCAAGATATTGGAATTGGAGGTGTGTGTGTGATGTACAAGGAAAGAAGTCACATGAATCTTAGATTCCTAATGATAAACCTAACTAAAATCTAGTAAATAAACCAAATTTCTTAGCTATTTTGGTTAATTTTCCTAAATTTACCCTATGGTGGGGGGGGGGGGGGGGGGGGGGGTGTGAGACTCATGCCCCCAACTCTAGGATTATATTTTATTATTTGGGATTCTAATTACTAAATATTCTTGAATATTTTGGTATTATTAACTGATATGTAAGTATGAGAATGAGAGATAATTAGATCGATTTCACGAAGGAATTTTGATAGATTTTGATAAATATTCATTAAATTGATAAATTTTTGAAAGCTTTTGACTACTTGGTAATTTATAGATCATCGAGAAGTTTTGGCATTTATTTTTAGCTGAAACTCTACTAAAATAGTCATGAAATTCTTTGTATGTCATGACTTGACGACCTCATTAGTATAATTTTTAAACTATTATACACATTATTGTGGTTGTGATATTATCATAGAGTTGTAACCATACTTATCTCATAATGATTAAATATTTGTGATATTAATTCCATATTATTGTAACTAAGTTCTCCACTAGTGCTATATGCCATATTAATTTCTTAGCACCAGAACTTTATCTTTAACAAGACTTTTTATTCTCAAGTTAGAGTTATGGCCTTTTAATAAAGCTAGGACCTCTGAGCTGCATAAAGTTACAAACCCAAAATTTTTCAGGCCAAAACCACCACAATTATGTAGTTCCAAGACTTTTAGATACATAATATTACTGAGGGTAGTTACTTGAGTATGACAATTCTCCATGGCCACAACTTTTATCCTCAAGAGAAAGTAAAACCATAATTTTTATGTTAGGAGTAATTTCTAATGCCATGACCTTTTTTAGTGCAACGACATTTTTTAGTGCCATGCCTTTTGATATATGAGAAAGATCAACATAAAAGTCACGACCATTCCTAATGCTATAATTATTTGATGCACAATAAAGATCATTCTTCATGTCATGGTCATACTTAGTGTCATGACCATATATATAAGAAAGTCAATTCACAGTGTTGTGACCATTTTCAACATCACGGCCATATGATGCATATGAATGGTAATTTCCAATGTTATAGTCATTCTTTCATATGATGAATGAGAGAAGCCAATCCCAAAGTAATGGTCATTCCCATTTCCATTACTTTTTTTTAATAGAGATGATAGGTCTAGGTCACGAACTCATCCCAACATTGCAACTTAGTGTTATAAAAATATTGGGACATATTCCAAATATGTGGCCACTTTTTAGACATGTGACCTCGAGTTCAAAAGATTAAAGCCAAAATCATGTCAACTTTTGAAGGCTATGACTTTCAACTTAAATAAATATAAAAAAAGTAGATTATAAAAGAGTGAAAAGTAAATATTCTCAAAAATCTTCTTCTTCTCTATGCACTAAGACAAAGTCAAAGTGCAACAAACAACCTTATGGATGATTTTCATACTCTCTAAAGGATATAAAAGGAAGCAAGAGATGCAATACATAAGTTAAATGCTAGATTTAGGGGGAGGGGGGGGTATGACTCTCAAACATTTCCTCTCTAGAGTATATTCAAAAATATTAAACAAAATAATATGAGTCTAGGGTTTATGTAATTTTACTTGTGTGATGTGTAACTAGTTTTGATATTAATAAATGTGTCTGATTTATGTTGTAGAATAAAAAATGATGGATGTAGTAATTAAATAGATAGAACTTGGATTAGGCATTTAATTATGAGTAAGTTTGTGCTTGTTGTCGTGATAAATGGTGATAGGTAAACAATGAGGCTCACTGACACATTTTATAGGAAGAAAGTGACAATCCTTTTGAACATGATGCATGAGATAAACTTATAAATAAAAAATCAAAATATGGGTAAGTTAATCATGGTGAGTATGATACTCATAATGCTGAAAGTACAAATAATTTTACAAGTCAATCTATTATACAAATCTTAGAAGGACTAATTCTTAATTGAGATAGATATTTTATAAAACATTAATATAGTTCTCACCAATAAAACTTGAGACATTATCATAGAGGATTATGACTCATAAGGTGAATTATGACTCATAAGGTACTTACAACCCTTTGATTTTCTTTCATTAATATTGTTCTCACCAGTAAAACTTGAGGAGAGCATGAAGCCAAATAATAAGAATGTATTTACAAAGTAACTATCAAAGATAGTTAATAAGTTATAAAATGGTATTAGCTTATGAATGACTCTTGAACATATATAATTTATTTTCTTGGTAGTAAAATACCAACGGGTTAACTATATGAGAGGATTATCATTGGGATAGACTCAATGGTGATAACTACCTTGTATGCCTTATGAAAAAAGATTAGTAAACAATAACCTAACCTTCTTCTATATCTAGACCAAATATAGTTTAAATTATATGAATAAGCATCGCAACAACTTAACCTTGAGATAAGCACTTGAATCAACTTCATACCTTATTTTTTAAAGAGACTGTAAATAAACGTAACTTGATCGAATATGAGCTAATTCCAAAAAATGTGACATGCCTATTTGGATCCTCTGATGTCTTCTCATTGTGTTGATATTGTTAAACCATCGCTAATAGACTAGGTTTCAACTCAAAATAGTACACTTTTACTAGCTATATATGAATCGCTGGATAACTATCCACAATAATAGGCCTTTAATAATTGCTTAACTTATGATAATAGTTGGACTATTAGATACCCTTCCCCTCATCTCCTTGGGTCTCTCTTTTGCTACCCATTCCCTCCAATTCATCTTTCTCTACTCACTATTTCAAAATGACTCTCATTGTTCTCTCAATCTCTAGGTTCAAATGTATTAGGTTATACCTAAAATCTCTACTCACATAAGATGTAGCTAGAGAAAAAAACAAAATAAAGTAAAAATTACCATGATTACAAGAAAATACAAAATATGCAATACAAATCTTAGTGAAATAAAATAAGATAATATTATAAATACAAGAGTATTATGTCAACAAAAATTAAATGACCAAACTAAAACAAGTATTCATCAATAGTAGTACCAAAAAGTTATTATGACTCTGTTACATGCCCAATTTTATGTCCTATAAGCTAGTTGGGAAATGGTCTCTTATCCAATAACATTCTCTAAGTATATGAGTTATACAAGTAATAAAGTATATCTTTAGTTCATATATCGATCCAATAGGGATTGCACACACATGTTAGATCATATGTTCTAGATAATTGTAGAATGATCTCTTTCCCTACCAGCATAGCATACAAGATTATTATTAACTATTAAGTCCTTCTCAATGATAATCCGCTCATAGTTTTACCTTTGGTACTTTACTACCAAGATAATATATCATTCATGCTTGAAGATTATTCATAAGTCCTTATCTTTTAGGTAACTCGTTAACTATTTTAATAATTGCTTCAAATATGTATTCTTATTCTTTGACATATAGTATCTTTCTCAATGAGAATTGATGTGTTAATAAAATCATTTATACTTTTGGATTCATTAGCACCATATTCACATAATTAATATATATTTTTTTTCAAGTTTCATCTGTGGTAGCCATATGGTGAATGTAACTCATAGGGTAGTCACCACCATACAAATCAAATCTATCCCTACTTATCACATGACTTACCTATCATTGTCCCCCACTATAAAAAATAACACACACACTAAAGGTGTGTGTGTGTTATTTTATAACTATATATAATTTTACTTACCAATATCTAAAACTATAATTTTAAATCTATTTACTTACCAAAGTATCCATAATTAATTAATATCACAACAAAATATCACATTAAATTATTAATTATAATATTCATCATAATAAACATATCTCATCATCTCGAAATTATCCTTTTAGCTTAAATTAAGAAGTATAACATAAAAGAAAAGTTAAAATTTATCTCATATGAATTTGGATGCCCAATTTTAGCCGTTGGTAGAATCTAGGCTTGAAAACCTAAATCACTCAAAACTTACTCAATTTCACTTTGATTTGTCCCTTAAAGGGGTTGAAACGCATGCCCACCTCTAAGAGTTTATGCTTATGCCTTATATCACCTTTTTTTGTCCTTAGATCACCCCAGCAATGGAGTTGTTAAGTCTTTGGGTTATCTTTCTTGTGTTTTGAGTGGTTCTTTTTTTTTGGCTTCTTAGGTTTTACATTAAATATCCAAGTGTTTGGTGTGAGTTTTTTAATTTGAAGTTGTAGAAGTGATTAAAAGTCTTAGCTTTGGTTTTTTGATTATAACACCTAGTTGTAGCTTTGATCTTTTTCCTCCACTTGATGGTCACGACACTTGAAAAAGTTATGATGGCATATTTAGCCTTTGTAACTCAAAGTCATAGCACTAAAATATGGTTGTAACTTAAGCATTTATATTTCTAACCCATTAACATGGCATTGAAGAATAGCCATAGCTTTAGTTTCTCTCTTGATCCAAAAGTCACAGCACTTGTGTAGGGCATAGATCGAGTTTGACTCTATAACATTTTATAGCCCAAGTCATGACACCAAATCAGTTTCACAACTTTGACTTATGTATTCTTTAGTTTGATAAAGGAAAAGTCATAGCATATATAAGTTATAATGGCTTTTAGCACCAATGTGGTACAAGATTTCTATGATATTAAATTTAATGTCTTAGCCATGGAGTTATTTTGAGCTAGTTCAGTTGTGACTCCAAATAATCTTCACAGCCAAAAGAAGGTGTTGCACAGTGAAAAGATTGTATCAATAAGGTGATACATATTTCATATGAAGATTGTCATGATTATGTATAAAGTTTTGACCACGAATGAATACCAAACTAATCTATAAATACTCAAAGATGTAATCAAGTCATAGATATCATATGCTATGACTTGCATGACTTTTTAACTCCTTCTAATCACCAACTCTACCAAGCTACATATATCACACCAAAAACTCTCCATTTCAAAATTATTCATCAAAATCCCCGAAACTAATATTTTATAAACATTATTAAAAATAAAAATATCTTTCAGGAAAAATACATAATGAAAATCATACCAAATGGTCAGTATTATTCACTATTTGACATACCAAACATCCATCAACTTCTACCAAAGAAAGGTCAACACGTATACATATTCTAGGTTAAATTGTTGTTTAGAGACCACAATATTTGTTTTAATAATGATGATTATACTTGAGGATGAAACAATAGAAGTTTATTTGGTGATAATAAAATCATTTAGACTTTTGGCTTTATTAGCATTATACTCATATAATTTACATATGCTTTGCTTATTATTTCATTGATGCTAGTCATATGACTGAATATAAATCATAAGGTAGTCACTACCATATGAATCACATCCATCAAAATCTATTGCATCACTTACCTATCACTATCTCCTACTATGACAAGTGACTCACATACTAAAGGTGAAACTCTTAGAAAAAAGTTCTATTTGTCACCCAATATTAATTGAGTGTCAATTCCTTTAAAATAAATATCATGAATTGGCATATAGGGGTAATGATTCTTTTAACTTTGTAAGTGTCATATCATAATGATTAAATAAATCTCAATTTTAGATTTTAGTATTTGCATTTATCTAGCACATCATGGTCAAAAGGGTTGTCAATTCATTCCAATCATATGCATGAATAAGTTTTGTGACTTACCTATCCTTGTTGGCCACTCCAATTATACACTGAATCACTAATAGCCAAATATATATCCTTAGTTCTATGTAATTATAAAATTATCTATAACCAAATAATATCATAATAAAACATCATATTATAATATTAAATATAATATTCATCATAATAAATATATTACATCATTTCTATATTATTTATTTACCTTGAAATTAGGAAGAATAACATATAAGACCAGTAGAAATTTATCTCGTATGAATCTGGGTACCCAATTTTAACCCACTATAGAATTTAGGCTTCAAAACATAAATCACTAAAAACTTACTCAAATTTACTTTGGTTTCCCTTTGAAGCAGACCAGAATGCATGTCCATCTCCTAATGTTTATGCTTATGCCTTGTATTTTCTTTTTTGCTTGTGGATCATCCCAAAAAATGAAGCTATGAAGCACCTTGAATTATCTTCTCATGCCTCGTGTGATTTTATTTTTGGATTCTTAGGATTTTTGTTATATACCTAGGTGTTTGGTGTGAGTTTTTAATTGGAAGTTGTGGCATTGAATAAATGTCTTACCTTTGGTCTCTTGGTTTTGTAACGTAAAGCCAAAGCACTGGATATGAGCTACAACTTAAATCTCTTTCCTCTACTTGCTAGTCATGACACTCAAAAAAGTCATGATGACTCATTTAAACGTTATAACATAAACTTATAGCACTAAAATATGATTACAAATTGTCCATTTAGTATTGTTAACCCATTATCATGGTGCTGAGTGTAATCGCAACTTATTCATTCACTTATATAACCCAAAGTCATGGCATTGAAGAATAGTCACAGCTTATGTTTTTCTCTCTTGAGCCAAGAGTCATAGTACTTTTCAGTTATAAATCAAGTTTGACTCATTGTAAATGTAGTCAAAAGTTATGATACCAGATCAACATCACAACTTTGACTTGAGTATTTTATAGTTTGGTAAAGGAAAAGTCAACATCTAGATATTATAATAGCTTTTTGTACTAATTTGGTACTTTGTTACTATGATAATTAATTAATATCATAGTTATGAAGTTGTTTTGAGTTAGTTTGACTATGACTCCAAGAAATCTTCACAACAAAAAGAAAATATTGCATAGTAAAAAGATTATATTAATAAGATGATACAATCATTGCATATAAAAATTATCATGACTATGTGTATAGAGTTTCAGCTACGAATAGAAAACAAAACTAATCTATAAGTATTCAAAGATGTAATCAATTCATAGCATGTTAGATGATATGGCATGCATGACTTTTCAATCCCTTATAGTCATCAACTCCACCAAGTTGAATATATTTTATATGTCAAACTCTTTATTTCATAACTATTCATCAAAATTTTCAAAAAATAAATTTTTATAAAATCATTACAAATAAGCATATCTTTCTAGCAAAACATATCATGAATATCATGCTAAATGATCAATATTATTTGATATATGACATACCGAACATCCATCCACTTCTACCAATAGAAAAAAAAGGTCGCCAAGTATACATATTTTAGGTTAAATTGTTGTTTAGTACCAAACAATATTTGTTTCGTTAATGATGATGATACTAGAGGATTAAATAGTAGAAACTTATTTCAATAAGAAAGATAGTAAAGTGATACGTAATGATGATGAAATTGGTGAGTATGTTGCAGAAAAATATCACAATGGCAATAAAGGTAGATTGGATTATCATATTAAAACAATCAATTGCATACTCAAAATATAAGAACCATCCTTAAATGGGGGCTAGAAAGAGATTATTGATTTTCTTTCTTACACAATTTCTCAAAGGTTTCATTCAAATGAGTAGTTTCATAATAGTACAAGTAATATTCTTATGAAATGCAAAAAATACAACTAATATCTATACTATTGCCTAATGGAACAATGATGATTAATTCATATTAACTTGTCAAGCTAAGAAACTTATTTTGATTGACATTCCTTTCAATGGTCAAAATTAGAAAATAGTTCAAAAATTCAATCATTAATGTTTATGAGATATTTGTAGGTTGAACCAAATTCTTAAAGGACTATTGTATTGTAAAATTGTATATTTTCTAATGTTTCTCCTATGATTAAATTTTCAAATTTAAAGTCAACCAACTTGTACCAACATAATCATAGGTTGATTATAGTACCTATTCTAGATAATATTTTAGTTCTAAGATAAGTCTTATTTTTATAAATGAAAATGAATTACTATTAAATGAAACAGAAAAGTATGTGGATGAAAAAAATAATAATGTAGACTTATGGATATATTTGATGGAGATGTTCATGAAGGATATAATAGTGGTGATGAAACAAATTAGATTATGTTATACATGAATACTTAATTGTATGTGACGACAAAATTCATTTATGTCAATAATACACCATGTTAATAATAGATATGATGTTGACTTACCATGACATAGAGCATGGTGTATATCCTCTGGTAGATCCAACTAGGTTCCCCATTCTTTGTAAATCAAGCATTTTCTTATTAAATTTTATATTCTTTGATATACTTTGTAGTCATGTTAGTTATACTTTATTTGTGTATGACAATTTCAAGATCATCATTTATAGCACCTTCTCTATGGAAAAGCAAAAATCAATCTAGTTTTTTTAACATCTTGTAAATGATAAAAATAATAGGAAAAATCTCATTCCCAATTATTTTGATAGGATCATACCTTCTTGAAAACCATCGGTTTTAATTATAGGTTATTTTCCTATGTCATCATTAATTTAGTGTGGTATTTGGTATGCCTATTTTCTTTAGATATGAGTTCAGGAATGAACAAGAAGAAATTATTTTATTCTTTGAAATGATATTGATCAAGATGCTGATGATCAATATTGTGATTGAAAGTATGATTTGACATAGAATTTCAATAATAATATGTGAGATAATAATGATGTTGAGATGACTTAAGAAGGCTTGGAGTTGAAGCAAGTATTAGTGTCATTTTTTGACTTACCCCGCACCCGAACTAGTCAATGAGTAATCAAGTAACTAAGGAGAATTATATAATATTTTTCATCATTCACGTGTCATTAAGGTCTTGGTTAAGTAATTGTTTAATTGTCTATATTTTTTAGTTTGTTGGACATATTGTTGATAACATGAAGAACCCAATTAGAGACACATTGGGTATCCAATATTTTTATTCTATCTGTGGCCACCCTACACTCGATATGTGTAGAGTGGGCTCAATATTATAGATATAAAATTTGACAGTAGCTTCATTGATCACAACATCTTTTTCAATTTGATTTCAACCTACTTCATTATAAATGAATGTTTAATGTTACATGGGTATGGCCAAGATCTAACAATACATAAATGCCACTCAACATCAACTTGGGTATGCTGTAAGGCTGATTAGTTCTTAGCTTACAAAGAGATACAAATAGTGGCACAACATAATGCCTCTACATCATTGATTCTATTAAGACTCATGTGCCATCCACAACACAATCCCTTAAAAAAATAAAATAAAGAGAACAAGATGAACTAATAATGACCTTGATCTAAAAGATCTTGGATTTCAATGAATCAATGCTCATCCTATATATATATTTAAAATTTTTAGATTTACTTTTTATTTTAAATTTTATTATTCAATCAATAAGCATTATATTTCACTTTTTGTGATAACATAATTATGGTGTTAAATTCATTATTAAATTAAATATTATATTTCAAAATTGTGCATTTTGTTAATATTACTTGTTTACCCGTGATAAAATTCTAAAATAATTAAATAAATTCATTAAAAAAATATATTATCTAAAGAAATGAAAAATTTTGTTGTTATACAAACTCCAAAGTGGCGAACTCTCGTATTGCTTTGAAGTTTTTTTTTTAGTGAAATGATAACTCACATCAATTGAGAATTTTCATAAAAAAATTACCGAAATAAATGATAATTTACATCACATTAGATAACTAATATATCACATCACTTTGTTGAGGTAAGAAATAAAGTTTTGTTGTATCCATCATGTATGATGATGATGACCATATTGATGAGCCAAAAAGTCATCTATATTGATGATAACTATATTTAGGTGATCGATTTCATGACTAAAATATAGAAATTCACCCTTCTCATGGTTTTACAGATCTTCAATTAGAAGAAGTAAAATTGCAGTAAAATTTTAGGAAATTAGTGAAGAAAAATATGTTGCTACAAACATAACTCTATTGTGATAAAAATCTAAAAAAGAACTAAAAATCAAATTTCAACCAGTGAATGATATCATAATCAATAATATGATGAAAGAAAGATAAAGTTGTTGTCACTCAGGTCCCCAATTGAAGAACGAACTCACGAAACACAACAAGTTACGACCAAGAGTGCAAGATAAAAAAATTGTTGTCTCAATAAAGAATTCTTTTAACAATGAATCCCAAGATGGAAATCTAGTCACAATAGCAAAATTAAAGAAACATAAAAGAACTTGGTCATGACATCATAATTTGATCATGATATCAAAATTGGTCTTGATATCAAAATTTGGTCATGACATCAGAATTATTCATTACATCAGAATTGGTCGTGACATTAGAATTAATATTGACATCAGAAATAGATCGTGACAAAGAAAGAAAAAGAAATAGAGAATTGATTTAGTCATACATTCTCTCTCAAACTCATAATAATAAATTAATGAAATTAATGAATTCGAAGTTGATTAAAATTTAAAGATTTTGTTACTAAGTTGAATTTGCTTAAGATCCAATGTATTATATTTTTGGTGTATTAGGTGATCAATATTACTAGTATTTTTAAATGTGTATATTATTTTTATAATATATGTACTATGTCAAATTTTCTTTGATATCATTAACATTATAATTTTTAATTTTATTGAAATTTGTTTAGCCTATTGAAGTTCATCTAGTTTTAGGGTTTTTTGGTAAGTGAGTTGTGATTGTGGAAAATCTTTTAGTTACTATAAATTCATACCCAATCACAATAAAGTATTTCACTGCCTCTCATCTCTCATCTCTCATCTCTAATTTTTTCTAAGTAGTTGGGTCTACTCAAAAATACCCAAACAAAATAAATTCAATACCTAAAAATAATATCAAAACTTATTATGACTTTGTTATAATACCAAAAGCATGATAATTCTCAACACGATACCAACAGTTGATCATACATATTTATGTGTACTTATTGAATTCAACAATAATATGAGTCATATAAGTTAATATAGTAAATATAAGTTTTGATATCGATCTCACATGGATTGGTGATGTTACTTTGATTGAGTTGTAGTGAATCAACTAAATTGCTTAACTTGACAAGATAGAGTTGGGTTTGGAATTATACTTAGACTTTGGTATTGAGTTATTTTCTCATGTATGATTATGTTTTCTTTATAGTTTCAAAGTAATATAATATGTCTTTGTTGGAATGATCACCTTGTTAGCATTCAAAAGTCAATCAACCTTGGGCTATCATATTGATGAAAGATCCTCTTGTGGTAATTCCTTTGGTATACCTTTCACCATTTACCAAAATTGTACATATACCTATCCATTAGTCACCACACAATTTCTACTTTTTTAGGAAATACATCAATTAACCTTGATGATTACTTCGTATGTGTGTGTATCTATTCATTTTCTTCAATTATCCTAGATGAAATACAATGATTTGATCTTGATCATAATAGTATTTGTGGTTTCAACTTTGTTAGTACTATACTCACATTAATTAACTTATATCACTCTAGTAATTCAATATATGGAAGTCATACAATGGAAGACTATCACATGGCCATCACTTTATTTTGATGAACCTCCCTTATGTGGATTTTATAGATTACCTATCACTGTATACCATAACTAATAGACAACATCCAAGAAATGGTGAAACCCTAGGCTAGATGTTCTAAGACACCCTCATATCATTTTTAGGCTGGTCCTTTTGAGAATACACAATGATATAGTATTTGAGCTTTTGGCTTCATTAGCACCATGCTCATATTAATTGAACTTGTATCAATCTAGTAATTTTGTATAATGAACTTATCACAAGATGATGAAAGTCAAAAGGCTTTCACTTTTTATCAATGTACATCTTTTGTAATGTGTCTCATGACTTACCTATCACTGTCCACCACAACCAACACACATGGTTCATTGAATTGGTGAACCATAAATTGATATTCTAATAAACACTTATATCCATCAATATTTATACAATTCGATACTACAACCATTCATTACAAAATAGATTAATCATTCAAAAATATATAAACCAACCATAGGTTCCTAACTTATCTTGACATTAGGGATGAATTCAGATAAGATGAATTAGGAATCATCACATTGAATCATGTAATCCCAAGGTCAATTGACATTAGGTTCTAGGTTTCAACTTTCAAATTCAATTCCCAATCTAATCTATTTGATGTTTGGCATGAGGTTGTTTCCCTACTCAGGGTGGTGTTAACACCTATGTGTTCTTTTCAAATTCCCATCTTTTCTAATCTATCTACGTTCTATTCCCCCAATCCCCTAAAATTTGTTTAAGTCATTGTTTATAGCTTTGGGTCTAGTCATTGACTATAACATTTAATCAATTCAATGTCATGACATTGGGTTGAAGTCATGAAAAAAAATGATTTTAAATGAATTATATATTATCACAATATGAAATGTTATGAATAATATCACAACATCATTATATGTCCATGAGGATGATGTCATAGTGCTAAAAAGATGTTGCAACTCAATAAGTTGCTTCCTGGAATATGATGTCGTGACATCAAAAAAATGTTTCATCATAAAATTATCATGTGGTATATAAGTTTTGATATTATTTTTAGGTATTGAATTTATTGTGATTAGGTATTGAAAGAGATAAGAGATGAGAGGCACTGAAGGCAAATCAAGAAACAAGTAGCTAATGGCTCTACTTATTTTTATTTTTCTTTTTTTTAGTGTAGATCTAGATTAGACAAGCATTGTTCTTCATTGTTTTGTTGTGGATCTGGAACTTGGTTTGTCAGAAGCGTGAATCTAAGCAAGTGTTGCATAATTTTCTCTAATCACTATTTGTATTATTTTTGAGACTAGAACAAATTGCATGAAGTCATTCAATTTAGTTGGTTGAAAACACTGTGTGTCCATATTATCTAGCTGCTAACATGAGGTTTCCTCTTTAGGGAGAGAATATATATGAAGAAAGTTAGGGTAATGTTATGTTTATAAAATTGGAAGAATTAAAGAGATAGATGAGTAGTAATGATACCCCACTCTATAATACTCAGAATTAATGTAGCAACCTATCTTTAGACAAGAAAACTCATGAGAATCTTGATTATGAAACATAGGCTATAAGCATCGATAAAAATGGGGAAGAAGCTGAGATAATTGAATTGCCCACACTATCAACAGAAGGGTATTCCTCCCAGAATATTTTGGATGATTCCACCACTAAGTATCCACACCAAGCTACTCCCATATATTTTCAAAGATCTAATAAAGCTATTCCAAAAAAATAACAATGGCTTGGTCTTAAAACCAATGTGAAGTATCCAATTAATAACCAAATCCTTACTAATATACTTTGATAATTTTTTGCACTAATCATTAATCAATTATTATCCAAATTATTTATTCCTCGTAGTTTTCAAAAAGCAATGTTTAATTCAAGATGGAAAAGGCTATGAATGAAGAGATATAAGACTTGTATAAGAATTTCACATGGAAGATTGTTATACACTTGAAGGGAAAAAAGTGATTACTTGTAGATGGATGTACACTATTAAACTTAAAGTGGATGGAAGTATTGATAGATATAAGACGAAACTCATAGCAAAGGTGATGCGTGCGTGGGCAAGTGATTCCGAGCAGAAAATTTAAAATTCTAGGATTGCATGATTTTGAAGTAAATGGGCATAACTACCTCAATACATGTCAGATTGACCCAATTCAAAAAGCCACAGATCAAGGACTCATAGATCTACAATTTTCGTGTTTATAGTATACCCAAATAAGCTCCGAGGAGTGAGCGATTCTAGGAGGAATTGGACGAGGCACTGTATTTGTGGGGATATTTGTAATTCGGGATAAATGCAGTTCGCCACCTAGGTTTAAAAAAAATTCCACATACGAAGGATAAAAAACTGTTTGATTCACCATCATGGACATTAGATAAAGAATCAAGATAATAATTCAACTCACAAAGAGGAATATTCATTCATTCAAAAATAATCACCTTTACCAATGAGAATGTCTCCTTATAGATTAGACTCAAAATAAAAAATTAAAAAAATAAATAAGAATAAATAAATAAAAATGGGAAATATGAGTATGCTCTTCAACCTTCAAAATTCATCTACCAATAATAACCATCAGATATCCACTTCCAAAGAACATCAAATTAATATAGAAATTATCCAGAATAACTTTTTTTTTAATATAGCATCGATCAGCAATGAATTGAGATCATCTTTCCTTAACTCATCACAATAAATTATAACTGAAGTTAGTCTTAACATGAATAAGTACCGATAGTGGATGTTTTGCCGAAGGAATTTGCTCAGGACTTAAGGATTGATTAGTAGTCTCTAATGCTTCCACATCATCCTCCAATTAAGGAATTTGCTTGAGATTTGTCCTAAAATCTGGTAAATCTTCATCCTCCAATTAAGGAGAAAGATCACCAACATTAAAAGTTTCCGAAACTCCATATTATCCAGAAAGATCAATCTTGTAAGCATTTTTTTCAATTCTCTCGAGAACTTCAAATGGATCGGCAGCTCTAGGCATAAGCATGTTCTTCCGCTGAGAAGGAAATATTTCCTTCCTTAAGTGTAACCACACAAGATCACCTGGCTGGAAATGAGCCTTCTTTCGATGTTTATTAGCTTTCTTCTTAGAAAACTCGTTAGCCTTCTCGATCTTGCTTCGAATCTGCTCATGGAGTTTCTTTATTGATTCAGCTCGCTCTTTGCCATCAAAGTTCACTTGTGAATTGGATGGAATAAAAATTAAATCAATCGGTGTGAGCAGATTGATTCCATACATAGCTTCAAAAGGTGCTCGACCAGTTGTATAACTTGGTGATTGATTATAAGCGAATTTAGCATGTGCAAGCTTTAAATCCCAATCTTTTAAAGATTTACTAACCATTCCTCGAAACAACGTAGTGAGAGTTCGATTAGTTACCTCCGTTTGGCCATCGGTTTGAGGATGACAAGTGATACTGAATAGAAGTCTAGTCCCAAGCATTCTCCATAGGGTCTTCCAGAAATAACTTAAAAACTTAGAATCATGATCAGATACAATGGTCTTCGGTACTCCATGAAGGCGAATGATCTCCTTGAAATAAAGATTAGCCATATGAGATGCATCATTCATCTTGTGACATGGAATAAAATGAGCAATTTTAGAAAACCGATCAACGACAACCATAATGACATCTTTTCTCCTCTGAGTTCTTGAAAGAGCCATAATAAAATCCATGTTTATATCTTCCTAAGGCTGTAATGGTACTGGAAGGGGAGTATATAGTCCTTGATGGAAATAACTCTTTTCCCTTTGACAAGTTGCACACCTCAAGATGATAGCACGTACGTCTCCACTCATCTTTGGCCAATAAAAGTGCTTTTGAAAGATTTCAAGAGTTTTGTTCACGCCGAAGTGACCAGCCAAACCTCCACCATGTGCTTCTCGGATCAATAATTCTCTAAATGAACTCTTCAGCACACATAATCGATTTCTCTTGAAAAGAAAACCATTTTGGATAGAATATGTACCTTGAATTCCATGTTTGCAACTATCGATAATAGTAGAGAACTCTGGGTCTTCAGAATATAGTTATTTCATGGATTGAAAACCAAGAATTCTAGAATCAAGAACAGTAAGCATAGAGTATCTTCTTTATAAAGCATTCGCAATAATATTAGTATGGTCAGGTTTATACTTCAAAACGAAAAAAAGGATTGAAGAAATTCTACCCATTTGGCATGCCTTGAGTTGAGCTTACGTTGGCCACTAATAAACTTCAAAGCCTCATGATCAGAATGAAGTACAAACTGTTTAGGCCTCAAATAATGACTCCAATGATCAAGAGCTCTCATAATGGCATAGAACTCCTTATCATAAGTTGAGTAGTTCTTCTTTGAATTAGTTAACTTTTCACTGAAATATGCCAATGGCCTTTGTTCTTGAAATAGAATAGCTCTAATGCCAACTCCACTTGCATCACATTCAACTTCAAATACTTTATCAAAATTAGGAAGGGAAAGAACGAGGGACTCACATAGCTTTTGTCATGAGTTCAAATACTCTTGTCCATTCAAAAGAACCCTTCTTCATTCATTCAATGATAGGGACCATGATTGTACTGAAATTCTTCACAAAATGACTATAGAAAGAAGCAAGGCCATAAAAACTTCTTACAGCGGTGATGGATTTCGGAACCGGTCAGGTTTTCATTGCATCCACCTTCAATTGATCAATGAAAATTCCATCTTTTGAAACCACATATCCAAGGAATATAATGCTGGAAGAGAAGAACTCACACTTCTCCATTTTAGCATAAAGCTTCTGTTCTTTCAAGGCTTTAAAGACATGTTTTAAATGAGAAATATGTTCCTCCTCACTTTGACTATAAACAATGATATCATCAAAGTATACAACAACAAACCGATCAACAAAGGAATGAATAACCTCATTCATAAGCCTCATGAAAGTACTTGGAGCATTAGAAAGTCCGGATGGCATAACCACCCATTCATATAAACTTTCCTTAGTCTTGAAGGCTCTTTTCCACTGATCTCCTTCCCGCATTCGGATCTGGTGATAACCACTTCACAAATCTATCTTTGAAAACACGGTAGAATCATATAATTCATAAATCATATCATCAAGTCTAGGTATAAGATACCTATACTTAATAGTGATGTTGTTAATGGCTCAGCTATCGACACACATTCTGAATGTTCTATCATTCTTTGGTACGAGTAGAGCCGGAACAGAACATGAGCTCATACTTTCTCGAACATATCCTTTGTTGATAAGTTCATTGGATTGTCTTTGCAACTCCTTTATTTTCTCTGGGTTGCATCTATATGATGCTTTGTTCGGTAGAAAGATACCAGGCAGCAAGTCAATTTGGTGCTCAATACCTCTTATTGGAGGTAATCCATATGGAAATTCTTCGGGGAACACATCTGCAAAGTCTTTTAACAAAGAATGTAGTTTTGGATGTATAAGTATCTCTTTCTAACTCTTTTTCTCTACCATAAGCAAAGCAAATACAATTTTCTATTTGGTATTGGCTCTCTCAACCTGTGTTTCACTCAAGAAAAGATTTTCCTTACTAGTGTTTCTCTCCCCATGTTGATTTCGATGTATCATGCTCGGTCTCAAAGATTCAAGAGTAATGCATTTTCGTTCCTTGTAAAAAGAGTATGTGTTTTTATGCCCATCATGTACAACCTTTCTATCATATTGCGAAGGTTTACCTAACAACAATTGAAAAGCATCCATGAAAATAACATCGCACAAAACTTCATTTTGATAATTCTTCCCAGTGGAAAATGATATAAATGCTTGTTTGGTTACCTTCACATCACTTCCTTTGCTAAGCCAAAGGTTGAGGTTGTTTTGATGTTGGTAGCTTCAGTTTTTCAATCATGGTTGTCGAGGCGACATTGCTGCAACTTTCTCCATCGATAATCATCGTGCACACCTTTCCTTTAATAGTAGAATGGGTATGGAAGATGTTCTTCCTTTGCTCTTTCTCTTCAAAAGATATCCCGCATGTAATGCTCTCCGTATCACCAACAACTCGCCATCATCAGCTTTTTCAATGATATTCTTGGATTCTTCAGCTTCAAAATCATTTGGGTAATGTTCATCACTAGCCTCTTAAAGTTTCAAACCGATCTTCTCAATTTCTTAAAGATTCATAACTCTTCGATTTGGACAATTAGCTTGTAAATGCTCATAGCCATGGCACTTAAAACACTTTCTTGGGTCACCATCAACTTTCTTGCTGGTCTTTTTGACTTGTCTACCAACTTCTCTTTACCCTTAACTTTCGACAAAACACTTTCATATTTGCTTGAGGAAGCATCCTTAAAATAGGATGTCCCCTTCGAGGAGGTTTTGGAAGAAAACCTCTTGCTTTTTTTTAGTTGTTTCTCAGCCTTCAGTACTAGCTTGCAAACATCTTCAAAGGACCAATAAGGCTGAAGTTCAACCAAATCAGCAATTTATCGATTCATGCCACCAAGCAATCGAGCAATGGTTTTCTCGGGAACTTTTGGAACTTCACATCTCATTATGAGTTGTTCGAATTCATGAATATATTCTTCAACACTCATCCCTTGTTGTCTCAGAGAATTCAACTTGAGAAACAGATCTTACTTATAGGTATCGGGCAAGAACCTCTTTTTTCATGAGTTTCTTGAGTTTATCCAAAGAGTTGATTTGGCTTTTCCCTTCTCTAGCCCGCTGATGCTTTAAATTCTCTCAACAAAGAGAAGCATATTAAGTAAGTTTTAAAATGGTGGTTTTGCTCCTCTTCTCATCTGAGTAGGACTTGAAGTCAAAAACTCGTTCAATGGCATGAAGCCAATCGATAAAGTTGTTAGGATTGAGACTTCCCTCGAATTCAGGTACATCTATTTTAATCTCACGGTCATTCTCATAGTGACTTCTTCTTCAAACTCAGTGCTCAGAGGCACTAGAGTTGCCTCCAATGAAATCAGAATCATCATTAGAATTGTGATGTGAATTTGAATCATCATGGTGTTGCTGAACATAGGGACTCCTTACTAGTTGCTCTTGTCTCGCCAGGTTCTCTAGGAGATTGAGAATTCACTCCATTTGCCTTTGGAGATTCTCTATAGCACGATCTCGCCTTAGGTTGTACACTTGCTCCAAAGTCAAGCTTCATGGAACTTGTCCGTCATCCATGATAAGTAGAAAATAAAAACACAAAGGAATCACTCAAGATAAGTTAAACCTTGCGCTCTGATACCAGCTTGATGCATGCGTGAGCGAGTGATTCCAAGTAGAAAATTTAAAATTTCAGGATTGCATGATTTTGAAGTAAATGGAAGTAACTACCTCAATACATGTCGGATTGACTCGATTCAAAAAGCCACAGATCAAGGACTCGTAGATCTACAACTTTTGTGTTTATAGTATCCCCAAATAAGCTTTGATGAGTGAGCGATTCTAGGAGGAATTGGACGAGACACTGTGTTTGTGGGAATATTTGTAATTCGGGATAAATGCAGTTCATTACCTAGGTTTAAAGGAAAATTCACCTACCAAGGATAAAGAACTATTTGATTCACTACTAAAGACATTAGATAAAGAATCAAGATAATAATTCAACTCACAAAGAGGAACATTCATTTATTCAAAAATAAGCACCCTTATAAATGAGTATGTCTTCTCATATAGAGATTAGACTCAGAATAAAAAATTAAAAAAAATAAAAAAAATAAATAAATAAAAATGGGAAATAGGAGTCTACTCTTCCGCCTTCGAAATTCGTCCACCAATAATAACCAGTAAATATCCACTTCTAAAAAACATTAAATCACTATAGAAATTATCCTGAATAACTCCCTTTTGATATAGTATCGATCAGCAATAAATTGGGATCATCTTTCCTTAACTCATCGCAGCATGTTATAACCGAAGTTAGTCTTGACATGAATAAGTACCAATAGTAAATGTTTTGCTGAATGAATCTGCTCAGAACTTAAGGATTGATTAGTGGTCTCAAATGCTTTCGCATCACAAGGAATATACCCATAAACATTGTATTGACTATCAAAAGACCTTCACACCAATAGCTAAGCTCAACACCATCCCTATTCTCATATCCATTACTACAAACCAATATTGGCATTTCCAATAATTTGATGTAAAGAATGTCTTCTTAAATAGTGACCTAGAAAAAGATATACATATGAAACTTTCATCTGGGGAAAAATGAATTGCTAAGAACAAAGGTGAAATGTGCAAACTAAAGAAATCTCTGTAATTTTTGAAGCATTCCTCTAGGGCTTGGTTTGGGAGGTTTACTTCGAAAATGAAAGAAACTAGATACCAACAAAGTAATGTAGGTCATACTTTAAATGAATGATTCTAAAGAAATAATTCTGAAGAAATGAGGACATTGTGAGAATACTTGTATGTAGAATTTTAAATGAATAATTTGGAACAACTATAAGGTACTTTCTTGGCATTGAAATAGCAAGGTCCAAATAAGGAATTTCCTTTTTCACTATGAAAATATGTTATGGATCTACTAGGTGAGATTAAGATGTTGGCTAGAAAAACTATTGCAATATCAATAGAAATACATCATTGACTTGGGATCATTGAGGATCAAGTTCTTATAGATATGAGTTAATCTCAAAGACTAGTGGATAACTTAATTTACCTAACTCATACTAAACTAGTTATAACATATGTTGTATGTGTTCTAAGTCAATTCATGTATGAAATGAGTATGAAGCATACATAAGTAGTCTATAGAATCTTGATGTATCTTAAAGGTGCAACTACCCAGGGTTTATTATACTCAAAAAATGGTGCCTCATATGTTGAAGGATATACATATTGGGTAGGAGATCAAATGACAAAGAGGTCTACATTTAGTTATTTGACTTTTTTGGAATGGATTTTAATTACTTTGAGAAATAAAAAATAGTAAGCCATAGCTTGATCAAGTGCATAAGCTATATTTCAAGGAATGACATAGGGTCTATATGAGTTGTTATGGATCAAACATGTTTTGAAAGATTTAGGGGTCAAATATACTAATCCTATTCATTTCTATTGTTATAACAAGATTGCAATTCAAATTGCACATAATATTGTTCAGCATGATCGAATTAAACATATTGAAGTAGATCGTCATTTTATCAAAGAAAAGTTAAATCAAGGGATTATATATTTTCAAATTGTTAAATCAACAAGTCAACCTTACTGATAGCCTCACCAAGGCAATATAAAAAAAATTATAATTTAATCAGCATATTGGACATGATAGATATCTATGCATCAATTTGAGGGGGGAGCTTGAGTGGGTAAGATTTGTATTATAATTAGTTGGAACTATTAGTGTGTATAAAGAATTTTTGGTCATGCTCAATGTTGACCCTTAAATCATCCTGATTAGATAAAGATTTATATAATTGTCATTTTTGATAAATTAGTTCATTCTATTTTTATAAATAGACCTACTCTAGCATGTACATTGTAACCTATAACATAATTATGTTTTTCCATCTTTGGTTCTTCTATTTAATAAAGAATTACCTAGTAGAGCTTCTCACATGTATGTTGACTTGTTGTACTTATATCATACTTGTATATCATGTTAGGTTTTTATTATGACTCGTGATTTTTGTGTAATAATTTTACCGAGAACATAAACATAATGAAATTTCATTATTCACTAGGATGTGTACCTTAACAAAAGATAGCTTCAATACTATTACTAAGGCCTTCTCCCATATTCTCAAAGTTAAGGTGTCATAAGAAAGAAGATGAATAGTGGTTTTCTTCTCCTTCGCCATCTACGACATCTTATCATACATGCATTAGGGATAATGGTTTTTTTTATAAATGACTCTTAAATTATAATAAATGATTCAAAAATTATAATAAATGACTTTAAAAAGAACAATTAATTTAATTGTTATATTATACACACACACACACAAACAAATATCAAGTAAATTAATGTTATATATATATATATATATATATATATATATATATAAACAAATAAACAATATTCTTTATCATGATTTATAAGCCATTGCTTAAAGTACTTGTTAAACTATATATATAACCTCAAGCTCATTTAAGATTTTTGGATACTAATCTAAATTAAATAATTTTATTTAGATTAGTTATAATTCTTTATATTATATAATTATAATTGTACTCCTTCACTTATTTGAAATTTAATGTAAACTATTTATTTTTTATTTAATACTTATTTATTTCTCTATGTTAAGATTCCATATGCCCATTCATTAAATTAAATAACTAATAGTTTCATTTAATCAATATCTTATTATTTCTCCAAGACTTTCCATTTAATTTATTTGATATGTTAACTTTTAAATTCACATACAATGTTTGTCATTATCAAAAATTATAAGTATCTTCAAGGGGGCACCATCAATCCTTTTAATAGAATATGAATTCTATTGATTATTAATATTCACCAAATAATTAATATAGTCATCTAATTTATTGATCACTCAAATCTATTTATAGATCTTACAATATGTGAATCAAAATAACTAATAATAAATGCATGTGATTATTAATTATTTCAAGATTAAGAACAATAGTATTCAAAATAACAATAATATATAGATTATTTTATGTTTCGGTATAAAACAATTACCCCAACTAAGTCCCATTCAATACACTCAAGTTTACTAGCACAAAAAGTTAGTATTTTTCCATTCCCCATAGTTAAGAAAAACCTAATAAAATCTTGTATTATAATCTTGCAAATAGTATATCCAACCCCATTTAGATTGTAAATAGAAAGTTTATATTCTGCAAGAACTGATAATTTTATCTTCTATGTATAAGTCAAACTCTTTGCAACAAATCAGTTATGATGTAGAATACAAGGCAAATGTACATTATGCATTTAAATGTAAAATCATCTCAATGTAAATTCCCATAAATTAAATAACAAAATGCATTAACCTTTTAGAATAAATATCAAATTCTAGGCATTAACCTTTTAGTAAACCTACATTCATAATACTCAAATGACTTTTAGTATAAATAAAATTCTAACATATTAACTTTTTTCATACCATGTTTTAAAATAGTGTAAAGCTTATAATTCCCTCCAAAATTATTACATGATTTAGATTTTAATTACAATTAGATTCTAAGGTGGAATCAACCTGATTCTTTACATGCATTGTGGTCTAAAATTAAAGTTTTAGTGAAATTATTGTTTATTTTCATTTAAATATTGATATGAATAAATGATAAAATATTTTATGTTCAATTTGATAGGAGGTTCTTCTATACATATGCACAAGGAATTATTTAAGATTTTGTAGGTTTAAGTGCAAAGCCTTTGTCTCACTTATAAATAAATAGAATTCTTGTCATCTACTCACACAAAAGCATGAAGTGAATATAATTAGGCATATAAGCATTACTTCTACCAATCATTTTATGTACATTACAAACATACATATGAGTTCTTAAAGACTAAGAAGAAAAAAGAAAAATAAAAAATCCATATAATTAGACATATGAGAATTACTTCTACCAATCATTTTATATACATTACAAACATCAATATGAGTTTACCACTATTATTCCTCTTCTTTTTTGTCAACTTCTTTATTGTTCTTATTATTCTTTTTCTACTTTTTGTTTTTTTTGTTTCTCTTTCATCATCATCATCTTCTTATTTGTTGCTCATCATTTTCAAATTAATTTTATATACATTTTATATACATTAACCTCATCTTCCTCTTCGAATTAATTTTTTTTATTTCTTCTTGTTCATCATCATTATTATATACTTTCTTATCATGATAATGATGATCATTTTATATTTATCATCTTTTTCTTATTTTTCATATTCTTCTTCTTATTTTTATTATTATAATTGTTTTTGTTTTTGTTCTTCTACTTATAATTCATCTTTTTTATCTTTTTATTTTTCTAATTTTTTTATTCTTATTTGTCTTCTTCAGCTTCTTCACCATCTTCTTTTTCAACTTATTCATCATATCCATCTTCTTCTTTTCTAATTCATCATCATTATCATCATTATCTAGTTCTTATTCTTTCCTTGCTTCTTCTTTTTCTTCTTACTCTTCATTCATATCTTTTCTTCTTCTTCTTCTACAAATTTATTTATTTCTTCTTTATCTTTTTCATATCTTCATCTTCTTATTCTTCTTCATCATCTTCATATTTTTATTCTTTTTTAGTCTTCTACTCTTTCAACATCTTTTTCTTTTTCTTATTCATATTATCATCAACCTCTTCTTTCTCAAGATAATAATTTTTAATATTTCTTCTCTTCTTTATCTTTATCTTCTTTTTTTCTTCATCTTCTTCTTTACTACTCTTCCTCTAGCTTCTTATCCTCCTCCTCTTCCTCCTCTGCCTCATACTTTTTTATATTCTTTTTCTTCAACTTCTTTTGCATCTTCTACGTCAACATCTTCTTCATATTTTTCTACATTGTTATCTTCATCTTCATCTCTATCTTTATCGTCTTTGTATTTTCATCCTTCCTCTTCCTCTTCTTCCTCTTCCTTTGCTTCTTCTTCTACTTCAATTTCTTAATCTTCTTCTTCTTAATCTTAATCTTCCAACTTATATATATATATATATATTCTTTTTTTATCTACTTCTTCTCCTTATACTTATATTTTTTTCTCCTTTTCCTGCTCCACCTATTCCATATTTTCATGCATCTTTTTCCTTTCTACATTTTTTTTCATCATTCTTCTCCTCTTCTTTAGTGTTTCTTCTTCTTATTATTCTTCTTCTTCTTCTTTTTGTGTTTCATTTTCTAGTTCTTCTGCTTCTTTTTCTTCTTCTTCTTTGTTTTTTTCTTATAATTAGATCTTCTTCCTCTTCCTCCTATTTATTAATATTATTATTTTTATTCTTCGTTTTAATCTTATTTACTTTATTATTATAATCTTATTATTATCATTTAGTTCTTTTACTTATTCATCTTTTTTTATTATTCTTTTATTTTTTATTTTTTCTAGTTTTTTACTTCTTTTCTTTTCCATCTAATTTTCTACTTCTCCATGTTTCTTCTTCTTTTTCTTCTTCGTCTTCTTTTCATTGTTCTTTCTTGTTCTTTTTTTTTCTTGTTCCTATTTTTGTCTTCTTTTTCTACCTATATTTCGTCTCTTTCGTATTCTTCTTCTACTTATTTTTTATATAATTCTTCTCACCCAAACCATCCTACTCTTCATCATCATCCTCCTCCTCCTTCTAATCTCCTTTATTATTTTTCTTCTTATTTTATTATTCTTCTTTTGCCTCTTCTTTCATTATACTTTTTAACTTTTGTTCTTCTTTTTATTCTATTATTATTATTTTTTCTTCTTCTTTTTCTTTTTCTACTTATTTTTCTTCTACTTGTTCTTCATTTACTTCTAATATGCTGCTCTCATTCTACCACTGACTTATTATTATTATTATTATTATTATTATTATTATTATTCTTTTTCTTTTTTTTCTTCTTCTAATTTATTTTCATCAACTTTTTCTACTTTATTTTCATCAACTTCTTCTTGTTGTTCTTCAATTTCCTCTTATTCTTATTATCTTCCTTTTTTTTTCTTGTATTTATGCTACTCCTTATTATTTATCATAATTATCAACATCATCGTTTTCATCATTTTACTCACCCTTATTCTTCTTCGTCATCATGACTATGACATCAACTTCTTCGCCTTCTTCTTTATTGATTATTATTCTTTTATTTATCTTTATTTGTCTTATACTACTTCTTCTTCTTATACTGATTCTTTTTCTTCTTCTTCTTATGGTGATTCTTTTTTCTTTCTTGCTGCTCATCATCATTTTCTTATTTTTCTACATCATCATCATCATCTTTTTTTTCTATTTCTTTTTATTTTTCTTTTAATTTTTCTTTATTGTTTTTCATCATCTTTTTCTTTTTTTGTTCTTTCTCTTAATCTTATTATGTTTCCACTTCTTATTCTTATGCTTCTTATTCTTTTCAACTACTTCTACCCCTCCATCTCCTCATCCACATCCTACTTTTTTTCTTATTCATCATCATCATCTTCTTCTTCTTCTTCTTTTTCTTTTTTTTTTCTTTTTTTTTCTTCTTCTACTTGTTCATCATAAGCATCTTCTTCTTTTTTTGTTCTTTCTCTTAATCTTATTATGTTTCTACTTCGTATTCGTATGCTTCTTATTCTTTTCAACTACTTCTACCCTTCCTTCTTATCTTCCACATCCTACCTTTTTTCTTATTCATCACTGTCGTCGTCTTCTTCTTCTTCTACTTGTTCATCATCAATATCTTCTTCTTCCTCATTTTATATGATATTGCTACAGCACCTCCTTTTGTTTTTTCTTATTCTACTTCAAGTTTTTCTTTTTCAACTTTTTTTTCTTCTTTGTCTTTTCTTCTTATTCTTCTTCTTCTTCTTCTTCTACTCCACATACTCTCCTTCTTATTATTATAATTCTTCTTCTTCAATAACATATTCTTCTTTTCCTTCTCCTTAGACTCTTCCTCCTCTTCTTGTTTGTCTTCAACATATTTTCTTCAAGTCTTCCTTCTTCTCCTCAGACTCTTCTTATTATTTATGTTCAATATATTTTTCTTTTTCTTCTTCTCCTTTTTTATTCTATGCTCAAACTACTCTTCCTCTCCGTCTTTGTTTTCTACATATTTTTCTACTTATTGTTCTATTTATTATTATCTATTGTTATTCCTATGTTTTCTTCTTCTTTATTTACATATTATTCTTTTTCATTGTCTAATCCTCATCTTCTTCATTTTCTTCTTTATCTGCTCTTTCATTATTTTTATCCTCTTCTTCTTTTTTTCATCAATGTTCTTCTTTTTCATTGTTTTTTTTCTTATTTTTTATCATCATCATAATAATTTTTTTCTTCTTCTACTATACTTTAGTCTTATTCTATATAATCTTCTTCTACCACTTTTTCTTCTTCTTCTTTGTACTCTTATTCTTCTTATTGTTGTTGTTAATCCTTAAACTCCATTTCTCTTTTTTTTTCATCTTCAACATTACTTTTTATTCTCCTCCTCAAATTTTTCTTAGTCATCATATCTTCTTCTTTTTCTCCTCTAGCTCCTCCACTTTTTCTTAGTCATCACTTCTTTTTCTTTACCTTCCTCTTCTAATTTTTTTTCACATAACCTTCTCTTATATGTCTTCATCTTTAACATGTTCTACTTTTATTTTTTTCATTTTTTTATTCTTCTTCTTCTTTTCTTTTCTTTCTCCTCTAACTTTTTCTCTTTCTTCTAGTTTATTTTGTTCTCTTTTGTATCTTGCCACAACTACTCTTTATCTTCATTTCTACATGTTTCTTTTTCCAATTATTCTAACTACTACTTATTTTTCTTCTTCTTTTTCTTCATCTCATCGTGCTCTTCTTCATCTTCTACTTTTTCTTCTTCATCTTCTACTTTTTCTTTTTCATCTTCTACTTTTTCTTCTTCATCTTCTACTTTTTATTTTTCATCTTATTCTATTTATATTCTTACTCCTCCTCCTCTTCATCTTTATCAACTTATTTTCTTCATTTACTCTCTTCTTTTTTTCTTATTCTTTTGCTCATCACCATTATTTTTTTTTCATATTTTTATTCTTATTATTATGTTTTTTATTTTTCTTCTTTATTCTTCTTATACTTATATTGTTTCTTCTTCTTTGTTCACCCCTCTTCTACTACTTATTGTTGTTCATTTTTATTCAACTTGCTATTAATTTTTCTTCTTCTTCTTCTTATTTTTCTTTTTCTTCTCTCTCTTCTTCTTGTTCTTCTTCTTATCATACTTTTCCTCATTTTTTGCTTAATATTTTAGCATCTTCTTCATCTTCCTCGTTTTGTTTTTTGCCTTAGACTATTGCACCTCTTTTTATTCATCTTCAACTTCTTTTTCTCATCATCATCCTCCTCCTCATTAGTCTCCTCCTCTAAGTCTTTATCTTCTCATCTTATTTTTAAACTTCTTTTCTTCTTCTACTTATTCTTATATGTTATTACTCTTTTTTTATCATCTTCTTATTTTTCTTATATTCATCTTCTTATTTTTCATATCTACTTGTTTTTTATTCTTATTCCCCCCCTTAATTTTTATCATCATCATCTTTTATTTCTTATTTTTCATCATTATCTTCTTCTTTTAGTACTTCTACTACTATTATTTCTTCTTTTTCTTTTTATCCTCTGACTCTTCATCCTCCTCATCTTTTTCTTCTTTAACTTCTTTATTTTCTACTTTTTATTTGCATATTTCTCTTTCTCTTCATCTTTTTAAACTATGTATTCTTTTTATTTTTTCTTTTTTTCTTATTATTATTCTTCTTCATTATCAACATGATTACCTTCATCTTATTTTTCTTCTTTTTATTCATAGTTTTTGTTGTCCTTATTTTCTTTTTTGTTCTTCTTCTTCTTCTCCCCATACTCAAACATTTCCTCCTTGTCTTCTTCATCTTTAATATCTTTTTCTTCTTACTCATCATCATCATCATCATCATCTTCTTCTTATTCTTCTCCTTAGACTCTTTATGACCTCATCCTCTTCATCTTCATATTCAACATTGTATTCATTTTCTTCTGCTTATTCTTATATGTTGCTACTTTTTATGATACTACTTGTTCACATGATATTTTTATCTAAACTTATGTCCTCTTTAGGATTTATATGACTCATATATATGTAAATGTTTATTTGATGAATTTAATTACTCAATGAACTTTGTGGACTATGTCACAAATGATTAGTTTTAGCATTGTGAAAAAATGTTAAAAAGTTTTTGACATCATTAATGGGAATTATTAAATTTGATTAGTTAACTTGAGTTTATATTTACTATCCTTTCAAAATAATAGTTTTTGTTTCTAGTTATTTGTATAATAATTGTTGCATTATGTTTGTGTTGTATATGTATTTTTTCTTTCTTTGTGTTTTTTTTTGTTTATCTTGTATCCAAATCAAATGATATGAACCAAAATACTAGAATTGAGTTAATGGCTCTAAACCTAGAAATTGATAGAACATGAAGATCACTTTTGAGATAAAGAGATGAGAGAGGGAATATGAAAGGAAATGGTTGCAATGAAAACCACCAAAGTAGTGAAGAAAAAGCTATCTAACAACTCATTCCTCATTATACCTTAGGAGATTATTGGTGAAAAATTATGATAGATAGTTATCATGGGATTTGGATGCAACTAATCCAAATAAACTACTTTTTGTGAATCCTAGTTTGATAGTCATGACCAATAACATTAGTATAATGGATAATTTTTAGAAGACCCAAATAGTCATGTCATAACTTTTTAAGTATTGTGGGACATGATGAAAATGAAAAGAGTTAGCTTGGATGCTATAAGGTGGACACTTTTCCCATTCTTTGAGAGATAAGGCCCAAAACTGGATCTAAGAGATTAAATGAGAGGTGGGATGAACTTTTGCAAGCTTTTCTCACCAACTTCTTCCCAACTTAAATCACCTCAAAATTAAGGGATTAGATAAGTCAATTCTAATAAGAGGAGTAGGAGAGTGTATATGATGCCTATGATTAATTTTAAAAACTTTTGAGGATAACATACACTTGAATTATAGTTCTAAGTTCTAACTTTCTTTAATAGAATGAATTACATGATGAGGAATATGATTGATGTTGTATTTTGTGGTTCCATCATGAGTATATCACTTGAGAAAGAATACTTTTTATTTTAAGATCTAGTAAAGAAGAACGACCAAACTTTAAATGACTAAGCATTTAAAAGAATGTAAGAAAGAGTTTTGAAGTTTGATAAATTAATG
Source organism: Sapria himalayana (assembly GCA_029783825.1). Taxonomy (NCBI): domain Eukaryota; kingdom Viridiplantae; phylum Streptophyta; class Magnoliopsida; order Malpighiales; family Rafflesiaceae; genus Sapria; species Sapria himalayana. The sequence goes on along the minus strand of JAREIK010000088.1, from coordinate 8,986,583 downwards.
AAAATTGAGGACAAAATGGTTTTGTTTTTCAACAAATTTGGAGCCCTAAATAATAAGCAACCAAGCATGAGAGAATTTGTTGTTTTGAAATATTATAAAATGGCTAATTTCAACCCTATGTATCATGGGGAGGAAGCCAAAGTTTTGTAGATCAAATAACTTTTATTTTGACTCAATAATGAAACCTCCATGCACTACTATCCAAACAAAAGAAATCATGAAAGCTTATTATATGAAAATCATGGAAATATGCATCAGAACATGGGGCAATTCTACAAAAAATCTTGGAGTAACTCAATGAGATACTAAATACATGGAGCCTAAAATTCTAATTATAAAAACTTAAAGGAGTATAAAAATAATCACTAGAAGACAACATTTTTACCTTACTCATGGATACAAAGAATTGTATTTGTGTATTTTGATCTTGTTCAATTCATTTCATCTAGTTCTCCTATGAATCATTTCTCTTCTTTGTAATCATGAGTAAGGCAGAGATGTTGATAATCAACTTGGGAAACTAATATCAATGAAAAAGAAAAAAAATAAATGGAGTATTGAGTAATATTAAGGAAATGTTGAAGATGTGCGTGTCCGTAACACTTAGAAGTGGTAAAAAGTTAGAAAGGTAATAAGCAGAAGTGAAAGCCAAATTTGAACCTAGAATAGAGAAAGAAACTATGACTATTGAAGTCATAACTTTTTTCCAAAGTAATGGTGCCCTCCACCATGATATATTCTAAAGCCATAACATTTGATGTCATGATATTTTCCAAAATTATGGCATGTATAGAACTCACCGCCCAACTCATGCACCTAGCCATGAAACATGAAGAAGTAAAGAAGAAAAATAAGATATAAATTACCTAAAGTAATGGACAGAAAAGTGTGCCTAAAAAATGATTATGAAAATAATAAATAAAATCGCACACCTAACATTTCTTTTCTAACATATTCTAGAAGGGGACAGCGGTGTGAGTAATTTGAAAAGTTTCTCAACATCTTTTGAAAGTTGGAAGTTAAATATTTTTTGCTCAAGTTAATTATTTTATTCACACCTAATATTTCTTTTACTCAAGTTAATTATTTTTTGCCAGCACAAGCGACTTGACTTAGTCAAACTTCTCAACAACCTCTAAGATTATATAAGTTGAGGATCCCTTGCTCTATTGGATGAAAATGTGGAATGGAAAAGGAAGCCTACATGAATTGATTGGCTGAAAGAAAGTTAGAGACATATAGAATCGTGAACATGAACAAGAAGTATAGGGAAATCATTCAACATAAAATTCTTAGAAAATATAAAGATCCTAAAGGTCCCTTGATTTTGTTTATCATTGGGGAGACCACATTATAAAAAATACTATGTGATTTAAGATCAAGTATTAATTTGGTATCATTTTTCACAATGTGAAGATTGAACATTAGTAAGATTATTACAAAATCTATCTCATTTCAAAATTTTGACCAATCGATCAAGTTTCTGAGAGATATTATTAAAGATATGTTAGTCAACATTGGAAAATATATATTTTCTATGGATTTTGTTGTGCAAGATATGGAGTAAGATCAGTATGATCTATTGATCTTATAACAATCATTTTTAGCTATTAAATAAGCATTAATATATGTCAAGAATAGAGAATTCATACTTTATGTGAGCAAAGAGCAAAGAAAATTTTTATCATTCTCTGGCAAAGAGAGAGCAATTATTATCATTCTCTCCTTTTCTTAAAAATAAGCCCATGTTTTCTCAAAAATAGAAAATGAAAACAAGAACCCAAATAGCTTTTCATGGAAAATGCAGAAAACATGAAAATGAAAACGAAAAAACATCAAATCAAACAGCACCCTAACCTCTGCAAAAATTTTAAATTCTAAATGATGATGAGGAAGATTGTTGAAGAATATATAGTCTTTTAGATACTATTATGAAACAAAATATAGAGTTTTGATGGGATAACTTTATAGAAGATTATTGTCTAGAAGAAGATGAAGAAAATAATGCACTAGAGGTACTTTTGAATGAAAAAAATAGTATAAGTGATTGCAAATATAAACACTACTATTAATTCTCAACATTCTTCAAGGTCATTTTTTTAGAGGATCAAATTCAAACTACTCTAATGATGTAAACTAAGAGGTTGAAATAATGGAATTACTAATTAAAGAACAAAAAAAATTATAGAGGGAATTTTTTTTAATGTAGAAGTAGAAGTTAAGAAAAATCCACAGCTAATAGTTGGTTTGCTGGAAGAAAATGGAAAGGCAAAGATAACAATCATTGAACATATAGAAAAAAATGATGAGATTGTAGCTATATCAAAAAAGTCATGCCTTCTAAAGAAGTCACAACTTTACTAGTTTACTTGTTAAATCAATAATGAAAGTCCTAGCAAGAGAGAAAGCATCGACATTGGAGAAACAAATGTTTAACGAAGAAGCCATGATATTTTCCAAAGAAATGAAAAATATAATCTAGAGAGTAATTCATAATTTCATAACTTTACAATAAGTCACATCCTCATCAATGATGATCATAAGCAATGATGTCATGACTTTTCACCAAGTTGTTGAACTCTTAAAAGAATATTTGATGGAACGATTCTAAAAGATAACTCGATGTTGAAGAAGAATTCAGGAAGACAAGAAGAGGAGAAAGATTATATTGATAAAATTTCCTGGAAAACTAAAATTACTGATCAAATTTGAGATTTGATGAAGGTATAGCTATGGATATTAAATATAGCACTACTGAGGAGGCAACCCAATAATTTACTTTTTTGTGTTATATGATGTAGTAAATAATTTTTTTTTACATATAGATATACTTACATACTTGTACATTGTATGCACCCAAAATGAATTCATGACCCTCAAATCTATAAAGCCACATACATTGAAGAAATAGCTAGACATATATTATCTACTATCAATATCTCCTACATAGTTAGAATTAGAATATTTAGCTAGCATGAGTTCATATTCATTACCAAATATCAAACCCACATCACATGTCCCCTTTAGGTACCTAAGTATTTTTTTTATAGCTTTCTATTGCTCTTGATCAGGGTTTATTATAAACCTACTCATTGCATGAGTAATATTAGGTTTGGTGCACATCATGAGATACATAAGGCTCCTAACAGCACTAGAATAATGAATCTTAGACATTTATTTTATATCATGTTCAGATTGAGGATAGAACTCCAATAAAAGATGGAGGTTGGAAGCATATGGCATGGACATAGGCTTACAAGAAGTCATTTCAAAAATAGATAGAATTTTTTGAATATATAATTTTTATGAAAGAAGTAATTTTCTTTTAGTTCGATCTTTGAATATTTCCATGCCTAGAATTCTATTTTTCCTTCCTAAATTTTTCATATCAAATTCAGAACTGAGAAGATTCTTCAATTCCTGAATGTTAGATTTATTTATGGTAGCGATAAGCATATCATCACAAACAAAAATAAGTAGATATATAACTCATCTTTTAGCCTTCTAAAATAAATACAGATGGCATGGTCATGCCTACTGTATTCATGACTAGACATGAAATAGTCAAATTTCTTGTACATCAGACGAGAAGCTATTTAAGTCCATAAAGGAACTTCAGAAGTATTCACACATGGGTTTCTTTACTTGATACCTCCAAGAAGATTCATAATTTTTAGTTCTAGTCTTCTAGATTATATCCATATCTATCAATACCCAAATATAATATTAACATAACTATACTCATAAATTAAAATATTCATCACAATACAAAATATTACCAACCCTAAAATTCATTTTAGTTGTACATTGGGAATAAAATCACATGAGATATAATCAAAGACATATTATAGATTCTAGTGTTCCCAATGAATGCCTAAACATGAAACTCTAATTCTAATTGATATTGCTTGTTATCACCTTAAACTTTTCATATATTGGGGTTGATATGCGTCCCATAAAGCATTTCTTCTTCAACTCTCTCTCCTCTTTCTTTTCTTTTCTAAGTGTAGCTTTATTTTTTGGGATTCATGTGATATTTCTAGTTAGAAGTCACAACATATAATTAAGGTTGTGACTTTTTTATTTCTTTGAACTCCTCTATAGCACAAATGTTATAACATTGGGAATGACTATGACTAAGAAAATCTTTATGTAACACAGAATCATAATTCTAGGAATTAGTTTTGGCTTGTGAGCAAAATTTCATAGTGCTTGGATTTCCAAAACTAAGTAATCACAATATGTAATTTAAAATCATGACATTGGAAATTTGCTGCGACTGAGAAAAACTATCTATAACAACAAAGTTGTGGCAATAAAAATTAGCTATGACTTTAGTCTTGACTTGAATAAAATATTGCAGTACTAAGATTACCATAATTTAGTTATTGCTCTCTAGGAACAAAAAATCATGATAGAAAATAGTATCATGAGACATATCCTTTGATGCTTTGGTTTTGCTTTGAATAAGTTATGCCTTAAGAATGTGTCATGACTGCTTGTACTAATGGGATACTTAGTTGCCTCAACATAAAAATAATATCATGGCCATTAAGTAGTTTAGAGCTAACATATCTATTGTCGTGACTCTAAGAAAATGTCATGGGCATGATGATTGTATTACATAGTGAAATAATTATATCAACTCGATGGTAGAGTTATGACTTACAAAGAAAATTATGACTATTTTGGTAGAGTTATAAATAAGAACAGATGTCATATTACTTAATGATAATATGGAAGATATACTTAAGTGATGATAAAAGAATTATCATGACCCCTCATTGCTTCTTTCTCATACAAGTCTCTATTCCACCGATTCCACTGAAATACACTATGATTTCATTAATATTCATTAAATCCTCTAAAAATTGGAATTTAGTGAATCTCTTTGATACATACCAATGCATGTAAATATGCCTAATTTCACTTACAAAATGAAATAATTTATTTGATATTTTGACTACCGAACAAATCTCCCTAATAAAAGTATTTTTCATCCCCGAGAAATAAATCTTTCTCCAAATAATCATACCAAAAGAGAACATATTTATGATGACCATGACTAGGTTTAAGTGTCATGGTGGGATTTTATTTTGGAGATAGGATTCATAATTTTGAGATTTGTTGGGAAGTGTGTGATTCAAGTTATGAAGCATTTACTCATTACTTAGCATAAAAAAAATTCTTGAGTTGCCTCTCAAGTAGTGCTACCTTTAATGTCCATAGCTAGACCTGCTTAATATCTCTATTTTGGTCTATAACTTTGATTTCTAGACCAACTTCTTCATAATTTTTTCTTCAGCTTATCTTCCTGATTTCTCATTCAACATCATGAAGTTCTTTAACACTTATTCATCCAGACATTCTACCATGGATGTCATGATTTTGGAAAGTGGTATGGCATCATTACATATGGCTTCTTTGAAAGTTTCATGAATTTTAGTCTGATTGTGACTTATGAAATATCTCTCTGAATCACATTATTGGTGGATTTGCCTCCTATAATGACTTACATCATTATTTCCACATAAAAATTCATAGCATTAGCATCAATCGAAGTCATGACTTTGTTTATTATAATTACTTCTTTCTCATTTTTTTTGGATGTTCCACCATTATTAGTTTGCCCTTGTCTTTCCTTTCTAGCATGTCAATGATCAAATGAGATTTTTTATTGCTTGTCCTCGGGTAACCATCTTGAGAGTCTCCTCGGTAGCTACTATATGATGTTGTATTGAGAGCTTCAACTTTTCAATGTTTTTGCATCTTCAGAGTTACATGATTTAGATTCCCCTAAATTTATGACTTTAAATAAGGCTACAACTTCACTGTAGTATTCATCTTCATCTACATTTTCATAGTTTTTGGTTAGGATTCTATATTATTTTTTTTATCTTCCTTGGATCAACACTCTTCTATGAACTCTTTCTATCTAAAATTTACTTTTTATTTTATCATGATGCATAAGAGGCTATCTATTGTTTATCAATCTTCATCACAAAAATCTAGATTTTGTAGGCCATTATAGAGGTTAAATTTCACTTGTTATTTTTTCACCCAAAGCATAAATTCCATCCCAATTAATGGCTATCTAGTGGATAAAAACATCCATCCCAAGATCAAAACATCCATCTCAATTAATGGCTATATAGTGGATAAAAACATATATTCCAAGATCAAGAGAACATATCGATCTTCCTTGATGCCAAGCACAACAAAATAAGTCAAAAAATTAAACTTATCTACTTTCATCAAAACATCTTCATTTACTCTATTAAAAAATTCAATAGAATGATCAACTATTTAGAGTGAGAGGGTAGTTAGAATTATCTCACCAAGGTTTAATATCTATATTATGAATAATAGCATCAAGTTCATACTTAATCTCAAGTCACATTAAGCCTTTCAAAAAAAAACTCCCCAATTATGGGTGGAATCATAAATCTTCCCAGATCTTCTATCTTTCTTAGATATTCATGTTGGATGATGATACTATACTTCTCAATCATATTTACCATTTCATAAGTCTTTTTTTTCCTAATCATTACATCTTTCATAAAATTCATGTAGTTTGACAATTGGGCTAAAGCTTTAGCAAATGGAGTGTTCACCTTCAACTTCCAAAAACTAATTAGAAACTTCTTTAATGTTTCATCTTTCCCTTTTTAAAATATTGTAGAAATTATATATTAGAAGATAAATGATTAGTTTTGACATAATCTTTCAATTACAAATCTTTTTTAATCAATGCATATGGTAAGATATATTTCCTCCTCCTTCATTTCTTCATTTAACTCTACTAGTGGTAAAAACTTAGCAATTAGTTCTCATAATGCTACATCTTTGGAAAATGTTACTGCATGTTGTGGCATGATGTAGGAAGATTTCATTCCATACTTTCTTTCATTGAAGGGTAATGTCACGACTTTAGTGAAAGTCAACTTCTTTAGTCACAACTTTCCTTCTATGAAGGCTTTCCTTTCAACTTTCATTTTGGATTGTTGCCCCTCTAATTCTTTTCCACTTCTCAGTGTAACGGACATGTATATTTTCATAGATTTTTCTTTCTATCACTAGCTAATCCTTTCTCATTCTTATTTTTCATTAAGATTTCTAGTTATCCAAGTTGATTTTCAATGATTTTTATCACCACATTCATGTGTTCTATCCTCATTTCAATTAGTTTCATATGAGTATTTTGAAGATTATTTTTTTTTTCATTTTAATGAGTAAGCCTATAACATTATCTTTAAATCATTGTTTTTTTACTTTGAAGAGGAAGTATTGGCATGAAATACCAAGTAAATAGTATTGGCATTTTGGGAGTAAAATTATTTTGGACATTATTTTTTTACTTTAAATAATTGTTTTTTTACTTGGCATGAAATACCACCAAATTTATTTTGTACATTATTTACTTGGCATGAAATACCAAGTAAATAGTATTGGCATTAAATAATTGTTTTTTTACTTTAAAGAGTATGCCTATAAGATTATTTTGGACATTATTTTTTTTTCATTTGAAATACCAAGTAAATAGTATCATTTTGGGAGTAAAATATGAAGTATTGGCATGAATACTAATGGTTATCAAAGAAATTTCATTAAAATTTTATTTTGAAGAGGAAGTGATAAATATTTGTAAAATCAGAGAGAAACAGATAAGTTTAGTGGACTCAATGAAAAAAAAATTGTGAAAGAGAGAAGTGATATCCTATGACTTATATATTCTCTCCATATTAAACTTAAGTAGTTATGATATTTTTTTTAGCTATAACTCTACTAAAATAGTCATGATATTCTTTGTGTGATATGACTTTACTGATAAGTTGACATAATTATTTTATTGTGCAACATAATCATTATGTCCATGATAATTTTTTAGAGTTGTGGCCGAACTAGCTCCAAACCACCTAATAATCACGATATTATATTTATGTCATAGAATCTCTAAGTGTCCCATTGGTAAAAGTAGTTGCAACACATTCCAAAGCAGTGACTTATTCAAATAGAGCCAAAAACATCAACATATGTATGTTGCAATATTATTTTTCATCATGAATTTTTATTCCAAAGTGCAATGAAATAGTCACAACCATTCATAATGCTTCAAAACTTCACCTAAAAGTCAAAACCAAAGTTATGACCAATTCCTATTACTATGATTCTATATTTTATATTATAGAAAGTAATGACTCAATCATGGCATTCAAAGTGCCATTACACTTGGCTCATAAAGACAACATCAATGTTGCGGCCTTCTAGTACTATGACTTTATGTTATAAAAAGAATGAAATCGGTCAATATAATCTTATTATCATAGTATTTTGCACATTAACACAAGACCAAAGTCATGACTACATACCAATGCTAACTTTATGTCATAGAGTTAAGTATCGATCATGACCATTCATAGTACCATGACAATTATGCTTCATAAAGGATCCAAAGAGATGATAGAGTCATGACCTCAACTTTATGCCTTAAAATATATCTTAAATTGTCACATTGGGTTTTAAAGTATAAAAGCTACACTTAAAGAGAAGAGCAAAATGATAGAGCAATTAGAGGTGCAAAAGAAGATCATGATTCATGACATATTCCAAGCCCAAGCATCATAACATCGACCTCAATTAGGAGCAAATCCAAGGTGAACAACAAGTAAATTCGATTGAAATTCCAATTTTCTTCTTGGATATTAGTTTAGATGTTCATTAAAAATATTAGAATCCCTGAGATGACTTTTCATATATCTCATATGTGATTTTATTTCTAATGTTTAGTTAAACTGAATTATAGAGTTAATTATATAAATTGTATTGTGATTGATAATTGAATTAATGAGTTTATATTTGGTTTATAAAATGTTTGGATCATAATAGAAGTGGATGCACTTGAGAACTAAAAATTAAGATTTTCATGAATATGTTGGTTTATGTATGTTGGCTATGGAGGATAATAATATGTATGTCATGATATATACTTATATAGTTCGAATATAAAAAAGTGACCACTCTTCTAATCTTAATAGTGAGATAACTAATATGTAAAAATCAAAAGTTCAGGTATATTAATCATAATGAGTATGAATCTCACAAAACCAACAACATGAATATATTAAAGACCAATCCATTATGTACAATCAAGCTGAACTAACCTCGGGATAATATGAGGGTTAAGTAGAATATATTTCCTAGTAGTTTCATCATAGTGTTGGAGTTATGTGTTGGAAGAGGTGGATGATGATAGGCATGTCATGAGACAAATGTAAGTGGGAGAGACTCTTATAGTGGTGATGGCCATGTGAATCATTTTCACTTGTATGATTTCCATAGATAAAATTCTTGAGAAGATATATATTTAATTATAGTAAGTGCAATACTCATGAAGCCAAATGCACAAATAAATTTAGTACCACATTATTTCAATTTATTGAGATAATTAAATGTTTGAGAATAGAAGTATAGATTTGAAGTAATTATCAAGGATAGTTAATATTTTGACTAAAAGGAGTATACGTGATAATTACCCTTGCATTGATCAACATGATATTTTTGGTGTTAAAATATCAAGAGGATAATTATGAGTAGATCATCCTTGATAGTCAAAATTCAATGGATGATGGTCACCTTATATATCAAGAGGAAAACTATGAGAAAATCATTCTTGGTAGTCAGAATCCAATAGTTGATGGTCACCTTATATGCCAAGAGGGTATGTAGGCACTTTCACTCTAATGTACCATTTGTTTAATAACTAAATATAACATGAACCAATCTCTAAGAAACATTATCATCCACAAGTATATGTGTCAACCTTAGAGTATGAGTATATTTTCTTATATCAAGTACATCTATTCAGCTCATATAATCATTAGTTCATTATTGACCAACCAAATTATTGAACAATATCTATGGAATTAATATCTAGACTTACATCCACTTTATTACTTGTATGAGCCCTTATATATACATATCAATATGGAACAATGCTGTTATGTCATAATTAATATACATATTGAATTTAAAGTAAGAAATTTGAAAAAAAAAATTAAAATAATAATTCCACAACCATAATTGGTGTATTGTGGGGGGATATTTGGGCTATATATGCTAGGCTAGGACTTAGATCTAGGTAGGCTAGAATAACCGAGCATGAACCAGCTCGACTCAGCATGACCCATTATAGCCCTACACAACCCAGCCCAAATCCGACCAGCCTCGGGCTAGTCTTGTTGTGCCAGGTCGGCCATTTATAAGGCATTGCATGGCACGGTGACGTGACTGAGCCACTAAAAACCAGGTTGTTTTGGCATGCCTAGGGGTTCTAATGATATGAGAAACTCGTAAGCTACTCGAACCCAAATCAATCACAACTCAGGCAAAATCGACTTGAAAATCTCATGAGAAACTCAAAAATATTTTATATATTAAATTTTCAAAGTTTTTTAATTTGATCTTTACTTTAGCCTTTAGGTATGTCATAACTCATAACTCATTAATAATATATTTATATATTTTATAATCTGAAAAAATCAAAAATTTTAACATTTATTTTTGATGGTTTTCCTTATCCTTTTCCCTTACATAGCTTTTGCCGATTTTTCCGTATAATTTTTATTTTTTTTGAAATGAAGAGGCATCTAACTCGACTTGACTCGACACGAACATGATAATGGAGCCATCCAAGAACCGAGATGGATGAGACGGAGTTCCTAACCACTTTTATGGTGGCAGACAAAAGCCTCTTCTCCTCCACCAAATTCTGGTACTTGAAAACATATGAATCATCACTCCTATTGAATGAGTTCATGGCCACCCATGCTCTCATTCATTCTTTTTGTACAAGCAATCCTTTTATCCGATTTCAAGCTGCTGGATGCCGACGTCCTCACGTTGCTTTCGGAAAAATGATTGGTGGATTCTACTAGTGTCAAAGCAACTCCAATGGGAGTTGCCAAATATGGGGTTCCAAATATCATTTTGGCACCTTGAATAGTGTTTTGGCACCTAAAAATTTTTTTTTTGCTAAATGGTAAGTGCCATAATGAGATACCATTTTAATACTTTAATATATATTTTTTTAATTAATCTTTTAAATTCCAATTTAAAACATAATAAATAATGACTAAAAAATAAAACCCCGCTTTTTCATAACTCCCATGGCCACTACCTTTTCCTTGATTTTAAAAAATATGGGTCAAATTGAGACTCCTAATTGATGATTGTTTTTCTTATTTTTTAAATACTAACATGGCAAAGATTTGGTAAAATAAGAATTTTGTATTTCATTATATGAAAACATAATTATTTGTTGGTTTAATATATTAAAAAATAATTATTTTTTGATTTAGTGCTCCAAATCATAAAACAAATTTTTTACATTAAAAGACAATTATTTTTGGTTAAGAGTACCTAATTTTAATTTTCTAAAAAAAAATTCAATTAAGAGTGCCAGCCTTGTCCTTGCATTTAAAAGAGGGTGATTGGACCAAAGATGTAACAAATTAAAAATTTTATTTTTTATAGAACAATATCATTTTGGGTTTTCCAAAATCATGCTGATATTTCTTTTTTCAAAATCTTTTTTGTTTAGTTGAGATTTAAAAAGTTTTTTTCATAGTTTTTTTTTTTGAGAGAATATGTAATAATACATTATCTTGAAAATAATAAAAATTTAATAACCTAAGACTTAAGGTTTGTTGTTTAGTCATTTAGGATACCACACTTAAAAATAATTAAATTTTGAGCACTCAAAATTCCATTTCCCAAAATATCTTTATATGCTCAAAACAACACCATTATGTTACAAAAGGAAATATAAAACAAAATAAATTGGGTGTGTGAGTGTGCGTGTGTTTGTGTGTGTGTATTTGTATGTGTTTGTAGAATATGTATATATTGTACATATATATACAACATAGATACATATAATCTACAAAAAAAATTGAAAACCTTTTCTAATATACATAGTATAATATATATATATATATATATATATATATATATATAGTGTACGAATATATAATATATATGTATGCAATATGTGTATATATATTGCATAAAGATAATGTGTATATACACAATATATATAATATGTAAATACAAGGTATATATAGACACATAATATGTATATTGTGTGTGTGTCTGCTTATGTTAATGTGTGTGTGTGTGTGTGTGTGTGTGTGTGTGTGTTATCATAGTTAGGTAAAATTCATCCTCTCACAGACAAAAAAAAATTGCTACCACAATAGATAGTAACGAAATAATTTAAATTAATAATTTTTTTCAAAATCATGAAAAATATATTAGTTATTTTAAATTGACATAAAAATCAACCAATAGATGATGCAAGATAGAATAGTAGCTTGGTGGAAGACATCTTGGCCATTAGAGAGAATATATTGAGATGATCAACCACAAATATATGTTGTACAAAAAATATACATGCAAAAACTAGAAATTCACATGATACAATCTCACACAAAAATGAATTATCTAATCATTTATAAATAGGTAGTAAAATTAATTGAGTTAGCTCACAAGTTATGTGCTCATAATCAAAGTATCAGCAACAAAACCAAAAATAATATTGTGTGTATAAATATTTAGAATATCAAGCATAGAGAAAAGAGAAGTAAATTGAGGTTATTCTCTCAAGTTCTTCACAAATATGTCAGCTAGCTAATCTATTTTTGAATATAGAGTATGGTAATTATCTCTTCCTAAATCATCTCTCTAAAAAGATAAGGTCTGCTTTAATATATTTTATCTGCTCATGAAATACTAGATTTGATATTATATGTCTTACTTCCAATTATCATAACAAAATATAGTGAGAAAATACATTATAAATATGAACTCCTTGTGTAGGTGTCCAATCTAAAGAGTCTCGTAGTTAATTATGATCATTTCTTTGCACTTAACCTTTGTAATGGGTATTGAGATAAATATATATATCTTATTTTTTAGGAGATAGGATTTTCTCTAAGAAAACTACAACAACCTATAGTAGATAATATGTTAGTATAAGCTAGTGCCCAAATAGAATCTAAATAATTTGTTAGTTTAAAATGTTCATTATCACTTAATGAGATACCATATCCTACAACTTTTTTATAAATCTAAGTATGCAAAGAGATGTATCAAGGTGAGCTTTTCGTGAATAATGTAAGAAATATATACATATATTGATTTATAAAAATAAATCTAATATAATAATATGTCACATAGTTAATCTTCCTTTTAATTTTGTATATATAATTGACTCAACAAGATGAGTTGTATTAGATAAAAAATTTGTATCAACTCAATAAGAGTATATATTATAGAACAACCCAAAATGTCAATACATAAGAGGGTATCCAAGATATATATTTTTTGGCAATATATTATCTCTACTATCATAACGCATCCCAATCTCAAGAAAATATTTGAGTCTCCAAAAATTATTCATCTGAAATTATGACTAGAAATACTTATTGAGTTGCATGATTCCAAAAGTATCATATCTTATAATGAGAATATTACTTACATATACAATCAACATAATAAACCTACCATATGAGCTCTTATAAAAAAAATAAGGAATACTTCATAACATACTAGTGTTAACCAAAATAAGTAATAATGATGAAAAATCTCGTAAACTAATTTTTTAGCGATTATCTCAAGTTGTTTAAGGCCATTTACAACTTGCAAACTAGATCATGAAACTTTGTTTTAGCTTGAAAATCAGGTGGTGGTTCCATATATATCTCTTCCTCAAGATTATAATGGAAATAAATATTCTTCATGTCTAATTGATGTATCATTCATTTGTGAAAACAAAAAGAGATTTGAGCATCTAACATAAGTTCATCTTGGCCATTGAAGATAAAGTATCATGATAGTGAACTCTAAAAGTATCATTCAAGAAGGTCTATTGATCAATACAACTAAGTATTTATCATGAATAATAGACCTTCTTGAAGGTCAATCTACTTATCTTCGAGTTTCATGAGACTGAAGAATATTTATCTTTTCACTCATAACTTGACATTATTATGGACGAGATAATATCTTGAAAGAAAATTTGAGTATCCTAATATTATCATGAGAATTAGTAAAAGAAGCATTAAAATAAATATTAATAAATTCATAGAAAATGATAATAGAAAGTGTCAATAACAATCACATGGAATCCTAAATCTATAAATAGAAAAGGAACAACTAGGGGTAGTCCACAAGTTAGGTACTCCAATCAAAAAATATATGAAATAAAGAAAAAATAAATAAAAAATTGCAACTCCATATTTAGAGGAAAGAGAAGTGAGATACGACTTGTCCAAGATCTTCATAAATATATCTACTAGTTGGTCCGCTATATGTATATAAGGTGTAACAATAGTATCATCTTGGATCTTCTCCTTAATAAAAAAACAATCAACTTCTATGTATCTCATTCATTCGTAAAATACTAGACTGACTATTATGTTTCTCAATATCTAATTATTATAATAGAAATTAGTACGAGAAGTAGGTACTCAATCTGCTCATAAATGTGTCTAGTCTAAAGTATCTCATAATTGGTTATTATCATGACCATGACACATATATTGAATCTCGAGACTACTATCTATATTTTATTTTTTCAGAAGAAAAAAATACTTACTAAAAAGTAGAATTTCACATGGTAAATCTTCTCTCTGTGTAAGTTTGTGCCCAAGCCCAATTGGAATCTAAAAAGTTAGCTAGTTGGAGGTGATAACAATATTTGAGTCTCTCCTTAAAAAGTATAATTTACACAAAATTACCTTCTATGTGATAAACACAATATATTTTCTATCATTAGTCCTCTCTCTATCACAAGAAAATATCTAATTTTCTTAATATCTTTTATTTAAAACTATGACAAAGTACTTGAGATGGATGATTCATAACTCATCATTTCGCATAATAATAATGTCAACTACTTACACAATTAGTAATATAAACTTGCAATCTAAGCTTATCAAAAAAAAATAAAAAATAATCTATAATACATATGTGTAAATTAAAAAAGGTCAATATAATAAAAACTTTGCAAACTACATCTTTGGTGATTGCTTCAAGCCATATAATTTATTCTCTAATTTACAAACTAAATCTGACTATTCAGTCAATGCTCAAAAACTAGGTGGATGCTCTATATACAATTCCTCAAGGTCACCATGAGGAAAGATATTATTCAAATATAAATGATGTATCCTCTATCTATGATATATGTAGTAATATAAGTATTTATATTTAGATCATATTGGTCATTGAGAAGAAAGTATCATATTAATTCACTCTAGATATCCAAGCAAGCCTTCTTACAATGAGCTTTGTGCTTTGGTGATCTATTTTCTCGTCTTAATTAGTCTTCAATGTCAACATCCACAATCGACCATCAATAAACTTTCTCAAAAGTTCAAGTATTGATGTCCTAGTATTATTAAAGTGAAGGATACATCTCTTCTAGGATTATGCGACTCCATATTGTATATATACATAGTATATACACGATATATATATATATATATATATATATATATATATATATATATATATATATATATTATGTTTAAATATTTATACACATAATATATATATATACTATTTATATATATGCTTGTGTGTGTGTATATATATAGATACCTAGTATATACATTATATATACTAGGTATTGAATGAGCTTAAATACAAGCAAGAGTAGATACTCTAGGTCACAATCCAGCTAGTGCAAACAAGAGTCAATGAGCCATGAGTATTGAATCAAGAACCCAATGTAAATTTGTATTTGACATCCCCCCCCCCTCAAACTCATGGCGGTTTAAGAGAAACAATTTTGAGTTTGGAAGTTGAGAGAAAACAAACTGAAGTACGAGTGTTCCTTGAAGTAGATGATAGTGGATGAAGTGATAATCAATCTCAATATGTTTGGTATGTTCATGGAAGACAACATTATGAGCAATTTGAATAGCACTTCGATTATCACATTGAAGTGTAGTTGTAGTAGAACAATTAATGCCTAGATCCTGAAGTAACCAACATATCCAGATAAGTTCTGCTATTGTATCTGCTAATGCTCTATATTCTTCTTCAGTGCTGGAACGAGCAACAACTGATTGTTTCTTACTTCGCCAAGAGATAAGATTATCTCCTAGAAGAAAGCAATATTCTGTAGTAGATCGTCGGTCAGTGAGATCAACAGCCCAATCTGTATCTGAATATGCATGAAGAATTAATGAAGAATGGGAAGAAAAATAAAGACCATTAAATATGGTGCCTTTTAAATAATGAAGAATCTTAAGGACAGCAGCATAATGAAGATATCTAAGAGTAGCCATAAACTGACTGACTATATGAATGGCATAGGAAATATCAGGGCGAGTAATAGTGAGATAGACTAGACTCCCAACAAGCTATTTGTAGAGAATATCATTAGATAGTAATTCACCATAATGAGAATCGAGGCGACAATTATACTCAATAGGTGTGTCGACTACCTTGTTATCAGTGATACAGGCTCAAGAAATAAGATCATAAGTGTATTTGGCCTAAGTGATATAATTACTATCTGCAGAAGAAGAGACTTCTAGACCAAGAAAGTAATTAAGAGGACCAATATCTTTCATTTCAAATTGATGACCAAGAAATTACTTTAGATCCTGAATGCCTTGCATGTCATCACCCATAATAATCATGTCATCGACATACAAAAGAACAATAGTAATACCATGGTTAGACCGTCTCTGAAAAAAAGCTGTATTAGAAAAAACTACTTGAAATTCTTTATTGAGAGATAATAGAACTGAATTTTGCGAACCATGCCCAAAGAGTTTGTTTAAGGCCATAAAGTGCCCACCGTAGTTGAAATACCTTGTGAGAATCCTGGTGGGTAAAAATAACTTGGAGAAAGTTGCATATAGACTTCCTTTGAAAGTTCAGTATTAAGAAAAGAATTTTCGACATCTATTTGAAAGAGTGACCATTTGCAAGTTGCAGAAATAGCAATAAGAGTCATGATAGAGGAAAGTCGAGCCACTTGAGAAAAAGTCTCCTCATAATCAATCCCATAATCTTGAGCAAAGCCCCTGGCAACAAGGAGAGTTTTGTAACGTTCAATGGAGCCATGAGATCAAGTCTTAATCGTATAAACCCATTTAAAATTAATATTAGATTTTCCAGGGGGAAGATCAACAAGATCACATGTCCTAGTCTTATGTAGTACATCTAACTCTTCTTTCATAGCTTGTTGCCATAAAGGATTAGAGGAAGCCTCATGGAAAGTATGAGGTTCCTGAAGAGACACAAGGGCAGAAAAGTAATGGTAATCACGAAGGTGAAAAGAAAGAGTAGGTACCCAATGGGAATGACAAAGTTCATGAGAGTCAAAAGCATTGGCAGGATCCACAGCTAGAATAGTATCAATGGGCACGTCAATGATCAGTGCTGGAGGCTCATCTGAAGTATTAGAGGGTAAATCAGAGATAAATGTGGGAGGCTCCTCCAGAAAAAAATCAAGGAAAGGATTGATAGGAGAGTCATGGGAAGCAGGAACATGTGGTAGTTTATAAAATATTTTGTGTTCCCATAAGACAACATGCCAAGAAACACAAAAATGTTTGTTAATGAGATCATAGCACCTGTAACTTTTTTGACCAATTCTATACCAAAGAAAATAACACAAACGAGAACGAGATTGAAATTTGTTTCATTCATAATTCTAAAGAAGAATAAAACAAACACATCCAAAGACTCTAAGTAAGTCATATGAGGGAGACGAATCAAACAACAAATCATAAGGAGTTTGATTCTGAATAATGGGGGAAGGACACTGATTGATGGTGTAAATGGTAGTAAGAGCGGCTTCTCCCCAAAACCGAGGAATAGAAGCATAAATGGTGGTAGCACGAACAACATCAAGAATATGATAAATTTTGCGCTCAGCTCTGCCTTTTTGTTGAGAAGTGCCAACACAAGAGAAATGAGCAACAGTATCAGATCTAAAATATTAGTAAATTCCTCAGCTTTATAATCTTGGGCATTATCGAACCAAAAGATTTTGATAGGTTTCGAAAACTGTGTTTCAATCATATCAGTAAAGTCATGATATATTTGATAAAGTTTAGAATGAATTTTAAAGAGACTGGTCCAAATATATGTGAAAAATTATCTACAAAAATAACAAATTAACGTGACCTACCCTAAGTAGTAATGGGAGGTCCCCATACATTAGAATGAATAAGGTCAAAGGGGGAAATGATATGAGAAATACTATTATTAAATAGTAAAGCAGTTTGTTATCCCAATTGACAAGGCATACAAAAAAAATTCTTGTCTGAAACTGATCCTAACAAGCCTCTAGAAACTAGTTGTTTAATCCTAGAAATAGATGCATGACCAATGCAAGAATTTCATAAAGCGAGAGAGGATGTGTTCTTTCCTAAAATGATAGAAGCAGAGAGATGAGAAAAAGGTAGATGAAATGAGATGAGCTCAAACAAGCTACCAACCTTACGAGCAGTCCCAACAATCTATCCCATTTGAGAATCCTACACAATAACACTAATATAAGAAAAGGTTAGAGTAAAATCAAGTTATGTGAGTTGCCCAATTAACAAAAAATTATTTGCAAGTTGGGAAATTTGATAGATATTAGAAATAGATAAATTTGATGTTGAAATATGATCAAGATAGGAGACATGCATAAGGGAACCATTTACAGTGTATATGGTAGGAAGAAAAGTGGGAGTGGATGAAGGGACAACATCAGTAGAAAAGGTCATATGATTGCAGCTAGCAAAATCGAGAAGCCATATAGGACAAGTAGTTGACATTATAAAAAGAGCAGTGTTGGATGTACTAGAAGATGAAAATTGAACCCGAGTGACCATATCCCAAAGATCCATCATAGAGAGAGAGATGAGGAATGATCAGACTTGGAATGGAACTTCATTGCTAATAAAAAGACTTAGTCAATCTAATAGTGTTCTGAAGAATGCGTTGACGAGTGTAACAAGTTTTGATAGAATTACCTTTGTGTTTACAAAAACTACAAATAAGATGCAGCTTTTTATTGTGATGGCATCAGACATTATTTCTTTTGCCTTTGGATAAGTAGGTAGAGGGAAAGATGGGAGTAATCTGCGAAACAGCTGCTGGAGTAGCAAGCACTATGGATTGAGTAGCAATGGGATCCGTCTAAAGATGTTTCTTAGTGTCTACTAACTTATGAATAACCTGTGAAATTGTGGGTAAATGATCCTGATGTAAGATGCGACTTCTGGCTGCTTCAAACTCATCACGAAGCCTTATAAGAAACTGAAACAAGTGCCATTGTTAATGGTGAGCATGAAGTAGTTTAATGTCAACAAAATTAGAGAGAACTGGTTCAGATGTTGTTAAATGATCCCAAATGTATTTCAGCCAATGGTGACAAATAATAATCCACTAACTAGGTTCCTGATGAATCTGATAATGGGTGCATGTGAGTGAAATTGCGAGCACCACTTAGTCCAGCATACAAAGTAACAAGTAAATCCCAAAATTCTTTGGTAATATCAAGATTGCCAAACTCATCAATAATTGATGGAATTAATATATGTAATTGGGAACCAAGTTATAATATGATGATTAGTACTTTCCTAGTCCTCAATCCAAATGGCATAGGCAGAGTCAGTTTCTCCATCACTTTTTAATGGAATAGGATGGTTACTAGATACATAAAACCATAGCTTTTGGCCTTTGAGATAACTTCGCATGGTTTGAGACCATTGAACAAAAATATCTCCATCAAAAATAACATGAATCAGACGAGAAATTTTGGTCTCATGCATTTTGCACAGTTTCTTGGAACTAGAGACTCTAATCCACCTAAGAATCTTAATTGCTTTCTAGGTGTTGCAATTGTTTTAAGAAGCCCTCAACAAGGGAGGTCCCAATACTCATGCACTTACACAATTTCATCGAGCGAAGCGGAAAGATAGAAGTTTGCGGGGAAAATGGATGATCATTTGCACAGTTGGCATCACAAACCTCCATCATATTCGCGCAACAATGCAAAGGTACCAAAAATTGTGACAATTTCAGTGCATTTCATCGGATATGATCGAGACAGGTGTAAGGCAGTAATCAAGATCCAGAGAGTTGTTAGAGGATCTCTCGAGCTATATGTGATTATATGTATTAGGGGGGGGGGGGGGGGGGGTACCAAAGGGGAATGTTATTGGAATCATTAGAGGCAGCACATGTGGTCAAGGACGTCAAGAACAACCCAGACGCTATATAATAACATGTACATAATCATGTTTGACAGGAGGTTCGAGAGTGGAGATGATCTGCTGTTCGTCAAGCTCAAGGCTTTGAAAGGCGAAAGGAGCAGGCTGGCCCAGAGCTTCGAGTATAAATATGTTTATTTCATTCCCATTTTGAGATGATACTTGAAGACATGCAAAGATGTGAAAGATAGGTGGCTGGAGCTCTTTAAGAACAATTTTATTACGAAAGAAAGAAAGCAGAGAGCACGAAGAACAAGCGTATCAAGAACTTATCCCCTCCAGTTTAGCTTGAAATAGATCAACCGTCAAGAAATGGCTGCAAAAAAAAAAACATTATGAGGAAGAATATAATTATGTTGAGGCATAAGGATTTGAATGCACTAAAACTCAATTACTTTTGAGTTTATTGCATTAAACCAACAAAGCTAAAATTTTAGGTTCGTAAAATTTAATTTCTTTTTTTGATAATGTGTATTATCACATTATTTTCTCTTTCTTTTTATAAAAATTTAAAATATAATTAAACTAAAGAATCAACTAACATTATTGCTCCTAAAAATATAGGTTCATGCCAAACATTAAGGCCAAACTAAAATTGATAGGTTCTAGTCAATGATCTCATTTGTTTTTCATCTTATTAACTTAAATTGGAATTTAATTCCTATAAAAAATAAGTTTAAACAATTTAATATGATTATCCCAAACTTAAAAAAATTAGTGAATTAAAAAAAACATCCACTACTTGTTTAACATTGAGTTAGAAATAACATCCTATAAATTCAATGACAATACTCATGAATGTGTTTCTCGAAAGACCATAACTTCTCCGTCTTTAACCATACAAGTCCATACAAAAGCCTTCATCACCCATTGCACAAAACACCATCATCATACATGATCACATGATCATGCCAAACTAATAGAATTTTGAAAAGATGGCAACATTGGCATTGCACTCGAACATGCAATATGATGTTTTAAGCCAATGAACTAGAGCCAAAGGAATTAAAAAAAAAACAAAAGGATCATGATGTCTAATAGTAATTCAATCACAAAGCACATTAAGACCTGATTTACTATCTCAAATTTATTTGACAAAATCCTTGGGCACCAAATACTCAAAGCAATTGTTGAAACTTTGGCCACAAAAAAATAATCTTGACCAGCTATTGTGCCAAAATACTAATCTTTGAAACACAAAACATTTGCCTACATTTGCCTACATTAGCCCTCATACAATTCTTAAGCCAACAATCTTGGGCAAAAAATAATTGATAAGAATATACAAAATATATTTTTCAAGAGAGCCACAAAAAGGATAAAGTAGCAATAGGATGTCTTGTTTGTTGTAATTTTTAACTCATTGGAAGATAGTCACAACATCCCTCCAAAAGGAACTCTTCATTTTTGGAGGAATTGTCAAATCATAAAGCTTAGTCAACTCATCATTATTAAAATATTAATCTTTCAAATTACATATTCATTTGTATCTCTATACTCATACTTAATAGTATAGACTTCATTCTTGTTAAAATATCAAAACGTAATCATAATGTAATCATAAAAATTCATTAGAAAAAGAATATTAGAAATAGCCATCTAACCATTAGGCATAAAAAAATATTGCAAAATCCCCTTATTACATTCTAAGCATCTATGAACAATAAGATCATTCACCATAATATTTTGAGAATACGAAATAACACGAGTTTGAACTCAAATGTTAGTGGGAGTACGAACCCAAAGTTCATGCCAAAAATATTTCATATCTTGAGAATATGAAATAACACGAGTTTGGACATCACTAATTTTCCACCAACATAATTTTTCTAACACTACATGGGAACTTAAAATGCTTTCACAGTTAAGACTCAAATTATAATCAAGTTGAGCCAAAATTAAATCCTCTCTAGGTAATATTTAGCTTTGAAAATCTGACTTACAAGAGCATTAATTTAAGAAATATATTTCCAACCTTGGTTTCTTAGTCATGTGAGATTAAATCAATGAAGATTTTGAAAGCTTATGGCATTGAGTTCTTTTCTCGCACACAAACTATCACAATTGGCTTAGTTGATACTACAACCATCGTTCTGCTTCAATCCCCACACCAAAAAGAATTAAACATACTTCAAAGCTCCTCAACTAAAGAATTTGGCATAAAAAAGTATTCTTATAGTAGGATGGAATTGCTTGAGCCACCGACTTGATCAGAATATTTTTTTCTAGCCGCAGAAAGAAGCTAACCCCTTCAACTATTAATTCATTTCGAAATGACTATTTTTTTTATTAAACAAACTTGCTCTCTTAATTAAGCAAATATATTTTTTTTTTTTACCAATCAGAGAAGAACACCAACACATCTCCTTGTATTAGGAGGTGTAAGAACTTTCAGACAAGAAGATATGCTCTATCACATGTGAGGAAGAACATTATCACTAAAAAGATATCAGACTTAGAATAGTTAAATATATGACCCAATATCATTTCATATGTTTCAAGAATACCTTCATAGTTTCCCACTCAATATTAGAAGTTCAGAAAAAAAAACACTCATCATCTACAAATAGTATGTGTAACATTATAGGAACTCCAAGACTAATCTCATAACTATAAATAGCTCCCATCAACTCTGCATTCTAGATCAAAGCAAAAAGGGCCTATAAACAAAGAAAAAAAAACATAGTGAAAGAGGGTCATGCTAACATAAGCCTTATTCTAGCTTGATATGACTTGCTTGTTGATCATTTAGTGAAACTGAATAAATCATGCTAAAAACACGCAATATAATCCAATGAACCCATTTAGTATCAAAACTAATTTCAACATTACTTTACATATCAAACCTTAATCAACTCATTCAATAGGATTTACTAATATTCATTTTTAATGCACTATTCTCTTGATTTCCTTTCCATTTATGTTTCATATATCGAATTAACTTAAAAGCAATCAACATATTATCTAAGATGGATCGACCTAGAATAAAAACAAACTAACCCTTAGAGATCAACTTATGCATAATCCACTTCAACCTATTGGCCAAGATCTTTGCCATAATTTTATAAAGAACATTACAAAGAGAAGTGGGCTATAGAACCTGCATAAAAGATGGTGGCTCACACTTGGGAATTAAAATAATATTAGTGACATTTAACAGATTTGAAAAAAAAATCAATATGATCTAAGAAGCCCATAACTTGAGCTGAAAATACCATTTCCCAAAAAATAAAAACTTTCTGAAATAAAGCAAGATTAAGACTATCTGGTCCCAAATATTTATCCATATGCATTTGAAACAAAGCAATTCTACACATGGTCATTATCACTCTCAAATACTCTACCCACCATAATATTCAACACATGATCATAACAACAAGAGTTTTCATAAACTAAATCAACAAAATAATATTTTACAATTCTACACATATCATCATTGTTGTTGAAATATACACTATTGAAATCTTGCAGATGACTGTTCTTGTTATCATGCTTCATGGTTGAAGCAATGGAATGAAAAAATCAGGTATTTGCATTTCCTTTATAAAGCCAAAACGTTTTTGCTCTTTACTTTCAATAAAGTTCCTCCCTAATAAGCAAATTAGAAAGAACAGTTTTAGATGTTTGTAAAAGAGTGGCATAAAAAGAATTTGAGTCATGTAGAAGTAAAACTAAGGGTGTAACTGAGCCGAGGCGAGCCGAGTATTAGGAAGGCTCGGCTCGGCTCGGTTTTAAAGGAGTAGGCTCGAGCTTGTTCACGAGCCTGTTTACGAGCTGACGAGCGGAGTTTAAGGGTGCTCGGGCTTGGCTCGTTTAACTTACGAGCTTGTTCACGAGCTTGATTTACGAGCTTGTTCACGAGTCTGGTTAACGAGCTTGTTCACAAGCCTATTCACGAGCCTGTTCACGAGCTTATTTATGAGCTGACGAGCTGAGTTTAATGATGCTCGGGCTCGGCTTGTTTAACTTACGAGCCTCAAAATGATGTTCGAAAATTAAAGAAAATGTTCATCTAAAATAGCCAATATACAACTAAATAAAAAAGATAAAATAATAAAAGTTCAATTAACTTGATTGAAGTTCAAGAGTTAAAATATTCATCATGTTCATTTGTAGGAAAAATTTGTTGTGCATCAAGCCTTCTCCATGTTCACGAGCTTGGTTCATGAGCTTGTTCACAAGCCTGGTTAACGAGCTTGCTCATGAGCCTGTTTACGAGCTGACGAGCTAAGTTTTAGGGTGCTCGGGCTCGGCTCATTTAAGGATATCTACCAGTCATATTAACCCAATTCACAAGAGTCATATTTAAGTTTACCAATATACCAATATACCAGTCATATTTAAGTTTACGAGCTGATGAGCTGATGAGCTTGTTCACAAGAGTCCAATCGATCTATTCCTTAACCCAATTCACCAAATCTCTCCTCCTCTCCCAAGCATAAGGATCCCCATTCATAAACAAATTAGGATGCATATAGACAAATATTACATATTGAAAGCCCATAAAATCCAAGGAGGATGATCCACACCTTTTATTAGCAACATGCAACAAACCATTAAAATCTCCTAAACAACGCAAAGGATGATCAAAAACAAATTTCAAAGATCAAAGAATTTGTCATGACACTCATCATAGACTTCTTTCCCGGAAACCATAAAAAACAACAATCCTCCACCTCGCCAAATGATCATCAACAACCTTCCCATAAATATAATCTCAGGTAAAACTTGATAGAGAAAATTGAGATATATGATGCCACACCACCCCTACCCTATCTATCATCTACAAACGCACCATAAAACCCAAATTTCACATGCACTTTTTCAATTTTTATAGAATTAATCAAAATTAAGCATATCATTGGGGGTGGGAAAAATAGTATCTAGATCCTACTAATAAAACTAGCCCAATTGAACTATAAATTGTAACATTCCTTGACTCACCAACAAGTAGACCACCAAGTCAAATTTTCATCATTTAAATTATTTAAAAATGGATAATTATATTTTAGGGGCTAGTTGAAAAAACAACTACTATGAGGGTAATGAATGTTTCATTATTACAATATAGGGAAGGATACCTTAATATAGGGTAATGAATAAATTAAGATGTATGATGATATGATATGCATCATCGAAGGGATATGACAAGTGAATGACCTAAATAAAATTCTATTATCTTTAGGATAATTAGATAATGGTGATTATAAAACTCATGTTCAAATTGAGACTATGATAATAGTCAAAGGAGCACTTGTAATGATGAAAGCATAAAAGGTAGTCATAAATTTAATAATATCATATCATCATACAGAAATATATCAATCTGTCTATCTATCTAAAATATAATAATCAAGTATATCTATTTGGCTATGATATAGATTATGACTACCAATTAATTTTTTGTGTGAGATTATGATATAGATTATGATATAGATTATAAAATATCATATCATCATACAAATATATAATAATCAAGTATATCTAAAATATATTCTTATTTGAGCACTTGTAATGATGAAAGCATGAAGGTGATTATGACTATCAAATTGAGATTATGACTACCTTTCATTATTTTTTAGAGTTACAACTATAATATCTCTAAAATATAATAATGATCATGACCTTATTTTCATATATTAACAACCAAGTATCCCACCAATATAAAAAGTCTTAACACTACAATGATTGCTAAAGCCCTAACCAAAATAATATGAGCTTTTACTTTATCTCTATTATGTCTCATCATATTTGATGTTGAATCACTGGGCTATCAAAGGTAATTTGACTCATGTACTCTAACAGACTAAACCAAAGTTGTACCGCTATGTGTTGAAATAGCTAGTTGTTGAGGATGCTATTTATATTGATTATTGTAATTTATTTTAAAATATCTCTCATGCACACACTCAAAGCAATTTTTTTAAAACATAGTTCAACTCTAAAAAAATAACCACCTTGTAGCCTATTAGAACAAACTAGCCCGAGGGCGGTTTGAGAAGTCAAGAAGTATGGGGTCTCTTTCAATCAAGAATCAAAAAATTTATTTTATTGTCATGTCTAAGCCTTTTTTTATATCCTCATTGATATGAAAAGTATCATTTCTTTCTTTTTATAATAAATGAGTTATGTATACAAGCTCACAATACCCAAAAAGGTGTAAATGAATCATATTCAAATGTATAAATGGTTTTAATCATTGCTCAAAATATTAGTCTTGCATATTGACACTTGAGGTCACAAATCAAAGGAAAAAGCCATAGTGATATTTCCAATCCCAAGAATTTTAGCGATAGAAAGTTATAAAGAGTAGTACTCAATCTTTAACTATATCTAGGGTCATGACTTTTGCTCTTGAGGAAGTCCAAAGTTACAATCATTCCTAGTGCAATGACTTTGCAATGTAAAGATAAAATGCAGAACCTATGGTCATATCCAATACTGTGACCCAGTATTATAGTGATTAAATATGTATTCATGATCATTCTTAGAGCCATAACAATATGTTCAACAGAGAGACACAAGTTATGGCATATTCTCATCGATATGATTTTGTGTTCTAGAGACAAAATATATAATCATGACCATTCCTAATGCTACAATAATCTAAAGCAAGAAAGTGAGTGAATCCATAACTCACCCCTTGAGTCATGACTTTGTGTTACATATACAAAAAGATAAAACTGTGACATTCATAAATGTTGTGAATTTCAATTTAAATTTAACACTTAGTCATTTGATTATAAAACTGCAAAACATGAGATTTAGGATTTAGGGTTTATGGAATAGGGTTATAGTTTATGGTTTAAGGTTTAGGATTTAAAGTTGAGGGTTTAATGGTTTTTTTTTTTAGTAAAATACACACTTTATTTATCATTTAGGCACAAAACTGACAAGAGACTAAAAAGCTGACTAATTTAGGCCAGCCCACCAAATACTATGTACCTTAACGATTATATGGATAAAATACATAAAAAAACATAATGCTAAATAATTCCAAGCGTACAAATACAACTAAAATCACCTGGCATTCCAGGACGTCAGATTTGGCATTGAGTCATTATGCGCACTGCATCATTTCCATTCGGATTTGTCCAAGCCTTTTGGAGGAACCTGAATGATGCACCATATTAAAACTATGCAGATATAAGATTGTGCATGTGTGTGACATGCAGCATCAAGCGTTTGCCTATGTCATTGCTATGTAATGGAATACATGTAAAACTGAATACCCATAAATCCACAAGTCCATATCTACGGCACTTTGTCAATTCATTCTCACCTCTGAATTCCACATTCTTTTGCTCCAATGATCCTCAAAAGAGTATCTCTTGGGTTAGAATGCTTCCTCCTCGAGCTCCAAGAAGTGGCTGTATGTTGCACCGACAAAATATCAAAAAATATGCATGCATCGGTGTGCATGTGTGATGAGGTCCATCTCATAGTCTAATTATCTACGCATACAACCAAGCTAGAATACAAGTAAAAATACAAAATGCTATAAAGATGGTTCTTCTAATCCCGGGAGAGTAGCATCGCCTAATGTGTATTTACAAAATCCATTAGTGGGCCCCACTTAAAGATACTAATGGGTCCAGTTGCCCTCATTGCATGCTACATAGAGAACAAACAAGATTGTGTGTGTGAGTATGTCATGATCCGTCTCTACAAGTACATGTTGTATACACAATCCAAAATACAAATAAGACTACAAACATAAACTACAAGTTTGAATCTTTCACTTCCGTGTGGCCGGTATGGACTCCATTGCTTACTGGCCCTACTTGGTGATGCTTCAGATTTTGTCGACTTTCCAATTAATCACAGATTACCCGCTACTCCTGTTGGGTGATGGTTGGGTGGTGCTTTATGCTGCCTGATACGGCTAGTGGGACCCACTCCCAGCTACTCCTGGGTTTACACTCGACGACTTTGCTCCGTCTCGTCAGTTGTCTGAATGTTATCATCCTAGCTTTCTAGTGGGGCCCTCTACAAGCTGGTGGCACATACTTCTGGCTGCTTCCAGGACTTGCTGGCCCCTCTAAATGCTACACCAAAATGGACAAGAATATGTGCACGTGTGTACTGTGGTCCGTCGCTATGTGTGTGTGGTGCAGCAGTATCAGGATTTAGGAGTTTAGTAATGTAAGTATTTAGGTATTTTGTGGTTTATAGGTTTTATTTAAATAATTAAATAACAACAGAATTTTTTTTATGATTTTTTCTCATTTTCAAGGTTATAACCATTGAAAATATTATAATTTATAATTTTTTTTTCAAATGTTAATACAATATTTAATTATAAAAATCATAAAAATTAAATATCATGTAAATTAAATATAAATAATTTTATTGATCGATATTATAATATTTATCATAAAATAAATTAATAAACTATTATTAATACGATAGATATTAATTAAAATATAATTGCAAAACCTAAAACGATTCAAAATCAAAGTAAAATCTATTACTAAATAATAATTATTTATTTTTAAATTGTTGATTCTTTTTATAAGCTTATAAATTTTTTTAATGAAGATAAATTATTTAAATTATATTTGTCTCATTCATAATTTTATTTTGCAATTAATATTTCTATAAAAATAAACTAATAAATAATTAAAATGAATATTAAAATTATAATGAATACAAATAAAAATGAGATTTATGAATAATTATTTAGGGTATACCGGTTTAATAGTTTAAGTATTTCGGAGTTTATTGATTTAAGTGTTTAGACATTTAGTAGTTTATATGTTGTATTTAAATAATAAAATAACAAAAAAATTATTTTTCAAATTTTTTATAAATTTTGAGGGTTATAACCTTTATAAATATAATAATTTTTAAATTTTTTTCAAATGTGAATAAAAGATTTAGTTATAATAAACTTAATAATTATATATCTTATAAATTAAAAATAAACAATTTTATTGATAGATATTAATAAACTAAATATAAATATAAATATAAAAATGATCAAAAAATAAATTAATAAACTATTATTTATTGATAGATATTTATATATTATTTATAAATACTTAAACCTTTAAAGATGGTTTAAATGTTTAGGTATTTAAGGGTTTTAGGGTTTAGGAGTTTAATGATTTAAGCATTTAGGCATTTAGTAGTTTATTGGTTTTATATAAACAATAACATAACAAAAAAATTATTTTTGTGATTTTATCTCATTTTCAAAGATCATAACCTTTAAAAATATAATAATTTTTAAATTATTTTCAAATGTAAATATAATATTTAGTTATAATAATCTTTATAATTATATATCATGTAAATTCATTATAAACAATTTTATTGATAACTATTCTAATTATGATCAAAAAATAAATTAATAATCTATTATTAATAAGATAGATATCAATTAAAATATAATTACAAAACCTAAAATGATTCAGAAGCAAAGCATAATATATTACTATATAATAATTTTTTTTTTTGAAAATTTTTTTCTATTAAAAAGTTTATCTATAATTTTTTGATTAAAAATAATATATATAAATTATTTTTTTCTAGCTCAATTTATTTTGTAATTAATATTTTTTTTAAAAAAAATTAATAATTAAAATTAGTATTTAAAATTATAATGAAAAAAAATTGAGATTTATTATTTATTACATAGGGTATACTAGTTTAATTTAAGTTATATATGTTTCACTAATAATTTATTTTGTAATTAATATTTCTATGAAAATAAACTGATAAATAATAAAAATAAAAATTTAAAATTATACTGAATAAAAATTAAAATGAGATTTAGGATTTATTATTAATGTAAACTAGTTTAATGGTTTTGAGATTTAAAATTTTATGAAATGTGAATACAATATTTAGTTATAATATTTTTAATAATCATACATCATATAAACTAAATATAAACAATTTTATAGATAGTTATTATAATAATGATCAAAAATTATATTAAGAAACTATTAATAATTAGATAGATATTAATTAAAAAATATTTACAAAACCCAAATTGATTTAAAATTAAAGTAAAATATATTACTGGATAATAATTTTTAATTTTTAAATTTTACTTCTTTTATAAGCGTATATATATATTTTGATTAAAAATAAATTATTTAAATTATATTTGCCTTACTCATAATTTATTTTGTAATAAATATTTCTATAAAAATAAACTAATCAATAATTAAATGAATATTTAAAATTATAATAAATAGAAATAAAAATTAGATTTATTAATTATTATGTAATATATAGTGGTTTGTGTATTTAGGTATTACGGGGATTAGGAGTATACTGATTTAATCGTGTATGCATTTAGTGGTTTATAGGATTTATTTAAAAAATAAAATAACAAAACATTATTTTTATTATTTTTTGATCTTTTCAAAGGTTATAACCTTTGAAAATATAATAATTTTAAAATTTTTTTTAAAAGCGAATTCAATATTTAGTTATAATAATCATTATATTTATATATCATATAAATTCACTATAAACAATTTTATTGATTAATATTCTAATAATGATCATAAAATAAATTAATAATCTATTATTAATAAGATAGTATCAATTAAAATATAATTACAAAACATAAAATGATTAATAAGCAAACCAAAATATATTACTATATAATAATTTTTTGTTTTTAATTTTTTTGTTATTTTAATAAGTTTATCTATATATTTTTTTGAAAAATAATTTATATAAATTATATTTTTCCAACTTATAATTTATTTTGTATTTAATATTTATATAAAAATAAACAAATAAATAATTAAAATGAATATTTAAAATTATAATGAAAAAAATAAAAATGAGATTTATTATTTATTATTTAGGATATATAAATTAAATCTTTATTATTTAGGATATACCTGTTTAATTTAAATTAAATCTGTCTCACTAATAATTTATTTTGTAATTAATATTTCTATAAAAACAAACTGATAAATAATTAAAATAAAAATTAAAATTATACTATCTCTCTCTCTATCTATCTATCTATTAGTATTCATTATATTTTAAATATTCGTTTTAATTATTTATCGATTCATTTTTATTGAAATATTAATTACAAAATAAATTATTAGTAAGACGGATATAATTTTAATAATTTATTTTTCATCAAAAAAATATAAGATTATAAAAAGAGGCAAAATTTTTAAAACAAAATATTATTATTTAGTAATTTTATTTTAATTCAATTTTGAATAATATTAGATTTGCAATTATATATTAATTTATATCATTCTAATTAATAATAGTTTATTAATTTATTTATTGATCATTATTTTAATATCTATTAATAAAATTATTTATATTGATTTTACATTATATATAATTATCAAGATTATTATAACTAAATATTATATTCACATTTTTAAAAAAATTAAAAATTATCATATTTTTAAAGGTTATAAACTTCAAAAATTAGATAAAATCACTTAAGGCATAAACACTTAAATGACTAAATCGCAAAACACTTAAATACTTAAACCATTAAACATGTATATCCTGAATAATAAATAATAAATCTCAATTTTATTTGTATTCATTATAATTTTAAATATTTATTTTAATTATTTATTAGTTTATTTTTATAGAATTATAAATTACAAAATAAATTATTAAGAAGACAAATATAATTAAATAATTTATTTTTAATAACAATAATATTAACTTATTAAAAAAGCAAAATATTAAAAAAATTATTATTTAGTAATTTATACATTGATTTTGAATAAATTTGGATTTTGAAATATATTTTAAATAATATCTATCTTATTAATAATAGTTTATTAATTTATTTATTGATCATTATTATATTATCTAGCAATGTGATTATTTATATTGAATTTAAATGACTTTTATTTATTAAGATTATTATAACTAAATATTATATTTACATTTGAACAAAATTTAGAAATTTTTATATTTTCAATGGTTATAACCTTCAAAAATTAGAAAAATAATAAAAATAAATTTATTATTATATCATTGTTTAAATATAACTTATAGACCACTAAATGCCTAAACACTTAAACATCTAAATTCCTAACACAAAAGCCCATAAATACTTAAACCTTTAAACTCGTAAACCTTAAATATAATTTAAATAATTTATTAAAATATTAATTAGAAAATAAATTATGAGTGATATAAATATAATTTAAATAATTTATTTTTCATCAAAAAAAATATAAGGATATAAAAAGAAGCAAAAACTAAAAAAAATTATTATATAGTAATAAATTTTACTTGGATTTTAAATATTTTTAGGTTTTGCAATTATATTTTAATTTAATATCTATCATATTAATAATAGCATATTAATTTACTTTTTGATAATTGATATTATATCTATCAATAAAATTGTTTATATTTAGTTTATATTATATATATTTATATCGATTATTATTACTAAATATTGTATTAACATTTTTAAAAAATTTTAAAATTATTATATTTTCTAAGGTTATAACATTTGAAAATGTGAAAAAATATCGAAAATAATTTTTTTGTTATTACATTGTTTAAATAAAACCTATAAACCACTAAATGCCTAAAAACATAAATTACTAAAGTCATAAACAAAAAAACCTCTAAATACTTAAAATCTTAAACTAGAATACATTAATAATAATTCATAAATCTCATTTTAATTTTTATCCAGTCTAATTTTAAATTTTTATTTTAATTATTTATCAGTTTATTTTTATAGAAATATTAATTACAAAATAAAATATTAGTGAGATAGATCTAATTTAAATTAGTCTGGTATACCCAAAATAATAAAGAATTAATCTCAATATTATTTTTTTCATTATAATTTTAAATATTCATTTTAATTATTTATTTGTTTATTTTTATATAAATATTAATTACAAAATAAATTATGAGCTAGACAAATATAATTTATATAAATTAATTTTCATCAAAAAAATATGGATAAACTTTTTAAAAGAAAAAAAAATTTCAAAACAACAAATTATTATATAGTAATATATTTTGATTTTTTCTGAATCATTTTAGGTTTTTTTTATTATATTTTAATTGATATATATTTTATTAATAATAGATTATTAATTTATTTTTTGATCATTATTAAAATATTTATCAATAAAATTTGTTATATTGAATTTATATGACATATAAATATATCATTATTATAACTAAATATTGAACTTACTTTTGAAAAAAATTTTAAAATGATTATATTTTCAAAGGTTATACCCTTTTAAAATATCAAAAAATAAAAAAAATAAACATTTTGTTATTTTAATTTTTAAATAAAACCTATAAACAACTAAATGCATACATAGTAAAATCAGTAAGCTCCTAAGGCCCGTAATGCCTAAATACATAAACCATTAAACCACTATATGCTACTTAATAATTAAGAAATCTAATTTTTATTTCAATTTATTATTATTTTAAATATTCATTTTAATTATTTATTAGTTTATTTTTAAAGAAATATTTATTACAAAATAAATTATGAGTGCGACATATATATTCTAATTAATTTATTTTTAATCAAAAAAATATATACTTATAAAAGAATTAAAAATTTAAAAATTATTATCCAGTAATATTTTTTACTTTAATTTTGAATCAATTTGGGTTTTGTAAATATTTTTTAATTAATATCAATCTTATTATTAATAGTTTATTAATTTAAATTTTGATCATTATTATAATATCTATCAATAAAATATTTATATTGAATTTATATGATATATAATATTAAAATTATTATAACTAAATATTATATACACATTTCAAAAAATTTTAAATATTATTATATTTTCAAATGTTATAACCTATGTAAATGAAAAAAAAATTACAATTTTTTTTTGTTATTTTATTGTTTTAATAAAACCTATAAACCACTAAATGCCTAAAAACATAAATTGCTAAACTCCTAAACGACAAAACCTTTAAATACTTAAACTATTAAAAAGGTGTACATTAATAAAAAACCATAAATCTCAATTTAATTTTTATTAAGTATAATTTTAAATTTTTATTTTAAATTATTTATCAGTTTATTTTTATAGAAATATTAATTAGAAAGTAAATTATTAGAGAGACAGATCTAATTTAAATAATTTATTTTTCATCAAAAAAATATAAATCCTTATAAAAAGAGGCAAAATTTTAAAAACAAAAATTTATTATTTAGTAATATATTTTATTTTTATTTTGAATCATTTTA
Source organism: Sapria himalayana (assembly GCA_029783825.1). NCBI lineage: Eukaryota > Viridiplantae > Streptophyta > Magnoliopsida > Malpighiales > Rafflesiaceae > Sapria > Sapria himalayana. Next base: position 8,952,083 of record JAREIK010000088.1, on the reverse strand, counting down.
GATTTTGCAATTATATTTTAATTTATATAATTCGTTTTAATAATAATTTATTAATTTTTTATTGATCATTATTATAATATCTATTAATAAAATTATTTATATTGAGTTTACATTATATATAATTATCAAGATTATTATTACTAAATATTATATTCACATTTAAAAAAAATTAAAAATTATTATAATTTCAAAGCTTATAACCTTGAAAAATTACAAAAAATCAAAAAATTAAATTTTTTATTTTTTCATTGTTTAAATAAAAACTATAAATCACTAAAGGCATAAACACTTAAATCACTAAACCCCAAAAGACATAAATACTTAAACCATTAAACTGGTATATCATGAATCATAAATAATAAATCTCTATTTTATTTGTATTCATTATAATTTTAAATATTTATTTTAATTATTTATTTGTTTAGTTTTATAGAATTATAAATTAAAAAGTAATTATGAGGAACACAAATATAATTTAAAAAATTTACTTTTAATAACAAAAAATATAAACTTATAAAAAGAATCAAAACATTAAAGAAAGTATTATTTTGTAATATATTTTACTTTGATTTTGAATAAATTTACGTTTTGCAAAAATATTTAAAATAATATCTATCTTATTAATAATAGTTTATTAATTTATATTTTGATCATTAATATAATATATTTCAATATAATTGTTTATATTGAATTTAAATTATATATAATTATTAAGATTATCATAACTAAATATAGTATTCACATATAAAAAAATTTAAAAATTATTATATTTTCAAAGTTTATAACCTTCAAAAATGAGAAAAAATAACAAAAATAAATTTTTTGTTATATCATTGTTTAATAAAACTTATAAACCATTAAATGCCTAGATACATAAATATGTATACTCCTAAACCCCGAAGCCCCTAAATACTCAAATCATTAAACTCATAAACCTTAAATATAATTTACACAATTTATAGAAATATTAATTACAAAATAAATTATGAGTGATACAAATATAATTTAAATAATATATTTTTCATCAAAAAAACATATAAGCTTATAAAATGATGCAAAAAATAAAAAAAAATTTTTATTTAGTAATTAATTTTACAATGATTTTGAATCATTTTAGGGTTTTTAATTATATTTTAATTTATATCTATCTTATAAATAATAGTTTATTAATTTATTTTTGATAATTGATATAATATCTATCAAAAAAATTGTTTATATTTAGTTTATATTATATATAGTTATAATATTTATTATTACAGAAAATTGTATTCACATTTTTAAAAAATTTTAAAATTATTATATTTTCAAATGTTATAACCTTTGAAAATTTGATTATAAATATATCTGTCAATTTATAATTTTAAATATTTAAAATTATAATTTTAAATATTTAAAATTATAATGAATACTAATATTTAAAATTATAACGAATATTAATATTTGTGTAATTTACTAATAATTTATAATTAATATTTATAATTATAAAGTAATTATAAATATAAATTTTAATTATAAACGAATAATTATAATCTTATATTTATCTATATTATTAAGATAGATAAATTATATAAATTATAGATGGACATATAGATACACAAATAAATAATTTATAAATAATTAATATTTATAATTAAGATAGATAGATAGATTGATAGATAAATTATATTTATCTAAAACCTAAAAATTATAAAAATTATTATAATTTATTTAATATTTTGAAAAAAATTTAAATTTTATCTATCAATAAAATTTAAAAATTATTATAAATAATTATTATAAATACATATATATCGATAGATACATAGATAGACAAATTGAATGATAGATATATAGAATTAAAGATAGACAAATAGATACATAGATATATAGACAGATAGATAGATAGATCAGTTAGACTAATAGGCAAAAAGATTGATATATAGATAGACAGACAATAGATAGATAATTATACAAATTGATTAATAGATTGATAGACAAATTCTTAGACAGATTAATAGTCAAATAGATAGATAGATAGATAGATAAATGGACAGAAAGATAGATAGATAGGTTGATAGACAAATAGATAGACATATAATTGGATATATATATATATATATATAAAATTAGATAGATAGACAAAATGATAGACAGATATATAGTTAGTTAGATAGAAATATAATTATAAATACACAGGCAAATTGATAGAAAGATAGATAGACAAATTGATATAAATATAGATATATTGATAGATAGATACATAGATAAACAGATAGACATATAGATAGACATATAGATAGATAGATAGACAGATAGTCAGATAGATAGACATATAGATACACAAATAGATAGACAAATAGATATATTGATAGGTAAGCAGACACATAGATAGAAAGATATATATACAGACAAATAATCAAATAGATGGACAGATAGATAGATAAGAAAATATACAGTTATATTTTGAAAAAATTTAATATTAATTATAAAATAAATAATTATATTTATTATTATTATAATTAAGATAGATAAACTTTATATTTATAATTATAAAGTAATTATAAATATAAATATTAATTATAAAATAAATTATAAATTACACAAATATAATTTATATAAATTATTTTTCATCAAAATAATATAAATAAACTTTTTAAAAGAAAAAAAAAATTCAAAACAAAAAATTATTATATAGTAATTTATTTTGCTTTTCTTCTGAATCATTTTAGGTTTTGTAATTATATTATAATTGATATCTATCTTATTAATAATAGATAATTAATTTATTTTTTGATAATTATTAGAATATTTATAAATCAAATAGTTTATATAGTATTTATATGATATATAAATATAATGATTATTATAACTAAATATTCAATTCACTTTTGAAAAAATTTTAAAAATTATTATATTTTCTAAGGTAATAACCTTTTAAAATATCAAAAAATAATATAAATAAATTATTTGTATTTTTATTTTTAAATAAAACATATAAACTATAAAATGCATACACACTTAAATAAGTAAACTCTTAGACCCCGTAATATCGAAATACAGTAACCATTAAACTAATATATAATACATAATAAATAATAAATCTAATTTTTATTTCTATTTATTATAATTTTAAATATTGATTTTAATTATTTATTAGTTTATTTTTATAGAAATATTTATTACAAAATAAATTATGAGTGTGACAAATATAATTTAAATAATTTATTTTTAATGAAATAATATAAATACGCATATACAAGAAGTAAAAATTTAAAAATTTAAAAATTTAAAAATTTAAAAATTTAAAAATTTAAAAATTTAAAAATTTAAAATTTTTATTCAGTAATATATTTTACTTTAATTTTGAATCAATTTGGGTTTTGTAAATATATTTTAATTAATTTCTATCTTTTTATTAATAGTTTATTATTTTAATTTTTGATCATTATTATAATATCTATCAATAAAAATGTTTATATTGAATTTATATGACATATAATTATTAATATTATTATCACTAAAATATTTTATTTACATTTAAAAAAATTTTAAATATTATTATATTTTCAAAGGTTATAAACTATGAAAATAAAAAAAATTATAATATTTTTTTATTATTTTATTCTTTAAATAAAACCTATTAACCACTAAATGCCTAAAACCATAAATCGCTAAATTATAATATTGTGCATATGGTATAAATTAATTTCTATGATTGGATTATATACTTGTATATATGGATACATTACTTTTATATTATTGATATTTGTATTAATATTGTGTGGTCAAATATTAATGAATATAGATGTGTTATAGAACAACAATTTAGATTTTTCATTATATCATAGTTTTATGTGTGTTGACCATGATGGACAGTGATAGGTATACCATATGCACACTCATATGATATGATAATAAGTAAGTAATAGCACTTCTAAGCTTAATGCATGGGATAAACCTATGTGTGAAAATTTATGATTGATGTAATTTTAATCATTGAAAGTATGATGCTCATGAAGCCAAAATTACAAATGCACTTATGATCAATCAATTGTGAATATTCTAGAAAAAGTAACCACAAATAATGTGGAAGTTTAGTAGAATATATATCCTAGGACTTTTACCATAATATGGAAGTCATGTATTGGATGTAATTGAAGGTGGCAAGTAATTCATAGGTCACATGCAAGAGAAGATAGGCCATATGGTGGAGACAACTCTATGAGTCAAATTCTTTTATATTATTTTCATAGGTAAGATTCATAGGAAGATGCATATTATTTTTCATGAGTATGATGCTTACAAAACTAAAATTACAAAAATATTTAATATAATATTATTCCACATTTATAAGACACTAGAGGTGGGAGAATATGAGTAAATATTCAAATTAATAACCAAAAGTAGTCGATATTTTACATAAAATGATTAGATGTGTGAATGATTCATGAATGAAGCAACATGTTATTTTTTTGAAATTCAAATTACCACATATTCTTATTTATTTTACTAGTTTATAACGATGAGTAAATATATAAATGGAGATAATATGAGTTAATTATATGACTTTGATAATTTGGTAATTTTTCATGAATAATCATGAAATCAATAGGGGTTTGAAGGTTTTTAATAGATAAGGAAAAACATTGAGTCTTACATAATTTTAGCATCAATTCTTATCTAAATCTTTACTTAATTAGTCAAGATAATTCTTGTATGTCATGATCCTACAAACTCGTTAGCACAATTCTTCCACTATGAGACATATTCTTAGTGGCTATGATATTTTTATGGAAGTCATGCTTATCTTGAGAAATTTAAATGGATGCTAATTAATTTTCCAACACAACAACCAAGTACCCTACTAGTACGCAAGGTCATGACCAAATCTAAGTGCTACTATTTTATCTTTAATATCACTTGGTAGTCTCAAATTAAAGTCGTAACCGTTTTACAAAGTCATGACTTTTGAGCTATAGAAAATTATAGAGCCATAACTACTCGTGCCAAAGTCATGGTTAGTATTCAAAACCTTGATTTTTAGGATAATAAATATTATATATGATATTACCTAAATACGACCATTTCTAATGTTGTGTCTCTTGTTCTCGAAGGAAGGCATAGACATGACATGGCTTGTACGTTTAAGCTAATTGCTAGTACTATGACATCTTCGTAGTACCATGATAATATGATATATGAGAGAAGAGAATGCCAATGTCATGACAAACCACAACACCATGGATACTCAAGAGATATGAAGAGAAAATTTTGTGACAACTATTTTTAGCTTTGCGACTATGGAAAACACATGAGAGACCTCATCATTATAGAAATTTCTTAGCAACACATCCAAATAAAACTTAAGAAAGACCATTTCTAATGCCATGGCTTCTACACAGCCATGACCATTTTCTAGGACTACAGTTATGACATTCTACTTAAAGTAATACAATGTCACTCAAGTATAAAAGTAGAAGATATAAAAATTTCAAAGATCTCTTATTTTTTTTCTTCTTCTTCCTCATACAAAAAACAAAGCCATGACAATTACCAAATCCTAAAAGAGAATTTTGTATTCCTTAGGAGATACACAAGCAAGAAAGGGGTGTAAGATTAATACTACTCCCTATAGTCAATGGGCACGACTCTCAAATCCCTCTTCTTTAGGTTTGAATCAAAAATATATTCCAAATTAGCATGGGTCTAGGGTTTGAGTAAAATGATATATGTGGTATGAAATTGATTTTTAATGAATGAATGAATGTGTTTGATTTATTTTATGTTATGAATATTGATGGATGGTGATTACATAGAACTTGAACAAAGATTTCAACTATTAGTAGGTTTGTGTAAGATTGTTATGATTGATGGTGGTAGGTAAACTATGAGGCTTACTCACAGATATGAATATTTTTGCATATCAATCCATTGTACGTGTCTTAAAAGAACTAGTTCTTAATTAGGATGGACACTATATAGAATGTTTTCCTAAGAGGTCTGCCTTGGGATTCATATCATCACCAAGGAGAAAAATGACAAGAAATCCTTGGGGTGTGCATGAGTATATTTTGACTCATAAGATAGTGACAACTCTTGTAATTTACTTTTACCTATATAGTTTTCACTAGTGAAACTTGAGGTATGAGTATGGTAATTGTATGAGTATGGAACTCATGAAGACAAAAGTGTAGGTGCTTACAAAATATATTAATCTTTAGTCTTTATGATATTTAAGGTTAAAGAATAAGAGTGTCCATACAAAATAACTATCAAGCAAAGTTGATAAAGTTGCTTAAAATGTATGAAATTATGAATGACTCTCTAGTAGAGATAAATTATTATCTTGTTGGTGATATACCATGAGGATATCGACAATGGGACCACCATTAGGATGGGCTCAATATTGACAACGATCTTGTATTTTTTTAAAGAAAGGAGTTATTGCACAATATCTTAACCTTCATTTTGGTAAACATAATATAAGTCAAGCAAATTAAACATTATCAGATATATTAAATGATGAAACCATGGACATAAGATTTTAATACAACCTAAATATCCATTTTACTAAAAATGAGTTATCTCATATTAGAGTAACCAAGCATTCAATACAATTCTAATGGGATTGATATTTAGATAAACATTTATTTTATTACTTATATGACATATATGCTTGTTGATCTCTGTTGATGAGATACACAATTAAATGAATTTTTGAGATTGTGCCTAACTAAGAAAATTAAGCAGTGTAACAAAATCACAATATTATTTTAGTGGTGAAATATCAAGGGGATAATAATGAGAGGTTCAATTTTGGTAGTGATAGTACAAGGATGATAATCACCTTATATGCCAAGAGAATATTTAAGTATTTTCATAATAATCTATCATTCATTCAATAATGAAACGTAACATTGATCAAATAATGAATAAATATCCTCATACACAACGAATTGAGCCAACCCTAGAATAATGTATGTTACTGAGAACTCAAGACTATCAATTCAACTCGAGTAGTAGTTGATTCATTCTTGATTGCTTGAATTACTAACTCAATTCTTATGGGATTGATATTTGAAATTATGTCTATTTTACTATTTGTATGATTTTTATACTTGTAGAATTACATTCAATGAAAGATAATTATCAATGAGATTTTGGGATCATGTTAATCCACAATAAAAATTGACACTTTCACAAAGTCCTAATAAGGATATATGAATTCTATGATAAATGAGCTGGAAGTAGGTTTATATAATTTGAACTATTTTAGTATTCTTCGAAAATCTAACAAAAATTCTTATGCAAATAATCAATATTTCCATGTCTTCCCTAATAAAGTCATTCCAGTAAATGAAATGGGTCATTAAACTAGAAGTTGATCCAACTTCAAATACCATGTCACTAAGTTGAGATTGGCTGAGATTCGATGTAATATGTTTTTCGATATATTGATTAAGGTGATTAGGGTCATCAATACTCCTACATACATATTTTTTTATATAATATATTTATTATGCTGAATCTTTTTCGACACCCATTATATTTTTATTTTAATTATATTAAAATGAGTTTAAACTACTAAAGTATACACATTTTTGTCTTTTAGGCACATGAATAGAGGCTATGAAAGACATTAATTTTTGTCTCGGAACTTTTGGATGAGTTATCATTATTATCTATGTTTATATCTAATTCATTTTTATTAATTATTTGACACTGAATTATGAATTTGATAAGGAGATATTTGTTAATTTAATATTATTTTTATAATTTATTTATTAATCTAATAATTATTTTTAAAAAATAATTCTAACATGATCATAATGTGTACCTTAACTTTATGTGTGCAGTACACTTTGGATTCCACCTCATTTTCTAGTGCATGATAGTGTCTCTTCATCACCAAACTAACACGTGCTCCATAATATTAAAATTACTAATTATTAAAAAATGAGCATAAAAGAGCATACTCAAATTTAGATCAAGGGGAAAAGAGAAGAGTAGAGTAGTTTAGAAATTAACTATAAAAAATAAAATACATTTTCTAATATATTTTGTATTTTGTATTTTTAGAAAATAATTTTTCTAATATTATTAAAAATAATTTTTCTAATAAAATTATTTTTTGAAAATAATTTTTATTAAAAATATATTTTGTATTTTTCTAATATTATTTAGAATAGAAACATGATAACCATAAGATTTATAGAAATGAGCTATCACATGCAATCTCACAATTTAAACAAAATGTATACAAGTTTTTTATTAGACCAGAAAATGATGGTGACATGTAATATCCTGTCGAGGTGCGTGAATAACCAGAATAAATCACAACCATTTTTTAAAAAGTTATTTTTTTTAATCCAGGCAAGCCATGGGACATGCCTGACACTACATGAGACCCATGCATGATTAGTTTTGCATGACACGAGTCATATAATAGGCCAGCATGACTACAATCCAAACATGAATTTGGACTGTAACGTGTTGAACTAGGCATGGACGAATTGTGTTATGCCCAAGTTGCATTACCCACTTGATATTTTAAATTATGTGATTTTTGTATATTTTTTTTATTTTTATTTTTTTTATTTTTATTTTTTTTATTTTTATTTTTTTTATTTTTATTTTTTTTATTTTTATTTTTTTTATTTTTATTTTTTTTATAAATTATGTGATTTAATTGATTAAATAGTTTGCTATTTTGGGGACATAATATTTGATTGTATGTGATTATATATGTTTGGACATAATAAATTATTGTGTTTGTGGTAAATTTTTGGGCTTTGACGTGTGTATATATATATTAACGTATTTAAGGAAAAAAATTTGTGATACTCAAAATATTGTATAGAATTCTCTGTGTATTTTGGTAAAATTATTTAACTACGTACTAGCTACGTATCAATTCCGTATTAAATCATTATTGTTTAGAATTTAATGCGTGTTAGAATAAAAAGATTTTTGTAATGTGGGTCCATTTCACATTAGGCGGCCCACTTTCTCTCTTAAGCCCATTAGGGATTTATGTTTTTAATATAAAAACATAAATATTGAAGAAGCACGGTACATATACTGTTGAGAATATCTTGTACAATTTTCTCTATTTTTCTTGGTATTTTTCTTTGTGATTATTTCTCTTCTTTATTTTTCTATCTTCTGCATAATCTAGCATAAAGATCATCTTATGTGTCCTCATGTTTTTAAATTATCCTTCTCATGCATTTCTATTGAGTGGATATTACTCAAATATCGGAGTAAAGCATTGAAAGGAGACCAGAGTTGTATGCAGTTAAATCAATGGTAAAACATATAAAGTCTTATTGTTTATTTCATCACAATTTTAAATATAATATTAAATTAGTTAACTTTGTTGGACCAATATTATTATTTCAAAACCAAACTTAGTTTTCAGAATATAAAATGCAAAAACAAGATGTGATGGAATAAAGAAACATGAAAAGTTTGGGGGAAAAAACTAAACGAAAACGATAAATATTACAATAATCGAAAATACTAGTTTTTTTGGAAGGCAAAAAGAACAGAGAGTTTGCGAGAAGAGGGATACATTTTTTCCATGAAGTGAAAGATGAAACATGCAAGGAGTTGCATAAAATAGGGGAGCTACAGAAAACAATAACGCAAAGTGTTTTGTATGGAAGGGATTGAAGTTGAATTGAAGAAAACAAACTCAGAACAAAAAATAAAATAGAAATAAGAGGAGGTGGAAATGAAATAAAAGAGAGAGTTTACTGCGAATATATGAATACAAAGATAACAAAACAAAGGAGAACCAATGTTCAAAAGAAGGCAGAAGCAGAACCCACACAAGTTTATCTAGGGAAAAATTGACAGAAGAGTGCAAAAATGAAAAAAATAGAGGGAAAGATGCTAAGCACCACAAGAAAATGTCACGAATGGTGACTTTTCCAAAAAGTATTTGGTGTGTTGTGTCTTGAGAAAATGGTAAATACATCTCATTTTCTTGTTTGTTGTTTACTAACAATAAAACCTTGTTTTAACAAGGATTTCTAAGAACAGAGATGAACAGATGAAGAGAAATAGAAGAGAAGAAGAGAGCACCGTGCAGAGAGAAAACCAAGCAAAATCACTAATTAAAATGTTCAGCAGGCTTAGGTAAAAAAAATAGAGTTTATATATTGACTCTGATAATTGATAAAAAAAATAAAGAGAAATACTCTATAGCTATTTACACGTGGATTTAATAAATATTCATTAATGGTATAAGAGTAAATTCATACGAGGCCCAATCAACTATATATATCAAACAGCCCAGTCAACAATCCCCCCCATTTGATGTAGTTGGAAACAATCTAAGCCTTTCTCTTAAATAAGCCAACTTTTCTCTAGGCAGTGGTTTCGTAAATATATCAGCAACTTGCTCTTCGATCCTACAAAAAACCAACTTAACTTCATTAGTCTCAATAGCAACTTTGATGAAATGGTATTTTAAGCCTATATGTTTAGTTCGAATATGCATAACCACATCACTCTCAATAGAAATAGTCGATTGAATATCACACTAAATTTTAGTTGGATGGTTTAATGATTTATCTAGATCGCCCAAAAATTTTCTTAACCACAGTGCATGAGAAATCGTTACTGTAGCTGAAACATATTAAGCTTTAGTGGTAGACAGGGTGACTGTAGATTATTTCTTGGATTGCCAAGAAACAGTCATAGTTCCCAAACTAAAAACGTATCCAGAGGTAATTTTGTAATCTTCTGGACATCCTCCCTAATCACTATCGCAATAACCAAAAATTTCAGTGTGACTAATCTTAGTGTATTTTAGGCCTAAGTCAATTGTTCCTTTGAGATACCTCAATATTCTTTTGGTAGCACTCAAGTGTATGTGATTAGGTGCATGCATAAACTATGATAGTAAATAGACAGAATACACTATATCGGGTCTAGTTGCATATGCACACATCAAGCTTCCAATTAAGCTTCTGTATGTTTTTTCATTTACTAATTTTCCTTGGGTAGAAAGTAATTTTTGATTTACTTCTAAGGGGTAGAGACATGCTTACAATCTCACATTCTAAAGTTTTTTAGTATTGACTTTATATATGTGATTTGAGAGATGGACACACCACATGTGTCTTGAGTTATTTCAAGTCCTAAGAATTGTCTTAGGTTTCCTAGGTCTGGCATTTCTGCATAGTCTCAATTTCTTTTCTAAAATTATTTATTAATTCAGTTTTATTGCTTGTGAAAAAGATATCATCCACATATATGGAGACAATTAAAAATTCAGATTTTTTATCTTCTTAATGTAGAGCGTAGGCTCACTCTTACTTCTCTTGAATCCTTGATTCAAGAGAAATAAGAGTGACTTTATATCTATAAACATAGTATTCACTCCCATTTTTTACAAACCCAAGGGGTTGCTCTACATAGATTTCGTCCTTGAGTTTTTCATTCAAGAAGGCTGACTTTATATCTAGTTGGAATAAATTCCAACCTTTCTGTCCAGCTAAGGCTATTAGAAGCCTTACTATTTCTAACCTTGCTACTGGAGCAAAGGTTTCTTGGTAATTTGTTCCGTGTTTTTGAGAGTAGCCTCTGGCCACTAATCGAGCCTTATATATAGGCTGATTTGAGTCAGGTTTAGTCTTAATCCTAAAGATCCATTTTACTCCTATAATGTGTTTATTTGGGGGCAGGTCAACCAGAGTCCAAGTGTTATTCTTTTCAATGACAGATATTTCAGTTTGCATTGCTTTTATCTAGAATTGATGTTTTACAACATCTTCTTGTTGAGTGACTCAACTGAAGCATAATTACATCTCTGGTATATGTCCGATAAGTCTTTACATTTAACATAAGTATTTATTTTATTTGATTTAGATAAAATAGATATAGATTCAGAATTAGAAATAGATTCAGTTTTAAATTCAGAAGCAGATTCAGACATGCATTTAGTAGTATATTCAGAAGTAGATTAAGAAAGGGAGTAGAAATCATACCTTGGAGTGCTTATTAGTTTATTGCTAGTTGTAGTAATTCCATTACAACCATTTTTAATTCCAGATTGGTTTTTCATCAATACTTTCACCCCATTTGCTATTTTCATCAATTAATATGTCTCCACTCACCAGGAATGACTTAGTTTTTGGTGAATACAGTCTGTAACACTTGGATTACAGACTATATCCTACTAGAACATTCTTTAGACTCTTTGAGTCTAACTTAGTCCTATGTGCATTTGGTATATGGGAGTAGCAAACACTCCCGAATACCCTTAAGTGTTTAACACTAGGTTTTCTACCTGTCTAGGCTTGCACTGGAGTAAGATTGTCAAGTACTTTAGTGGGACACCTATTGAGCAAATATACTGATGTGTTCACTGCTTCTGCCCAATAGTTTTTTGGTAGACACTTCTCATTAAGAATTGACCTAGCCATCTACATTACTGTTCTATTTTTCATCTCCACAACTCCATTTTGTTGTGGTGAGTAGGCAGTGATTAATTGCTTAATTATTCCTTTTAAATCACAAAAATTAGTGAATTTTTGAGAGAGGAATTCACCCCCTCTGTCTGTTCTTAAGTGTTTTTACACTTAGTCCAGATTGTCTTTCGATAATGGATAAGAGTTTCTTGAAGCGTTCAAGTGATTCAAATTTGTGCTTCAAGAAGAAAATCCACATGTGCCTTGTACAATCATCGACAAACAGTAGAAAATAGCTCATGTTGCCTAATGACTGCACTGACATGGGTCCACATATATCAACATGCATCAGTTCTATAATGGTTCAGTGGCTCTCTAGGGAGAATTTCTCTAGGCAGAATTGGGGATGACAAGGTTTGAGGGCACTCTATTCACCATATTTTTTTGAAAAATATTTTTTAGGCTTAAATAGTTCAAGTGCCCAAACCTCATATGCCAGATAGAAGGTTTAGACTGGATATTCATGGATAATTCCTTGTCTATTCTCTTAACAAATATCAGTGGAAAACTTCTTCCACTAGATATTTTTACTATCCATGCGGGCTGATCACTTTCATGGTCAAATATTTCACATGCATTGTTTTTGAATAATAGTCTGTATCCCTTTTCAATTAATTGACCAATACTTAGTAAATTCTGGTCCAATGCTGGGACAAGAAGTACATCATTTATAAATTTAATTCCAGTGCAAGTGGATACTGCCACTTTTCCTTTGAAATTTGCCTCAACTAAGTCATCATTGCCTAGTTTTACTTGTGAGTTTACTACTGGAAGTAAATCCACAAATATTTTCTTGTTCCCAGACATGTGATTTCAACAATCACTATCTAGAAACCAAGTGTTTGGTAAATATGTCTCATCTGTTTCATTTGTATAAAACAGATGATCTACAGAGGCTACTCACTCTACAAAGCAAGCATTCTGTTTAGAAATGATTTTGCAATCCATTGAGTTATGCCCAAACATTTTACAGTTTAGGCATTGATTTTGTTTTTAAAACCAACACTCTGTTGTAGTGTGGTTTGATATATTGCATATATTGCAAGAGACATATTGGTCCTTATATGAGTCAACTGAGAATTTAGAAGAAAAAGAGCCAATTTTAATTTTGTTTTAATTTTTAGATTAGAACCATACCTTTGACCTGGTCTTTTATTTCTTATTTCTATGGGTTGAATCTCATCTTTGTTGGGCTTATTCTTTCATCTCGACTGTAGTGCAGTTTCTCCAGAGCCTTCTACCCACTTTAACAGTCGACTTTCATAAGACTTAAGCAAGCTCAGGACTTGCTGAATGGTTAGCTTTGAAAGATCTTTAGTTTCCTTTATCATTGCTACAATGGCATCAAATTTGTCAGACATATAGATTAACAATTTTTCAACCAGATGAGTCTCAGAGATATCTTCTCCATGAATTTTAAATTGATTAACTATATCAAGGAACTGAGTTGAAAACTTAGTAAGAGAATCTAAATTTTTCATGCTCAGATTATCAAAGTCCTTTCTCAGGGTGTGTATAAGAACTTTTCGAGCTTTCTTATCTCCTTGATATTCCTCGATTAAGAGGTCCCAAACCTCCTTAGCTTGAGTATAGCAAAGTAATCGAGGGAATATAGCATTACTTATACCATGTTGGATGAAAAGTAATGCTTTCGCATTTAACTTCCCCAGTTCTTTTTCTTGTAGTAATTCATTACCCTCTAGAGCATAGAAATTCAGGGCATTTTCATATCTAGAGACTATGATTTCCCATATATCTTGTGAGATAAATAGTGTTTGCATTTTAACAAGTCAATAATCAAAATTCTCGCCATCAAACAAGAGAATAGGGATTGACCCCGAGTTTGATGCGATTTGATTTTTGGAAAACATATTTGTTTGAAAATACTTGAAAATTTTTGAATAGAAGATTGGGGGTTTTGTAGAATATATAATTTAAACACCACAAAACCTTCAGATATTAACAGTTCTGGTCAGATTTGTTCTAGATCTAAAGAAATTGTGATAAATAAATTAGGGTTTCAGAGATCATCTATTCTGGAGAAATTAATTTCGAACAATCGTTCAAAAATAATTTCAATCTCAGGTAGATATCAAAGCTCTGATACTAGATTGTTGTTTATTAACAACAAATCCTTGTTTTAACAGGGTTGTGTAAGAATAGAGATGAATAGATGAAGAGAAATAGAAGAGAAGAAGAGAGCGCCGCATAGAGAGAAAACCAAAGCAAAATCAATAATGAAAATGTCCAGTAGGCTTAGGTAAAAAAATAGAGTTTATATATTGGCTCTGATAATTGATAAAAAAAATAAAGAGAAATACTTTACAGCTATTTACACGCGGATTTAATAAATATTCATTAAGGGTATACGAGTAAATTCACATGAGGCCCAATCAACTATATTGAACAACCCAGTCAGCATTTTTTAAGTATTTGGTGGTCACGCACATCATTCACAAAAGTCATGCATGATATTTTTCCATAAACAAAATGTGAATTTCTCTTGGTTTGCATGAATTCAATGTGTGTGTTAGAATGGAGAAAATAGGGATTCATTCCATTTTCTTGTTTACTTATTTAAGCTTTATTCTTAGGATCTCTTGATCTAAACAAATATATATAATTTTAATAAATTTATATAATATTTGAAAGAGATGTAATTTACTTCTTATTCTTTTATTTATTAGGCTTGCTGAATTCCTGTACAGTTTATGTGAAGTCTATGCGAAGTTCTTATGAGGTTTGTGTAATATTCATGAATACTTTGTGTGGTATTCAAGAAAAAAAATTATTCATGTAGTTGTGTACTGTGCTCATCCTATGACATTGGTATTTAAAATTCTTCAAGAACTCCGGATTCAGAATGAAACTTAATTCTAATGTTATTTTCAAAAATATTTACATTTTGCTTGATTTGTGTTAATTTGAATTTTTGAACATTTTTATAATTAACTTTTAATTGGTAAATATTCTGTCAATTTTAGTGGTAGAATATATACTATGATTGTATGAAATTATGGTGATTTATTATTTATATATAGTCATATATATTTGGGTAAAATCATATAAACATAAATATATATATTTTAAAAAAATTTAAATATACATATTTATATAGTTTTGATAGAAAATTTTAGAAGCTCAAAACATGTTTGAATTCACTATGCATTTGGTTAAACTTTTTAACAGAAATTTAAAATATTTTTAAAAAGTCAAAAATGCTTTACTAACCTAATTGTTGGATTAAGAATTTGTTTCGAGACCATTCTTGGATTTCTAGTAGTATCTCGGTCAAATCCAATAAGTAGTTTTAGAGGAAAAGTTTTTTGACATCATTGGTAACACTATTTTTGGAATCTAGATTATTTCTTCCAATGGATGAAGAATTAATTCGCTTAGTATAATTAAATTGGAACCTTTTAGTTATTTAACCTAGAAAATAAAAATAATAGATATTTTAATGATGAGGGATCTATATGAATCTACTCTTGATGATCTAAAATCGGAAGGTATGGACGAGACCAAGTGTAAAAAAGTATATTACAAGGCATCTACTACAATGAGATAATAGGTTGAAAAGATAGCTTTCCACTACCTCTTAGCTATAATTAAAGTAGATGAGACATACAAAAAATTAGATTCGATGGGCAATGAAAGAACATCAAGAATATAGACTATTGGTGTTGTTTGTCTAGAGGCAAACACAAGATATCAATTATTTCTTAAAGATGTGTGATATATCCTAGAGGTTCAAATGAATTTGCTATCCATAAGAGTGTTAGATAGTAATTGTCATGTGGAGAAGTTCGTGGAAGACCAATCGAACTTATCTAAAGGATATTGATTAAAGTGAGGGGGGTAGAAATGTAAATTCTCTCTATATTACCCAAGCTAGGGCTAGCATAGATCAAAAAAAATACTTGATGAAAAATTACTAGCATTGACTTCGAGTTGCATAGGCCTGAGTATATTTATGTGGATAATATACTTTCTGTAGGAAAGTAGTTCCCACTTACTACCTGAATGTTACTTAGTGATGGTAGAATAATCGATACGACTAGAAAAAATTAGACTACTATGATATCTCTTTTGAGGAGATCGAGGACAATTGATCTAGATTCTTTAAGTGTTTGTTCTAAAATAATCATGATTTTTGAAGGAATCTCTAATTATGTGACTTTTACTTCAGTTGCTCTATGTAATCACATTGATGAAGTGAGAGTTTATGAGTTGGAAGTAAAAGATAATACTTTTATTTCAGCTACTTTTTAAGATCAATTAAATCAAGGGGAGTTGATGGCCTAGAGGAAAAGTGGAGTTCTTAGGATGCTATAATTTCCAGAAAAGTTTTCTTACATGAGGAATGAAAAATAGCTTTGTAGTCTGAGAAATTTCCTATAACTTGAATTTTCTAAAAACAAACCAAGAACTTATTTCGGACTATCCAAAGAGGGTAGAAGGGGAGACTATTAGGTCTGCCCAATTTTGGGCAGATCAAAATATGTTTTTTTGTTGTTTGGTTTATTTGATTTGTGTTTATGTTATTTTGTTTTTATTTTATAATAAATTAAATGAGAATGGGTGCTCTCATTTAAATTATGTGCACCAAAAAATTTAAATAGTTATTTTTTTATTATATAAATAATAGAAATGAAGAGAAATATAACACGACACCAAACTCACACTAAAACAAAAAAAATAGAGGGAAGGGTGGCCATGCACCAAATAGAAAAGTCATGCATCTCATTTCCTTATTTAAGTATTTGGCGGCCATGCACCACATGAAAAAAGTCATGCATGATGACTTTTCCAGAAACAAAAATAGGGATTCCTCTTGTTGTGTAAATTAGGTGTGTGCATGAGAGTGGAGAAAATGGGAACTCATCATGATTTCTTGTTTACTTGTTTAAGTTTTTCTCTTCTGGATCTTTTGCTCTAAACTAATATATAAAACTTCTATAAGTCTGTAATATTTAAAAGATATCCAGTTTACTCTCTTATTCTTTTGTCTACGACAGTTGCTGGATCCATGTGAAGTTTGTGTAAAGTTCTTACAAAGTTCACGTGGTGTTCATGTGTAATTTATGCGGCATTTGAGATAAGATTGTTCATGTGTAATTTATGCGGTATTTGAGATAAGATTGTTCATGTGGTTGTGTGTTGTGCTTGTGCTATGATAGTTATGTTCAAAATTCTTCAAGAACTTCGGATTTAAAATTGAAACTCAATTCTAAAGGTATTTTCAATAACATTTATATTCTGCTTGATTTGTGTTAATTTGGATTTAGTGATATTTTTCTAATTTTGTTTTAATTGTGTAAATATTATGTTGCTTTTAAAGTCAAAATATTTATCATGACTATATGAAAATACGATGATTTACTATTTATATATATTTATAGATATTAAAGTAGAATCATATAAGTATAAATATATATATTTCTGATAGTTTAAAATATACATATTTACGTAGTTTTGATTAAAAAAAAATTGGGAGCCTGAAAGATGTTTGAATATGATATGCATTTGGATAAATTTTCTAACAAAAATTTAAAAAGTTTTAAAAAGATCAAAAAAGTCAAACTAACCTAATTACTAGATCGAGAATTTGTTTTGATACTATTATTAATTTTTTGGACAATATCTTGGTCAGCCCAAACACTTTCCTATGTAGGTTTTATATTCTTTGTTTGAATTTTTGCATTTTTATGATCTTACAATTTTGAATTTTTGCACTTGCATTCTTGCTTTTTTGCATTTCCAAAAACTCTTTGTATGTCTTCTCCCACTTAGCATTTGTAATTTGCATTTTTTTCTCTTTTGTTGCTATCTTTTTTACTTTAAAAGCTTTTCCTTGTCTCAATTCTACCCTTTTTTATATCCTAATTTTTGGTTTTCTCCTCTTTTTATCCTCATTTTTGGTTTTCTCCACTTTTTTTCCTTAGCATTGCATCTTTTTTTTCATTACTTTTCTCACTTCATGTCTCTTTGTCACTCACTCCTCAAGCTACAAAACTACCACTATCGGAACAACTTTTTTTTCTCTATTCTTCTTTTTTTAGTAAGGCCTATCCACTTTGTAGAGTAAATAATGGCTACTGAAACACCAAAAGAAAGCTTTAATATTTTCAACATAGTGACTCCATTCATGCACAAAATTAATCAAGATAAAATATTTTTTTTTAATAAATTGAATCAAAGTTAAAAATAATAAAATATGAATATGAATATATATGTGTGTGTGTGTTTGTATCTATACATTCTCAAAAAATTAATCTGACTCTTTCTTTTTAATTAAATCAGGCCAATAAGAGAATATAATAACTCTAGTTTCCTAGAGTTATCATCTCTTCAAACTGAAACCTTTGCCTGACCTATAGTTATAATAAATAGATAAAAAGTCACACACGCAAAAATAATCTCAGTTAATTGGTAGTAGCAATGTTTGTTCCTTGACTTTTGGAGTTGCTTTCTTCCTTGTCATATTTAATATTTTATGTACTAACAACTTATTTTTATATCTAACCTTTCTTGCAGTTTGAGTGTCTAGATGATAACCAATACTTTCATTTCATCATATTTACATAAAAACCATACTAGAATGCCAAATAACTAGTTACACATGAGTCTTTTCATTCATGCACATAGTGGCTTAATGGGGTATTTTCTTTTTATTTTGCTTCTTAAAGTCATTAATACCTTTTGAGTTGGATATTAATATTTATGGTGAATATACTTGATTGCTCAACACTATTACTAATTAGAGTTGCTTTGCATATGTTTACCTTTAATTATTATTTAACACAAAAGTACACATGGGGCCTATGTATACTTCTAATTACTAAGTAACTATCAAGGGTGGTGAAATACTCTTTTTTATTTTTTTTTTCAAAGTCTTCATGACTTTTGACATGAATGTCAATATTTATGATAAAGATATCAAGTGGCTCAACAATATCACTAATTGGAGTTGCTTTGCATACTTTTACCCTAAGATACTTTGTAACACAAAAGTATACATGAGGCTCATGCATATTTTCTGTTACTAAGTAACAATCTAAGATAGTAGAATACTTTATTCACTATTATGTATATATAACCCCCTTTAACTTAAGCCATTTATTGCAATTCAAATTATCCCCATATACTTCATATTGCTTATTTTCCTATTTTGGTTTTAAAGTTTAACAAAATTTGTTTAAAAATCCCAAGTCTTCCTATAGTTTAAGTCCCAGATTTATTTAAAAATTTCAACTATAGTCTAATATACTTTTTTATAGGGAATAGTAGATCTAAAAAAAGTCACATCTTGAATTAAGCTTTTATAATTTTTCTTTGTAAAAATGTATTCATTAGGAATCATTGAATCAGACACTAACTACTACTAATACTACTACTACTAGACCCAATTTTTTTAAAAATGTGCTGATTAAATTAAAATGATAGAAAATATAATAGGGGAAAAAGTCTCCCCATGAAACTTCTTTATCCCTATCTCCTTCATTATTGTGATATGTAGTTTTGCAATTCTCAAGCATCCTTATAAATAGGCATTTTCATTATATTAAATTTTTTAGCAGCCTTCAAATTTTGATTAACCAATGATTCAAGTCATATCATATTCTCAAACTCATCCTTTGCCAACATAAACATTATCAACAAGAATGATGAAACTAAAATAATAATAATAATAATTTTTTTAAGTAGAAAAAGGCTTTTCCAAATTCTAAAACTATGGGTTGCTTCTCACAAAGTGCTTAGTTTGCAGTCTTCAATATGACTTCCTCAAAATATTAAAAAATAAACTCATCTTTTTAGAATCAAAATTCACCAATATCAAGGAATGACCACCCCAAAATAATGAGAATTTTTTATCAACTTTATAGTCCATATAATAAAATTCATATGAAAAATGAATTTGTTCATTCGAACAAACACATCTTAAATTTTTTAATTCTAGTAAAAAAATGATTTATCAGAAAGCTAAAGAGTAACTATGGTGGACTTTGCTTGTCCTATTCCTATCTTATTGAAGATGGATATTGGAATCAAGTTGATATTTGCTCCCAAATTACTTATAACTTTTCTACAATAAATGCTCCTAATATGGCATATGATTGTAAAATGTTTGAGATCCTTCAACTTTGACAAAACTTTTTGTTGTAAAATTGAGATGAATTCATTCATAAGTGTCATCATTTCAAGCTCTCTAAATTTTTTTTTTGAAGAGAATATATTTCATGAATTTAGCATTAACATTTTCTTCAAAGCTTCTACAAGTGGTATGTTCATATGTATCTTCTTTAGAACATACAAAAATTTGCTTAACTATTTATCTTCCTATTGTTTATGGAATCATCGAGGAAAATAATATGGTGGTCATACATTCTATTATTATGGCATGCTTTATCCTAATGATATTGTAGCATCTTGGATAGAGGTAGATTTCTACTTTGAATTTTATATCTTTTTCCTTGCTCCTTACTTGATTAGATTGAAGTGGGCTTTCTAAATTGATTATAATTATTTATAATTATTAAAATGTTTTTTTATTAGTTTCATATTCATACTTTGAATTGATATTTATCATAAATTAATTAATGAAGTCCATGATACATAAATATAGCATGAAAAAAAATCATGATGAAATCATGATAATGAGATTCCTATCATGTGTAATTATATTAGTATTTAAATTATCTTTAGTTATATGATCAATAAGACTATTCATTATTAATCCAGATAGACTATCACATATTATACTTCTTGATTAGATTTAGCAGTGAATTTCATAACTATAATCATGGGGATGATTAAAGTTAAGATGTGGAAAGTTGCTAAGAATAATCAAGTATATTGGAGATCTACTATGTATCAATTATAAAAATTATATATTTACATATTATCGATAGTTCCAACATAGCAATGGTGCAAACATTTTGACTT
Organism: Sapria himalayana; assembly: GCA_029783825.1. Lineage (NCBI taxonomy): Eukaryota > Viridiplantae > Streptophyta > Magnoliopsida > Malpighiales > Rafflesiaceae > Sapria > Sapria himalayana. Next base: position 8,930,676 of record JAREIK010000088.1, on the reverse strand, counting down.
AAGGTACTCAAGGATATCTTTGATACTGATCCCGTACTTTGACTTCATTTTTTGTTGTATTTTAGAGGTTGCTCATAGGATGATGATTGGGCATAACTAGAGGTGTTTAGAGATAATTGAGTAGCCAAAAAAGGATCAACCACTCTTAATATATGAAGAGAATACACTAGGCCTCGGAAAGAGATCATTGCTTAGAATAACTAGCCAAAAGTGTTCATACATTGGAATACTTAGTTTGCTACTAATCTATACCAAATAATGATGTGCACATCAAATAAGATTTGGAAATAATAAAGTGTATCACCTTTCCTTCCTCCTCTATGATTTTTGTTGGTCTTGATGATTCAAGAAAACTTAGCTAATCCATAATACAAGTTTTGCCAACAACTTAGATTTACTAAATTTAACCAACCATTTCAGGATTTTTTGTTTAACTTAGAAAAGAACTTTGGGAATGATTATTCTAGACATTTGTTAATTTTCCCATTTGGTTACCAAAAATTTTTCATGATATAATTTGACTTTGAATTATAGCATCATTGTTGGCCATATATTCTTTCAACAACTTTTTAAGACCTTAATTGATCATAAATATTTGATCCTAGAGGTAGAATATGATGCTAAAAACTAGGTGGTGCAACTGATCTCTGAGGTGTATTAGTGGCATTTGTTTCTTAGTTATTCCAAGCAAAAATAGGGTATTACTTCTATCCTAGATTATTTTTGCTTAAGTATAAGTTATATGGTTTATTTTTGCTAGAGTAGAAGTTATCAAAAAATATCTCGGATTAATAAGTTGTAGTAGTCTTTCTTGGCTACAACTATACAAAATAAGTCATAAAAATCTTTGTACACCATGAATCTACTATTTAGTTGTCATAATCTTTTTACTGACACTATCTTTATGGACATGATAATTTTTTTGGAGCTCTAGTTGCAATATTTCTAAAACATATTATTGGCAATGATTTATTTTCATATCATGGAAACCAAGTTTGTTACTCATACTAGAAGTCGTGATATGTTCCAATGCTATGACTTAATTAATAGAGAATCAAAAATCACATAATACTATTGATTTTTAGTTGTAGTATTATTTTCTAGTTTGACTTTATGTTCCAGAGAGTAAATATTTAACTTTTGACATTCTTGCTATCATGAATTTATGTTATAGAGAATAAATATCTCAGTCACATCCATTCTTGCTACAATGAATTATGTTTCAAAAAGTAATTATCTCAATCATATTATTTTTTCTATCATGATTTCATGATCCAGAGAGAGAAAACCTTAGTCGCAACATTCTTACTACCTTAACTTTATGCTCTAGAAGTGAGTTACTTGTGCCATGATAATTTTTCCCCATAAAATTTATACTCTAAGAAGATTTAATGAGATGAAAAGTCATGACCTCAATCCATAATCACAACTTCTAGCTTAAAGTTTCCAAGAACCTCAAAGTTCAATAGATATAGTTAAAATTTTTCATGAAAAAAATTAGAGAGGACAAATTGAATTTTGAGCTAATAACATGCAAAACATATGCAACATGACTTCTATCCTCCAATTAGGGATAAATTTAAGCAAACACAAGAATTAGTTGGGATTATGTTTCTAGACTTAAATCCTCACTAGTACTTGTTGTTTCATGGGTAGAATATCCAATCTGATTGGAATATAAATGTAGTGAAAAAAATATGATTTTTATCCCTTACCCTTCCAAAGATCACAAGCATTCCATAAAAACCAAAGGAAGGGTAAACAAAACTTATCCCTTGTAGATTGATTCATCAAGCCTTCAAAGTCTGCGTCTTGGTTTATTTAGATCTTCAAAGGTAATGCCTTTCTGAAAAGTGATCACCCTCTACAAGTATCCACACACAAACAAATAATAAATAATTTTGTTAAACGCTTGTTCAAATTCGTCTTCTCAAAACAAAATTAGGGTTTTTCTTTTTCTTCTCTCTGTTTTGGTTGTTCTCTTAGAAAAAAATGATGGCCACCCCTATTCTATGTCACACACACACACACACACACACACACACACACACACATGAATTTGCTAGGGTTTAAGTCAAAAACGAATTTTTTTATTATATATTTAAAACTCTTTTAAATAATAACAATTTAAATTCAAATTCTTATCAGATAAGAAAATGAATTTATATATTAATATATATTTAAAACTCTTTTAAAAAACCTTTTACATATTATTTTCTTATCCAATAAGAAAATATATTAGATTAATTATTTGTTTAAATTACGAATTTAAACTTTATCAAAATTAAATTTGAATTTAAATAACAACTAATTGTTATTTGTAATTTAAAATAATATCATCATTTTAATTTCTACAGAGAGTGAAAAACCATAACCATTATTATGTGTTCTTAAGATACGGCCCTATAGGTTTAATTAATATTGGCAATAAGCCTAAATCACATTTTGATCCTATAAGTCATAAGTGGCCTCTAGCAAGATATTATGACTATCTAAATTAAATAAAAAGCTCATGATTCGAGACAACCTTAATATAACTAATGACATAATCCTTTTGTCTCATGATATCTTGATAGAATATAATACATGGACAAAGTAAATCTTATATTTATATCTTAAATTACCCGAAACATAATTAGACTGACTAAACAAATGATATTGATCTCCATCAATTCATTTGAGCACAACCATGCATTTCTCAGTCCCAAATGTGAAGGGGACCCTATGATATCTCTCTTATAATAAGAGGGAAAATTCTATCTTAATCACTCATATCTCACTATGTAATTCTTATTAAATTCAAGTATAATTATAATTAAAGATAACATTTGATTATATCAAAACATAATATTTCTTATGTTGAGAACTATAGCGATCCCAAGGAATTTAATGCCGCAACTATTAGAGATTAACTTATGACTTTGATCTATAAATTAATTTCAAGTCGAGTTTGTCCAATATTTGTTCTCAACAAATAGATTTAAATTTAATTTGTATCTCATACACATATTCATCCCATGAATATCAATCAAAATTTATACTAATCTTAATTCATTATCATTCCCATAATAATAACCGATTAGAGACATTTAGAATAATTAATAATATTATTCAAGGATATTATATATAATAAACATGTAAATCATCATAATATTTAATTATCATAAATAGTCAAAATAGCATGTCCATATGATTGGCCTAGAGTATTATTACTAACAGTACTATCATTGGAAGCCCTTGATTCTATGAGATGTCATTCAAAAAATCCCACATTAATTCTTTACTATATCATAGATTTGATATACTTGTGTTATGATGATGTATATGTATAATACTTATCTATGGTAATATTGTGAATTGAAAATTAATGGATATGAATGCTAATTAGAATTGAGATTTAAGATTTTTACTATATTATTAGTTTATGCATGTTAACTTTGATGGATAGTGACAAGTAATTCATAGGACATACTCATAAGATATGATAAGAAAGATTTGACAACCCTTCCAACCTTAATGCATAAGATAAGCTTATGTGTAAAAAGTCAAAATTGCGATAAGTTTAATTATTATAAATATGATACTCACAAAAACAAAAGTACAAACATATCTATGTCTAATCCATTATGTATATTTTCAAAGAACTAACCTTCAAATGAAGTAAGTGTTATGTAGAAAATATAATCTAAGAGTTTTACCATAGTATGAGAATCATTTTAGCTATGGAAGATAATGATAAGTAAATCATGAGATATACATAAGTGGAAGAGTATCCTATGATGGTGATAGCTTTGTGAGTCATTTCTAATTATATAATTTAAATAGGTAATATTTATAGGAAGATATATTTTAATTGATATAAGTTGACATATTGCCCTTATGATACTTATTATCATAAGACATACATATTGACAAGTAAGTCATTTTTTATGACTAATCCATTATTTATTGGTACTCACGAAATTGAAAGCATAAATATAATTATTAACATATTTATTTTGTGTCTTTATGATAATAGAGGTCAGAGAATAGAAATGCACACTCGAAATAGTCATCAAGAGTAGCTGACATATTACCTCAAAATAGTAGATGTGTGAATGACTCATGAATGAAATGATGTATAATTTTGGTGATGACATATCAAAGGCATAATTATGAGGGAACTATCCTTAGTAGTGATAGACCAAGGATAATAACTATCTTATATATCAAGGGGCACTATGACATTGTCATATCAATCTACCTTTTTTCTGATAATTAAGTATAATTTTACCCAAATACTAAGTAAAGATTATCATAGATAAGAAAGTGAGCTAATCTTAGAATCTTAGTATTGTTCTGAAACCCAAATCTATCTACTCAACTTGAGTAGTAGTTAGTATATTATTAGCTAGTTAAACTATCTATATAATTCTATGGGATTTATATCTAGACTTATGTTTATATTTACTACTTTTATGAAATATATACTTATAGAACTCCCTTGTACAAATTATTTTCTCAATAAACTTTTGGGATTGTCATAAATAATAAGATTTGATATGGTAATAAAATCACAACAATTTATTCGTAATATTGCTTGAGATTGATTAGTTTGATTAGAAAATTTGAACTGTTGTATTTATATTTGCAAAAAAGATAGTTCTGTTTCTAGTCAATTGGATAATAAATTTTTCTTACTGTTTGTGTTGTATTTGCCTTTTATTCAAATTTTCTTCTTTTTTATTTTATAGCAACTACACAACAAAAAAAAGCTAAAGTTTTAGGACTTAGTTAGCACCTTTGAACCTAGAAATTGAGAAAACAAGGATGATAATCTTGAAATAAAGAGAAGAGAGAAAGAACATGGAAGGAAATGATAATAAAAATCACCAAGGAAATGAAGAATGAGCTATCCAATAACTCAATCCTCACCATACCTTGAGAGACCATTGGAGACATACTTTGATGGATGGGTACTATGAGATTTAAATGAAACTAATATAAGAGAACTACTTTGAGTCGAAGCATAGTTTGATAGTCATGATATAATAACATCAATATGATAGATAATTTTCAAAAGAATCGAATAGCCACTTCACAACCTTCTTGGAATTATGCAACATGATTAAAATGAATGGAATAAGCTTGGATGATATTAGGTTAAGACTTTGCCTTTTTTTGAGAGACTAGGCCCAAAGCTAGTTCTAGTACTTATTTAGAGGATTGATTAAGAGTTGGGATTAACTTGATAAATCAATTTTGACAAGAGGAGCATGAATTGCTATATAATGCTTGAGATCGATTTAAAAAACCATTAAGGAGATGCTCACAATATTGATTTGAATGGTTCCAAATTCAATCTTTTTATAGGTGTTTGAACCTATATGACGAGGTACATAATTGATACAGCCTTAGATAGTTATATTATGGACAAGTTATCCAAGGAAGCATACTTCCTATTTGAAAATCTAGCAAAAAATAACTACTGAACTCTGAATGACCCATAATTTGGAAGAAAGCAAGCTAGAGTATTATAGTTGGATAGATTGATATTAATGGATGTGAAACCAGACATATTTTTTAATAAATTTGGAGCCCAAAATAATAAATAACTTAGTATGATAAAAATTACTATGTTGAAATTATAGGAAATGATCAATTTTAACCTCGTGTATCTAGTGGAAGAAGCTAATATTTTATAGAACAAAAGAAATATATTTTGATCTAACAATAATTCCTCCACATATCATCATCTAATTATAAGAAATTATGAAAATTTATCATATGACAGTCATGAGAATGTTCAACAAAACATGAGACAATTTCAGAAAATTTTTAGGAATAACTTAATAGAATATCAAATACAAGGAACATTGAGTTCTAATTATAATCCCCTAAAAGAGTAGAAAAAGTCACTTAACGATACCATTCTCACCCTACCCTGGAAGACAAAGAAAATGAACAATCTACAAGAGAACCAGATGGATTAGATAAAAACAAAACTATAACATGTGAATATAGTGATGAAGATTATGAATAATCTTTTAGGAGCACAATGTCATGGTGAAAAAAAAATTCCATGAGTGAGATATTTATTCTCTAGAATATAAAGCTGCAGCATCAAGAATAATTATTATAACTCCAAGATAATGGATTAGTCATAAATTCGTGGAAACCAAGTGTCACATTGGTACAAGAAGTTATAATAATTTTTAATGTCATGACATATTCATTACAAAATCAAAGGTGATTAACATTAAGTAATTTTGAGTCGCAACACACTTTTTCTATGGTGACATTTTATTTTAGAAAGTAATTGTATTTATAATGATGGTGTATTTTATTTTATATGTCAGTATAAAATAATTACAATGTAATAGTCTCATTTAATAAACACAAGTGTAATAGTACTCGAAGTTTGAATTTTACTATTCTTTGTAGTCAAGATAGACCCACTAAAACTTTGTGCTACAATCTTACTGATAGATTGTCAGATTCATCTAGACTATGAATAATAAACTTATATTATATAAGAAATGATGATTTGATCTTCCATGCATATGTTTAATTTTGTGCTACAATCTTACTGATAGATTGTCAAATTCATCCGATTATGAATAATAAACTTATATTATATAAGAACTGATGATTCGATCTTCCATACATATATTTTATGCACCAAATCATCTACTATGCAGAATTTATATACATGTATTTCTGCAAATTTAGTTCTTTGTAAATTCATTCATTAAAAGAAGAAAATGATGCATAACAATCAAAAGAAAAACAATAATAAAACATTTTCAACAAAAACTACTTTTGCATATTCAGATTGGGAAATAATTAGTGTCACTGTTAGAAATTTAAAAATTGGTATCCTAAAATTTGATTTATAGAGTTGAAATCAAAATGTATGGATATATTTTGATTTATAATGGAAAATGATTTCCCCCACCTATGCAATTTCTTAAATGAAGTTTCTAGTATTGATTTCAATATTGTTAGAAAATTATAAAAAGTTCCACAATTAAGATATTTTATGCTAACCTTTCAAAATTTTGCATGATATAAAAAAAGTTTTTTTTTTGAAGTATAATGTTAGCTATCATCTAAAGGTTAAAATGACACATTTGACATGCTTGAGTTCAAGGATTTGATAACATGACAATTTTTTGAGTGACTATGTCGTCTAAAAAAAAAATAAATAAATAAAAGGATGAGACTTATTATGGAGTGTCAATGCCCATTAAAATATAGTGAACACCATGGTTGATACACCAAAGAAGATGATGTTTCTCATGAGCATCAATATATGTGAATTTATAAGATGACAATCTAAAATATGATGCTTTAAAAGCAAGATCGTTTCACATTTTCCACGTAGTGTGAGAACATTATTTTATTTAAGAAATAATAGCTCATTCTTTATAGCACCTCCTCTTGTTCCATTAGGAGGTGTTGATCATACATATTGTTTTTCTTTAGAATAGAGTGTTGCATAAATTGATTATTACTAATTTACACAACTTTGTAATTAGATCCTTTGGTAGCAACACTTTCAAAATACAATGGTCCTTCATGACTATTTCATCCAAAATGAGGGCAAGAATAACTAACAAAATGATCGTCCAATTGACAAACGAGCATTAGTGCTCACCTTGGGGTCAGAGTTTGATTCCCTAAAATGTCAAATACACACGCCATAGGGTGTTATTTGTCATTTGTTCAATCTTCCTGTTGAGACATGGGCCTTACTTACTCCGATCCTATGGTCCCGAGCTCACATATGAATGATGATGATAGTATGAGTTGTGTTTGAACAAGGGAAGATGAGGGATACAAAAATATGTTGGGTCTCCAAGAGTTGATAAATCAATTTGGTTTATTTTATGTTTTTGATTTGAATTGTTTCTTTATTAAAATGGTAACGAATGATTATTATTTTAGACAGTTATAGTTGTTTTTTTTTCTTTGTTTTTTATAGGTTCCCAGTGAACCAAAGCATAAGATAATTTATTAAGCTTCAAAAAAGTCAAAAAGAATAAATTAATGGGATTTCCCTTTTATTTTGTATTCAAAATTCAAAATGTTTTTTGTGCCATTTTGGTTTGAAAATTTTATTTTTTTATATTTTATATGGCAGAAATATAGATTCTAAGATGAAGTGTGGAAATTATATGATTTTATAATTCAAAATGATTTTTTGTTGATTTTTAATTCCAAAAAATCAAGATAAATTCCCAAGACATTTGATTGTAAAGGACAAACAAACGTGAGCGACAGGATTCGAACCTGTGCGAGCAATGCTCACATGATTTCTAGTCATGCCCGATAACCACTCCGGCACGCCCACAGCTGTTCTTGCAGAGGTATTAAGAGGATTACAAGAGAAAATGAAATTTCTTACAAAATTTGCCAATCACCGAAGCTACGTTTTAATTAACGATGAATACTTAAAAAAAAAAACAATTTCAAAATTACTTGCTTCATAATCAAAAACTGTTTAAAATTAACGAAGTTACGGGTGATTTTTTGGATAATCAATTCGTTCAGAATTACATGCCACATTGCGACCTCCCAATTCCCAATCCCTTTTCGCAACATATATTTTGGTGGATGTGGATATACCCCAGCCGTGCAACAGGTGATCAACCAAATTACGTGCTTCATTGAGAATTGAATTTGACGAATTACACACTCATTAGTGCCCCCCAAACTGCATGTTCCAAACCAACGATGCACAATCACAAACTGTTTCAAATTGCATGATTCAATGTAACGTGTTCTCGATCGATGCGTGCTCGATAACACACATTTGATAGCATTTTCATATAAACCAAATCGACACAATTTGATAGCATTTCCATGATTTTCAGTTTGATTGAATGGCGCACACGTACACCTCGTGGTATTGGTATGATTGACACAATTTGGATATATTTCAACATTTCTCAATGGAAGGCATGTTTGTTGACATAGAAGTTTCATCCATAAAAATTTTGATACTAGGTGGTGGTGGTGCCGCACCACAATGGGTTCACAATTCTAATTCTTGATAAAGATTTTTTTTTTTAATTTTTAATTTTTTAATTTTTTGGTTTTTATGGTAGTTAACTATGATGTTTGATCCAAAATATATACTACTAACTGGTAACATTTTTAAAATTCCCTAATAATTTTGCTCATCATATTATATCCGCTCTTCACCACATAATATAGGAATAAAATGTTCACATCTTGTGAAGTTGAAAATGAATGAAAACAAAGTTAAAAAAAAAAAAAATAAACAAATGGACATCAAATTATTATACAAAATTATATAAAATATACAAAAATAAATTCATGAAAATGTATCAGATCTTATTGAACTTCATTAATCATGGTATAATATCAATTGATATTATACAATTTGATTGATAAAACTTGATTCATGAAAGATAAACCAATATTAAATTTGATTGATAAAACTAGGATAACATTCCTATCTAGACTTGCTTGTTGTAGGCAAAAAAAAAAAAAAAAAAATACTCATCTTGTGAGATTAGACAATGTGCATGTAAGCTAGCACAATGACAATGATCAAAAAAAAAAAAAAAAACAAAAAAAAAAAACACACACACACACACATGCACGCACGCACACGCACACGCACACACACACACACATGATCGCATGGTAGAATAGGCCTTGGCGACATGAAAATTAATATTTTATCAAATTAAACTCAAATAATTAAAATGTATGATACAATTATTTTTAAAGTTTAATTATAAAATTAAAATTAATAATGATGATAAACAAGTTAAAAATCAATATAGATTTTTTTTTAATACATACAATTGTATGGCTTATCATTATGATTTAGCAGTTAACAACTAAATGGTAAAATTGCATGGTTCCCAACTAAATAGTAAAAAGTAAACTCATAAATAATTAAAATGCATACTTAAAAATATAATTATAATTTAAAATGAGATTTATGATTTATCATTTATAATCTAGTGGTTTAGAGTTTAGGATTTAAGGTTAAATTATTCATGTCTTTAGTGATTTAAGGGTTAAGGATTTAGGGTTTTAGTAAATTAGGATTTAAGGTTATAATACTTTAGAAGTTTAAGGGTTTAAGATTACAAAAATTATGTGATCATGTGTGTGTGTATGTCTAAATATATTTTTAATTTAGTGGTTTTTATGGTTTACCGTAACCCATAAAAATTGCCGAATCATAAATTATTTTAATCATACATTTTAATTATATATTTTTTTTCAAAATTTTAAAATTTTGTATTCAAAATCTAACTAAAATAATTTATAATTAATATTTTCGCAGAAATAAAATTATAAAAAAAATTAAAATGTATAATTAAATTATAATAATTACAAAAAAATGAGGTTTATGATATGTGATTTAAAAGTTTAGGGGTATAGTGATTTAGGGGTTTAGGTGTTTAATGATTTGGAGGTTTAGGTGTTTAATGATTTAAGAGTTTAGGAGTTTAATAGTTTAGGGCTTTAGTAGTTGATAGTTCTAGGAGTTTAAGGGTTGGGGGGTTCAGGGCATTGTGAGTTTAGGGGTTTAGAGGTTGAAGAGTTTAAGAGTTTATGGGTTTAAGTATTTAGAGATTTAGGGGATAAAATATTTGAGAGTTTAGAGGTTTAGGAGATTAAGCATTTGGAACTTTAGGATTTTAGGGGTTTAAAGGATTAAGCACTCGGGACTTTAGAAAGTTTTAAGTGTTTAAGGGTTTATAAGTCTAGTTTAAAAAAAATAAATTAAGAATAATTTTCATTTTGTGAATTTTATATCATTTTTTAAGATTATAATATTTGGAAATACAATAATCTTTAAATTTTTTTTCTAATCCAAATTCATTATTAATACTTTATATATTTAGGTATAACAATCTCAAAAATAATATATCATGCTAATTAAATACTAGCTAGTTTCTACATTGATATCATAATAATGACTAAAAAATAAATTAATAAACTATTATAAATGAGATACATATATATTAAAATATATTTATAATATTTAAAATGATTCAAAATCTAAGTAAAACATATTAACAAATAATAATTTTTTGATAATTAAAATTTTATTTTATTTTTTATAAAATTTAGACTTTTGATGATAAACAAAATTTTTCAAACTATATCTGTCTCACCCATTATATATTCTGTAATTAATATTTCAATAAAAACAAACTTTTAAATAATTAAAATATATAATTGAAATTATAATGATATAATATTTTTTAAATTATTATAACTAAAATATTATATAAAAATATTTAATATAGATTAGAAAAAAAATTTTAAAAATAATTATATCTCTACTGGCTATAACCTGAAAAAATAATAAAAAATTCACAAAATAAAATTTTCTTTTTAGTTTATTTTTTAAACTAAATCCATAAAATGTCTAATCGTCTAAACTTCTAAACCATTAAACTCCAAAAACACTAAACCCCTAAATTCCTAAGTCTTTAAACTTTTAAACCCATTAACCCTTAAACCCTTCAACTCCTAACCCCTAAACCCTTATGCCCCTAAATCTCTACGCCCCTAAACCCCTAAATCCCTAAACCCCTAAACATTAGAACTCCTAAATCCCTCAATCCTAAATATCAGAACTCCTAAATCCCTCGACCCTAAACATCAGAACTCCTAAATCTCTAAACCCATAAATCACTAAACCCATAAATTCTTAAGCCCCAGATATCTAAACCCCTATTTCCTAAAACCCATAAACCCATAAATTATAAATTATAAATCATAATTTTATTTTTTATTTTCAATAAATTTTACTTATATATTTAAATTATCTATAAGTTTATTTGTACTAAAATATTAATTACAAAATATATTATGAGTGAAAAAATATAATTCAAAAAAATTTATTTATCATCAAAATACTATATAATCTTATAATAAAAGGTAAATATTAAAAAAAAAATTATTTTGAACCAACTCTAACTTCAACTGAATAGTTAGGCCCAGTTCGAGATTGAATCATTTTCTGAGGTCATCGAGCTGAGTTCTCTCGCTCATTGCTCGCAGAGAAGGCATGAATCACCGAACCTGCACTCAGGAATAGTAATGCTTTGAAAAATTTTGAAATATGTTTTATGAAGAATATAAATCATATTAAGTATTGTGAATATATTATAATAAAAATTTATTTCATTTATAATAGTTTTTTAATGTATTTTTTGATCATTATTATAATAATCAAGAAACTAACTTATATTGAATCAACTTGATATGTTATTCTTGATTGTTATAACTAAAATATCAAGTATAAATAAGAAATTCAAATTAAAAATAAATTAAACAATTATTGTATTTCTAAATACTATAATCTTAAAAAATAAGACAACATTAACACAATAAAAATTTTTCCTTAGTTCATTTTTAAAAATAAACCTATAAACCCCAAAATACCGAAACACCTAAATTCCTAGATCCCAAAACTCCTAAATCCTTAAACCACTAAACCTTGTAAACCCAAAATCATAAACCATAAATCTAATTTTTTTGTCATGATTATAATTTTAATTATAAATTTTAATTGTTTATAAGTTAATTTTATTGAAATATTAATTATAATTATATAATGAATGAGATAAATATAATTAAAAAATATATATTTATCAACAAGAAATGCTATAATTTTATAAAAATAAGTAAAATTTAAAAATCAAAATTATTATCCACTAATATCTTTTACTTATATTTTAAATTATTTTAAATATATTTTAATAAAATATTTATCTAATTTATAATAAATAATTAATTTATTTTTTAGTTATTATTAAAATATTAATCACGAAGCTAACTTATATTGAATTAACATGATATAATATTTTTAACATTATTATAATTAAAATATAAAGTATAAATATTAAATTCAGATTAGAAAAAAAAATGTTAAAAATTATCATATTTCCTAAACAATAAAAAATAATACAAAATTCACAAAATAAAAAATTTTATTAATTAATTTTTTAAACTAAATCTATTAACTCCTAAACACTTAAACACCTAAATCCCCAAAACATAATTCCCTAAACCAGTACACCCCTATATTCCTAAAACATAATCCCTTAAACTAGTAATCACCTAAGCTCATTAACTCAAAAACTCTAAACCCCTGAAACTTAAACCAGTATAGCTTAAACCCCCTAAACCCCTAAAACCTAAAACCCATATACCTTAAACCCCTAAATCTCTAAGCCACACCTCTAAATCCTTAACCCAGTAAACCCTAAAATCATAAACCTTAATTATTAAATCTCAATTTTTTGCTATCATTTTAGTTTTAATTATATATTATAATTATTTATAAGTTTATTTTTACTGAAATATTAATTATAAAATATATTATGAGTGAGAATAATATAATTTTAAAAAATTATTTATCATCAAAAGATATATAATTCTATAAATAAAAATAAAATTTAAAAAGTAAAAAATTATTTAGTTTTACTTATTTTTAAAATTATTTTAAGTATTATAAATATATTTTAATAAATATTTATTTCATTCATAATAGTTTATTAATTTATTTTTTATCATTATTATAATATAATCAAGAAATGAGCTTATATTCAATTAATAATATATATTATTCTTAAGATTATTACAAATAAAATATTAAGTATAAATAGTAAATACAGATTGAAAAAAGGAATTTTAAAACTATTATTTTTCTAAAATCTATACCTTTCACAAAAAATACAAAATTCACAAAATAAAAATTTTCTTAGTTTATTTTTCAACCTAAACCCATAAGCACCAAAACCATTAAACCACTAAGCCCCTAAACCCCAAAATGCATAAACACCTAAACTTATAAACTCCTTCACTCCTAAATACTTAAACACATAAAACCCTAAACACATAAGCATCTAAACCCCTAAACTTCTAAACCACTAAAGTCTTTAACCTCTAAACTCCTAAACATCTAAACTCCTAAATCTCTAAACTCCTAAATCTCTAAACTTCTAATCTATTAAACCATAAACCATAAACTATAAATCTTTATTTTTGCCATTATTATTAAATTAATTATATATTATACTTAATTATGAGAAAAATATAATTTTACAAAATTTATTTATTATCAAGCAACTATATAAATTATAATCTTATAAAAAGAACAAAAATTTTAAAATGAAAAAAATATTATTAAGTAATATATTTAACTAAGATTTTGAATCATTTTAAGTATTAAAATACATTTTAATACATATTTATCTAATTTATAAAAATATACTAATTTATTTTTTGGACATTATAATAATATAAATCATGAAACTAATATAATATCTTTATAATTATCATAACTAAAATATTAAGTATAAATATTAAAATCAAATTAAAAAAGTTTTTAAAAATTATTATATTTTCAAAGACTAATATTAAAAAAATATTATAAAATTCATAAAATATATATTTTTTACTTAGTTTATTTTTAAAACTAAGCTTATAAACTCCTAAACACTTAAAACCCTAAATTCTCAAATGCTTAAATCCCTAAACCCCCAAATCCATATATCCCTAAACACCTAAATCCCTAAATTCCTCAAACCCCAAATGCCTAAACCCCTACACCCCTAAATGCCTAAATCCCCAATCTCCTAAATGCCTAAACCCCTAAACTCCTAAAACCTTTAGACTCCAAAACCCCAAAACCCCCTATACCCTTAATCTTCTAGACTACAAAACCCCTAAACCCTTAATTCCTTAGATGCCTAAACCCCTAAATCATTAACCCCTAAACCATTAAACCCCTAAGCACCAAAATCTCTAAACCCATAAGCTCCTAAACCTCTAAACCCCTAAATTCCTATATGCCTGAGCAACTAAAACCCTAAACCTCTAAATCCATAAACCACTAAAATCCTAAGCCTCTATACCCCTAAACACCTGAATACCTAAATACTAGATTTCAAAACCCACAAACCACTAAATCACAAATTCTAAACCATAAATCTCATTTATTTTATAATTATTATTTTAACTATAATTAAAATCATTATACATATATTAATTTTTCAAATCATAAATGGCTAACATGTAATTTTTACCATTTAGTTGGGAACAAGTATAATTATATTAATGCCATCAATTTTAATGAAAATTATTACAAAATATATCAAAAGTCAATGGAAAAAAAAATCTAATAATTAATAATAAAAAAATTTAAAAAATCATTACCATTAAAAACCTAATTTCAATTAATTCGAATTTCAACTTAAGAAAAAATATTTCAATTATTTCTATACCATACACACAATAATATGTAGTCATAGGCCAAAACCCACAAAAAAGCCCAGCCCAAAACCCAGGAGTTTAATAATTAGCAGATACATGCAACATATGCATATGCATATAGGTGCAATACAGCAGGGCAGGCATGCATGCATGCTAAAATCAGACATAAACCAAGATCAAAAAGAAAAATGAGTTGGGTTAACCGTGTTCGAACTATCATGATCGTTTCTTGTGGTAAAGCATATAACCAACAATGGCAGACATCATGAAAGTCCACAGAACCTGCAAAACAGCATTGCAAATTCATTAAATCTGTTGAAATATGTTAAACTAACAATTATTCCAATACAACCATATACTACTATTACTACTACTACTACGACTCCCACTATAGAGACAATTATTAAAATACAAAGGATACACGACACTACTTGATACAATATTTATATGATAACATGATAATCCAGTTGACAAACAAGATGAACATTCTTATCCTACAATCATTAGTTTGATCATCAGGGATATCAGCTATGCTCCCAAAGGTGTATCAATTAGATCTATCATGCTGTTGAAACATTGAGGCTTACTTGCTACTACCCATGAGCCTCGAGATCCATATATAAACAAATATATAATATGAGTTGATTTTAAAGAGAAGAATAGAAAAAACTATATGACTACAAGAAATATACATACAAGAATATACATGGAGGCTTATTTCTCAACATATGAAAAGCAACACTTTTTTACTATAATTATTACTCATTTACTTGTTACAACTCAAAATACAACAATATATATATATATATATATATATATATATATCATGTGACCATATGCAGCATTCCATTATCTCTAACACCTTTTTAAAATTAGCACACAAACACACGCCCACACGCACGTGCGCGCGCGCGCACACACACACACACACACATCAAATTTAGGAAAAAATATGATACTCTCAACATATTCATAAATATATCTAAAGACTAATCTATGATAAAAATGTTAACCATATGCATCATTTTTTATATAAATGTAACCGCTTATGAATATGACCCTTTCTATTATCTACTTAATGTATGATATATATTTCAATATCTTTCAGTATCAAGTCAAGACAATGTGTAGCATATAATGTCTAATACAAGTATGATCTTTTCATTTCCAATAACCTTTCTACATAATTTTAACATAAAACAAATAAATAATAGATATAATCACTTACATACATAAGTAAATAAAAAGTATCAACCACTATATAATTTGAAACATTATCTATTATCACTTGAACAACATTATCTTCACCAACTTTCTCCACCCAATAGTCAAGTAATTCAAATAATTTTTCTCCTGTTTCTCCCGTCTCAATCTATAGATTTCATAAATATGATCTCAGTAAGAGCCAATTGAACATTCAGAAAATTTACCAAATACTTTTCTTCTCATTATTTCATCCATTTGATATAATTGAGCATCCATCTTGCTTCCATCCTATGAAATGAACCTTCATTGAATATTTGTGAGTCAATTTTTTTTGACATTAACTCTTACTTCATGAAAACTTGATCCCTTATAACCCACACCATATTGCTCAATTGCCTCAAGCTTTGGTTGAAAACTAGCATAATTCACAGTATTAAATGAAATAACAACACCATACATCAATCTACAATATTAGTATATCAATTCTCTCATTAGCCTCTTTCTTGTATCTATTATTGATAGTAGATTGAGTATTTTTTCTATTTTAAACAACCATTTTTAGATTAAGAGTAAATAAATGATTCATAAGACCTTTTTGCCTTATTCTCTTTATGCAACTATCACTATCATTACCACCACTTTCCTCTCTATTGCCTTATTCTCTTTATGAAGTAACTGGTCCTCGTCATCTTAATCTAGGAACTCAAATATATCCTCATTCATATTATGACTGCCAAAAGATATTTGATTTTTTAAATTTTTTTTGGCTAACATATAATCTTCTATTTATTTCCTACCATGTTCGTGACATCTTGTATACTTTTTCGATATTTTAAAATCCTCCAATAAGGTGTTGCTTTTGTCTATAAATATCTCATTTAGTTACTTCATTACAAAAAAATATAAATGAGCATACATATATCTTTCTTATTTAATACACGAATATATGTCTATCTCAGTTCATTTCTTTCACTTTCAGCATCTACTTCAACTTCAATCTTTTTGTCCATTTTTAAGTAGTTTTACAACAAATCAATAATAAAATAACAATTATATTAAGAGAAAAAATAAAAAAAATGTACATAATATATTATATATTATAAATCTATAAAGTACAAATATATATTAATCTCCTGCAAAACAACTGAAAATATTTTAAATTTTTGTTCTAATTATTTCATAATTTTCATAATTTTGTTTCTATCTTTTCATTACTATTTAGATTTTTTCCTATTATGTGCATTAATTTTCTGAAAATTTCATATTTTTTTAAGTATTTCTGAAATAAAATATCTCATAGTTTTTAAGAATTTTTTGAAAATATTTATTTACATTTTGAAGAATTTTTTTCATAATAAAAATAGGAAAAAATAAACAATAAAATAACTATTATATTGAGAACAATATAAAAAATATAAACATAATTTAATATAAATTATAAATCTATAAATTATAAATCTATAAATTATAAACATACTCAATATTTGCCAAACAATTAAAACTATTTTAAATTTTTGTTTTAATTGTTTCATAATTTTAATAATTTTTTTTATTTTTTCATTAATTTTCAATTTTTTTTCTAATTTGTGCATTAGTTTTCTAAAAATTTAATATTTCTTTTTCAAAGTTTTATTGAAAAAATTTTCACATAATTTTTAAGAATTTTTTGCCAGAAAATATTGAAAATATTTTTTAAAGAATTTATTTTCACAACAAAATAAGAAAAAAATATCTAAGTCTTGTTCTTCTTTCCTCTTCAATTCAGCCTTGAGCATGCTAAAATTTTTTTTTCTTGAGAATTTAAGGGGGTAATCTAAGAAAGAAACGAGTTTTATAAAACTTAAGTATGAGACATCCCAAAATTAGATCATTTTGGGTGTTTGAAGATCAAAACGATACTGTTTGGAGGTGAATTAAAAAAAAACAAAACTCCAAAACGACGTCAATTTGGAGTGTTATTTTTTTTTTAATCAGAACCTCAAAACGATACTATTTTGGGGTTTTAAAAATTCAAACCCAACCTAAAACGTTGTTTTGGGTTGGATTTATCCTTCTTTCCCAACATGCTCATGCTGTGCTCCACTTCTCGTTGTCTCTCCTTGACATTGCTTTTCCTCACTTCCCTGATGGCCCAATGATATTTTCCCATTTCGACAGCCAAAAAAGCAAAAAAAAAAAGAGGATATGAAGAGAAAGGAGATGCCGTGTACCTGATAGCAACAGAGCAATTGGAAGTCAACACATCCGTGCCTCCCCTACCATGCCTCACACACTTGTGCCTCACCTGAAGCAAGACGTTTTCACCAAAAGTGGTGGCACCTGAGTTTTAGGCACGTCTTTCATAACTATGGTCAAGATAAAGTTATCGAGAAAAATTGATGAAATAACTAAATATACTGACTATGTATGTTATTTCTGATCTGATAATAGTTAAATAATTAATATTTTATATAATTTTTCTGAGTAATAGAGCCAACCAAAGAAGTCACATTAGAGATAAAATAAATACCAAGATTAATAAGAATATCTACAAAATCACAACCCAAACAACTAATTTCTACAAGAATATCATGTATGTATACACACGATAAAATGATCTCTCTCAAATAGGCAACTTTCATGCTAAAAAAATATTCTTGTCTCCCCAGATTAATGATCTAGAATCGTGTCTAAAGATACTCATTGCATTGGATAATTCTCAACTCATCTTCTATAATCAGAATGTTATACATATATATGTTCAACAAAATCATCCTATCATAATGACTCATTCAGTTGAATAAAAAAAATTAGTAATACATCTGTATAACTTAAACAAAATGACTGTATATCAAAATCTTGCAATCAAAACTTTCAATGACTACTTCAGGCCATACAATACATTTTGCAAGCCTACAAACTACTCCTAGCTATATTGCTTGAAACCCCAATTGATGCTCCATAATTTTCTCCTCCTTAAGATTATCATGAAAAAAAAATATTTTTCACGTTTATATATGTACTGAGACCATCTTAATCATTGAAGATTAAATATCATGATAGTCCGCACAAAATATCTAAGTTTTTCACTCGCTACAAATTTCACCTTTAGATAATCTACAATCACATCTGGACTTGTCTTCATAATATACATTCACCTACAACTAAAAACAAATATTTCAAAAGGTCATGATAGTTCCCAAATCCCATTAGAGTCGATGACATGCATCTTATCTTTCATGGCTTGATACCATCACAGATGAGATAATATATCATAAGAAAACTTGAGTATGCTAATACAATTAAGATAAATAATAAAAAAAAAAGAAATAAAATAAGAGTACATTCAAATCTATAAAATCGAGTGTAATGTATAACTTCTGTCCCGTTCGAATAACGTCAGAAAGGTCAAGATCAAAAAGATTGATTACAAGATCGTGTGACTCTTATATAGGCTTATCTCTAGTCTGATAAGATTGAGCATGCCTCTCTCTCTTAGTGTAGACTTGAGTCATGATGATCAAGTATTTTAGTTGTTGACTC
Source organism: Sapria himalayana (assembly GCA_029783825.1). Lineage (NCBI taxonomy): Eukaryota > Viridiplantae > Streptophyta > Magnoliopsida > Malpighiales > Rafflesiaceae > Sapria > Sapria himalayana. The sequence goes on along the minus strand of JAREIK010000088.1, from coordinate 8,910,684 downwards.
AATATAAATCTACATAGGTGGATACTCTTGTAATACCACATCATCTAGGCTTGAATGAGATCCCACTAGTCGGGGGAACCCTCACTCTCTAGACTCAATATAATCCAAATTTTTGGAAGGTATGATAATTCTATTATAGTAATATCATAATGAGTACTAACATAATCAAATATAATCGATAAATAACCATCACATCATCTAGGTCTAAGTAGGACTATAAGTAAGAAAAAAAAATAATAATCCAGATTCCAAATTTAAATTTACATTCTTTCTATGCTTCTTAAAAAATGAGTTGTGATATAAAAGTATAATATCTGCAATCACTAAAATTTTTATCAATCTCTAGTGAAAAATACTTATATCATTTTATGTACTAGAATATCAAAGAAAAGTATAACTCAAGACTCTAGATATCAATTTGTCCCATCCTCCAGAGCAATCAAGAAAAAACAAATACATTCAAAAACTATGGGAGACAAGCTACATAACCTTTCTCCAAGTCCAAGATGCAGGACCTAAAAAGAAATATGATAAGCAATAATAAAAAAAGATACCCAATTGATATGGTAGATACCATAAATTATAGTTAAACCCAAATTTCCACAAAAAAATTTCAAAATATGCTTGACAAGTAGAAATAACTAAAATATCTTAATTAAATATTTATTTTTCCTTTCAACTACCATATTTAATTAGTATGCCAACTCAAAAATTTAGTATATAATCTCATGATCCATATAATATATGTTAAATTGATCTGATAAATTATCTACTACATTATCGTTTCTTAATTTTTTAATATTTTTGTCGAATTAAATTTTATTATTTGGTAAAAAATTTGAAAAAAAAAAAATTATGACTTGTAATGAAAGATATATATTCAAGTATATCATGAGTAATTATCAATAAACATGATCAAATATTAAAATTCATTTTTGGCCACATTTCTATTAAGTCCCTATAAATCTGAGTATATCAGATCGAATAAGTCTCTATTCAAACTAGACTAGTATGTAAGATAAGAAATTATTGTAAAATTTCCTAGCTAATGTCTTAAATTCTATGGTTAAAACACATTTAAAACTAAGATAAAGTACTATACACTTGACAAGTGATAGTGCCTATGATGGAAATGCACAATTAATAGGCTTAAAATAGTTATACATCTAGGGAAAAATCTTTCAATAAAAAAAAGAACACATAATCTAACCTACTCAATCACGAATTGAGTTTTCCTCAGAATCTGTTGATCATAGAAATAAACATCAGTGAAAATAAAAATAAAGTCAAAATAAGTTGTCTGAAAAAATAACTCACATTTAATAAATTAACAAAACAATCATAAAATATAATATCAAATAACTATTTTTAAAATAAGAAAAGAATATAAAGAATAAAATAAAATTACTAATAAAATAAATAATTACTCATGTATCGATAATTCAAAAATTTAAAGTGAGTGTATAAATAAAATAACCAATGATATATGAAAAAAATGAAAAGGATATGCTATTTTTATAAAAATAAATTTTATATATTTGTCTATAGTAAGTATTATAGTGGATAAACTCTATGATGCCCCATATATAACTCCCGAAATCATTCAGTCTCTCTCATTAATACATAATGCTCTCAATATCCTATCCGAAAATAAATCAAACAACTCTCTTTAGTGTGTCTTATCCTCCTGCAGTGAGTATTCTAAACTAAAATTCTACTCCATCTATCTTTATAGTGATAATTCATACATGCTCAAAAAATGTTATTCCTCCAAAAAATATAGTAAACTGAAAACAACACACCCAATATTTTTCTTTTTTAACATAAAACTACAAGAAGCCTAGCTAGGGTTTTATAGTGTGCAACGCGCACCTCCATTGCACATCTACTTTTCTAAATGATACAAAACTTCCCTTACTATGAATGCGCCACTACCTCCAAAGCATGCACTGCATTGTGTGCATGACTGAACTGTCCAACTCCTTTTTTTTTTTACAAAATCACATGTGCCTTTTCTAGGGTATGAAAACCCCAACTCACATACACAACCATCTCACTAACACCATGTAAAATTGAAGACACATGAAAATAAAATATTTAAAGCCACACTCAATAAATAACATGGATAAAAATTCATCAAATAGAGAATGAAATGATTAGATAACTCACATGTTGAGCGCTTCCATCAAAACAAAAAATAAAAGTAAAATAAGATAATAAAATATATGAAAAACTAAAAATCTCAATAAGAAATATTATCAAATATTATACTATAAATTTCATCATATATTTTGTATTCTCTAAAGATCCTTGAAAAATTCTCATATGGCAAAACTATCATACAGTAAAGATATTAACTAGGCTATGTTGAGCCGACAAATCTCATATTTTTCATGTCAAGGACTCAATGCCTTGCTAGGCACGACATGACACGAGGCCGATCCCACAGTCTGACATGGCACAAATTGTTCCCATAGTTATGAAAAGCATTATTAGGCTTAGGTGTAAGCGAGGCGCAGACATGGCGCCTCGCCTTGGCCGGGGTGAGGCTCATTCATGAAGGTGCACAAATAGCTGAAAAGGCACGTGACTTCCTTAAGACGTAAAGCTCTCCACAAGCATGCCTCCGTGCAGGTTGCCTTCCATTGAGCTCCATAAGCTCGACAAGCTCCATGGAGCTCAACGAGGAGTTGCATGGAGCTTGCGATCGAGCTCAAAGAGCTCCACGGAGCTCGAAGAGCTCCATGAACTCGTCGAGCTCTAGGAGCTTGAACAAGAGCTCCATGGAGTTCGACCAGTTCATGGAGCTCGACTGGAGCTCGTCGAGCTCCATGGAGCTCTTGGCTGAACTCCCTGGAGCTCCTCGTCTAGTTCCTCGATGAGCTACAGGGAGAAGGGCAATGTGCAATAAGTGAGTGGAAAGGTGTAAGGGTATTTTTGAATTAGTATATTTGATTATATATTTTAAAACATATATATATATAATATGATGCATCTTACATAAAAAAACTCATGCCTTAAGGACGCCTTGCACCTTAAGGCTCTAGGATACCTTTGCGCCTTGATGCACCTTGCACATTTCACAACTATGGACATTCCAATACAAAGCAGATCAAGAGAGAATTCTAGACTATTCTGTGCTATTCCTTGGGCCAGACATGAGATACACTACCCAATTGAGACCTCAATTTCATTAGTTTTACATGTCGCCTTAGAATTCTTATGACAACCTGATTGAATATGTTTCTACATATAATTAACTAATATTTGATCTTTTGCAAATTACAAAAAAAGCCTATACAAATAACCAACATATGAATGTATTTCGTAACCAACTCATGATAATAAATAAAACGAGTTAGAATCTAAAACTAATCCAAATTCAATAATCCTATCCCCTCTGCTACCACAACTTCACTATGGACACTAACACTCTACAATTACACAACTGTGTCCATAAACCCATGTTAAATTTCCCTAAGTTAGCTCCAATATCATATTAAAAATTAATACTTAAAAATAAATATAAATAATACTCATGAAATTCATATATCAAATACTCTAAAATAATGAAAAAAATAATTGTGCCATATCACATGTTAAATGTTTCCATCAAAAAAATATATTAAAAAGAATATTATAACAATAATAAAAACTAATTGACTTTAGATACAACAACAAAAATACTTAGCAGAAAAAAACTAGGTGTTTAATGTCTGTGATAGAAAAATTGAGTTGTATTCACAAGCTACCAAAGTGCTAACACATGACAAGATAACATTACTAGTGGCATCTCTCTCTCCAATTCGACTATGAGAGTTTTTTGTTTTTATTTTTTTTTTGTCATTATTCTTCTTAATTCAGCCAATTAAAAATAATTTATAATTAATTTTATACCATTATTCTCCCCAATTCGGCTAGGAAAGAATGTGTTGTTTAGTCTTGTTTTTCAATATTCTCTCCATTTTCAGCTTGAAGATCTTAATAGTTAAAACTAACTAAAGATTATAATTTATTTCTAGTTTAAATTGACTATTTGTTTCTAGATCAAATTGATTCAAACTCTAGATGATTCATTTTGTAATTCTAGTTTAAATAGACTCATTATCATGATTTAGTTCGATTTTAAACTTACTCATGCTTTTTGCAATAAGTTTAGGCGTTTATACACAAATTTGAAAGAAATATTGATGCTTTCAAATTTGCATGTTAAAATTTATAGTTTTTATTGTCTATTTTTAATATAATTAATATTTTGATAAGAGTACCTAATTAGGAGATCACTATATAAGAAAATTTCACCAAATTTTTCATATTAAATTATTTTGAGTTGAATCTTTGATTGAAGTTAATCTCGAGTTGTATTATTTTATTTATTTTAATATCTTAAATTTGTATATTCTCTACAACAAAATTTCCTTTTAGATGTTTATCTGTATAGGACCATTTACTTTTGTATTCTTAATGTGATTACGTATTGCTAGTCAAGTTGAAAATATTTTACCATAATTTTAAAAGTATTTATATTATAAAGAATGAGACATGTTAATAGGAAAATATACTAAAATTTCTTTTTGTTTATGCTAGTCTGACATGATTAAAGATCAATTTAATCTGATATATTAAAATATTTGAAGACATAATAAAGATGTGATTAGATAGAACTTTATGGAGTTCATTATTTTTATTGAGTACATCCCATGATATATATGAATATATCTTTTTCATGATAGATCACATGTGATTTTTGATCTTCATACATTTCATAGAATAATAAAAATTTAATATAATGAAAAAAAATAATTGAGAATATATTAAAATACATATTAGATAGATTCAACACTTATTGTATCAATCAAAAGACTATATACTAAACTTCTAATGTCAACACACCCCAATATAATAAGGTTATTAAAATGAAAAATAAATAACTAATCGAGATAGCTTGAATATTCCTACATGTGATACGTATTAGGAAATATCTATGAGATGATATAGTTTTCACCATATTCTATATAATAAATAATATGTCATGCTCTATTATTTCTTATCATATATCCTTTCAGATCCTATATCTTGGAGAGAGAATATTTAGTCTTATCTTAAGGGGTTTTGCGTATATTTACTTTGTTCTCAAACTCTCAATAGAATGAGACAAATTAACATCTAAAGCCTTAACATGTGACTTTATTGAATACTCTAATACAAAATAAGTTACTAATATCTTATACTAGACACTGGTAATATTTCACTGAGTAATGATATCGACTTTTTTAATTAAAACTCATGTTTTAAAGAACCTAGAAAGAATGTCATTTCATAAGTTATACTTGGACTAGTTAGTTTTCTTTTCTCACTTGTAGTATTGTTTGAACTACTAATTAGTAGAGAGAATCATCCATTCGTTTGATTTGAGTATGTTGATACTCAATATAATATTACTCTTATATAATTATTATATATATATCAATGAATTTAGATCATATTAATTTTGAAGAGAGTAAGATTTATCGAGATGAAAAAAATCCCTAAGGCCTAAATGACACAATAATCTACGAGTCTTCGCCAATAAAGACTCACGTTAAGTCATAAACTAAAAGATATGACCATCAAAATTTAAAGTTTATACTAAGAGAGTGAGACATACCCAACATGCTCAGATTAGAGATGAGCTTACTGAAGAGTTAAAAGATCCTCCAATATAGACTCTCTAATCTTGATGATGCTAGGATATCTAAATTTCTTTTTGAAATATTATATAATCCAGGATGATAATATGCCATAATAGAAGAGATAGTGTGTGCTATTCTAATGGCATTTTAAAAATAGTACCACAACCTGAGAATATATATTATTAGTTGCAAGTAACTATTCATTATAAAAATATGACCAAATAAAAAGAAACATCATTTAAAGGCAAGACGTGAAAAACTAGTTAGACATGAAAAATAATTTCAGTATGAATTTTTATTTCTTTTACATCTCATAGTTAGAAGATAAATCAACTAGATGTGAAAAATATATTTTATTACGATAACCTTTAGAAAATATATATATATAAAATAGTCACAAGTTTTGAACAATACAATAAAATATAATATTTTTATAGACAATCATATCATTTAATTTACATAAGTATATTACAATTTTTTTTTCAGGAGTATAGATAACAAGATAATTTTATTGATTGTCTATATATATATACCATTCTGATTATGTGAGATCATCATTTAAAGATTATCCAACTCAAAAAATATTTTCAGGTATAATTTCAAATGAATGACTTTGAGAGGCTTAGATACTTTTTTGATATAAAAATTACTTAATATATGAAAGACATCATATAGTCATAAAGGAAATATGTACTGATATACTTGTAGAGATTAATCTTTTAAGTTGTATTCTAGTAGATATTCCTATTCATATGTACTAAATTCACTTTTGTTCAGACAACTCTAGTTAACTCTTATCATTTATAGAAAAATTATATGTAAAATTAACTATCTACTATGACTAGATCATATATAACATACGTAGTCAAAATAATTAGTTATTTCCTAAATTTTCCTCAATATATTCACTTTGACACAACTCTTTATAAATTAAGATATATGAAAAAGTTTCCAAGACTTGGATCATTTTAAGGAATCATGAATACTTATAGTTGATCGAGTATTCAAATTTAAGTTGAGTATATGCATGCATTAGACAAATAACTATGACAAAATTATATACTTATATGAGGAGAGTCCATATTGTCTCCCAAAAAAGTAAGAGACATAATTATTTTGATATTTATTGCATAAATAGAATTCAAAGTGTTGGTGATAATTATATATAAAATAATTTGGATGCTTAATATGCTTGAAAAGATCGAGTACGTACCATTTTCTTTCATTATTTTTTATAATGATAGTCAAACAACGAGATATATAACATCCAATCATGAAGTACATAACATGTGGTGAATTACTTTTCTCTAAAAAAAATATTCAAAATAAAACTATTATTATAATAAGCATTTTGATAGTAGAGTAGTCAACAAATATTTACACAAACATATTGAAGAGGCTTTAACGTATATTTCTTTCCTTCAAACTTAGTGTTATGGACTAGTATGTACCAACTTAATGATTTAGAATGAGAGTACCATACTTGTGGATTTCCCCAACCATTTTTGTCTATTACCTAAAAATATTTGATATATACATTTAATATAATTATTATTTATATTTATTTTTCCACATTGATTTTTAAAAAGGTCACATGGAGAAAAGTATGATATAGTTGGCAAGGTTGTTTAATAAAATATGAGGACCAAAAAGATACCGATTGTATAATAGCAAAATATTCAAAAAAATTCATGAGTCACTAAAAAATCTTAGAAAAAAAATAATTAAATACAAACTAAGAAAATAATAGATAACTTCAAAAAATCAATTTTGATTTATGTTAGTTAGGTCTACTATAGAAGCTGTCTACTTATTCATACAATTAATCAAACAATATAAAAAAAAAGATTTATATATGATATTTATTAATTTGGAGAAAACTCATGATAGAGTCCTAAAAAATTTTATTTGGTGAATATTATATAAGAAATGCATATCAAATATATATATTGAATTAATCAATAATATATATGAGAGAGAAATATCTAGCGTTAGAGTAATTTAAGGTATCACTTACGAGTTTCCAATAATGATCAATGATGGAACTACACCAAGAATCAACACTTAATCTTTATATTTTTTATGCAAATTATTAATAAATTAGAAAAAGGCCTTCTAGAAAATATCTATTAATATATGTTATTTGCAGATATCATAATATTTGTTGACGAGAATAAAAAAAGAATAAGTAAAAAACTAAAAAATTAGAGGAATACACTTGAGTCTAAGGGATTTATGATTAAGGAATTAAATATATAAAAATATGATCAAAAAGTAAAAAAAGCAAGAAGTATTTAATATTAATAATTTCAAGTATATAAACTATAATATTAAGTAAAAACAGAAAAATTAATGATAATGTATCATATAGAATTAATGTTGGATGGACTAAATAATGACCTTTATAAAATATTCTTTGTGATATATATTACCAAATAAACTAAAAAAAAAAGTAAATATTTGCTACCAAAAAGTAACATATTTAAAGAACAAGTGCAACATAAATGAGGATAATATGATAAATATATGATAAAACTAAGAATAATAAAATTAAAATTAAAATAAAAAAAAAATAAAAAATAACACTTATAGATAAAAAGATAAGATAGAATCATTTGGTATAATTTAGTCATATCCAATGCATATCTCCTAGTGCACCAAATAGAAAGTGTCTGACTCTTTGAGTGAAGAGAGAAAAAAGAACTAAGAATTTATATGAAAAAATTGAATAGAAATTATAAATAAAAATTCAACAAAAAAATTGAGAACAAACATAATTTTTAATATAGTTTATTAGAAAAATATAATCAATATAAGCAACCCCAAATAGTCAAGATGAAATTCAATTGATGATTATTATTAACTTTTAACATTTATAATTACTTTTATTTTCTACAACAATTCCTCATCAAGTGATCTACTTTGAGATGATGTGACTGGGATGTGATAGCATACTGAGAGTTGATTAGGGTTTAGACCAAAAGCGGAGTTTGAGAATAGGGAAAAGGGAGAGGAGAGAAACTAAGAAAATCTCAAGATAGACTAATGCGACAACTAAGATTAAGCAAAATACAATAAAAAAATAAAGAACAAAATTAAATACAATTATATCCAATAATTTTTGGGAGTTTACCAATGACTACCATAATAATCAATGAACAAGAAACAAAATGATGAAAAAAATGATTATTAATAATAACAGTATTATCTTATTAACAAATAATTCAAAAGTCTAAAGTGACCCATGCATTGGCCTGGTAGGCAACATGTCCTCAATTGTCTATGGTATTTTGGATTTCTCTTCGGAAACAACCCCTAACAATTATCTATGATATGACCCATCCTCTGGCAATGTGGATATCGAATTGCGATTCTCCTACCTTTAGCTTTACTATGACTAGTATCCCTTAGAATGCCAATATATGCAAAAAAAAAATGTCTCTATTTCTCAATCTATTTTGTATAAATTAATTTACTTGGTGATGTAATCTTAATCTGGTGAGAAAATTCAATTCACCAAAAATCTCTCTATGAAATAATTAAAAATTATTTGGTATTTAATATAGAAATATCATGCCAAAAAATCTCTCCACCTACCTAGGCATAGCAATGGGGCGTAGATTTTTTTGAAAAATATCCTAAATATCAATATTAAAAAATCTCTTGAATATCAATCTTGGTTAGAACAAACTCCTGAATATCAATTTCAATTAGAAAAATCTTCAAGAATTATATAGTCAACCTAGTAAACCGTGTAAAGTAAGTAATAACCCATTGAGCCTAGGCATGACAATGCGGAGGGGTTGCTCAATTTAGGTTTTTTTAATATATATATATATATATAGAGAGAGAGAGAGAGAGAGAGTCCAAAGACTAAAAATAAAAGATCAACCAGTCATGGATAGGACACCTAAGGCTTACTATTGAGAGGATGTCATATTTATATAAAAAGTAAAAATAAATAATAATATTACACACACACACACACAAACACACACAAACACACACACACACACAAAGCATGGGGATCAGGGCAGGAATAGTATTCTCCGAGTCCGCCACGAGCTCGCTGTGAGGCAAATTTTTTTCCTAGCTCAACCCCGCCAATCAGGTTATGCAGGGAATCCCTGCCCCATTCAGGACAAGTCGGGGCAGGGGCAAATTGCCATGCCTAGCTGAGCCTTTCTAATCCCTTCCAATCTTAGTTCAACTAACTATGAAAAGTCACATATCCGTGTCTTATGAGATTAGTGTAATGATACTCCTACTCATATAAGATCTTAAATGTCAAGGTCATACAATATGAATATTAGCTATAACTCAGTGAACTTCAACATAACAATCAAAAAAAAAAAAAAAAAGAACCCACCCGCAACTTCTTCTCTTTCTTATTGGTGGGTGGTTCATTTGTTACATAGTCCACTATCTGGCTATCCCTTAACTATAGAATCACATCCTGACTATGAGTGGTTCATTGTCCACTATGAGTAATTGTGATTTCCAAGATTTCATAGAATAATAACCAATTTTTTAGCTTCATTTATAATAATTTACAAACAATATAATAAGAACCACATCCCAATGATATGCACTACTATACAAAAAAACAAATTGGGGCTTGAATAGTAAACCCTAGCCTGGAAATAATACACTGTACACAACCAAAAACCCTAGACTTGAATAGTAAACCCTAACATTAGTTCGCACAAACACTCACACCACATCATGCATCACACAACCAAAACCCTAATAACCTAAAAACACTGTCAGCAACGACATTGTGGGCACGTGATGGTGGGGATGCTGGCACATTGTTGGAATGTGCAACTTCTTCCTTGTAGAACAACTGTGCACATGCATTGAGATGTTATAGTGAATGTGCTCTCTCTCTCTCTCTCTCTCTCTCTCTCCTCTATTATCTATTGTATTCTCAATTTTTTCATTGGAAACAACTATCAACATTTATCTCTAACACGACATGACTCATCCTCTTGTAATGTGTATACTGAACCGAGACTCTCCTACCTCTGCCTTTGCCATGACTAGTATCCTCTTGAATGCCAATATATACAGAATGAGATAACTCTAATATCTCTCAATCTATTTCATATAAAATTGAATTGCTTAGTAATGTATCATTAGCCTAGTGGGAAACTTCAATCACACAAAATATGGCTAGTTAATATTGAAGAATCATCTGCTAATTAATATATGAATATCATACCAAGAAATCTCTCCACACACCTCATTTTCTCCTTTAATGTCAACCTCGGCAGGAAAAATCTCCAAAAGCTATGTAGCCATTCAAGTGAATTGTGTAAAATAAATAATAACCTAGTTAGCATTTTCTGATTTCTGTCCCAGTTCAACAAGCTGTATAACTATATCATATATTTATATCTTTTGAGTTGAATATGACACAACTAACTCACATATGATCTTGCATATTATAAAAGATGAAAAAATAAACATTAGCTGCAACATGATAGATTGCAAATAGCAATAAAAAAAATGAGAATATTCCCACAACCACTTCTTATCAATGGCTGGTTCATTTTTTAGGGGGTCAATATCCCCTAACCATATAATCACATCACGACTCTCATTGCCTACTATAAGTAATTGCAGTGCCCAAAGTAATAACCATGATTTTAGCTTCATCTATAATAGATTACAAACAATATAATAAAAACCACGCCCTCATGATATGCACTACTATACCAAAAAAAAAGAGGGGCTTGAATAGTAAATCCTAGCCCTAAAAAAAAAACAGTATACATAACCAAAAGCCTAATGTTAGCAAATACACACACACACACACACACACACCACATCATGCATCACAATGAACACAAACAAAACCCTAGTGGCCTACACACACTATCAATGATGATGTAGTGGGCATGCGGTGGTTAGGATGTCAGCACATGGTTGGAGCATGAGACTTCTTCCTCATACAATAACTGTGCATGTACATGCATTGCTGCATGCAGTGCCACATGTACTGTGCTATTATAGTGCACATGCTCTCTCGCTCTCTAGAAATCCTAGGATTTGCACTCCTTAAAATTTTGACTCAAATACCATAAAAAACAGCAATACTAAAAAATTTCAATATCAAAATGAAACTCAATAATCATTGTGTACAGGAAATGTTTTATATAATGACATTGTTGGATTGAGACAGACGACATGTGAGATGCTCTCATCCATAATAAAGTAGATAAACAAAAAAATAAAAATAAAAATTATAAAACACTATAATATATAGAAAAAAATATAAAAAAAAAGGGGGAAACACCCCTTATAAATGGGGCACCACATAAACCACTAATTTTATTTTAACAATACTTGTTTTTAATAGTTTATTGCATTTTACATTATTGTATATGTTGAGATTGCTTAATTTTATTCATAGCGACGCCCAATAAATGATTGGTGCATTCCCAGATTACAATACTTGGGACACCCCAAACTAATCGGGGCAACCCAAAACTAATCAGCACACTTTTAAATAATATTGTTATAATTTGCAATTAATTTTATTATTTTTTCTTTGTTTTATCCTTTATGGATGCAAATACTCAATATGTAAGTTGTCCCAATCCAAACCTCAACTACATATCTCATTGTAAATGCATTATTGAAATTGAGTTTTTGAAAAAGTTATTTTTTCACAAATACAAAATCTCAATTATGCTTCCACAATAACATTGACTTTTCTTCGGCCAAAATTGTTACAATAATAAATTCTGATTAAAAAAAAAAATGGTAGTAAGGAAAACCATTTATTGCAAGTACCGTATTAATGGCATGCCATCTTTCAAGCCTTTTGATTCTATGCTGCATGTCTTCCATCATTCCATTAATGGGAGCTGCCTCTCTACTTGGCGAGGACTCAGAAGAGGAGCTGTTACCCTATAAATATTTTTGGCATGGCATCATCAACCAACAATAAAATGTTTACTCGCAAAGTGAAAATGTTGATGTACAAGTAAAAAAAAATGATACAAAATTAAAAGCACTCTTTAGCACATTTGTTTCTTTCCAAGCAACTTAAACAACTAATTGACAAATAATCATAACTATAATACACCAAGTCAAAGAAAATTGAAAAATTTTTTACAAAATTTAAAATCATCAAAAATAAGAGAAGGCAATAATTTTAATCATTAAGATTTTGAACTAGTCACTATTCGACCCACACACGAACTAGACTAATCTACCCAAGTAATGTAAAACTCTACGGCCACTCAAGAAATTTTTAACTATATACTGATAAAATTTTAGTAAATATGAATACTATCATTTTGACAATTACTTATTTTTTAACAAGCTTAGAAAAAGTTTGAAATTATATGTTACATATAAATCACCTACCCTTCCTCCATTATTTATAACCCACCCTAAACCACAAGTTAGTAGAAAAAGTTACTCATCAATTATATTTGAGAATATTGGTAATCAATATGATAATCAATCAGTCTTCATTAGTACAAACTCATATTAAATTATCATACCTGCCAACAAATTTAAATCATATTAAGTCCAAAAAGAGTAAGGTATCCCAAGTGGTGAGAGCTCATTCAGTGAATGACATAATAGTCTATGAGTCTTCATTAATATAAACTCAACTTGAGTTGACAGCCAATAAAATTGATTATCCAAGACTTAGAGTCCATACTAAGAGAGAGATATATGTCCAATCACCTTAGATATGAGATAAGCCTTGCAAGGAGCTAGATGATCAGACAATTAGTCTTTTTGATCTTTACATTCCAATTACTTTTCGGAAGGATCAAAATAGTTATACTCAACATCTAATTTTATATGTTTTGGCATACTCTCATCTCATTAGTTTTTTTATTTCTTTTATTATTTTTCTTAATGATATTAAGATACCTAAATCTCATTCTGCGATATTATCTCATTCCGAATTATGTCAGACTATAATAGAAGATATACATGTTTTCCACTTTAGTAAAATTTGGGAACTAATATCATAATTTTAAGAAAGGTCTATTTTTAGTTTACTATAGAACAAGTCCAAATAAGAAGATGAATACCATAAAAAAAAAATTTTAAAAAGAAAAAATTAAATAAGACATTTAGTGTGAACAACTAGGAAACTTACTATCTAATAACTAAGATGACCTTATTGCATATTCATATTTCTCTTGTAACACCTCAAAGTTAATAGATATACTAATTATATGCGAAAAATATATTTTTTTTTAGATAATCTTGAGGAGAAGGCAGAATGAGACTATTTTAGGCTATATTTTTTTTTAGTTAATAGAGCAACAAATAAGATTTTGAACAATATAATCAAATATAATTTATACACTATGAAAGAAGTTATATAGCCTAAAATAGTCACCGAGAAACTAATTTATGAGACTTTCAAAAATAATCAACTTATTTAGATTACATAGATATATAAACATTTTTTTCTTTTAGATAAGTCATGATAACAAGATCATTTAATTATTTATTTATTTTTATGATATTCTAATTATGTGAGATAAAAATTGATAATCATCTAACTCAAAGAATACCTTTAAATATAATTTCAAATAAATAATCTTGAGAGAATTAGATATTTTCTTTAAATATAAGTGACTTATTTTATAAGAAGTATTATTTTGTCATAAAGCAGATATGCACTTGTTATTCTTGTATAAATTAATCTTTTGGATTGTGTTGTAGTAGATACCCCTATTAATTTAGATATTAATTTTACTTCTGATACAACAAATTCAATAAAATCAATTATTTATATGAAAATCATAAGAAAAATGAACTAACTATAAGTCTATGACCCAAATCAGATATAATATATGTAGTTAGTATTATTTTTTATTTCCCAAATTCTCATTAGCAAAGTCATTTTGATGTAATTCTTCGCCTACCAAAGTATATAAAAAAATCTTTAAATTTTTGAATCTCTTTTAATGATTATGAATACTTATAATTAGCTGGGTATTATTAATCAAGTTAGATAGTAGTATGTTGAAAGAAGATTTATGACATGGTTTTTTATTTTTTTTGAGGCAATCTTTTCAATTAGAAAAGTAAGAGATAGGATAACTAATGAATATTTTCACGAAAGTTGAGGATATTTCAACATATTTTTCTTTTCACCAAACTTAGTATTATGAACTTGTATGCAACAGCTAAATGAGTAAGTTATAATTTTTATTCAATTTATTCTTTTTTTCTCTTTGTATTTGCTGTGATTTTTATTCAATTTTCTCTTTTTTCTCCTTTTGATGGGATAACTAACTAATTGGCTGCCTTAGACACATTTACCCATTATATAAGAGTGTGAGTAATATATTATTAATTATTGAGTATTATTATTATTATTATTTTATATTTGTTAAAGTTTAACATGATATCAGAACAAAGTTTATCAACCCTGAAGTGTATCCACCCTTTATTTTTCTGTCTATAGTAGGTGCATACAAGCAGTTAATCTATTTTTATATTTGTTAAAGTTTATTAATCATCGAGTTGCACACCATTAGTGTGTGACTAACTAAACACACAAGCAGTTATTGAAAAAAATAATGCACAAAGGTGCATAGTTGATACAAGGTGGTGAAGGTGGTGGAGCATAATGGTGCATGTAGTTGAGTAAAGTGGCGTGCAAGATGACGTGTAGTGGGGCATGCAGTGGTATGAGGCAGAAACCATAAATGGGGTTCCTCATTTATTTTTATAGATTCAATAAAAAAAAAATTAAATCTTAATTCTTTTTGATAAAAATTAAGGTTTAACATAACTTTTTAGATGAAACAATATAAATTATTACAACAGAGATAGAAAAGAATCCCAATCTAGTATACTCATTATAAGAGAATATATTATTCTAGAAATTATGTTATACATTAATTTTAGAGAGGAGGAAATGTATATTACGTAGTAGTGTGAGAGATAGGCTAAGTACTAGAATTATCTAGGAATCCTCACATAATTCATCCATTATGATGCTTAATATAGAAGAATATATAAAATTTCTCTCTAAACAATAATAAATCATTTCTTTCATTTACATATTACTAATTATTTCATTCATATTCTTACTGCAAAATCTAGATTATTGATACAAAAATAAATATTTACATCAATGATAATTATACCTTATTCTCTATATTCTTTTTTTGTTTTATATATTTTTTGGTAGCTAACAAAAAATGTTTGAAAATCATTGAATGTAATATTATCCTACTTGTTTCATTGTTATTTTTTCATGATATATTTATTCCTAATTATTTTGTTAATTTATTTTTTATTATTTATCCTGATTGAGTTGACTGAATTATATTTTTTCTTCTAAACAATAAAATACCACTCTATATATTTGAGTATTTTTAACTGGTTACATATTTATTCTTATCTTAATCACCGATTATTAGCCAAATTGAAAATACTTCGTCCTTATCACAAGAATATTTTGACCCAAGAATACAAGATATGCTAGCTATAAAATTTTACTAGAGTTTTTTTATCATATATTATAATCTAATTTGAATAAAAACTCATTCAATCTAATACACTTAGATGTATGAGATATAATAAATATTTGACCAGAGAGATATTTAGAAACCTGATCCCTATTATTGACGACTACTTAAAATATACATAAATATATTTATAGCATGATAAATCACAAATTCTTTAAATATTTTAGACTTTTCACAAAATGATAGTAACTCAAATTAATACAAATATTAAAAAAATTGTAAAACTTGGTAAAATTTTAAAATAAAACTTCTTTGACTTATTATCAAATATCATATATCAATGCCGTCATCCTCATATAGTGTATCGAGATAAAAAAATAAATAAATTATGAATTAGTTTAAATCAATGATCTCGGCAAGATAAACTTTATGAGAAAATAACTTAAAAATATTATTCCCTAATCGACTTAGAGAGAATAATAACAAAATGGCTGAAAAATATTCTCCCTAGCCATCTTAGGAAGAATAACAACAAATGACGATGAAATATTCTTCCCATATCATCTTAGGAAGATTGACAACAAAAACAAAAAAAATATTCTTACCATACATTCTTTATGTCTAGTTAGTGTATCATCTAACTCTATGATACTATAAGAAAAATAAAAATACATATTGAGACTATCTAAGACATGATAGTAAGTGTTTTGATAGTCTACATTAAATGTCTGAGTTTATCCCTTACAAAATTTATCTTAAAGTAATTTACCTTCTCATCTAAACATGTCTTTACAGTGAAAATCCACCTAAAATCAACAACAAACATTTACAAAGGTAATGATACCAATTCACCAGTCCCATTAGAGTGAATGATATACATCTTATCTATTATGACATGATGTCATCTATATGAGATAATATCTCAAAATAAAACTTGAATATACTAGTATTATTAAGAAAAATATCAAAAAATAATGGAAAGAATAAAATGAGAATACGAGAAATCTTGTGAAATCAAATACTAAGTACATATAATCTATTTATTCTAGAGAGCAATTAGATGATCAAACTCAGAGAGACTGGCTGCAGCATTGTCTAGCTCATTGGTAGATTCATCTTTACTTTGATTAGGTTAAATATGTCTCTCTCACTTGGTATAGATTCTAAATCCTGGATAGTCAAGTATCTTAGTTAGCAACTCAATATGAGTCTGTACTAGTGCATGCTCTTGTAACACTACATCATCAGGATTTTAATGAGACTGCCTACTTGAATGTTATACTTTCTCTAGAATCAATATAAACTGAATTCGTTAGTAGGTATAATAATTTTGTGAAAATAGCATATTCAATATTAACATTATCAGATATAACAAATGAACAACTCTTTCTGCCAACTAGTGATTGAAGCAAAGATATATGTAAGAGATGGAGGATAATAGATCTATATGCACTATTTTGAATTCATATTCTCTCTGCACTTGTTAAAGAATAAATCAATCACAAAATTTATTATTTGCACTCATTAAAATCATATTAATTTGTGATAAAAAATACTTATATCTTTTTTGAGTACTAGAGTATCTAAAAAATGCATAACACCTATGTTGCACGGACACGCGGATACGACACGGCAGGATACGGGGACACGGCAAATTTCAAAAAACTAGGATACGGATACGGCTAGGACACGGCATGAAAAAAAAATTAAATATAAATATTTAACATTAACAGAAATTTAAATAAATAAATAAAATGCTCAAACTTTATTTTTACAAACATTCAAACACAAACATAAGAAATATTAAAACAAAAGATTCGCATTTTCTTATGAATCAAACAAAATAGCTTCCAGTTCAGGTTCATCAAGAGAAAGATCTACAATCTCGAGAATTCCAGCATTTTCAATATCCATTGATTCAAAACCATCACCTCCAATGTCCCACATTTTAGATTCGCCTTCATTATAGTTTGGAGATCTCCTTGACAGAAGTCGAAGATTGTTATGGATATAAACTAAGTCTTCAGCTCTTTGTGGTGTCAACTTGTTTCTCTTCATGGAGTGAATAAAATTATAAGTGCTCCAATTTCTTTCACAACATGAGGATGAACAAGGTTGTCCTAACAATTTTAATGCAATAGATTGAAGCATCGGTGCAGCAGTTCCATGAACAACCCACCATTTAATAGGACACATATACCACATGTCTTTTATGGAATCACTACTAGAAAAATCTTCCAAAAATGCCGAAAATATAGCATACTCGTCATTTGCTCTTCTCCTTTCACCTTCATTAGAAAAATATCTCTCAAAACATTTTTTTCTTTCTCTTACTATTTCTAAATCTCGATGTGGTGGAACACGATCACCAGACTCAGCAAGCCATTGTTGACTATAATACCTGCAAGTTATGTTATAACATTAGTTATAAAATATTAAAAATAATAGAATATCATTTATATTAAAATTATCATAATCTATAATTTAAACTCGTAAGATTACATTGGATTTAAGGAATGAGCAAGAGAATGTAAATGTGTGTGGCTTTTATTCCATCTTTCCACCAGGATATCATTCACAATATAAAAAAACCTATAGGTTAAAATACATAGCAAATCATATAAGTTCAATTATAATTAAAACTTAAACTTTCAATCAAAATAATAAAAATTAAAAATTAAATTAAAAGTATACCTTGAATTATCTGTGGGGCTTTTATGTTCTTTCTTAAAAATAGCTTCCTTCACTTTTTCGATCATAGAATCCCACCACTCATAAATATTGTGAAGGCAAGGTTTATCAGTGTCAGCTAATCGAAGCATCTCATAAATAGGAGTTGTAAAACTGAGGATATAATCTACATTCATCCAAAAGTCTTCATTTAGGATTTTATCCTTTACTTCTTTAGCTTTCACTAAATCATCATCTTTATACATTTCTCATTCTTCACTTATCACTAATTGCTCCAAACCTCTTTTTATTGTTTTAAATCGTTTAATCATAACAATAGTTGAAGCAAAACGTGTATCGGCCACTGAAAGTAACTTCAGATTGCAATGATTATTAAACATTGATAATCTCATTGCATGATTCATAATGAAATTCTTGATAAAAAAAATATCACTTGATACTTGAGCGATCCAACCACACTGTTCCATCATATCATCATATTTTGAGTTTGTTGGTGCACAAATATTCTTCAAAGCAAGATTAAGAGTATGAACCACACACGGGGTCCAAAAGATATGCCGAAATTTTGATTCCACAATGTATCCTGCTGCTTTGCAAGCTGCAGCATTATCAGTTATAACTTGAACTACCTTTTGTGGACCAATCTCTTGTATAGCATTAATCAATAAATCAGCTATAAAATGTTTGTCCTTAATCTCTCCTTCGCAGTTTATTGCTTTCAAAAACATTGGTCCACTTTCTGAGACTGCCATGATATTAATAAGTGGTCTTCTTTGAGCATCTGACCATCCATCACTACAAATGCTCACTCCTTTCTCATTCCAAGTCTTCTTGATTGGTTCTAATAGATTATCAATATTATTCTTCTCCTTCTGCAATAATGTTGTTCTGAATGTATTATAGCTTGGTGGGACATAACCTGGTAGTTGACTTGCACTTTTAAAGGCACGTGCATAATAAGGATTTCTAGCTAATTGAAAAGACAACCCTCCAGAATAAAATAACCTAGCTATCTCACTGTCAACTAATTCAC
The DNA here is from genome assembly GCA_029783825.1 of Sapria himalayana. Classification (NCBI taxonomy): domain Eukaryota; kingdom Viridiplantae; phylum Streptophyta; class Magnoliopsida; order Malpighiales; family Rafflesiaceae; genus Sapria; species Sapria himalayana. The sequence goes on along the minus strand of JAREIK010000088.1, from coordinate 8,890,819 downwards.
GTGCACCAATTTTGAATGCATTTTCAATTGATCCCATAGTTCCCTTTCTCTTTTTTAGATCAATTGGATTAGCACTAGAAGAGGAATTCTCAAAAAAAGAATCAGCAATGCTTAATGTGGGTAAAGAAACTAACTTAGGATTAGATTTTTTCATTCTCTGTTCAGATTCCTCCACCATCCTTCGCATCTCAATCAAATTTTAATTTGTTACTTTAGTACATGATACAATCCCAGCCCCTTTAATTTTTAACAAGTGAGCCTTGACTCTATAATATGATCCTCTATATATTTGTCTACAAAAATTACATTGAAAAGTAACATTTCCTCCCAATTTTCTTTTATCTAAATTTGCATCTTTCGTGACATATTTCCATAATAGAGCATTATCATCAACATCTTGAATATTTTCTTGATTACTTGAAGGCTCAGAATTACAACTCATTTTATTATATAATTCTGCATGAAAAAAAATTATGCATTTTAAATAATCTATATTAATTCAAAATTAATTTAATCTTATTTTTTTTTCTCCATCAATAATTTATTACATTTTTCATTATATTTTTATTATTTTCATAAAACAATAATTTATTTTAAATAAATTATATAACAAAAACTATTATACTTACATATTATATATTACTAAATATTACATAATACATACTAACAAGAGTATTCATATTTAAATATTCCATATTTTAATATTGCATATTTAATATTATTCTTAAAATTATGTATTTAAAATTAAAATAAATTATTTATTTATTATATTTTGTATATATATTAAACAAACAATAATAATTAAAATATAAAAAAAATATATTTAAGCCCTCTAACCCCTGCCCCCTCCCGTTACAGCTTCTAACTCCCTCTAACATATATTTTAAATACCATATTTTAAAATAATTTAAAATTCTGTTTTTTAAAATAATTTAAAATAAAATTAAACCTTTAAAACCCTCCCCCTCCCCCATACAGAAACTTTCCCCCCCTCCCCCGTACAGAAACTTTCCCCCCCTCCCGAAAACCCCTCCCCCACCCCTCCCTCCCGAAACCCCCCCCACCGAACCCCCCTCCCGAAACCCCCCCCTCTCGATTTTCGATTTTCGATTTTCGAACTCTCCCCCTCCTGATTTTTTGATTTTCGAACTCTCCCCCTCCAGATACAGATTTAAATCCTTACCTTAGGTATAGTCGGCGGCTCGGCGGCGTGCTCCTCACTGTCGGCGGTGTGCTCCTCAATTCGTTGGAGATGTAAGAGTAATTCTTAATAAATGGGGTATTTCCGACGCGTTAGACTTCAAAAATGCTGTGGTTGGTAAAAGACGCGTTGGTAGGTAAAGACGCGGGAGGTAAATGACTGTTCCCGGAAAACTCGTCGGATACGTCTCCGACGCGTATCCGACACACCACGTGGCGTATCTCAGTCGGATTTGTGTCCGATACGCCACGTGGCGTATCGGACACGTATCCGACGCATGTCCGACCCGTGTCCGCGTGTCCAGGTGTCCGACACGCGGACACGGTGCTTCCAAGCCGTGTCCGTGCAACACAGCATAACACATGACCCTAGATGCCAGATTGTTCAATCCTTGAGAGTGATCGAGGACAAAACTAGTATATCCAAAAATTTTGGGAGGAAAGCTAACAAATCTCTTATCAGGATGTAAGATCTAGAAGGATATACACTGAGAAATGACATAAAAAGATATCTAATTAATAAAGTAAATTAAATTTAAAATCACTTTTCTCAAAAATTGTATTAGAACATACTTTTCTAGTATGAGTGTCCGAGCTATCTTTTTTTTTTTAAAAAAAAGTTGTTTATTAATTATAACCCTCTCTTTTGGCGGAGGAATAAAGCCTAATTTGAATATGAGCATGTGTGCTCGCTTTGAGCTTATTTGTTTAAAGATCTTGAGTTATTTCTTTGCTTCCAATCTGAACATTATACCCGGTTATCTGCCCTCTTCCCTTTTGTTAACTTTCCCTTCATGATCCTCCTTATATAAGTCAATAGCCGGCTCCAAAGCCTGCACAACTAGTATTTTTCTGCATAGGGATTTATCTTCCCTGCATACCTGAATCTTTGTTTCATAAACACCCTTCATGCTACACTTTTTTTGCATCAACCATTTTTTCCAGGCCTTTGAATCTTGTTCCCTCTAGGTCTGCACTTTATATACTGTTCCAGAGCCTTGGCTTTCACTATATATGCTGCACTCTACACTTTATATGCTGTTTCAAGGACTAGGCTATCTCTTCATCGTGTGTGCTGTATTTTCTGAATCTAAATGACAGCATACCCTACTCTATGAACAAAATTCCTAATAAACTATTATCCTAAACTGAAAAATAACACATGACCTTTCAACAGAATCTTATAAAATACTCCCATCACATAACATAAACATAAACACTTAAAACAGAGACAAATACAATGCTGCAATCAAACCACATTATAAATTCTGCCTCTTTGAATTCCTGCGCTGCTAAGAAAACCAAGAAAAGAAAAAGAAAAACAAATACAAGTATACATTCTATTTCTTTCCTTCCTCCTAGATTCCTTTCTAAACAAACCTGAAACTGTAGGGACAGAAATTCCCCTACCGACTGCCTCCATTCCTTCTAACAGTTTAGGTTTTTCTTTAGCCTAATCTCATTTTTTATCTCTATCTACTATTCTACCCTTTCTAATTCTTAAATAAGGGAAGACTCTCATATCTAATTTCACTAGCCGCTTTAATTTTTCTGGCATAGAATCCATTTCATATTTCATTTCTCCTCTTTCTACACCTAATCTATCGAGATTATCTGCTAATGTGTTTGCCTCTCTGTATATATGTAATATTGATGCGTTCAAATCTTTAATAAGATTAATTATTATTTCTAACTCTTCTTCATGCCTCCAGAGAGATCCTCCTAGCTACTAAATCCACCAATAGCATTGAATCTACCTGAATTTGTATATTTCTAATATCTAGTTTTTTACAGACATATAAACCTATTTGTAAAGCCTTAATCTCCGAATGGAGAGCCGAGAATGCTACACTAACCTGCGTAAAGGCTTTCATGACAATACCTTTAGAATCCCTTATTACCCTACCTCCCCCTGTAATTCCTGTATCACTATTAAAGTTTTCATCCGTATTTAGGAAGAATTTTCCTTCCGGAGGCCTATCCCAGCTTATGCTTCTTACCCAATAATAATTAATCTTATTTGTAGTGAGGTCCCAGCCTTTTTCTTCTAACATTTGTGTAAATTTATTGTCTACCTTTATAGACTTTATGTTAGATAGATTACTTACTATTTATCTTATTTCTTGTATTATTTCCCTTGAATTCATCTTTAAGTCTTCAAATCTACTCTTATTTCGGGCTTTTCAGATGCACCATATTATTACATGAGATAAATTTTGATTAAGCCAATTTCTAATGGGACTGCTAGAGGTCCTTGTCCCATTTTTTAATTCTTTCTATTAAAACTTCCTCTTTGTTACTAATATGTTTATTTACATTTTAGTTCCTCCCAAACTTCTATAGCAATTTTTCCTTCCGAGAATAAATGATCCGTGGTCTCTACTGCCTCAAAACAGCATTCGCATCTGGATACCATTTTAATACATTTTCTTTGCACATTGGTATCCACTGAAAGCGCATTCGCTAACACTTTCCATGCTAGCGAGCACATTTTCTGCAGTATACCTGCCTTCCAGACCCATTTAGATAAAGGCTTGCTTGGTTTTTTCTTCCTGATCAATTCCTTCACAGATTTCAGTGTGAAATCACCTTGAGGTGTGAGGATCCATTTCCAACCACTCTTTTTCCATATTGAATGTGAATCTACTATCTCCTTCTGCTTCTCCAGCGCTCTCCAGTTGTTCGATGCCTGCTTAATCCGCTTATTATTTTGTTCTAGGTATTTTGCCCTCATATATCTTGCCCAGAGGGTAACATTTTCTTTCAATCTCCACCACCCTTTGCAGTCCCAGGCGGTGGTCATATCCTGTAAAGTAATTATCCCTAGATCTGCTTCTGCTTTTGGATAACATATATCTTTTCAGTTTTTCCAATGAATTTTCAGTTTCCCATTTTTTTACCCCATAAGAAATTTGTCATTTCCATTTCAAGTTTATACATAAATTTCTTGGGATGATGAATAACAGATAAAATGTGCACTAATGTGGTTTGTAAAACATGTGAAATTAAAGTAATTCTTCCTCCAAATCCTAGTAAATCTTCCTTCAAGCCTGCTATTTTCCTTCTCATTTTATCTTGGAGTGATGCTAAATATTGATCCTTCAATCTTCCTTCATATATTGGGCAGCCTAGATATATTAAAACTCCTTTATTATGTTTGAAGCCTGTTATATTCTTAATCTTGTTTATGACTTTTGCTTCTACCTTTTTTGCTAACATAAACTGACACTTCTCTTTATTAACTACTTGCCATGTTTCCATCTCAAATAATTGTAGTAAATCAATGAGATTATTTATGGATTTTTTACTAGCATTTGTGAAGATTATTAAATCATCTGCATAAGCTAAGCAGCCTATTATCGGGGTATTTTTTGGCTGCCTGAAAGGAATTATTTTACCTTCTGACAGTCTTCTTTTTAAATTAAGAATAAATAATTCTAAATAAATATCGAAAAGTAAGGGGGACAAAGGATCACCCTGTCTTAAACTTCTTCTTGGCTTAAACTCTTCTCCTCTTTTACCATTTATTATTAGTCTAACCCAAATACTTGAGATGCATCTATATATTAAATCTATGCATATTTCCGAGAAGCCAAACTTTCTCATAACAAAGCAGAGAGTGTCCCATTCTACCCTGTCAAATGCTTTAGATAAATCTAGTTTAATTACTAGATTGTTTCCTCTCATTTTAATCACTATCTCCTTCATCATTTCTGATGCTAACCTTATATTTTCAATCATTAGTCTGTTTTTAACAAACCCCGTTTGTTCCTGTGAAATTATTAACGGCAAAATTTGGCTTAGCCTATTTTGAATTATTTTGGCTAAAATTTTATAAATCGCATTGCATAGGCTTATGGGTCTAAAATCTTCACATTTCTGCGGGGAATCTTTTTTAGGAATTAACACGATAAATGAGTTTGCCCAAGCTTTCGGGATATCTGCCCCAGCAAAAAAACTAGCAATTGCTGGGACTAGATCATTTTTGATAATGGGCCAAGTTGCATGGAAAAAATAATTATTCCAGCCATCCGGCTCTGCTGCACTATCTTTATGCATATTAAAAACCACATTTTTAACCTCTTCTTCTTCAGGAAACATTTCAATCATTTGATTTTGTTCATTGGTGATGGACATACTAATCTCTTGCATTAAAGAATTTCCTCCGTGAGATGCCTGACCACAAAGGTGGCTTTTAAAGAATTCCTCGAACATGATTCCTAGTTGCTTATCATCCTTAACCCATGTTCCTTCGTTGTTTTTAAGACGTTTAATTTTATTCTCTTGAACTTTTATTTTACACATATTATGAAAAAATTTAGTGTTTTTATCCCCATCTTCTAGCCATTTAATTTTTGCTCGCTGCTTCCAGAATATTTCCTCCATGTGTAACTTAAGGCTCAACTCCGCCTTTGCCTTGTTTAATGCTTGTCTAATTTTTTCATCATTTTTATTATCATATTCATTTTCTAACTTTTCCACTTGTTCTTCTGCCTGTATTATTTTTTGGTTTATATTTTCAAAGACATCCCTATTCCATATTTTTAAGCATTTTTTTAATCTAAACAGCTTAGTTATTAAAACCTGCATCGGTTTACCCGGTGCTGGTTCTAACCAAGACTCTTTCAACAAATTCTCAAAATCTTTATGCTTAACCCACATATTTTGGAATTTAAAACGACTTACGTCTCTTTTATTTTTATAAATCGATATGAGGAGAGGGCAATGGTCCGAGCAGGTTCTGTTTAGGTGCCGCAGCCCAGTGGTTCCATGTGAGGTTAGCCACTTTGCATTACACAGCACCCTGTCTAATCTAGCCCAAATAATTCCTCTTTTCCGCCAATTATTGCTCCAAGTGTAATTTATTCCTGTAAAATCTATCTCAATTAAATTAGAGTTAGATATTGCATCATTAAACTGTGTCATCGCTATTGTATCTGGGGTTTTGCCTCATTTCTTTTCCAGGGCACTTCTTATAACATTAAAGTCTCCTCCTATAATCCAAGGAGGATTTTTAGCCGCAATTTCCTGCATTTCTTTCCATAATTCTTGCCTAGATTTTTTATCATTCTTTGCATACACAACCGATACTATATCCTCTGTGTTTTTATCCATTTTAAAATGCACTATTTGTTCTGTATCTTTAACTATTTCAATATCTAAATAATTATGTCACATAATCCAAAGCTTACTATTTACATTAGCATATGCATTATTAAACCCTAATATACGGCTATATTTAATTATTTGATCATGCTGGAGCATAGGTTCAGCAATGATCACCAAAGAGATTTTGTTAATTTTAATCAATTTTTTCAATCTATTTATCGAGGGGTTATTTGCAACCCCTCTGATATTCCAATATAAGCAGCTATCCATTAAAACTTAATTTAGTTTGTGATCTAGTTGTGTACTTAGATTCATAAGTTTTATCCCAATGTTTTCTCATGTTTCTAGGATTTTTTGATGCAGTTGCGTATGCTTGACTAATTTCATTATATTTCTCATGTTTTCCTAGTTGCAAAACCATTCTTTTAATAGCTTCCATTGATTGGTCTCTAGAGAGCCTGACCCTATTATCCTCATACATAGCTAGGTCGTCCCTCGTCTTTTCCCTATACTTCTCACGATTTTCCTCTTCTCTTCCGAAAGGAGGGCAACTGAATACCTCTGATTCATCCTCTGAAAAATCCAGAAGATCATCATCTGACCAACTATAATCCTCTATTCTTTCCTTTAGGACCCTTCTAACTTTATTTTTCTTACCTCTTCTCCTTCTTCCATTTGCCTCTACCCAACCTTCATTCTTATCTTTTTCGGACTTTCCCTCTATGTTAACTTCATTATTAATTATAGCTCCTTCCATCTCCACAAGATTCTCCTCTAATCTCCTACTCTCCCTTACTTCCTCCACTAAACCCTCCACTTCCTCATACTCTATCGGGTCTAAGTTCTCCTTCCTTATCCATTTTTCTACCCTTCTCCTTCTACCCTCCTGCCCTAACTCCATTTCTTCCTTCCCTTTACCCATCTTACATTCAAGCATATCATGCCCGAGCCTTTTACAGGAAGCACAGTATGAAGGCAAATTTTTGAGTATGGCTGATTGCCAAAATCCATCACGTTGCCCTTCTTCCCCACTGCCTATCCAGATTCTATCGGGCAGCTGTGAGAGTAAGTTACATTCCACACATACACAAGCTCTACTTGGCCGTGTTAATGAGACTGTTGCCTCATCCCAAAGGAGAGGCTTGCCCAAGCAAGACGATATTGCGTAGAGAGGGTGAGCATTAAACAAGAAAATAGGGAGATTCGAGAGGGAGAACCATACCGGGGCAAGAGGCGCCTCCTCCAGTGGGCTGAAATCCTTCGTCCATTTCAAGACACGCATAGGATAACCATTAATTTGCCATGAACCTCTAAACCATAAATGATAATAGTCCTCATTCGTGAAGCACTGTAAAAATACATGTTTAGCATCATAATCCGCCAGCTTCACCCTTCCCGTGAGCTTCAACGAGGAGATAAACTGAAGTAAATCGTTCGGTCGAGGCCTGCCAAGGGAGAACTTCCCGATAAGCATGAGTTCATAGGGTGCCGTGAGTTTTTGCATATCTTCGGCAGAAAAAATAACTATAGGACTCCCGTTTTTATTTCCGAAGGTGCATGAATAGGGCACGGGCTCCCTTGTGATCGAGGCAAAGGACTTGTTTTTTATTAAGTAATCCTTTTGCTCCATTTTCAGCATGAAAGGAGCTCAATTTGAGCAAAAATGAAGATTTTCTCTCTCTAGAAAGTAGGGGTTTTCTCTCGCTAGGTTGAGAGCATGAGTGCCCGAGCTATCTTAATGAGATGTTTATTATTCTTTTCAATTTCTCAATTTTGCTAGAGTGTACTAATGCAAGAAGTATGATATATAATCTTATTTTTCAATACAACATATGCCAAAAGAGTCTTATATATATATTCTCATTTTAATGCCAGTCTAATATATATTTTGTTTTTATCATTTTGTGAAAAGTCTAAAAAATAAAAAAAATATGTGATTTATCATGAAATCGATACATCTAAATATACTTTTAAGTTTTCATCAACAAACATGATCAGATACCTAAATTTTTCTCCGATTATATCTCTACTAGGTCCTCATATGTTTGAATGTATCAGATAAAATAAGTCCTTATTCAAATTAGACTGGCATATAAGATAGGAAGCTCTAGTAAATTTTCCTAGCTGACATACCACATACTCTATAATCAAAATACCCTTAAAATTATGGTAAAATATTCTCAACTTGACCAATGATATGTGCCAAAGCTGAAAATGCACAAGTAACGAGTTCAATATACTAATATATATAAAGTTAGATCTTACCGTGAAAGACCAAACATACAATTCAACCTATGCAATCTCAAATGAAGTCTTCCTCAGAATCTAGTGATACTACAAATAAATATTAATGAAAGAAAATATAAAATTAGAGTTAAATTATCTAAAAAAATAACTCACATAAAATAAACTAATATAACAATTAAGAATAAACATGATATATGAAAGTAATAAGAATTCAAGATAAAAAACATAATAGTCAATGATTTTTGAGCATTTTTTATTGACAATAATAATATTATTAGAATAAAAAAAATATAGAGAAAAAAAATTGATTATTAGTGAGATAAATGTTTGCTCCTGTATTGATATAGTAAGAATCTAAAGTGTGAGTGCCAGTGATACCTAAAAGAATAAAAAAATTTGTTAAAGTTTTAGAAAGGAATTTATATACTCATCTCTAATAAGTATCACAGTGAATAGACTATGTGAGGATCCTTAAATAACTTTGATAGTCAGCCCATCTTTCTCAATCCTACATGATACTCTAGGTATATTCTCCAAAAGTAAAATCCAACAATTTTCTCGTGTCCTATCCTCTTGCAATAACCATAATAAATTGAGAATCTTCTCCATCTACTTCTATCTTAATAATCCATATGTGCCACTGATGTATGGTTCCTCCAAATAATATACCAAATATGCTATACATCAATCTACTTCTACCTTCTCATTTGGATATGTCTTCACAATGGACACTACTTGCAACTAACGATAAACTTTCATGAGGGTCATGATATTAATTTTGATCCCTTATTAGAGTGAACAACATGCATGTCTTTCATTATGACAAACATTATCCTAAATAAGGTAATGCCTTTAAAGGAGCCTCGAATATACCAATATCATAAAAAAAAGTAACAAAAAAAAATCAAAAGAATTAAAAGAATAAAAAATTGAGAGTATGATAAAATATATGAAATCAAGTGTTGAGTACAATTTTTATGTCTATTCCAAAGAGCGATCAGAAGAATAAGATCAGAAGAATTGGCTGCAAAATAGTCTGACATCTCGTTAGGCTTATCTATGGTTTGTGAAGGCTAGATATGTATCTCTCTGCTTGTATAGACTTTAAATTTTGAGAGATCAAATCTCCTAATTACTAACTCAATAAACATCGGTACATACTTATATACTAGAACAAACTCCTATACTAGTGAAAATTCATGTACTATCACATCATTTGGGTCTAAATGAGATTCTTCTACTCAAGAAGCCTCATACCCTCCAGACTCAACATAATCTAAATTTATTTGTATGTATAATAATTATATGCGAATAATATCATATTGAGTACTAAAATGCTGAAATATAATTGATGAGTAACTTTTTTTTATGAACTAATAATCCAGGCATAATTAAAAATAAGAGGAAAACTAACTGATCTAGGTACAACATATGAATTTATATACTTCATATGCTTGTTAAAAAGGAGATATGATGAAAAAAAAATAATATCCACATTTATTAAAATTCTACTAATATCTAATAAAAAATATTTATATCCTATTTGAGTATTAGAATATCTAAAAAAAATATAACTCAAAATCCTAGATACCAGCTTATCTCTTTCTAGAGAGCAATGGAGGATAAAATAAATATATCTAAAATTTTAGAGAAACTTACTAAATAATTTCTTTCTATTATATAATATTTTAAAAGATATGTACTAAAAATAATAGAATAAGGCATCCGATTGATATGGTATTTTATGATTAAACTCACTCTCCAAAAATATTTTAGAACACATTATAAGTAGAAGTATCTAACTTATCTCAATTAAATTTATATTTTTCTTATCATGTACTCTATTATGTTAGGGCGTGCAGTGTGTCAATACAAAAAGTCAATTGTATAATCATATGATGTTAGGAAATAGATAGGATCAAGATGGATAAAAATACAACAATCGTGAAAGTGATAAAAGACGCACGAATTTATTAACCCAGTTCGGATATAAATCCTACGTCTGGGGGCAATACAAAGCCAGGAGAAAACACTCAAAGAGGAAGAAAAATAGTGGAGTACAACACACACACTAAAATGAGATTGCCTACAAGAGTATTTATAGCCAAATCACTTGAATTCTATGCCAAAGACTTCTTTGCACGCCAAAGACTTCTTTGCACGCCAAAGACTTCTACGCCAAAGACTTCTTTCCTTTGAAGACTCCTTGACCATGTGTAATCAATCTTCACTTCTTAACAATCTCCCACTTGAAGATTGATCAGCTTTCCTCCACTTCCTTTTGGTACCAGCAGGTTTGCCCGCGCTAATCATCAAGGCCAGTTGAAGCCGAGCACAGCTTCAACTTCTCCAACGTAACCGCCTTGGTTAGCATGTCAGCATGGTTCTTTTCTCCTTTGATCTTTTCCAGCTGCAGCGCCTTCTTCTCCAGAAGTTGTCGGATGAAGTGGTACTTGATATCGATGTGTTTTGTCCGCGAATGGAATGCGGGATTTTTCGCCAAATGGATCGCACTCTGGCTATCGCTATGAAGAACCACATCTGCCTGAGGTTTCCCTAATTCACCCAAGAAATGTTGCAGCCAAACAAGCTCCTTGGCCGCCTCAGTAACTGCCACATACTCAGCTTTTGTCGTGGACAATGTAATGATCTTCTGCAGCTTTGAGACCCAGGATACGGCTGTACCGCCATATGTGAATACATACCCTGTAGTGCTCCTCCTTCTATCATAGTCACTCCCTGCAAAGTCAGCATCAACAAACCCAAACAAGGTAAGCTTGCTCTTACCAAACACCAATGCTGGGTCCTTAGTACCCCTCAGGTACCTAAGAATTCACTTAACAGCTTCCCAGTGCATCACTCCTGGATTGCTCATAAAACGACTAACCACTCCCACTGCATGTGCTATATCCAGTCGTGTACAGATCATAGCATACATCAGACTCCCAATGACTGAGGCATATGGCATGACTCTGATTTTTTTTTGTTCGGAGTCAGTCTGTGGTGAATCACTGTCGGATAGTTTGAATTGGTTTTCCAATGGCATTCCAACTGGTTTTGCATTTTTCATATTGAATCTGCACAATACCTTCTCAATATAATCTGATTGAGATAGCCATAACTTACCAGCACTTTTGTCCCTTGTGATTTTCATACCCAAAATCTGTTTTGCCTCGCCAAGATCCTTCATGTCAAATCTCTTTGACAATTGATCCTTGAGCCTCTCAATTTCTTTTACATTTGATCCTGCGATCAACATGTCATCAACATACAAGAGTAGAATAATAATCGAGTCATCAAACCTCTTCACATAGCAACAATGATCAGCATTGCATCTAGAGAAATTAATCTCCAGCATGAAGTTGTCAAACTTTCTATACCACTGCCGCGGAGCCTGTTTTAATCCATAAAGGCTTTTCTTCAGGCGACAGACCTGCTGATCATTCTCAGTATATCCCTCTGGCTGCACCATGTAAATCTCCTCCTCGAGATCTCCGTGAAGGAAGGCCGTTTTTACATCCATCTGTTGTAACTCCAGGTTCTCTGTTGCTACCATGCTCAAAACTAGACGAATAGTAGTCAATTTAACAACAGGTGTAAAGACATCTGTAAAATCGATACCGTATCGCTGCTGAAATCCCTTCACAACCAATCTCGCTTTGTACCGCTTCTTTCCGTCTGATTCCTCTTTGATCTGGTAGACCCATCTGTTTTGCAAGGCCATCTTTCCTTCTGGGAGCCGACACAATTCCCATGTGTCATTCTTCTGTAAAGAGTTTATTTCGTCATCCATTGCAAGCTCCCACTTGTGCTTGTGATTATTGTTGATCGCCTCTACATAACACCCAGGTTCCCCACAATTAGACAAAAGCAGATAATGAGAAGGAGAGTACCTATCTGGGGCCCTTCTCTGTCTAGGCTCTCGACCCAATGCCAAGGGTGTGCTACAATCACCAATCAGTTTCTCCGATGTTGGTATTGACTCTATTTCCGTTTGTTCGGTCTCATCCGGTTGAACTCCCACTGAATCTGTCTCCGTTGATCCTATCGGTCTCAAAATCCCAGTATTTGAGATATCCAGATCAACATATTCTCCTTCCTTCTTGTCATCATTCGGGTTTGCCTTACTGTCCTTGTACATCACATCCTCATTGAATATAACATTTCTACTGCAAATTATTTTCTGATTTTGATCATCCCAAAATCTATACCCAAATTCATCAGTCCCATATCCAATGAATGTACATTTAATTGACTTAGCATCTAGCTTAGTCCGATCATCATTCAAAATATAGGCTGAACAACCAAAAGTGCGTAAGAAAGAAAGATCCACTTCCTTACCGCTCCAGACCTCTTCCGGTATCTTATTGTTCAGTGGGACAAGAGGCCCTCGATTGATTAAGAAGACAGCTGTATTGATTGCATCTGCCCAAAATATGGTTGGCAGCCCGCTCTTTAGTCGCATGCATCTGGCACACTCATTCAGTGTCCTGTTCATCCTCTCAACAATACCATTTTGCTGAGGTGTCCCCGGGATTGTCTTTTTCATCCGGATTCCATGGTCGGCGCAATAATTCTTGAAATTTTCACCGTTGTACTCGCCACCATTATCCGATCTGAGACATTTTACTCGCAAACCTGTCTCATTCTCCACTAGTGTCTTCCATTTCCTGAAAGTGTTAAAGGCATCAGATTTTCTTTTTAAGAAATACACCCATACCTTTCTAGTGGAGTTATCAACGAATGTCATGTAGAACGCAGATCCACCAAGAGATAACACCGGTGCTGGCCCCCACAAATCGGTGTTGACAAGATCCAATTTTTTCTTCCTTGGAGTTCTTCCTGTGGTCGAGAAACTCACCCGCTTCTGTTTCCCGAACACACAATGTTCACAAATACCCACATCCACCGATTTCAATTTGGGCAACCGCCCTTTCAACTTCAGCACGGTCATTCCTTTCTCGCTCATGTGGCCCAATCGATTATGCCACAAGTCAGCCCGTGATACTGTACCTGCAAGGGGGATATCTGTGCTTGATCCACCTGCCATGTAGAGTGTTCCCGACTTTAGCCCTCGAGCTAAAGTTATTACTCCCCGACTGATCTTCCACTTCCTATCTCCAAACGTCGTGTGGAATCCGTCACTATCCAGTTGTCCGACTGAGATCAAGTTCCTCTTCAGTCCTAGTATGTGCCTCACATCATGTAGAGTCCAGTATGACCCTTTTTGTGGATTTTATCTGCACATCTCCCTTTCCTACAATTTTCAGGGGTTTGTTATCCGCAAGATAAACTAAACCAAAATCACCTGAAGTGTATGATTTTATGATGTCCTTGCTGCTACATGAATGAAACGAGGTTCCTGAATCCACGACCCAATCATCGGATGAACTGCACACACTCAACAAAAGTGCATCCCTGATCTCCGTCGCGGCGTTTACTGTCCGGCCCTCCTTTTCATTCTTTGGCGCCCGACATTCACTCTTCATATGTCCGGGCTTCTCGCAGTTCCAACATACCATCTTCTTCTTGCCTTTGTTCTTGCCCTTGGATTTCGATCTTCCACGGTATCTTCCCCGTGTGTCGGATCTTCCTCTTGACTCTGTATGAAGTGCAGAGCCAGACGACCCACCCGCCTGCTTTCTACGAGTTTCTTCATTTAACATCATGTCTCTGATGTTATCGAATTTCATCTTTTTCTTCCCAGACGAAGTACTCACCGATGTAACAACCACATCCCAACTGTCAGGTAAAGATGAGAGCAAAATTAACACTTTTACCTCATCATCAAACACGATGTCCACAGACGCCAGCTGTGTCGTGAGTTGGTTGAAGTCATTTAGGTGATCGGCCACTGACTTCCTCTCTTCCATTTGCAACCGGAACAGTTTCTTCATCAGCATGGCCTTGTTCATTGCTGAGGGTTTTTCATACATGTCGGCAAGAGTCTGAAGAATTTCCTTCGTGCTCTTTGCTCCTTTCACGTGATAGGCGACATTCCGAGAGAGCGATAAGACTATTGCGCTCATCGCCTTCCGATCGAGCACTTTCCAATCTTCATCACTTGTCTTCTCGGGCTTTTCTACAAGTGGTCCGTACAGGTCTTTCCCGTACAGGTAAGCCTCCATCTGCATTCGCCAGAATCCAAAGTCAGAACCATTGAACCGTTCGACTGGAATTTTTCCCTCCATCTTGACTCCTTGAACCTCCCTCCGATACCAGTTGTTAGGAAATAGATCGGATCAAGATGGACAAAAAATACAACAATCGTGAAAGTGATAAAAGACGCACGAATTTGTTAACCCAGTTCGGATATAAATCCTACGTCTGGGGGCGATACAAAGCCAGGAGAAAACACTCAAAGAGAAAGAAAAATAGTGGAGTACAACACACATACTAAAATGAGATTGCCTGCAAGAGTATTTATAGCCAAATCACTTGACTTCTACGCCAAAGACTTCTTTGCACGCCAAAGACTTCTTTGCACGCCAAAGACTTCTACGCCAAAGACTTCTTTGCTTTGAAGACTCCTTGACCATGTGTAATCAATCTTCACTTCTTAACATATGATTGATACCAAAAATATTAAAATGATCTGACATTTATTATAATGTATTGTCAGCTCTTCATTTTTTAATATTTTTATTAAATTAAATTTTTATCATTTTGTAAAAAAATTACGAGCAGTAATAACCATTGATAAGTATGATAAATTAAGTAATATATATATATATATGTATATATATATATATCGAGCAGTAATCAATAAAAACTCACATATCTAAATCACTCTCAAGTAGAATCTTTACTAGGTTCCTATGTATCTAATTGTATCAAATCAAATGGGTTTATACTGAAAGCACACAAACATGCATAATATAAAACTTTGATACGGCTTCCTAACTAATATGCCTCATATTCTAAATCAAAATATCATTAAAATAAAGATAAAATATTCTTAACTATGCTAGTAATGAGTCATCAAGTTGAGAATGAACAAATACAAACTCCATAAACACTTTACATCTAGAGTGAAATCTTACCATTGAAGAGAAAATATATAATCCAACTAATTCAATCACAAATAAAGTCTTCTTTATAGTCACCTAATATTGTATACAAATATCAATATAAAAAAAATAAAATAAAATTGAATTATTAAAAAAAATAACTAAAACTAAACAATAATGATAGTTAAGAATAAGTAAATTATATAAAAATAATAAAAAATCAAACTAAATACTAGCATATCAAATAATTTTTGAATATTTGTCATTAACTATATATTTTTTAAATATAAAAAGAACATAAATAATAAAGTACAACTACCTGTGATATAACTATTCACTCATAAGTTGATAATCTATGAATGTAAAGTTAGAGTATAAGTGAAATAACTAGTGACACATAAAAAAACTGATAAGTTATTACCTTAAAGAAGAGTTTTGTATACTTCTCTTTAGTAAATATCATGATGGATAAACTCTATTAGAACTCCTAGATGGCTCTGATAGTCAGCTTGCCTCTCTCATTACTGCACAATCTTGTATTTTCTATAAAAAATATTCAATAATCATTTCTGGTGTGATCTATCATAAAACAATGAGTATCTGAACTAGAACTCATGTCCAAAAACCTTTGTTGCGATAATTTATATCGTGCCACAAGATTATGGTTCCTCTAAAAAATACAAAAAATACTGCTTGTCGTCGTCTGCCACATCCTGCTACTGCCAGCTACTGCATACCACTGCCTGCCACTACTCTGCCATCATCTGCCACCACCTGCCACCACTCTGTCACCGCCTGCCACTAGCAGCTGCTTGCCACAACTTGCCGCCGTTTGCCACGGCCAACTACTATTTGCCATCACCTACCACTGCTTTCCCTCTCTCAAGGCATTCAACCAGCTGTCGCCTATCGACATCTCTTACCATCTATCAACGTGCACCTCCAAGCAACATTTAGGTTTGCAGATAAAAACACTACCATTCTCCGCATGCCACCACCAAGCACTAAGCACTACCACCACATGCCTGCTATCACACTCATGCTACCAGTCTGAGCATGTTTGCAACCCTTATTGTACACACATCACTAATCTCACTGTGCGTGTGCCTGCCTCTCTTTTTTGTTATATATTGTGGTGTGCACCCTTCTAGGTTTTTTAAACCTTTATTCATTTTCACACACACACACACACACCAATTACTTTAATATCAACTTAAAAATAAAAATGTATAAAATAAAATAAACACTTTAAAAAATAAATTATATATCAAATAGCCTGATAAAATGAGCAAAAATAACTAAAACAACACGCATATTAAGTGATCACATTAAAAATATATAAGAAAAAAAACTAAATAAAACAACAACACTATCCAATAAGATATGAGAATTAGTACTATAACCTTCAAGAATATTTAGTATTAGTTGTAAGCGTGTGTCCACTATGAAAACATTTCTAGATAAAAAGATAACATTACCTCAAGATAAGACTTATACTCAATAGGTTCATTTAGACACATGATGTGTATTATTAATATACCTTCTAACCTATGACCATGATGACCTACATACTTATTCTTAGTTTACTAACATCTTATAGAAGAAGGATACACCAGCTAGATGTATAGAATCTCTCTTCAATGTAACCCTAAGAAAAAGGTGTATATGAAACAATCATATCAATTTTGAGTAGCATAGTTAGTGAGTTTAAGAGTTTGTGATTTTGTATATTAGGAAAGACACTATATAACCTGAAGTAGTCAATGAAAGTTTAATTTGTGACTTTTTCATAAACAAGCACCCCGTTTGATCTACATAGGCATGTTATGATTTTTTTTTATCTTTTCAGAAATGTAATAATTATATGAAGATTTTTCTTATTATGTATGTGAATTACAATTCTGATTACAGTAAATTAAGAGTTAGAAATCATCCAACTCAATAATTATTTTCAATCAGTTTTAGATAAAAGACCTTAAAAATTCAAATACTTTTTAGATAGAGATAGTTTACTTCAGAAAAAAAATTATTTTATCATAAAATAAATATATAACTGATACTTTCCTAGATATTTGTCTTTTGGATTGTGCTCCAACAAATACTCAATCCAAATACTAATTTATAGTCAGATGCGACTTCTCCAGTTAACTCTATTACTTATAATAAAATCATATGTGATATTAATAATTTCCTAGATTATCCTCAATATGTTCATTAAGGTGCAGTTCTTTGCATATTGAGATATGGGAACAAATTTCTAGGACTTAAAATCCCTTTCAATGATCATAGGTAGTTATAATTAGCTAAATATTCATATTTAGTTAGGCACCACCTTACACTAAAAGAAAATTTATGAATAATTTTTATACTTATATCGGAGGCAATTATGTCTTATATAAAAATAAGAACCAAACAATCATGTCAAAATTTAATACAAAAATAAAATTCAAGATGATGATAATAATCACTTACAAAATACATTAGATCTAACACTTACTTGATAAGATCAGACATCATGTGTATGTCTACTTTGATTGCCTATAAGATTCCACAAATACATACCTTCAATTATTTCTCATTACTAGCCAAACAAATCATGTCCTAACTATGGTGGCACATAGTTAGGAATTTTGCCTTTCTCCTTGTCTAGTAGCCATGCATGTGAGTGTACTTTTGCATGCAATGTCATGTGCTATGTGTTGTTACAGTGTACATGCTCCCTCTCTAAAAATTTTAGGATTTGTACTTTTGTATTTTGGCTCCAAAACCATAATAAACTCTAATCATAAATGAAACTCAATAATATACAAATATAAATTAATATAGTTACATAATGAACAAAATAAATTGTGACAACCCACATGTCTGGTGATCTAATCAATAATGATTAATGATATAAATAAATAAACAAAAAATTTTAAAAATACTAAAATCTGAACAATGTTAATTATCATTTAATAAAAAAAAAAAGATTAGGATAATTACAAACATATTATACACAAGTTAATATTGTTTAAATGTTGATTATGAAGCTATTATAGCACGAAACATAATTTTATCTTCTACAAGCACAATACACAAGTTACATTGACACACACGCACAAATACACACACAAAAACAAGTAAAGTATATGAATGCTCCTATCATAGTTCTTTTTAATTAACTTTAAGTATGTAATAATCAAAATTTCATATTTATTTATTTATTCTTCATTTTTTTTTACAGTCAGTAATATGAATTACAACATTATATATCTTGAGAATCAAAACAAGAAAAGAAAACCTAGAAAAAACAAAAATATACATTGTTTAATGATCTAATAATAGTGTAAATCACATTTTAGTTATACATTATCTAAATTCTTAGCTAAAAAAAAACTGTAATTAAGTCATAAAAATTACCTGAGATTGTATAAATTCAACAAGTTCCTGCAATCTTGCAGCCTGGTGCATGTGACTACCACTAAAACCTCTTTCCACTGTCTGTAAATTTTCCAACACTATTTGCAGATAACTCTGAAAACAAAAAGTATAAAGAAAAACAAGTATATATAAAGTAACACAAAAGTTTATTTACTATAAAAACTCAGTGGCAAAAAAATCATTGTAGAATTTCAAATTGTCTATTTTATTTATTGCTAGACAAATGTCATAATCCAAACCTTAGTGGTATATGACCCATCTAAATTAAGGACAGAACCAGCAGTTGATACCATATCTTTATTAGTCCCTTTGATTTGTAGGTATGGATTTGCAGAATCTTGTAGATGATCAACCTCAATAAGAATCTAAACAAGTAAAATTAAAAGAAATTAAATAGCAGCACGTATAATAGGTACTTACAAAAACAAAAGAAAGGAAACAATTAAAGAAAGATAGAAAATAAAAAAAATCACATAGAAAGGCAAATCTTTTTGATAAAATTAAATTAGAAAGAAAAAAAGTTTTATTCATTAATTCTTGCAAAAATATATGAACAAAGTGTTTGGGTTCACTCAAGTTGGATAGACCAGTTTGTTTTCAGCAAGGTGAAGCAAGAACACGAGATAAAATTCAACATTATGTTTTTTATAAAAAACAAAACAAAACAAAGGCAAAAAAATGAAGTTCTCATTTTTTTTCCTCTGCACAGGGCTGCAGATGTTTTTTTCGTGCACATTTTTCTTCTCGTGATAACCCATTAGGTGTGGTTTTTTTTTTGGGGGATTGGTTTCTCTCCTCTTTCAGCTGTGCCCAGGTTATACAAAATAGGGGGCAGTACTTTGGGAATAGCCTTACCAGCTGTGCAGGGTGCATGCGAAGCTACCTTTTAAGAACGCAGCTGATTTGAACTCCTCATCTCCTTTCTCCACACTGGTTTAAAGTTTATAATTTGCTTATATATATAATTCTAGATGTGTTTTGTGGAGTAGAGTGAGTGTAGTGTTGTGTTTTTAGTTCTCAATTGTGCTGTTTTATTTTGATTTTCTGAGCAGTGTATGATTTATTCTCTGTGCAGTCAGCAGTAAGTGCAGATTATATACCACTGTTTTACTTATAGTGCAGTGGGTGTCTTCTGTGTGTGCTACTGCTTGCTTTTTTTGTGTATGTGCGGTTTTAGACTGGAATTTGGATTGGAGCTTAGAAGCCTGATAAAAACTTGAAAGAGAACCGGACAGAATCTTCTCTTCTGTCCAACAATTAAGACGCAACTACATAGTCAATTCTAAGCCGAGAAACTGACAAACTAACTCCATCACCTAAAGAGTAATATTAAAAAAGATCCATAGAATTTATCCCAAAATCCAATGTTTATGTGTTTATATTAAATTTGAGATTTCGAGGTAATGTTGGAATTTAAACTTTGATTTCTCACTGTATTAGATTTTCAGTGTTTTATTATGTGATTTTTTGAATTTTTTGATTTACTAATTAAATTGTTTCTATTACATAAATAATCAAACATTAGTATCATAGTGAGGTTCTCAATACCACCCAAAAAGTAATACATTAACTTCTGCCGAGAAAAACATTCTATAAAGATATTGAGATAATATCCAATTTATTCGTTATCATTATATTAATATCTGATAATTCTGACATTAATATAATAATCTCAAATACATTTTGAGATATTTTATTTTCGTATTAGTCATTTTTGATCGACATTGATTTTTGTTATCATGGAAGATCAATTTATGATAATAAAATTAACTGTAACTAATTATTCTATTTAAAAAAATAAAATGCATGATTACCTTATAGACAAACAGTTATATTACCTAATGAATAAGAAAGTAAAACCTAAAAAACTAAGTGAAAAAGAATGAAAATACTTGCAATACAGAACTGCCTTTACAATTAAGCAATGGATAAATAATAATATTTATCAACATGTTACTGATGAAATAAAGACAAACAACCTGTTAAAGAAACTAAATTTATATTAAAAAAAATACATTTACAAATAATATATTATTTATTAGACATTGAAATAACATGAAATTCAAGAATGATAGTTTAATGTCGGCTCATATCAATATCTTTCAAGAACTGACAAATAAGTTTGTATTCATGAAGATAATCTTAGAAGATGAGCTACTAGATTATCAAAAGCATAGCTCACTTTCGGACTGCTAAGATACCTTTGTGATTTTCCTAAACATATCATTATTTAAAGATATTGTGTCAATGTACATTATCACAAGGCACACTATCACAGCTAGGAAACTCGATAATAATGATTATCAACTAAGATACAAGACTAAAACAAAAGTCAAATAATTTAGTAAAAAAAAAAATTAATCTTCATGAAATATTTCCTCCCTTAGTAAAAATGTATTCTATTCAAGAAATTATGAATTTGACTGCCAGCATTGACTTATAAATTGATTAATAAGATGTAAAAATTATATTTCTTCATGATAATATTCATAGAACTCTATACATAGATTAGTCTGATGAATTTATTGTAAAAGGAAAGAAAAGACTCATTTGCAAACTGATTAAATACTTGTATGATCTTAAACAAATTCCTAGACAATAATAATAATAATTTTATTCATTAAATTAAGTCTAATGATTTTCATCACATATTTTGTGATTACTATATATTTACCAGTCATCAATAAATAACGACAACCCTATACTTTTAATGTATGATGAAGATATACTAATCATTAGACATGATACAACAATGATTAATATGTTTAATAAATAATTGAGATAAGTATTTTCTATGAAAAACATAGGCCTAATCAATCAAATTTTAATATCATCCGGTATAAACCTTCTAGATATATCTAATTATTTCAAAAATGATATATCGATAAAATTTTCGAAGAAATTTTTTATGAAAGAGACTAAGTTGATTTTAGCTTACTTAAGCCAAATACTTTAAGCTAAGCACCGAACATAATCACAAGATTGATAAAAAAAAAAGCATGAATCATATACCCAATATATCAACAATCAATAATCTTATATATACTATGGTATGCATTAGATCATATATAACACACGATATCAATGTTGTCAATCATTTTCTCTAAAATCCAAGTAGATATTATTGGGCTGCAATGAAATTTATCTTAAGGTAATTATGAAGAACTTCTAAGCTATCTTTATGCCTGAGTATGTTAAAATCT
The DNA here is from genome assembly GCA_029783825.1 of Sapria himalayana. NCBI lineage: Eukaryota > Viridiplantae > Streptophyta > Magnoliopsida > Malpighiales > Rafflesiaceae > Sapria > Sapria himalayana. Next base: position 8,868,627 of record JAREIK010000088.1, on the reverse strand, counting down.
ACACATCTCAAATACATTGATTCCAATATATCCAGTGATTTGGATTAATGTAAATTCACTTGAAATATAAATAATGTTTGGAGAGAGAATTATACATTGACAATTCAAACTGGAAAAATACATAATAATATTAAGTACTAAGACTGTGTTCATAATAACTACTGAAACTTACAAATAAATTTTATGAATAAAAAAGTTTCTTATAGATTTGAATATGTGACATGATACATATATTATATAATATGATAGACAGAGTACTATATATCTCATTAAAAATTCAATATTTCACAATAAGTCAAAACATATTGATGTATGATATTACTGAATTTGAGATATTTTAAATGATAAGCAAGTTGTAGTTGCAAATAAACATTACAAAGTCATTATCATCAATAAAATTTAATTTCTTTAAGTCATGCGTAGATTCGAGTCTCCCCACCTAAGGTAGAGGAGGAGATTTGTTGGATATGGACAAAGTTTAATAGACCAATTTGTTTTTTTTTGTTTTTTTTTTTTTTGAGTTTTTTTGTTACTGTGAAGCATGGTGGAACAAGAATATAAGATAAAAGCATATGTTTTGTTTTTCAACAAAAAGTAAAAACATAAATAGATAAAAAATTAAAGTTCACATTTTTTTTTCAAAAGGCATGTGAGGCGTCTCTTGGATGGCGAAAGTGTCCTTTACCAAACCCTTTAGTGAAAAACTAAAATTACCAACTTTGTTATTTCTTTCACAGCACTTGGCGGCTTTGCTACTGCTATTTTTTCATGTATGTCTTTCCTGTCCTAATGACCCATCTGGTGTGGTTTTTTCAGGGATCAATTTCTCTCCTTTTTTGGTTGTGTGCATGTTATACAAATATTCTCTGCTGCTATTAAGGGGTTCTCTTCTTTTAAACCTGCCATCTCTTATAATTAAAAAATCATCGAAGAACACAAGTAAAATTATCTTACTACTACATATACACCTCTTATTGATACATTCATGTCATACAATATCTTTTGAATTTGCAAATTATGCCTGATAGTGCTACTCGAATCCTAGGCAGCTACTACATATATATTTTCTCCTCAAGTTCACAATGAAGAATAATATTCTTCAAATCTAGCTAATATATCCTCTCTCTATGAAATATAAATAAAATAAGAATTCATACAAATATTATCTTAGTTACTAGAGAAATATATCCTAGCAATCGACAACATCTGAGAGAACTGGGGTGCTTCGAAAGGAGGAGGGGGCTTATAAACCCCACCTTGCGTCTACTCTAATAGATGTCCAACGCCACCGAGGTCCTTAAGAATTCAAAGAAAACAATGAGGTGGGACATCACACACCCACTTAAATGTTTACAAAGCCTCCAGAGCATAATAGGGTGCTTGAATAGTGCACATGCTGTTTTTTTATTCCACCCAAAGAATAATAATACCAAGAAAACTAAACAAATGAACAAAAAAAAGGTGTTGGTCAACCAAATAGCAACTTTTGGTTGATCTAAAACAATACAAAAAAAAAAAACAAAAAAACAAAAAAAAAAACCAAGAAAATACCCTTTATACAATACGGGAATTTCCCATAAACTCCGCATAGGCTCTATGGTTTTTGAACACCATGCTGAGTGTTTTCCAGAAAGTATCACTGAAGATATACATAATGAAATTGGATGTACTCATTAGATTGTTTTGTCACAGAAAAAATATATGATTTATAAAATTTGAGAAACTTAATTTAACTCTATTATCAATTAATGCAAAAAGTAAAGAAAATACAATGATACTCAATAAATAAAATTATACAAACAAGCCCTAATAAAATGGACAAAATGAATTAGGAAAATCCTCATAAGCAGTTGCAAGCTCGATAAATTATTCTGTTTTTTATATAAATACAAACTCTTATAAGCAATCTAAAATTGCTTTAAAAATACTATTTGAGGATGCACAAACAGTTGCAAAACTTTTCTCATTAATATGCCCAAATCATTGATGTCATAGCATCCTTCCACCTCTTTCTTCCTTCTCACATGTTACAAACCCTCCAGACAACATAGTCATGATTTCAATTTTTTAAGTCACCACACAATATGAGTCATGAAAATATTTGATCTTATCATGACTACTAATAGTCGTTACCTTATATTCTCTAGAAGTAGAGTCCACATGCTTGCTATGAAATTTCTCACTCAAAGATGTCTTTCTTCTCTGAAATGAAGGAGCAACTAATAGAATTAGAAATGATAGTAATCATCAAATTGTATAATGAATCATCACTCTTTTCTCGAGTAATAACTCATGATCCATGAATCACTATACATGACTTGTAATTATAAGTTAATATTAAGCCTGCGTAGAGGTGTCAAACGGGCCGGGCCGGCCCGACCCGGCCCTAGGCACGGCACGGTTCGGCCGTGGCTGGGCCGGCCCGGCATGTTTTTAAACCGTGCCCGGGCCCGTGCTGTGCCCGGGTTAGGCACGAGCCGTGCCTGGCCCGGCACGCCGGCACGGTATCTTCCCGTGTCAGTTAGGTTTCACGCGGGCGGCGGGCACGCGTGGGCGTGACCCGGGCTGCCCCTGCCTCTCTCACTCTCAGTCTCAGGACTCGGGCAGTCGGGCTCGGCCGCTCGGGTCAGCCTCTGCCCTGGCCTGTATGGCCAGGCCGGGCCCGGCACGGCATGGCCTACCGTGCCTACGGGCCGTGTCGGGCCCGCCTATATTTAAACCGTGCCGGGCCCGGTTTAAAATGGAAACCGTGCCCTTCCCGGCACGGTAGCACGATCGTGCCGGTTTAAAACGGGCCGGGCCGAGCCGGACCGGCCCGTTTGACACCTCTAAGCCTGCGCCTATCGACTATCATTACCTCAATGGAGATAATATTTTTGTCAAGGCCTAGAACATGCATTATACCTAGAAGCTTCTTCATATTCACTTTCTCACAACCTACCATATTAAAAATTAAGTCATTTCCTATTTACCCTCTTTTAACATTATGATTATCATATTAATGTAACTATTCTCAATGTCAAATTATGTGATGTGAGGTTCCAGAATTAATAAATCATCCGTCCTCATAAGTGTGAGCGACACATACAGATAAAAGTATATGTTTCTGCCAGACTCTATATTCTTCATCGAGTCACTTTTACCATTTCCAGCCTTGAAAACATCTGCTCGACAATCCCTTTTATAATGCCCTAATTTGTTGCATTATCAATACTTAATCTTGGGCTTTTCCACACTCCTCAATCTTACTATAAACGTTGATTTACTTGCTGATTAATGAGAATTGATGTAAACAATTCTACCTCTTAAAAGCAACATTTCACTCAAGGATGATCTCATATTATGGTTCATCATATCCTCTATGAAAAAAGCAACTATTACACCCTTATTTGTCAACTTTATTAACCCACTACCAATGACAAAAATTAGACTATCCTATGAATTTAGCAGCAAACAAAGTATACTCACCACTCTATCATTTTCATAACCTATAGATGCATGTTGAACTCATTGCATGTAACTGAAAAAAGACACTTCATCCTTCAGGCATGTCCCTCTACAACAGATGTGGAAGTGCAATTTTTTAGGTTGTATGCTATGACAATACCTTCTACCCAAAACTTTAGCTCCAATCCTACCCAACTTCCCATGCACTTTGTCTTCTTTATTAGTGTTATGTTTAGTTTTTCAAAAACACTATTATACTGTGGTGTCATTATGACTATGTTCTATCTTGCAATTCATTGCTCAACACAAAAAATTGATCCACTAAAAAATATTCAGCTTCATCATTCTTGATCATAACTTTTATTTTCTTTTTGAAAAGATTCTCTACCAATGCTTTAAACTTCCTTGAACTTCTTTAGGACCTATAATGTTTTCTGAATAAAATATACTCAATTATATGTAGAGAAATCATTAACAAACAAGACATAATACTTTTATTTTCCAAGTAATGCCTACAATATTTCGCCAAATAAATCACTGGGTATCAAATCCAATACTCCCATTACTATAGTGATTGTCAACTTGAACTTCACTTTATTCTATTTTTCATACAAATTATTTTCATATAATCCAAACTCTTACAAGTAATCTAAAATTCTTTCTAGCATATATTTTGAGGATGAAATTGCAATACATTTCTAATTAATATGCCCAATTCATTGATGCCAAAGCATTGCTGAATCTTCCACCTCTTGCTTCCTTCTCACAAGTTACAAGCCCTTCAGACAACATAGTCACGACTCCAATTTTCTGAGCAGCCACACCATATGTGTCAGGACACTATTCGATCTTGTCATGACTTCTAGTGGTCGTTGTCTTATATTCTCTAGACTAGAATAGAGTCCACATGCTTGCTGTTGAGTTTTTTTTCTTTGAGATGTCTTCCTTCTCTGAAATGAAAGAGTCAATAATAGAACTAGAAATGATCGTAATCATCAGCTTGCATAATGATTCATCCCTCACTTCTCGAGCAATAACTCTTGATCCATGAGTCACTATACATGATTTGTCATTATAAATTAATATTAAGCTTGCATCTAATAATTACCTCAACAAAGATGAGATTTTTGCAACGACCTAGAACATGCATTATACCTAGAAGCTTCTTCATAGTCCAATCATGCATTCTCATATTCAATTTCTCACAACCTACCAAAATTAAAAATGAAATCATTTCATATATACACTCTTCTATCATTATGGTTTCTACTTTTCATGCCCATGTAACTATTCTTGATGTCAAATCATGTGATATGAGGTCTAATAATCAATGAATCATGTGTCCTCATAAGTGTAAGCGACACATACAGCTAAAAGTAGATGTTTCTGCTAGACCCCACATTCTTCATCGAGTCACTTTTATCATTTTCAGCCTTGGAAACATCTGCTCGACAATCCCTTTTGAAGTGCCCTAACTTGTTGCATTTTCATCACTAAATCTTAAACTTTTTCACTCTTAAATCTTACTCTGAATTATGATTTACTTGCTGATCAATGAAAGTTGATGTCAACAATTCTACTTCTCACAAGCTACTTTCACTCAAGGATACTCTCATATTATGTTTCATCATATCCTCAAAGAAAGAAACTACTATTACACCCTAATTTGTCAACTTCATTAAACATCTACTAATGACAAAAATTAGATTATCATATGAATGTACCAGCGAACAAATCATCATCATCACTTTATTATTATTATTGATTTCATAACCAATAGATACATATTGAACTGATGCAAGTGACTAAACAAAGCAAATTCTTCCTCAAAAATATTTAGTTGACTATTGACTTGATTTGATAGAAATTTTCTAATGTCAACCACAAACTCGTTGTTTCCTCTCAAGTAATATCCACAAGACATAATCATCCAAGCATAGCTAAATCAAGCATCTAACTTTTCGATGAAGCTTCTTTTATTCACTAATAATAGTTGACTTCAATTATACTTCTTTACCCAATGATAGACAATTTTGGATTCTCAATTACATATCACAAATTTTTATCAACCAACAAATCTTCTATTTTCAACTCCCAGAGTTTGAAACCCTTGCCTGATAATTTCTCAATCTCCAATTTTATTAACTCAACCATTTATAGAATCTTCCCCAATAAATCTTTCAAAAGAATTTTCGCAATAACTATTCTATAATACCAAATATGAGGAATTAAAAGCTAACAAGCACTCAAATTTCAAATGTCAAGATACCAAATACTTTGATATCCAATGTTAGGATTGAAACCAAGAAAGATCTGATACTAAATTATCAAGACAAATATATTGCTTTTCAAGATCTTGTCATTGATTCATTGGATCTAATTTAGCTCACCACCAGAAGACAAAATATTAACGGTCAAGATAAATCCATAATGCAATTGATGTTAGGATTATATCTGAGCTACCAAAGAGAGAACAATCATTCTGTATTCATCATTATACATTTTGTTCATTATTTTATTCACTTTGTTCTTTTTTTTAATTATACATTTAATAATCACTTAAATTTAAAACATGAATATAACTAAATGATATTGCAACAACATATTCCATATAGAGATGTCAAACATGTCTTTTCCTATCGATATGCCCATTTTGTTGTGGCTCGGCCGAGTCATATTTTCGTGACAACATGGCATGATATCCAAATCAAACGGCCTTGCATGGTCCAAGGCCGGCAATCACACACTATCATGCTAGATTGTGCTGGATCAATTCTGGGTCATGCCATGTCATGACAGTTATAGGCAGCCTGAATGTACCTAGTTAAATTTCATAAAATTGAAATTTTTTAATGTATTTAAAATATTATATTTACATATAAAAATAATATAATTAACAAATCTATTACATATTTATATTGTATTAGAAATTAAAATTAATTAAAATCAAATTACTAATTTAAAAAATTAATTAGCATTCCATCATCTCAATTTAAAAATAAAAATATTTAATGACAGAATAATTTATAATATAATACATAAAATAAGATGAATTATAACTAACATAATCCAAATATAATCAAAATATCATATGAAAATAATACAATACAAAATCACATGAGTCATCAATCCGTGTCTAGTATTATAGTATAGATATAGATAATTATTATATATATGCATTTAAAGATAAATTTAGTAGTAACCTCAATATCCTCGACCTTGATGTCATATGAGTCAACACAAGCTAACTACTCATTCATTTTATCCTGAATACCCAACCTAAAATTTTTTCAGTCCTTCATGTATACAAATACCTCTATAATATTATTAGTATTCTAAATCTCCAATCTAAAATGCTATTAGCTATCAAAGAAAAAATAAATTTCAATGCTATATTAGACACAAGAAGAGTCAGTAGATCACTTGTTATTGTAGATAGCACAAGAAAGATAAATTCATATGAAACTCACAAACAAAAAATGATTAAATTTTTATTATCATTATATGATAGAATAAAATAGGAATCGATATCTAAATACCAAGATAGTGCACTTATATTCAATGAACCACCTCATTATTTATCTCTTGCTAACTGAATGAAAAAATCATCTCCAAATATGATATCCATATTCATACTTAGAGTCTCGCTATAACTACCCATAGTTATTTATGACGCAAGGCACACTGAGGCGCAAAAGTCTTTTGGGGCCTTAAGGCGCAAGGCACACTTGAGGCGCAGGCTTTTTTATTTGAGGCGCACTCAGCCTAATACACATACAAATTATACATTTTACTAAATATAGTCTTTAATTTTCATCTAATAATAAACTAATGAACATCAAAGATAAAAATCAAATATTAATAGTGCTCCCATCATCCAAACATTTAAAATTTCAAAACAAAATAACAAACATTTAAAGTTCTAAAATAAAATAAACACTCATGTATCTACATCTAAATCTAAATCAAGAAAGTCTTCATCAATATCATCATCATCATCAATCTTCTACTCTCCCTCTTCTTCATCTTCCTCTCCCGATGAATAGATCATCTCTTCATCTTCATCAAACAAAACAAGAGTAGGAGTATGTTTAGAGCTAGATAGTTTTGACTTTGTTTTTGATGTTGGTATTTGTGTTTTGCTTGGTTTAACACGGATACGGATATGGACACGAGGATACGACATGACAGGATACGGGGGCATGACAAATTCTAAAAAACTAGAATACGGATACGGCTAGGATACGTCATGATAAAAAAAAATAAAATTAAAAATAAAAATTATTTTCTTTATAAATATTAGGTATTTTATAAAATAAAATAAAATAAATTAAAATATTTTAGTTTATAAAATAAATAAATATATTTTTATCTTATAAAATAAAAATATTGTATTTTATTTTATTTTATAAAATAATATTTATAATTATTTTATTTTATAAAATAATATTTTAAAATTATCTTATATTATATAAAAATATATTTTTTTATTTTATAAAATAAAAATATTTTATTTTATTTTACCGCCCGCCTGCCTTCCCCCTCAATTCCCATCCGCCTGCCTCCCCCCTCAATCCCCGCCCGCCTGCCTTCCCCCTCGGTTCCCACCCGCCTGCATTCCCCTTAATTCCCGCCCGCCCCTGCCTCCTCCCCCTCAATTCCCGCCCGTCCCCTGCCTCCCCCCCCCCCCTCAATTCGTGCCCGCCCCTTGCCTCCCACCTCAATTCGTGCTCGCCCCTGCCTCCCCCCCTAAAATCGCACCTGCCCTATACCTCCCACTGGACGTCCAATACGCCACCGTTAGATACACCACGTGGCGTATCGGATATGGATTTATCAATGATACGCCACGTGGCATATCGGACACGTATCCGTGCCGTGTCCGTGCTTCCTTGCTTGCTACGCCTCACCCGCCTGCGCCTCGCCTGAAGCAAGACATTTTTCTCAGGAGTGGTGGCGCCTGAGCTTTAGGCGCGCCTCAGGCGCACATTTCATAACTATGTAATTACCATATTTAGTATCATAATACATAGGTGTAGTCCACTTTTTACCTATTATGCTTTTCTAAATTTGCTAGGTCACATCTAAAAAAATTTAAAAAACAATAAAATTGAGCATGACAAAAAATATCACAATATTGAACTTGACAGCTATCAGATTTCTACCTATAACCATAGGAATGATATCCAACAACTACAAATTTATAAACATAAAAAACAATTTTTTTGGTGACATAAAAAGAGATAAACATGACCTATCATTTCCATGTCGAGACCCATTACATGAAAACATAATGGACATAGAGCCATAGATCTTTAGGACACGGAAAGCCGACTGCAAAGTGTTGATGGGGTCAATATTTTTTTAAACCAAATCCCATGAGTATGTGACCAGTGATCCGTGCCTGGTCATGAGTCACCATGCCTATGGAATGTACCAAAGGGCCAAACACATGAGTCATACCAGGCTCAGTACAAGGCACAACTGGCCCAGGCCCAACATGGCATGAGTCATGCCTCTGGCCAACATGACCCTAGTCCAAGCATGATTCTGAACCATGTCATGTCAGACTAGACACGACTATTTCAGGCTATGTTTCATGCCATGCCCGGGATTCCTGACCTACTTGACACTCTAATCCCGTATCAGTGCAATACCCATCTACTAATCACTACAACTTATATTACTACAACAAATTAGTCAATCAATATATTTACCAATACCTTGAAGAAACATTAACTTCTCTTTATTTCAAATAAGCTTAAAATCTTGTATAATTATTCACCAACTTGAAGGAAGTATAATAATTTTTGTATTGATATTATTTCTTTTATATTTTTTATTTTACTATGTGGATAAGATTATCTAATAAGTGAGCTATCTAATCCAACTTATATAATATTTATGGCATTGCCTACATTCCATTTATATATTTTAAGATGATTTTTGGTTATGATAATTTAATATTTTTTGTATACTACTTTTTCTATATGAATATATACAATATATCAAAGGTATTTTTGTTAAAATATATACTTATATTTCTTTGATATTTCTCGATGGCTAGGAAGATGAAAAGAATCAAATATTAATATATCTATATTTAATGATATTTCATCCTTTTTTAAAATAAATATCTGAAACCTATGGCTTAGACAATTCTTAAAGCATACAGTGTAATCTTTCTAGTGAATTTAATAATAATCATAAAGAAAATAACTTAAGCAAACATTACCTTTCCATCCTCGTAGATAAATGCAGATGCTTCAATATAAGCAACAGCCTGGTACCTAAAATTATTGACATCATGCAAACAAATCAGTTTAAATAACCTAGAAAGTAGTAAAAGAACAGAAAGACTACCCAAAATAAAAAAACAAATGATAACTTTCCAGCTTGTAATTATTATTGTTGATTGATAACAATATGAAGTGCATAGGGGTACTCAAACCACATTTTTTTTTTGTATTATATATACAAGATTACATGAAAATGCTGTATTATGTTTCTTGCAGTTTAAATAAATTATGATACTTATTTATACCATTATGACATTACATTTAATGGAATGAAAAATGAAGTAAATTATTAAATATAAAAATACTCAATAAACAAATATATAAATCAAAGATATATTTCATGTAAATAAGTAATAGAACATAAATTAATCAGTGTGCGTGAGAGAAAGAAAGATAGTAGAAAAAAGATAAAAACCTGGACACTGCATACAACTCAACATAAAAAGTATAATACATATATTAGTTTCAATACAACCTTAAAATTAATATATAAATATCTTGGAATACTAAATTTGAAAAAAAAAATAAAGGGGGACTCAATTATTTCGAGATTTGTGCAGAAGATTAATGAGGGCCTGGGGCCTAGCTTTATGATGGATGATGATTGTCTGCATCCAGGTACTTTTGTGGTCAACCCTTGTAACTGTAAGATTAATGCAATGCAGCAATCAGGTTTACTTTCTGCATCCAGACATAGATATTGCAAGAGGAGAAGAATTAGAACTGAACAAGCAGTGATTTAATAGCTATAAGTTTGAGTATTGTGATTGTCTTGTGAATTACAACTCTAGTATAGAGGTGTCAAATGGGCAGGGTGGACTCTCGGCATGGCTCGTGCCGTGCAGTGCTGAGAGGATTAGGCCCGCGTGCCATGCCAGGCACGTCCCGGGCGCATGGCATGTGGGCATAGCACGAGACAAGCTGGGATTCAGAACCACACCCGACCCAATGCCACAACGTGGAGATGGCGCGATGCCCGACAGACAACAACGCGAAGTGGCGACGACACAATGCCTGGCAGGGATGCGACGAGCAGAGCAGGTCAATGGGAGCGCATGCTCGGTGTTGGGGAGTGCTCGTATCCCCAAAATCACGACACGAACCGGCCCGAAATCGGGCTGGCTTCAAGCGGCAGGCCGTGCCGGGCTTGCCCTCCAGGAAACTATGTAGTGTCTAGAAAGGTACGTGGGCCTGTACGGACTTGAAAAAAAATGAGTCATGCCAGCCTTGCACAGCCTTTTGACACCTGTACTTTGGTAAGAAGGAGCTTATAACTGGAAGAGGAAAATATAAATGAATCCCCTAATAAAAATACTCTTTACACACAAGATAGCAAAAAAATTGTTATATTTAATCTAATCATAATCAGATAATTAATTTTTTTACGATTCTCCTTTATGTAGTAAAGTCAATTTTAATGATGAATAATTATATCAAAAATAAAATTAGTATCAGACTCAATATGAGTATCTACTAAGCACAACTTGAAATATCATTATCTAAATTCCTAAATTAAAATTTCTCAAATTTAATTCTTCAACTAAAATTAGGGTTTATTTAGTTTCAACCCCTAAATTCATTATTTCATTGTGAATCTAAAATTAAAATTAAGATTTCCTAAACCAAAGCTATATCAATTAAAAATTAAAAATTATTTCTAAATCAAAATCATATTTAAGAAAAATCCCAAAATTTAGCTCCTAAAAATTAGGATTCCATGGCTTTATTCAATTATGTAATGAAATTCACACATAATAACCCCAAAAAAATTATACTTTTGTTGCACTATCTACTTATACCATGTAATTCATGAAAAGCAACCCCAAATTCACACCTAACACAATGCACACCTAATGCATTAGTCATTATTGGTGTTTCCGCAAGGTTTTCTACCATAAACATTAACACAATGGCCATTGATGCATATCACACATAGTGAGTGTGCAACACCGATTCTGGTGGCACACAATGATGGGAGCCTTTCTCCTTCAAACAATGCATGTGGGCATTAGAACACACACATATACATATACAATGCTGATACAATACACATATTTTCTATCTATAGAGTTTGCAATTTTGCTCAGATATAATGTTAAAAATTAATACAAAAAATAAAATACAATAATACTAAATAAATATTATCACACGACTACATCCTTAAAGAAATGAGCAAAAAGAATTTAAATAATTTCAGGTTGATATTCTTATCAAAAGTATAAAATAACATAAAACAGAATAAAAATAAATAAATAAATTTCAACAAAACTAAAGAAAAAATAAGTAAAAAATTAAAAATTTAGAATATAATATTTGAGTATAAAAGACTGATATAATTATAACAAGATACACTACTAAAAATATGAGTTTAATAATATTAAGAGTGACAATGAGGTGATAATTAGAAAAAAAAAATAAAAAATACCAAATATCAATTATTTTAAATATCTAGGCTTTATATTAAATAAAAATACACAGTTTAATGAGAATATATCTCATTAGATTGATAATGAATAACTAAATAAAAAATTATTATAGACGTCTTTTATGATTGACAAATACCAAATATATTAAAAGAAAAATTATATATATCAATTATAAGATTAATCATTCTTTATAAATATAAATATTGTGTATCCAAAAAATAACATATCCAAAAGATGAGTATAGCAAAGATAAGAATGATAAGATAAATATATAATAAAACTAAAAATAATAAAATTAAAAATAAAATTATAAAAAAAATTAAAGTAAATCATATAGATGATAAGATAAAGAAGATTCATTTGAGGTAATTTAATTATGTCCAATATAAACTTTCTAGTACACTATATTAAAAGTAAGATTATTTGAGTGGAAGGAAAAAAAAGAACTCAAGGTAGACCAAAAAGAAATGAAATAAAAAATTATAAAAAAAGATTTAATAACTAAAATATTGAGAGTATATATGATTTTTAATATAATTAATTGAAAAAATAAGATTTATACAATTGAGCCCAAGTAATTGGGATAAAGCTTAGTTAAATTATTTTCACACGACACTACAATACAACCTATTACAACAAATTATGTTCAAGTAAGATCATGGATAATGCTTAATTAATATTAATAATTATAAATTTATATTTTCTTTATAATTTTTTGGTATGTATTTAATCATGTACTAACTCCCCTCGTGTGTGCTACACTTGCTTTTTAATCCTAGGGCCGAATAAAGGAGGAGAGTATATGTGTGTAAGGGTATATGAATGTGGGTGTGCCTTAATGTATCTATGTGTGTGTGTGTGTGTGTTTATATATATATATATATATATATATATATATATATTAGTCCTCCACTTGTGTGAGCAATGCTTTAGGTTGTCAATCCCAAGCCTAGATAAAGGAAGAATGTGAAGTCACGCGTACAACCAACCATAATAAAATTGTCATAAATTTTTTAAGTATTTTGAATTACTATTAAAAGATGATACTAAGAAGTTGCCCGATTTAAGCAACATGTTACATAGTCTGAATGTAATGACATCACAAGGACCTCTACGATGTCGTACAATCACAGTTTCAAAAAAATAAGGATTCTCACATTTTCTTGAATGAGGGCAGCTAAAGAAATTAGCCCAACTCAGTAGGTTTGGGATACTTTTTTTAGAATTTTAAGTTATTAAATGATACGTGTTTAGAGTTTATTGATACACTTAAAAATAGTAATAACAATATATGATATTTGCAAGAGAATAAGTTGAAGATTGAGAAATCTATTAAGATTAATAATTATAAACTAGGATATATATATATATATATATATATATATAAAGATAAATAAGAATGATATTAAAATAATGATAGATGAAAACTTAAAGATAAAATGATATATGTTAAAAAATAATGATATAAATAAAGACATATAGCAATCAAACTAATAATAAATAAAGAAATCCTAAATATAATTAGTGCCTATGCTTTATAAGTATGATTTAGTGAAAAAATAAATAAAATTTTTTTAAAAAATCTAAATAAATTAGTACAAATTATGCTAAAAAAATCACAATTAATAGACTTAAATGAGCAATTTAGAGTAAGTAATAATTATTATAAGAGATACCTTAAAAAATATGAGTTTGAACACGAAATGAAATAGAGTATTCTTACATTTTGCTTTAGCTAACAACTTTTTTATAGCTAATATATAATTTAAGAAGGATAAATACTTAGTGGCCTTCAAAAATAATTCTAATAATAATTAGATAGACTTTTATCTAATTAGAAGAAAAATAAAACATTATGTAAAGACTGTAACATAATATTAAATGAAAGTCTAACTACTCAATATATATTAGTCATAATTGTAATATGTCGTAGAAAGTAAACTCATAATGCAACTTCAAATAAATATCTGAAAATAAAATGATAAACCCAACAAATAGAAATAATAATAATTTAAAAATAAAATTAAATAATAAATTTAATCAAATCTTAGATGTACATGTAAATACAATGTAAAATGATTACAAATTTAACACAAAAAAATATATAAATTGAATTTAGATATGTCCAAAAAAATATTTACTTACATAAAGAAATATAATAGTAAAAATCTGAGATTTAACAAACTATTAAGAATAAACAAATTTATTTTATAAAAATATAGAAAAACAAAAATGATTATATTATAAGTTTATATAAGAAAACAAAAAACAAAGTTAAAAAAATAATATGTAAAATTAAATCTAAGATATATGATTAATTGTATGATAAATTATAAAATAAAGAATAAGAAAAAAAATATTTATATGCTAATTAGTATAAGGAAGAAAAAAAAAAGATATTTGTTAGATAAAATATATTAAAAATAAAAATAACCAAATCTCAATAATAGATGAAGAAGTCAAAAAGAGATTATTCATATATTTTTATTATCTTTTAAATAAATTTATGAATTAAAATTTAAATATTAAAAGTAATAAAAAACTAAACAACTTTAGATATGTAACCAAAATAAAATACAAATATTAGAGGAGCTCTTAAAAAATAAATGTCAAAAACCCCTTAGTGCCTAACGATATTCCTTTTGAAGTTTGGAAAGTCATAGAAGAAAAATAAGATATGGTTGCCTAAGTAGTTTAATAATATTATAAGGCTTAAAAAATATCGGATGAATAAAAATAAAATATTATAACTCTCATTTATAAGAATAAGAAAAATATTTAAGATTATAATAATTATTTAGATATGAAACTCAAAAGTTATATAATAAAATTATTGTAAAAAATAATTGAATATAAAGAGAAAAAAAAATATGATTTCAGAGAATCAATATAGATTTATGCTAGATAAGACTAATATTCAATCTACTTAGTCATATAATTAATCAAAAAATACCAAGAAAACAAAAAAAAAACTTACAAATAACATCTATCAAATTAAAAAAAAAATTATTAAAAAGTACTAAGAGACTTAATTTTAAAAGTATTATGTAAGAAAGTGATATTAAATCTATATTAAACTAATCAATCACATGTATCAGAAAGTGATCTAGAATTAATTTAATTTAATATATTACAAATGAATTTCCAATAATTATGAGACTATACCATGAATCATCAATCAATTCTACTATTTCTATACAAATTATAAATAAATTTACTAGACTATCATAAAAATATTTTTCGGCGTATGTTATTTATTGATAACATATTATTCGTTGAGAGTGAAAAAAATTAGATAGAAAGCTATAAATTTGGAGGATTACGCTTTAGTCTAATGGGTTTTAAATTAATTGTAATAAAACAAAACACAAAATATAAATTTAATAAAATTAGGATGATAAAGAATGCTAATCAAAATGAAAAGAAAATGTAGCTCATAAAAATAAGATTGCATGGACCAAATTAAAAACTATATCAAGTATTCTTTGTGATAATTGAGAATCAAATAAATAAAAAAGAAAATTTTATAAAATAACCATAGGACCAATCATACAATATGAAAATAAATATTGAAAAAACAAGAAAAAACATATTCAAAAGATGAAAATAACAAAGATGACAATAATTACATGAATAAATGGTAAGACTTTAAAAAAAAAAAATTAAAAATAAAATTATTAAAAATAACATTAAAATAATTCATATAACAAGTAAAAAAAAGAATCATCTAATATTACTTAACATCACTTGATGCAAACCTCTTAGTATGAAACTAATCAGATAGAATGATAAAAAAAATTAAAGATAAACATATGAGAAATTATATAATATTACAAATTGATACTTCAATACAGTCATTATATCTTAATATAGTTTTCTTATTACTTTTCTATTTTTTGTACTTTTGATATGAACACCAGACATATGTGTTGCCCATAGTTATGAAAGGCACGCCTGAGGCGCGCCTAAAGCTCAGGCACCACCACTCCCGAAAAAAACTCCTCGCTTCAGGCGAGGTGCAGGCGGGTGAGGCGCAGCAGGTGTCGACTTCCAGTTTCGGTGGCGGCAGGCATTGAGCCAGGTACGCTATTCTTCTCATTCTTCCTCTTCTTCTCCTCTCCTTTTTTTTGCCGGATTCGCCGCCGGAAATGGGGAAATTTCATCGGAGAAGAAGGACAAAACAACGGCGGGAGAAGCGGCAAGAGGAGGAACCATGCGAAACGCAGGAGGAGCACGTCAGGGAAGACAACGTATTCGGCTGATCCAACCCAAAACGACATCGTTTTGGGTTGGTTTTGATTTTTAAAAAAAAACAAAACCCTAAAAACGACGTCGTTTTGAGGTTCTGATTTAAAATAAAAAAATGTCACCTCCAAAACGACGTTGTTTTGGTTTTCCAGGAACCAAAACGACGCCGTTTTGGAGTTTTGTGATTTTAAGCCCTATAAAACCCTCTCTTTCTCAGGTTACACCCTAAAACCCTCAAAAGAACCCTCCCAAAATACTCTTAAGACTGGATTGAAGAGGAGAGAAGAATAAGAATATGCTCAAAATGTATTTTTTTCGTCTTACCTATTTTTGTAGTGAAAAAATTCTTCAAAAGGTAAAAAAATATTTTCAAAAAATACTTAAAAACTAGGGGAAAATTTTTTGAATAATACTTTTAAAAAAAAATATGTAATTTTCAAAAAACTAATGCAGAAAAAAGGGAAAAAAATTCTGAAATTTAACGAAAAATAGAAAAAAATC
This sequence comes from Sapria himalayana, assembly GCA_029783825.1. NCBI lineage: Eukaryota > Viridiplantae > Streptophyta > Magnoliopsida > Malpighiales > Rafflesiaceae > Sapria > Sapria himalayana. Next base: position 8,851,706 of record JAREIK010000088.1, on the reverse strand, counting down.
ATGAAAAAAATAGAACAAAAATTATAAATAGTTTTAGTTGTTTGACAAAGATTGAGTATGTTTATAATTAATAGATTTATAATATATAATATATTATGTATATATTTTCATTTTTTTCTTAATATATTTGTCATTTTATTGTATATTTGTTGTAAATATACATAAAAATGAACAAAGAGATTGAAGTTGAAGTAGATGTCTCAAGTGAAAGAAAAGATCCGTGATGAAAATATACTCGTTTATTAAATGAGAAAGATACATGTACACTCATTTGTATTTTTTGTGATAAAGTAACTAAAGAAGATATTTATAGACAAAAGCAACACCTTATTGAAGGATTTAGAAATTTGAAAAAGTGTACAAGATATCCCAAACATCTTAGAAAAGAAATAAAAGATTATATGCTAGCCAAAAAAACTCAAAAAAATCAAATAAGTTTTGGAAGTCATAATATGAATGAGGATATGTTTGAGTTCCAAGATGAAGATGATGAAGACCCGGAGGTTACTAACAAAAAGGAAAGAAATGATGTTTCTAGTGGTGGTAGCAATAGATGAGGAAGTGGTGGTAGTGTTAGTGGTAGTTACATAAAAAGAATGAGGCAGAAAGATCCTAGGGATCATTTCTTTACTCTTAATCCAGAAATGATTATTCAAAATAAAAAAAAAATACTCAAACTACTATCAACAATGCATACAAGAAAGAGGCCAATGAGAGAGCTGATATACTATTTTGTAGATGGATGTATGATACTGTGATTCCAATTAATGCAGTGATTTATGCTAGTTTCCAACCAATGCTTGAGGTAATTGGATAATATGGTGTGTGTTACAAGGGACCAACTTTTCATGATGTAAGGGTTACTAACCTCAAGAAAGAATTGACTCTCACAAAGACTTCAATGGAGTTTCATTTCACAAAATAAAAGTAAAATGGATGTTCAATTATGTCAGATGGATGACTGATAGGAAGGAAAGGTTATTGATGAATTTCTTGGTGAATTCTTTAAAAGGGACCGTGTTTATGAAATCTATTGATTCTTATTCTATAATCAAGATGAGAGAGAAATTATTTGAATTACTTGACAGTTGGGTCGAGGAAGTTGGTGAAACCAATATTATTCAAGTGATAACAGATAATGCTTCAAATTATATGGCGGTAGGTACTTATAATTTAATTTCAAATTTTTATTAACTTATTTATGGAAGTGATTACATCTATTATCTATTTATTATGTGTTTAAATTATGTAGGGAGGTTGTTGGAAATGAAAAGACCACATTTGTATTGGACACCATGTGTCGCACATTGTCTTGACTTGATACTAGAAGATATTGGAAAACTACCACACATCAAGAAGACAATAGAGAGGACCATATCCATAAGCGGCTACATCTATAATAGAACGGATTTGCTCAACATGATGAGGCAATTTACTGAGTAAAGGAAGTTGTTAAGGCTTGCTAAGACTCAGTTTGCAACGGCCTTTATCACCTTATCTCGTATCAAAGAACAAAGAAACAACTTAAGGAAGATATTTACTAGTTCAGATTGGACGGAAAGTAAATGGGCAAATGAGTAAAATGGAAAAAATGTAGACAATATAATTTTCATGTCTTCTTTCTGGAATACAGTAGTGTTTTGTTTGAAGGTGTCAGGCCCTCTTGTACGTGTGCTTCGTTTGGTGGATGGTGAAAAAGACCTCATATGGGTTACATTTATACAGTCATGAAAAAGGCGAAAGAAATCATCATCAAAACCTTTAATGTGAATGAAGAGACGTATAGGGAAATCATGTAAATCATTGATAGGAGGTAGGAGGTTCTACTTCATCGGTCTTTACATTCAGCTGGATATTTTTTGAACCCACAATTCTCTTATAATACAGAAAGATTAGGAATTGACCTAGATTCAAAAATCTTTGAAGATGTATGTAGTTGTATTTTGAGATCGGTGAAAAACAAAGATGAACAAGATGCAATTATATCACCACTCGACTTGTACATGCATGCTAGAGACTTTTTTGGTAATGAGTTTGCCATTAAAACAAGCAAGACTAACCTCCAGGTTAGTCCTTTAGTTTTGTTAATTAGTGCATTGAAATTATTATACATGTTTGGTTAAAATAGGTGAAATGTTCAACTAATAATTTATTTATATTAATTGTAGCTGAATGGTGGGGTATGTTTCGATCAAGTACTAGAAGTTTGCAAAAGTTTGTATTGAGGGTTCTCAACCTAACACGTAGTGCATCAGGTTATAAAATGAATTAGAGTATCTTTGATAATGTAAGTTACTAAAGCAATTACATGCAATTGAATTTGTGTCTTTAAGGTACAACATTATTTAATGTAACTTAGATTTTTCAAAACTAAAACATTGAGATATAATCATGAAAACTATTTGTTTTTTCAGATTCATAGCAAGAAGAGAAATAAGTTGAACCATCAACGCTTGAATGATTTGGTGTACATTAAGTACAATCGAACCTTGATGAAAATATATACTAAGCGTCATACCATTGATCCCATTATCTTGAAAGAAATAGATAATAGCAATGAATGGTTGATCGGAAAAATGAAAGATGAAGGTTTTGCAGAATATGATTTGGTGTTTGAAGGTGATGATTTAACATGGGATGATGTTGCAAGAGCTAGTGAAGCTGAGGAGCTTAGGGTTTATACAAGAGCTAAACCAAGCAAAACACAAATACCAACACCAAAACCAAAGTCAAGACCATCTAACTCTAAACATACTCATACTCTTGCTTTGATTGATAAAGATGAAGAGATGATCTATTTATTGGGAGATGAAGATGAAGAAGAGGGAGAGTGGAAGATTGATGATGAGGATGATATTGATGAAGACTTTCTTGATTTAGATTTAGATGTAGATACATGAGTGTTTATTTTATTTTAGAACTTTGAATGTTTGTTATTTTGTTTTGAAACTTTGAATATTTGGATGATGGGAGCACTATTAATATTTAATTTTTATTTTTGATGTTCTTTAGTTTATTATTAGATAAAAATTAAAGACTATATTTAGTAAAATGTATGATTTTTATGTGTATTAGGCTGGGTGCACCTCAAATAAAAAAACTTGCGCATCAAGTGCGCCTTGTGCCTTAAGGGCCCAAAAGGCTTTTACGTCTCAGTGCACCTTGCGCCTTAAATAACTATGGTGTTGCCTGAATCACTTTTTTCTAATTAAATAAATATAATTGTTATAAGAATTTAATTTAAGAGTATCATTGTTATTATTTCAATATTATTATATTTAATATGATATCATGACTAAGTTGCATACTTACATAAATAAGGGTTTAAAAACTAGAGCTAAGGATAAGAGTCAAGTCAAATGAATTTGAGTAGGTTGGCCTAAAATTTTAGAGGGGCAGAATCAATAAATGAAGGCACAAATAGAACTCTTATTGTTGGCCAGATCAATATAGGCCCGTACGCCAAGCTATATATAGTTCTTTTTTAAATAGAATATTTGAATAATTGGACTCATCCAAAATTCTTTCTTCCCCTTTCCATCTTCCATATATGCCCTAAGAACAAGTAGACTATGATCTTTGTTCTCACCCCTGACCTCTCTCTATTATTGAATATGACTGCAAACAATTTGGTTGCTATATATAGTTCTTTTTTAAATATGAAGTACATATATTCAAAGAGTATGTAATTTTTTTGCTTGCTGATCCAAATAGAAATGGGCTTCAAATGGACCAACCCATTTTCACCCGCATCCCAAATGGGCTCAGCCCATTAGGGATTAAAAACTCAAATTAAGATTCTAACAGAATTAGCAAGAAAAATAAAAATTAAGATAAAAAACTTAATTTAGTGTAACTTTATTTTGTTTGGATGAATCAAAACTTTGTAGCACAATATATATTACCACAAATAAAATAAATGAATAATAATCTCAATTAAGTGTATCAACACCAAAAACAACTATTTGATAATATGTCTAGAGAGAAGGCTAAGCATTTTACATAATATTAAGAGAGACACTGGTTCCTAAAGTCATCCAATGATCCTCACAGTATTTATCTATCGTGATACTTATACTTATTGATAAGTATCAAAAAATTATCTTTAAGATAATAATAAATTATTATATTTTATAGATATCACTAATTATTTTACTTGTGAACTTACTTCATACTCTTAAAATATCCATACATAAATTAATTTTCATGTTACTGTTAATTATATTTCATTCAATATATATTTTTACTCTGAAAATATTATTGTAGCTGATAGCAAATATTCAATAATTATTAAATATCATTATATTTATATTAGATCATAGTTACTTTTTTGTCTTTCTTATTCGTGATTGTCCTATTAAGTTAGTCATTGAATAATCTTTTTAGACAACTCAATTCCAACTTTATTTTAGTTCCAGTTCAAATTAACTTGTAGTTTATTTTTACTTCGATCCCAATGTTTTCACACAACTATTGAGGGAGGTTTGAAGTTTGAAATTTTTTACTCCCCTTTATGTTTTTAGTTGTGTTGTTTTAGCTTTATTTTCTATTTGATCGAAACATCTAACTCATGTGGGTTGCTCCAATTTTTTTACCACTTATATAAGATGTTTTTATGTGTATTTTTTATATTGAGATATGTTAAATAAAATAATGCTAAAATAACTATAATAATATTTTCTAATCAATTCCATACATCAAATATACTACTATAATAAACAAAAGTGATTGAGTTAATCCACATGTCAAATACACCCAACAAAAGTACAAAAAAACTATAACACACATTTTCAAACTGATGAATACAAGTCCATAACATCAAACTTAGAAGAAATAAAGATAAGTTGAGTTTTTTTAAGGGTATCATGAAAATGTCTGTCAACTACTTTAATATTTAAATGTATATTGTAATAATAGTTTTATCCTACATTTTTTTTTCAAGAAAAAATAATCTAATATAATTTTTACTAAGTTCAATTCTTTTTTGTATTTTTGATTAGAGCACCAACTTGTAAGTTGCATCAACTTGTTTGAATGCACATCTATCCAATATATAAGGACAACTAATATATATTTACATGAGTTTTTTATTTTATTTCTACATATTCATTTATAACATGATATTAGAGTGAGATTTTAAATCCTACAAATATAAAATATGTGTATTATACAAGTACAATAAACATATTTGTGTATTATTTGGAAAGAAAAGTTTTGGAAACATGCACACAATGCAAGTACGCACACAATACAAGCACATGCACTATGAGGGAAGAGACACAATATAGGCCTATGCGCAATGAACGTAGAGGCACACATAGTGATTTTCATAGTGTATAGGCATGCAGTGGTATAGAATCATTGGACTCTTCAGTAGATTTGTCTCTTGTCTAAGAAAACTAGGCATGTCTTTCACTCATATTATAAACTCTAAGTTCTTGATGATCAAGTCTCCTAGTTATTGACTTTATATAAATTTGTATTGATAAATATTTATGGTCTATTACATCATCTAACTTTGAGACATATAGCCTTCAATCAAATATTTCATAACAGAAGAAAATTATTTCTTTTCCAGAGAAAATTCAAAATCAAACTGATATTACAATATATATTAGAAAACAAAGTAACCAACAAATATTTTTATGAAGACTTTGAAGAGATCTATTCTTACTTTTCTTTTTTTCAAATTTGATGTTATAGACTTGTATGTACCAATTTAAAAAGGAGTATTATGATTTCCTTATTTTGTTACTGTTATAGTATTACTTTGTATTATTTTTATTTTTCATATTTTTTGATAGAAATATTTGATATGTGAGTATGCGAGTCAATTAGCTCCTTTCCCACTTCTGTCTCTTAACTCACTTATCAAGTCTGACCTTTTCCAAACTCATACCTATTCCATTTAGTATTTCAGGTGCTTCTGTTGCGTATAATGTAAATTCCTTAGACGTTTTGTTTACACCTCTTCCTTCACTCTCCCATTTGATCGAACCTCTACTAACAAACAGAAGTGAGGATGCTCTAATTATATTATCCTATTATATAAAGATTTGAATTGTATATTGTTTTTTATTGGTATTATTATTTTATTTTAGCTTATATTTGTTAAATTCAATAATATTGTACTGCCTTATATCATATACAAAAATTTAGAATTTTTTTCACAATTAGAGAGTCATTCTAGATTCAATATCAATATATAACATCTTAATTTTACTAAATTTCCTAAGATCTATTAGATTTATCAGTTATGTTTTCAAATAATAATACTATTAGCTTGAATATTTTTTCTATCATGTCATCATTATATGATAGGTCAAGCATTGTTATGTGTTATTTCACAGATACAAGCAATAACATATAATTTAACATTGACATTGACATGTTTTAAAAAAATATCTTATCAATGATATTTTAATTGGGACAAATACATCATGCATTGATATTACATGAAATTCTTTAATATTTATCAAACACTATGTAATATATTTAAGAACATAACTGAATGTTCCCACGACATACAAAAAAATAACAAGATAACTAACAACTTGAACAGGCTATTAAGATCTGATATATTAATGTTTGTATGATTACATTCAACTATTGGGCACAATGATGCCCAATAGCTTCTTGCTTTTTCTGCAGAGAGGTGCTAATAAGTCACCTTGACACCCAAGGCCTACATGTGACCCAAGCCAACAAAACCCACAATAGCAACATGCTTGCCAGGTTTGTCCAACTCAAAATGTTTCAGAGAGCCATATACCATGATTCCTATACAAAGTAAAGGAGCACATGCATCAAAATTTAGAATCTGGAATATGAACCAAGTTTTCATTAGCTTCCATAATGTTTGAATAGACACTATGAATGGTGTTTTTTTTTATTAGTAATTTGTTAGATTTAGGGGATGACAGATGAGTTCTACCACGTTTGTTGCTGTCTCTGCCCATCTCTCAACATGCAGGATGCTGAGAGAGATGGAAAACGGTTGCAGAATGTACAGCTGTGCATGGAAATCAACACCATGCCTTTTTTCAACCATCATCATCTTCAAGGTAGGAACACACTCCTTTATTCAATAAAAAATCATCAACCATCAATGAGTCATCATCATTATTTGAGTACAACAATAAACAACCATTTTGTTCTTCTATTTTGTTCTGTACAGATAATGTGTAGGCAACAGTTTCTAAAGTTTCAAACACCACAAAATCATTGAATGCTATCAAGTCCACATTCCTACCACTCTAAATACCATCACTAGCAACTTTTTCATACAAACTGGAAGTCTGGAACTACTGCTGCACACATTTTCATCCTCAGTTTTCATCCTTGAGGTATGATTGTTTGCATTATAAAAGTGATAGATGTTGAGTAAATGTCCCATATCTGTGTGGCAGTTATTCTCATATTGCAAATAAACGAGGTACAACTGCTTTGAAGATGAAAGATGGAGCCACAATGAAGTAAATGTGAATCAAAACACAAATCATCATATAATAAACAAATATGATTGAGATAATCCATATAACATAATTTCTTATCAATAATACAAAAAAAAAAAAAAGTAAAACCCAAAAAGGTCGTGAATCTGTAAATTACAACACTCGCTAAAATTAGTACATAACTATACAGAAAATCAAGATTAGAACGAAAAAAATACCTGTTAGAGCCGCTTAAAGACCTTCGTGAAGATATCTTTTGACTATTCTGTTATTTAAATATATACTATAGCGATTATTTTACTTTGAATAATTTTTCATGGAAAAAAACAGTCATCATTTACGTTAGAGGTGTCAAACGGGCTGGAAAGTCCGGGGCCTGCTCGATTCAACCGTGCCTAGCCTGGCACGACGCGGACTAGACTCGTACCTAGACACGTGCCGGGCTGGATCTTAGCACAGCTCGTGCCATGCCCTGCAGAGGTATACCGGGCCTCGTGTTGGACCAGGCATGGCCCGCTAACTTGACTTTAAGGCACGGAAATTCGGCATGACCCGAACCATGCCCCGCCCCCACCATGACGACCCAACTTTCCGTCGGTCCCAAAACTGACCTGACTCAAACAGATTCCATAAGCCGAAGCTTCTAAAACTTTTGACCGTTTAGATCAGTTCGAAAATAGAACTAACTCAACGGTCCAAAAAAAATGTGTTTTTAAAATTTAGGTAGTTGGATTTTACCTCCAACGACTAGGAGGTAGAATCCTACGGCCCTACGGATTTTGCCCCTTTTAATTATTAAAAAATTCAAAATATTCAAAATATTCAAAAAAGTAGTTAAAAAAATATTTAAAATCTATGTTTAAAAAAATGTTTAAGAACCTTTTTTTAACATTTAAAAAAATTATAATATCATTTAAAAAATATTTTAATAAATGTAAAAGCTAAGAATATTAATACCTCTCTTTCAAACTAGGTGTTTATGATATGTATGTATCAGCTCAAATAAGACGTTAGGTTTATTTTGGGATGAAAATCTAATTTTTATTATTTATTTATTATTTTTATTTTTTATTATTTGGGAGCACTCATCATGTAGGATGCTTCAAATCATACACACACACACACACACACACACACACACACACACACACACACACACACATATAAAGAATTATAAGTTATACAATTTACAGTTTAATAAAAATATTTTACTTTTTCTCTCCTTTCTATTTTTCTCTCTTGACTTTTGCCAGAACCCAGACAAAATTTTTGTTGGAACAACTACATAACATAGTATAAGCAACCAAGTTCTTGTATGATAAAAATGTACAAGTCAATTTTCCTTTCTATATATTTACTTATATCATCAAGTATTTAATTATTACAATGAAAATTCGTGTTATTTATTAATTTTTATCATATTGAATTCAGTAACTCTTTCATCATTGCCTAAATTTTCCCAAGAAAGCAACATGTAAATATGTTCATGAAGACATTAAAAGAGCATTAACTTGCTTCTTCCTTTCCCAAGTTCAATGCACAACAATAATCAGCCTCCATGTAGAATGATAGTATTGAGAGTTATTTTATTTTTCTCTTGCACATTCTTTAGCCACATTGCGTTAAATCTTCTAGGTAGAATAGAAGTGATTTATGTATGTTTTTCTTTTAATTTTGTAATTTTTTTGACAAGGTTGTTAACTAGTAAAGTTAATATGTTTTATCAAATTGAGATTAATGTTGAGGCCCAAGATTAACTTGAAAAGATGATGATCTCATGCATAACAAAACAGTATGAGTTCCAAACAATTGAGTTACCCAAGGTTTAGAAGCCCAGCAACCGTATTAACACTGATATCAAAATCCACTTTGGGTTGAATGATGAAATTTCCTTCTCGTATGGGCTAACAGTTAGATCAATGACATGACAAATTAAGACAACTTTATTATTAAGGAAACAAAACTAATTCATAAACAATTAGAAAATAATCAATATATGATACCCACCTCTCTTATTAACAATGCAAATCTACCCTCACAAATTCGGACACGTATGCAATCACTCTCCATTAATAGGCCATTGATAGGAACTCGAGAAAGCCTCAAGTATATATCAATAAAATTTTGAACAGAACTTGAAAATTTGTCAGGATTAAGGACTTTTAAAATATCTTCATATGACACCTGTTTCCAAATGCAAGCGATATAAGTGCAAAACATGCTTAACAATTACCAGAGCAGGAAAAGTTAAATTTCCTACTTGCTTGTTGCTCTTCAAGATAAACAAGGAACTTTCAGGAGAAAGAACTGGATCAAAATCATTTCGAATTTTGAGCTGCAGCAACATAAAACCAAAGGCTTAGTTTATATGCATGAAGAAGCTAAAATACAATGTGTATATGTAGAAGAATTAGACATACATACTAAACCACAATGCTTACTGCAGCAAAGGTGCGTTCTGTCTAAATTCATGGGAAGAAGCACCAAAGAATTTTTTGTACATGTATAGGTACAGAAAACTATGCAAATGTGGCCATAAGCCTCAATTATGTAACTAAGAAAAGCCACCTTTCTCAAGCCTATCAATTCAATGACATCAGAAATTATCATTAGATAATCAGAACTAAAATATATAGAGTACATTTTGTTCTGATTTACAACTATTGAGTTTTTAAATTTTTTTTTATCATTTAGCAGCACATGACTTGTGAGTTACCCCAAACCATAAGTATATAATTATGTGTATCAAAAACTAAATTTTCTTTTTTAATAAAAAATATTATCCTTTTTTTCTTTTTTCCTCACTCTCTCCTATTTTCCCCATCTCTTTCTTGAAGCATTATGAAGTAGAACGACTTAATTTGGATGTAACATTAAAAAACTAAGAAGTGATAATGCATTAAAATAAATTTTTTTAATTATTTTCTTATTTTTCAGAGAAATTTGAGATGGTTCATAAGACATTTTGTGTTGATATTCCTACACAAAATGAGATAGCTAAAAAAAAGAACTAGAAATAATTAAGATGACAAATATACTTCTACTTCATAAAAGAGTACCTAAATATTTTTGGAGTGAAATAATATTAACTACTAACTTCCAAAATATATCTTATGTCAAAATTTCAATTATTTTACTTTCTATCAAATATTTTTAAATATACTTATTTTATTCAGGATCTCACTTCATGTAAAGAGAAGATGATACTATGTGTCATCAAATATGTTTTCATTGGGTAATCTAATACTCAAAAAAATAGTTATTTATCAAAAACTAAAATGATGAATATAAGTTCTGATTTCACATTCTTGGAGAATAAGTCATATTTTAAGTACTTGATTCAAGAGAATATACCTTCATACACAATAATAATAGATATTTTTCCTTGTCCAATTGTTATTTTAGATAGGAATAACAATTGACATTGCTTATATGTCTACCCCTGAAACAAATAGTATGATTAAGTTTAAAAAGAATAATGATGCCTATAACATGGTATTGCAGTAGCAGATAAGCCAAGTGTGAGTGTCCGATTAAACAATACATATGTGTCTCAATGAGAAAATGAGATAAAAATTAAGAGATTTGATGATCCCAATATAAAAATATATACTAAATAAATATATTTACAGTCTATTTAATATTATTCTTTTATCATATCAATATAATACAACTCAAAATAATGACTTAAATTTTCCGATCATATTATAGAAGAAACCAAGAATGTGTTCGACTCAATATCATTCATCTTGATTACTTTATTATTCTTATTTTGGTAAGAAATATTCTAATTTCATATCCTCACTTGAAAATTAAAGAATTTTGAATATTTTTTTTGAGACACTTAGTCATTCATGATAATGATAGACTATATTGAAAATTTGAGTATAACCACATCTAATCATATATAAGATCTCAGCCTAAAACCAATAAGTATGGTAATAATGTGATATAGATGGATATATATGATAAAAATGAGATCCAATAAAAAAGTCGATTGATAATTAGATCCAATAGGTTGGTAGTAACCACTTTTAAGTTGTTGAGTACTAGAACATTTTCTCTCTTATGACAAAATAACCACTTTTAAATTGGTGCTTTCTATTGCAATATCACACAAGTTGATAGTATACCAGTTAGATATAATGAATATGTTTCTTAATGGTAATTTATATGAAGAAGAGTTTAAACAATAGTCACAATATTTCTTTTTTTCCTAGAAGCAGGGATAAGTTATACAAATTGCAAAAAACTTTTTGACCTCGAGCAATTTCTTAAAATATAGTTGAATAAATTTTCCTCAGTACTTACTATATTTAGTCTTAAGAGATATGTATTATACTATTCTTATTTTTTTAACATTAATCAAAGTTAAGTATGTAATACTAATTATATATATATATATATATTATATTTTAATTATAAAGAATGATTAATCATGTATTTCCAAATTAAAATTATTTCTATCAAATGAGTTTCAGACAAATGATTTGTAATGTTTAAGATATTTTCTTGATATTGAGATCATATATGAAGATGATATAACTTTTGTCTCTCGGAAGTAATATGTTTTATATATTTTATCTAATATTATTATACAGTGATGTGCGCCTTATGATTGACAACTTAATATAAATACAAACTTATTGACACAAGTTAGCACATCAGTTGTCTCCACTAGATATAAGATGACCATAAAAAATTAAACTATCTAACAATAAATAAACTTGATATTACCTATGATGTTAATATAACTAATCATTTTCTGGATTCTTCTACACATATTCATATGAATATAATATTTAAGATTCTCAGATATGTAAAAAAAAAATCTAAAACATGAAATGATATTTATATATCATGGGCATAATCAAATAGAAATAATTCAAATCATAGTTGGTCTTTTATGATTATATTATACTATTCTTATTGACACCCAATCATTATAGCCTACATACGTATGTATTAGTGAGCACAATAAGAATATTTTTGTGAAGACTCTCTACCAAGATAGAGAAGAATATGTGACATGTATGTCTTAGCTTTAAGGAGAGTACTAACTATTTTACCTTGTTTTTTTATTTTTATTTATTTAAGAGCACTCAACTTGAGATTTCCCCAAACCATATGTATAAGACTATATGTCCCAAAAAACTAATCTTTTGAATTTTAATATAAAATATTTTTCTTTTTCTCATTTTCATCCCTCTGCTCCCTCTCTTCCATCTCCTTCCCAAGGCAGCCGTAAAAAAGCAATTTACAACTTTGTCGCTTTTTTTTTCTTCCCTATGAAACCTTAACTTATGTTTTTAATGGGAGAACCTACCATTTGTGGTTTGCTCCAATTATTTTCCCCTATTATATAAGGGCAAAATGTATGATATTTTTTATATTGAATATTATTGCATTATTTACTAGGATTCAACATTATATCAAAGTAATATCTTGGAGAGAAATAAATACTAGGGTGTGTGTATGTAAAGGCTAAGAAGCCATAAAAGAAGAATAGTGCATTGACACTATTGATTTGAAGAAATTCCTTCAGCAAAACTTCAATGAGAATGTACTAGGGTAGGCACGACCGACACATGTTGGCTGACAATATAGACATGATTATTTTTAGCTATCGAGATCTGTCATATACACCCACTATCTTGTCAGACAAATCATTTTAACAACTAAATGATTCATTTAGTTGTCAACTATTGTGTGCCAACTCTTTTTTAGCTAACCTAGAAAGAATATAAGTCCAAAAGTTACACTTAAATTCATTACTTTTCATTTTCACCCATAGTCCCGCCAAGACTACCAACTAGTAAAAAGTCACTCGTTGACTACAAAATGAATTGTTTGTCCAAAATATGATGACACTCCAAAGAAAATATCATATCAATCAACAAGTACAGATCAAAATTGATACTAGAGAGAATAAGTTTTCCAGAGAGAAAAATTCCCTTCATGTCCAAATAACATAATAATCCACTAGTCTTCCCTAAAACAAACCTATGTTAAGCCAAAAACCGAGAGATTTAAATATCAATGACTTATAGTCTATATTATAAGAATGAAATATATTCAATATGCTTAGACCAAAGATAAACCTACCAAGGTTACAGGTATTCTTGCAACCAGCCCTTCTAAGCTTAACCTTTCACATGCTATCTAGAAAAGACATAAGAATTGTCCTCAAAACTTATTTTCGCAATTTTTTTTTGTACTCTCATATTTTTATTTCCTTAATTACTTTTTTTGACGGTACTATGATACAGAACATTTGTTCCTAGGTAATATCTTATTTTGGATGGAACAAAACTATAAATAAAGAGATAAATATTTTCAACTTGAATAAAACTAGAAAACTACTATCACCACAATTAGAAATGTATGTCATTGATTGTATGAAAGAATTTACTATGAATATAAGTTCACATGAAAAAATAAATAATCTAAAGCTAGATTCATCAACATATTTTTTACTCGATATTTTAGTATAAATTAATAAGATATTTTTTACTCACATGGAAATGTAGGTTTACTCACATGGAAATGTAGGTTTACTCAGCCATTTAAAATGAATTAATAAGATATATTTTTTTTTGTGATCAAAATAATTTTGGTAGAATTTGTATTTCACTAGTAGCATTTCATATATAGATAATACACCAACTAGACATAAATAATATATTTCTTCAAGATAACTTTGAAGATGAGATGTATATAGAGTATTCATCTGAGTTGAGTATCACAGTCAAGCATAGTTTATAAATTGTATCAGATATTGTATAGTTTAAACCAATCATTGAGAATTTGTTTTACATGATTTTTATAGACAGACATATTGTTTGATTTAGGTGTATAAGAATTTTTCTTTGCCCTCTCAAAAAAGCTCTAATGTCAGAGTAATTTTATTTATTATGTATATAAATAATATTTGATTATGAAAAATACTGAAGTGAAGATTACTCAACTCAAAGGATACATTCAATCATAGTTTCAAACATAAAACTTGAGAGACTCGAATATTTTCTTAGTATTTAGATGATTTTTTCTATGAAAGATATCATTTTAACACAAAAAATATGTACTTGATACTCTTACATGTGTTATGGAGTAGCCACCTGGGTTTTAAGTATCATAGTTAAGAGTAAGTTAAAAATTACAAAAAATATCATATAATCTAAAGCAGTAATTGAGAGTGTATTTTGTGAGATTTTTACAGATAGTCATATCGTTTGGTTTAAATGTATGGTAAGAATTTTTCTTTGCTCTCCCAAAAAAACCTTGAAGGTAGAGTAATTTTATTGATTGTACATTTGAATAATATTTTAATTATAGAAAATTATGAGTTAGAGATTATTCAACTCAAGAGATACTTTCAATCATAGTTTTATACATAAGGAGATATGTATAGAGATGACTTTTTCTATGAGGGATATCATTTTGATACAAAGGAGATATATATACTTCATATTATTACATGTGTTAAACTTTTTAAGTTATGCTTCAACAAATATTATTATTGATCTATGTATCAATTTTACTTCTCATGTTTTCCTTCCAGGTGATTCATCAACTTACAAGAAAAACATATGAAATATTAACAATTTAATTATGATCAAATATTATATAACACGCACAATTAATATAGTTAGTTATTTCCTAAATTTTTTACAACTTATTCATCTTTAAGCAACTCTTCACATACTGAGGTATGAATATTTTTTAAAGGTTTCATCTCTATTTTTTTATTCATCTTTAACACTTATTCATCTTGAACACTTGTCGTTGGCTAGATATTTTAGATTTGAGTTAAGTATCATCATACACAGAAAAAGTTTATGATACTTTTTTCTACTTTTCTTGGAGATAGTCCTATCTTCTAAAAAAAGATGTAATAATTATTTTAAGATCAAGTATAGAGACAAAGTTCAGAATAATAGTGATAGTTACAAGCGAGATTCTTTGAATATAATATTTGCTCAAAAAGAATAAGTATCAACTATCTACTTTTACAACTCTTTACCGTTTTAGTCATGCATCAATACATATAACCAACAATCTAGCATTTTAAGAACAAACGAAACAAAAATAAGATACTATCTCTGTTATAGATATAAGATTAAAGATGAAACAATTATTATAATATATATTTAGATAACAAAATACCCAATGAACTTCTTTATGAATTCCTTGAAAAAATTTTAGCTTGCATTTCTCTCTTCCAAGCTTGGTTATCTTGATCTTTATACACCAACTTGAGGTGTTACGATTTACTTATTTATATTTACAACTTTGTTATTTTTTTCTTCTTTATTGCTATTCTTTGCTTTTGATTGGAACACTGAATATGTGGGATGCCCAAATCATTTTTGCATATTATATAAGAATATCGTGTATGATATTTTTTTTTTATATTTAGTATTAATGTATTATTTCCTTGGAATTCAACATATTTAATCCATTTGTAATTTACTTGTAATTTTTCTGCAAATATTTTTTATCACAATATTAGAGGAGCACTCCCCACAAAATGGGTGTTCCAACAACACTTCATCATCAAACATGAAATCAAAGACATGACTATCTAATAAAGATGTCATTATCACTAGTATTATCTCTATTATGACTATCATCAATACCAGTACCACTATCACCATGGAAACCATCACTAAATATAGATAATGATAATATAATTTAATGAAATACAACTCATAATAATAAAAGTATTAAAAATTTAAAATCAATATAATACAAGTAACAAACCCTAATCTCTAAATAAAGAAAAATAAAGATTGGGGCATCATATACATAATGCTCCTACAATAAAAGTAAAAACAACAAAAAAATACAATCAAAACTATAATAAGAGTGTCCTAGTCATCTCAACTAAATATCAAATCTAAATAGGAGTTAGGAACAAATGTTCTAGCGATCTCGACAAAAAATCATATATATTTGTAGCCCTTTGAAAGCTTTTTTGATATTAACTATAATTTACTCATTGGTAGGTACATAGTGACTACAAGTTATCATTAATCTTCTTCTAAATGTAACAATTAACTTCAATATATTTTATATTCTCATAAATACCAGGTTAGTAACAATGTGTCAAAATATTATATTATCATAATAAAATATTAGCGATCTCTAAATAAATAAACAATGCTCCCCCAATAAGTAACAGATTCACTCAAGCTCATAAATAATCGATATTATAACTATAGACTTTGCATCTACACTAGATTTATAACAAAAGTTTATCTCAAAATTTTATAGAAGATAAAACTATTTCCAAAAAAAATATAAAATCTCACGGTCAATCTCCTCTATGGTAAATTCAAGTCCAACTAGAATCTGAGCAATCATCTATCGATTATGCCTCAAATCTATGAAAAAAACCACATGTCATAGAGTGTGCCTCACATACGTAGAAATCATGAGAAACATATTCATATGAGTGTTTAAAAATATATAAGAAATAATTAACTATATTATAATTATAAGTAATATCTCAATTTAATCATTGTTAAATAGTATATTTTCCAAATGAATCTCTTATGCATTGTGAAATCAAATAAGAAATCAATACACATGAATAAGTTTACACTTAGATTCAATAGTAAGTCAATCGATGTGCATCCATCATACCAAGATCAGACAAATATCAAAAAGATATTTCCAATGCAAAAATAAAATAATTTCATCTGAATATTCAGCTTGAATGCTAAACAAATATCAACAATTCTTCGAATCATTCATCAGAAACTTGATATGTAGGAATAATTTTAGTTGAGATATACCAAATAATTTATTTTCTGTAATCACAATATCATCAACATATTTTGTTAACATCACATATTGTCTCCCAAATTCATGTCGGTAGAATCAAAAATAAATAAATATGCAATTTATAAGGCCAAAGGTGATAAGTATAAAAGATAATATACTTAATTATACTCTAGAAAATTACACTATACCTATGCTAACAAGAATAGTAAAATATAGCGATTGCTACATAAACACTTCATCCTTTAGATCGCCATGGAACAAATATTTTTTACATCCAACTAATAAATAATTTACATGTGAGATATAGCAAAATTTAAACCATCATTCTAATAATTGTCATGTTGGTTACATAAAAAAAATATAAATCAATAATCAACACCATAAGTCAATGTATATCCTCTAGCTATACCAACTTGGTATTTAGCCGATCAATTATTCCTTTAGGATGAATTATCACCATGTACACTCATTTGCTTTCCACTAAAAGCTCACCTAAAGATTATAGAACAATATCTCAATTCTTATTAAATCTCATTACACTATATTCATGCAACATAGTATGTCGCCATCTTGGAAGATTAAATCACAAAGAATATGAAGAATTTTGCCGCTATAAAAAAAGAATAAAAAATTAGAATATATAATACAAAAATGATAATAAAAAAAATACTGGTAACAATGAGTACTTGGTGGAAGATGTTCTTCGTTCATTTTGTAGGGCAATTAAAAGTGCCAAGTCATTAGCATGAACTAGATCAGCCGATGCAACAAAAGATTCATATGAGAGAATCTATGGATGCACCTATCTAACATATACTTTTAGATAGGGATCATCAAGTCTCTCAACTTTAATATCTCATTCCTAAAAAAACTCATATCTTGAGTCTAGTGAAGCACTCATAATAAACTCCTCTTCATGGTAGAAGGCCCTATGAGGTGTCTCATAACTACCACATAAGAAATCTCACTACTCTCATCAAAACTATTTGTACTTATAGTATCAAGTACGAAAACAAGAACATTAGTAGTTGTTACCCCTCTACGAGTAAAAACTAAATATGAGAATGATTACATCAATATGATGTCTGATAGTACATTCTCTTAGATTGAGTTCATAAAGGACTTGTCCTGAAAAAATATCATATTTATTCTCATGATAATTCTCATGAATTCTGGTAAATAGGATTTGTATCCCTCTTGAGTACCAAGGTACCTAGTGAAAATATATTTGATAACATGAGAAATCTCACTACACTAAATCAAGACAAATTTGACAAAAAATAAGTTTATCCACATATCTCAGGTGAAATTAGAGGTGTCAAGTGGGGCAGGTATCCTTGGCACGGTTTGAGGCAAGACCCAATTAGCGGTGCCAGGCCCGACACGATACAGTCTAAAATTATTCCTGGGCTGGAAATGTGTCGGGATAGTACCGGCACGAGGCATAACTCATGTCATGTTGGGTCAGGTCCAACAATGCCTTATGTCGGGCAAGGAGCACGAATCATACCTCGCTCATTGGCATGGTTGATAGGGATGGTGACCCGTGACCGGTCACAAATAGGTCATAGGTCACGGCTTGTCAGGTAACCACCCAATGAAGTCAGTTTTTATTAAAAAAAAAACCCACCCATATAAGTCGGGTTCAACTTATATTGCACTCTATTCAAGACGATACGGCTTCCCATTAGGTTTCCATGTAATAGGTGCCGACATCAAAAGCGACAAGCATGGCTTTTAGCTTTTGATGACATTAAAAAAAATTAAAAAACCATGTAACCATTAGATGAGTTAACAACGAATACAGGCCAACAATTTGATGACTATCAGATTTCTAGCCATATATATTAATAAATGGAGAATAAAAATTCTTATAAATAAATAATAAAAATTTTTTAAATTTCATTTTTATTCTTATGGTTTTTCCTTTCCTGCTTCTCATCTCTTCTTTCCTCCAAGTGTATTTCTGCCCCTGCTAATTTTTTTATAGTTATTACATTAACAAATACACGATGCACCTTCAAATATTAGTAGAGATGATGAAAAGAAAAATTAACTACAACAAAGTGATTGATGTTATGGTACATATTTTTTTTATTAGTTTGTAAAATGTTTATTAAATTTTTTTAAAAATTAAAAAAAATAAAAAATAATAAGGGTAATGATAGTGAATTTAACACATATATAGATAATAACGACAACTCTACCAAAAAATCTAAAGCTGAAACTATATTCTTTCATTGACCTAGACCCAACCATATTTGCTACCTAAAAAATAAAAAATTAGACAAACTTTAATAGTATTGATTCATTTTAAGATAATAAAAAAATAAAAATTCTAGAAATTTCAAGGAAAATCAAAATAATATATATATATATTATCAAAAATCTATAAATCTGTGTGTATATAATACTGGTCATCTTAATAAGTATGCTAATCAATGCACCAATAAATATGATCGTATATTAGATCACATACAAATCAAATTGAGCATAGTATCTTTCAAGTTTTATTTAGTTCAGTTTTATTGACTACATTCATTTACCACAAAGATTTTGGGAGGGAATACATGATCAAATTGATTATGATCATAAGTTTACCAATTAAAAATTTAGAAAATTCTAGAGTAGTAAGTATTATGCAGACTTAGTTCTAGTCTGTTTATCATAAGATTCCTAGATTCACAAGTATGAATAATATAATATAATATTATAAGTTAAAAAATAACAAATAATTAATGAATTTAGGAAATATGATTGAATAATATTTGTGATGTCTGATATCTAAACTAGTCATGACTCATGATAATGCATCATTCACATATCTCACCACCAACTATGTAAATTCAAAATGATAACTTAATAAAAAAATTTTATGATTTTCTAAAATTCTCTATCCTCATAATGAACCTGCTATATATTAGTATACGACAAAAATTATTTGAAAATATGACATTCTTAATAAAATATATAATATTACTTTCGATAATACTTTTAATAATAAAATAATTATTAGTATGATTAAAAAAACTATTTGAGATGAATTGTAAGGGGAGATTTTTCATATTAGATATATATATTATTTAATTAACTTGATAGTACAAGCATAAATAAAAGTTATTTTCCAAACATATGAAAAAATATGAAATTCACTAAATATCTTATGATACTTAATAGATAACATGAATTTAGCAGTCTTTGTTTGTTAGCGAGCCTAAAAAAATTCTAAATAGGTATGAGAAATTATTAGAATTATACCTACATAATGTTAGAGTCATATGTTGACTACAAACATATGTTATCCAACTATGTCAATAATAAAAATAACGAATTTATTATTAATAATTCTAACGAAGATACAGTAAATTCTTTTATAAAATTTCTAAATATTTTTTATGACATGATGAATATATATTCGTCAATGTATACTCTCATCACTTGCATTGTATTTAGGTGCATATTCAATATTAGTAGTATATTTAATAAATATAAAAACTACCCTATATTTAGTATTATGACTATTGAGATGAAATCAAACACCCAAAATACTAGTATTCCATTCAACCTTTTTATTGTTTGGCTGCCTATGAATCTCATGGTTAATATGAGATGGATAGAAAATACTGATATGCATATTCACGTGCATGAACCATAAATGTTAATCTGAATATTTCATCATAAAAAAATAACTAAGTTGTTTATATAATAAGACACTAGGTACAAGATTATAATTAGCCTCCTAATAGAAACATGCATATCATATTTAGAGGGAATAATTTCAAAATTCAGTCAGTCAGGGACAAATAATAAAGTGACCTATCAAATATGAGCGAGTTATCTCAGTATTTACATACTGATAACTACTATATCATATCACATGATGATAATAAAAATTTAAATATTTTAATGTGATAAAAATTATATATATTCACTTATCTAGTGCTATCTAAGATAACACGTAATATAATGATCCCTCATGTGTCTAAGATAGCATTGGAGACTATTTTTTCTATGATAGTCAATATTATTTTAGATAAAAGATCAAGACTACGACATAATATCATATAGACACTTGCATACATAGAGAATTAAAAAAAATCAAAATTTGACATTCATGATAAGACGCAAGACTTATTGACAGATGATGATTCATAAAATATGGAGGATATTAAAACCACCATACTATTGCTTCAAATACATATTAATGACTTTAGTTATTTTTGATTATTTTGTTTTAATATGATACCATATTTTTATTATTTTAATTTACTGATTATATCCTTAAGTACTAAAGGTCACATGCTTCATTTTTTATTATGTATGTGTATGTATTATATTCTGCTATTGATTATGAAATGGAATGAATTATATTTTTCATTAAACACTATTTTTTAATTGATTTAAATATAATATTTTCAATAAATAATAAATTAAATTTTCAAAATATTTTAATTGGATTTCTATCCAAAAAAAAAACAAAAATCAGGATGATTTTGCACGACCGAATAGCACCTAACATAGACAACCATATCATGCTGGGCACGACAAGGTGACCCAAATAGACCACAAAGAAACAGCGTGACAGTACAACACACCCATTTAACACCTTTAGGTGAAATGTGAAATAGTTTCCCTCATACTCATAAAAGCTAATAAAGTATATGACTTGACATAATAGAAAATGATATAAGATTAATTTGAAAGTTAGAAATTAACAATGTTTATCCCCAAAAATATTTAGGAATACTCCTATGTAATAAGAGTGTATAACAATCTCAACCACATACAAGTATACATGCTACAATGAAATATCTAATAAATAATTTCATACTCAAAAAAATAAAAAAAAATAAATAAAAATATATTAAAAATTATTACTTTTTAATATTTTTATTATGATTTTATTATTATTTAGTTTGTTTTTTTTTTATTTTTGTATTCTTGATAGAAACATCCAACGTGTGAATTACCCTAATTATTTCTACCCTTTATTAATGACATGATATATATATTTTTCATTTAAGTGTATTTGCATATTAATTTATAATATGATATCAAAGTAAGGTACAAAACCCTAGAAAGAGAAAAGAAGTAATTATAATAGCATACACATATTCATGTACTTTTTGAAAAAAAAAACAAAAGGTTTTTCTAATATGTGCATAGTGCAAGCACGTGCACAATGCGGGCACGTACAAGGTCAAAAGAGTGACTCACATTGCAGGAATGCATAATGAGGACAAAGATGCATGGTGGTATGCACAAGTGTATGTCTTTTATTTGTACACACACTAATTTGTACAGTGCAGCAGCACAATTGTGGTGCGCACGATGGCTTGAGTGGTAGCGTGCATGACGATGTGTGACATGGCAACATGATGATGGACTAGAGGTGTCAAACGGGCCGGCCGAGCCCGGTTTAAAAAGACGGGCACGAGAGGCAGAAAAATTTTTTATTTTAAAAATTTTTTAATATATATAAAATTTTAGATATTGTATAGTATTATATATTTATATTTTTTAAAAAATTAAAATTACAAATTAATTAAAAAAACAAAGTTTAAAATTTTTTTTTGTAATATCAAATTAGTTTAAATTTTATTATAATTATTAATTATATAATAAAGTTATTAATTTTTAAAAGAAAAATTAAAAAAAAATAATATATCAATACAATATGTTAGTAAAAATAAAAATTTAAAAAAACATAAATAACACAAATAAAAAATTATCAATCATCCATTTGAAACCGAAGGTCCGAACAAAACAAATTACAGTTTCAAGACAATGTACAAACAAAGCGTACAATGAATAAAAAAAATATCGAAAACAAAAAACAATAAATCATCATCATTCGTCAATCGGCATATCATGAGAATCATCAGCCGCAACATCAAGATCGATAGAATATGGATCATCATCATCGGCAATCAACTCATCTGCCATCGTTGTGGATGTGGATGCGACTGCAGTGCATGTCCCAGTCCCAGCTCCAGCATGATCATGGATGCTAAACCTCGAATCCTCTCAATCATTCAAACAAGCCAAGGCCTCAACCATATCTGGACGTAATCTCGATCTCTTATCTGAAATCATATTCACTGCAACAAAAAAATCAGACTGCGATACTACGCTTGCCACCGGTGGAGTTAGTAGATCCCGTGTCATCCTAGATAGCACAAGAAAGGTGGACTCATATGATTTCCACCACTGTAATAAATCAAGATTCTTAGTATCAGAATGTGATAGGATTGAGCAGTAATCGGTATCTAAGTACCGAGACAGCTCGCTCCTATGTGATGGTCAACCCCTACGTTTCCCTCTCGCTAGCTGAATGAAAAAATCGTCATCTCCGAATAAGGTATCAATGTCCGTAAACACAGTCTCACTACTACCACCACCATACCTAGTATCGTAGTATATGAACAGGTCAGTCAACTTCTCGTGAATGAACCCTTCAGGTAGGTCTTCCAGGTTCATGCACGAGGAAATATAAGTCAGGGTATTTTCTACCTCTTCCACCTTAACCCTAAGGTCCATGCATGCAGCGAGACAATAAAGAGATGAAACGGTGGACCAGTACTTCAAATACTTGGTCTCCATCTCTACAACCATATGGCTAAGCGTCGGGTCAGCTCGATACTTCCTAAACATGCTACTAATGTTGCATATGCAACGGAGTGCAATGCAAGTGATGGGCGTATAAACCGACGAACACATGTTCGTCGTGTCATAAAATATCTTCAGGAATTTCATAAATGAAATTCCTGAAGCCCAGTCAGTGTCGTCAATAATAAGTTCGTCACTCTTACTATTGAAGTAGTCGGATATCACGTGTTCGTATCCAACACATAATTCTAACATCAGGTACGTGTAATTCCAACGATGTCTCACATCCAATTGGAATTTCTTTTTCTTAAGATTTGTAGACAAACAGAAACTACCAAACTCTTGTTGTCTGCGAGGAGTGCAAATATATTTTAGTGCATTACGTATATTATCCAACGCGGGGGAACACACATTCATACCCGCTTGAACAATCAGGTTAATAACGTGATACATGCATCTGACATGAAAGATCTCTCCTAATGATGCGTCTCTAATATTCCTAACAAATATATTGATCACTACTCAATTATTAGATGTGTTATGAAATGTGACACTAAAAATTTTATTTTGAATTTTATATTCCCTAAAGATTTTCATCATACACTAAAAAATGGTCGGGCCATCATGAGGATGAAGAATCTCAGTGAATCATAAAATTTTTTTATTGATTGTCCAGTTAGAATCTACATAGTGGCTCGTGAGACATGAATAAGAAGATTCATCGTGACTTGTCCATATATCGAACGTCACGGACACCACTCCACTATATGCCATAAATTCCTTAATTATTTTTTGTTTTTCTAACTTCTATATTTTTAGTATGTCATTCCTAAATGTGGACCTAGGAATCCTACGATAGGCAGGCTGAAAATATGTCTGCATGATGCGTACTACCCTTGGATCTTCCGAAAATCTGATCGGAAGACTCATCAATGTGATAAGTCTGGTCATGTCTTCCCTACCCAGCTCACTGAAGTATATGAAGAGAGAAAACTTTGAGACTGAACTCGATCCAGTCTCAAAAAATACAGTGTCAAGTTGGGTTTGCCCAGGATCTAATGGTCCATGTTTTTTTTGTGCATAATTCGGCATGCCTTTTTAGGTGCCCAGTCTCAAACAAACTCTTACATGTTAAAAGTCTCATACAATATTTGCACTGTGTTATTTCTTGTTACTCACCCCTAATATTTTTTTGCGTTATTATTTTAAAATGAGTCCAAACTACATAAGTCCTCCTAGTTTTTTGTTTTTTAGAAGTTTGGGTTGAGACGACTGGAGAAACTAATGTTTCAGCAGCCTCAGACCTCTGTGTAATATTTTCATTTTCTAAATTTAAATGTGTCAGGTGTATTTGTCATTTTTTATGATTTTTATTTTTCCTAATTTTGGTCTAGAGAGAGAAGCTATAGAGAGAAAGTAAAAAAAACCATAAAATAAATTACCCGGTAAAAGCAGTGAGGTCGGTCACGTGCATGGTACACCGCAGTCAAGCTCTAATGTTCAAAACTCAAGTCGAGTTTCACGAAAATCCAAGCCAAATGTCAAAATCCCGAGGCCCGAGAAAGAGAAGCAAGGTTTTTGAGAGAGAAATAGAAAGATTTGAGAGAATTAATTTTTTTGAAAAACATAAATGTTAAAGGGAGGGGGGTAGAATTTATAGATTAAAGATATTAATTTTTTATAAAAAAAATATTTTTTTATATTTTTTTGAATTTTTATTAATTATTTAGGGGGCAGAATCATGAGGATCGTTGGATTCTGCCCCCTAGCCATTGGAGGCGAATCCAATGGCTGAAAATATATATTATTAGTATTTTTTTATTTTTTTTCCCGTTGGGACTTGGGTGAATAGGATAGGGGATTTATTCTGGGTCAGTTCGGGGTAAAGGGCCTCGTGGAACTGGGATCGAGGGTCGGGTCCAATCAGACCCGACCTGCGGTCTTTTTTGCGGAAGAGGCTGGGGGCCGCGTGAGTCTTTGGCGGGGCAGCCTGTGCCATTTAGGCAATAGGCTCGCTCAACCGCTCGAGTGAAACCGGCACGGGACGAACCCATGCCGGTGTGCCGTGCCACGGGCCGAACCGTGCCAGGCCAGGCACGGCACGGGCCAGGCATGGCACGGCTCATGCCTAACCCGGGCACGGTTTTTTATTGTGTCGGGTCGGCCCAGGCACGGCCAAACCGTGTCGTGCCTCGTGATGGGCCGGGCCGGCCCAGCCCGGCCCCGTTGACACCTCTATGATGGACGTGTTGGTATGAGGCAGAAACCCTAATTCAGTCTGTTTTAAGATAAGTAAAAAATTATGAAATTAAATCTTAACTTAGTTTAACAAAAATTACGATTTGGCACAACATTATGTTTTAGAGATAAATAGAAAAGAATCACAGTTCAGTGTACTCAATGCAGAAGTATAGACCATGTCAAAAATAATTATTAGATATTATTTCTAAAGTAGAAAACAAAGATTTCAAACAATTATGAGAGTGACAAACTGACTATCAAAGTCATCTAATTATGATATAAATTCTAATTTTATGATTTAAATTATTAATTTAGCTAGAGATAAATAATAAATTAGGAATAAACAAATAATTAATCAACAATACTTAGATAAATAAAAAACCTAATTATAGAAACTAAAACATGTAAATTAGTATGTACAATCCCAATAAAAGTTTTTTTCAAAATATTTCAATTCTACAAAATAACATCAGTATAGTCAAAATTTATATCAGAATTGTATTATTTAGAAAGAAAAAATAATAACGAAAACTACTAAATTACCCAAGAATAAATAAAGCACATGAAAAAAACTAGCATAAAGTTAAATAATATAGTAATCAAATACTTTTGAGAATTTGATAATGACTATTAGTATTGTAATATTAAAAGAATACATAAAATATTATAAATTAAATATCTATGCGAGTAATAAATGATCACATTTATATTCATGAATATTTTTATAATTTATGATTTACATAATTCACCATTAAGATGAAGAAAAGAAATCATCTTTAATAAGCATATAAAAATCATATATTCACTTCAGTGAATTGATTAAATAAAGAGTTGTCTACTCTCTCTCTCTTTCTCTTTATCTATCTTTATCCCTCTTCTTTCTCTCTTTTAAATTTTCCTTTTTTTTTATATAAATAAGAAATATATTTATCTTAATATCATATATTATTATAATTTTGAAATACATTATCAACATAATTTATTTCTGATGTTTGTAATGAACTTATATTTTTATTTTATCTTTTGTTTTTCTATCTTATTTAAATCTATTTGAATGTATAAATATATGTAAATATTATTAATATTTATTTCTAGTCAAAAATAAATAAAAAAATTTTCAATTCTCATAACCAGAAGTGATGTGAAATTATGAAATAAAAATATAAATATATAGCCAAAAGCTACGCATATTTAAAATCTGATGTTATGGGAAAAAAAATATAAATACATAAACAAAAGTTATGAATATCAATAACCATAAGTTATGAGATAAAATTACAAAATTACAAATGCACAATGAAAAATTATACATAAGATTCCTAATTTTTTTTAATTGTACCATATATCTAGAAGTTATATAAATAACACTTAATGTTTTAGTAAAAAAAATTATCTATCTTGGATCATTGATACCAAAGTAGACTATTAAACTATTAATGAAAAATCATCAATCTAATCTAATTGGGTTTGAATGATTCCCTAAAGTAAATCAATTTCATCTCAAACTCACAGACATAAGTAAAGATTAGTAATAGTTATGATCATAAAAAAAACAACACAACTAGAAATGAATTAATATCAAAATAAAATTAGAATTTCATATGAAATAAAACCTAAGAATCATGAAATATATCATATGAAAATGTATTAATCACGTACATATCATATGCACAAATGTTTATCTAACCTCCACTAAGCAATAATGAAAGAAAATAAAAAAATATAGACATAACTTTTAATAATGTTTACCAATAGACATAACATACTATGAGGTTTATTTCTTTAGAACATCTAGTAAAAACCTAACTATTTGATGAATAATGATAACATTATTATTAAATGATATTTCTTAAATTAATTAATGCATTATTTCATTATTATATCTAACTCTAGTCATATTATTTTTATATATATAATTCATGTATTATTAATCTCAAGATAAATAATAGTAATGTATATCTTATTGACACAACCACACACAATTCTTCGAAATAATAAATACTTTTTAAATTTGACTTTAACAAATATCAATATAAAATCTGATACTACAAAAGTAATTAAAGGTTTAGAAAGAGCAGACAAAATACTAACTAATAGAATTATGTTTCATTTTAATGAGATATTATATTCTAGAAAATCTAGAAAGAATGTACTCAATTTTAAAGATATTAAAAAAAATATCAAATTAAAACTACTATGAATAAATATAATACAAAATATATTTACATTACATCTATTGTTTCTGACAAGAAACATATAATTGAAATATAAAGCCTATAGAGTCATAAATCATCTTGAACCAGAAGTTCAACAATACACAATTTTTTTTCATTGGTATGATAGGCTAGATCACCTTGAGACCCCAATGAAATGGAGAATTATAAAACACTCACATAAACATCCACTAAAGAACTAACACTTTTTTAACATAATGAATATTCATATGTTGCGTGCTTACAAAGTAATTTAATAATTAAACAATCAATTAGCAAAATCATATTTAAGCCTTCAATCTTCTTAGAGAGGATGTTTGTAAATATGCTATTATACATGACACAAGCTTGGTTCGTATTTGATCAACAACTTACAATAAATACTCTTCTTCACAACTTGTAATAGGTAAAGAAACAAATATTTCTCATTTATAAATCATTAATTGAAAAGTTTATATACCAATTGCACTTACTCAACACATTAAAAATGGATCACCAACAATGATATAGATTTATATAGGTTTTGATTATCAGTCTATCGTAAAGTATCATGAACCCTCAATGAGAAATATTCTTATTGCTCGCTTTGTGGATTATCATTTTAAAGAGAGTGTATTTCCTCCATCAAGAGAAGAAAAGTCATTTCCATAAAATTGATAATAAATTACTTAAAATAACAAATACATGTCTCATTTTGATCATTGTATTAAATAATACAAATTAAAATTCAAAAAATCATTTATTCACAAAATCTTATAAATCAATTAACATACATTTATATTGATACAAAAAAACTAACAAAGTCATATATCTCGGCTACAAATACTTCAGTATGGATTTAAGACCCCAAAGAATAATTATACAAATTAAATAAGTCTAAAATATGTCTGAAATATAGAAAAGCTATTGCTCAAAAATATAACTCCCTTAAAAAATATAACACACTTAAAATATATAACACAAATAAAAATTAATACCCATAAAGAAGTACATGATAAACAAAAAGTTATTGTATAAGCATATGATATGAAAAAAGTTATTGTATAGGCATATGATAAACAAAATGTCCTTAAGACAATATCTGATGAACAAGAAACCTTTTTAGAGGTACATATTGAATACAAAATCCCTAAAACATATCTGATGAAAATGAGACCCTTGTAGAGATATATATTAAAAAAAAAGACCCATGAAAAAATATCTAATAAACAAGAGATCCCTGTAAAGATATATATTGAACAAAGTATCCTTGAAACAATATATAATAAACAAAAAATTCCTAAATATGTTCGAAATAAAGAAATAGTACTTGAAAAGATACAGATACCATAAATTATGAAATCACAAAAAATTATATGCACAATAAAAAAATGAGATAAAAAATATTATTATCAATAAAATTTATTTTTTCCCAAATAATAATAAACATCATAACAAACGATTAAGATCTCATGCTAAAATATATGAAAGAATGTCAAAATAAAAATTATTAGCCAAAATGAAAAAAAAAACAATGCATGCAAAATTAAACTTATTAATAAAACAAAACTTTTTCGAACTTGTATTCAAAACATCTAAAGGTGTAAAGCCTAATGGGTACAAATAGGTAATTATACAAAATTACAATAAAAATAATGAGATTGCAAGATAAAAATACAATTAATAGTATAAGATTTCTCGAATTGGTCAAACATTAATATTAATCACAAGAAAACATATTCTTTTGTCATAAATGCAATCACTTTCCATTTTCTAAAAAACTTGACAATCTCTAAAAGAATAGATATGAGACTCATAGATATCATCACAACTTATCTATATGAATTCATAAATAATAACACATATATAAATCTTAGAGGAATTTAAATTATCTGAAACAAATAATATAAAACTTCAAAATATATACTTAATAAAATTACAAAGTTCTCTATATGGATTGAAATAATCCGGACACATGTAATACAATCACATCAATAAATATTTATTAAAAGAAGGTACGCAAACAACCTTATATACTCATGCATAATTATTAAGAAATCAAAAACCAATTTTATACTTATTAATGTGTATGTTGATAATATAAATTTTATTAAAAACTCTAGAATAACTCACAAGTCCATATTAGTCACTACAGAGAATCTATCCTAGTAGTCCACAACAAACATCAGAGAAAATTTACTCATCACAACACTCACCATAATGTGATCTACCTTCCCATATGGACATGTCTTCACAATGAATATTTACATACCACCAACAACATATGTTTTAAAAAAGTGATGACACTAATTCACATGTTTCATTAAAGTGAAAGATATACATCTCTTCCAACATACTTTAGCATCATTCTAAATAAGATAATGTCATAAAGAAAGATTATTGAATCCTAATACCATCAATAAAAATAGTAATAATAATAATAATAAAATAAGAATAAGACAAAACCTATGAAATCAAATATTGAGAATAGATCATATAACTCTCTCAAAAAATAATTAAAAAATCAAAATTATAAGGGAAAACAACAAAATCAATTGAGTACTCTATAGGCTTGTCTATGCTCTCAATAGGCTAGGTATAGTCCTCTCTCCTAGTATATACTCCAAGACATATGTAGTCAACTCTCCTACATAGCGACTCAATATGAATTTGTACTAAGAAAAACTAATGGATCACTATGTCATCTGAGCCTGAAGGAAATCTCCCTACCTGTGAAACCTAATTTTCTCTAGAATGAAGATTTATACTTGTTGATAAATATGATCATTCCATAGGAACATCATAATGAGCACAAACATGCTCACAAGTAACCGATGGGTGACTCTATGTATTAATTGATGATCTAAGAGAAACAAACTATAAGGAACAAAAAGTAATGTAACTAGAAGCAATTCTTAAAATCACACTATTCTTTGACTTATTAAAAACAAAACATAAAAAAACATATTTAATTATTAAAAACATATGACCCTCTAGTGAAAACAACTTATATCTTATTTGAGTACTATAAAATCCAAAAAAAAAACATCTAAATACTCTAAAAGTCAACTTGACTCATCTTTATGAGCAATCGAGAACAAAATAAATATATCACAAAAAATTGAAAAGTATGCAAAATAATATTTTCCTAAAATATTTTGACAAAAATAATAAAAAAAGATTCCAAATTGATTAAATAAATTATGATTAAAATCATATTTTTTTTAAAATATTTTGAAATGCTCTTTTCAAGTAGTGGTGTTTAAATTATCTCAACTAAAAATTTATTTATCATTTTAACAATCATAAATTGTTAGGATGTGCTAGCATAGAAAATATACTATATAATTTTATGATCTATATAATAAGCATTAAATTTATCTATATATATTTTAATATATTTTCATTAAATTTTTTAATAATTTTATCAAATTAATTTTTTATTATTTTATGAAATATCTGAAAAATATAAAAACTTACGGAATATCATGAAAGAGATATATTCTTATATATCTCAAGTAATTATCAATAAATATAATCAAATATCTAAAATCATATCTGATCACATCTCTACTAAGTTTCATACATCTAAGTATATTTAATCAAATTGATTATTACTTAAACAAAACTAGCATTTTTTTAAGTTTGTTTTATTATTATAATAGTCCTCTCTTTCGGAGGAGAAATACCATTATATACAAACTATATACTATCATTTACCCTCTTACATCATTTTCTTAAAAGTTACAACAAATAAAAATCACAGCAAACAAATAACATAAAACATCTTTTATTGTGCAGCTCCCTTTGTTGTCCTATGTTTTGTGTAATCCTTTTGATGTTGGACCTTCTGTTTAGCTATTTCTGCTTAATCACTCTGCATGCCTCCAATTATGTGTCTCTAACCCTTTGCTCCTGCCTAGCCGCTTGAAGCCTTTGTTATCCGGCCTTTTCAGACCAGACTCTATCCTAGACTTACCGACACCTTTCAGACACCTAAACTGCTATGTTTAGATGTCTGATAACCTATTAAATTATAGACTCTTTCCTTGCAAACTGTACTTTAACATTCATTATATGACACTACTCTAAACACATAAGTAGACCCTGCACTTATACATCCCGCATAACAAACTTAATAACCATAAAGACAAACTCATGTTTCAAAAAATACCGCCAAGATATTTTTGGCCGATTCAGCCCTAACAGCCAAAATTTTGACTGTTAAGCAGAGATAGCTGACTGTGATGAATACAGAGTCCTCTCCTCACAAACCATCCTACAGACGCCCACTATTAATGGCTAACAACACCTCCCCAAGCTCCTTTACAATTCTGCCTCAGATCCTCCTCCTCTGTCAAACCCTACAAAAAACAAACCAAAACCCCTATTAGGCATAATTTGCTATAACCTCATACCCTTTACATCTCCTTACTAACACATCAAACATAACTCAAGCTCAAACAGGCTCATGACCACAAACAGAATAAATACGCACAAACACATAAAACATAGGACACCTAATTCTGCCCCAAGTCTCCTACAATCTCCTCTCCATGGGTTGCAGCATCCTCTTCCCCTCTAACCTGCAATTAAGCCAACTCAAAATAATAAACAAACTACACAAGAAAACCACATAATGCCGGTTTGACTTGATCTTTTTTTTTATAATCATCGCTCAAGACCAGGGTGACTCTTGCATTCCCAATATATTTTCCTACCTTTTCAATTATTCACTGTAAAACAACTCAAAATATAATAAGGTTAATTAATTCAACCTCCTTAGCCCCCCTACTCCGTGACTTATATACACCTAATCCTTAATCTTTTGAAATCTTATATATGATATTCCTATTCTATCTAAATTTATTAAGCCTTTAAACCTGTAGGGAATTATATCCCCTTTGAAAAATTGTTCTCCCTTTCTCATACTCTCTTCTACAAATCTGTCCACTAATACATTTGCTTCTCTAAAAAAATGTATCATTGTTCCTTTTAATTCAATTAACAATTTTTTTAATTATGTCAATCTCCTCCTCGAACCTCCACAGTTCTATTTTACTTTACACTAGATTCACTAGCAAGCTTGAATCTGCCTGTACTTGAATATCTTGGAACCTATTTTCTTTACAGATCTGCAACCCCTTATGCAAGGCCATAATATTTACATGTAAGATTGAAGATGCTTCCCTTTTCATCGTGAAAGCTTTCATTACCCTTCCCTCTTCATTCCTTACTGTACCTCCTCCACTTGCAGCTCTCAATTCTCTCTTAAAACTACCATCCATGTTGAGATTATGACCATCAATTAAAATATCCAACACAGAAAAACATTTTTATAGGCTCTTAATATTAAACAAAGCATACAATTAATTATGTTCAATTCCAAATAGAATATCTCGACGCTGCAAATAAATATTAATATAAGTAAAAATAAATTCAAAGTTAAGTTATCTTTAGATAACTCAGAGAATAAATTAATAAGATAATCAAAAAAGAATATTATATGAAAAAGTAACAAAGACATAAATTGGATAATACTATATCCATTAGCTCGAATATTTATCATTAATTACAATAATATTTTTAGAACAATAAAAGAATTTAGTGAATACAGTATGAATATTTGTAATATGAACAGTGACTTTGATGTCAATTATTCATATATGAATTGAGAGTATGAATAAAAAAATAGTGATACCAAATAAAAAAGAAAAAAAAAATCTCTTTTCATCTTATAGTGCAATATTATATATTCCTCTCAGGTAAGAGTAAGAATCATGATATATAAATTCAGTGAGTAACCATGAATGACTGTGAAAAGAAGCCTATCTCTAAGTAGTATTGCTGATTTCTTTCACAAAAAAAAAACCTAACAATATTCTTTGATAAGACTCTACAATGTGTGTATTATAATGGGGTTCTCCTTCATTTACCTTTTCTTACTCAATACATCAATTAAAATTATGGTTTCTAAAAAATATAATGGGAACCGAATCTAATAACTTGCCTATGCATGCCTGCTGGCAATCACAATTCACACCTACTACCATTCACGTGCAAGTGCTTGCACAAAAATAAACAATGATGCATCACACTCAATGGGTGTGCAATGACAATAAAAGGTGGTGCATGGTGATTATGTGCCCTTCTTAAAAAAATGTGTGTATGAACTAAGTTGGTAAAATGCAAGTAAACTTTTACCTTGAGTTTATAAAACTCAGCCACACACACACACACACACCCTAGGGTTTGACTTTAATATCAAGTTAAATTTTTAGGCCGCAAAATAACAAATATAAAATATAATCAATTAATAAAAACAACATACAAGCAAATCATTATAAAATGGGCAAACAACATTGAACCAACCTACTGGTTGGATATTGCTATCAAAAATCAAAATAATCAAATAAATAAATGTTTAGTTCAAAACCACAGCGATGCCTAAAGGAAAAGAACTAAATCATGTAAAATAGAGTTAATACTGAATTTCAAAATCCCAAGTGTGTGGCTAAGCATCATCATTGTTTAAATAATTCTTGTAATGAAATAAACATAAATTTGACCTATACTGTCAAACAAAAAGGAATCAGGAATGTTAAAAAAAGCATTCCAAGGAACCGGAGCAAAGGAGCTAACTTACATGTGCACAAACAAGATGTGGCTCAATATGCTGCTGGAACATAGGAAATATAGTCATTAGGATATCTTTTTGGGAGATGTAGCAACCTATTTTGCTCTTGTCTCTCTGAACTTGAGAAATCAAGTGTGAATGCACGCCACCAACCTGCTTCATAAAAATGAGTTAAGCCACAACAAGGATTGCAAGCTCAATGGTTATCGAAATGCAGCTTTAGCCAATACTTTATTCAGCAAAAGCATACATATATAAAAAAAGAAATCCACTAAGTGGTCAGAAATTTCATCTTACAACAGCTATCCACAGGTCAAGAGTCTTTCGAATTTCAGGATGAAGCGCATAAACCCCTTCAAAAATTACCTTGTCAAAAAGAAAATGTGTCCATCAGAATTGTATAAAATCTTCAATAAACTATGATGCTTATAACAATATGATTACTAAATAAAACTAATTGTGGCAAAATCATATTTCAGATAAATTTTATTTATAAAATGAATAAATTAAGCACATAAAAGTCTAAGACAATATTACTTAGAAATCAAAATAATTATCGTACACAACCAACACTTTAATTCAAATTATCATATAAATACTCAATACATCAATTTCAAATAGAGAAAAATAAGTTAATATCCTCATAACACCCTTAGAAACATATTAGTAATCTAGTATCTAGTAAAAATAGAATTCATAATAAAGAAAGCATTCTAAGACCTCACTGAATGACAATCAATTTCTACAAATTTTATCATTTCATAAAAAATCAAATTAAAATCACTATATTAGAATTTAACTATTACTATGACAATAAAGAAAGGAGAAGCTGAAAATAGAATTTATTCAAATATTTAATATAAGAAGTTGTGTGAAAATTGCAATCACAGCTGTGCACTAATTTCAAAATAAAAATTGTAATTAATTACTATCTAATTTTTTCTAGAAGATATGCCTATTACTTAAAAAATAAAAAAACTCATGGTGAAACAGATGTTAATACATATTGACTTTAAAAAATATGGATAATCATTTAATCTAAAACATATAGAATAATATAACTAAGGCATATATTGTTATAATTCCAAGACTAATTCATAATAATACAATAACAATCAATAATTAAAAATAATACATTAAATACTCATATATAATTGATAAAAATAACAAGATAATACACATATCGAGTGCTCACTTCAAATACATAAAATAAAAATAAAACAATACAAAACTTCAATACTTCTAGTCAAGTTGTTATGTACAAGCCTACGGCACCAAACTTGGAGAAAAAGAGTAATGCCTCTTCAATATCTTTGTGAGAATATTAACCGAAAATTCCATTGTCTGAATTTATATTATAATAATAGTCACAACCTTAATAGTATCTTTGAGAAAGAAATAATCTACCACAATACTTTAATTACTCATGAAATATTAGATTGAATATTATATATCACTATTTGATTATTATAATAAATAATAGTGGAAAGAAAGAATTAATACCTAATTACTTTGATTAGATGTCACATCTAATCTAACAAGTAACTATCATTATTACTCTGAGCAGGAACTCTACACTTGATCTCGAAATATCTAACTATCTCATACTTTTCCATGAGATGAGATTGTTAGGAAAAAAAGTACAAAATATTATCAAATACCTCATTTATAATTAATTAAAGCAATTGAGAAAATACATATGGTTTCTCACATCAAATACATAAAATAAAAATAGAATAATAAAAAACATTAATACCATTAATCAAGTTGATGTGTATAACCCTACGACACCAAACTTTGAGGAAAAAAAAAAGTTAAGCTTTTTTCTATAATTTTGTCTTAATTTATATTGTAATAATAATCATAACATTAATATTCTCCCTGAGAAAGAAACAATCTACCTTTATACTTTGACTGCTTGAGAAATACTAGATTGAATATTATACATTTCACTATCTTATTATCATAATAAAGGATATAGTAGAAGAGAAAATTCATGCAAAATCACCTCGAGCAGATATCATATCCAAAATATTTCATAAGTAATTATAATTACAGCTCTAAACTTGAGCTCTGCATTACATCTCAAAATATCTAACTGTCTCATACTTTTTTATGAGATAAAATTCTCAACAAGAAAAATACAAATTCATACCAAGATGTGTCAAATGGGTTGTGACGTGCCGGCATGACCCAATTTTTCTAGGCCCAATCGGGCTACTGTATCGGCAAATAAAATCTCGTGCCGTGCTAGGCATAGTTAAAATCCTATCCCTTGTCAAGCAGGGCACGGTATGAATTCCACCAGCCTAGCACAGCACAGTAGGCATGATCTTGTCATGCGTAAAAAAATAGAGGCCGACCAATTAAAATTGGCCACATGGTCATATTTTTAAAAATAATGGACCGCCTCGTAAATAGACAGTTGAATTTTAAAAAAACTAAACCACCCAGATTGACCGCCCGACGGGAATCTCATCGGGCGGTCACCTGTACTGGTTTACCATGCCATTGGGACAAGCACACAAATCGTGCCTGGCCCGGCACGAGGCACGGTTCATGCCGGCCCAACACGGCATGAACCTTGCTAAGGGGCATCCTGGCCCGACCCAAGCATGCTTCCAGACCTTACTGTATCATGCAAAGCACTACTGAACCGAGTCAGGTGCCAACTCGTGGCCGGGCTGCCCGACCCATTTGACACCTCTATCCACACCTAATAACTAGATAACTACAAGTGTGCATTATATTTAAAAGAGATCCAGAGTGATATATTTTTGATATACAAGTGTGCATTATAGAGACTTTTTCATATATTTTTGATATACAATATCTTGTCATATACCTCATCTCAGCATACGTTAAGATGATTATGCCCTATCTAACTATAGTAACTGTATATCATATACCTGAATTAATCATTCTTAGATAATTAATATTCATTATAATTCTCTTATAAATTATATATACGACCGAATGATCAAATCAGATTTAAAATTAATATAAGAAGTAATAGGAATATACATTAGAGCACAACTAAAAAGATTAAACCTCTTCAACAATTATATTTCTCCATGTTGATTTCATCAAAAAACTAAACTAAACTAAACTAAACTAAACCCAAAATATTTATCAAACCAAATTAGAGTTTAATCTTTCTTTTAAGACAATAAACTACTAAAGCCTAAATTAGGGTTTCTGCTCAAAAAAGAAAATGCCACCATCGTCAACTAACCATCATCTGTCTATCACCTATCCATTGCATGATCATTGCATTTCACAGCACATATGTGGCACCTACTACTATGCCTACAGCCATGCATGCTGCCAAGCCTGCCACCATGCCTACCACCATGTGTTTGATGCACTTACATTTTTCTACCATCACCAAAGTTCCTACAATATAATTCCTCTATCATCGACACAATTGGAGACGACAACCACTTCTACCACCATGCATATGCTAAGGTTTATTTTTCTATGATATGTTTTGATACAATAATATAATTCTAAGATAACAAATCATAATAATACAATAATACATAATAACCTGAAATTATATAACAAATACACATATATAATGAATAAAATTAATTAGGATGGTCCACAAACTAAATTCACCCATCAAATATATAAAATAAAAATAAAGCAATGAAAAACTATATCATATATCAAAGAAGAAAGAAATATGATTGAAATTTCTCTTAAAGCATTGTATATTATGCAATGAAATAAAATAAATAAGAAAAAAAACTAATATAACTGAATTATTCTCTCAAACTAGAGCATATATATTTGTAACAAGCATAAAAAAAAAGAAATAATTTGAATTCCTCTTAAAATCTTAAAAAAGATATTTGCAAATTATTTTTAATAAGCACAAAGTGATCACCTAATGTTGAATCATATCTTGAAAGCCTACCTTAATATATATTATTCGGTAGTGAGAAATTGAATTAAAAAAATAAAACATATTGACTGACTATCAAAAATAAGATTGCTGCCCTTGAAACAAAAAGAAAGTATCTCATCATGCAAGTATCGATTCTAATGAACTTACAT
Organism: Sapria himalayana; assembly: GCA_029783825.1. NCBI lineage: Eukaryota > Viridiplantae > Streptophyta > Magnoliopsida > Malpighiales > Rafflesiaceae > Sapria > Sapria himalayana. Next base: position 8,812,722 of record JAREIK010000088.1, on the reverse strand, counting down.
ATAATTGATATGATGACCTTATACTTTATCCCTACATTCATGACTCAACCAAGAAACAACTATCATATGAGTGTTAGACGAGAATCATTAGAGAATATTATATTCAAAATAAAATATTTCGTATTATTTTCAATAATTCTTTTATTAAAAGAGTAATTATTAATATGTTTATTAGAACTATTAAAAATAAACTATTAAGTAAGCCTTTTTTATATTAGGTATATATGTCACATAATTAATCTGATAGTATAAACGAAAATAAAAATTATTTATCTCACATTAGAAAAAATAAAAAATTCACAAATATACTTTAAGATGCAGAGCAGAAAAAGGGGTTTAGCAATCTCTTTTGTCAGTGGGCCTAAAAAGAAAAATATTCTAATGAATATAAAATATCATTTGAATTATACCAACTTGATATTTGAGTGATATGTTAACTACTAAAATGTGTTATCCAACTATATCAATAATAAGAGTGACAAAATTAGTATTGAGGATTATAAATGAGATGCAAGAAATTCGTATATATAATTCATGAAAATTTTTTATAATAAGATGAACATATATACATCAGTGTACTCTTACCACTTGTATTACACTTAGGTATATATATAATATTAGTAATATAGTTAGCAAGTATATAGGTTACCTTATATTTAGTGATATGACTGTTAAGATGAAAACTAAATATTTAAAATATTAGTCCTCTATTTCATATTACGATACTAAGTATGGTAATTATATCTAGACTCAGAGTATGAATATTAACACAATTATCAGAGATGAAGACTTCTACATTTAGTTAGTTTGAAGCAAACAATGGGATGATCTATTAAATATGAGCGAGATATCTCGATACTTAGATATCAATTACTAATTTATCCTATCATATGATTATAATAAAAATTTGAATATTTTGCACTGGAGGAAATAATATGGATATATGTATCATGTTCTAAGATAACATGTGATCCACTATCTCTTCATGTCAAATAGAAGATCGAAGACTTTTTTTTGACAACCAATATTATTTCAGATAATAGATAAAGACTACAATCATATATTATAAATATACTTGCATGCATGATACATTAAGGAATAAAAAAATTTGAGATTGATGATTCTAGATAATATTTAAGAGATGATGGCAGATTATAATTTATGGGACACGAAGATTGAACATATTTAAATAACTAATAGTGATACATTCAAACGTAAACATGATTATAAAAATCTGCAATTGCATCTACACAACCTATGTTGCACGGATACGCCTAGGAACTGCCGTGTCGCCGTGTCCGACCCGTGTCGCCGTGTCCGACACGGGTCAGATACGCGTTCGATACGCCATGTGGCGTATCGGATACGCGTCAGAGACATATCCGACACATTGTTCGGAAACAGTCGTCGTTAACAACAGACGCGTTGTTTACCTACAGAGGCGTCGTTTACCAACTGACGTATTTTTACGATTCTAACGCGTCGGAAATATACTATATATTAACTATTACTCCTACATCTCCAACAAATTAAGGAGCACACCGCCGACAGTGAGTTGCCGACAAGCCGATTGCAAGAAATAGTTGTCAATTGTCATTGCGTCAAACGGGGAGGGGAGGAGCACACCGCCGAGGCGTTGACAATACCTAATGTAACCTAATTCTATAAAGGGAAGGGGGAGGGTTTGGAATCTGTATCGGGAGGGGGGGTTTTGGAATCTGTACCGGGAGGGGGGAGAGTTCGAAAATCGAAACTGTAAAGGGAGGGTGGTGGGGGGGGGGGGGGGGGTGTTAGAGGGTTTAAATTTTTTTTACATTATTTTAAAATACAGAATTTTAAATTATTTTAAAATACAGAATTTTAAATTATTTTAAAATACCTAATATATATAATTAATAATTTTTTTTTTATTTTTATTTTTTTTATCATGACGTATCCTAGTCGTATCCGTATCCTAGTTTTTTAGAATTTGCCGTGTTCCCGTATCCTGCCGTGTCATATCTTCGTGTCCGTATCCGTGTAACATAGTACACAACCATACCATATATACTAATTGATGACTCATGTAATTTTTGATTTTTTTTATATGATATCATATTATCATTGTTTATTTTATGCCTATTGGTAATATCGTAGTTATTATGCACGTAATCTTATTAGTTATATTTCATCATATATTATATGTGTATATATAATATTCAACTTTTGATTATGGAATAAAATAAGTTTTGGGAGATTTGTGTTTTGGCGCAAATACAAAATATTTAATTTTTGAAGTACCAAACTTTTCATAATTAAAATAAAGTACACCAGATTCTAAAATAATTATGTTTTGGTGTACTAAAATTCATCAATCCGATCGTATCCTCTGAAATTTTTTTAAAAAAATAAAATTTATTAATTGAAAATCTAATAATAGAAAGTAAGAAACCACATAATTACCAAGAAATAAACATCAGTGGGAATGGAACTCACCCACTCCACGTGTAAAATCTGCAACAAACAAATCAGTCATAGCTTTATCATACGTATACCTAATCAAAATATTTATATACAAAAATAAAATAAATAATATACATATATAAATATAACACACACACACAAACATGTATATACATACATACATACATACATATATATATATATATATATATATATATATATATATAATTATAGTAAAATTATCGATACAGACATATGTATACACATATAAACATGCATAGACACACGCACAAACACGCATATATATATATATATATATATATATATAATATTTATATATATAGAGGTATACATATATTAGTCAATTTATATATGTTTATATATCTACATATATTAATGTATATTTATGTGTGTAATATTTATTTTATTTTTGTATATAAATATTTTGATTTGTTACACTTATGATAAAAGCCTTGTGACCTATTGGTTTGTTGTGATTTTTTTAGGTTGAATACATGAATTCGATTCAGATCGATGTCCATTCTATTAAACTGTGCAATATTTTTCATAAGTTTTCCAATTAATACATTTTTATTTTTTTTAATTTTGAAAGATAAAATCGGGCAAATAAATTTTAGCATACCAAAACTCAACTATTTTAGAAAATAGTGCACTTTTTTTAATTATGAAAAATTTAGTATATCAAAAATTAAATATTTTGCATTTGTTACACCATGAATTCTTTTAAAATACAAATCTCCCATGAATTTTTTTATTAAACACTTTTATTTTTTATTAGAGGTGAATGTTATTTTTTTTAATTATTTATTTTATTTTAATTCATTTAAATGTAATATTATCAATAAATAATAAAACACAAAATTAAAATTCTAAAACATTTTAATTAGATTTCTACAAAAATAAACCAACATGATATGGCACGAATTAGCACGACTCAACACTGCAACGGGTTAAACATGTTGTCCCAAGCATACTAAGTTGGCTCTCATGATATTTCAATACCTAATGAGGGTACAATTATTTTTCATCAAATACTAATATGCCTATATTAAGTGTAACATTATCATTTTTTTAGCATAAGTCATTTTTTTTGAGCTTAGAAAGAGTAAGAATTCATAAGATATATTGGACTCATTACATTTCATTACTTCTTAATTGTCCCACTTGGACATCCAGCTAAGAAAGAGAGTAACAAGTTTGTTATATCTAAACTTATTGATACACATAAAGATAACACTCATATGGAGTCATCATAATTACTAACAAGAAACAAAATTTCTTTCGAGTCCGAACAACATAGTAGTTCATGAGTCCACTCCATTTCAGGCTCATGATAAACATGAGACTAAGAAACTTAATCACACATGACTTAGATTCTATACTAAGAAGGAAAGATACATACAACCTACTTAAACTTAAAACGAGTCTACCAAAAAGTCATATGATCATGTAGTCAGTCATTCTAATTTTAACCTTTAGATCACACTTCGAAAATGACATGGAAATTATACTTTCCACTTAATCTCATGTGTATTATTGTACACATATTTGTTTCTCTTCTTTTATTTATTTTAATATTTGTCTTGATAGAAATAGAATATATAAATCTCTTAATATATTAATTCACAAAGGCTTCAGGTCGTTCTGGAAGAATCAGATATCTAACACTAGAATATGAATTGAGAATTATTACAATGCCCTGCAAGAGTATCTATTGTTGCTTGTAGATGGGTTTTTACAAAGAAGACATATACAGATGTTAAGATGGATTATCTTAAGGCATGGCTAAAAGTGAAGATGTTCATTCAAATATTTAGTATGAATTACTAGGATATCTTCAATTCAATGACCAACAAGATATCCATAATGATTCTTATTTCACTAGAGGTATTTCATAAATAAAAATAGTCTAGCTAAAATTAAAAAATGCTTTTGTTCACGATGATCATGGAGAGGTTTATATGAAGCAACTATATGAGTTATACGAGTAACATAACAAAACATAATATGTAGATTTCAGAGAATATTATATGACTTGAAATAATCACTGAAAAAATATTTTGTAAAATTTTTACAAATAATCACTTATTTCGGGTTATAAAGGAGGTATGTGTATGACACCTTTACAGACATTAGCCTCTTGGGTTGTGCTTAATCAGACACTCCTATTTATTCAAGTACAAATTTCTTATTTGATATGACTCATTTAATTATATTTACTATTTATTAGAGAATTATAAAAAAAAATTAAATATTAAAATATTATCAAAATGTATTTAACTTATGTAATCATAACAATTAATTTTTTCTTAGATTCTTTTCGATATATTCACTTGGATAAAACTTTTCATATATTAAAGTATTGAAAAAAATCTCTCTATGATCTGTGATCACTTTGTATGATTATAAATACTTATAATTAGAAAGACATGTAAATTCCAATTAGGCACTACATTGCTTCAACAGGATGTCTATCATATATTTTATCTATTTCTTAGAAGTAATTTTATTTCATCAAAAAATAAGAATAGATAATTATTTCGTGATGTGGTGGGGAGATAAAATTTAGCGTGATAATGATCATTATTTTTGAGATATTTTATTTCTGACACCTAGTTGCAAAGATCGGATATTGAATTTCTTCTTCCATTATACTTTATTGTAACAGTCAAATTTAAGACAAAAAATCTCTAATTTAATATATCACGAGCATACTAAGCATGAAGAGGTAAATTATTTATTTTTTAGAGAAAATATACAAAATGAGTCCATTATAATAACTTATATATAGATAGTAAACCAACTAGCGAACATCTTCATCAAGTCCTTGAAATAGATTTGACTTATTTTTTTTCTTCCTAACTTAGTATTTGAACCTCTATGCACTAGCTTAAAAGAAAATATTGAAGTTTATTATTTTATTATATTTATTTTTTTCTCTTTGTATTATGGATACGAGCACCAAATTTATGAAATATCTCAATTCGACTAGCACTTCATATAAGGGCTAACTTACACACAATTAAAACAAACATTAATTTTAACATAGTTCATTAGCCGTTCAAAACAACTAGCTACATCCACCAAAAAAAACATAGCTACATCAAAGGATAATCGAATCACATATCAATCTGAATTAGTACCATATAAACTTATAAACAAGGTGATTAAGAAATTGACAAACAAAGAGAGAAATAAGTGTGGATAACTTATAGTATTCTCTTGAAAAATATTAGAATAATCAAAAGAAGAGAATATCATAAGCTTCCCAATGAAAAATCATGCAAATGAACCTTTAGCAGATCAAATATCTTTTTATGAGTGTGATTTGGTTGTTCTTTCATAGAAATATGTCAAAAAATAGCAAGGACAGATAAGCATAATGGTCCAATAAAGAATGCCTATAATAAATACATAAAAGAAATTTCAGTAGAGAAAGTTGCACAACCAATTTTATTGCACTATATTTCCTCATTAATAACCAACAGATAAAGTCAAATAAAATTATTATTCATTCAAGTCATCAAGATCCAACAAATAAAATTAACTTTAGCAATAGCCGGAAGCTTAAGCATTGGAATGGAAGAGAACACCATAAACATTTATTCATTACTTATTGCATCCATGAATATTGCCATGGGTTCACGTTCAACACCAACTACATTAGCTATAATTTCTAGGGAAACATCTGGTTGCTTGTTATCTGAATTAGGAATCTTTTTTAAAGAAAAACTAGGAAGCTTAAAAGTATTAGAAGCAACGGGTTACACATCCTCATTTTCTTCTATTGTAATAGGAATTACATCTTCTTAGCTTCTGAGCAGTAAGTAACTCAATCATAATACATATTTTTAATATATTCAATAAGAGATCAAAATGAATAATATTACATTCTTCCAAAATAAGTAATACAATACTCTATAAAGAAAAAATTTGAACTAAATGTTTATTCTCTATACTATTTAGAAAATATTACAATGTTATAATAATTAGAGTCACATTTTAGATCTAATATTAGTATATAACTTACATTTACTAAATTTTTTAGAGGCTTACTGCATCTGGAGGCAAGAATTTCAAAGGATGATAATATAAACCCAAAAATTTTCTTAATCAGGTCATCGTATGGTGGATCAAATACTATCTTTAATATTTCACAAATACAAACAACAATAAATATTTTTACAAGCAACAATATATATTTTCATAGATATAAAAATTTATCTGATATCAATAATATTTTAATTAGAGCAAGTATATTTTGCATTGGTCTTATATAAAATTGATTAACATTTCTTAGAAATTTATTCAACATAGTCAATAATATAAAATACATTTTCTATAGCATATGATATAGTAGCAAAATACCCTATAACTTGAATTATCTTCTGTTTAAATTGTGCATCCATAAACCAATTGAAGCCCTAACTTGAAGAAAAATCAAATCAAAAACCCAAAAATCAAAGTCTATAGCCACGATTTAGGTTGCTCCAAATCCTAATTAGAGATCTTTGAATATTGAACTCTAATCCAACAGGAATTTCAAATCTTCTACCCTGAATTAAGGTTTTGAGTGTAAAAATAACTATTTTAAAGTTCAAAACCTTAATTTTTAGGGTTTTAGAATCTTCAAATTAGAGATCTTTGTAGATGTAAAATTGAATTAATGTTTGATTTATTGACTTCAAACCCCTAAAATGAAAAGAAAAAAGTATTACTAAGAGAAAAGTAGAAAAGCATTCTCACTTTACTAAATTGGAGGTGTTTTTGATTTTTTTTTGCCGAATTGTAGCTAAAATCAAACAAATCAAAGTGCACCTAAGGGTTTAGCATGCCAAAATATGCATATGTCACATGCAAGAGGCATGCGACAAATTCTATTTTTTTTATTATTCTTTTTTATTGCACACATTGGATGTGCGACAATAGGAGTAGCACATATATTGTTCAACTCAACTCTCTAGAGTTTACATTCTTAGTTACACTCTCTTTCCTAGGTTTAACTCTCCCAAGTATTAGCTTTAATATCATGTTACAAATAAATATGAAAATAAAAATAATATAATAACAAAAATTAACAATATAATATAACTTAAAACAACACGAGTCAACTTGTACAATAGTATTACAACTCTCATTAAAAGACACATAAAAGCCTTTTATACAAAAAACAAAATTATTAGGACAACCCATAAAAGACACATAAAAGATATAGTGAATTGAATGCTATTATCAGACAAAAAACCTAACTAAAAAATAATAAATAAAAAATATCATAATTTAATAAATTATTTTATTTGTCTTTATTTTATAAATCAAAACACTCGACATATGAAATGTCCAAATACAAATTATTGTTTATTTATAAGCTTCTCTATTACACATTTATTTGTTTGAAGCATTATAAATTCTAGGTTTTCATTTTATACTTAAGGCAATCACACCATAAATATGAAAATGAGGAACAGTGTGGGCCTGTAACAGCACAAACCCACGTATGTGGAACGTGCACAATAAGTGTGCACGTAACATTTACAATAATATAAATCTACTATTGGCATCAATGTGTAGAAATAAAGAAATATTGTGTGCTAAAAATAGTATCAAGTGAGCCAAATGACCAAGACAGGATACAAGGCACGTCATGATTTAGTCGTGCCTGGCAAGACACGATTCAAATGTTCTTGGAAAGGAAAAATTCAACCATGGTTGATATATCATGGCACTATTTTTGAATCGTGCTGAGACTATAGTCATGCCGGTCCATGGTACAACTCGTGTTGTGCCGAGCCGATGTCAAATGTACCTCATGTTGGGCCTTGCATGGCCCACATGCCTGGCATGGTGGCACGACTAGTTGCCATAATTTTTTTTATGACAAAAAACAATCAATTGTTAATAGCTACTTGTAAGTCTACTGACTTCTTTATAGATATTAACACCAAAATATCTATAAAGAGTTATATTGATATTAAGTCTAAAAAGTAGATGTTGCTTTATAGTACATATGATTTTTTCACTTGATAGATTGGATTAATATTTATCATTTCTTGCAATTGCAAGAATGCAAATTGGTTAGCAAAAGCATTAATCTTAGTTTCCATCACTAATAATTTAACCATCACAAATATTCCAGCTTATCTCATTCAATTATCTTTGTTGATTTGAATTTGGATCTCAGATTAGTTGTTCATTGATATTAGCATTGAATAGCCTTACATGGTTCGGTGAACAATGAGTTATTAGATAGCTTATTCTGTACCCCTAGTTATTGCCATTACAATTATTATTTTCTATGTTTTCTCACTCATCTCATTTTCTAAATATGTTTTTTCATGATCTTTCAATTTCTAGGTCCATAGGTATTGGTTCAAACTCAAATTTGCAACATATAAGATGTGATGCTGTATATGTAATTTATTTTTTGATAATCTGTTTGCATAACCAAATATTTCTATTTCTGTTTTAATATTTTCATGTAAGTGGAGGAAAAAAAATATCAAGAGGTCGGGGATGCAGCAATACCACGATAACAGAGGTCTCACTGACCGATCAGGAGGCCAAAATTTTTGGAGCAGAGTCTAACCCGTCTCATGATCCGACTCGCTCCGGTTAAATTAACCGAAGAGTTTTTTTTTATAAAATGTTTGTAATTTAAATTTCGGGTGGTTATTTTTTAGACCCGGGGAACTGTTCATCATCTCTCTCTTCTCCCTGTGCGATTTATCACGATTGTTCTGTGCTGCATACTGTAAGACTGTTTTGGTTGTTTTAATTTGTAACGCATAACCATTTTCTGATGGATGTAGCTAGTCGTACTGAGTGACTAGTGAACCATATTATTTTCTGTGTTTATTTCTTGTTTTTTGATTCTGCCATGGTTGGTTGCTGGATTGGATATATATTGTTTGTTTTCTGTTGTTTCTGTTGTTTCTGTTATTTCTGTATCTTAATATCACTACCGTGGAAGCAAAATTACCCAATATGTGGTAACTACAAAAAAAAATAGAACACAAATATAAAACAAGTATTAAACAATAAAAAGTATCCAATCAACTAAAAAGTTAGCTATTATTTTTTATAAATAATTATGCCAATTCAAGTTGATCAATAAAAATAAAATAACATTTGACAAAGATGTTAAATGCTTATTACGTCTTTATTATAGTATCAAAACTTATTGTATGTTACAACCACAAAAAGTTAGTTGGGCGATTAATTTCATTCAATGGTGATCTAGAAATATACAGGTAATACAAGCAGTAAAATAAATGTAAATCTAAATATTAAACTAATTGTATGACCATTTTGACTAAGCAATGGTGAACTAACTACTGCTCAAGTTAAAGAAAATAAAGTTGAATCTAGGATAGAATCTTAGACTCTAAGACTTGATTACTTTCTTAAGTATGATAATATTTCTTTAATATTGAGATAATATTATGTTCGATTATTAGATGAAAGATAGATAGATGTAAATTTGTCCCTTTGTTCCCTTGACATATGGGGTGATTATCAATCTTAAATTTTCACTACCAAGGTTTATCTCATTATAATTGTGAATTCAATAATTTACCATTGAAACTATGCTTACTCTGTTCATGGATAATCAACACTTTTATTCCTTTTATACAATATATTAATTGATTTTAACTACTATTTCAAATATACATTTCTATTATTTGACCTCAATGATCATAATAAATGTGAAATGATATAATAATATTTACATTTGAGCTTTCGACTTCAAAGGTGTCATCTATGTTGCACGGATACGCCTAGAAACTGCCGTGTCGCCGTGTCCGACCCCTGTCGGCATGTCCACGTCTCCGACACGTGGACACGGGTCGGATACGCGTCAGAGACATATCCGACGTGTTGTTCGGAAACAGTCATCGTTAACAACAGACGCGTCGTTTACCTACAGACGCGTCGTTTACCAACTGACGTGTTTTTACGATTCTAACGCGTTGGAAATACACTATATATTAACTATTACTCCTACATCTACAACAAATTGAGGAGCACACCGGCGACAGTGAGTTGCCGACAATCTGATTGCGAGAAATAGTTGTCAATTGTCATTGTGTCAAACGGGGAGGGGAGGAGCACACCGCCGAGGCGCCGACAATACCTAAGGTAACCTAATTCTATAAAGGGAATGAGGGGTTTTGGAATCTATATCGGGAGGGGGGGGGGGGTGTTAGAGGGTTTAAATTTTTTTTACATTATTTTAAAATACAGTATTTTAAATTATTTTAAAATACCTAATATTTATAATTAATTATTTTTTTTTTAATTTTATTTTTTTTATCATGACGTATCCTAGTCGTATCCGTATCCTAGTTTTTTAGAATTTTCCGTGTCCCCGTATCCTGCCGTGTCGTATCTCCGTGTTCGTATCCGTGTCCGTGCAACATAGGGTGTCATACTCATATGAATTAATATACATCTTCTATTAAGTTCACCTATATAAATCATACATAATAAAATAATTCACGTGATTATTACTACCTTACAAAACAACTCAATTTATGTAGGTCTTGTAATATATATATATATATGTATGTGTGTATATATATATATATATGTATGTGTGTATATATATATATATGTATGTGTGTATATATATATATATATATGTATGTGTGTATATATATATATATATATGTATGTGTGTGTGTATATATATATATATATATATATATATATATGTCATTATTGATCATATTAAATACATGACCCTCACATTATGATAAAATTTATAAGTCATGCATTCTACATAACTCCACATCATTTAAAGATTAATTCTTCTAAAATATACATAATAAAATAATCATAGATTTATTTGTGCTTTTGATTTTATGAGCATCATACTTGCATCAATTAAATTCATAAAAATTTAGAATTTTCACATATTAATTCATCTCATAGGATAAGAGTAGAAATGCTATCATTTCCTTCAGGATAGAATCTCATGAGTGTCACCATATGCCAAAGAAAATATGCATAAATCTATATTAGAGTAGAACCATAAATCTCTATTTTAATTAATATTTATTACATCAATATTCTAGACATAAAATTTCAATAATAAAATATTATATAAACACAATCATTATACACATATATTTAAACTAATTCTAAATTTTTATTTAACCTAACATTGATAACGAATGTGCATGAGATGTTGGGTACTTCATCAGATTGAGGATTTGTAATGACAACCGACATAAGGACATGGGCCTCAATTCTTGCTGTCAATCATTTTTTGCTTACATTCAACTTTAATTTATACCTAATTAGGGGTAGGAAATTGTGCTGCCTTTAGAGGTGTCAAATGAGCGGGCCAGGCCAGCCCATTTTTCCCAGGGCCACCCGGGCTCACGTGCCTTGCAGGCATGGCATATTAATTTAGAGTGCAGGCTCGACATGGACCTATGGCCCGAAATCAATCTGGGTTCATGTCAGGTCGGGTCGAGTTTACTCGGGTCAGGTCAGGTCAGGTCGGGATAAATTTAGGTTAAATTTTATTTTAAAAATTAGGGTTTGAGAATCCATGGCGACATGCAGTCACCCAGCAAGGCCTGCCGATCCATCGCCCATCGGGCGACGCTGCGTTGTCCCCCGCCGGGCATCATTTCGTCTGTCATCGGGCATTATTTCGTCGACCGTCGGGCATCATTTTGTAGGAAGTCAAGCGCGTCACCCTTGTCGTGCACACGTAGCAAGAACCAAGCTAGTGCTAGGCAAGGAAAGCAGGCCGTGCAGGGCCGAAGACGCTCAGCCCGACACGGCCGAATCAAGTTAACCCGACTCATTTGACACCTCTAGCTACCTTAGAGTTTACATGTTCTTTGCCACAAGTTCCAAATTTACTTCTCTTTTTTTTGCAAAAATCTCTATTTCATTTTTATATCATTAGGGTTCAATCAAGTTGTTACGTGACATTTCAAGATAGATGTCATGGATTTAGATTGAGATTGTGACTATGTTAATTTTTTGAACCCACTCAAGAGCACAAAGTTGTGATAGTAAAAAATATCACAATCAAGATAATTTTTATCTCGAACATAATTGAGACAAGAAAAAATATCACTACTAAAAAATTTTTTTTCTAGAATACATAGTCACAAGGAGGACAAGGAATACCGCAACTAAGAAAATTACTCTTTATAGAATATAATTATAAAAATAAGAATGTTGTGACTAGATAATTTTTTTCTCTAGACCATATAATCACGAAAACAAAAGGAATACCATAAACAAGAAAATTACTCTCTAAAGTACATGATCATGGAAGCAAGAATGTCTCGACTAGAAATAATAGAAATAGTCACGGTGTATTATTTTTTCCTCTCTATAACACAGTCATGGTGGAAAAGTTCATCACAAATAAAAATCATATGATATTGTACAATTTTGACCCTATAACAAATGTATAATGATGTTGGAAAAAAGTCATGACTTCTTATATCAATTTTATACTTGATTGTCACAAATTAAAAATAATATCACAACGAAAATTATGTTTTAGAACTAATACAACAGTAACTCTAAGATAATATTGCAATCATGATAAATATATTGCACAACAAAAAATTATAATAACCAAATTTTAGAATTGTGCCAACTGTTAGACAAAGATTGTTACAATTCTTTTTTAGAGTCACAATCAAGAAAAACTAATGTAGCTTCTCTACAAGCATGTGTTTGTGTAGAAAAATCATAACATTTAGAAATGTCACGACTTTCCTTAATTGTCTTGCCCTATGTTGCACGGACACGGATACGGACACGCGGATACGACACGGCAAGATACGGGGACACGGCAAATTTCAAAAAACTAGGATACGGATACGGCTAGGACACGGCATGAAAAAAAAATTAAATATAAATATTTAACATTAACAGAAATTTAAATAAATAAATAAAATGCTCAAACTTTATTTTTACAAACATTCAAACACAAACATAAGAAATATTAAAACAAAAGATTCGCATTTTCTTATGAATCAAACAAAATAGCTTCCAGTTCAGGTTCATCAAGAGAAAGATCTGCAATCTCGAGAATTCAAGCATTTTCAATATCCATTGATTCAAAACCATCACCTCCAATGTCCCACATTTTAGATTCGCCTTCATTATAGTTTGGAGATCTCCTTGACAGAAGTCGAAGATTGTTATGGATATAAACTAAGTCTTCAGCTCTTTGTGGTGTCAACTTGTTTCTCTTCATGGAGTGAATAAAATTATAAGTGCTCCAATTTCTTTCACAACATGAGGATGAACAAGGTTGTCCTAACAATTTTAATGCAATAGATTGAAGCATCGGTGCAGCAGTTCCATGAACAACCCACCATTTAATAGGACTCATATATCACCTGTCTTTTATGGAATCACTACTAGAAAAATCTTCAAAAAATACCGAAAATATAGCATACTCGTCATTTGCTCTTCTCCTTTCACCTTCATTAGAAAAATATCTCTCAAAACATTTTTTTCTTTCTCTTACTATTTCTAAATCTCGATGTGGTGGAACACGATCACCGGACTCTGCAAGCCATTGTTGACTATAATACCTGCAAGTTATGTTATAACATTAGTTATAAAATATTAAAAATCATAGAATATCATTTATATTAAAATTATCATAATCTATAATTTAAACTCGTAAGATTACCTTGGATTTAATGAATGAGCAAGAGAATGTAAAGGTGTGTGGCTTTTATTCCATCTTTCCACCAGGATATCATTCACAATATAAAAAAACCTATAGGTTAAAATACATAACAAATCATATAAGTTCAATTATAATTAAAACTTAAACTTTCAATCAAAATAATAAAAATTAAAAATTAAATTAAAAGTATACCTTGAATTATCTGTGGGGCTTTTATGTTCTTTCTTAAAAATAGCTTCCTTCACTTTTTCGATCATAGAATCCCACCACTCATAAATATTGTGAAGGCAAGGTTTATCAGTGTCAGCTAATCGAAACATCTCATAAATAGGAGTTGTAAAACTGAGGATATAATCTACATTCATCCAAAAGTCTTCATTTAGGATTTTATCCTTTACTTCTTTAGCTTTCACTAAATCATCATCTTTATACATTTCCCATTCTTCACTTATCACTAATTGCTCCAAACCTCTTTTTATTGTTTTAAATCGTTTAATCATAACAATAGTTGAAGCAAACCGTGTATCGGCCACTGAAAGTAACTTCAGCTTGCAATGATTATTAAACATTGATAATCTCATTGCATGATTCATAATGAAATTCTTGATAAAAAAAATATCACTTGATACTTGAGCGATCCAACCACACTGTTCCATCATATCATCATATTTTGAGTTTGTTGGTGCACAAATATTCTTCAAAGCAAGATTAAGAGTATGAACCACACACGGGGTCCAAAAGATATGCCGAAATTTTGATTCCACAATGTATCCTGCTGCTTTGCAAGCTGCAGCATTATCAGTTATAACTTGAACTACCTTTTGTGGATCAATCTCTTGTATAGCATTAATCAATAAATCAGCTATAAAATGTTTGTCCTTAATCTCTCCTTCGCAGTTTATTGCTTTCAAAAACATTGGTCCACTTTCTGAGACTGCCATGATATTAATAAGTGGTCTTCTTTGAGCATCTGACCATCCATCACTACAAATGCTCACTCATTTCTCATTCTAAGTCTTCTTGAATGGTTCTAATAGATTATCAATATTATTCTTCTCCTTCTGCAATAATGTTGTTCTTAATGTATTATAGCTTGGTGGGACATAACCTGGTAGTTGACTTGCACTTTTAAAGGCACGTGCATAATAAGGATTTCTAGCTAATTGAAAAGACAACCCTCCAGAATAAAACAGCCTAGCTATCTCACTGTCAACTAATTCACGTGCACCAATTTTGAATGCATTTTCAATTGATCCCATAGTTCCCTTTCTCTTTTTTAGATCAATAGGATTAGCACTAGAAGAGGAATTCTCAAAAAAAGAATCAGCAATACTTAATGTGGGTAAAGAAACTAACTTAGGATTAGATTTTTTCATTCTCTGTTCAGATTCCTCCACCATCCTTCGCATCTCAATCAAATTTTGATTTGTTACTTTAGTACATGATGCAATCCCAGCCCCTTTAATTTTTAACAAGTGAGCCTCGACTCTATAATATGATCCTCTATATATTTGTCTACAAAAATTACATTGAAAAGTAACATTTCCTCCCCCTTTTCCTTTATCTAAATTTGCATCTTTCGTGACATATTTCCATAATGGAGCATTATCATCAACATCTTGAATATTTTCTTGATTACTTGAAGGCTCAGAATTACAACTCATTTTATTATATAATTCTGCATGAAAAAAAAATTATGCATTTTAAATAATCTATATTAATTCAAAATTAATTTAATCTTATTTTTTTTTCTCCATCAATAATTTATTACATTTTTCATTATATTTTTATTATTTTCATAAAATAATAATTTATTTTAAATAAATTATATAACAAAAACTATTATACTTACATATTATATATTACTAAATATTACAATTACATAATACATACTAACAACTTAACAAGAGTATTCATATTTAAATATTCCATATTTTAATATTGCATATTTATTATTATTCCTAAAATTATGTATTTAAAATTAAAATAAATTATTTATTTATTATATTTTGTATATATATTATACAAACAATAATAATTAAAATATAAAAAAAATATATTTAAGCCCTCTAACCCCTGCCCCCTCCCGTTACAGCTTCTAACTCCCTCTAACATATATTTTAAATACCGTATTTTAAAATAATTTAAAATTCAGTATTTTAAAATAATTTAAAATTCTGTTTTTTAAAATAATTTAAAATAAAATTAAACCTCTAAAATTCTGTTTTTTATTTTAAATACCTTTAAAATAAAATACAGTATTTTAATCTTTCCCCCCCTCCCCCGCACAGAAACTTCCCCCCCTCCCCCGCACAGAAACTTCCCCCCCTCCCCCGCACAAAAACTTTCCCCCCCTCTCCCATACAGAAACTTTCCCCCCCTCCCGAAAACCCCTTTCCCACCCCTCCCTCCCGAAAATCCCTCCCGAAACCCCCCCACCGAACCCCCCTCCCGAAACCCCCCCCCCTCCCGATTTTCAATTTTCGAACTCTCCCCCTCCCGATTTTTTGATTTTCGAACTCTCCGTTCCAGATATAGATTTAAATCCTTACCTTAGGTATAGTCGGCGGATCGGCGGCGTGCTCCTCACTGTCGGCGGTGTGCTCCTCAATTCGATGGAGATGTAAGAGTAATTCTTAATAAATGGGGTATTTCCGACGCGTTAGACTTCAAAAATGCTGTGGTTGGTAGAAGACGCGTTGGTAGGTAAAGACGCGTCGGGAGGTAAATGGATGTTCACCGGAAAACTCGTCGAATACGTCTCCGACGCGTATCCGATACGCCACGTGGCGTATCTCAGTCGGATTCGTTTCCGATACGCCACGTGGCGTATCGGACACGTATCCGACGCGTGTCCGACCCGTGTCCGCGTGTCCAGGTGTCCGACACGCGGACACGGTGCTTCCAAGCCGTGTCCGTGCAACACAGGTCTTGCCTTTCATCTCGGTGTTGCACCAAGTCTAGTAGTTATACTCAATTTAAATCTAATTTTACTAATATTCATCTATTTCTATAAAAATCATAATTAAGTTAAATCATCTCATTTAAATCCCATATTTACACAAATTTATTATAAAAATAATACAAAATAACCTCAAAAAATCAATACTTAGAGTGTCAAACAATAAGACTATATGTAAAAAATGTATGATAATAGAACCAAATATAACAACTAGACTCAATCTTTATAGTCTCATTAAAAAAATAAGTCATAGTAAAAAAAATAACAACCATACTCACTATTATTCTATCAATCACTTGTGAGAAAATAATGTATTCTCTTTAGGTACTACTATTAAAGTATCAAAGGAAAACAAATATTAAGATCTTAGATATCAACTTATTTTATCTTATGAAATAATCAAGAATAAAATAAATATATCAAAAAATTCTAAGAAACAAGCGTAGAGGTGCCCAATGAGTCATAGTGGCTGGCACATCCCAATTTTTTGTTGCCTAGGCGGGCCAATGTATCAGGCCTGACAAGACACAAAAAAGGTATCAACATTGTGTTGTGCTAACATGGCCAAATTTCATGTCATCCCAACACAACTAGATGGAACGACTTTATGAACTGAGCATGCTGATCATGTTAAGTCAAAGCGGTACTACCACGATACTGGCCTAGTGCCTAGCGTCTGACATAGCCGACTGGCCCAAACCAACCAAGTTCAAGTGCCATTGGTAACTTGGACAGTGGCCAAGCCACCAAGGGTCCAAAGCCCACTTGGGCAGTGTATCAATGGACTTGTGGCATGTGAGATGTTGGGCGTGGACCGTGTCCCATGGGCTGTGGGCAGTTAGTAGTGCCCAGTGTGCTATGCTGATGCAGTATGGCTACAACACTACGTTAGTGCTATTTGAATCATTTGACAAATAACATAAATTTAACGTAAATTTTGAATATCAAAATTTTAAGTAAAATTAAAATATCAAAATTTAAATGTATTTTATTGTACTTCAATATAAATTAAAATAAATATAATCAACAAGTCATAAAGACCAAGTCCATAACTAAAAAAAATATACATATATTTTATTTTCGAACATCATGACATAGGCATCTTATAACATAATAACAAAATATATATTGAAAAAAATTTTAAATAAATAAAAAAATATTTCATCAAAATAAACACACATTAAACATGATTGAGACATGACAAATAGGATAATCACAATTTAATCTATGTTTATAGTAGGGTTCAGATCATTATATTTGATTCTAAAGTTTGCTTCAAAATCATGAGTCATCATTCATCAGCAACTCTTTTACTTTATCTTGAATATTTATTCTTGGATCCTCACAATCATTTAAATATAAAAGTATTTCAATAATATATGATAACAGTCTGATTCTCTTATCTGAAATAATATTCATAGTTACAGAAAAAATAAACTTCGATGATATGCTAGATAGAAAAAAAGTCAGTATATCACATATTATTTTAGATAGTACTTGATAGGTTGATTCGGCGGATAACTCACTCAATATATCAACTCAATATATCAACTCAATATATCAAGATTTATAATATGATTATGTGATAATATGAACCATTAATCAATATCGAAGTACCAACATAACTCAGTCAAATTCGACGAATCGCAATGTCAATTGCTCATAACTAACTAAATAGAAAAGTAATTTCTAAATATAATATCCATGCCTAAATTTAGAATCTCCCAATAATTATCATACCTAATGTTCTAAAATATATATATTAATTAATTTTACATGAATCAAATATTTATATTCATTTGTTTAATTCATGCAAGTGAATATTTTAAATAACTCTAAGATCTATACATATAATCAAATAATAAAGAAATTAAAAATATAAAATCTTGTATTTTAAATAATTAATTTTCATCTCGATAGTCATGATACTAAAATTTGAATATCCTATATACATACTAAAAAAATCATTAATATTGCATATACATCAAGTCACAATGCAAGTGCAAGAGTATAAACGACGAATACAAGTTCTCATATCATAAAAATTCTTTAAGAATTTCTAAATTAAAATTTTTATCTCACACTCTAAATCATCAATAATAAATTTGTCACTTTTACTATTGACGTAGTCACATATCACGTGTTAATAAATAACATATACACTAACATCAAATAAGTATAATTCTAATGATATTTCATATCCATTTAAAATTTTTAAATTTTTAGATATGTAGACAAACATAGAATATAGAACTGATATTAAATGTTAAGCATCATAAATTATTTTAGTAAATTTTATATATATTTTTAATGTGAGAAAAACATTTTCATTTTCTTTTATACGATTAGATTAATTAATTGACACATATTTAACATAAAAAAATGTCAACCTATGGCTTGTTTCTAATTATTCTGACAATTATATTAACGGTGACACCATTATTTGAAAAGTTAACAAATATTATCTTAAAAATTTATTTTAAATATCATATTATCTAAAATCATCATTAGATACTCATATATGACAAAGTCATCAAGAACAATAAATATCTAAGAAAATTTTAAATTTTTTTTATTTAGTTTACATTTAGAATCAATATAATAGGTAGTAAAACAAGCGAATAATGCATCATCACAACTAGTCAAAATGTTGAGCATTACAGACATCACTCTACTATATTTTCTAAGATCTTTTAATTACTAATTATTTTTCTAATTAAAATATTTCATTATAACATTCTTACTTGTAAACTTAAAAAATTTATAATAAGCATATTGAAAATAGGTTTACATAATAATAATTAATCTATAATCCTCAAAAAATTTAATTATATGACTTATGATAGTAATCAATTTAGTCATGTCTTCCCTATTAAACTCATTACAAAAAATAAAAAAGATCAAAAAACCAAAAATTAATATAACTTAAAAGATCCTGCTACTAAATTGAGTTTGCATGAAATTCTATACATCATATTTTTTGGAACATTGATTCACATATCTCTTAAAGAGACTAGTTGCCCTAGTATGCCTACATGTATATATTTTTTATAATATATATATTGTGTCAAACCTATTATGATACCCCTAGTATTTTTAGATTTAATTATGTTAAAATATATTTAAACTATTGAAATTCACCTATTTTTATATTTTTTAAGCAAATAAATTCAGACCATAAGAGATAACTTAATTTTTGTTTCATATATTTCAATTAGGTTATCCTTATTATTAATGTCTAGGTCTAATTCATTTTCAATAAATTTATTAAATCTCATTTTTTAATATTTTATACTTTTACTTGATTTTTTTATTAATTTAATAATCCAAGATTCTAAATAAAATAAGAATAACAATAACAAATTACAATATGTATGTATCTTATTATTTTAATTCAGATATTATACTTGCACCTAGTATTCTCATGTTCAAATGTTGCTTATCATGAAATGCTAGAATAATAGCAGCACTTCATTCCATAAAATAAAAATTATAACTATTTTTAAAATAATTTAAAACATATACCACAATATTATTTTAAAAGCAATAAATTAAAAAAAAAGAAAGAAAAAAAAAGTACAGATTAACTATGAAAAACTATAATGTGAATTGTAAGTTAGATATTTATTTAAAAAACTGATTAAATAATATATTTATAAATTTTTCTAATTAAAAATAGAGCATAAATCTTACAACCATCGTATTTCTATCTAAGAGTATTTGAAAGCAATCCAATAGCTAATTTTGTTTTTTGATTTTTTTATCGACATGACAATAACATATGTTATCACGTCGATGTCATTTTCAGGCCACAGGGGAGACAAAACAACCAAAAAATAGCATGTTGACAAAGCAGGCCATTATTTAGGCTGCAAGACTAATTTTTTTAAAATCAGTTTTGTGCTTGTGCCATGTAAAGTACATACGTAGCTTTCATGTGTGTCATGCATGTCATGGCACGAGACACGATAAGTGCTAGCGCAACATGGCACGAGCCACAACATAGACCGACATAACCTCGGTCCAAGCATAATTCTGGATCATGTTGTATCAGGCCTAGCACAATTATTTTGGGTCATACCTCGTGTCATTCCCGAACTGTCCAGCCCATTTTATACTTCTAGGCATACTAAATAATTTCTCACAAAAATACATAATTAAAAAAGATATATACTAAAAAATAACAAATAATAATATCTGATTGATAAGATATATTTGGATTAAAATAATATCTCACTATAATATTTTAGAATATATTTTTCAAGTAAAAGCATTCGAGTCATCTTAATCTGATACATATTTTTTCTTTCAGCAATCTTATTTCATTAATATGTATTAACACATAAAATTTAGTGAATAATCTCATGTTTTATTAATTACATGTTATATCGATTTGATGTATATTCAAATACAATATTACTTCTTAATTTTTTAATATTTTTATCAAATTGAATTTTTTATCATTTTGTGAAAAATTTAAAAAATAAAAAAAAACCTTTTGATCTATCACGAAAAAAGTATATTCATATATATCTCATGTAGTCATCAACAAACTTTATCAAATAGTTAATTTTCTTTCAAGTCGCTTCTATATTAAATCTCGAAATCTCTAAGTGTATCAAATTAAATTGATCACTACTCAAACTAGACTGACGTGTATGATATAAAATTTTAGTAAACTATACTATACTATCATGTTTTACACTATATTATTAAAATACCCTTAATAATAAGATAAATTAATTTCAACTTTACTAGTGATTAAAGATCAAACTAAGAATGCTCAAATTATGGATCCAAAATACTCAAACATCAAGAAAAAAATTTTACCGTTAAAGACAGCATGCAATAAAAACATGCAAAAAAAGACAACATACAACATACAATCTAGTTTGTTCAATCCTAAATATCAATAAAAAAATTAAAACTTAATTATTTAGAAATATAACTCATAGAGAATAATCAAAAACAAAACAAATAAGAATAAATATTACATGAAAAAATAACAAAGATTTCAACTAAATAATATCATATCTAATTACTTTCAAACATTTGACATTGACTATGTTAATATTTTCTGAACATAAAAAAACATAGAAAATAAAACATTATTACTGCCTTAGAAAAAATTTTATATACTATTCTCTAGAATATCATGGTAGATAAACTATGTGAAGACCCATAAATAACCATATTAGTCATTATGTTTCTCTCTCTTTTGCATAAAACTCTAGCTCTTCTCTCTAAAAATAATATTCATCAATTATTTCTAGTGTGATCTATCCTCTATAATTACTACATTAAACTAAAAATCTCCTTCAACTACCTTATATGATAATCATATTAATTCTTCCAAAAAATAAAGTTATTCCAATTTTAATTTTTATCAAACTAAATTAGGATCATCATTTTTTACATTAGTTAAAAAAGAAAGAAATATCAAATAAAAGTATATGTGCACCCACCACCGTACACACCAAAGCACTTACCATCAAACTCACCAACATGCATGCTACCACCTTGCGCACCACCCCACACGAATGGACTTGAAAGTTACTATGCAATTACAAACAAAAAACCATGTGCTGGTGCACATTTATGCACACCAAAGCACGTCAATGCCATCATTGCTTAGTATGCACTTGCACCTTTATCTTCATCTTATGCACACCAAAATCCATTTAAATACATGCAATCCAATCTAATGAGACTTAAAAACTAGTATCGTAACTATTAAGAAAGTATATTGTTAGTTCCAAGAGAATATTCACTATGAAGGCGTGTACAAATTAAAAGATACATCACCTTAAGGTGAGACTTGAAATGAGGAGGCTTATTCATATATTTTGTGTGGACTATCAGAATATTTTTAATCAATTGGCTCTAATTATAAAGTCTTATATATTTTGCATCATCCCACATTTGAAGGAGACATGAATTATATGTCAAGAATAAATTTTATCATGATAACCTTGAAGAAGAGTAGAAATTAATTATGAAGTAGCAATAAGTTTTGAATAACACAATTACATGCAATTTGAAGATTACAGGAAAGTATTATATAACCTTAACAAGTTACAAAAAGATAGATTTATGAAATTTTTATAGTCACCATAAATATGTTACATAGGTTTGCTAATACTACATTTTGTTTTTTTGTAGGGATACATGTAGAAGAGTACTTTTGTTAATTGTCTACATTGATAAAATTCTGATTGAGAAATACAAGTTGGAGATTACCAAATTCAAGAAATATATCTAAACACAATTTCAGATAAAAGATATTACAAGACTCGAATACTTTCTTGGCACAAAAATTATTATTGTACGAGTAATATAATATTATCATAAAAAATATATATACTTTATACTGTTGTAGTAGTTGATTTTTTTGAATTGTAATCCATCATATACATGTCATAGAGTAGGCATGAATTTTGATATAAGTATTATTGCTTTATTTTAATTTATTTGTATTAAATGTATCAATGATAAGCAACTCAATCACTTTCTTTTGATATTTATGAGATAATTGGATAAATAGTGGATTCATAAAAAAATATATCTTCAATCAATAATTAAACAATCTTCAAAATATATCATTAATGAGATAATTGGAATGACATTGAACCAACAATGAATAGATACCAAACTATCTCATTCAAAAATAAATCTTTAAAAAGAGATATTTTCAAACAAAAAAATTATATCAACAATGTTGTTTAGTTAGTATTTTGGCATTATATTACTTTATGATTGGAGCGACTAATATGTGAGTAGAGGTGGCAAGTGGGTAGGACGGCCCGGACACTGCCTGACTAAGTCGTGCTTGGCACGGCACGACTCGAAGCACAGTCTAACTGAGTTGTGCCTGGCCCAGCATGACAAGGTCAAGAACCATGCCTAGTCTCGAGGTACGGTTAGTGTCGTGCTAGGTCAAGAGGTGTTAGGCCTTGTGTCGGGCTAGGCACAACTCGGCTGCTCGGCCTATAAGAATGATCCAACGACATGGTAAGCTACCATGCCCCGAGACTCAGATTGAGTTTCGGGCACGATCCAATTGGACCACACAAAACCAGCCCATTTTTTTTAATAATATTTTATTTTTTAAAAAAAAAGCTGGCCCCACCTTGTACACGTGGAGGGTTATTTTAATAAACCTATCAGGTTATTGGTTGAGGCATTTGCGGATGTGCACCATTTAGGACGGATGCCTCACCTCTTGAAGGCTAAACGCCTGAACAAAGGTCCAAGCAGAACATCTGAACTGAGCCAAAGCATTTGGAACACGCGTTCGGCTTCTGCTAATAGTCCAAAATATAAAAAAAAAAGTGAATACATTCAGGTCGTTAAATGCACTTCCAACGGTTGGGATAGAAGATCTGATGGTTGTCTAGTTTCTGCCCTATTTAATTATTAAAAAAATTCAAAAAAAAAATTTAAATATTTTTTTAATTTCTTTATTTATATCATGTTTCACTCTCCTCCCTCTAAACTCAATCTCACTTTCACTCTCACGCTCACCTAAAGAGACATCAATTATTAGACTAAAAAATAGGATGTATTAGATCCGAGAAAAACTCAACTGAGCGATGAAATATTTAATGTTGAATCTAGTTCAACTTCTATATTGACATATTTCATATACTGCAACGAGTTAGAGAGGATATACATAACTAAACTAAAAATCATGATGGATAGTCAATATCATGCAGACCTATTTTCTACCTGTATATTATAAGATTCTTAGGTCCACATGTAGGAACGACATACAAAAATATTATAAATTAGAAAAATAAATAATAACTAATAAATTTAAGAAATATAATGGTATGATATCCATTACGTCTGATATCTGAACTAGCCACGATGATGAATCTTTTGAATATCTCACCGTCCACTATGTAAATTCTAAATGAATACTAAATAAAAATGATATTAAATTTTTCATAGATTTTTTATCCTCATGATGATCAGACTAATTATGAGTGTGTGATAAGAATCTTTAGAAAATATAATATTCAAAATAAAATATATAGTATTATATTTAATAATACATCCAACAATGAAGTAAATATTAAAATATTTGTTAGGGACATTAGAGACAAGTCATTAAGAGAGATTTTTCACATTAGATGCATATATCATATCATTAATCTAATAGTACAATTGAGGATTAATGATGTTTTCCACTCATTAGAAAAAATAAATAACTCACTAAAATAATTTTGAACACCTAGTAGACAACAAAAACTTAGTAGTCTCTATGTATCTACAGGTCTAAAAAAAAATTTCAAATGAATGTAACATATCATTTGAATTACACATGACTGATATTTGAGTAATATGATTGATACGAATACGTAATATCTGACTATGTCAATAGTATTAGTGATGAATTTATAATTGATAATAAAGACTATGATAGAGAAATTTCATTTTTAAAAAATTTGAAATTTTTTTATAGTACGACGAACATGTATTTGTCAGTTTATACTTACACTAATTGCATTGCACTCGGGTACATATACAACATTAATGACATATTTAAGAAATTTAAAGATGATCCAAATATTTAGTAACATTATTATTGAAATGAAAACCAAATACTTATAGCATTAATTCATCATTCTATCTCTTTATTGTCTAGTTTCCTACATTGCCTTAGGGTTAAGGTGTAAGGTATAAAAAATATTTTGACATTCATATTCTCGTGCTAGATGTATCAAATGGGTCGGCTCAGCCCGGCATAGAGGTGTCAAACGCGTCGGGCCGGGCCGGCCCAGCACGAGGCACGGCACGGTTCGGCCGTGCCTGGGCCGGCCCGGCAC
The DNA here is from genome assembly GCA_029783825.1 of Sapria himalayana. Lineage (NCBI taxonomy): Eukaryota > Viridiplantae > Streptophyta > Magnoliopsida > Malpighiales > Rafflesiaceae > Sapria > Sapria himalayana. The sequence continues at coordinate 8,786,783 of JAREIK010000088.1, read as the reverse complement.
GTTCTTAAACCGTGCTCGGGCCCGTGCCGTGCCCGGGTTAAGATCTTCGCGTGCCGTGCCGTGCCACGGCACGGGTCCATCCCGTGCCGGTTCACGCAGGCACGCGTGGCACTGGCGGCGTGCCACGCGTGCCGTGGCGTGAGTCGCGACTCACGAGTCACGACTCACTGAGTCGTGACCCAACCGGGCCCCGCCCCGGTAAAAAGACCGCGGGTCGGGTCCAAACAGACCCGACCTGCTCCGCCCCGCCTGCCCTGCCTTGCCGTGCGCCCGTGCCGCCTGGCCAAGCCAAGCCGTGCCCGAGCAGGCCGGCACGGCACGGCACGGCCTTGTCGTGCCCGACTTTAAAAAACCGTGCCGGGCACGGCACGGTAGCACGACTGGGCACGTGAAAAACGGGCCGTGCCGTGCTGGGCCGGCCCGTTTGACACCTCTAGCCCGGCATGACACAAGCACGACACGGTTTAGCCATTCCCATGTTTGGCACAGCACGCTATAGTGTCGTGCCCCAACCCATCGTGTCGTGTCGGCACGACTTGCGTGACCACGCACTGAATACGATCAATATGAGCCAATGCCCAACAAGCAAGACTCACCGAGCCTTGAAAGACCGAATACGCGCGGCGACACGGTGGCGTGCCACCGAAGCCCTAATTTTTTTAAAAATTAGGGTTTTGTCTGACCCGAACCAAGCCAAACACTGTGATTTTTGGGTCGCAGGTCCATGCCATGCCTAGCCCAGCAAGGTAGCCCGATTGGGTAGCCTAAAACTAGGTCGGCTCATTTGACACATATACCTCGTGCATGAACCCGGAAAACTAACCTAAAGAATTTATTCACAATAAGTTAACTAAGTTATTTACATTCTACGCCACTAGGTATTATAGTAATTATAGTTAGGCTCCAAGTACGAACATGAACACCATATTAAATATGATAACTTCTCCATTCAATTAGCAAGTGAGTAACGACAGGGTGGACTATCGAATATGATCAAACTGACTTGGTATTTAGATAGTGATTACTGCTTAATCATATCACATAATGATAACAAGAACATTAATATTTTATAATAGAAAAAATAATATGAGTTCACTTATCTCGTATTATCTGAGATAATACGAGATTTACTGACTTGTCTGATGTATCGGAGTCTGTTTTTTCTCTTGTAGTTAGTATAATTTCGGATATGAGATCGAGACTATGGCTAGATACCATTGAGATACTAGTATGCATGAAAAATTGAGAGAATTTGAGATTGAGTATCTAGAATCGTGCTAAAACAAGAGCGAAAGAATTACTGACAGATGTTGACTCATGAGACTTTGAAGAGGTTGAATTCATTATAGTGATACTATCATATGCTTACACGATGATAATTAATTGCATACTTATTCTGATTGGCATTTGGATTGAGCTTGCATGATTATGATTGATGATTTTTATTTTATATTATTATTATGATATTGCATTATTATATATATTTTTGGATTGGAAAATGATTAATAGATGTATTTTTTTGATATTTTTAATTGTTTTGTAATTTGTGTTAATGAATTTATTTTTTTATGATTTATGTGAAATAAATAAAAATTATAATATCGCAACTCATAATGTATAACATATAATTTAAAATTTCTAAAAAAAAAAAATAAAATCATTAATCCACAAATTTTCAAACAGTGGGGTGTGGGGGTGAGTCGAGTGTGAGTCGTTCTCGGAGTCAGGAGACCTGGCTAGGCTGGCATATCCGAGCCTGAACCAGCCCAACTCAGTATGGCCTGGCAAGACCAAGCCTGACTCTGGCCAGGCTCGAACCGGACGGATAGTGTCGAGCCGACCATTATCCAGTCTTGTCGTGTCAGGCACAGAACAACTGCCATATGACGTTGTGCCCAGCACGGCACAGTGCCCCAACTATGCCACCTAAAACCAGGCCTTGCCGACACGGCATAGCCCATTTCACACCTCTACTTTAATCTCATCAACATAGCAGCTCAATTCTTGTATAAAAATAATCAAAACCAAGCACATATTCCCTGACAATATCTTTTTTAGATGAGTAATTATGTAAACTAAAAAAAAGTAAGTATGTGTGTGTGTGTGTGTAAATATTCAAAAATAAAGCTATTTTTTTAGCAAAATAAAACTACAAAAATAGAATAATTATTGTTCTTAAGAGTTATCAAGCCTCCAAGTATATTGAACAAGAGATGTGGGTGTCAATACATGATAAAAACAAAATCTACATGTATTTTTTAGTAAAGTTATGCAAACACAAGGTGAAGATTTTTTGGATATTTTTTTCTTTAGTCAAAATGGTCACTATCAATTTGTTGATTTATGTTGTTACTTCACATATGTAGAAAATAAAATGATGGGACATAAAAAATACAATTTTCATGATGATCTTAATGAGAAAATATTTATACAGCAATCATTAAATTTTAATATTCCAAGAAGTACAAGTATGATCATCAAGCTACATAATACTCTTTATGGCATGAAACAATCTCATAAAACATGATTTAGTGAGTTTTTTTCATGACTTACTATTAGTTATCTTGAAAAATTGGTGACGTATAATTTATGTTTCTACAGATATAGATTAAAAGATCAATATATGATGTTAATAACATATATTAAAGTGAGATAATTGGAGAGATATATTGTAACTAAAATTACTCTTACATAATGAGTTTCAGAAAAATAATTTAGGATATCTTGGGTACTTTCTAGATATTGGGATTACCTATTCAAAAGATGTAATTTTTTTTTCAAAGAATATGCATTTTAAATATTGTCTAATTTTGACGTGATTGGATATGTAGCAATTAACTCTACATTTGATCTTGGTGTAGATATATCTACAAATACCATCATCTCAAATAATTCTTTCAAGTATAAAATAAATATATAAAATATTAATTATTTAATAGTAACTAAACCAAATATCACTTATGTTATTAGTATAGATGGGAATTTATTAGATTCTCCCTAACAAATTCATATGAATACATTTCTTAAAATTCTCAGATATATGAAAAAAATTTAATGATATAAGATTTTATTCAAAGAACTAGAGCACAACCAAGATGAGAGGTACTCAAATTCTAAGTGGACTCATGCAATCACTGAAAAGAGTTCTAATAATTGAGTTTATATTTTTTATAAAAATAATTTTATATCCTACAATAATATAAGACAAACCATTATTTCTAGATTATGTGCAAAAACAAAATATAGAGTTATGATGTTGTTGATTTATTAGTTTCATTAGATCAATCAGTTCTTACAAGAGTTGGGCCTATTAGTTCATAAACTAATAATATTTTACGGTGAAAATCAAATAATTTTACACATTAATATCAATCTAATATTTAACAATTAAGTAAAACATATATAGTTCAGTTATTATTTCATCTAAAGAAAATCCAAGATAATTAGATAGTTATTGTCTTTGTTCCTACAAATAAGTAGAGATAACAAATGGGTCAAGATGTTCATCCCATGAAATGGCCCATCCTAGCACAACCAAAATCATGCTTGGAACCATTGCATGTTGGGTAAAGCCTAAAGGAACAGGCCATGTGCCACTAGACCATGTGGCACAGCATGACACAAAATGGCAATCTACCCGAGCTGAATTTAGCATGAATCAAAATTTATGCACAGATTGTGCTCTAGTCATTTCAGGGGTTGGACAGAACCCATGATCCAAGTTCAGCGAGTGACATTCATGTGACATATTTTTTAAAAAGATCAATGTCGATTGTGTCAGGATGAGCGAGTTGGTTGCATCTATCACTAACCTGCTCGACCATTGTCTTTTCATCGAGTCAAGGTTAGACGTTAGCCCAAGTCAAGGCTGGTGTGGCACCAGCCAAGCTAGCTTGGATTGAACATAAGCTAGCATACACCAAACCCAAGCTAGCCACAACTCATGCCTGGATTATGTCGAGTCAATCACTGACCTGACATATCCCATCATGGTTAGGTACATCCTAGTTTTTCCAACATGTCATTGGGGCATGTAGAGGTCCCTATACTAGTAAGCATATTAAAGATATTTTCATAAAAGTACTTAAAGAATCACAGTTATTTTTTATCTCTTCCAAGTTACATGTTTGTAATATATAAATTTTAGTTTGAGTAAGAATATTGAGATTTAATTTTGTTTATTATTATATTTTATTTTCCAACCTAAGTTGTTGGGATAAGACTTGATTGATGATAATAATTATATTTTATTCTTTTATATAATTTTGATATGCATAGAAGCACCTAACATGTGAGTTGCCTCAACTTAAATATATATGTGGTATGATTTCGAGTAAAAATTAAATAAAGACAAGTTATTTTCCCCATCTCTCTATCTCAACTCCTGATTCTATCTGCCCAATTCCCTGAACCCTAACCACTTCTGAGTATCAATACCTTTGATTGCACCATCTGTTATAGCAAGTAAGAAAGATACAAGTAATTTTTTTTAATGTAGTATACTATAGCCAAATTTTGAGTAATATCTTATATGACGAAATAAATCAGAAAAATAGATTTCATAAAAATACACAAGTGCAAAAAAATAAAACAAACGAACCACAGGACACTCCTCAGGAACCTCCAGTTCCCTGAAGCCGCTACAAGAACCAACATCCAAGTCAAATATAGGTACTTGTGTTTTCCGATCCATCCTAATGTTATCAATATTCTGCAAAGAAATGAAATAAGCAATGTTATGACGACTATAGGTAGAACTTTAAAAAATTCTCGTAATTAATAGGACTTTGTTGCAAATGAAAAACAAATTATTCTAATTATGCACAAAGGGCCAGGTCATTCGTATCATAAATATTATATCCCATATTCCAATACAAATACTTGGCATAGAGAAAAGATTTTAACAGAGTACAGCAAAGGTTAGATAAAAGTCGCCAACTTGCAATAAAATAGGGAAACAGAGAATTTACTAAATCCTCATCCTTATCTTGCAGTATGAATTAAAAAAGTTAATAGTCTCCATGGCTTTCATCTGGAACAATACAAATAGCAATTCCAATTGTATCAAAATGCTAACATCCTACAATAGCTTTTTCCGTAAAAAAAGTATACCTAATTGCTATGTTGCACGGATACGGACACGCGGATACGACACGGCAGGATACGGGGACACGGCAAATTTCAAAAAACTAGGATACGGATACGGCTAGGACACGGCATGAAAAAAAAATTAAATATAAATATTTAACATTAACAGAAATTTAAATAAATAAATAAAATGCTCAAACTTTATTTTTACAAACATTCAAACACAAACATAAGAAATATTAAAACAAAAGATTCGCATTTTCTTATGAATCAAACAAAATAGCTTCCAGTTCAGGTTCATCAAGAGAAAGATCTGCAATCTCGAGAATTCCAGCATTTTCAATATCCATTGATTCAAAATCATCACATCCAATGTCCCACATTTTAGATTCGCCTTCATTATAGTTTGGAGATCTCCTTGACAGAAGTTGAAGATTGTTATGGATATAAACTAAGTCTTCAGCTCTTTGTGGTGTCAACTTGTTTCTCTTCATGGAGTAAATAAAATTATAAGTGCTCCAATTTCTTTCACAACATGAGGATGAACAAGGTTGTCCTAACAATTTTAATGCAATAGATTGAAGCATCGGTGCAGCAGTTCCATGAACAACCCACCATTTAATAGGACTCATATACCACCTGTCTTTTATGGAATCACTACTAGAAAAATCTTCCAAAAATGCCGAAAATATAGCATACTCGTCATTTGCTCTTCTCCTTTCATCTTCATTAGAAAAATCTCTCTCAAAACATTTTTTTTCTTTCTCTTACTATTTCTAAATCTCGATGTGGTGGAACACGATCACCAGACTCTGCAAGCCATTGTTGAGTATAATACCTGCAAGTTATGTTATAACATTAGTTATAAAATATTAAAAATCATAGAATATCATTTATATTAAAATTATCATAATCTATAATTTAAACTCGTAAGATTACCTTGGATTTAATGAATGAGCAAGAGAATGTAAAGGTGTGTGGCTTTTATTCCATCTTTCCACCCGGATATCATTCACAATATAAAAAAACCTATAGGTTAAAATACATAACAAATCATACAAGTTCAATTATAATTAAAACTTAAACTTTCAATCAAAATAATAAAAATTAAAAATTAAATTAAAAGTATACCTTGAATTATCTGTGGGACTTTTATGTTCTTTCTTAAAAATAGCTTCCTTCACTTTTTCGATCATAGAATCCCACCACTCATAAATATTGTGAAGGCAAGGTTTATCAGTGTCAGCTAATCGAAGCATCTCATAAATAGGAGTTGTAAAACTGAGGATATAATCTACATTCATCCAAAAGTCTTCATTTAGGATTTTATCCTTTACTTCTTTAGCTTTCACTAAATCATCATCTTTATACATTTCTCATTCTTCACTTATCACTAATTGCTCCAAACCTCTTTTTATTGTTTTAAATCGTTTAATCATAACAATAGTTGAAGCAAAATGTGTATCGGCCACTGAAAGTAACTTCAGCTTGCAATGATTATTAAACATTGATAATCTCATTGCATGATTCATAATGAAATTCTTGATAAAAAAGATATCACTTGATACTTGAGCGATCCAACCACACTGTTCCATCATATCATCATATTTTGAGTTTGTTGGTGCACAAATATTCTTCAAAGCAAGATTAAGAGTATGAACCACACACGGGGTCCAAAAGATATGCCGAAATTTTGATTCCACAATGTATCCTGCTGCTTTGCAAGCTGCAGCATTATCAGTTATAACTTGAACTACCTTTTGTGGACCAATCTCTTGTATAGCATTAATCAATAAATCAGCTATAAAATGTTTGTCCTTAATCTCTTCTTCGCAGTTTATTGCTTTCAAAAATATTGGTCCACTTTCTGAGACTGCCATGATATTAATAAGTGGTCTTCTTTGAGCATCTGACCATCCATCACTACAAATGCTCACTCCTTTCTCATTCCAAGTCTTCTTGATTGGTTCTAATAGATTATCAATATTATTCTTCTCCTTCTGCAATAATGTTGTTCTTAATGTATTATAGTTTGGTGGGACATAACCTGGTAGTTGACTTGCACTTTTAAAAGCACGTGCATAATAAGGATTTCTAACTAATTGAAAAGACAACCCTCCAGAATAAAACAGCCTAGCTATCTCACTGTCAACTAATTCACGTGCACCAATTTTGAATGCATTTTCAATTGATCCCATAGTTCCCTTTCTCTTTTTTAGATCAATTGGATTAGCACTAGAAGAGGAATTCTCAAAAAAAGGATCAGCAATGCTTAATGTGGGTAAAGAAACTAACTTAGGATTAGATTTTTTCATTCTCTGTTCAGATTCCTCTACCATCCTTCGCATCTCAATCAAATTTTGATTTGTTACTTTAGTACATGATGCAATCCCAGCCCGTTTAATTTTTAACAAGTGAGCCTTGACTCTATAATATGATCCTCTATATATTTGTCTACAAAAATTACATTGAAAAGTAACATTTCCTCCCCCTTTTCCTTTATCTAAATTTGCATCTTTCGTGACATATTTCCATAATGGAGCATTATCATCAACATCTTGAATATTTTCTTGATTACTTGAAGGCTCAGAATTACAACTCATTTTATTATATAATTCTGCATGAAAAAAAATTATGCATTTTAAATAATCTATATTAATTCAAAATTAATTTAATCTTATTTTTTTTCTCCATCAATAATTTATTACATTTTTCATTATATTTTTATTATTTTCATAAAACAATAATTTATTTTAAATAAATTATATAACAAAAACTATTATACTTACATATTATATATTACTAAATATTACAATTACATAATACATACTAACAAGAGTATTCATATTTAAATATTCCATATTTTAATATTCCATATTTATTATTATTCCTAAAATTATGTATTTAAAATTAAAATAAATTATTTATTTATTATATTTTGTATATATATTATACAAACAATAATAATTAAAATATAAAAAAAATATATTTAAGCCCTCTAACCCCTGCCCCCTCCCGTTACAGCTTCTAACTCCCTCTAACATATATTTTAAATACCGTATTTTAAAATAATTTAAAATTCTGGTTTTTAAAATAATTTAAAATAAAATTAAACCTCTAAAATTCTGTTTTTTATTTTAAATACCTTTAAAATAAAATACAGTATTTTAAACTTTCCCCCCTCCCCCGTACAGAAACATTCCCCCCTCCCCCGTACAGAAACTTTCCCCCCCTCCCGAAAACCCCTCCCCGACCCCTCCCTCCCGAAAATCCCTCCCGAAACCCCCCCATCAACCCCCCCTCCCGAAACCCCCCCCCCCTCCCGAAACCCCCCCCCCCCCCCCCCCCCCCCTCCCGATTTTCAATTTTCGAACTCTCCCCCTCCAGATACAGATTTAAATCCTTACCTTAGGTATAGTCGGCGGCTCGGCGGCGTGCTCCTCACTGTCGGCGGTGTGCTCCTCAATTCGTTGGAGATGTAAGAGTAATTCTTAATAAATGGGGTATTTCCGACGCGTTAGACTTCAAAAATGCTGTGGTTGGTAAAAGACGCGTTGGTAGGTAAAGACGCGTCGGGAGGTAAATGACTGTTCCCGGAAAACTCGTCGGATACGTCTCCGACGCGTATCCGATACGCCACGTGGCGTATCTCAGTCGGATTCGTGTCCGTTACGCCATGTGGCGTATCGGACACGTATCCGACGCGTGTCCGACCCGTGTCCGCGTGTCCAGGTGTCCGACACGCGGACACGGTGCTTTCAAGCCGTGTCCGTGCAACACAGCCTAATTCATTATCATTATTGACCATGTTTGAGATATGTAATTCCAAATACAAACACAATGAGCTTTCAGTGACCAACATACTATATTTTTTTATGAAAAACAAGTTAAATTTGTAAAAATCTCAATGCATCACCAAGTATGCTTTTAAATGTTGGATGCAGAATAGAGCGACAAGTCAATTAGAGATTATTTATAAATTATGAAAAATATTGTACGGACAAAAGTATTTACTCTTAGTTTAGTTTTTAAGATTTTCACATGTAATCACTTCGTTTGAGTTACACAAGTGTGTTATTAATCTTATAGAGGAATTCTGGTGATAAGATAATTTTGCTGATCATATATATCGAGGACATTCTGATTGCAAAAATAATGAGTTCGGAATCACTTAACTAAAATAGTACATTTAGATATAATTCCAAATGAATGACCTTGGAGAGTTAATTTTTTTTATTATAAAACTAGTTTATTCTAAGAAAGGTATCACATTGTCATAGATAAGTTATGTATTTGTTACTTTTGTTGTTTTGCAAAGATTGGTCATTTAAATTGTGCTTCGAGGCGCATTGAGGCGCAAAAACCTTTTGGGACCTTGAGGGGCAAGACACACTTGAGGTGCAACTTTTTTTATTTGAACTGCACCTAGCCTAATACAAATAAAAATTATACATCTTAATAAAATATATCTTTAATTTTTATCTAATAATAAAATATAATAAAGTAAAGAATATTAAACATAAAATCAAACATTAGTGCTTCCATCATCAAAATATTTAAAATTCTAAACAAAATAATAAATATCATTAATGATTCCTACCATTACAAAAAATTTAAAATCCTAAAACAAATTAAATATTCATATATCTACATCTAAATCTAAATCAAGAAAATCATCAACCATATCATTCTCATTATCAATCTTCCACTCACCCACTTCTGCATCTTTCTCCCTAATGAATAAAATAACTCTACATTTTAATCAATCAAAGCAAAAATGAAAGTATGTTTAGAGCTAGATGGTCTTGACTTTAGTTTTTGTGTTTATATTTTGCTTAGTTTTGCTCTTTGTATAAACCCTAAGCTCCTCTGCACCACTAGCTCTTGCAACAATATCACATATTAAATCATCGCCTTCAAATACTAAATAATCTTTTGCAGCACTTTCATCATCCATTCTTTCCATTAATCATTCATTGCTATCATTTATTTCTTTCAAGATAATGAGATCAATGGCATGATGTTCAGTGTATCTTTTCATCAAGATTATGTTGTACTTAAAATACACCAAATCATTCAAATGTTGAAGGTCCAACCTATTTTTCATCTTGCTGTGAATCTAAAAAAATAAATAATTTTTATTATTATATCTCAATATTTTAATTTTAAAGAATCTAAGTTACATTAAAGAATATTGTAAAGAGTTTAAAGACACAAATTTAATTGTATATAAATATTTTAGAAAGTTATATTCTAAAAGATACTTCAATTCTTTTCACAATTTAATGTACTACATATTAGGTTAAGAACCTTCAACACAAACTTTTGCAAATTTATAATACTTTATCCAAACATACCCCACCATTCAGTTATAGCTAATATAAATAAATTTTTAGTTGAACATTAACCTATTTTAATCAAACATATATAAAAATTTCAATACACTAATTAACAAAACTAAATGACTAACCTAGAGGTTTAGTCTTTCTTGTTAAAATAGCAAACTCATTAGCAAAAAGATCTCTAGTATGTACGTACAAGTCCAGTTATGATATAATAGTATCTTGTTCATCTCTATTTTTAACCAATCTCGACATGCAACTATATACATCTTCAAAGATTTTTAAATATAGGTCAATTCTTAATCATTTTGTATCATAATCAAAGGCTGATGAAGTTAAACCTCTCACCTCCTATCAATGATTTTCAAGATTTTCCTATAATTCTCTCCATTCTCATCAAAGCTTATAAATGATGGTTTCCTTCACCTTTTTTCATGACTACATAAATGAATCCCATAAGAGGCCACTTTTCACCACCCACTAAACGAAACATATGTACAAGATAGTCTGACACCTTCAAACAAAACACTTTAATATTTTAAAAAGAAGACATAAAAATTATATTGATATTTTTTTTTCCTTTTTGTTCATTTGCCCATTTACTTTCTAGTCAATCTGAACTAATAAATATCTTTCTCAAATTATTTATTTGTCCATTGATACGGGATAAGGTGATAAAGACCATTGCAAACAAAGTCTTAGCAGGCTTTACCAACTCTCTTTGCTTAGAAAATTACCTCATCATGTTGAGCAAACCTATTTTATTATAGATATCACTGCGTATGGATATGACACTCTCTGTTATCTTCTTGATGTGTAGTAGTTTTCTAATATATTTTAGTATCAAATCAAGACAATGAGCGACACATGGTATCAAATACAAGTGTGATCTTTTCTTTTCCAATAACCTCACTACATAATTTCAACACATAACAAATAAACAATAGATATAATCACTTACATACAAAAATAAAAGAAAATTTCAAATTAAATTATAAATATCTATCAGCACATAATTTGAAGCATTATCTATTATCACTTGAATAACATTATTTTCACCAACTTATTCCTCTCACCTGTCAATTAATTTAAATAATTTCTCTTCAATCTTGCTCATAGAAGAAGTATTAATAAATTTCATTAATATGATTTCTCTTGATAAATTTACCAAAAAATTCATCAATGACCTTTTTTTCTTATCAGTTCACTCATCTGCCATAATTGAGTAACTATTTTGCTTCTATTCTATAAAAATAAGTTTCATCGGATCATTTATGAGAGCCAATTTTTTTTTGAGGTTGATAACCCCTACATCATGAAAATTTGGTTCCTTGTAGCTCACCTCATATTGTCCAATTATTTCAACCATTGGATAGAAACTAGCATATTTCACTGTATTAAATGGAATTGCAGTATCATATATCCATCTACAATAAAGTAGATTAGCTCTCTCCTTAGTCTCTTTATTGTATGCATTGTTGATAGTAGTTTTAGTATATTTTCTATTTTAAACAATCAAATCTAGATTAGCAGTGAAGAAATAAACCATGAGACCTTTTTGTCTCATTCCCTTTATGCAACAACCATTACCACCACTTCTCCCTCCATTTCTACCACCACTATAAACAGCCTTTCTTCGCATTTTGCTAGAAACCTCTGGGTCCTCATCATCTTTATATTGAAACCAAATCATATCCACATTCACATTATCACTCTCAAAAATTATTTGATTTTTTTGAATTTTTTTGAGTTGCATATAATCTTTTATTTATTTATTAACAGGTTTGAGATATTTTGTACACTTTTTATAATTTTTAAATCCTCCAACAAGGTATTGCTTTTATCAATTAATATCTCTTTAAGTTAGTTTATTGCAAAAAATAGAAATGGGCATAAATGTATCTTTTTCATTTAATACACGAATATATTTTTATCCTAGATTTTTTCTTCCACGGGATATCTATTTCAACTTTAATCTCTTTGTCCATTTATATATAGCTTTACAATGAATCACTATAAAAATAACAATTATATTGAAAAAAAAAAGAAAAAAATATACACAGAATATTATATATTAGAAATTTATAAATTATGAACATAATTAATATCAAACAACTAAAATTATTTTAAATTTTTATTCTATTTGTTCATAATTTTTATAATCTTTTTCTTTTTTTTCATTAATTTTCCAAATTTTTTTTCTATTTTGTACATTAGTTTTCTGAAAATTTCATAATTTTTTCAAAGTTTTATTGAAAAAATTTGTCCCTAATTTTTAAGATTTTTTTAAAAATAATTATCTATGTTTTGAAGAATTTTTTTATAATAAAAATAGGAAAAATGAAAAAAAATACTTTTAGATCTTCTTAATCTACTTTCCTTTTCAATTCAGCCTTGATAGTGTTTTGGAATAATTTTTTTGAGAGTTTTAAGGTGTAATCTAAGAAAGAAAATTTTAGATAGCTTAAGAATGAGACAGCCTAAAATGATATCATTTTGTCTGTTGGAAGAACAAAACGATGTTATTTTGGAGATAGTAATTTTTTAAAAAACACACAAAAACCCCAAGACAATGTCGTCTTGGGGTGTTTTGTCTTGGGATTTTGAAAATTAAAACCAAACTAAAAACGACGTCGTTTTGGGCTGTTTTGATTTTAAAAATAAAATAAAATCCAACCCAAAACAACGTCGCTTTAGGTTGGATTTGTTCTTCTTCCCCAATGTGCTCCGATTGAACTCTGCAGCACTCCGTCTCTCGCTGCCTCTCCACGATGTTGCTTTGCCTAGCTTCACCGAAGGCCCGATGATATTTCTACATTTCCGACAACCAAGAAAGCAAAAAAAAAAATAGAAAAAAGAAGAAAAAAATGTGTCACATACCTAGTAGCAGCAGAGCTGCTAGAAGGCAGCACGCATGCGGCTCCCCTGCAGCGCCTCACACACTTGTGCCTCACTTGAAGCAAGCCATTTTCACCAGGAGTGCTGGTGCATGATATTTAGGTGCGCCTCAGGCATACCTTCCATAACTATGAATCCACAAGATACTCCTATCGATACAGGTATTAATATCACTTCTGATAAGATGCCTCTAGTTAACTTTTCAACTTATAAAATAATTATAAGAAAAATTAATTATTTAACTATGATTAAACTAAGTTAAAAATATAATATCAGTATATTAAATTATTTCTTAGAATCTTCTCGGTAAGATTACTTTGACGTAGCTCTTAACATATTAAGGTATGAAAAAAAATATTTAGGATTTGTAATATTTTATAGAAATCATGGGAAACCTGCAATTAACCCCTTGTATAGAGAGGCAAACTATTACGGCAATTCACAAGTTGTGTGCTTCCATCAAATACATAAATAAAAAAAGAATAAAACAATATAAAATTAAACTTCAACACCCTCTTCAAACTAATGAATACAAATCCAATACGCTGTTATAAGAGGAGAAACAAATTATGAGTCAGTTTGAACTAATAATCTTACCAAGATAAACTTTACAACAAATTATTCTCTCTTAGTCGACTTAGAAAAAATAATGACAAAAAAATTGAGAAATATTTTCTTTTAGCCGACTTATAAAGAATAATGAAAATATATATAAGAAATATTCTCATTTAGCTGACTTAAAAATAATAACAACAAATGAAACAAAAAAAATATATATTCTCCATTAACCAACTTCTAAAAAATAACAACAAAATATCCTTGTCAATGACTAAAGGAATCGCCACCAACATTCGATTTTGTGAGAATAAATTTCACAAGAATGGACAAGAAAAATCATTTTTTCTTCCAACTGATTTTGATCAGCTACAATTAACTTCATTATAACCATGCTACAACACAAAAGCCAAGTTAATCATTACAGCACCAAACCTAGATATTCCCGATCATCTCTCCTAGCAGAAACATTGATAAACATACTAACAAGTTCTTAAAACAAAAGAGACTCATCTTCTTGACTCTTAGAAGATCTCAGGTGAACCTTATTGCGATCTTAGGCGAACGACGACAAACGACGACGTGTCTCTGCTAGCTGACAACGACCACTGCTATTGCCCTCCAATTATTGCGATCTCAGGCGACAACTCGAATGCAATATCAAGGTCAATTGAGCCTGGAAACTCTCAACTTTCTAGAGAGAGAAATGCATTTCTAGAATGAGAAAGTACAATTTTTGGGTGAAACAAGCTAAAATTGAAACCTATAATAGATAATTGGGCTTCAATCTTTAATAAAAAAGCCTTTTCATCATTATTCAAAGAGCCCGCATGGTTATTTCCGAAGTTTGACGGAAAGGAGGAGGCACTGGCGGTGGTTTTTTCAGATAAAGAGTTGTCGGACCTTGCTGCCCCGTTTAAGCTCACTCTCATTGGGAAGATTCCTCACGGCAGGCTCAATTTCAAAGATGTATACAATTTTCTAGCCGCGTTGAAGCTTCGGGAGCTGGTGAAGGTTGCAATATACGATGGCCGACACTTCCTCTTCCAGTTCAAGGAAGAGGATGATTTCATTCGGTTGTGGATAAGAGGTCAGTGGACTATTGCAGGGTTCCCCATTCACAAACTTAAGTGGACGCCGAACTTCTCTCCCATGGAGGAACCTCCATATACTCTGGTATGTCACTCTTTACCTAAACTGCTGTTACACCTATTTAACAAGCATGCCCTATTTTCAATAGCCTCCTGCTTTGGTAAACCATGGATTATTGATGAGGCAACAGCTTACTTCACTCTGCCGAGTATGGCGAGAGTGTGTATAGAGGTTGATGCTCGTAGCCCTTCCCCCAACAGAGTGTGGATTGGCAGCGATTTAGAGCATGGATTCTGGCAAGAAGTTGTACCAGGATCCATGCCATGTTATTGGCAAAACTGCTTTAGACTAGGGCATGGAGAGGCAGACTGCATGGCACATGGTAAGAGTAGAAAGGAAGGGAAAATAAAAGAGGTAATGAGAAAAAAGGGTAGGAAATGAGTTAGGAAAGAAGATAGGCAAAGAGAGTTAGTAGGATTTGAGGAGAGAGGAGAAGGGGTAGAGAAGGGGAGTAAGGGAATGAAGGAAGAGGAGGAAAATAAAGAGATGAAAATTGATAACAGTATAGCAACATGGATCGTAAGAGAGGAAAGAAGATTAGAGTAGGAAATATTAGAGCTAGATTCAAAAAAGAAAGAGACAAAAAGAAAAAAGGAGATAGAAAAGAAAGAGAAAGAGGAAATAAGAAATAATAAGATAGTGAAAATTAAAAAATGGTTAGATGAGTTAGAAAGTTGTCCTATTATGGCCGAGAAAATAGAGAGAGGGAAGGGGGGAAGGAGTAGGAGGGGAAAGCAAAAGAAAAAGTAAGGACAAGAAAATACATTTAGATCTAACCGAAAAGATATATGTTTTAGATTGGGCATGAGATGATCTCCTATCGGAAGATGAGATAAATACCAAAAGCTGCCCAGTCATGAACTACAACAAGGAGATATATAAGATGATTATACCTCAGTTACAGGGTGATTATGTCTGGAATGAACAGAATATGCATAAGAAAGTCCCACAGAATAGAGCAAAAGCAATGAAAATGAATAGAGAAATATATAGAAGCATGGAAAAAATAATGTTAGTAATGGAGATAGAACAAGCACCACCAAGTGTAGGTAAGTCGGCAAGAAACATGAAGAAATATTTTAATAAGAAATATGAATCTAAATGTACCACTAGAGCACAAAAGAGATTCTCATAAGAATGTTTAATAGCTTGTACTGGAATATAAGAGGAGTAGGGAACATTCCAACAATAAATAGAATTAAAAAATTAATAAAAATATACAAGATTAAAATTCTATTTTTAGCTGAATGAATAATTAAAACAAGAGCAACTTGAAAAATATAAAACGATAATTGGGCATCACAAGGCCTACTATAACCCTAATGGTAAATTATGAATGCTGTGGAATGAATCAATAGATATTAAAATATGCGCAGTGTCTGAATAGTTAGTTAACTTTAAAATACGAGAACACCCGGAATTAATTTTCTCAGCAGTATATACTAGTAATTCTAAATAAAAAAAAATAACTCTGGCATGAGATAAAAGTGCTAGCAGTATTAAAGGCTCCATGAATTATTGGAGGTGACTTTAATGCCATAAGAAATACACAAGAAAAAAAAGGAGGAAGACAACTGGACGCAATAACAGTAGCACAATTTAACAATGCTATAACGAGTTCAAGCCTGATAGAGACAGGTCATCTAGGGTCAAAATTTACTTTGTGCAATAATACAAAAAGGATGAGGAAATATGGACCAGATTAGATCGGATATTACTTAACACGAAATGGATAGATAAAATGAGAGGAATAAAGATGAAACACCTTAGCAGAACATGCTCATAATATATTCCTTTATTGATTGCACTGCAAAGGAGTTTAGTAGAACACGGAGAATTTAAATTTCAAAACATATGGTGTATGCACAAAAAATTTGACAATGTAGTAAAAGGAACATGAGAAATACCAGTGAAAGGTAATCCTATGAAAATAATGAACACAAAGCTGCGTAACCTACGAATAGCTTTGAGTAAATGGAACAAAAAAGTATTTGGAAACATTAATGCAAAAATGCAAGAGGCGGAACAAAACATAGATAAACTAGAAATTAAATATGAAGAGTGTCCAAGCAATGTAGCAAGGACCGAGATAAGTAAAGCAAAAGTAGAATTCAAATTTCTAATGCACATGGAGGAAGTTTTTTGGAAACAAATGGAAAAAATAAAATGGTTAAAGGACGGAGATAAAAACACAAAATTTTTTAACACAATGACTAAAGTTAGAATTGCAAAGCAAAAAATAAAAGGCATAGAAACTAAAAATGAGACTTTGTTAGAAAATGAGGAAGAAATTAAAAATGAATTAGAAGAATTTTTCAAAGGTCATTTATGTGACCCCATTTCACTTAGAAATAATATTTTAATACAACAATTTGAAAAAAGAGTTAGGGATGAGGATAATAGAGCTATAAAGGAACTCCCCAGTGAAGAAGAGGTGAAAGAATTTTAGACCAATTAATTTATCGGTATTTAGTACCAATAAAGATAATGCTTAATGACCTGATGGCTGGAATAATTGATTTTTACAGCGGACATGATCGATTATAAAAAATGAGTTGGTCGCAGCTATCATTTGAATTTTTACATGTGTGGAAATCACTAAGACATGGTCTAATTCATTCATTATACTTATTCCTAAAAAAACAAACCAGCAAAGAGGAGATAATTTTAGACCAATTAATTTATGTAACATGATTTATAAAATACTAACTAAACTGCTCCAAAATAAACTTAGTAAGATTCTTCATTTCATCATATCTATGGAACAAATGGGAATCATAAAAAATAGACTTATGATGGATAACATTAATTTTGTCCTGGAAATGATAAAAGAAATTGGAACAAGCTCGATGGGACATAATGCAATACTAAAACTGAACCTTTCAAAGCGTTTGATAGAGTGAAATGTGATTTCTTATGCTTTATAATAAAAAAACTGGGATTCTCAAAATTCTGCATAGACTTAATATTTAGATGTGTTTCTAGCACTTGGGTTAGAATTCTTAATATTTAGATGTGATGAATTCAAACCATTAAGAGGCTTAGGCAAGGAGATCCGCTCTTCCCCTCCTTGTTTAATATATATTTAGAATTATTAATTATAAATTTAAAAAATAAAATAAAAGAGGGTAGGATTATCACTTATAAACAGCCAAGACATACGTCTAATGTGAGTTATTTAGTATATGCGGATGATATTATTATCTTTACAAATACTAGTAGTAAATCAATGACAAACCTACTGAGACTTATGTAATCACTGAAAGAAAAGACAAAACAAAAATTAAATAAAAATAGGATACAAGAAATTTAAGGTAAGTTAAATCTATAAGCTTGATAATTATATTTTAACTTGCAAAATAAAGTCAAAGGAAAGAGGCAGGCCTTTCAAGCAAATGGTAACCCTAGTCCTGAGGGGTGATTAAAATGGGATGTTACGGTAACACCCAAAAGAATACGGGAAAATATATATATATAATGAAGGGCAGGATTAAATATTATGCTTCCCTTATTTCTATAATTGAAGTGACTCACCCTGGTCTAGAGGGGTGACAAAAAGCTTCAGATTTAATAGTGTATGCTTGCGGGTAGTTTGTTTTTTTGTTTTGTATTTTTAGTTTAGTGAGCAGGTAAAAAGATAAAGAAGAGTCGGGTTTGATACTGGCAGCTACAGAGTTGGTTTTCGACAAAGATCGACGAGAAATCAGTTGGGTTCCACTTGAGATAGTTTTGCAAGGGGGGTCAGTTTAATTATTGTCGGTTATGATTGGTAAGTGAGTAGCATAGTTTTTCGGGAGTTCAACCATGTTTTGTGATGTTCAGTAATGTTAGTATAAATGATGTCTGTAAATGGAGTGTATAAAGAGGGGGTGAGAAATCGTGTCACTAAAGAATGAAATGGTCCAGCACCTCGCTCGAAAGGCAGACAGGGATGAAGCAGGTTAGGCTTCGCCTAGGCCCGAAAGTGGAAAGATGCTTGGGGGCAGGCTGGAGGAAGGCTTCGGGAGAGCTGGGAAATGGGCTTATAAAATAATCAAATGCCGTTCATTATAGGCAAAAGAAGGCTAACCTCGGAAAAGCCCTCAGACAAAAAACCAAACTAGCAATACTTACTTTAAAGATAGAAGTTAATTTTTAAGTAAGAGTAATTAAGTTAAAACTTCTGATATTTTATTTTTAGTTTACGATGAGAATAAGTGTAAAAGAGTTAATGATATTTTTTGTTTGTAAAAATGGTATTACTCCGCCAAAAGAGATGGTGTTTTTAATAATAAAACAAACCTTTTTAATAAAAGTTTTTAAAACAAAAAAAATAAGACAAATCAAGAAATTGTGAGAAATTCAAATGGGTCACACCATCTATTATGTTTTCATGTTGTCCATGCTCAAAGTGTTGAAAGATTGGTTTACAAAAGTAATTCATTGTGTTTCGCAAGAATACTCATTTGCACGATAGAGCTGCTATTTAAGAATTTGGTCTGCCATTTTTATTGTAGCTTTGATGAACTCATTGCACGCACATCCAACAAATAGCAACTCCATGTTTTGTTGGGCCAAGTAGTTGTTGTCGCATGATATATGTAGACTTCTTGTATCAACTAGTTTGCCAACACAGTGGGGGGTGATAACAGAACCTATGACGCTGTGTATTGAGTGTCGACAACATAATATATAAAGCGACCCAGTGAAAGTTGGCAAAATAGCCTACGAGTGGTGAGCATCCACACCTATACATAATTCTGTCGCACACAGTGGGTGCGTAACAGTGAGGGAGAGGGCACACAGTGAGCAGGCGCTCTGCCCTAGGAGTTTTGGCCCCTACCCATACACAATCTTCCCTAGGTTTTTCACCCCCCAAAATTCCATTTGAAACCATGTAAAATTTTGCGAGAAATAAAAATAAACTTCTTTCCATTGATATCAAAACAACATATATGACACATGGGCGACTTATATAGAGGGGCATACTATTTGGGATAGCCCAAGCCCACAAATTGGTGCTCCTATCAAATATATAAATAAAAAGAAAGTAAAAATAAGATAAAAGTAAAACTTCAACTTAAGTTGATGATCACGATGCAACAAGATGAGATTTACGACAAATTTTTATTTTTTTTCTTGGATGCAATTTTGTCTTGTAAAAAAAACAATTAGCTATTTTGATATCAAATACAAATGAGGAATTCAGAGTTATGATGATAATTGCTTGTGCGATACTTTTGATGCGACATATACTCGAGAAGATAAGAGATGTACTTTCTTCTCCCACAAACATTTACTATGAAATCAAGCAGCAAAATATATAATATCAAATTCAATATTTCATGAGCAAACCACAAACGATGCATATTGAGATTGACTACTTTCTTAAGAAGATTCAAAATTAGATTATAACTACAACACACAATCATATAGTTGAGCAACCAATAGACATCTTCACTGAGACCTTAAAAAAACCTCAACTTACTTTTCTTTCATCCAAGTTGGATATTGTGAACTTATATGCACTAACTTGACGAAAAATGTTAAGATTTCTAACTTTTCATATTTATAATTTTTTATTTTTTCTTTATTTTTCATTATATTTTGTTGGAGATACCAAACATGTGTGTTGCACCAATCATTTTGTCCTCTATATAAGGGAGTTTCATGTATAATATTCTATAGTGTTTTGAAAATTATTATTTTATTTGTGTTAAATATATATATTTACAAAATTAATTTTGTATTATATTATGAAAATCCAAAAAATAAAAAATACGTGATTTATCTCAAAAAAGATATGTGTGTGTGTGTGTGTGCGTGTGTGTGTGTGTGTGTGTTGAGTTATGATCACTAAAAAAATCAAATATCTAAATTCTTTTCTAGTTACATCTCTATTAGATTTTTATACGTCATAATATATCAGATTGAATGAGTCTGAACTTAATTCAGACTAACATATTAGTTATGAAAGTCTATTAAATTTTTCTAACATATATATTTTAAATGAGGTCTTTCGCATAAGAATATAAAAGTCAAAGGTCACTCAAACATCTACTGGAATATCATACAATAGAAAAAAGAACATATAATTCATACTTCTCAATCTCAAATGAAATTTTTTTCTACATAATCTTTAAATCATATCATAAACATTGGTAAAAATAAAAATAAAATCAAAATTAAGTTGTGTTAAAATACAAAACACAAATAATAAAGAATAAGATAATTGAGAATAAGCAATACACAAAAAAATAACAAAAACCTAAACTCATAATTATTTTAAGGTGCAATATATACTAAGATACAAAAATCATTTGGGGTCGCTAAGTATAAAATAAAATTAAGGTGCAATCTTTTTTTGTGAAATACAATCTACCTGATAATTATAAAAATTATATATTTTATTAATTATTATCTATAATTTTAATCTATAAATAAAATATAATAAAAAAATATATCAAACATAAAAATTAAATATTATTAATATTTTCATGTGGTGTGTGTGTGTGTGTGCGTGTGTGCGTGCGTGCATGCATGCATGCGTGCGTGCGTGCATGCGTATGCATATATACATCTATATATATATATATATATATATATATATATATATATGAGCAAGAATTTTATTCACTTTTGATTTTAACTGACTTATTATTTAATTTTTCTCTAATCTTGATAGACTACATTTTTATGCATTAGTATGATTGGTGTGTTTTATTTTGGAAAAATACTTACTTTTATTTTTTTATTTTTTTTTATATTTTATGTTTTTGATAAGAGAAATTAACTTATAAGCTTCCCCAATCAGTGTATCCATCTATATAAGGGTATTGATGTATATTTTTTAGTATTAAGTTAAAAAATTCGTTTTATTCATCTCTAATTTCTTTACTTTTCCAATAGAGTTTAAGGTCAAATGCAAAGTAGACAATTTTAACATCTATACATGATGTTGAATAATCTATAGTATCCTTGCTTATCTAGAAATAAGAATAATCTTTCTCTTATATGTCTATTATACCAATAACATGCACATGGTACTGAGAATTTTGTCTTTATTTTTATCACTACTAGTACTTCCATATCATTAAAGTAAACAGTTAAATAGAGTTCCCCTTTAGAGTTGAATAAAGACATCTTTCTATTGAGCCCCAATCTACCCCGTGGCAAGATTAAGTTCCCCTTTAGCAACACCGCACTATCACTCGTGCACCACTCAGCACATCACACAACACCCTTGTTGCACACATTATACACCAATGTTGCACACACTCCATAACTATCATGCATATTGGACACCATTGTTGCACGCACACACTTCTCACCACACAGCACAGCACTATACAGTTCACTACACTGTGCCATTACCACAGTGCACACATTGTTCCCTTTCTGTTGCACACTTGGTAATACCACGTTGAAGACGCGCTGCTCCATCATTGCACGCACTGCAAACTTATTGTTGCAAATATCTCATTGCATGTACAGTTGCACATGCCTATACCTGCACACACTATTTTGTATGACAATACATAGCTATTACACACTGCACAACCTCATAAAACTGTTGGCATTGACACCATTGTTGTACAGTCAACTCACTGTTAAGTCCATATTTGACATGGAGAAAAAATTGCAGACTTAACTAGAGAAAAAATTTCAGCTTGCAACTAATTGGAATCTTTTCATAAAAAAATTCACACAGCTTCAGCATCCATAAATTTTTTGCTACTTCATTGATCTATGAGGACTCGTATTCAAAAAAATGAGTGATTGAGAGAGATGATGGAGATGATATCTCTAATAGAATAATCTGATAAGTTATTTTTATGCTGAGGGGAGCAAGGCATGCTTAAGGCAAGCATACTCGTGTGTCTGACAAGGATATCTAGAGATTTAGCATGTGAGAGAGTATTGGCTAATGTTTATTTATTCTATGTAATTTTTTTTTATTTCAATAATTTTAACAATGACGCACAATTTGGCTTTCATGAAAATTGGGTTGAAACAATTTCTATTCATGCGACATCTAAGTAATCGGACATTTTAAATCAAAGCAGATAACAGAAAAAAAAAACATCAAGGATCTGTAGCATGCTATAAAATAACCAATATAAATTACTTAATTTATCTAAATAAAATTTTTGGTAATAGAATACTTCTCAACCAAGATACAACCCAAAATTTTAATGAGATATAGTAAGGATTCTACCAAGTAAATAGACAACACACCAGAAATGCATGCTTACCTTTAAAAGCAAACCAAGATCTAGAGCACCAAAATCATCTTGCTTAAAATCTTTTACTTGTTCAGATTTAAAATAGTTTTCAAGAGAAACAACTTCACATCCAACAATGCTTGCCAACTTATAAGCAAAACTAGTTTTTCCAGATCCACTTGGACCTCCTGCAACAATCATGTTCTGTTTAAAGACAAGTCAAGAAATAAAAAAGGAAATGTGAATAGATAATGATGTTAACGAAAATAATTCATTAAGACTGTCACAATGATTTAGATTGGAACATGGACATTAACAAAGAAACAGATATGCCACACAAATTTTTCAGTTGAAGAATCCATGATGAAACAGTTTACGAGCACAATGTTGTGATTTATAACTTCTAGTTTTATTTTATTTTTTATATATTTTACATTATTATATTATGCAAGGAAACACTCAACTTGTAATTTGTCATAATCCAACTACTCGCTACATACGGATTTCTTTGGTACACATTTTTATATCGAGTTTGAATAAACATCCTATTAATGCTTTAAATATTTGGTGGGATAAATTTCAACATTCAGAGATAAAATCAAAATGAGAGCAAACCCTAAGATTTCAAGAGACATAACATATGCACTTTAACAACATTGTGCATGAGCAGGGCTTCTTTCATGTGGGATTTCTGACAGTAGATATTAGTGTGCTTATGAAGAAGAAGGTCGCACTTAAACTACGCCTCCCCCATTATTTTTTCATCACAGTAGGATTCATGTTGCATGATGACATGTGAGATTGTCACAACATATAGAATAAGCACACTGAAACCCTAAACTTGCCAATTGCATGTTATGAGCATTGTATTCTGCAGTCACAAAAAAAGAGGTCTAATGTCCATTTTGCACATTAGACACGCAACAAACTGTGCACAAGCACCAACAGACAACAGTGAGAGCATTAAAAAAAAGAAAAATAAGTAAATTCTTTGACCTACAAGAAGATATAACAATAATAAGATATGAGTAAATCAACTCACGGTTGGTTGCAAAGCATTTCCATGTGATATCAACTGATTGTTTGTGTAAATTTGGTGGAATAATGATAAGATGTTAGTATGCAAACACAAAAAAAAAAAATGCATACAATACACAAATTATAAGAAGATATGACACAACAAAAAGAGATTGACAATTATAACTAAAAAGGAAATTAAGACTACTACATATAATTGAGAAAGACTGATTAATTATTAAAATCACATCTGAATAATTGCAGAGTTTATCAACTATCATATTTACTATAAAAGAACATATAAATTTTTCTATAAAAAAGTCGAGGTGTCAAATGAGCGGGGCAGCCCAGGCATGGCCCACGGCCCAGCCTGGTTCAGCAATGTCTGGCCCAGCATGGCACGGTGCAAAACAATGCCTCGGGCCGGGCCGGGGCGCCCCATAGCATGGTTCATGTCGTGCTGGTTCCGGATTAGGCACGACCCGTGTGCCTAGGCAATAAGCATAGTAAACCAGCATGGGTAACCACCCAATTGGATACATGTCAAGTGGTCACCCATGTGGTCAAATTTTTTTAAAAAAAAATTACCGCCCCATCACGGAGAGGTCAAATTTATTTCAAAAAAATTGTCACATGGTCGATTATAATTGACCGGCCCATAAGCCGGCCACTAGCTGACTGTCACGCAAAGAGAGGCAAAGATGCACGACCCGTGCATCTTCGCCGTTAGGCACGATCAACATTGTCGTGACCTCGGCTATGCTTACCATGATGTGCTAGGCTGGTGAACCATGTCATAATGTCATGCCTAGCACAGCACTATACGGTGGCATAATCGTGCCTTAAAAAAATTGATCGTGCCAACACAACAAGTCCCGTTTGACACCTCTATAAAGAAGTAATAGAAACTATTCATTCTTCATGTACTAGTAGTTTTACAACTAATTTTTTTTAATTTCAAATTTTTATAATATATACACAACAATAAAAACTCATATTAATGATAACTATTTCTATTTAATATATTTTTTACATATTATATTAGTTAATAACAAAGGATCAAAAATAATTAAATATGCTAATATTCAACTTGTTATCTTATTTTTTTCATATATTTTACTTATTATTGATTATCTTCTTAGTCTTTTTTATGAGTTGTTCTATCAAACAATTCACTTCTAAATTTAATTTCTTATATTAATATTTATTTACATGATTAAAAAATTATAAGAAATGCTGCCTATCCATTTGAGTATGGTATATTATATGTCTATCTCTTCGATAAGATCTCTTATTAGGTATTTGAATATATTGAATCTATTATTTTTATATTCTCAACATACTTTTATTGATATTTTTTATTTTAGAATATTAGATATTTCAATTAGAAAAGTATATCATAGTTTTCTATCTTAAATATCAAACTGATACTAGTAATGATTTATTTAATTTGATATACTGAGATATATATTAACTTAGTATAAATAAAATATTTTAATATATTATTTTTTTTTTGATAATTATTCACAAATTATAAGATTGATTCTTGTTTGTCACAGTCATAAATTTTTTTCATTTTAAATAATTGTATATAAAGGTAAAAAATTATTTTAATATATTATGATTTACTATTTTATTTTTCTTTTTTCTATTTAGTTTATACTTTTCATGGGAGTAGACAGCCCCTTGACAACATTTTATTTTCAAATTTGAGTGATTGCTTTTTATTTTTTATTATGTGATTTAAAGTTTCATATGATATCAGAGTTGAATTATATGGTACATGTGAGTTTTAAAAACCCTAGGTGCAAAATTGTGTGCATGATACCAAAAAAATGCAAGCACTCACTATCTTGAAGAAATGTGCACAATTACAATGTGTGCCACCAAGGTTTTCCATTGTACACTCATTGTGTGCCACGTGGTTGTGTGAATGGTAGAAGGGACATAAATATGTGTGGTGGTGGATGGAACACAATCTCTATATTCTTTTCTTATGCTAAAAATATTATTATATTTAATGATAACAATTTAAAACGTATTAAATATTATAGTATCCATTTTTGATGGTTACATCTTACCCACGTCATGTTTATTATTAATAATCCTATTAGTTTATTTTTTATGAGTTATCTTACTAGATAATTCAACTTTGACTTTATCTTTATCTTTACTAATATTTATTTACAGGTTCATAAGACAAAGCAATACTCGATTTGGGATTAAGCAATATGTATAACAAATTCTCTCTTCAACAATAAGGTTTCCTTCTAAATATTTAAGCATAAATCCTTCACCTAGCCAACTAGAGTCCCATTTGCACTCTAGTCTTATTATTTCTTTTATTTTTAAATTACTTCTCTTGGTGTTATTAGAATCTTTAATTCTCATTTTAAGGTATTACAATATTTAGCATGGTATTAGTCCATGATGAAAAATATGCATGTCCTCTACTCTGATGAGATTTAAGAACTAATATCATGAATTTCATGAATGCCTATTGTTGATTACAAATATATGTTCACTATCAATCCATATCTAAATGAGAAGGCAAATCACCTTAAGAAGAGATATGTAGCAAGTAATGTTTCTTAGATATTTCATATGAACTAAAATAATACTCTATCTAATGGTCAAGATGATATTAGTATGGATTATTATCTCTCATAATATCTCATAATTATAGGAAACATCAACTACACATAAAAATACATGTCTTCAAGGTGACTTTGAAGATGAAGTGTATAAAGAGCAGCCACCTCAATTTGGAGAGCTCAATCAAATGCAGAATACAGATTACAAAAGATATTTTGCGGCCAATAATAGTTATTGAGACATTTCTTAGTAAGATATTTACATGAAGACACCTTGTTTAGATTACACAAATATATTATAATTTTTATATTCAAATGAGATTAAATAATTAGATAATTTTAATGATTATCTATGAGAATAGAGTTTGTAATATAAGGGATGACGAGTTGAGGATTAATCAACTAAAGAAGTACCTTCAAGAAAATTCAAATGAAACATCTTAAGAAACTAATATTTTTTTTTATATAGAGCCGACTTATTTTAAAATAACCTTATTAACTCCAAAAACTCATTGAACATGATATTATTCTTGATTGTTAGATGAAAAATTAGAATATCTAGATTTTCCTATTTGCATCTTTGGCTTATAAGATAGTTATCAACATTGAACAATCACTATCAAAGATATTCTACTTATAATTGTGTCTTTAGTATTTCAAAACCGAAACTACATTTACTCTATTCATTGATCAACACTTTTATTTCATTTAGGTAATATGTCAATTGCACTTAACTAATGCTTAAAGTGTGCATTTTTATTTCTCAAACTAAGTTTTCATAAAAGCTATAAAATAATATGATATTAATTATATTTAATCTTTCTGATTTATAAATATCATACTGATATTGAATAAAACACATATCCTTGATAATTTAATCTATATAAATTATACAAGAAAAAATGATTGCATGAATATCACCACCTAATGAAGCACAACTCCTTGCATATATAATGTGATCTACCTATCACCAATCATGACAGTCGAGATATGACTCTCACACTATCCTTTGAAAGTCAATTTTTCTAGAATAAATATAAAAAATAAGCATAAATATAATGATACGTTCGACTTTAATAATAACATACTCACAAAAATAAGCATAAATATGAATTTAGAATTTTCACATATAGATTTCTCACAAGAAAAGAATATAAGCATTGTCACTTCCTTTGAGTCCAACTTCATAAAAATGTCTCATGACTTAGATATCAATTTTTATCACAACCAACACATGCAAATCTATATTAGTATGAAATCATAAATCTTTGTTTTAATTAATATTCACGTCAATCAACATTCATAATATAACATTTATATGATTAAATATTATACCATCATAATAACCATACACATATACATAAACCAACCATTAATCCCTACTTAACTTAACATTGAAGAAGATTTTATGGAGAATATTTGATATTTCATCTCGTCGAATCGAGGATTCTCAATAACAATCTACATGAGAATCTAAGTCTCAAATATATTTCTCAATCAATAATTACTTTCATTTGAATTTAATTTGTCCTTAATTAGAAGTTAAAATTTGCACCCTTTTAGGATAAGCATATTGTTGTCTTCAAAATCCATATGCCCTGGCACTTCTTCAAAAATCTCTAAGGTTATATTTTATATCGAGGTTCCATCAGATTGTTGTGCAGATCTTCAAATTGAGAGTCACAACTTTAGGTTATGGTTGTAGTTCTAAGTGCTCTTTGAATTCTATCTAGAGCATAAAGTCATAAAGGCATAGAAATATCATAATTGAGATAATTCTCTTTAAAACACAAAGTCATGATAACAAGAATAATCATGACAAAAAAAATCATCTTTGGAGCTCATGGTCGCAATGACAAGAATGTCACGACCAAAGTAATTACTCTCTATAGCACAAAATCATGAAAACAAGAATAACTGTAACCAAGATAATTTCTCTATGTAGCAGAAAGACAGAAACAAAGATACAGTGACTAAAATAATTATTCTCTATAACACATAATCACGACGAGAAAAAGTTATCACGAATAAAAATCATTTTGTATTATGTGAATTTTAATTCTATAATTCTATATACATATTTAACACTTAATTGTCGCCTTATAAAAATATTATCGCGGATGAATTTATATATTAGAATTAATGCAACAACTCTGAGATAACATTGTACCATGAAAAATGTGTTGCAAAGTTAAATTTGTAACAATCATGTGGTAGAATCACAATTTGATACGCTTTTTTTGAAGAATTGCAACCAAAAAAGATTGCCCTAATTTTTCAACACATATGTGCCATTATATATAAGTTATTACATTCGAAGTATCACGACTTTATCTTGATGTTGAATCATTCAATTCAATAAAAATAACAATTTGATAAAATCATTCATTAACAGCTCGAATTTATTATAATCACATAAAAAAAACAAAACAAAATAACCACAAAAAAATAGTACTCTGAATCCCTAGCAATACCTCATATTAAACTTTCAACTTATAAAAAAATAATAAGAATGATTAATTATCTGAAAATGACCAAATTAAATATAACATACACAATCATTATAATTAGTTATTTCTAAAATTAGCTTCAACATAATGACCATGACACATTTATTCATATACAAAATTATATGAAGAAGCATCTGTGACATAAGATCTCTTTCAGAGATCATTGATGCTTGTAATTGGTTAGGAAATTAGATTTGAATTGAGCAACAATATGCACCAAAAAAATATCTATGATAAAAATTTATATTTTTCTTAGAAATAATCTTGTCTCCTGAAAAAATAAAAAATATACAATAATTTTGACTTCTAGTTTAGAGATGAAATTCAGTATGATGAAAATTGTTACTTGTTGAAGATTTTGAATGTGTCACATACTCAAAAAGATTAAATATCCATTATCTTTTCATATCTTTTCATATGGTTTTATTTTGTATACGAATAAATGTGACATCGTCAATATGTTGAAGCGTCACATTCTAAAAAAGACTGAGTATCCACTATCCCCTCATATTACTATTTATTATGATTGTCAAACAATGCGGCACATAGACTCAAATCTAATATTTCAAAAGTTGACCAACAACCTAGAGATTAACTATTTTTTGACAAAAAGAAAATCCAAAATAAGACCATAACTACTGCATATATCCAGTCAACATAGTACTCAAATAATATTTTCACGAAGTGACTGAATAGACCCTAGCTTACCTTTATGTCATCCAAGCAATAAGCATGATGTTCAATACTACTTTGTTTTACTAATTTTTTTTTTGTTTTTTTCTTATTATGGGAGCACCCAATAAGTAGATTGTCTCAATCATTTTTATCTACTAAGTAAGAGTAACATGTACATTCTTTTTATTTTCATAATAAGAATGATTACATCATGTATGTTATTTTTATTTTGATACACTCTCTAAAGGCCAGGATAACCTTAATACTAATTATTATTTCTTTTGTATTAACTTACAATCGAATGACATACCAGTTAGAAATAAAGATTATTTTTCTTTATAATAATTTTAAAAAAAATTATATATATAGTAGCCATCAAATTTTCAGGCAACACAATGAGACAAATATTATAAATTACAAAAATCATTGTATGACTTAAAATAATCACTATGATTTTGAATTATAAGATTTTCATTGATAATCACCTCATTTATTTTTTACAAATGACAACTAATGACAAAGTAAATTTGTTATTAATTTATATGAATAAATTTTTTATTATTACAGATGACAAGATAGGAATGACCCCACTCAAGAAATATGTTCAGGCACAATTTCAAATAAAAGAACATATGAGACATTTTTTTGATATTGAAGTTATTTATTCTACTATGGGTATCACATTGTCACAAATGACATACATATTTGATACTAATACAAATATTGATTTTTGAGTTACGCTTCACAAATGACATATCATATTGATTCAATTACTAACATGACTTATGATATAACACATCCGGATAACTCTAATAATTATATGAGAATCATATGAAATATTAAATATTTGACTATTCTTAGATTAGCTATAGCATAAATAATTAGTATAGTCATTTTCTAGATTTTCATTGGAAACTTCACTTTGCTGTTGTTATTCACATAGTGAGCCATGTGAAAAAAGTCGTGGGGTTTCAGAATTATTTCAGGGATCATAGACACTTTCACTTGGTCGGATTTTCAGATTTATATTAAATGTCAACATGCACCTAAAAGATGTCTAAGATAAAATTTTATATTTTTCTTTGAGATAATTTTGTCTACTAAAAAAATAAAAAATTTTTAGTTGTTTCAATATATAATATATCATTAAAACACTATAATTGTGAGAATTACATGTGAGATACCACAAATATATCACATATGCAAGAAGATTGAATATCCATATTTTTCTAACAGTATTTTTACTGTGACAATAAGGCAACAAAACATATAGCCTCAAAATCACATTTCAAGAGCAGATAAAACTCAATTAAGTGTACAACTTCTTCCTCTAGCAAAAAATCAATGATGAGATTATAACTATAACATAAATCTAAATAGCAAAGCATCCAGAAGATATCTTTAAGAAGGAATTGAAAAAGCTTCATCTTTGCATTTTCTCATTCAAGCTTTATGCTTTATACATCTACGTATCACCTTCAAAGGGATGCAATAATTTACTTTTTTTTCTTTTAAATCTATTTTTTTGATGGTGTCATCCAATAAGTAGGCTATTTTTAGGACATTGAGATATATTTATCTTGGATACTCTAATATGCAGAAAAGATACAAATATTTATCACTAAAGACTAATAAAATTTTTATAAGTATTGGTATTACTTTTTTTATTATTGTTTGTTTTTTAACGAACCAACAATGAGTATAAATCCAGATGTCAGAGTTGAATTCATTATCATTACTCCCATACCTATAGCCTTGCCTAGACCACCAGTTATTAGAGAGAATTATTTATTGACTATATATAAATATGTTGATACTTAATAAGATATTAATAACATATAATTATCATGCCTACCAACAAATTAATATCATATTAGAGATGTCCAGAAAGTCGCATAGCCCAACCTACACCACAGCCTATAAATATCAAGGTTGGCACAACATAGCATGATCCGGAATCATGCCTAGACCTGTCTAATGTCAGCCAAAGGCTCGGCTCATCTCGTGCTAGGATCACAACAAATGATCTATGTGCCATCCTTGGCACGACCTAAATCATTCGGCATGACCGAGAGGCAGAGGCAGAACACATGCTAGTCATGAGTCGATCGTGTTGACATTTAAAATAAAGAGGCATGTGCATTCATGTGCCCTTTTTTTTGTCTTTTTAAACGGAGCACATGTTTATCATGCATACCATTTAAATTTGCAACCCATTGATAAATTATCAATGAGTGTCTGCCAAGTCGCTGATAGTGACACACAAATTGACTCTTTGTAGTTGAGAATAATTAATAAAAAAATAAAGTATTTGTTAGTCATTGTCCAACTACTATGACAGAAATCAAATGAATGTTAGATTTATAATCACAATATTAAAAAAATTTAAAATATATCTTTTTCAATATTAAACATTTTTTTATAAATAGGTTTTTCATATTTATAATTTTTTATATTAAAACACTATCTCTTCTCTCCCTAAAAAATCTCAATTATTTTGCATTGTTTATTAACAAGATTATTGTATTATAGTATTTCTTATATTTATAATTTAAATTAACTAAAACTATAATTTGTAAATTAATTTTGGCAAAAGAGTATTCTCATTAGCTTTGACCAAACTTGTAGGGCACATGAGTTGCAGGTCAAAATACACACTTTATTTCATTTGAAATAATTTTTTTTCTAGTCTAAAATATCAAACATAATAAAAATTTAAAATACAAAACTGTTCTATTCAAAAATTTCTAAAATTAATCTAAAAAAAATAATGAATATATAAAAATAATGTAGACCTAGACATAGATACTAACAACTGACCGAAATATTCAAAAATAAATTATCTCATAGTCATATGTTGATCTTTACTCCCACACTTAAACAAAATAAAAAAATAAATATTTATAATATGAACTCATTTTAAAATAACTACAATCAAAATTTTAAGGATGCCAAAGAAAATCCAACACATAATGCATATGTTATAAACATGTGTGTGTGTGTGTGAGGATATTAATAACATTGAACATCTTAAAAGATATGCCAAAAAATACACCAAAAAATATGAAGTATTAGATCATTGAGAAACTAAATTATATATGAATAGTGAAATCTTTGAATATAAATAAATCTCAAATTAATTAACTCGTTTTATCTACAATCATGACTTTGCAAGAAAAGACAACTAAAATTATTGCTAATAAAAATCTTCCAATTAAATTTTTAGAACATCATAGACTACTTGATCATATGTATACGTTCATCTAGTCCACTTATCATAAAATTCCTAAAATAACTAATAGAAATGATATAATAAAAATTATAAAATAGAAAAAAAAATAATTATTTAAATACCTTAAAATAAAATAGAGTAGTTTTTGTGATATCTGACATTCAGACTAGACATAATAACAATGCATTAACATTCATCACCGCCTAATATGTTAATTTTAAGAAGAAATTAAATAAAAAAAATTATGATTTCATGAGACTATTCATCATCATCATGATCCCACTATATATAAGTAATTATAGAAAATATTTAAAGAATACAATATATAAAATAAAATTTTTACCACAATATTTGATAATGCTTAAATAATAGTTTGGCAATAAATATGTTTGTTAAAATTATCGGTAATGGTTCATTCGGTAATAATTTTCATATTAGATATATATGTCAACTAATTAACCTAATAGTACAAATCACAATAAAAATAATTTCCCTTCATAAAATATATTAAAATATATGAAAGCACATAGCTGACTACAAAAGTTTCACTCTCTATGTGAGTCAGAAGATCTAAAAAAATACTAAGTAAATATCAGATATTATTAAAATTATAGAAGTCAAATTGGATTCGACTAGCACAAATGGCCCACCTCAAATTATCAAGTATATTATATGTACTAAGTAACATGCATTTTCTATTTCTTCAATTTTTATTTGTATCATTTAGAATGTTTATTTTGATTTAGTTTGAATTATTTCTTTTGTAATGAGCAAAAAAGTAATTCATCAAAGCATTCTATTTTAACATCTTTATAGATAGCATTGTGCTACTAAACACAGCTAAATTAACTACACCAGATTTTTTTTTGTGACAATCATTTTATTATTTAACTATTTTTTCTGTAACATGAATAAAAAAGTATTGCAACATATCATTTTATTTTGACTTCTTTATCAACAGCATTGTGCTACTTATCACAACTCTTTTATGGATATGATTTTTTTTATTGTTTTCTTTTTTCTTTCATTTACATTATGGATGATAGCACACATGTAGGATGCCTCAATCCAAATAACATATATTTAAAGGGGCATATCTTTATATTTTTCTTATGAATTTATTAAATTTTTCTAATTAGTTTTTCACATAGAATCAAAATCATACCCTAGGAAGAAATAAACCTCAAACTGGCTAGAAAAAAAGATAAGCATTGTAACAACAGTGTCAGTGAGCATTGTGTATGTGCGAGGAAGCGGGCAAAAAGAAACAGTAAAACCACATCACACATCCACAATGTGTGGTGCCAACACCCACTGCATCAGTATAATTAGGGCATGAAGGGCAAGGTGGTGCATGACAATTGCACTGTGGAGGTGTATTGTGTGTATGTGAAAGTGTGTGCATGACACTGCACAGTGTGTGGTGAAAGGGAGCAACTGACTTATGGGCTGCTACAAACTATATATATATATATATATATATATATATATATATCATATTTTTTAAAAAATTCATTTTTCATTATTAATAACATTATTTTTCTATTATTTGTGTTCTTATCCTGCCTCTATCCTTTGAACCATTCAAAACTCTAAATAATAAGTTAACACAGATGACTATCAATTTTCAAATAAAAATCATAATTTTTTTTCTATCTTCATAAAATTTAATAAAATAATACGCATTTAATTTAGTAGTAATATTAAAATATTGATACCATACATTTTAATAAAATATATTTATTCAAAAGACATCATGTGAAGCTACTTATGCACATAATGTGATACTAAGAGAAGATATCAACATTTCATTGAGACAACAAAGAAAGTATAAAACATTAAAGTGCACCTACATGACCTTAAGAAGAAATAAGGTGTTAACAACTAACTTTATAATCAATTGAATATTATTTTTAGTTTCTTAAGATCGTATATTATATCAACTTTCATATATATGATAGATATTTTTTTTATCTTTTAATTAAGATTTTTGAGTACATTTATTTTATTCATGATATATCTTCAAACAAAGAGAAAATGATTATCCATATCATCAAGCATGATTTTATTGAATATTTTAGTACTCAAAAAAGATACAATAGATACTCATCAAATACTAGGAGGATCAATACGAGAGCAGATATGTCATTCTTTGTAGAGAAATCCTTGTTCAAAGACTCACTCCATAAAAATGCACATTCAAACACCACCATCAAAAGATCATTCTCGAGTTCAATTTTTAGTCCTGACAGATTAATAAAGGCTCTTTCTTGTGTTCATGCTTATATACTTGATATTACTAGCATAGCTAATTATGAATAAAAATGATTCTTCTTCTAAATCTTGTAAGACTTCTAAAATTTGTCATAAAAAGAATGTGAGTGTCCCAATGAATATGAAATATGAGTCTTCCCAAGAAGAAAAGTTGAGAGTTGAGAAATTTGATCTCTACCAAAATATATATATTAGACAGATACATCTGCAGTATTCTTCAAAATAGTCTCTTGTCACTTAGGTGATCTGGTTCAGAATAATGACTTCGACATTCTGATTGCCCAATAAAAAAAACCAATAACATGTTCTAACCATCACACATATCATACATTTTTATTTTTATTTTGGCACTATGTATACTTATTTTTTGTCCTCTATTGATAGTTATAGAACACTGATAATTTTTATTAGGAATGTAGTCATCCAAGATTACGACATACTATAAATACACAACATAATAATAGGACTTGAAAGAAAGGTTGATCATGTCAAGACCATATGAGTAGTCATGAGATTTATACATACTTATGGTAATAATTATTAGTAAGATATTTTACCTTATGGCAGAAAGAACAATTATTAAATCACTTTTTTATGTTGTTGCATTCCATATATTAAATGTAAATCAACTAAATATTAGAAATGAATTCTTTTATGATGATATCAGGAATAAGATATTTATGATGTAGCACTCGGGGTTAATTATTCTAAGGTGCATAGGAATTATGCGTAAATTGCAAAAAATATTTTATAATCTGAAATATTATCCTAATATGTGGTTTAGTAGGTTCTCTTATGCATTTATCATATTTAATCATATAAAATACATGTCACATTATTTATGTTTTTATCAACATAGATCACAATGTCGGTATGTGATATTAGTGAAAATGTTGATTATATTATTATTATAGAAAATGATCAGTTGTATATATCACAAATGAACTTATTTAAGAAATAAAATTTTAGATAAAAAAATCTAAGACGTCTTAGATATACCATGAGTATTGAAGTTACAAGCCAAGTGTAGACATGTCCATAAAAATCATTTCCTCAATTCATTTCATTAGAAATAAAAGAAACATATGAAAAATACACTATTTGACCATGACCAGAATATATAAATGGGTCAAGATGCCCAGATCCAGCCCAAATTTGGCCCAAAGTCGGGCCCAGTTCAGGTGTGCCCGACCCGGCACGACACGGTCTAGGACCATGCCTAAGCCTGGGCCAGGCGGACCCTAGACACAATTTGTGTCATGCCGTGTTGAGGGACTTCGGCCCACATGCCATGCCAGCACGACCCGGGAGCCTAGCATGTGGGCATGCCACGAATGACAGCACGACATGCGACGCATAATGGCCAACGCAGCAACGCTCGACGACGACGACTTGACATGCCCGATGGGCGACAACAGCGCAGGTGCGCCATCCCTAGACCCTATTCCCTATTATAGGTCAAGAATTATCTTAACTTAGACTAACCCGGACCCGGGCTAATTTTGGGTCTTGGGACATGCCGGACATGCCCTCCAATGTACCGTGTTGTGCTAGACACAACATGATTACTGTAGCGTATCATGCATGGCACGGCACGTGAGACCGTATGGGCCTGAAAAAAAACGGGTCGTGTCAGCCTGACATGGCCCTTTTGACACCTATAGTTATTAGTATAATTAAATACTTCTTAGATTTTCTCAGATTAAATCATATAAACATCTCAAAATTTAAAGTATATGAAAAAACTCTTACATGTGTGATTTTATTCAAAGATTAAAAAAATTAGGGAGCAGAAAAATACTTCGATTATATTTAGGATGTAGCCATTACAAAGATGAAATCTACCTCAAGGTTTTATATTTTTCATTGAAAAAATTCTCTCTTAAAAAAGTAATAGTACAATAGCAAGACAATTAATAGCTTAAATAAATTATTATTTAAATTTGTGCATAATTTGATCCCATCAAAAAACTTCTAGAATGAGAAAAAAATGATATCGCTCATATCTAAAATTATTTTTTTTTCAAATTTGATTTAGGATTATAATTGGTCAATTAATGTTGATAAATTTAGAAATGTAGTTAGGCTTTCTACCCCCAAAAAAGGAAAAAAAAAAACTGCTCAGCACCACTTGTTATCCCCCCTCCCACTGCACACACCACTACAAGCCTACGCACAATGCAAATCATTGAGCGTGCACAAATTATAGACA
Source organism: Sapria himalayana (assembly GCA_029783825.1). Classification (NCBI taxonomy): domain Eukaryota; kingdom Viridiplantae; phylum Streptophyta; class Magnoliopsida; order Malpighiales; family Rafflesiaceae; genus Sapria; species Sapria himalayana. The sequence continues at coordinate 8,749,030 of JAREIK010000088.1, read as the reverse complement.
TGTGCATGTATGCACACCACTACGCAAACACCATTGCCCTCATTGCGCACAAATTATAGGAAAAATGACTTGACTACATTAAACAACTGAATAAATTTTCTTATTATAAGTTTCACCTAGTAGTAACAGACCTTCATATCTAGATCTATCTTCATATTGATCACCCACATTGAAGCAACAACATACATTCTAGTAGGTTGTGATACTAATTTTCAAGTTTTATTGGAGTCAATAATATTAATTTCTTCCAACATAGTCTTGCACCATCCTAAAAGAGATAATGCTACAGAAGAAAATCTGGATATTTTGATACCATCAAGAAAAATAATAAAAGAAATAAAAAAAAATATTATATGTGTGTACAACAATACCTGTGAGATCAAGTACTAAGTATAAATCATGTGTCCCTTCCGGGAACTAATTGAAAAGTCAAGATGAGAAGAATCGATTTTTAAAATCAACTGTCATCTTTGATTGATTCATCTCTAATATGAGAAAATAGTATATATCTCACCCTTCTAGTATAAGTCTTAAGTCCTAGGTGATTAGGTCTCCCAATCTTTGACTCATCACGAGTCTGAACTACAATAAACTCATAAAATATTGTGTTGTCTGATCTCAAGTGAGATTTACTCCCCTGAGAAATTTTCTCTCTTTAAAGTCATCAATATATGTACTTGTTAGTACATATGATAATTTCATAAAAATATCATAATATGGATTAATCATTTTTAAAGTAGTAGATGAATAACATTTTATGTGTATTTGGATGTCCATGTGAAACTACGACAGATAAAGAAAAGTAATAAATCCAAATATATCTTCTTGATTTTTACTTTTTTCGAGTTTTATAAAAAATGACTCATGCTCTAAAAAAATAACATAAATATCTACCACAATCATACCAGTCATATATAAAAAAATAATTATATATTTTTTAAACTAAAAAATCCAATAAATATATAGCTCAAAGCTATGGGCACCAATTTATCTCATCCTATAGAGAGATAATAAACAAAGCAATTTCTCCAAAAAACTTTATGAAATAAGCTAAATAATTTCAATCCAAAATACAAAATCTGAGAGAGTATACACTAAAAAATGATAAGGAAATAACATGTTCAAGATTATAAAATAATTTATAATTAAAATTATATCTCTCTAAAAAATATTTTAGAACACACCTCCCAAATAAGATTAATCAAGTTATTTCAATCAGATATCTATTTTTCCTTTCAACCATCTCATTTTCTAAGGATTTGCCTACACAAAAAAAATATGATATATGATCTTGTACTCTACTCACTAAATATTGAATATGTCTTAAATATATTTTCATACATTATCATATCTTATTTTTTAAATATTTATATCAAATTATTTTTATCATTTAAAGAAATATCTAAAAATAATAAATACTTATAATTTATGATGAAAAATAAATATTCACATATACAATAAGCAGAAATTAATAAATATAATTCAACAAAAACATTCTTTCGTACATCACTAATAGCCAAGTGCATCTGGCCAAATGGATTCCTACTCGCATTGGATTTGGAGACAAGATAAGAAGCATTTTTATGTATTCCAAACTGACATATCTCACACAATAGAGTAAAAATATACAAAACAATGATATAATATTCTCAACTTAATCAATAATAGATGATCAATCAATAATTTATTACTAGTTACAAAGATATTCACAAAATACAAAAAAATGATGATGAATAAACTATGATTACCTATGAAATGAGTATTTGCTCTTAAATCAATAACTTAAGAGTATGAATAGTAAGTACGAATGACAAAAATAATAATACATTAAGAAGAGATTGTATATGATGTTGACTTGTGGAAGATTTTTGTATGTTACTCACTATAAAATAACATGATATAAATACTTTATGAGAACTCATTGATGATTATGACAATTAACTTGTCTTTGTGTAGTAGTATCTATCACAATTCTAGAAATAACTCTCAATTATTTCTATTATAATTTATTATCCTATAATGTGGGCATTGAAATTAAGTTTTGTTTCATCTACTTCCACTATGACAACCTCTATACATACTCAATCCACCAATTAAATGTAGAACTTCCAGAAAAATAATACTGTTGAAATTAAATAATTTTGTTTTTTAAATGGTAACTCTAATTTTGGGATTTTTGGGGCATCCAATGAACACAAAATCCCCATATTATAAGAGTAACTTACAGTTTTAAAAATAACCAAATTGATTTCCAAAATATTATTTTGCATAACAATAAGCAATCGACGAACCATAGTAACTGTGCATAATAAATGTTCATGGTAATTGACCACAATAATTGTGCACATTTACTCTTTCTTGGGTTTGTAACCCTTTACCAACACATGAATACCTCTAGTACCATATAAAAACTAAGAGAAGAAGAATAAATATGATATTCAAAAAGAAAATAACATACAAATAATAATTTTATTTAATGAATAAGTAAAATGAGGACAACTCATATGTTTGGTGCTCTCATCAATAAAATATTAAAAAATAAAAAATAAAATGAAATAAAAAGTTGTGACAAATATAATACAAAGTCATTATTTCAATCACTTTTGCACTTTTTTGAATAAAATATTTTTATGATGAGATTAAGTTTGTTCTTTTGCATCACATCACTCTTTTTTATGATTAATTACATGACATAATTTTCCATCTAATTTTCATAAATGAACAAACCCTATCAAGACTAAATATCAATTTACTAGAAAATTTATAAGGATTCAATCATTACGGATGGCGTCACAACCAGAAATCAACTAACAAACAGATTTTTAAAAGTTTTATGAAAAGTCTAAATTAATTCCTTTTTCTCAATACTAGGGTACATGGAGTAGTTGATTTTTTTGAATAGTTTAAACAGATTTATGAAACTTACACAACACACCTATTTGATAAAAATTTTGGTGTCGATTAACTTTTCATTGTTGTATTTGATTTTTATTGAATGATAGGGTGCATCGAATCCAAGAGCACTCCAGTTAATTTGTTTTCTTTTTTGATTTATAATAAATTTCCAATTGTATTATTTTAAACATGAATAAATAGAGTTTTGTTTTCTTGTTGATGAGTAATAACTTAAAGAATATGTGCCTTGGGATAGTTAGTTGAAACAAGTGGGCCTTGCCTTCTCAATTTTTGCACAACTTAATAGAATGCCAACAAACTTTGGGATGCTCTGAGTTTCATATCCTCTTTATATGTTATTGTAATCTATATTTTTCAAATATAGCCAAAAGAAAAGTGCATATGCATTTCATATTTCAAAATGCTAGACACATTCAAAAACATAACTAGTGTCCATTAAAACACAAAAAAAGGGAGAAAAAAATAGAGTGAGAAAAAAAGAGAGGAGGTAATTACCAATTCCAATGATCACGGTGAGAACTTTATTCTCCAGCAAGGCCTGAACAATGACATATCTCACCATAATGTGAAGCTAAATCTTTGGTTCTTGTTAACATCAAAATATGTACCTGTATTGCCTGAACAGCAAGAAGCAGTCCCCTATCTAGATCATATGAATCAGACAATGGAGCAAGCTTCAAGGTATTCCTGAAAGAGGACGAATCTGTGGTTGCTTCATGACCATGTCCATTTAAGCAAAACAAAATAACATCTCAAAAGAGCTTATCAGACAGAACACCTAAAAAAATAATACCTCAAACAAAAGTGACAGTACGACCAACTTACCAGTATGTGGAGAATCTGATGATTTCAATTGCCACGTTTCTATTACAGGTTCCATTTTGGATTTTGTCGGAGAGCGAGTCCATGGTTGAGATGGATCCTCTAGCAGAGTAATGATGTTTGGAGTCGTTCGGATTGGTCTTGGGGCAATGAATGCCCTTTCTTGATTGATAAAAGAAGAAGTGACAGGCAGAAGGGGAGGTGTATTCAAACGGGGCACGCCTGCAAGTGCAAATCAATTTTGATAAGTTCACCAACTTATGAAACAGCAAGAAGAGATGTTATTAACATGCCAATTTCGAACCCTTTCTTTCTAGAATCATTTCCAAATATGATTTGGTGATCCACGGTCCTACAAAGCCCATCTTCAATACTTCTGCTCCAACACTCTACATGGCAAGATAATTTTCTTTAAAATGATACTAGAAAAAATTAACTAGAATTATAAGACATTAGATAATTCATTATTCAAAGCAATACTGTAGAAATTAAAATCACAAAACATATTATACAAATTCAATATTATAAAAGACTTATACATTAGATAAATGTGAGTGGGACAATCCAAAGATTGAGTGCTCGTATCAAAAATATAAAATAAAATAAACAAAAATAAAAAGATAATTTTCTTTATAAATAACTCTTATAAAGAAATTGGAAGCATGAAAAAATAGAATCAAAAAACTTATAATCAAAAAACTCAATCATTAAAAGAACAAAAAAACCAAAAATAATAATAAATAATAACAAATGCAAGTTTTAGTTATATCCCCTCAAACCAATGTGTAAATATCCAGAACATTAAATTAAAAAAAAATAAGTTTACACATTTTCATTATCCAAGACTTTTGTGAAGATATCAATTGATTGATATGTTACATGAACATAGGATATAAAATAATTTGTTCATGGATATTCTCTTTGACACTACGAAAGAAGGAATTTGCCTATGTATGTTTTGCTTTCGTCAATGCATGAAATATTATGCTAAAAATTATATCTCATTGTCAACTGTCATGGTATAAAATAATAAAAAAAATAAGTTACTATCTAATCCAAGATATCTCACAAGTAATTATCATATTATCACATTAAACTTCATCCTTGCACTGAATCTCAAGACCATTGATTGTCTCCTACTTTTCAATGAGTTAAGATTAGCTATTAGAAAAGTAAAAAAAATATAATAAACTTCCTTTAATTAGAAGCTGACACCTAACTCGAATATTTAAAACCTATTAGTTGAAGGTGTCAATGATCAGTAAGAGAGGTTTAGGAGAATGAGACTAAATAACTAGTCTAAATACTTTATTATGTGAAGAGTTATGTCTAAAAGAACATGTAGTAAAAAATTTATGAGACTAAATATATTAATTATAAAAGTGATAACTAGTATAAATCAATAGAAGTATCAACTTGAGTGCAACCCAAAAGACTAATCATTGTGAGAGTATCACCTATAAATCTCCTCCATAACAACAGAAAATATTTCCTATAGTACATTAATATTATACTAAGAACATCTTTGAGCATTTCAAGATTATTGGTTAACAATTATGATTAAATATATATTTTGAGTTGAGTGATTATCAACTCATCATGTCACATGATAAGGATGTCATTTATATACATAATCAACAATATAAATCTAATATCAGAATTATCCTAAAGAAATAAAGAATAATATATAGCACTTATTTATAAATCAAAATAGACAACAAACAAGTGAGAATCTGACAAACTAAGTCATGGGTGACAGCTTCAAGTCAAACAAAACTATGCTTGGGCTATGATTATGTCGGCATGAGACATGGCTCATGTCGTATTGGCCCAACACCCAACATACCTCATGTCATGCCAGATACAGCCTGCATGTCTGACCCAACAACATAGCCCACATGCTATGTCAGGCATGACTCTCATGCCTGGCCCAGCAACACGGGACATGGAACGATGCGACTGATTTTTTAAAAATCAACTATGTGCGCATATAAAATAAATAGTATTGCCATTAATTGTAGTCATTTGCCTATTTGTATTTAGAATTTAGATTACTAACTAAATTAAAAATATTAAGTAAAAAAAAAAATAAAAAAAAAATCTTCGATTCTCTTATTTCTAGTTAAGTCTCGCATATTAAAAATGACAAATAATAAATTTAATTAAAAAAATTAGACATATAATTAAATAATAATGATAATTTGATCGAAAGGCCCGAAACTAAAACTAAGTTTTATCACATTGTCTCGACCCATTTGCCTAAAAACCCTAAAAATAGACAAACTTCAAAAATCTAAACATATTTAACATAATTAAAAATAATAAATTGTAAAAAGTATCAAGGAAGATTCACCACAATATATATATTATAAAAATATATACATTTATAAGAATAATAATAGCCCTAGCTACCTTAAGAGATATACTGGTTAATATACTAAAAAATATGATACATTAGATTATGAGCAAACACAAAATAGTGGCAAGATCTTTAAAATTAAAACTATTCTAGGTTCATTTACCACAATGAGTTTGTAAGGAAAAGTACAATGAAATTGATTACTATTATTAATATTCCGATTAATATTTTTTGGAAAATTCTTAAATATTCAATACTATGCAAACATGCATTCAACTTGCTTATTATAGAATTCTTAGGTCAACCAGTAAAAATAATATAAGCAAATATTTTAAATTAAAAAAATAATTAATAATTTACAAACATTGAAAATATAATTGAGTAGTGTTTATATTGTTCGACATTTAGACTAATCATGATGACACATAATTCGCATGTATCATCGCCTGCTATATATATATATATATATATTAAGTGCAACAAAATAAAAAAAGATGAAAATTTTCTGAGATCCTCCCTTCTCTTAATAGCCCTATCATATATGAATATATGATCAAAATCTTTAGAAAATATAATATTCAATTTAAAGTTTTTAATATTACATTCGATAATATTTCAAATAATATTTTTACTATTAATATGTTTATCAAAATCATTAGAAATAGATCCTTAGTTGATATCTTTCACGTTAGATATAAATGTCATGTAATAAACCTAGTAGTTCAAGAAGAAATAAAAGTTTTTTTTTACATTAAAAAATATTAAAAATTCACTAAAATACTATATGATACCTAGCAAACAACATGAGTTCTACAATGTATGTTTGTCAATGGCTCAAAATATTTCAAATAGATATGAGAAACTGTTAATTTTATACGTACTTAATAAAAGAGTCATATATTGGCTACTAACATATGATATCGGACTATATCAATAATAAGAATAAAAAAATTATTATTAATGATTCAGATTATAAGACAAATTTTATTTTTAAAATTTCTAAAATTTTGGTATGATATAACGAACATATATTTTATTTGAGTAAACTATCATGACTTGCATTGCAATAATGTGCATATATAATTAATAATAATATGTTTAACATGTATAGAAGATATCATAATTTTTAATTTCATAATTGTTGAGGTGGAAACTAAATATTTAAAATATTAGTCATCTATTTAATCAATTAATTACTTAGCTTCGTGTATGGATCCTATAATTAATACAAAATAAGTAAAAATATTTAAGATATATAACCACATGCATGGACCAAACAGAATAACCTAATATTTAGATTCAGGACAATTATCTAACGTGTTTACATATTACAATATTAGATATAATAATTGTAGCGATGCTCTAAGTATAAACATATACAGCATATTCAAAGACTAGATTTTTGATTCAGTTAGCAAAGAAAAAACACCAAGGTATTTAATCAAATATGAATTAACTATCTTGCTACTTCGATATTGATTAGTGTCCAATCTTATTATATAATAATATTAAGAATTTAGATATATTAAGTTAGTAAAAATTATGTAAATTTACTTTTATCATGATATCTAAGATGACATGTGATCTACTAACATCTCTGATATGTTATATAGCATTGAAATCGATATTTTTTTGTAACTATAAATATTAATTCAAATAAAAGATCCAAACTGCAAGCAAATATCATAGAAGCACTTTTATACTAAAATACTAAGAAGATCCAAACTGCAACCAAATATCATAGAAGTACTTTCATACTTAAATACTGAGAAGGTATGAATATAAGTATTCGAGATAGGTGAAAAAAACTATTAATGACTAATGATTTATACAACACCATTAAAATATTGAGGGTAGCACTACCTTAAGATTTAGAAGTGATAATCATGATCTAATCTATACTACTAACATAGACTAATCATAATTTATGGATATTTGACTCAGACACTTAAGAATTGAAATGTAATATGTTTGTGTATTTATTTTGTTGATGTAAATGTTACATTTTTTATTTAGTAATTATCTTATATATTTATTTCATTTTACTTTATATTTCAGTGTATTTTTTTTATTTTTTAAATATTTCAATTTTAATGTCACCGGTGAGGGTGCCCGCCCATTAGCAGTGGGCATTGGCCAACGGGTCTTGTGCCCTACTTGCTGACACAGGCACAGTGCCACTAACGGCCTGGCATAGGCCTAGGCAACCAGGCAAATGGCCAGGGGTGATGCCATGCATATCTTGGGCAGACCCAGCATGACCCAATCCAACATAGCAGGACCCAGCACACCCAGTTCATTAGGGAGCATTGTCGGGTTGTGTCGGGCTGACCAAAATTCTGGCCATGCTGGAACGGCCTGACACGATCAGTCATTTCATGTTGTGTACAGCAGGACACAATGGATGTTCAACCTACAAACTTAAACTAACTTTATTACTATTAACCCAGAAGGTTGCTCACTGACAATACAAGTAACCCAATTGGTGGAAATATTGGATCCATGTTTTTTCAAAAGAGCAAGTTCAATCCCCATTAGCTATTCCTATAAATGTTAGGATGAGGATAGCCCTTCTCCCACCCAAAGAAACATGTGGATGCTCAACCCAGAAGGTCTAGAGAATAATAACATTGGGTTACAAAAAAAAACTCATGTGGTTACTCTATATGCATCTCCTTCTCAAGATTACAAAGAAGAAAAATAGTTTTCATATTTAACTTATACATCCAACATCTATGAGAATCTATTTGTGCTACTTATAGACTCTGAATAACTTATAGACAGCGTGACCTCCATTTTTGTGTTACTGCTGCATCCCCGGACTCTTAATATTTCTTTTTCTGCACTTACATGAAAATATTAAAAATGAAAAAAAATATTTAATTATACAAACAAATTATTAAATAAAAATAAATTACATATACAGCAATCTACACTTTAATTTATTTTGCATACGGATAGAGAGACACTCTCTATAAATAGTTAGTTCAAAATGACTACATCTGATTTGATATGTTCAGTAAGTCAAGACAATGTCTTGACTTTTTTAGAGTAATAAGTTTGTTAAACATGTCAGCTGAATTATTAGAAGTTGCAATCTTCTTTACTTGTACCCTCTTCTCAGATCAAAGAAAATGATATCGCACATCAATGTATTTTGTCCTCTCATGGTGCACTTAATCTTTTGCTAAACAGATAGAGCTGGGGTTGTCATAGAAAACAATTGCAACATCTTCATAAAGACCAAGGTCCTTGAGAAAACCTTTCAACCATATCCCTTCCTTCGCAGCTTCAGTCAGAGTCATATACTCTGTTTCAGTAGAAGATAAAGTAATAGAAGATTACAGTGTGACTTTCCAGCTAACTACAGAACCACATACAGTGAAGACATAATCAGTCATAGACAATTTACTGTCAACATCTCTTGCATAGTAAGAATCAAAATATCTTGCCAGCAAGAATTCAGATTCATTACCAAATATCAGACCAACATCAGAAGTCCACTTGAGATACTCAAGTATCCTCTTAATGGCATTTTAATGCTCTTGACCATGATTTATCATAAACTTATTCACATCACTTACTGTATAAGCAATATCAGGTCGGGTGCACACCATAAGATACATGAGGCTCCCGACATACTAGAATGAGGAGCCTTAGACATTTGTTCCTTATCAGATTTAGATTGAGAACAACATTCTAATGTCAGATGAAGGTTAGAAACAAATGGTATGGACAGATGCTTACAAGAAGCTATTCCAAATCTAGATAGAAGTTTCTGAATATATTATTTCTGTGAAAGAAATAATTTTCTTTTAATTCTATCTCTTAATATTTCCATACCTAAAATTTGTGTTGCTCCTCCAAGATCTTTCATATCAAATTCAAAACAGAGAAGATCTTTCAGTTCTTGAATATCAGATTTATTTCTAGTAGCAATAAGCATATCATCTACATACAATAGCAAGTAGATATATGACTCATCCTTGTGCCTTTTGAAATAAACACAGCAATCATGGTCATACCTATTATATTTATGACTAGTCATTAAACAGTCAAATCTCTTGTACCACTGACGGGGAGACTGCTTAAGTTCATAAAGGGACTTCAGAAGCTTGCACACATGGATTTCCTTATCTGATACCACAAAACCCTCAGCCTGGCTCATGTAAATTACTTCATCCAATTCTCCATGAAGAAATACAATTTTAACATCTAGTTGCTCAAGTTCAAGATTCTGATGTGCCACTAATGCTAGAAGCACCCTGATTGAGGTATGTCTAACTACAGAAGAAAATATCTCAATATAATCGACACCCTCTTTCTGACTAAACACTCTTGCAACTAAACGTTCCTTAAATTTTACACCACCAGCAATAGAGGCATCATTTTTCTTCTTGAAAATCCATTTGCATGAAATTATTTTTCTCCATTTTGGTTTAGGTACAATCATAGTTATGAAAGGCGCGCTTAAAGCTCATGCGCCACCACTCCCGAAAAAAATGCCTCGCTTCAGGCGAGGCGCAGGCAGGTGAGGCACAGCAGGCGTCGACTTCCAGTTTCGGCGACGACAGGCGTCGAGCCAGGTATGCCCTTCTTCTCCTTTTTCCTCTTCTTCTCCTCTCATTTTTTTTGCCGGATTTGCCGTCGGAAATGGGGAAATTTTGTCGGAGAAGAAAGGCAAAGCAACAGCGAAAGAAGCTAGAGGCGGAACCAGGCTAAACACAGGAGGAGCGCATCGGGGAAGACGACGTATTCGGCTGATCCAACTCAAAATAACGTCGTTTTGGGTTGGTTTTGATTTTTTTTAAAAAAAAACAAAACCCTCAAAACATCGTTTTGAGGTTCTGATTTAAATTAAAAAAATGTCACCTCCAAAACAATGTCATTTTGGTCTTCCAGGAATCAAAACGACACCGTATTAGAGTTTTGTGATTTTAAGGCATATAAAACCCCCTCTTTCTCATGTTACACCCTAAAACCCTCAAAACAACCCTCCCAAATCACTCTTAAGGCTGGATTGAAGAGGAGAGAAGAAGAAGAAGAAGAAGAAGAGGCTCAAAAGATATTTTTTAAATTTTACTTATTTTTGTTGTGAAAAAATTCTTCAAAAGGTAAAAAAATATTTTCAAAAAATACTTAAAAACTAAGGAAAAATTTTTTGTTTAATACTTTGAAAAAAATATGTAATTTTCAAAAAACTAATTCAGAAAAAAGAGAAAAAAATTCTGAAAATTAATGAAAAATAGAAAAAAATTATGAAAATTATGAAATAATTAGAACAAAAATTATAAATAATTTTAGTTGTTTGGCAAAGATTGGATATGTTTATAATTTATAGATTTATAATATATAATATATTATGTATATGTTTTCATTTTTTTCTTAATATATTTGTGATTTTATTGTAGATTTGTTGTAATGATACATAAAAATAGACAAAGAGATTGAAGTTGAAGTAGATGCCTCAAGTGAAAGAAAATATCCGGGATGAAAATATACTTGTTTATTAAATGAGAAAAATACATGTACACTCATTTGTATTTTTTGTGATAAAGTAACTAAAGAAGGTATTTATAGACAAAAGCAACACCTTGTTGGAGGATTTAGAAATTCGAAAAAGTGTACAAGATGTCCCGAACATGTTAGAAAAAAAAATAAAAGATTATATGCTAGCCAAAAAAACTCAAAAAAATCAAATAAGTTTTGGAAGTCATAATGTGAATGATGATATATTTGGGTTCCACGATGAAGATGATGAAGACTCGGTGGTTACTAGCAAAAGGGGAAGAAATGATATTTCTAGTGGTGGTAATGTTAGTGGTAGTTAGATAAAGAGAATGACACAGAAAGGTCCTATTGATCATTTCTTTACTCCTAATCCAGAAATTATTATTCAAAATAGAAAATATACTCAAACTACTATTAACAATGCATACAATAAAGAGGCCAATGAGAGAGCTGATATACTATTTTGTAGATGGATGTATGATGCTGCGATTCCATTTAATGCAGTGATCTATGCTAGTTTCCAACCAATGCTTGAGGCAATTGGGCAATATGATATGGGTTACAAGGGACAAAGTTTTCATGATGTAAGGGTTACTAACCTCAAGAAAGAATTGACTCTCACAAAGGCTTCAATGGAGATTTATTTCACAGAATGGAAGCAAAATAAATGTTCAATTATGTCAGGTGGATGGACTGATAGGAAGGAAATGTCATCATTGGTGAATTTCTTGGTGAATTTTTCAAGAGAGACCGTGTTTATGAAATCTATTGATATTTCTTCTATAGTCAAGACGGGAGGGAAATTGTTTGAATTGCTGGATAGTTGGGTCGAGAAAGTTGGTGAAACCAATGTTGTTCAAGTGATAACAGATAATGCTTCAAATTATGTGGCGGCAGGTACTTATAATTTAATTTCAAATTTTTATTTACTTATTTATGTAAGTGATTACATATATTATCTATTTATTATGTGTTTAAATTATGTAGAGAGGTTGTTGGAAATAAAAAGACCACATTTGTATTGGACATCATGTGTCGCACATTGTCTTGACTTGATACTAGAAGATATTGAAAAATTACCACACATCAAGAAGGCAATAGAGAGGATCATATCCATAAGCGGCTATATCTATAATAGAACGGGTTTGTTCAACATGATGAGGTGATTTACTGAGCAAAGGGAGTTGATAAGGCCTGCTAAGACTCAGTTTGCAATGATCTTTATCACCTTATCACGTATCAATGAACAAAGAAACAACTTAAGGAAGATGTTTACAAGTTCAGATTGGACGGAAAGTAAATGGGCAAATGAGCAAAAGGGAAAAAATGTAGCCGATATAATTTTCATGTCTTCTTTTTGGAATACTAGAGTGTTTTGTTTGAAGGTGTCAGGCTCTCTTGTACGTGTGCTTCGTTTGGTGGATGGTGAAAAGAGACCTTCTATGGGTTACATTTATGCAGCCATGAAAAAGACGAAGGAAATCATCATCGAAAGCTTTAATGGGAATGAAGAGAAGTATAGGGAAATCATGAAAATCATTGATAGGAGGTGGGAGGTTCAACTTCATCGGCCTTTGCATTCAGCTGTGTATTTTTTGGACCCACAATTCTATTATTATACAGAATGATTTGGAATTGACCTAGATTCAAAAATCTTTGAAGATGTATGTAGTTGCATTTCGAGATTGGTGAAAAACAGAGATGAACAAGATACAATTATATCACAACACGACTTGTACATGTATGCTAGAGACTTTTTTGGTAATGAGTTTGCCATTAGAACAAGGAAGACTAAACCACCAGGTTAGTCCTTTAGTTTTGTTATTAGTACATTGAAATTATTATACATGTTTGGTTAAAATAGGTGAAATGTTCAACTAATAATTTATTTATATTAATTGTAGCTGAATGGTGGGGTATGTTTGGATCAAGTGCTAGAATTTTGCAAAAGTTTGTATTGAGGGTTCTCAACCTAACATGTGGTGCATCAGGTTGTGAAAGGAATTAGAGTATCTTTGAGAATGTAAGCTACTAAAGCAATTACATGTAATTAAATTTGTGTCTTTAAGTTGCAGCATTATTTAATGTAACTTAGATTCTTCAAAACTAAAACATTGAGATATAATCATGAAAACTATTTGTTTTTTCAGATTCATAGCAAGAGGTGAAATATGTTGGACCATTAACGCTTGAATAATTTGGTGTACATTAAGTAGAACCGTACCTTGATGAAAATATACACTGAGCGTCATACCATTAATCTCATTATCTTGAAAGAAATAGATGATAGCAACGAATGGTTGATGGGAAGAATGGAAGATGAAGGTGTTGTAGAAGATGATTTGGTGTTTGAAGGTGATGATTTAACATGAGGTGATGTTACAAGAGCTAGTGGAGCTGAGGAGCTTAGGGTTTAAACAAGAACTAAACCAAGCAAAACACAAACATCAACACCAAAACCAAAGTCAAGACCATCTAGCTCTAAATATACTCCTACTCTTGCTTTGATTGATGAAGATGAAGAGATGATCTATTCATCGGGAGAGGAAGATGAAGAAGAGGGAGAATGGAAGATTGATAATGGAGATGATAGTGATGAAGACTTTCTTGATTTAGATTTAGATATAGATACATGATTTTTTATTTTGTTTTAGAACTTTGAATGTTTGTTATTTTGTTTTGAAACATTGAATGTTTGGATGATGGGAGCACTATTAATATTTGATTTTTATCTTTGATGTTCTTTAGTTTATTATTAGATGAAAATTAAAGACTATATTTAGTAAAATATATAATTTTTATGTGTATTAGGCTGGGTGCGCCTCAAATAAAAAAGCACAGGCCTCGAGTGTGCCTTGCGCCTTGAGGCCCCAAAAGACTTTTGGGCATTAGTGCGCCTTGCGCCTTAAATAACTATTGGTACAATAAGTCAAATATCATTCTTATGAAGAGATTCAATCTCTATATTCATGGCAACTAACCATGACTCAAATTCAGGACATCTAACAGTATTCCTAAAGGAGGATGATTTAGGAATATCAATCTCTTCGACAACTTGTAGGGCAAACCCTACAAATTCATCAAAGCCGAATCTCAGAGGAGAATGTACATTCACTCTCCTTTGTCTATCCCATGCAATATAGTAGGGAATATACTCTTCAGGTGCAGGTTCAGGATCAGGTTCAATAATATATTTAACATCATTTTTATGATTAGCTATTGTTTGTCTAAAGACACCAGGCATCCTTCCTGGAGCTACAGATACAGATTTTAGCTCCACCTTAAGTTCAGCTTGAGAAACATCATGTAATTTGATAGGACAAAGTACTTGTCTTAAGATGACAATTTCATCAAAAGTAACACTCCTAGAGAGAATCACTCTCTTTTCAGATGGTGACCAGATACGGAATCCCTTGACTCTATCACCATATCCTACAAATATTCCTTTTCTTGCTCGCGGTTCAAGCTTATCATCATTTACATGATAGTAGGCAATACACCCGAATACTTTCAGATTAGAATAATCTGCAGGTTTACCAGTCCACACCTCAAATGAAATTTTAAAATTAATTCCACTATGTGATGATCTGTTTATCAGATAGCATGCTGTATTAACAGCTTCAGCCCAAAACTTTTTGCCTAAGTCTGATTGAGAGAGCATACATCTAATTCACTCTAGAAGAGTTTAGTTTATTCTTTCAGCAATATCATTCTGCTGAGGAGTGTCCCTAACAGTTTTGTGTCTCGCTATACCTTTGTCCTTACAGAATTCCTCAAATTCAGACAAACAAAATTCTAAACTATTATCTGTTCATAACAGTTTAGCCTTCTTTTGTGTTTGATTTTCCACTAAGCTAACTCACTGCTTAAATTTTATAAAAGTTTCGGATTTATGTTTCATCATAAATACCCAGGACATCCTGGAGTAATCATCAACTAAACATAAATAAAATCGAGCACCCCCAAGAGATGCGACTCTAGAGAGGCCCCAACAGTTAGTATTGATATAATCCAAAATACTGTTTGTACAGTGTATGGCTTTACCGAACTTAGTTCTATGTTTCTTACCAAAAATACAATGATTACATAAATTTAATTTACTGACTCTATGACCAACAAGAAGATTAAGATCAGAGAAAATTTTCATATCTTTCTCTCCCATATATACGAGCCGCATATGTCACAGTCTGGTAAGTTCAGCTTTGTCTTCAGATCATGGCTCTCCGGATGTGAC
Source organism: Sapria himalayana (assembly GCA_029783825.1). Taxonomy (NCBI): domain Eukaryota; kingdom Viridiplantae; phylum Streptophyta; class Magnoliopsida; order Malpighiales; family Rafflesiaceae; genus Sapria; species Sapria himalayana. The sequence continues at coordinate 8,733,188 of JAREIK010000088.1, read as the reverse complement.
AGCAATAGCTCTTGTCACTGTGAAACCTATCAGTGTGTATAACGTTCCAGTCTTCTTCTCCTTCAGTATAATATCATCTCCTTAGTGAACATTCAGTATTCCCTCTCTACCATTGAATCAATATCCCTGATCATCCAGAACACCAAGATAAATGAGATTCATTGTCATCTCAGGGACATATCTCACATTTGAAAGTGAGACTATTCGGTCATCCCAAGTTTTCATTCTGACTATGATGATTCCAACCACCTTACATGGTTGGTTGTTCTCCACCACAACATGGCCAGCTTCCTTTATGTCATATTTGCTGAACCACTCCAAGTGAGTGCTTATATAGAAGGAAGCACCAGTATCCAGGATCCAAGAATCTAATCTTGCGATCATTGTGGATATTACCAACATAAGGTCTTCTCCATCATTCAGATCATCAAAAGTCACAATAGCAGCAGATGGGGGATTAGGTTGACCTTGCTGCTCCATCCTTGCTCTCTTCTTTGGGCACTCAGTTTTCCAATGCCCTTTTTGTTTACAGTAGTGACAAATGTCACTCTCATTTGTCCTCTTCTGAACTTTATCTTCTTTCTTCTTGAATGGAACAAGTTGTGACCTCTTGTTTATCACCACCAATCCAACAGAATGTTGTTCAAGTCTTTCAACTATTGCCTTCTGCATCATCTCTCTAGAGCGTAGGGAAGCCCGAACATTCTCTAGTGTAATCTCCTCCTTTCCCACAATGAGAGATTCAACAAAATTTTCATAGGAAAAAGGAAGAGAAACTAAAAGTAGAAGTACAGCATCCTCATCATCCACCTTAGTATCCACACATTTAAGGTCCATGAGAATGATGTTTAAGTCATCCAGATACTTCTTTAAAGAGATTCCCTCTTGCATCCTCAATGTGAACAGCCTTCACTTCAACAGAAGCTTGTTCGTCAATGATTTAGTCATGAACAGTGACTCAAGCTTGAGCCACAGTCCTACAGCAGATTCCACATCTGATACCTCAACAATGACTTCATCCGACAAACTCAATAGAATGGTGGAGTGTGGTTTTTCTTCACGTCTTCATGTCTCAGCCTCAGTTATTCCAAGAGCAGCAACAGTGTGGGGACCGAAGCCTTGAACCAGAGGACTCCAAATATTAAAATTTTTCAAATGCGCTCACATTTTAATCTGCCACATACTAAATCCGTTTCTGTTATTGAATTTCTCAATTGTGGTGTTTATGGTTTCAACCATTTTAACAGAATATCACTTTACAGAAAAATCTCAAACCCTAATAGCACAATTTCTCGAAAATTTTCCCAAACCTTGCTCTGATACCAATTGTTGGGCAATTGCGCTTCCACGGTAGTGAGATTAAAATACAAAAATAACAGAAACATAGAAAACAAGTAATATATATCACAATCCAGCAATCATCCACGACATAATCAAAAACGAGAAACAAACACTGAAAATAACGTGGTTCGCTAGTTGCTCAGTACGACTAGCTACATCCACTAGAAAATGCTTATACATTACAGATTAAACCAACAGAAATATCTTACAATATGCAGCACACAGAACAGTCGCGATAAATCACACAGAGAGAATAGAGAGAGACGATGAACAGTTTCACAGGTCCAAAAACAGCCACCCGAAAATAAAATTGCAAAATATTTTATATTAAAATTCTCTCGGTTTATTTAACCGGAGTGAGTCGGATCATTGGACGGGTCAGGCTCTGCTCCAGAAACTTCAGCCCGCTGACCGGACAGCATGACCTCTATTTTTGAGCTACTACTGCATCCCCTACCTCTTAATATTTCCTTTCCTGCACTTACAAGAAAATATTAAAACTGAAAAAAAACATATGGTTATACAAACAGATTATTAAATAAAAACAAATTACATATACATCAAATACATATATCTCCTACTAAAATAGATTCTAAGTTCATAGTGATCAAGTCTCTACGTCCGTAACTCATCTTCAATTGAGATTAGAATAGACTACAAAGCTACCAAATTAACTAAATTCAAGAGAGATTTAATTTTCAAGAAAACATTTCTTCCATAATCAATATATTATGTACCTATTAATACATATGAATATGATAAGTCCACAATGATATCATCATAATATTGACCAATAAATTTAGATATAATCAATGAATAACACTTTGTCCTAACTAGATAACCAAGTGAGACTTCAGATGAGTAATAAAAAATAATAAATTCAGATGAATCTTGTGGATCATTACTATTAATAGGCTCATTTAAAGAAAAATCTTACTCAAAAAAATAACATCAATAGTTTATTAGTCTTAAGTGACTAGAACTTATACTTTTTATAAGTATTATATAAACAAAAAAATATATATTTTATCACCCTGAGTATCATCTTATCACGTTCTAAAGAATTTTAAAAGGTAAACTGAATAGTATCTCTTCAATATATAAAATCTAAAATAACATGATGAGAAAAGAAAATTAAAAACATTAAATTAATAAGATAGATTAGAGTAAAAATATCTCTTCAATTATACTTTGAAACATTTGTACTAAAGAAAAATATTCAAGTGATCTCAATCAAATATTAATTATTTATTTCTACAATTTTATTTTGTGTGAATGTACTAGCATAAGAAAATTTAGTATATAATTTCATGATTAATATAGTAAGTATTAAAATTGTTAGACATATACTATAATATATAATCATTCCAAATTATTTTTATATTTTTATTAAATTTTTTTTTTATTTTTTTTATGACAAAATTGAATCGAGTATACTCAAAAATATATAATCCTAATATAAAATCACTCCTAATATTTAATCACTCCTAATATTTAATCACTCCTAATAATAGAGACTTTTTTGACAGTATGATTCAAGATTCTCAGAATAGTCAAAAATGAAAGACTGAGTTGAAAATAAACACATCGAAGGCTTTCAATCCTCTAAAATAATATAAATAGAAAAAATCAAAATATATTACCTAGAAAGTTAATGAGTTGGGACCTACTCTGAGTATTTAGGTTCTTCTAGTCTAAATCTCTTAATCTATAAAATATCATCAAGTATATTCAGTTTAACATAATACCATGATGTTGCCAACTCATATAACATTTTGCATATCATACAAAATGATAAAATAAAAATCAATATTATCTTAATGGATAGGTACATAACAATCAATACTTGAGAGTGAATTTGTATCCAATCCTCCTTTGTCTCATCACTATGAGACTACTTCGTTAAGTGGTCCATCTTCTTTTGACCAAAAAACCAAGTCCAATTACTACTAACATATTGCATATAATTCCACTGGCCGAGTGTGAATAAAATATTAATAGTGATTTCGACCATATTTCATCAATCACAAAAGAGTCTTGCCTCAATACACTTTTTTGTATATTTGTTCAGCATTACAAACACCATGCACATTGCAACACTACAAACACATGCTCGTTGCCAATAACACATTGTCGCACACATTGTGCAACACTACGCATTTACCACTACTGCAAAATAAAATGAATTATTTTCATTTTTTCAACAATAGGTCATTCTCCTCACCCAGAAAATAACACAACACACAATACATATGCGTACATTACTTGGAACACCCCAGACTCCTCTTGGCACAATCTGGACAAAATATCACCATATGTAACAAGGCAGCCTTCATCTCTTGGCATTACACAAGTATTGTGCATAACCATGTATTCCCAACAAAGGAAAATGATAATAAAACACCAAATAACAAAACAGGCAAAACAGTGATAAATGCTAAATGAAATCAAGTATAATCATAAAACAGTATGAATGCCGCATACAGTAATAACAATGGCCGTGGTCAGAATCAAAAGTATTAGAAGCACAGAGATGAAGGCAACAGACTAATCATAAAGAACTGATGATGCAGAATAACAAAGAAAATGTAGTATGAATGACAGAAAAATGCAACTGTGCATAACAGGGACACTAGACAGATGGCAAGCAACACTACAATGAATACGTCAATGTTGAGTTTTAGTTTATTTTATATTTCTGTTACCCTAGTTGCTTTTTTAATATTTGAGAGCACCTGACTTGTGATCTACCACAACACAATGGAAATAGCGGCATAGTTATTTAAAGCGCAAGGCGCACTGAGGCACAAAAGTCTTTTGGGGCCTTAAGGCACAAGGAGCACTTGAGGCGGGAACTTTTTATTTGAGGCGCACCCAGCCTAATACACATAAAAATTATATATTTTACTAAATATAGTCTTTAATTTTCATTTAATAATAAACTAAAGAACATCAAAAATAAAAATCAAATATTAATAGTGCTCTCATCATCTAAACATTCAAAATTTCAAAACAAAATAACAAATATTCAAAGTTATAAAACAAAAATATTTTTTTAGTCTCTTCTTCTTCTCTCCTCTTCAATCCAGCCTTAAGAGTATTTTGGGAGGATTGTTTTGAGGGTTTTAAAATGTAACCCGAGAAAGATGGAGTTTTATAGGGCTTAAAATCACAAAACTCCAAAACGGCATCGTTTTGATTCCTAGAAGACCAAAACGACATCGTTTTGGAGGTGGCGTTTTTTTATTTTAAATCAGAACCTCAAAACGACGTCGTTTTGAGGGTTTTATTTTTTAAAAAAAAAAATCAAAACCAACCCAAAACGACGTCGTTTTGGGTTGGATGAACCGAATACGTCATCTTCCCCGACGCGCTCCTCCTGCGTTTTGCCTGGATCCGCATCTCGCCGCTTCTACCGCCGTTGCTTTGTCCTTCTTCTCCGACAAAATTTTCCCATTTCTGACGGTGATTCCGGCAAAAAAAATGAGAGGAAAAGAAGAGGAAGAATGAGAAGAATGGCGTACCTGGTTCGACGCCTGCCGCCGCCGAAACTGGAAGTCGACGCCTGCCGCCGCCGAAACTGGAAGTCGACGCCTGCCGCCGCCTAAACTGGAAGTCGACGCCTGCCGCCGCCTAAACTGGAAGTCGACGCCTGCCACCGCCGAAACTGGAAGTCGACGCCTGCCGCCGCCGAAACTGGAAGTCGACGCCTGCCGCCGCCGAAACTGAAAGTCGACGCCTGCCGCCGCCGAAACTGGAAGTCGACGCCTGCCGCCGCCGAAACTGGAAGTCGACGCCTGCCGCCGCCGAAACTGGAAGTCGACGCCTGCCGCCGCCGAAACTGGAAGTCGACGCCTGCCGCCGCCGAAACTGGAAGTCGACGCCTGCCGCCGCCGAAACTGGAAGTCGACGCCTGCCGCCGCCGAAACTGGAAGTCGACGCCTGCCGCCGCCGAAACTGGAAGTCGACGCCTGCCGCCGCCGAAACTGGAAGTCGACGCCTGCCGCCGCCGAAACTGGAAGTCGACGCCTGCTGTGCCTCGCCTGAAGCAATGCCTTTTTCCTGGGAGTGGTGGCGCCTGAGCTTCAGGCGGTTCTCAGGCGCGCCTCAGGCGCTCCTTTCATAACTATGAATAGCGCTGCTGTGTTTTTTAGTTAAATAGGATCAATTTTTGAGTTTCTTTTGCAGCCAAGCAAATAACTACATATAAGAGAAATTTTGGATTTCTTTTGCAGTGGAAAGAATAACGAATGTGCTGCCATATTTTTTGGGCGAGTAGAATCAATTTTTTTGGTGTCATTAGTGAACCCCGCATTGGCCAACACGATGGCACCATTACAAAAGGCTCAGTGTGTTGTTTTGGCCATAAGGCAATGTGTTTAAATTATTGAAACCATTAGTTTTCGAAATTTTTGTATAAAATTGTGATTGTTTGTGAAAGTTATTGTTTATAGTTGATATTATTTGTAAATATATCATGCAGTGAAATTAGAAAGGAAAAAATTGTTAGAATTAGTGAGTGACCATTAAAAATAACACAATAAAAATTTTGGACGGCGTCTTTATCGTACATGGTGGATAAGATTATTGGGAGACTTGACTTATTTATTCCTATAAGCAGAAAAGTAATATTGACCTACTCATGTGATTCTTCAACAACCATATTTATTAATTATATTATAATAACATTTTCTCAAAAAGTACTCCAAATTTTATTCTTTGGGTGCTACTTGTTTAGACACGACTACACCTAATGCACTTTTTGCTCAACATATCACTCTAAATTCATGGATGATAGATTCATGAACAAATATTTAAGTCAATAATAATCACATATTTTTTTCTTTTATTGAGTCTATAGTTTCTAATATTATTGTGACTAATAATACTATTATATGGGCAAAGAGGCAAGGTAATATTAATATTGACCTTTTCTATTTGATACACATTTTATATGTACTAGAATTTCAATATAATTTATTTTATTTCAAATATTTTACAAATCAACAAGAGTGGAACATTGCTTTTCCTTCTACTAGTATTTTTATACATGATTATCAAACCAAACAAATATCTTTAGAAATTATGCAAGATGAACAATAACTGTTGCTTGCGACTCATAGGAGTCCCTCCATATGTATATCTATTATTAATCCATTAGACATTTATTCTCGAGTATGATACTCATCATTGGACTAAATAAATATTCTAGAGGAAAATATTAGAGAACTAATATTTATTAATAGTGAGACATATCATAAGAGTACTAAGAGGGACTCATTCTACCTAATTCATTCAAAAGTATGGGGCATCTGTAGGAAGATGACATATGATAATTTGTAATATCATATTATTTTTGTTGATAATTCTATGGGATTAATATGGATGTTAATATTTAAAGAAAATTTTTATTTTTTTTACATTTCTATGAAATTTTAGAAAAAAAAAAACTTAGTTTGGATGTAACAGTAATATGTTGAGAAATAATAATTTTAAAAAAATAAGATTTTCATCAATTTTTGTGTTTATTCGAGGAACACGGGATGGTTAATCAAACATCATATATTAGTACTCATGTACATAATAAGATAATAATAATTTTAAAGAATCAATATCTAATTGAATTGACTAGAATACTCCGACTTCATAGATATTTATCCAAATATTTTTACATTTCAATATTTAAAAGATATTTTGAATGAAATAAGTAACCCAAAAATCTTTGGTGGAAGGTGAAATAATATATTTTTTAGATATACGAGATGATATATAATATGACCACTCTCAGGTCATATCATATATCATCTCGTATATCTAAAAAATATATTATTTCACCTTCCACCAAAGATTTTTGGGTTACTTATTTCATTCAAAATATCTTTCTCAATAGGAAGAAGGTGGATGCGTCATCCAATATGTTTTTATTGGGTATCTAGTAATCAAAATAGATATAACTATTATTTACTAATAACTATAAGAATAATTATGAGTGTTAATGTTACTTCTTGAATAATAAGCCTTTCTTTAAAAACTCAATTTAAAATAATGTATCTTCTAATATTATAATAGCAGACTTTTTTGCCTATCCAATTGTTATTCTACATAGAGGAGTAACAGCTGCCCCTACTCATATGTTTAAACCTAATATAACACAGTCATCTAGAATTATAATCTAAAGATATATACTAAACGAGCATGTTCATAGTTGGTCCAGATGAGTCTGATAAAATATCAACTAATCCCATTAAAATTACTGACTTGGACCTTTCTATTACATTACAAAAAAAAAAAATCAAAGACATATTCTACTCAAGATCATTAATTTTGAGTGATTTTTTATTGTTATTTTATACGTCATATTCTACTTTTTTATATTCACTTGATAGTTACAAAATCCCAACTTTATTTTTGACACGGCCATCTAGAATTATAACAAACTATATTTAAAGAATTGAGTATTATAACATTCAATCATATGTGTAATCTCATTCCAAGACTAATCTATAAGCTAGTAGTGAGATCTAGATATATGATAAAGATGAGACCCGGGAAAAGGTCAATCGACTCAATGTTAGTTGATGGATAATTGGCTTACGCATACTTACGAAATTTACAACTGAGATAGTTTATCTCATGTAGCTGAAATTGTCATTATTAAGTAATTACTTTCTATTGTATTCTTTTTTTTTCAACTTTTATAGTTTCTTTTATATTGTTACAGCACCTAACTCGTGGGATGCCCCAATCAATTTTGCTTGTTATATAAAAGTGACGTGTATTATATTATTAATATAGAATGAAATTTAAATTTATTGATTATAAGTTTGGATTTCAACATGGTACCAAAGCGATACCCTAAAGAGAAATAAATCCTAGAGCCTGTGTGAGATTAAGAAATGGCTAGAAACCCTAAGCACACCAAAATTTCACTTTTTTGCTCATTACTAACGCACACCCACTAAGTAACACAAAACACATGATGGTTGGCATCATAGTCAATGCCCACTATGTCGACGATAGAGAAGTTATTAAAAGCACACCTAAAGCATGGTGATTGACACAATTCATTACAATAGGCACACAATGGTGGCATGTTGCCTTAAGAGTGCCAACATTTCTTTTTTTTTTTTGCTCATTACTATCACACCCATCGTGTGCCACAGAACACATGATGGTTGGCATTATAGTCGATGCCAACTAAGTCGATGATAGAGAAATTAACGTGGCTGAAAATGTGATGACGGAAATTTATTAAAAATACATCTAAAGTGCGATGATTTACTCAGTCGGTGGCAATATGCACACAATGGTGGCATGTTGCCCTGGATACAGTACGCAATAGTTTTTTTGATCGAAAAACCTTATATGATAGAATATGATTGGAGAAAAGTCTCAAAACATTGTACTCATTATAAATGACATGTCACACTGAAAATAATTATTAGATATTATTTTCATATAGGATACTGAGAGTGTTATGCAATAGTGAGAGGAACATGCTACCTACCGGAGTCATCCAAGAGTCCTTACAGAGTTTATTCATTGTAACATTTACGACAAAGTATACGAAACTCATCTTAGACAACAACAGATCTTTCTCTTCATTTACCAGTACTCTCACTTGAGACTCTTAGGTTATTGACAAATGAATAAATTATCACATCACTAGTAATCATAATTTATTCTCTATATTTTTTATATTTTAAAAATATTATAGTTGTCAATAATAAATATTCAACTGTAATTAGATATGAAAAAATCAAGCATGGTTATTCATTACTTCTTCGTGTGTTGATTATTCACAGGCATTCTGTTAGTTTATTATCTGAGTTATATTTCAAAACAATGCAACACTGATTTTTTTCGATGAATGCTTGTCAACGTGATTGAGAAACTCTAAGAAAAAGTTTATTTGAGACTAAGTAAACTAGATTAAAAGTTATCTTTTCTATGATAAATTTTTCTACATATTTGAGTGGTTTGGACACGTTACTTACACATTCTCAGCATAGTCACTACATACTCACAAAGTTGCGAATATTTTATATTAATCATTAGGATATTTCAGCCTTATAGTGTGAGGCATGTCAGCTAAGAAAACTTATTAGAACTTTCTAGTCTACACGTCAATCCAATTTGAGTAGTAACTCAAATGATAAGATACACTCAGATACATTGGGATCGAGTAAAAATAAGACCAGAGATAAATTTAGGTATCTCTTTATTTTTATTTATTACTGCTCGAGATATATATGGATATATATCTTTTGTGTCTGATTATAGGGTTTTTTAAGACATTTCATCGAATAATAAATTCAATTCAATAAATATATTTAACAATTAAGAATTTATGATATATTAAAATATATATCAAACTAATGTATCACTTATTACAATAAATCATAAGATTATACATCATAATTTCAATGTTATCACGCCCCAATAGCATGTGATGAAAATAAAAAAAAATAAACATATGATTGAGATAGTTCGGATACTCTTGATTGGAAAAGGTTGTAAAATATATTTTGGAAAAGATAATTTTAACTATAATTTACCTCATCAATAAAATACTTTATATTACCTTTTCTCAGTGGATACCCTTCTTGTTCTTATATCTTTAAAAAAAATATTATTTAATTTATCTCTTAAGATTTTTGGATATACTTATTTTATTCTTGAACACTATCTATGACAAAACAAAGTGACATTAGGCCTTGAGATATTCTTTTCTTCAATATTCTAGTATTAAAAGAGAATACATGTATTTTCCTTAGAAAATAGTAGCATTTTAATAAGAATAAATATTATCTTGGTTGATCATAACTTATTCTTTAACAAGCTCAGAAAGAGTTAGAATCCGCATGTTACACCTATATCCTTTAACCTTCTTCTCTTACTTATAGTCTTGCCAAGATTACTAGCTAGTAGAAAGAATAACTCATCTATTACATCTAATCATGTTGATCTCAATATGGTATTAGTCAGATTAAGTTATCATATCAATTAATAAATTCAGATTACATTGAGTCGAAAGATAGTGAGGTTTCCCAAGTATGAAAACTCATTCAAACTCATATGACATGGTAGTACAGAAGTTTGCACCAATATAATCTCATATTGAGTATCTAATTAAGAGACTTGACTACATAGGTATTAGAGTTTATATCATAATAGAGAGATACCCAACTTTCTCATAATAAAAATGAGCATATCGAGAAGTCATATGATTTTCCAATCAGTCCATTTAATCTTAACCTTTCGATTACTATCTTAAAATGACAGAGGAGTTATACTCAATATTTAATTTCACATATTTTATCATAACATCATCTCTTTCTAAGATTTTATAATATCTAGAATGATATCAGGTCATGAAAAAAGATACATGCCCTAAACTCTAATTGGACTTGAAAATTAATATCATTAATCTTTGATAATATTTATTATTTATTACAAGTGGGTGTTTAGTGTAAAGACATTCAAATAAAAAGGCATATCACCTTAAGGCAAGACTTACAGTAATTAAATACACCAAACATTTATGTATTTATATTTCTCTAGTGATCAATAAAATCTCAGTATATTTTTTTATTTCTCTTGTAGTATTTCACAGTTTTAGGAGAAACCATCTATAAGTAATATATTTCTTCATGGTAACCTTAAAATAAAATATATATTTGGAACAGTCATTAGGATTTTGAGCAATATAATCAAATCTAGCATACAAATTATGAAAGATATTATATAATCTCAAGTAATGATATAAATCTTGGTATGCAAGACTTTCATAAATAATTACTATGTTTAGGTTAAACATGTATGTTACTAATTTTTCCCTCATTCTATTAAATGGTTCATAAAAGCATGATGACTTTATTGATTGATTACGTATATTATATTCTAACTAAGAAAGATTACGAGTTGAGAATCACTCAACTCAGAGGTTACATTTGGATAAAATTTCAAACAAGATCCTCAAAAGACTAAGATTTTTTTTATAGAGGTAATTTATGCTATGAAAAGATATCATCTTGTCATAGAAGAGATATGAACTTGATACACTTCTAAAAATTAGTCTAAAGGTGTCAAGGGGTAGGGTGACCCAAGCAGGGCGTGAGACACGACCCAAATTGACTATGCCAAGCCCAGCATGGCATGGTCCAGAAGCATGTCTTGACTTGGATCGTGTTGCTTGAGGCACGACTCAAGTCATGCTATGGGTCATGGGTCATACCCAGTCAAATAGGCACCCGATTGGTCCAGGGTTTTAAAAAAGAAATAGGTCACGTATGTCAGGTTCTGCTTTAAGTGCTTTACCCATTGCAATTTCACACAACGGGTACTAAAAGCGACAGTGACAGGCACAACATATTATTGCCTCCGTGTTAGAAAAATAATTTTTTTTAAACCATGACCATCAATTTTTTTCAACAAGCACATGCCAGAAATTCGACTGCTATCTAATTTGTGGCCAAAAAAATTATAAACAATAAAAAATATATATTTTTTAATCATACAAAACATAATAAATAGAAATTAGGATATTTTAAAAATTTGATTCTCATTTCATATGATTCTGAAATCTGAATATCATTCTCTACTCTCATCAGACTCTCACCTCTCTCTTCCTATGAAGTTTTGATGTATTTTTTTTGAAATTTTTTATTATTTTTATATACATATAAGGCATAAGCTATGAAACTTGCAAATTATAACTAAAATTTACAACAAAGTAATTATGTTACAATTTTTTTTATTTTTTTGTATGTTTCTAATTAATTTTTTTTATAAAATAAAAATTTTTTAAAAAGTTAACAAATAATAAATATAACAATGAATTTTAAATTTAAGTAAATACAAATAATGTTGATAACTTTGCCAAATATTTCGAGACCAAAACTAAGTTTTCCCAATAACTTTTACTTTTTACCCAAACCCACTTGCCAACTAAAAATAAAAAAACTAAGAAATTTAATAGTATTGATGCACTTTAAGATAGTTTTTAAAAGTAAAAATGTAATGCGAGCTATTTTTGTGTTTATGAGGCGAGGCATAAGCCTCAAGACATTAAGGAGTAAGCATTATGAGCCTCACAATATATAAGTAATTAATATTTTAAAATATATAAATTAAATAAAATAAAATAACATAAAAAAATATATAAAAATAATTCTTGAGAATTATAATAAAAAAATTATAATTTACTACAATCACAAAAAACTATAACAAAATCATAAAATAAAAAATAGAATTAATTATAATAATTATTTCAAATTTTAACAAAAACAATAACCAAATCATGAAATTAAAACTAGAATAAATTATTTTGATTTAAATTATTCTTTTAAAAGACATTATTATCTTCATTCAATGTATCATTAATAAGAATATATTCATTATCATATATTTTAATTTCAGGTAAATATTTATCTTCATTAATTGATGTTAAATTGAAGTATTTGTTTTTGCTTTTACCACCACTTGTACCTAGTAGAAATTATGAATTATGTTTAAATATAAATTATTTTATTAAATTTAAAGAAATTTATGATATTAATTTTTGAGTACTTATTTGAAACTTCATTATGTTTCCTTTTGTAGAAATATGAAGAAATCATGCGCTCTGATGATTCGTGAGTTTGTTGGGAGTTGAATGACACAATTTTAATAGAATCAACATCGAATAACTTATCATATTAAAAACAATAAGGATCAAGTGGGAGAATGAGATCTTTTTTCTTAGCAATCCACTCATCATCTAAATCAATCTCCCCTATTAAAATCAGAATAATATTTTATTTTCTTTGTAGACTTCCTTCTCTCAATTTAATATTGCACCTTGCATATACAAGAACATTCAACCTTTGATGTTTTGAAATTGATTTTTTTTTATGTATCTACGAATAATAAAATGAGGAAATTTATATGTTAAAAGAAAATAAAATTATCTAACAATAAAATAGAAATATATATATATATATATATATATATATATATATATATATATATATATATATAATTACCAAAATAAAAATATTATTAATTCAAATATGCTCCAATTTCTTTTACAGCCTGAATCACTATAAGTGAGGCTAAGGACTCGAATAATAAATTTTTGCAACTCTGGTGTTGACCCCGCAAAAAGCATCTACCACCTTGTAAGACTTCTTAATATTCGAGAATCAATTATAATACGACTCCCAGATTCACTCATACTTGGTCAAATAAGTCCAACAGAATATTAACTTAAAAACATTCTTGATAATCCAACATTTTATCCATGCATTCAAATAATCTCTTATTCACTTCATCAATATTAGAGAATTTATTCTCATACCATAATTGAGGTAAAGATAATAACCTGCTACATGTAAATGTTGATGAAATTACAAATTTCATCTTACATTAATTTTTTTTCAAATTAGGTCATACTCTCCATGTCTCACAATTAAATATAATCTTTTCCTTTGCAGAATTTATCAGCTCATTAACATAATTCATGGCTGGTCTTTCCTCTGAATCTACCTCTCTCCAGATACTAACTAATAGAATATTAGTTTTTATGCAAAAAGTAACATGAGACTAGATGTATCAAATGGGTCATGTCATGTCAAACGCAGCCCAGTATAGTAGTCGTGTCGTGCATTGGGTATGGCCAGCACGACATGGCCCGCCAGCCCAACTTTGAGTAGTTCGAGTCGGGTCATGTCTGGTAATGCTAGGTTGGCTCGGTTCGTACCTGGAATCTGCCAGCTTTCTTAAAAAAATACCACCTAACAGGAAGGTAGGCGTGGTTCGATTGGACCATGCTTGATACCTGATCCTAGGTCCAGGGCGGGCAGAGCAAAGCAGGGTGATTACCCATGCAGCTAAACCGTGCATGTGGGTTAGGCACTCAAGTCGTGCCTGGCCCGGTACATGGCACAGCTCCTCCTAGCCCAGCACGGCACAGGCCATGCCTCAGGCCGATATGACCTGGGTCCAAGTATGGTTCTAAACCATGCAGTTTCGGACCAAGCACGACTGAACCGGGATGTGCCACAGGACATGCACGGGCCGTCCGACCCATTTAACACACCTACATGAGTCCAAATTTTTGGATCAAATAACATTGTACTTTGAACTTTTACACTGTCAACATTTTTAGCTCATTTGCTTAAATACCATTTTTCAAAGAACATTAGCTATAGAAGTTTGCTTTTTCTTATAAAGACTTTGAAGGGTAAGAGATAAAATAACAAATCATATAATTATTGGACAAAAAAGATTATGATTTTTTAGATATTCTTATCAAGCTAAAAACCAAGAATTATCATATATAAACCTTACTACTTGCCTAGCTCTAGTAAGTGTAGTATCATGAATATTTATCTTTTCAATATTCTCAAACATCAAATCAATATAATGTGCAGCATAAGAAGTTCACCAAAATCTTCCTTTTAGTCTCATTAAAGCATTCGCGTAATTAAAAACATTATCAATGAAGATTTAGATAATATTTTTCTTCTCAATTTATTTAACCACATCATCAAGATATTTGAACATCAATACTTGCTTTTTTATTATATCAGAAATATCAATTAATTTTATAAACTAAATACCAGCAAAACTATTCACTAAAAAATTAATATGATACCTACTCTTCCCATCTACCCAATCACTTAACATAATTGAATATTCATATTATTTCCAATCTTTTTTGCAATCTTTCTTAATGATATTGTGATCATTGATCTCTTCTAAGTATTCATATCCTCGATTCGTGCAAAAAATAAGGCTTAAACTCGGAACCAAATTTTGTAACAGCCTCCAACATAAGAATTTAATAAGAATCATTCACAGTGTTGAATGGGAGACCTTTTGAATATATAAACTAATCAATTTTTCTATACACTTCCTTAATTTATTCTTTCTTCTATCTTGAATTCAAAATACTTTTATTTAGGCTTTAAAGTGATAAATTGATCCATAGGTACCCTAGAAATAGGTTCTCTACTCCCACTAACACTCTCACTCCCTAAGGCACCTATTATTTTGGACAAGGTACTCATTCATTGAAGTTGGACTCATTTCATTTTCGTGGAGCAATTCATTTCTTTTCATTTTTTGATCCTTAAAATTGGTCAATGCATCTTTGCAATCTAATCTAATATCTTCATTATTTTTGGGACATGGTTTCATACCATGATGAGTTCCGGTTAAGTGATATTTGAGTCTATTTGCCTCCTCCTCGCATCTTTGATTGCAAAATTAACATCTTAAGTATTACTCCCTGAAAACTTAAATAACATATTTCCAAACAAAATCTTTTCATGAATTTTTAAATTTGAGGAACTCATTACATATAACAAAACAAAATTAAAATTAATAATTAAATGAACTTCAAGAAATTTTAATTGATTTCAAAGAATTAAAATTCAAAATTTATCTTTAACTGATTTAAATTTAGGATATATAATTGGCTTAATTTAGACTCTAAATGGGTTGAAAGAATGGCTTTTTTTAAATAAAAAATAATAAATTTATTTTTAAAAAGAGAGGAACACATTTTGCAACTTGAAAATGTGTTCTTCCGTTGGAGCTCAGGAAAATGTGTTAGTGAGGTTCATGAAAATTTTTAAATATAGAATTCAAAAGCATTCCATCAGAGGAACACAATAAACTGTGTTCCTCATATTTTTCAATCCATGTAGTCGAGCACTGTTGAAACTTGATATATTCGAAGAATATATCGAGCTCCAACAGACAACTATAAAGTTTATCGTGGTCGGTTGAAAATGAGCTCCAATAAAAAACGGTAAAGTTTACCATCATCAGAATTCATAAAAGTAATTTACATTAATAACACAGCCAAACACACCTTGAGTTGAAGCTGAGATGTTATCGCTGTTGAATATGTTTCGGCAGTGATCACGCTGTTACATTTGGGATAGGATTTAATTAAAAGTGTCAAGAGGGTCGGACAACCTAGGCCAGCACGAGGCATGGCCCGACTGACCCATATGCCTAGCCGAGCACATGATGGTCCAGAACCGAGCATAGGCCAATGTCGTGATAACTTGAGGCACGGCTTGTGTTGTATTGGGCTAAGAAGTGCCTGGTCAGGCACGACCCAATTGCCTAGCCGAAAGGCATGGTGCAATTGCACGACCCTACACCATGCACTAGAACTTGGACCAGGTATCAGATTTTGGGCATCGGGCTCCCGTGATGTGTGACCCATTGGCAGTCAAGATAGGCTCATGCCTCAGGGTCAGGATTGGCCCTCGCCTTATTCCAGATTTTTTTGGAACCGTCGAGCCAAACCGACCCAACGGTCAAAAAAAAAATTAAACCGAGATACATCAAACCGTTGGATGCACCCCATGGCTAGGGCAAAAAAACTACCTGTTATCAAGTTTCTACCCTAAAAAATTCATTAAAAATTAAAAATAATACAAAAAATTGATTTTTTTTTTAATCTTTATAATATCTATATAGATCTCCCTCACTTCTCAATCTAACACCTCATATTTTCTCACTTTCACTCTAATCTGAAATCTTCAACTCTAAGTTTAATTTTTCTCGTCGGCCCTCTCTCATTTGAGCATTCGACTTTCGGGACTCGGGTGTTGAGTGCGAACATCAGATATCGAAAATAAACTTTTACAATCAAGAATTGACATTCCATAAATGGTCATACGCCAAACGAGTATTATTTTAGAAATTTAATTAGTTTTAAAATTTTAATTTTTATTAATAATTTAATAACAAATAATATTTAATTTAAAAAATAAAATTTAGAATATAATTAATAAATTAATATAAATCTAAAATTATAAATAGTGAATTTAATAATACAAATGAGATTAATATTAATTTAAAAATAGATAATTTTAATATTGATAACGAAAATCCTACGGAAAGGTTCGAGACAAGAGCTACCTAAATCTTGTTTTCTCTCATAGTTTTAAAACAAACATCTAAAAAAATAAAAAAATTAGAAAAAAAAATATATGGTTTGGATGCACTTTAACATTATAAAAAATAAAAATATTTGGAGTGACTGAAAAGTCAACACAATACAAAATTTATAATAAAATATTAATCTATAAAAGTGTATGTGGGACTGTGCATCTAAAAAAGCAAGACAAACAATATACCAAAAAACATTATATATTAGATACTAGACAAACCAAACTGATTGGTGGGATCTTTGAGGTTGGATCTAGTTCAACCTCTATGTTGACCTCATTCATATATCATAAAGAGTTAGAAAGAAAATAAATAACCAAACTGATTACCATGATAAGTCTTCCTATAAAATTTTTGGAGGTTCCAAGGATAGACAACAAAGTTTTAAAAGACAAAAATATAAGGCGAGAAATTTTTGTGTTTGTGAGGTGAGGCATAAGTCTCAAGGCATAAAGGTATAAATTTTTTGAGCATTACCGCATATAAATAATTAATATTTTAAAATATATAAAATAAAATAGAATAAATAAAAAAATAAAAAAATAAAATTTTAAAAAACATTTTTAAGATGCACCATGACTATAAATATAATTAATAAATATTTTATAATATATTAAAAAAATAATTAGTATGGAATACTTTAATAAATATTTTATATTATATTAAATTTTTATAAATTTAAAATAATTTTATCATTATCAAATTAAAAATTTATATTTATATTTTTATTAATAAATAGTATAGAATATTATTCTTTTCTTTAATAAATAATATGGAATATTTTATAATTAATATTATATATTAATTTAATAATTTTATCAAATTATCAAATTAAAATATTATTTTAATTTTTAATAAATTTAAATTAGTATAAAGCTTTTCTCCTTTCCTTCTCCCTTACTCTTGCTTCTCTCCTTCACCCCTCATCCTTGGCCCTCACCATCGCCCTTGCCCTCACCACTCTCCCCTCTCCCTTCGCCCTCACCCCTCTCCCTTCGCCCTCACCCCTCTCCCCTCGCCCTCTCCCCTCGCCCTCGCCCCTCTCCCCTCGCCCCTCTCCCCTCGCCCCTCTCCCCTCGCCCCTCGCCCCTCTCCCCTCGCCCTCGCGCCTCTCCCCTCGGCCTCTCCCCTTGCCCTCTCCCCTCGCCCTCACCCCTCTCCATGAAAAGCTCAATGGAACTTTCAGAGATCCTCATTGGAGCTCATAAAACTCCATCGAGCTCCACGATGGAGCTCACGTGGAGCTCCTCGAGCTCCATCATGGAGCTCCAGTGAACTCTATCGTAAAGCTCCAACGAGCTCCATTGTAAAGCTTGATGGAGCTCGCTGGAGCTCCATAATGGAGCTCCTTCAAGCTCCATATTTTTTTAACTTCTTGAGGCATTTTACGAATGCCTCGCATTAAGACGCACGTCAATGCATTTTTAAAAATGCCTTTAAAAAAACTAGTTGTTAGTATCATACATATTTATTTGCAAATTACATATCATAGAATTCTTATGTCTACAAATAAGAATGACATTAAAATACTATAAAAATAAAAAATAAATAATACCTAATGAATTTAGAGAATATAAATTTTCAAAGATTCTTCATACACTATGTAGATTCTATGTAGATTTTTTTGTGTCCGTGACGTCTGATATCTGAACTAGTCGTGATGATACATGTTTTGCATATCTCATCATCTACTATGTATATTCTAAATAAATACTAAATAAAAAAAATATTAGGATTTTTAGAGATTCTTTATCCTCATGATGGCCCGGTCATATATGAGTAGATGATGAGAATCTTTAGAGAATATAATATTTAAAATAAAATATATAATATCATATTCGATAATATATCTAACAATGAAGTAGTCATTAACATATTTATTAGAACCATTAAAGATAGATCATTAGAAAATATTTTTCAGGTTTGATGTATGTCATATTATTAACCTCATAGTAAAAGCGGGGATAAATATTATTTTCATCACTTTAGAAAAAATATGTATCTCATTAAGAATCTTAGAATGTCTAGCAGACAACAAAAATTTGGTAGTATTTATTTATTTGTGAGTCTAAAGAAGAAATAATTTTAAACAGATACAAAATATTGTTAGAATTATACTTATCTAATATTAGAGTTATGTGTCGGATACGAACACGTGATATCTGATTATGTCAATAGTAAAAGTGATGAATTTATTATTGACAATACTAATTGGGATATGAAAATTTTACTTATAAAATTCCTAAAGATTTTGTATGGCATGACACATATATTCATCAGTTTATATTCTCACGACTTGCATTGTACTCGGGTATATATGTAATATTAGTAACATATTTAGTATGTTTAAAGATGACTCGATATTTAGTGAAATAATTCTTGAGATGAAAACAAATACTTAAAGTAATATTCTACCATTTTAAATATTTATAATATGGTTGTCTACATGGGATCTAGAATTAAGGTGGAAAAAATATAGAATATTTTGACATATGTATCCTCGTACATGAACCGAGAATACCAACCTAAATAGTTCATTCACAAGAAAATGACTAAGTTATTTAAATACTACAATATTGGGTATGGTGATAGTAGTAGTCAGACTCAGATTATGAACATGAATATCTTATTTAGAGATGATACCTTCACTATTCAATTAGCAAGAAGAAAATAATGGGGTAAACCATTGAATAAGAGGAAGTTGTCTCGGTACTTAGATACTTATTACTGATCAATTGTATCACATAATGATAACAAGAACTTTAATATTTTACAATGATAGAAATGATGAGTCCATATATCTCATGATATCTAAGTATCACAAAACCTACTAATTCTTTCGAAATCAAGTGTAGCATCAGAGTCTACTTTTTCTGTTATAGTCGATATGATTTTAGAAAGAAAATCAAGATCGCCACCAAATATCGTTGATGTGTTAGCATGCATGATGGATTGGAAGGATTCGAGGTTGGACATTTCATGATCGAGATAATACTGAAATAAGAGCGAAGAAGTTACCGGCAGATGATGACTCATAAGACTTTGAGGAGGTTAAGCTCACCACTTGTGATGTCATCATACGCTTACTCGACGATGTTCAGTTTCATACCCGTACGGTTTGACATTGAGATTGAGTCATTGAGACAATTGAGCTTATTGCATTATTATTATTATGATTAAGATTTGTAAAGTTTACAATTTATTTTATGTTGTTATAATTTGTGAGTTAAGCTTAAAACTTTGTATTATTTTATTTTATTTTTGATTAAATGATAAATGAATAATTGATATATTTTTTTTGATATTTTTTATAATTTATATGAACTTAATAAATATTATAATATAATATCGCACTCACAACTCATAAATATAAACTTAAAATATAAAATTTATAAAAAAAATTAAATAATTAATCCATAATTTCGAGACTAAGATGGTGAGTTGAGTAACGAGCACGACTATGCGAGTTGGTCTAATACTCGAACTCGAAGTCCTAGCCTACTAGGACCTAGCTATGCTAGGTCCTAGGTTAAAGCACCAGGCTGGAAAATCGAGCCCAAACCAACACAGTTTGGCATGCCCCGACACGACCCGGCCCGAATTTGGCTAGACTCAGGCCATCAGGTCATGCCAAGACATGTAGGACTGGCCAAATTTGAGTCGTGTCATGCAAAGCACGGCACGGTGGCCCGTTGGGCCACCCAAAACTAGGTAGTGCTGGCACAGCACGACCCATTTGACACCTCTAGTTTTATTCTTCACGTTTTTATCTCCAAAACAGCTTGTATTTTCTTCAATAAGAAAAAATTACTGAGCTATATATTGTTTGTTTCATTTTCTGAATGCCACATAAGCTGACACATTGTGGCATATGCTTTTGTCTACAAGGAATCGAAGGCGCAATGAAGGTGTGCATGGAAACAGATCACTGAATAAATCATACACATGTTTTTGTTTTTTTTCCAGAAGCCAGAAGGCATTTTACTTTCAAATATTTGACTATCTGCTTATCTTTCTATGTATTTATCTATATAATTATCCATCCGTCAATCTATTTATCTATCTATGTATATACCTTTATATCTATATATCTATATATCTTCATATTTTCAAATCTACCTTTCTACTTATCTATCTATCTGTCTAGTGATATATATGTATATCTAACTACCTATCTTTCTATCTATCTATTTGACTATTTATATGATTATCAATCTATATGTCAATCTATTTATCTATCTATCTATTTATTTATTTATCTATCTAGATTTCTTTTTATCTATTTATCTTTATATCTCCTAATATATCGATATGTTTATCTATTTATCTATCTATTTGACTATCTAACTATCTATCTATCATTTTAACTATTTATCTATCTAACTATTATATATATATATATATGTGTGTGTGTGTGTGTGTGTGTGTGTGTGTGTGTGTGTGTGTGTGTGTGTGTATTTGTGTGTGTGTCTATATGTCTATGTTTCTATCTATTTATGTGTTCATCTATCTATCTGCATATCTATATATCTAGTAATCTATGTATCTATCAATATATCTTTATTTATTTCTTTCTATCTTTTTATCAGTCTATTAGTCTATTAGTCTATCAATCTATCATTCAACCTGTCTATCTATGTATATATCTATCTTTCTATGTCTATTTTCCTATCTCTCTTTATATCTATCTATAAATCTATCTTCTAGTCTATTTGCATATCTATATCTTGATCTCTCTTTTTATCAATATATGTATTTATTTATATATCTATGTGTATATCTCAATTTTTAAAAAAAAAATTTTTAAAATTTTTTTATAAATTTAAAAAAAAAAATAAAAATACCTGTGTATATACCTTTATTTTTTTTATAAAAAAATAAAGATAAAAAAATAAATTTTTTTATGTGTATATATCTATGTGTATATCTCAATTTATAAAAAAATTTTTTTTAAAATTTTAAATAAAAAATAAAAATACCTATGTGTATATCTCAATTTAAAATTTTTTTATAAATTTTAAAAAAAATAAAAATAAAAATAAAAAAATAAAAATACCTATGTATATATCTATGTGTATATACCTTTATTTACCCAGAGACACGCATGAAGATGCACCTAGAAAATACTTTTGAAAAGAATACTTTAAGATAATAAAAAATAAAAATTCTAAAAATATCAAATGAGAATCAGTATAATATATATATATTATTAAAAGAGAGAGAAAAAAAAAGAGAGAGAGAGAGATATATATATATATATATATATATATATATATATATATAAAAGAATAGATATGATACTGGTCACATTAAGAGATATGTCAATCAATACATTAAAAAATATGATGTTATAGATACCAAGCAAACCTAACTGAGTGGCGGAATCTTTCAAGTTAGATCTAGTTCAACTTTGTTGATCCTTCATTTATATATTACAAGCAAAACCAAGCAAACCCGCCAGAAACACTAACCTGAGAAAAATAAATTAATTTATTAATATATTACGATATTAAGTATAATAGTTATAGTCAAACTCCAAGTAAAAACATGAACATCATATTCAAAAATGATATTTTCTCTATTCAATTAGTTAGGAGAAAATAACAATGTGATTTATCAAATTAGAACGAGTTATTTTTGTACTTAGATATTTGTTACTATTTTATCCTATCATATAATAATATTAAGAATTTAAATATTGTGTTAAGAAAAAATTCATACGAATTAATCTATCTTGTACTTAGAGGTGTCAAACGGGTCGTGCCGGGCCGGCCCGGCACGTTTTTTCCAGGCCCAACCGGGCTTCCGTGCCTTGCCTGTCCCGACACGGTTTTTGGGGGGTTCAGCACGGCACGGGCCCGCGGCATGATTCGCCGGGTTCGGCCCATTCGGGCCGAACCCTAAATTTAAAAACAAAATTAGGGTTTCAGCACACCCGAAGCCCTAATTTTTAAAAAAAATTAGGATTTCGGCACGCCCAAAACCCTAATTCTAAAAAAAATTAGGGATTGGTCGTGCCCGAAACCCTAATTATAAAAAAAATTAGAAATTGGACGCGCCCGAAACCCTAATTCTAAAAAAATTAGGGTTTCGGCGCCCAGTAACCCTAATTTTTTTAAAAAAAAATTAAGCACGGTACCGTGCCAACGGGCCACGGTACCATGTCAAGCCAAGCACGGCACGAGGCCCAGTTGGCCTCGGCACTGCACGGCAAGAGCCCGGGCACGAGAAATTTCCATGCCGGGCCGGCCCAGGCACGGCTGAGCCGTGTCGTGCCTCGTGCCGGGCCGGCCCGGCCCGTCCCGGTTGACACCTCTACTTGTGCTATCTAAGATAGCACATGATCTACTAACATCTTCAGTATCTAGCATAGTATCAAAGTCTACTCTTTCTATGACAAGTAATATTATTTCAAAATAAGAGATTAAAACTATAATCAAATATCTTAGAAATATTTGTATGCATGAATAAATAAGAAGATTCAAAATTGTGTATTCTAAATAAGACACAAAAGAATATAATAGAAGATAATTTATGGGACATAGAGATTGATGATATTGAGATCACAACTAATAATACCTTCAAATACATACATGATAATGATAATCTACATCAGCATTCACATTATTATCCATAAATACCAATTGTTGACTCATATAGTCATGTGATTTTTAATTTTTTTAAATGACATTATATTGTGATTATTTTTATATTTCTGACATTTGTTTGTCATTATAATTTATGCACTATTGTCTATTATATTTATTATCTTATGAGTTATATTTTACATTATCGTATGTTATAAATATATATCAGTATAAGTATCATATTCTATTTTTGATTATGAAATAGAATTGATTTTTTATTTGAAGCGAATGTAATTGTTAATGTCAATTTATTTTTAATTAGTTATTTTATTTTAATTTTGTTAAAGGTAATATTTTTAATAAATATTTCAATAAAAATATAAACTATAAAAAATATTTTAAATTTTATTAGAATTTTAATTTTATGCCCGAAAGAAAACCAAAACAAAAGTACAAAATTGACATGGTCTGGTTCCAACACGAACATACATGTATTATGGCCCAGCATGACCCAGCACTACTGTGGGCCAAAAGAGCATGTCGAGCCTGATGTTTGGTGGGAATGACGTGAAAGGCACGACACGGTGGCATGGCTGGGCCACACATAAACAGGCCATGTCAACATGGCACGGCTCGTTTGACACCTCTAGGGTGGTCTTTTGAGTTGTCTTTCAATAGATACTTTTATTAATACAAATATTGATTTTATTTCTGATGTGACACCTACAGCTAACTCTATTAATATAAATATCATAAGAAAGATTAAATATCTCACTATAGTCAGGTCAAACACATCATACATAATTAATATAGTTAGTTATTTCTTAAATTTTTCTCGACATATTCACTATGAAACAACTCCTTACATACTAAGATGTGTGAAAAAATATCTTATACTTACAATTTCTTTTAGGGATCAAGCACGCTTACAATTAGTTAAATATTCAAATTCAAATTAGATATCAATACATACCTAGAGAAGATCTATGACAATATTTTATACTTTATTAGAGACAACTTTGTCTCCTAGAAATATAAGAGACAAACAATAATTTTGAAATTTAGTAAAAAGATAGATTTCAAAATTATAATAACAATTACTTATAAGATACTTTGAATATGATATTTGTTTTAGAAAATCAAGTATGCACTCTCGCTACCCTTTATTTTAACTACCATGAAATTGAATATATTCATGAATGCTTGAAAATCTCTAATTTAATATTTCATGAGCAAACAAATTACATTGAGATAGATTATTTTTTATTCAGAGAACAAATTCAGGATGAGATCATTACTACAAGATACATTCAAACAAGATAGTAACAAATAGATATATTCTTGAATGCCTTGAAAATGCATAAATTTACCTTTCTTTTCTCCAATATGAGTATTATAGGATTGTATGTATCAGCTATACAAGAAGTTTTATTTTATTCAACTTTTATATTTTATTTTTTGTTGTTTAATAGGAATACTCAACCTATGGGTTGCAACAAACATTTTTACCCATTATTTAAGAATAGCATGTATTATGTTATTGATATAAAGTGATTATATTTTATTTTATTATAAATTTGGATTCTTCAACAAATTGCATCATGACGAGGGGGGCTATATATTAATAGACAGAAAAATATATTTCTTCATGATAATCTACATGAAAAAATATTTATGCAATAATCATCAGAATTCATTATTCTTCAAAGAATAGATATGGAAGATAAAGACACTTTATGACATAGTATAAAACATTCTCATAGTGTAGTAAATTTTATAGAAAACTTATTATATTTAATCTTTAAAGATATGTCAAACTATTCTTATTTTCTTCCAATATAAATATTAATAAGTATGTAATGTTAGTTATATATGTCCATTATATTTTGATTATAAAAAATAATCAATTATATATATACCAACTCAAATTATTTCTACAAACAAAGTTTTATACAAAGGATTTGAGATATCTTAGAAATTTTCATGGTATTGAAGTCCAATAAATATAAAATACAAAAATTTTTTCTAAGCAAAAATATGTTATGGATATTTATCTAACCTCGATATGTCAGGATATTCACCAGTTGACTCATCACTTACTAATGTTAGTTCACATATAAATGCACTAAATATAAAATGACCATAAGAATACTAAGCTATTTGATAGCAACTTGGGTAAATATTACCTATATTGTCATTATAATTAATTATTTTTTATACTCTTCTAAATATATTCATATGAATATAGTATTTAGAATTCTAGTATATATGAAGAAAATTCTAAGATGTGAGATTATATTTGAAGGCCATAGGTATAATTGAAAGAAGGCATATTCAGGTAAAAATTGGATTCCTATGATTACAAAGCGGGGATCTGCTATAAATTTTTATATTCTATTTTTAAGGTAATATTATATCCTAAAAAAATATAGAACAATTAATTATTTCAAGATTTAATCCAGAAATAGAATACATGATTATGATATCATATATTTGTGAGTTTTTATGGACTAGTCATTTCTTCGAGAATCTTTATCTATCAATTCAAAAACCTATAATACTTTACTGTAACATTCAAGTAGTCTGACATATTTCAATCAATCTTATGTTCCACAAACAAATAAAATATATTATAATTAATTATTAATTAATTATAGAGAAAATACATAATGGTTAAATTATTATAGCCTATGCACTTCATAGCGATCAAATTGATTGATTGAAGACATCTTTATGAAAACTCTCAAAAGACCATAAATTATTTTCATCCCTTCTAAGTTGTGGATATGTGATGTATATGTTATAGTTTTAAAAGGGTTGCTACGTTTTAGTTCTTTTTTTATTTTTTTTTTTATTAATTGTGAGCACCTGACTTATAGACTTACCCACACTATATATATATATATATATATCAATGTTTTAAAAGACGAAAGTGTTAGATGAGACATTTTTGTATTCGTAAGGCAATGCGTAAGCCTCGAAGCATTAAGGCATAAGCTTTTTGATCCTCATAATATATAATTAATTTATTATTTAATATATATAAAATAAAATAACATAAATTAAAATATGAAAACATTTCAATATAATTTTAAAAAAACATAAGTTCAAATTTTAATAAAAAGTCATAGCAAAGTCATAAAATATGAAAGAGTAAATAGTTTCAATTTAAAATCTCTTCATCATTGTCATCCTCATCCAATATATCAAAAGTAGGTAAATGTCCAATATCATGTATCATTATTTCATGTAAATCTTTATCATTATCAATTTGTATCAAATTGAACTCATTCTATTTGTCTCTGTCTCCACTTGTACCTGGTATAAATTATTAATTAGGTGTGAATATTATACATTTTTTTATTAAATTTAATCAAATGTATGACTTAAATTTTTGACTACTTACTTGCTACTTCATTATATTTCCTTTTGTAGGAATATAAAAAAATCATGTGATCTGTGATTCTTTAGTATGTTGGAAGTTAGATGACACAATTATAATAGCATCAACATTAAATAACTCATCAAAATTTAAAGTTTAAACTTTAAATTTATAAAAACCAATATTTTTCTAAGAATAATTTAGATTTACAAATGAAATTAAGAATTTTAATTGGTTTAAATTTTAAAAATTTAAATTTAAAAAAAAAATTATATTTTTTTAGAGGAATTTTAAAAAAAATTGAAATTTTTATTGTTTTAATTTATCAAAATTGAAAATTTAAAAAAATTGATTAAAA
This sequence comes from Sapria himalayana, assembly GCA_029783825.1. Classification (NCBI taxonomy): domain Eukaryota; kingdom Viridiplantae; phylum Streptophyta; class Magnoliopsida; order Malpighiales; family Rafflesiaceae; genus Sapria; species Sapria himalayana. Next base: position 8,705,563 of record JAREIK010000088.1, on the reverse strand, counting down.
AAATATTAAGATATTAAGAGAGTGAGAGCTTAACCCTTTGAAAGATAGGATTTGGAAGAAGGGGGAAAAGTGGGATGAATAGAAGGGGGAGAGCTCGAAAGAGGAGGGCGCAATTGACAAACCTGCGTTAAACGGTAAAAAAACCCCGAGCCCCCAAAATATTGAATTCCCGAAATACAGAATTTCTGAATTCCCGAATAGCCTAAATCGCTGATTGCCAAAAATTTAAAAGTGCCGAAATGTTGTTTTAAAAAGTCAAAAATGCGGCAGCAGTTTTTTTTCGAAAAAAATCTGTATAAAACCGTAATAAATGATTTTTTATTTTTCGCTTTTTTCGAACACCTCGACGCGTTTTGAGTTCACTTCGCCCCCATGCGGGTTACAAGGCGTGCCTTGTTTATGCCTCTGAAAAATATGATATATATATATATATATATATATATATATATATATATATATATATATTGTATTATAAAAACTAATATCTCATAAAATAGTATTTATACCACATACAGCAATGTCAGTGAACATGACCACACTAAATGTACAAGAAAGACAGAAGATGAAGGCAAGAGACTAGCCATAGAGAAGAACTGACGGTGCAAAGTGACCAAACAAATGGTGGTATGAATGACAGAAAAATGCTACTGCACATGACAGGGACACTTAATAGATGGCATGCAATACAACAAATACATCAAAATGTAAGCATGCTGTATTTGTAGCAATACAACAAAAATATCACATTATGTCAATGCCGTTGGGGTAACAATACATGATTAATAGCCATGCCAAGGAGGCATGTCATTGAATATCCAAACCAATAATGTCTAGTTAAAAAATGATCATCACAGCAAAAAAATTATGGGGAAAAATATTCTGTTAGAAATCAAAGAATGCAAGGGAAAGAACAAATAGAAGTAACCTACCATTATAAGCTACACAGACCTGGGGTTTCTCTCTTAAGCTCAAAATCACTCTCACAGCATCATTTAGTTTTTTCAAGCAAATACAGGTATATCAAGCATCTATATCAAATTAGACTGATTTACAGCAGTACCACATTAATGTTTTAGAACCCAATTTGGGTACATAATCAAGTTTAAACCCAAATGTAAATTGGAATGTTTAAATAGGAACAGAAAAAGATTTATACACATATAATTAGCAGCTAATGAAAATGAACAAATAAATAAAAACTATAAACCCAAGGCAATATTGTAATAAAAGATGGATTACATACTTTCCTGTTCATTCCCCTGAACACCATGAAAGTCTCGCCAAGCGTATCAATAGATTCAAGAGAAATGAAAAGGTCAGTACTGCTAACTGATGTTGAAGCCCGTTTATAACTGACTACAACTGAATATCCCCGAGCTAACAAGCCGCCCAGCGTCATCTTACCAACCTACAACCAAGTTACAGGAAAAATGGCCAAAAAAAAAACAATTGCAGAAAATTCTGTAATGAAAATTTTCATACTTCAAGAAGTATGAGTGCACAGTAAAACCAGCACCAGACAGTTAAAAAACAAAAGTATAGATTTAAATTCAAAGTTGTGTTGTTAATTCTTGTTGTAGTAAAGTTTATTTATATATACTAGTGTTATCTGTTTTGTTGTGGTATGTTTTACATATAATATTTTTTTACTCATTTGGATATAGATTATCTTTTTCAATTTAATTATGTTAGTTTGTATGATATATTTTGATAAATAATTTTCTATTCACAGCGTATCAGAGCAAAGAGGCATGCGAATCCTAAATAAGAACAGAGATATGGGGTGCATGGAGTGTGTTGTAATAGCACCTAGCACACATGAGTGAGAGTGCATTTGCACAGTGCATGTACGTCAAAGACATAAACACAAGTCATCCATTTATAGTGTTTGTGACATAAACTCATTGTTGATGTTACATTGTGCTCCAATGCCAACTCATTCTTGAGATCAATATATTGCTGAACATGTAATGCGTAGGAGCAATGTGAAGACGTGTAAAGTGGAGGTGTGCACTGTGCATGTTGTGTGTAGTAGCAGTGTGGGCAGTGACCTGTGGATAGTGAAGCATGATATGTGATAGGGTAGCATGCAAATATGTACAGTATCTTCATTTACCTTGAGTATAATATAGTATAGTGTGATTCACATAAACATATTTTACTGATATATGAAGTCAAAATTCAAGTTATTACTATATGGTGACTCAAACAGTGACATTAAGCATAGTGAACAACTAGAGTTAAGAAGTAATTTTTTTTAATCAGTAAAAATTTGACCACCTGCCAAACGTGTCTCCTATTGATGAGACATGAAATGTGATTATAGGCTGACTCTTGAGTATTAATTGTCATGTGATAATTCTTAAAGATAAATTAATCATGTGTATTTTTATCATACACAACATGGAAGATATCATGAGAACTAGCAACATCATTGTATTCATCTTTAGTTATTGGCATCATTTAGCACCTTATGTGATTGAGGCTAAAGAAGTCATGAGAGTCCGATCATATCACCCCTCATTTTATCCACTTCACAAAACTAGCTACATAATTTTCGAGGAATTCATATAAGAGGTGGAATGATTGAGATAGTGAAATATATAAATTAGCTTCTTGTCATGATATTTCTATACCCACTCCTCAATACTCTTTCAAAATTTCACAATATAGAATATTTTAGCATATGTAAGACAAGCAGAAACTCATGATGATAGAGAAAGAGATAGAAGATCCACAATATAGTAGACACATTGTGGAAGGAGTAGTCATACCTCAGAAAACTTTTAAGAGTTATTTTAAGAGATAAAATCAAAAGAACTACAAGTTAGTAAAGAAGATAGACCAAGTAGAATGGCATTTGAGATTTCCTCACAAAGTTTTACCTTTGTTATTCTTTTTTTTTCCTCCCATTTGTGATCCTTATTGGAGAAACACATGCAAATTTCAAAAGGTAAGACAATAGTAGATATTTCATGTTCCTAAGGTACTACATCCTTTGTAACTAATCTTTTTACTTCAAATTCTCAAGTTAGTGACTCAAAAAACTAACGATCACATAAAAAGCCATCAATATTTATTTATTATCTTTTTTTTATGATTCCTTAAATATTATAATAGCCAATGACATAATTTAAAATCATTAGTTATGATAACATTCAATATGTCATATTATCACGTTCACATGTTCTTTTAATTTTTAGGTGTTTTAATAGTCTTTTTTTATGAATTATCTTTCTCAAATACTCAACTATGATATTTTTTTCTATCATTGATATTGTTTTGCATGATAGGAAACAATTAAAAGAAGACTTCCTTTGAAAGTAAGCAAAGTGAATTGTATATCTTTATTTCTATAATTGAGTATTCCACCGAATATTTGGGTGTTAATGATATATTAATTATTCATTCTTGACTTATTTCAATATCTATGATTAAATTGAGAATTTTAAATATTAATTAGTGTTAGAGATATCTTTTCTTTATACTATGAGTTTTGTTAGTTAAGAAATTCAAGCTGAGAATTTTAAATATTAGTGATGAATGATTCATTCAATTTGATACATTTAAATGCACAAGAAGATAATATAAATGAGACTCGGGATTAGTTAAGATATCATATTATATTTATTGATAATTGCATATATTTCAATTGATTATTTTTTTTTTTTTGATTTAAGACATTTTTTTAATATTTCAATTATTTCATTAAAAAACAAAAAATAAATTTCATGAAAATATAAATATTATTAGGAGTGACAAAGTATTAGAGTATATGTTTGAGTACTTCAGTACTTAGTGTATTGATCATAAGATTATATATTAGACTTAATGTATTTGCACACTAAGAGGATAAAATTGCATAAAGAAAAAAATAAAATGTATTAGGAATCACTCTTGAAATGATAGAATTTTATTCGTATACTACCCTATCAATCAAATGTATTCTTCAATCATTTCTTAATGTATGTCTTTTTGGGTTTTATATCATGTAGAGAGATTATTTAGTTAACCTCTCAACATTTTTTAGAACACTTATTTTATCTAGAATATCTACCCACGATATGATAAGAAAGGACCTAAAATAATAAAATATATCTACTTTTATTACTCTAATACTCAAAAGAGTAGAAATATTATTAAATTTATAATAATAAAGTATTAGTTAGTGCAAATATTACCATATTTTTAGAAATACTCATTCTTTAACGAATCTAAACAATATAAGATCCAAGAGATGTATATGAACATCGTATTATTTCTTACTACTCTAAAATATCATGTGGGCCTCTATTTATGAAATATTGTCATTCATCAACTATTTATTAACATTTTGATTCACATTATGATAACTTTATTATAGAATAATCATATGTACTAATAAATATGAATAGATTGCACCTAGAGAGAGAGAGAGAGAGTTAAAATTCCTTGAAAAGGGAATCTCCCTCAAATTCAATCAAGTCGATAGTCCCCAAATCAGTTTCAACCCCAACTCATAATGAGTTGTGAGCAAGTAAACTTTACCATTAAGGACTTTGAGTTTATTTTATAAGGGTGAGAGATACACAACCCATAATATACAAATGAGAGTCTCTCAAGAAGTCAAAAGATCTTTTAATCAATTTAGCTAATTTTAATTTTATAATTGCTCTCTGAAAGAATTAAAGAAATTATATTCAACATCATATTTTATAGATATTTCATATTCATATTATATTCCTTCTTTTGTTTATTCTATTGTATCTCATGACGGTAGTAGGATACTCAATTCACTTTTTGATTATTATCTCATCCAAGATAGTATAAAACCAAATATTACCAAATAAATATTTATTATATGTAGGTATTAACTATAAAGAATGGTCCATGCGAGAAGATATAATGTCAAAAAGTGAGATTTCTTGTGAGAACATATACTCATACATTTTGAGTATATGATCAAAATATATTTTCTACAATAACTAAGATGATTTGGATTGAATACTTATACTACTGGCAACTTCTCACAAATTAAAAATATATAATTATATATAATTATATATATATATATATATATATATTATTTTTTGCACAGTAATCTTGAGGATGAGGTGTATATAGAAAAATCATCTGATTTTTGACAGACATTTAATTTATAATTTATAAAAATTATTATATATCTAAAGTGATCATTAATGGATTAGTTTGCAAGGTATTCATTAGCAATCACTTTCTTTAGATTACATAAATGTATTATGAATTATTCTTATTTTCTCCAAAGGAGTTCAAATATCTTTTAAATTATCTACATGGATAGCATGTTTATCAGAAGATATGACGAGTTGGGAATAACTCAGCTCAATAAGTAATATTAATCATATTTTTAAATGAATAATCTTCGACGTTTCAGATAATTTCTTGGAATTGATGTGATATATATATAACAAGAGATTATATTTTCATAGAAAATATATGCAGTTAATACTCTCACAAAGTTTAATCTTCTAAGTTGTGGACAAGTGGATACTCATATTCAGTTATGTACTAATTTCTTGTATAATACAAGTCTTCTATTGGCTCAACTATAAACAAAAAAATCATAAAAAATATTAACTAGTTAATTATAATCCAATCATATATAATTTATACAATCAGTATAGTTAATTATTTTTAAAATTTTCTACAATATGTTCCCCTAGATATAATTTTTCACATACTAAGTTTTGTGGAAAAATCTGAGCCATAAGATGACTTTCAAAGATCATTTAACATCTTTAAATATTGATTTTTCAAATTTGAGTTAGCAACTAACTTGCATCAAAAAATAGATTTATTATAAATTTTTATACTTTTTTGAAAGTAATATTAGATTCTAAAAAAATGTGAGACATACAATAATTTCAAAATTCAACATAGATACATAGTTCAGCAAGGTAACAACAATCAGATACGAGTTATTTTAGATTATGCATAGTCTTGAAGAAAATAAGGATATATTTATTTCTTCTACTACTCTCTAATATGATTATCAAAAAGAAAGATGAATTACCTCCAATCAACTACTTCATGAACAAAAAATATATATATAAGTGAATTATTTATTTTTCAATAAAAATATCTAAGATATAACTATTGCTAGAATTATGTTCTTACAGCAGATCAATTAGCTCATATATTTATTATAGTCTTAAAGATATATTAGCTTGCATTTCTTTCTTTCAAGTTTAGAATTGAGTATAATTAAGCATCAAATTTAAGAAATATATTACATGTGTTTTTTGTTATAGTGTTTTTACTTAGAGATTGGAGCACTAAATATGTGGGCTAATTGAATAGTTATTTTTCTCTTTTATATATAGCTTACCTTTTTTCAATTATTTATGTTTGATAAATGAGTCTATTTATATATATAATGGTGATAAAAAAAAATCATAATTCTACAATGAAAGAAAATGATAAACTCAAACCCAAAATCATAATAATAATAAATTACAAAGAATCCTACTACAAAAAAAAAAAATAATGGTGATAAAAGATTTGTTGCTCAAAAGTTGGGTAGACCCATTACTGACATAAAATAAATAAAGATTGCAACATCTTCTCTCAAGTAGTGCATAAATATCTAGGATACAAATCTTTAAAAAAAATTGAGAACTAAAATTCTTCATAGAAATGTTGGCTAGCTAAATTAATATATAAGTACAAATTATTATAATTATCTCGTGTAACATCTTCTCCATAAAAAAAATAATATGTTTTTGAGATTAATGGAAGAATTGACTAAAAATTCAATCTCATCAAATAAATTTCTATTATGTTACAAAAAATAATACTAAAAACATAAATGCAATAGTACTCTAATGAAATCAATAAATAAAATTATCTTGTATAAAAGATAATTAGGAAAACTCACTGTTTAGATGCTCCGAATAAAAGTAGAAAAAATAATTATAATAAAATTATACTATATTCCACCAAGTTGGTAGATACAAATTCAAAATATCAATCTTGGAGAAAAAAAATTAAAGTTGATGTTGATGTCTCTTCAAAGACTTTATGAAGATGTTAGTTGTCTATTATACTATCTAAATATACATTATAATAATGATCTCATCATAAATATTTTTTCTTATGAAGATATAATTCAACTCTATATATTTCATTTACTCTTGAAAAACTAGATTAAAGATTATATCTCTCATTATCATACTATCACAATAAAAAATTACGAGAGAAAATGATACATGCTCGATCTCCTCAAATGTATATGTATCCAAAATATCTCGCAAAAAATTACTAACAATGATCTGATCTCAAAATTATTGGAATTGATTTATACTTACTGGCATTTATGATTATTTTCTTGATTAGCTTCATTTTATCATTTTAATAAAAAATAATTTATGATCTAAATTATAAAAATATTATCCTTTATTTTACTTGTGAATGATTTGATGCAAAAAGATTAACTTACACATAGAAGGTCAAATTATCGATACTCGTCAGATATAAGTTTATTATGTATAATCTAGATAGAATTTGACACTCTATTGATACGATTATAGCACTATATTTTAATGAATATATCTTAACTACGTAGAATGTTAATATTCTAACTTCTAGTACAGGTACATTTGAGCAGATTGAGCGGGACTAATATAGTGTAATTATTTTGTATTTATTTATAAAATAGAATACGTCATAGTTATAAATAATATTACTCTTATTCTTGAAGTAATATTATTTGCATATATTTGATAATAATTATTATGATTCATAAAAAGTTAAGTCTAAAAATCGATTTAAGGACTTTATAAATTTGACCAACTTTATCAATCAATTAATAAATATTAATTACTAATTGAATCTATGTCCTATCATAAAAATTGATGATATGCCCTTGAGAAAGTTTATAAATTTTGATTTTGTTAAATCATGTGGGTGAATTTTATTATGACAATTCAAATAAGCTGAGTAAAAAGTATCAAAAAAATAATTAAAAATTTATTGAATTAGATCGCCAGTAAATTGATTCAATTAATATGTGTATATAATCTTAGCATGAGAATTTTATTTGTGATAAATAATAAAAGGCATAAAATATTTTGAATAAATAAATAACTACAATTATAATTTTGTAATGGCATGAATTATAATTAATATAAATTACTATGCGAAATAATTTATATTTAAAATCCAATATTTTATTCATGTCATAGTCGCTTCCATAACCTTATCCAGAAGTAATGAAAGAAATCTTATATTTTTTATTTATTTAAAATATACGTATATACATAATAAGAATAATTAATTTAATTATAATTTAATTAATTTGATTTGACTATTAAATCATTATAATTTTATGTGCATTAAATTAATTATATTTATGTATACTTATATTTAAATAATTAGATTCTAATTTTAAATATTATAAGAATTAGAATGGATTAATGTAAATATAATTTAATGTTCAATTTCAATTTTAATAATATAAAAAGAAAAACATCAATTCGACGATGCCAATCCACTATAGCAGCATCTTCTTCGTTGTGTCATTCTGGAACTGTGGGCATGCAAGAGAAGTCCATCCAGCAAAATTAAGTTTAAGGTAAGTTTCTTACGTAATATTTACCAAATAGAATTACAATAAAACATTCTCAATCCACAAGCAATTTCATCCTATTTTTTTCAAGTTTTCAAATATCTAACAAAAACAATTGATTACCTCTTACTTTTTCAAAAAATAAGTTTACCTTCAAAAAAATACAAAATTTTATCATAGGACTCCAAGTGCATACTGATGCCCAGCTCGAATCTAAATACACGACTAGTTGGAAGCATCTATATGCCCTGAAATAGATTCAAAGTCCTAGAAATTTCTTCATATAACTCAGTATGCAAAGAGTTGCATCAAGGTAAACCTACAAAGAAAAATCTAAGAAATGACTAATTATATTGACTATGTATTTTATATTTAGTTTAGTTATAATCATATAACTATTTTTCCTTGTGATTCTCCTATTAATAGTATAGTCAATTAAAGAATTCACATCAAAAGTAAAGTTCAAACTTCAATCAATAGAAGTATTTATTGGAGCACTAACTAAAATATTAACATATATAAGAATATCAAATACATTTATGTTATGTAACAAAATGATATTCCTCACATAATAAGCCAACTCTATGGTAAAAAAGTATGAGTCTCACAAGATCTATTATTTGAAACTATACTTGAAAATGCTTATTAAGTTGGATGATTCCCAACGTGTCGTCTTTCATAAATAAAATAGCATCATTATAAATAATCAATAAAATCATGTCATCGAGACTCCTCTGAAAAAATAAAAAAAAAATCAATAACATGTTTAACCCAAATAACATAAGTGCATATGAAAACATCGCAAATCAAACTCTCAATAAATATTGCAAGTAATATAATAATGTCCGCAATTAGGAAATTACATCTACTTCTTCCTCAAGATCACCATAAAAAAATATATTTTTTATGTCTAATTAGTATATTCTCCAAGTATGAGATACTACGAAAAAAAAGAATTCATACAGAAATTATTTTAGTCATTAGAAAATAAGTGTTGTTATAGTTCATACCAATTGATTTGTGAACTTTCATATTACAAGTCTCATAATAAAGCAATCTACCTTCCCATGTGAACTTGTCTTCATAATAAACAACGACATACAACCAACAACAAATCTTCAAAAAGATCATAATACTAATTCTTAAGTCTCATTAAATTGAAGGAGATTGCATATCTTCTATCATAATCTAATGCGATTTTAGATGATATAATATCTCGAAATTAGATTTAAATATCCTAACATTATCAAGAAAATTACTAAATGAAACAAAATATAAAATAAAATGAAAATACAATAAAACCTATGAAATCAGATATAGCGTACACCATATCTGTACCAATTGAAGATCGAATGAAATATCAAGATCAAAAAGATAACATCCTAACATTACACGGGGATACGACACGGCAGGATACGGGGACACGGCAAATTCTAAAAAACTAGGATACGAATATGACTAGGATATGAATATGAATAGGATACGACATAATAAATAAATAAAAATAAAAATAAAAATTATTAATTATAAATATTAAATATTTTATAATAATTATTAAATTAAAATATTTTATTATATATAATAAATATATATTATTTATTTTATAAAATAAAAATATTTATATTTATATTTATTTTATTTTATTTTATAAGATAATATTTATATTTATTTTATTTTATAAAATAATATTTTATAATTATATTATATAAAAATATATATTTTTTATTTTATTTTATAAAAAATATTTTATTTTATGCCCCTACCTCTCCTCTAGAGGTGTCAAACGGGCCAGGAGGGGCCGGGCCGGCCTGTTTTTTAGGGCCGATCGTGCTTCCGTGTCCGGCCCGGCACGGTTTAAAAAACCGGGCCCAGCACAGCCCGCAAGCACAGCGGGCCGTGTCGTGCCTTGCCTGGCCCACTCGGGCTTGCCTGTCCAAGCGGTTCGGGATATAGGGGACCGCGGGTCGGATCGAATCAGACCCGACCCACGGTCTTTTTTTGCGGGAGGGGCATCATGGGGTCGGGCTCACGGGACACCCGACACGGGATAAACCCGTGCTGGTGTGCCGTGCCGCGTGCTGAACCATGTCGGGCCAGGCACGGCTGAACCATGTCATGCCTCGTGCTGGGCAGGGTCGGCTCTGCCCAGTTGACACCTCTACTCTCCCCTCAAGCACGCCCGCCCCTGCCTCTCCCCTCAATCACGCCCGCCCCTGCCTCTCCCCTCAATCACGCCCGCCCATGCCTCTCCCCTCAATCACGCCCGCTCCTGCCTCTCCCTCAAATCGCGCCCGCCCCCTGCCGGTGGCCAACATTGGCCACCGTCATCGTCGGACGTCGGCCACTATAGACGTGGATAAGGCTACCAACGCAACCATCCGATATGCCACGTGGCGTATCGGATACGGATTGTACAATGATACGCCACGTGGCGTATCGGACACATATTCGTGTTGTATCCGTACGTGTCCACGTGTCCACGTGTCGGACACGTGGACACGGCTGCAGGGAGCCGTGTCCGTGCTTCCTTGCCCCCCCCTATTCAAATATTTATGTTTTCATAATATAAATTTCTCTCACTAATTTTCTCTCTCAGGCTCTTGCTTTTGGTTTTGCCTTTTGAGACTCAGGTGTGATGGGGATTGTAGTGGATGTGTGGTGTGGATTGTGGTGCATGTGCAGTATGGATATCAAAAAGTCAAAATTTATGCATTATGATTTATGGGAATTTTTTTTATTTACTACTTTTAAAATTTTAAATTTTAAAATCTAGAATCTTCTTCTCCTAGTCCTAACTCCTAAGTCTAATCTAAAAAATAAAAATAAAATGGCAAATAGTGATATTAATAATGAAGATATAATTAATTATAATTTAGATAACGAACACCTTATGAAAAGATTTGACACAACCAAAACTTTGGATTCTCCAATTGCCAAACCTAAATATCTAAAAAATAAAAAACTAAAAAATTATTAATAGTTTGGATTAATTTTAATATAATAAAAAAAAAAATATCAGTGATACCGAAAAATAATAAACACGGTGCAAATATTATAAAATAAAATAAAATATAAGAGTTTATGTGGTACTGGGGACATTAAGAGGCTTACCAAAATATGCACCAAAAAATATAATCCATTAGATCATAGGTAAACTTAACTCAGCGGTGGGTTCTTTGAGGCTAGATCCAGTTAAACCTCAAAGTTGACCCCCTTCATATACCGTAACGAGTTAGGCAGTGAAGGCATGGTCAAACTGATCACCGTGATATATCTTCCGATTAAGATTTCGAAAGATTTTGGGGCAGTCAGTATCATGAACAGATATTTTCAGCCCGTATATCATAGTATTCCTATGTTCACATCTAACAACGACAAACTAAAATATTATAAGTTAAAAAAAGAAATAATAATTAATAAATTTAAAGATTATAGTGGAGTGATATTCGTGACGTACAATATCTAAACTATTCACAACGATACATCTTATGCATATCTCATTGCCTACTATGTAGATTCTAAATTGATACTAAATAAAAAAATTATTATGATTCTTTGAAATTTCACATCTCATTATGGTCCAATCATTTTTGAGTGCATAATGAAAATATTTAGAAAATATAAAATTTAAAATAAAATATTTAGTATCATATTCGATAATATATCTAATAATGGAAAAGAGATTAACATATTTGTTATGAATATTAGAGATGAACCAATAAGATAGATTTTTTATATTAGATATGTGTCATGTCAATAATCCGATAGTACAAGCAGGGACAAATGTGTGTGTTCCTCCACTTTAGAAAATATACATAACTCGCTAAAATATCTGTACACGTCTCATAGATAATAGGAGTGCGATAGTCACTATTTATATATGGGTCTAAAAAAAAGAAATTTCAATCAAATATAAAATATATTTAGAATTACACATATCTTATGTTGGAGTCATGTATTGGATAAGAATGTGTGATATCCAACTACGTCAATAATAAGAGTGAAGAACTTATTATTAACGACACTGATTGGGCTACAATAAATTTTATTAAAGAAATTCCTAAAAAAAAATTTATGACACGACGAACATGTATTTATTCGTTTATACTCTCAATACTTGCATTGCACTCAGGTGCATATGTAATATTAGTAGCATGTTTAGAAAATATTGAGATAACCTGACATTAAGTGATATGGTTATAGAAATGAAAACCAAGTACTTAAAATACTAGTCCACCATTATATCTCTTTATTATTTGGCTGCTGCATATACCCTATGGTTAAGGTGAAAGAGATTGAGAATATTTTGACATATATATCCCCGTGCATAAATCAAAAAAATTTACCTAAAGGATTCATTCACAAAAAGTTGACTGAGCTCTTTACATAATATGATACTAGGTATGATGGTGGTAGTAATAAGACTCTGAGTACGAACATAAATACCATATACGGAGATGATAACTTCTCCATTCATGTAGCAAAGAAGACCATTAAATATGAGCGAGATATCTCGATACTTAGATATCAATTACTGATCAATCCTATCATATTCTGAATAATATGAATTTTAATATTTTACAGTGATAAAAATCATATAAGTCCACTTATCTCGTGTTATCTAAATGGCACGGGATCTATTAACTTCTCCGTTGTCGAGTGTTGCAACAAAGTTTGTAATTTTTGCTACAGTGAATATGATTTTGGACAGGAGATTCGGATAATGGCTAAATATTATTGAGACATTAGCATACATAAAGGATTGAAAGGATTCGAGCTTGAGTATCCATAATTATGTTGGGACTACAGCAAAAACAGAGGAATTGATTATTAGTGATGGTTCATGTGATATTGATATTGATAACGATTGATAATGATTGACGGATTGAGATACTAATACTTATCATGAATCATCATTAGACCATATGTTATAATGTTGTCTGCTAATAATATTTTTCATTTTTATTAATTTAAACACTTAATTTTTATTTTTTATTTTTTTTATACAAAACTTAATGTTTTATTTAATTTAATAAATAAAAATTAAAGAATTATTTATTTATTTTAATTTACCAATTAACAATTATCTATTAACTATTTAAGTAAATATATATTAAATAATTAAAATTTAAATTTTATAATTTTTTTAATATTATAAAATTTGAATCATTAAAAATTTTCAAATGGCCTGAACTAGGATCGAGCCCGACCCAAACCAAGCCCATAGGGCAAACCTCGGCCCGGACTGGCCCAAAATGGCCTATCCAAGTACGACTCAACACGAGTTCATCATAGCCAAGCCAACTGGCCATGTCGGGCTGACTGTGATGAAGTCATGCCAAGCGAATAAATATTATAAAAATAATTTAATTCTAGAAGTAAATAATAACGACAATTCAATCAAAATATTCGAGATCAAAACTACTCTCTCTTGATCTCCACTCATTTGACTAAACCTAAAAATAAATAAATTTTAAAAGTTTAAATGCACTTTAACAAAATTAAAAATAAAAATATTAAAAGTATCAAAAAAAATTTATAATAGTATATTATATATATATATATACATACACACACATATAAAAGTATTTGTGACAATAATACCTTAAGAGAGATGTATATACATCAAACATATAATATATTAGATTTTAAGAAAACTCAATTTTGTGGTAAAATTTTTAAAATTGAATAAACTTTCAAGTTCATTAACTTCTTGCATTTACCATAATAACTTTGGAAATGAAAACATAATAAAATTAATTACTAATGTGAGTTTTCAAATTAAATTTTCAAAAGATCATATACTAGTTTATAAAAAAAAAACCTACTTCCATCATTTTTATCATAAAATTCTTAGGTCGAATAGTATGAATTAAAAATATAATAAAATATTTAAAATTAAAAAAATATTTAATAATTAACAAACTTATAAAACAGAATTAACTAGCTTAAGTGATGTTTATCATATGGGCTAATCACGATGATACTTCAATCGCAAGCGTCACCATCAATTCTAAGTAAAAACTAAATATAAAATTTTATACTTTTAAAAAATATTTCATCCTCATGATAGCCCCATCATATATAAAAATCTGACGAAAATCATTACAAAATATATTATTTAAAATTAAATTTTTAGTATTATATTTAATAATATTTTAAATAACAGTATTGTGATTAATATGTTTGCGAGTTCCATTAGAGATAAACCTTTAGATGATATTTATTATGTAGATATATAAGTTAAATAATTAACATAATAATACAATCAAAAATAAAATTAATTTTTCTTATATTAGAAAAAAAAAATTTACCAAAATATTTCAATACATCTAACATATAATAAGAGTTTCGTACTATATGTTTGTCAATGAGCCTAAAAAAATTTCAAATAAATGCTAGATATTATTAAAATTATACTTTCAACACATAATATTAGATTAATGTGTTTACTACCAATAAATAATATCTAACTACATCAATAAAAAAAGCAAAGTTAATATTGACAATTCAAACTATGAGATAGAAATTTCAGTATTGAAATTCTTTTAAATTTTTTATGAAACGACAAATATATATTTGTTTGTAAACACTTTCAACACAAGCATTCTAATTAGGTGCATAGATAATATTAATAGTATGTTTAGCAAATATAAAAGACATTATAATTTAAATATCATTACTATTGGGATAATAACTAAGTATATATAATATTAATCATTCAATTCATTTTTTTTTATCATTTAGTTACCTATATGAATCTAGAGGTGTCAAACTGGACGTGTCGGGCTGACCCGGCCCGATTGACACCTCTATATGAATCCTAGAGTTAAGATAAAAATAGTATAAAATATCTTATAATACATATCTACTTAAATGAATCAAGCAGAAGAACGAGATAATAGAATTCACAAATAATTAAATAATAGATTTTAATATTATGATATTATATAATAATATTAGTGATCCTACAAATATATAAATAGACATCATATTCAAAAATAATAATTTTCTCATTTAATTAGTTAGATAAAAATGATGAGGTAGTTTATCGAATATAAATAATCTTAGTACTTAGATATCAATTACTAATACATCCTATCACATGATGACATTAAGAATTTAAATATATTAAATTAATAAAAATCATATGAATTCACCTATCTATGATGTCTAAGATGGTACATAATATGTTGACTCCCTCTAATATCTAGTGTCTAGTGTAGCATTGGAGTATGCTTTTCCTATTATTATGAATTTTTTTTTCAAATAAGAGATCAAAATCACGACCAAATATTATAGAAACAATATCATATATAAAAATTTAAGATGATTCATGAGTAATCTTCAGAATCGTGTGAGAAAGATGCTAGTGGATAATAACTGACATTATATCAATGATATCAAGACTACCGCTACTACTAAGAGCTTTAGATGTGATGATTCAAATCACACATTTTGATCATAAATATTAGATGACTAGCATGTTTATGTTGCTGACTAGTATCAATTATCGTGTTGTGATTTTATAATTTTCTAATTTATTTGTGATATGATGAAACCAAAACCATGAAATGAATGTATTTTTTATTAAGCTATAAATTTTATTCATTTTTATTGGGTACAACTTCTTAATCTAATATATTCATTCACAAGCAAATGAAACATATCGATATAGATTATAACTTCATCCAAGAAAAAAATCAAAAGGATATGATCAAAATAATTTAACTTCCAAACATCTTTATAACGACTTAAATAACTTCATTGGCACATTTTTCCTTCAATATTGATCTTGAAGACAAGCAATAAATTGAGGATGATGCGTAATAACTTTATTTTTATATTAACGCATATTAGAGTATTTATAATATGAGGGTACTCTAGTTATATTTTCTTTATTTATATAATTCATTATAGTATTTGTATGTAATTATTAAGAATAAATTTAATGTATTTTTCATTATTATAATTTTTCCAATTATAATTCTAGGAACACTCCTAGAGTCCTAGTCAAAATGACATGAAATCAAGTTAAATATGAAAAACATATATAATGTTGTGTGCAGCGCACATGGCTCTTAATTAGTGTAAGATATGGAAGAAATTAATATCTCAAAAAACTTATCCCCAAAAATTAGAGAAACTACATTTGATTAGTCTCAAATTAAATTTGTATCTCCCTTATAAAAAAAATATTTACCATCATAATAAGGCCTTACCTATTAATAAAACTTCAAAAAAATATAAATCAAAAATCTATCCTAGGTAATTGTATTTTTTTGAGAGATAATCTTTTAAGAACATATCTAGTACAAAAGGTTCCAATTTTAGTATAAAGTCTAGGAAAGATTAATATCTTGACAGTCTTACTTTTGAAAGTCAGCGATATTATATCTTATGAATCTTGAACTTGAGACCTATCATCCTTCAATAAAAATATTTGTCATCACAATAAGACATAACTTTTAACTAATTCATGCAAAATAAAGACTTCCTAAGCGATCAATCATCTCAATAGTTTTTTCGCTCAAACAGATTTAATTTTAGAAATCTTATAAAATCCAATGTGTTAGTTTTTTGTATAATTACATAATTTTTGAGAGACCATCTTTATCTTCAGAATAAATATGGTATGAGTAATTATTTCTATAGAGTGTAGAAGTATACTACAAAATCAAACATCCATTTCTTATAAACTCTTTTTTTAACTTGACACGATAAATTTTTTATTCAAGACCAACTACTTAGTTTAGATAAGGTAAATCACTGTATCATATTTAATTTAATTTATTCATTCACGAACAAATAAAATAGATTAATATAATTTATTATTTCACTAAAGAAAATATTCAGAAGGAAATGATCACTATAATCTACATGCCTCCTATAAACCAACGTACAGACATATTTACCAAGGCTTTCAAAGAACTTCATTGACTCAATTTTCCTCCAACATCAATGTTAAGACACGTGCA
Source organism: Sapria himalayana (assembly GCA_029783825.1). NCBI lineage: Eukaryota > Viridiplantae > Streptophyta > Magnoliopsida > Malpighiales > Rafflesiaceae > Sapria > Sapria himalayana. The sequence continues at coordinate 8,688,001 of JAREIK010000088.1, read as the reverse complement.
TTAAATTGAAGATGATGTTGAATAATTTTATTTTTATAGTATTGCACGTTACAATATCTATAGTATATAAGGTGCTATTAAACTCATCTCGTAAGGGGAGAAAGTGTAGAGAGCATTTCCAAGAGCTCGAAAATTATGTTTTCTTTATATATATATATATCATTCATTGTAGTATTTGTGTACATTATTAACAGTAAATTTAATGTATTTTTCAATTTTTCAATTATAATTCTATGAGCACTCCAAATCTAGATGACATGAAATCATGTTAAATATGAAAAACATAAATAACAATAAAAGAAAATATGCTATCAATGCCTAAGAACATTCATACAAATTAAAAAAACATAAACTTGAAGGTTACAAAAAAAAAATCATACAAAAAGTTGGCTACACAAACTAAATGAAATTCAGCATACAAATTAGACTTGGAAGAAAACATTTATGCGAGAAATACAAACACAAAAACTCACCTCAAACTCAGCTTTTGGTCTGATAATGAACTGTTTGTCAACAATCCTCTGGTCCCCAAGTGACAAATAGTACCTCGTGCCAGATTGACGCACTTTAATCCAATCACTGATACGTGCTTCTTCATTTGCTGAAGGAGGCCTAAGATACATTTCAATAAAGCTGAAAGCAATATGCATCCACAAAAAGCAGTTTCAATCAAACTGTTACAAAACAAAAGAGTACTGAGAAAGAAATTAGTAGACTAAAAAATAACTAGGAAGCACTGAAAAAGCGACTCACTTAAATGTTTGACCCTCATTCCAATTAAAGAGAGAAGCAGAGAGCCTCTCTGGTAACTGATACAAAACAAAATTATAAACAAGAAAAAAAGAAGTTTTAAAAATTTTGAAAAATGATGGCTTGAAATCTCACAGAAAAACTTAAAATTATACATATCCTGAAAAATATTTTCCGGTATATAGTTAAATAGCAAAAGGAAAACTGATAGTGCAGGTAATATCACATTTAATTGCATTTAAAAAGATAAAGTTATTAAATACTTACAATATAAATTAAAAAATATAGATCGAATTCAATTTACAAAATCATTAATACAATGGACAAATAGATCAAAAATCCTATTGAATCACTAATATCTAATAAGCACTACTCTACCTAGAAAAAAGAAAATATAATATATACAATCAACATAAAAATAAAACTCAATATCCCCCTTTAAATTAGATATAACAATATAATCTACTCTACCTAGATCAAAAATCCTACTATAATTTTAATTTGCAAATTAAAATTATAGTGTGTATTTTTTTTCTTTTTTTTTTTATTTGTGTTTTATTTCAGTATGAATTAGAGTATTGAACACGTAGTTGCCTCAAACTACTTTTCCCATTATATAAGAATACTCCTTGTACATTTATTATTATAAAGTGATTTCAATTAATATTATGTGATGCTTTTTCAGGGTCTTGAATATTATTATGATATCAGAGTCAAAAAAATTAGATAGTACAAAACTTAGGATTAACTAAGTGTGGAATGCATTGTAGCATCAGAGTTCATGAGGGATCATGTGCATGTGCAGTGCAAGGGAGGTGTAATGTGAGATACACATTGCACACCTCTGTAGGTGGCTGATGTCGACGTCCACTGCATCAACATCAAATGGTGCACAACGGATGCACCAAGTGTATGTCACAGAAATGAAAAGTGTGCAGTATGAGTGGCAGGAGTTCAATGATGGTGCACGTGTGTGTGATTGGTGCAGCAAGTGTGGGAAGGAGCTGGTGCACCTTGTTTGTGCAGACTTGGTGAACTGAAAAAAAAGGGTATTATGAGTGTAATGAATCATGGAAGTAAAAAAAAAAATCCAATGTATAGCATCATTGTTTCAGTCAGATATGAAGAAAATAAATATTTCAAAAATCACTTTATGAAAGCTCAGGAACCAAAATTAATTACAGTTAGGGATGAAGGAGAAGTGGCTATAAACTGGCTTTCATATATTGATTATCAACTTGCAATTCATAAAGCTGAAACCAACCTCAATTTTCTCATCTTGGGCTCAAATCAGGCTCGATACTCGGCTCATTTGACACTTATAGGCTCGACTATTTACTCATAAATTTAATACCTATGAATCAAAAGCAAAAAAAAAAAAAAAAAAAGAGGAATGAGAGTTCTGATTCCTAAATGATAGAAAGTATTTATTATTATCTTATTAATGAGAAATTCTATATATTCTACTATATTAAGAGTCACCATTGAGGAACTTTGTGAAAACCTCTAAACATAGCATGTAATCAACTTAGCTCTATTAACAATTTATAAAATTGTCTGTATTTTAAAAATAACTCCCAATAATTTTATCTAACATGATTATTTTTTTCCTATAATGTATTTATCATGTGAAAGGTCTTTAGCCTCTACCTCTGCCTCGACTAGTGTCTCATTGTCTCCTAGTTGAACAGTATGAGATATCTCTCTACTAAACATCTACCTGGCTCGTCCGGACAAGTACTTGATTGTTTGATTAGAAATAATTAATCTAGAAAGAAAAATATAATCACTCAAAAACTAGTTACGAAATCTCATAAAAATATTAGAAAGTGAATATTAAAATATTATGTCAAGATAGGACTTTCTCTCTTTGTCTCGCTCCAACAATCATATCGACCTTCATTTGAAATGCCTTCAATAATTAGATAGCTAACTGTGTGAACTAAATAAAATAAATAATAATATGAGTTGGCTCTAAGATTATTTAGCCTCAATCTCAAAAATTGTGACTACATCATATAACTAAAAAATCCTAGATGAACATAAGGATGACTTAACTTCCCATAACACCTTGTAGGTAAAGCAAAATGTAAAAATTGATGATATTCCTAATTCAATAAATTATCAAAATACTATCTTTAATGAAAAATCAAATAACAATCAAACCAAATTCGACTCATTACTAAAGGATCATCTAAAAGTTAGTCAAGCCTTTTTACTAAAAAATCACATATGAACTCTTACAGCCCTTCTATGTGATTTCTCTATATTAGTTTTCGTATAGTAACAATCAAAATTTTTGATTCTTCCATCTGATCGAAATAAGCACTACAGGAGTGTAGCAAATAGATATCACTGCAACAGCAGCAGCACAGTACATGGAACAAGGCACAGCACCACCCCAAAAGAAAAAAATAAAAAATAAATAAAAAGAACAGAACAGCACCTTGCACTGCACCCAACACAGTACCACACAGACACTACCTTCCATCACACAACAAACAATTATGCACAGCATCTTGCACTCCACACAGCACACTCACCTCGCACAGCATCATGCATTGCAAGACGTACCATGCATTGCAAGATGCACCATGCATTTCATGTCTCAAAGCAAAAATACACTGCATTGTACTCCCCACGCACTCTGCACCAGAGCACATCATATCACCATGCATTGCACTCCATACTTTAAAAACCAAAACCAAATAGCACTTGCTGCAGCAACACATGGAACATGGATACAGGGGGTACTAGATACCAACTAGCATTTGCAACAGGAACGGGAATTACAAATACAAGATCCCCATATCACACCATACTATGATGCCATGAATTACAAACAAATGCACCAAAACCAGAAAAAAAAAATCATACAAATGTCATTTTGTTATATGAGTTTCCTAACCCTATATATAAATAAATAAAATTGATTGGAGCAGCCCATAAATTAGATACTCCCATCATAAAAATAAAATAATAAAAAAGTATAACAATTATAAATGAGAACAAATTAAGAATAATTTAATATTATTAAATATAAATGAAAAGATAACGTATTTGTTCAAATAAATTTTTCGAATTTATCAAAAAGCTTTTTTTATTTAAAATTATGTTAACCATTTTCCTAATAGGATATAGTATTTAAAATTATTTAAAATTTTATTTAAAATTTTTCGAATTTGTTCAAATATACTTTTTATGAATATAGTATCCAATGAATGTGCAATTTATGACATGAACATACATTTTCTCTCAACCAGATAAAAAAACTTTGAACAAAACAAATACACTCAAAATAATTTGAGTAAAATGTAAACAATTTTATCTCATGGGCATAAAAAATTACACGGGATATGATGTAAAAAAGTAGAAGATAACATCTAGTTATTTAGTAGTTTACATCATTTATTTTCAAAAACATCTAGAAAGACTTTTATGAGACAACTAAGATAACATCTTAGTTATCTCATCCATTTATTGATTTTTTCTCTTATTTATCTTATTTTGTGCATGATTGTCGGTACAAAGTATCTAATAAATTATCTTGCAATTCTCAAATAAACAAAAAATCTAAAATATATATATATATATATTATAATATTATTACTTTTTAATATCTTAATATCATAGTTAAATTGAATTTTTATTTTTTTGATATAACTTTATAAAAATAGAATAAATTTGAGATTTTTCATAAATACTAAAAATAATATCTATTTAATATAATCATCAACAAATATATTAAAATATCTCAAGTCATCATATATAATCATCCTACGGGATCTCCTAATATATGAGTGAGTCAGGTGAAATATATATCTTCTAACAGCCACTTGATGTGGCAGATAAGAAGTTGTAGCATGTTTATCTAACTAACATATCTCACAATAAATAGATATTATTTTCTTGGTACTCAACTCTAAAATCTTTAGTTTTTTCAACAATGAATTTTTCAGCCGAATGTGAATCACTAGTGATTTAATAGTAAACAGGATTAGTATATCACAAGCAACTATAAGGGACTCCTAAAAATGAAGAAAAACAAATATAACCCACATCGTTCAACCCATAGAAAATTTATATGTCTACTCTTTTAATCGTATGTAACAATATCATATGAAGAAAAAATAATATCATCTCATTATTTATTAAAATAATTGATAAAGAATAAATTATAATAAAATTTTAGTACAGATAGAATATATGTTAGAAGATTATACCCGACATTGATATTGTTCTACCTTATAGGCCATACACAACTATGGAAATCTACTAAAATTGGTAAGTTTTTTAGTTTATTATGTATTTTGTTTTTTATTTGATTTTCATTATTTGTGAGCACTTAAGTTATGGATTATCGCAAATATATATATATAGAATTATGTGTATTTTAAAAAAAATCACTTTTTCATTTAATAAATTATTTTTCTATTTTTTTTTCTCTCATTCTTTTCTCTCTTTCATTAAAATCCTAAACCAAAATAAATTGACATCAATGTCAAACATGATATCAGAGCAAGAATTCTGGTGAGGTGTCACCGATTTGGGGTGCACAGGTGACAATACACCTTTAGGCAGTACCGACAATAGCAAATGCCTTAGTTCGCTGCAGTTTGTAGTAGTATCGGCAGTGGATTTCCCTTTATAACAATAAAATACCCACATATTTTTACTATTCTGGGTTTATTTTGTGATGAAAGATACGATGACAATGCTAGCATAGATTTTCAGGTGAGCTACTTCAGTTTTCTGATGAAGGAAGCATCGATACAAATGCCTCGATGGTTTCTTTTTGGTGAAAAATTGTGTATGTATGTATATGTGTGTTTTAATTCTTTGAATTCATATTTTCAAAAAATTTACATAACATCGTAGCAGTTTGTGCAAGGTTATTTCTTGATAAATTTTGCAACACCATATTTTTTGGATATTTTTTTTAAGTGTACTATAACTAAAAAAAATTAGAAAATGATTATATCTAGTGAGAAACCACTTAGACTCGATCACATTAATACAACATTTTTGTCATATTGTGGCAACAAGAGAGCTGAGAGACCAAATAGAGGTACTCCGAGAAACATAAAGGCAATACTAATTTTCTCTTTATGTGGACGAATGATACACACTTGGAAGAAGTATTGCATTGTGTATCCTGAGTTATAATGGCTTTTCAAGGTCTATAAGCTATACAACAAACTATTAGACCTGCTCATATTGATTCTTTCATAAACATGTCAATTGGTCACTAATATTTTCTCAAGTGAAATATGCTAGATATTGATATTTGGTTATTACCAATCATGTTATTGACGTGGACACATCTACATCCTCTATATTTTTTTCATACCACATTACTGTAGATTCTTGGATCATAAATTTGAGAACAAATAAACATCTGACAAGAAATTGCACTTATTTTATTTTTTTTGTTCAACTAATAATTTATGATATTTTAGTAGCCAATGACACCATTATACGTGTCAATGCACATAGCAATATCAATGTTGATCTTTTTTTTGATATCTATCTTATATGTATGAGAGTTATCTCATAACTTACTTTTATCATACCAGACAAATGTTTATAGGACCATCAAACCAGGAAAATGACTATCAGAATTTTTATATAAGATCATCAGACCAAACAGATTACTTCCCTAAGAAGTGAATGAGATGAATTATATTTGCTCTTATTAACTCACATGAGCTTTTAAAGATGCATATCTATTATTGATTCACTAGTAATTCACTCACAATTTGAATATCATTTATTAAATAAACTAAAAATTTTAGAGTGAAACAACAGAGGAATAAATTATATTGATTGTAATACGTGTTAGCTAGAAAAATATATTAAAATTTCCTATTCAACAAGTCGAGAAAGCACTAGGAGAAACTTATTACAACTAATTCATTCTAATATTGGGAGACCAGAAAGAATGATCAAATATGATACATTATAATATTTTATTATTTTTATTGATTATTATACATGATTTACATAGTTATCATGAATAAAGAAAAGATTTCAAATCTTTTTTATTTTTATAAAATTTTATGAAAGATTAAAAATTCAATTTGATAATGATATTAAGAAGTTAAGAAATAATAATAATACATTAGTATATACTTTTTATTAATTTTCTTATTTTTTTCAAGCAGGATGAAATGATTCATCGGACAAACAATGCTAATAGTTTTGCACAGCACATGATAGTTAGAAGAAAAACTGATATTTAATTGATATAGTTAGGGCACTTCCAATTTATAGGTGTGCACCAAGATATTGTTGAGGAGCAGTTCCAACTAATAATTTCTAAATCAATTAAATATTATCTTTTATTCTCTCCAATTATATCTCACATTAGTTTCTATAATAAAGAAAAAAATTATCTTTCACTCAAAATTTTTGAGTATACTTATTTTATTCCGAATCTCTCTTTATATAGTGAGAAGATGATAGCACAAACTATCAAGTACGTTTTTTTTTGAATACTCTAGTACTCAGAAGTATCATTCAATCCATTTAACATATCTTCAAACTTGTGGTAATAAGCACTTCCCTGCTTAGTTGTTATTCCTCATAAAGGAGCAACAACTGACCCTACTCATATGCATACATCTGATACGACTAGTACAATTAGTTTTGAGTAGGTCCAATAGTCTACTTTGTAATGCAAACTAATAAAAAATAAAGTATGACAAAACTTTGATACACATAAAACATGTTAGAACAAAATACCCTACATTAAAATTATTCTATCTCATGGCATATACAATAATGTCAATAGCCACAATAATACCAAAAACTTTACACTCTACAAATTAAATTGTTAAGTTTACTTTATAATTTTTTTTATTTTTTATTTATTTTTATATTATTTGTAAACACCTAACTTATAGAATATCCTAAATCATATATATAGAATTATGTGTATTCAAAAAAATTAATTTTCCATTTAATATTTTTTTTCTATATGTTTTTTTCTATATTTTTTTTTCATTATTTTTCATCTCCTCTCTTTCACGAAAACTATAAGCCATAATTGATATTAACATTGAACATGGTATCAAAGAAAACATTTTGACGAGGTGTCATCAATTTAGGGGTGCACAAGTGACGGCACATGGTTTGGCAGTGTCGATGATAGCAAACACCTACAATTTGTGGTGGTTTTCTATGGTTTTGGTTTCGGAGGTGGTTTCCATTTGTGATAATAAAATAATCATGTACAATGGATAGTTTGTTTATTTTTGTGATGGAAGAAATAGTAACAATGCTTATGCAGATTTTTAAGTAACTTTAATTTTCTAGTGAAGGCAATGGCAATACAAAAGTCTCAACAATTTCTTTTTGGTCAAAATTAGCACATTGGTGTGTTCACTTATATATTATGAAATCCATATTTTCAAAAATTATACATATCATAATAGTTCATACAAAATTATCATTTCAGAAATTTTGCATATCACCATAATTTTTTGATATTTTTTGTGAAAGTATAGTGTGATTAAAAATGTCATAAAAAATGATTGTATTTAGTGTGAACCCACTTAGATTCAATTATATCCCACGGCATCTTCGTCACATCGTGGCAACAAGAGAACTAAGAGCTAGATAGAGGTACCCCAAGAGATAGAAAGGTAATACTAACTTACTCTTTCTATGAGAGGATGAGACACTCTATATAAGTATTAGACCTTATATCATAAGTTACAATGAAATTTTTAAGATCCATAGACTATACAGCAAACAACTAGAAATACCCTATTGGTTCTTTTATGAACATGTCAACTAGTCATGTCATACTAGTTGACATGTTATTGATCATGATATTGATCAAGCCTTAAAAGTATATTTTAATTTACAGTCTTTTGTGTATTTTTTTATAAATAGTTACATTTGTATTTTCAGACGAAAGTGAATTTTTTCAATGTATATTTTATAATCATATTCATACACATTACAGAAAAGTTGAAATTAAAAAAAAAAATTATTTATTTAAATTTCATATATATATATATATATAGGCAAGAGATGAGAGGGCCAGAGGACCCAACCCAAACTAGTCCAGATCACATGTGAGCTGGGTTGGGCCTAGGGTGGACTAGACCTAGACCTAGACAATCAGGCAAGTTCCCGCCCTACCCATAAGATAAGCTAGGGCAGACTATGGCTAGCATAGTGGTGCTAGCCTCTACAAGACACTAGTGGGCTACAACTAACCCAGGCTAGCATGGGTTAGTCATGTGCCAAGCCAGGCATGTTTTGTGCATGTCCTGATCATATCGAGTTTTAACCCAAATTAAACCTGACTCAGCATTATGGTTTCAAATACTTCCTTGATGGTTACAGAATTATGAATACTCTTTTTGAGATACTTAGTCATTCAAAATAATAACAGACTATGTTAAATAAATTAAATACAATCACATATCATTATACATGGAATATCATCTAAAAACTAATAGGTAAGCTAGTAGCAACTAATTAGATGTAGATAAATATAGATGATGAAGATGAGAATTGAGAAAAATATTGATTGACTCAATACTGAGTTGATAGCAAGAGGTTTTACATATTCTTATGATATTGACTACAAGGACACCTTTATGGTTACCAAGATTATCTCTATTAGGTTATTAATTTATATTACATCACATAAGTAGATTATGTATTAGTTAGATGTAAAAAATAAATTCTTTTACATTGATTTAGAAGAAAAAATATTTATGCTGTAACTTCTATGATACATTGTTCTTAGAAACACATTTATGATGTGCTGATTGTTAAAGATCCTTGATAGCCTCAAACAGTTTCCTATAACATGGTTTAATAGATTTTCATAGTTACTAATTACATTTAATTTTAAAAATATGTGTAATACTATTCTTATTTTTTCTGATGTTGATCGAGAGGTAAGTATGAAATACTAGTTATATTCATAAATAATATTTTGATTATAATGGATGATCAATTGAGGATATTTCAACAAAAATCATTTCTACAAACTCAAATTCATACAAAAGATATAGGATGCCTAAGATATTTTCTTGATATTCAAATCAGATACTCAAAAGACAATTTTTCTTTCTCAAATAAGATATGTTTAGATATTTTATTTGACTTTAATATGTTGAGATGTGCAACCACTAATTCACTACTTAATTCAAATATAGACTTATCTATTATTATTGATTCGTTAATAAACTCCACTAAATATATGATGATCACAAAAAAAGTAAACTATGTAAAAATAATTAAGCATGACATTACCTATATTATTAATATAATTAGTCATTTTATAAATTTCCTAGACAAATTCATATAGCTACAAAGCTTAGGATTCTAAAATATGTAAAGAAAACTTCAAGATATAAAATTATATTTAAATATTATGAGCATAATCAAATAAAATCATATTCATATTCAAATTAGGTTCTTGAAATTATAAAGAGAAGATCAGCCATAGATGTTTGTGTTATCTTTGCAAGTAATATCATCTCATTAAAAAATAAGAAACAAATAATTATTTCAAGATTTAATGTACAGATAGAATATAAAATTAAGATAACAATTACTTGTGATCTCTACACATTTTTTGAAGAAATTTTGTCTATCAATTTAAAAATCAATAACACTTTTCTATAATAATCTGACAATCAAACACATTATTGTCAGCCCAATTTTCTGAGTAGACAAAGCTTGTTGAGGTTGATTGTCACATAATTTAATAAAATATTCGCTCACTACAATTTATATATTTACTAGTAAAAAGATTATAGACATCTTCACAAAATTTCTCATAGGATAACCAATTAATTTACTCTCTTCTAAGTTGGAATTTATGTCATGTATACCCCATATAGGAAAGAAGTGCTAAGTTTTTTATTTTATTGTTTTTTTTTGTTTTTTGTTATTAGAGAGTACCCAACTTGTGGGTTACCCCAAACCACATACAATAGGTTATGCATATTCAAAAAATAACTTCTCTATTTGATAATTTTTTTCTTTTTTTCTTTCTCCTCCTTCTCTCCTCTCATTAACAGAACACTAAACAAAAGCTAATATCAATGTTGAACACAAATAAAGAGTTTGATCTCCTACAGCATACATATTGACTCATAAAATTATGACTCACGAGTCCGAAATGAACTGATGTGTATAAAAAACACAGATATAGGCATATTCTAGCTGAAATTAACATATCCCAAAAAAAGAGAGTTGGAATATTCCTCCTTTGTAAGTATTTTATAATCAATATGTGTACATTTGGAAGATCTAGTAGTCTGTGATACAACATATGGACCATGAGACATCCTCAACACGCATACCGACGAAACCAAATCTCAAACTTTCTTGCATGTCACAAGAACCAAATATACTGGACACACTCGATTCAATTGATTATCATAGAGACAATAATAACTAAACATTACTTACTACTCACTCATCTGACACAATCTGCAGTGGTTCATTCAATAATGACTCAAGTATCATTAGTCAACCAAATCATCATCGAAGTAGATTATAATAACTAAATGTTTATTCTCAATTTTCACTGAGTTATACTCGGTGATCTAATAAAAAGTACCTCAAAAGTCAAAAATAGACAAAAAATATAAAAATATGTGAAACTACTACACAATGACAGACAAATAGGTGAAATTGCCTAAATAGAATAACATATGCTCACTCAACTAAATTTTCCAAAGTACAAAATATACAAAACTACCCCAAATTATGTCTCCATGCCTAAAATAAAATAAAAAATGTACTAGTATTTATTTAAGAACCTCACATCCCTTAATTGGACTTTTACTAGTTTGGCACTGATTATGCATGCAAGTAGTTGTATGAACCACAATGATATTTTTTGTAGGACCTACTAGAACTTGGATTAAATACCAAAAAAGTAGTCATCAAACATCTAACAGCTACTATTATTCAAATACATGAAGAAATTAAAGAAATATGTTACCAAACACCATCCAAAAATCAACATCAACATTAATGATGTAAACTTCCAGTGAAACTCCTCGTCAGCACTCATAAAAGTTGTTGTCACCCAATGTCATGTTCATCACTGTTACTTCGCCAAAAATCCTCTAATAACATATTGTTGTAGGTAAATTAAGGTTTCAGCCACAATGTTTTCAATAAGGGAGAAAATTGTCGGAAGAGAAAAAATAAAAAAAATATAAAATATTTTAATTGGTACACTATTTATTTATTTTTTTATTAGAATACTCACTCTATGAGCTACACTAATTCTTTTGCACATTTTATAATGGCATGTTTGTATGATTTTATCATTGGGCATTAGTGTATGTTATTTTCTACAATAATTTATATAATTATTAATTATGTAAAATTATCTTTAATTATACAATATAACCATATATATATATATAATTTGAGATAGTTCATATGTCGAATACTCTTAAAAAATAAAAAACAAAACAAAATAAATAATAAAAAATTAAATCAAACTCAACAATTTTCACTGATAATAACCATGTTGTGGCTTTGAGGGATAGATATTATGGTCCAGAATTCCCAGACATGATGAAGAAATATATTGATACACCGACATGGAGAAAAATTAAGAAAAAAAATGTAATGATGAAGGAATATATTGCCTGAAAGCTGAGAAAGAGCAATATATTATTTTAGCATGATAAGCATCTAGAGTCAAAAAATCTAAAGTTTTTTTGGTTTGACTGATCCATCTAGAACACTTGTCAATAAATTTTCCAAGGAAATGATTGGAATATTGATAAGCTTAATACAGTCATTCCTCCTAGTATGGTGAAACGGATAATATAAGTCAAGAGAGGACTGGTGAACAAACCAGTCTAGCTACCTAACCAAGGAGCATTTACGTTCAAGTCAACCTGGAATATTATGCGTATCAGGGATGACCTGACGTCATATCATATAAGAGTTTGACATAAGCATATTCCTATAAAAATTCCTTTAGTTGGTGGCTAGTGAATAAATTTATACAAATAGATGACATACTACAAAATTAAAGCTTTAACTTGGCATCAAGTTCAGTAATTGCCATGATAAAGAAATAGATATTCACTTGATACTTCAATGTTAATACTCTCAACTTGTTCGGCGGGAATATTTTCTGAGTTTGAATATCTTGAATATTATGATAAAGCAAGCTTTTAAGCTTGAAAAATTGACGAATATAAAAATCTTAACTAAATTATCACGAATTATGAGATACATCTCCCTTCTAATTATATGGGAGATATGAAAAAAACATAATGACATTAGATTTAGAGATAAATAATTTTTGGTCGACAAAATCATCTTCAGGATCGATCCTTTATTCGAAAATATTCTACTGTCGTGTATACCCAAAATTAAATAGTAGGATAAGGCAGCTATGTGTCATTATTTCTTATTATTGTTGTTAATCTAATGATTCTTTTGAGGATTGATTACAGGTCATCAGTATCTTTAGATGACTACGCAGGAGTAATGAGCTGAAGAAGAAACAATAATTCAAGTTAATTTTTCTTTGGGTTTTTGTTTTATTTTTGCATTTCATGTATGAGATACGTTGAAGAAAACTGAACGGATAACTGCATATAAGTGACATAAAAAAGGATATATGAAAAGTGACTCATTAGATTTATTTTTACTTGTATTTACGCTTTAAAATTCTTACTTTAGCCGAATTTATCTTGCAACATATTTTTGTTATGATTTTATATGTATTTTGCATATAGAATCAAAAGATGCATAGGATTCAGAAAGTATGCCTAAATCAGTGAACCTTAGTTATATTTGTAAAACTTTGTGTGTTTGATAATAAAGTTATGTGTTTAATAAAAAACAACCATGTTGTAGCTTGGAATGTTCATAAACTATTAAAAAACTATCTAAATCAATAAAACAAAATCAAACCAAATTTACCCTAATTTCATATATTTCTTTTAGTTTCGGCTACATACAATTCCATCTTTTCTTTCGCCTCGTCGACACATCTACTTCTCTACCTCGTCAACAAGGTTATCTTCTTCACTTTATTTTTTGTTTCTTTGTTTTTTCTTTTTGTTTTGATGGGCCTAGATGATTTTGATTAATGGATCTTACTTGCATCTAAAAAAATCTAAATTTGGATTCACCACAAGTTACCTTTATGAAGAAGGAACCCATGAGGCTTCTTATAAATCACACCCCAAGCAAAGAGAGAGAGAGAGAAAGAGAGAGAGGAAACATGGGACAAAAAGTAACACATACACAAATAGAAAAAAAATAGAAGCAAGAAATTAGATCTGACAATTCCTTCCATTTGCCACAAGATTTCTGTTTCTAAGTGTTTGCTTCATTTACTCACATCACCACCATTCTCTTCTTGAAATTATCAATTTCATTCCCCAACTCCACTATCTCACTCCCTTCTTTTTCTATTTTCATTATTCTCCTCCCACAATTTTAGGAGTTGAATCTTATTTCAAGGATCAATATGGATTCTGGGTTGTTCTCATGTAATGGATTTTTGCTTATGTTCTTGTTTATTTATTTGTTTTCATCTTTCTAAGCTTAATTCTGTAAAAGTTTCCCGTTTTGGCTCTGAATTTCATGTGAAATTAATAGGTTTAATTTAAATTTCAGCTATTTGAAAAACCTTAAGTTTTATTTTGTTTGATTATGTTGAAGAATAGTTGAAACATTCCATTCCTGCATTTTAATTTTATAGTAAATGAAATCAAACTAGTTAATTGAACACGAGTATTTAATAGACAAAAAATTAAATGAAAATTTATCTGAACCACCTATAAAATGGTCAATGATTAGAATTTTATTAGAATTTATCTCTGATGTTAAAATTCACAGATATAAATCTCCAAAAAAAAGTTGAAGTTGTAAAAATGTTGTATAAGAAAAAACTATTTTTAAAAAATGAAAATAAAAGTTTGTGAGAGATGGTTAACCCACATTCGTTTATTTTACCTGATAAAATAGTAAAGTAGAAAATATGCATGTGGAGTTACCAGTCATGTCTTCACTCCCCAAAGAAAAATTAAAAGAAATTACTTACTTTCCCTAACACTTAATGACAACTTTTTTCCTTAGATTGAATACTAGTATATTATATGGTATATATCATTTATTTGTTTAACATCTTGCTTGTTTCCTTATTAAAACATATTTATATTTTCATATTAATTTCAAATTCCTAACATAAATTATATTTTATTAGTTTATATAGATGGATGAAGATATGTCATTAAATGTTAAAAGTTAAATTGAAGATGAAATTACATCAACATTTCGAGAAGAAAGTAAAAAGGATAAATTGAGAAATAATTGTATTGAAATGACAAAAAAAAAAGATTAAGGTGGAAAACTTGCACAACTCCAGAAAAACTTAAAAGAACAAAAGAAAGCAAGTGAACCAAAAAATATTTTATAATACTGAATCATTTTAGAAGGATTAAATGTGAAAAAAATCCATATACATTTTGCAATTATTATTATCAATCTTATACTAGTGATTCTAGTAAAATAGGACTAGTAATTTTTGAAATCACTTGCAATTCAAATATAAAAAACCTCCCTACACAGTGATTAGTGAAAAATAAAAGATTATTAGTTTTAATTCTAAGAAAGAGGTCATGGATGATAAAAGTATGGGTGTCAACCAAACTGGGTATCTCGGGTATAGCTCACGGCACAACACGATTCAACCGCGTCTAATCCTAGACATTGTTGCCCCGAGTCATGGCTCATACCATGATGAGCCGGCACTAGTCGTGCCTCATGTCAAGCCAGGCGTGGCCAGCACGCCTGGCTTAATGTCAAGGTCCACCGGCCCGGAGACCCAGGGCAAATCCCATCAGGTGGCCGCCAGATAGAGCATGTTATTTAATAAAAAATATGATCATGTAAGCCGAATCTTACTTATGTGGTTGATTGCAACTGACCAGCCACAGAAGATGGGCACCCATTACGTTTTCAAGCAATGGGCTTTCGACAATGACACCACTACATTGTCTAGCATGGCGCTGCACAATGCAAGCCAACCGTGTTAGGCCAGCCAGCTAGTTCTCGTGTCATTCCAAGCACGGCACCAGAATAATATCGTGATGTGTCCAACATGGCACGGCCCATTTGACAAATCTAAATGAAGTATTAAGATTGAGAATGTAAATGTTGTTGAGCACAATTCTAAATAAATTACACAAGTCTTGGCATCAATGATAAAATGTGATAAATTACCTTTTAGAGTTGAAAGATAAAAATTTAAGAATTATCATTATTAAAGCATAGATTTGTAATTTCTTCTTACATCACTATTTAAAGAGATTACATAAAACTTTTTATAAAACATAACAAATTTTTGAAAAAACTTTTAAAGAATAAATATTGGTGCTTAACAACTAATACTTGATCATCTATTCAAAATTATAATTATATGTGCTTAAATACTCATGGGATTGATAAATATTAAAAGTTACAAAAATAAATTTTGAATTTATTTCAAGTTCATAATCATAAAGGAAACACAATTATAATGGTAAGTGAGATTTATTTGTTAGGTTGAGGCATTGAGTATGTTCTCATTATTATTGTTAATAATGTTAGTTCTAATGATTTAGAAATTATATATTTAAAAGATTAATATTCTTGAAGGTGTAGAATTTTAAACAATGAATTCTTGCAAGTTCGTTGTTCTGCACATATTTTGAATATTGTTATTCAAGATGATCTGAATGAGCATAACATGTCTATTATCAATATCCAAAATCTAGTTCAATATGTTACATCAAATCATCTCCATCTAGACTTGTTACTTTTAAAAATGTGTTGAACATGTGAAAATATCAAATAAACATATATTATGCCTTGATGTGGAGAGTAAGTGGAATTCCACCAATATGATGTTGGATGCAACAGAAAAATTTGAAACAACCTTTGTTAGGTAACAATATCATTATATTAAATATAAGAAATATTTTGAAAAAAAAAAAGTTAAGGGTCATCAAGAAAAAAAGATTGAAATTGAGCAAGGATGTTTGTTAAATTGTTAAAGATATTTTCTGATGTTATTATGAAGTTTTCAACATCTTTGCATCTTATTTCAAAAAAAAAATTTCAAGGATTAGGATCTATACAACGAACATTACAAAAAACAACTAATAGAAAAATTAAGTGATAATTTCCTATGCATATAAAATGATATAAATTTTTGCCAAATATTAAGAAAATGTTAGCAATATGAATTATTTATTGCATGTTAATATTATTTTGGATCCACGAAATAAGATAAAGTGAAATTTTTTTTTGAGCACATATATGAAGCAAGTAAAACTATCACAAAAATTATTTTTATTAAATCAACTTTTAACCAGTTGTATGAATAATATAGTAATTTTTATTCAAGTGAACTTAAATGAAATGAATAATATCTCTAGATAATGAAAAATCAATAATAATGATAGTAATGATATTGAGCAAAGAAATATTTTTTGGAAACTAGATCTGAAGTTAAGAAATATTTGTTAGATAATCTTGAAAAATTAAGTTCGTTTAATATTTTAGATAAGTGAAAGTTGAATTCTTCTAAATATCCAATTTTCTCCAAGATAACAATAGATATATTTGCAATTCTCATTTCAATCATCAATTCTGAATCCACATTTAGTACAAGTGGCATATACTTGATATTTTTGGGAGTTCATTATCTACTAAAATAGTTTAGATATTTTTGTACATTAAATTGGATAAAAAAAATCACATAATTACATAAAATATTTGTTATACATGAACCTTTTGGTTTGATAATTATTATATGATATAGAAAATAACAATTTCTCTTCTTTTTTATATATTTTTCTAGAACTAGGAGAATCATATAATATTGTGAAGAAAAATCCAATGAAATAGAATATGTGAAACTTTAAAATATGAATTTTTCTTTTGTTCATTGAATTGTGTAAAATATAATTTTTATTAAATAATTTATATTAATATTTAAAAAAATTGGTAGTAATTAATTATTTGGTTTTTAAAATATTTATCTTATTATTTTTATTGAATATTTTATAATAAAATTTTCATTTCAAATTTATGAAAAAAAAGTAGACTAATTTACTAATAATTATTTCCTTTAAATACATAAATTAAGTTCAAATCATAATTCAAACCACAAATCAAATTGAATCATAATATTAGATTTAGTTGATTTGAGTACTTTAAATGATTTGGATGAAATTGTAATTTTCAAAATAATGTCATAGGTTTAAATTGAATAATATGCTCAAACCAATCCATGAACACCCCTAGTTATAGCCAAATTAGGGTTTTAACAACAGTAAATTCAGTAAGGGGAAAAAATACTAGAGAGAAAATAGACAAAATTTAAAAAAATTTAATATAAAAAATTATATTTAATGATACAACATAAATCATATATATATATATATATATATATATATATATATGCTTTTGAGTATTTCACATGTCGGATGCTCCCAAGCAATAAAAAAAAACAAAAAAAACAAAAAAAACAAAAAAATAAACCAAATTCAATAATTTCCACCAATGTGCCAGGATGCTTATCAAAGCATATGACCAACTAGCGAGCTTACAATATATAAAGGGACTAATGATGCAAAAAACATTAGCACAAAAAAGATTACTTGGCACATACAATAAATAAGACACTTACCAAGTGTGTGACTACATTAATTTTTTCTACAACAAACATAAACATGTCTAATGACACTCTTAATGATAATAATGCAAATACAATATAATAAATTAATTTTGGAGCAATTAGAAGTAGACACTATGGTTCAAAATTAGCATAGTAAAACATATCAATGCATCAAAAAAACCATAAAGGATTGTATCTAATATTTCAACAGTCTTACTCCTAAAAATTATAAAGATTGAGTCTAATAAGTCTCGAACATGAAACTTATAACAATTGCACTTATCATCACATCAAGACATGACCTCCAACACACACGTGCACCAAAAAATATATATAAACCTTAGATATCTAATCCAAAAAACATATTTGCTGTTGCATTTCAAGACAGGTTCCACGTGAAGGACAAAAAAAAATCTGTCACCAAGAGCTACAGAGTAAAAAGGCTTTGCTGAAAGCCTGCTCATTCGAAATAAGAAATATACATGAACTTTCAGTCGTATCATATAGTGTGCCAGATTTTAATAGCTAATAGAAGTATCAGTTAGAAATGGAAATATAACCACCATGCAAGCTCATGGAGAAGATGGGCTGCAAGAACACACCTCACTTTTGCATTTTAGCTTGTAGATTGCTTCTCTAAATGACGAGACAAAACTGTTGTTTATTCTAATCTGCAGAATACGCACATAAATAAAACCGATGACAGAAGTTAGAAAATACATGGAAACGCCAACCTGAGCATGATGAAGATCTGGCTCAATGTGTTTTCGGAACAGGGGGAAAATGCTGTCAATCAGACAATCCAATGAACATGAATCCCCAATGTCATATCTAACTTTTGAGATAAGGCTAAAATATACTCCACCAACCTGACCAATTTAAAAATTATACATATAACCAACACAGAAACAGAAAATATACTTAAAATCCAAAATCCAATTTCAAATGCAACAACGCATGCAAGTTAGTAAGTTACAACTGCAACCCGGATATCTAGCAAAGAGCGCAATCTTGCATGAAGAGCATAAGCACCATCAACTATCACCTAAAAGGTGCACACAGTTGAACCCAATGAAAGCCACAATCAGATAATGAGAACAAACAGAGGGGGGGAATGACTTACTGTCCCACTTGAAGCATTCTTTAATAATTTTGAACCATGTCTCTTCTGTTG
The DNA here is from genome assembly GCA_029783825.1 of Sapria himalayana. Taxonomy (NCBI): domain Eukaryota; kingdom Viridiplantae; phylum Streptophyta; class Magnoliopsida; order Malpighiales; family Rafflesiaceae; genus Sapria; species Sapria himalayana. The sequence goes on along the minus strand of JAREIK010000088.1, from coordinate 8,668,388 downwards.
GTAATCAAATACAGGCATATAGGTATCCTTTCCTTCGGATATGTCCTACTTTCAAAACAAAGAGCATTTAACAAAATATAACATTGTGATACAAACAAGCACATGCAAAGCCTTATTTACACGTGACTAGAATTCAAACTACTCAAGACTGCATTGTGGTAGCATATCATAATGGAACATTAAACTAAAAAAAAACTATTCTGAATCATCACCACAATTTTTCTATGGAGAAAGCAACATTTTTTAGTCACTGCAATACCTAAAACATCTGGGGTGCCCATGATTTTATCATTTCATAATGACCTACATAAATAGCAGAACTAGACAAGAAAAGAAACAAATTAAAACCTCAAGATTTCGGACTAATGTGTCAAAATCAACAGAACTCAAATCATTCACATCATCAAGCCCATAAGAGTAATTTTCCATGGAAATGATGGTGCAGCCAATGACTGATGCTACCTTCTCAGCTAAGCTTGATGGACCAAAAACAAAATGATCAGCAAATATCAATAAAACACAAAAAAAAAAAAAAATTATAAGCATATTTCTGCCACAGTTTTGTTATTCTCTTCCATCCAAAGAAAACTCAAAAGAAACCCAAGAAAATACAGTACTATATGTTGACATAGCAAATCATTACTGCAAACATATCTCCCAAATAAACAAAGCGTACATTCAATCACCAATAACACTGGCATCTCATGCAAGCATGTCAATTACTTTTTGTGTAAAAAAAAGGAAATCGCAGCTGCTTAAGTCATTTACCAGTTGTATTATTGTCAAACACTTAAAAGACAAAATCAGGCTTTAAAGGATGCTGAAAAATTAATGAGCAAAAACATGCAAGATTTAATCATATGAGACCAATGAAAAACAAGTGTACAAAAGATATCTCTGAATTAATCTTCTATTCTTAACAGAAATTTAGTTGTTGTAGTTTTTAATTTTATTAATTTTTATACTTTTGATGAGAACGTCTAACTTATAGACTTCATCAAACTAATTTAGCTGTTAAAAGGCATTATTTGTATTTTAATTTTATTGAGTGTCATTATATTTACTTATTTCTGAGTTATGGTGTTTTACATTATATCAAAGCCAATAAACTAAAAAAACAAAACCCCGTAAGATGGGCAGGATTACAAATCCTATAGAAAATAAATACATGCATTATATCAACACATAGGACACATATAATGCAAATTACATAATGTCAACACATGGTCCTGTGTGCCAAACACTACCATCACACATGCCTTAGGGTTTGCAACAGAAGCTTTCAATAACTTCAACTTGATGTATTTTTTAATTTTAAGGTAGTAATTAGAGGGTGGCAATTTAATTGAGATAAGTAGTATTCGAAAACAATAAATTAGGGTTCCTGATTTGGCTTTTTTTCCAAATCAAAATTAAATTTATGAAGCCCTAATTTTTGATTTGGGACAGATTTATGTATTTAGGATTTCGAACTTAGAAAACCCTCATTCCAATAGAAGATTTGAATTGGGATAATTTGTGTAGCTGTGGCATTGCATCAATATATAAATATTGAAGATTTTTCTTATTGTTCACGTATTATAGATAGAATATGTATATTAAAGAATGATATTGCCTGTTATTTATAAATATAATACCGAAAGCTTTACATAGTATTAAGAAACTCACTAAAAGTCATCCACTATAATACTTATATTTGTTATGGAAGAATACATAAAATTCATCTTTAAAGCAAAAAGAGATATTTCCCTTTCTTTAGATATTATTATTTGTGTCACTTATATTCATACTTAGACTCTTAGATTATCAACACAAACTACACAGACTATTACTTATAATATTAGTAAATATACTCTATTTATTATCTTTTTTGTTTTTAAAATATTATTTTAGTCAATGTCAAACCCATAAAAACTATTGAATATTTTAGCATTCTGACAATGTCTTCATTTGAGATTTAGCAAGATGGCTTATGTGTCTTCTCTTTTATAATATATTTCTCTTCTAATTATTTAAGTGTATTATACTTTTAATTATACATTCTCAACTTGATTACTTATTATTTACTAAGTTGAGAATACTTTATTGTAGTCCTAAAAATATTTCAATCCTAAAGTATGAGATATATCAAAAAGGAAAGCATAATAGATATTTTTATCCTACGTAATAATCTAGTATAAGTAAGGACACATTTAATCTAATACACTTAAATATATGAGAATCTAATTGATATGCAATAATAAAAAACTATTGAAATTTATATACTTCTATGGATTACTTTCCACGATATTCAAAGGTATAACTTTTTTTGATAGACCACATATGCTTTCTATTTTTCAGATATTTTATAAAATAATAAAAGTTTAATTTTAATAAAAAGATTAAAAAAATAGGTTGTGATAATATACTAGAATACATGTCAGATAATTTTAATATTTATTGTATAAATTATGAAGTTATACACTAGACTTCTTTTTGCTTGCACACTACCACAAAATAAAATTCCTAAAAAAAATAGACATCTAATTAAAATAACTTAGACACACACACTTAGGATAAGTGTTACAAAATATTTTTAGGAAACACAATTTTAATTATGAGCTACTTCATCAACTAGATGCTCTAGTTTAACTTTTCTCAACGCATACTCTATCTAATTTTGTATCATGGATAATGATTATTTAACTTATCTCCTAAAATTTTTAAACATACTTATTTTGTTCATAATATCTCTCCAAAATAAGACAAGCTAACATCAAAGATATTGAGTTGTCTGTTGTTGTCCTATAGTTCGAGGGCCTACCAACTATTCTTTCCTTGGATGCTCTAATACCTAAATAGGATATGAATATTGTTCACCACAAACTAGTAGGATGTTAAAATGACTTATTCATTAACAAGCTTAAGAAGAATATGAGTCTAGAAATTATATTTGAACTCGTTACTTTTTCTTTCATACATGTAGTCTCGCCTAAATTATCAATTAATAGAAAGAATAATTTTTCAGCTATATGTGAACTTATTAGTTCACTATACGGTATTACTCTCATAGAATCGTTATATATACTAAAAAATACAGATCAAGTTGATCAATAAAAGAGAGATTTCCTTCGGGAAATCTCCTTTAAGTTTGAATGATATAGAAGTCTATGAATTTATTTCAGTATAGACTTGTACTGAGCCAAAAATTGAGCAACTTGATCACTCAAAACTTAAAATCAATACTAAGAAAAGGGAACACCCAGTTTGCTCAAACCAAAGTCAAAACTATCGAGAAACTAAATAACCTTATAGCTAGTACATCTAATTTTGATATTTCAATTATTCTCTAGAAAAGACATAAGAGTTGTACTTTGAAATTTATTTCACATATTTTATCATACTCACATATTATTCCTTTTTAAATTTTATTTATTATTTCTTTTGACGGTAGTACGATATCTAAGTCTTCTTCTAAGATATTATCTCATCAAATCATAATGAAAAAGAAAAATAACTATTTTCTACAATGCAACTTTGAAACAAGTACCACGCCCTTTGAGAATATTTATCATTAGTTGTAGATAGAGGTGTCAAACGGGGCGTGCCAGGCCGGGCCGGCCCATTTTTTTCAGGCCCGACCATGCTTTCGTGCCTGGCCCGTCAGGTTTTGTGGGGGTTCAGCCCTGCACGGGCCCGCGGCACGGTTCGCCAGGTTCAGCCCGGTCGAGCCAAACCCTAAATTTAAAAAAAAAATAGGATTTTGCGTGCCCAAAACCCTAATTTTAAAAAAAATTAGGATTTCGGCATGCCCGAAATCCTAAGTTTAAAAAAAATAGGAATTGGTCCCGCCCGAAACCCTACTTTAAAAAAAATTAAGGTTTCGGCACCCTCATAACCCTAATATAAAAAAAAATTGATTTCGACACGGTACCGTGCCAACGGGCCACAATATCGTGCCAGGCCAAGCATGGCACAAGGCCTATTTAGCCTCGGCATGGCACGATTGTGCCGTGGTCGGGCACGGCATGAGCCCGAGCACGGGAAATTTCCGTGCCGGGCCGGCCTAGGTACAACTGAACCGTGCCGTGCCTCGTGTCGGGCCGGGCCCTAGTTGTAGATTAGTATTCATTATCAAAATAAATTCAAATAAGAAGCTAGATTAACTTAAGATGAAATGTATTGCAAGGAAGTTTACTCAAATATTTAATATTTATTATCATAATGTATTTTCTCTAATGACCAAGATAATTTGGTATGAATTCTTATTTCATTAGCAACTTCTCACTTCTTACATATAAATGAGATAACAGTTAGACATAAAGAATATAATTTTTCATAATAACTTTTAGAAAGAGTTATATATGAAGTAATTATCTGAGTGTCGAGCAGCAAAATCAACAATAATTTATAGATTGCATAAATATTTTATAGTATGAAGTCATCACCAAGAGCCTTATTTGTAAGATTTTCATATACAATCACCACATTTAAATTACATAAATTTATTATAAATTTCTTATATTTTCAGAGCATCTCTAATGACAATGTAATTTTGCTAAATGTGTATACATGATATTCTGATTATTTAAAATTATGAGTTTGGAATCACACAACTTAAAATATATTCAACCATAGTTCCAAATTAAGAACATTGATAAACTCAAATAACTTTTTTGCATAAAGATGACTTATTATATGATATTTATTATCTTATCACAAAAGGATGACATGCAATTGATACTCAAAAAAATTAAACTTTTATATTATATTTTAGTAAATTTTCAAATTTGATTCGTATATTAATTTCATTTTTGATAGAACTCTTCTAGTTAAATCTATTACTTATAAATAAATCTTAAGAAAAATGAACTATCTGAATATGACAAAATCAGATATAACATATGTAGTCATTATAGTTAGTTATTTCATAGTCTTCTCAATAATTTCACCTTGACATAGCTCTTCCCATATAAATATATGTAAATTCTCTAGGGCTCAATATCTCCTTTCATGATCATAGGCATTTACAATTAACCGATTATTCAGATTCCAATTGTTTACCAGGATGTATTAAAAAAATATTTATGATAGAATTTTGTATTTTTTTTGAAGATAATATTATATCATAGAAAAATAAAATACAAATAATAATTTCAATAAGCAGTACAAAGATAAAGTTCAAAGCAATTGCAGTAGTCACTTAAAAGATACTTTGAATATGACACCTGCTAAAAGAGATCATGTATTTACTTTCTTCTTTTATTATTTTATTTATTGTGACAATCAAACAACAAGATATAACCACCAATATAATATTTTGTGAGCAAACAAAATACATAGAGATAAATTATTAATATGTAGTGCATATCATAGTGGTATGGTGTAGTGCACATGTGATAATGTGATGTGGTTGTAATAATCCTTACTCATGACACATGATAAATAAAACTAATTAAAGAGATGTCTCAAACTACATATCTTAAAGATAAATAAAGAGTACCAATCATGATAAAAATAGAAAACAAATAATCTCGAGATAATGCACATATTATAAGAAAGGTAAACATAGCAAGAAGAGATATTAGTAGTTATTTACATTCAACAATTCTCACATAATTTCTCAATATAACCCTTACTAAAAAGGAATATGCAGATCTTCTCTCAAGTAAGACAGCAACTAATACTTTTCATTCTCTAGGTATAATAACTCATGAATCGTTTACTCACGACTCATATTATTCACTCATGAGTCAATAGTCACCTCATACATGTGTCACCGGGCCGATTAGCCGGGGTACTACCCACACTATGGCACATTGTCTTGCCTAGCCAAGCATGACAAGGTTCAGCACCATGTTTGGTCTTGGACCATGCCCGTGCCAGCCCATGGTGCTGCTAGTGCCATGTTAGATTGGTGCAAGTCGTGTCTCATGTCGTGCTAGGCTTGTGTAAGTTTTAACTTATGTCATGCTGTGCCGGTGTAAGTTTTGCCTCATGTCATGTTGGGTTGGTGCGAGGTGTGGAATGGTCCACCAACCCGGTGAGCCAGAATCGGCTACGATCAACTCTCAGATCATGGGTCTAGTCTAGTCGGAAGACCTCCAGATAGGACAATTTTTTTAGCCAGCCACACTAGCCAAATACCACTTATGTGGCTTATCATAATTGGGTAGCCAAGCCTCCAGACAATGTAACACGACCCTGCACTTTGCGGGTCAGATGTGATATGTCAGGCTGGCAGTATGGTTCGAATGTCGGGCCAAGAGTCTTATTCTCGTGCCAGCAATGCACTGTGGCATGGCCGTGCTACACTATAATGGGCTATGCCAGCACGGCACGGCCCGTTTGACTCTTCTATCAGCTTATATGTAATTAACATGTTTACAATATTTTTATTTATTTTTTTTTTTGAAAATTATAATCAATAACAAGTTATCTAATGTCATTGACTACGAGAACATTTATCTATGTATTTTTTCCTTTTTCATATACTATTTGTTCCATGATACCTAATGGGTCTTATTTCTATAAATCATTTTATTAAATTTAATCCTAATATTATTATTTTATTTACTAAAATTGTTTTGTAAGATATGAAGACTCCAAGAAAAACTTTCTTCAGAATTGAGTATGATAATTTATATATTTGCCCTTCTATGACTTGGTGCCTTAATGGGCTTTTGAGTGTCAATAAAAATATTAAAGAAGTTTCTATGTCAAATATGAAAGTATACTAAAACATAATATCTTATCAATTATACATGTGTGAGTAAAAATTTATTTGATCTAATTTACTCTAATATTTAGAGACCTAATAAATTTATAACTCAAGATGATTCAAGATATTTTATTATTTTAATTTATAATTTTACTTATTTTACTTTACTTTTTTTTCATTCTAAATAAATTTTTTTTTTCTAATTATAAGCTATTTCATAAAATAATTAAAAATTAAATTAAATAAAAATATAAATATAATTAAAAATCTCATTGTCTTAGAGTATATGTTTAACAAGCTTATTATAATGATTATATGATCATATATCAAACTTCTTGTGCAAACATATCCAAACAAAATAAGGTTGCAAATAATAATTATTATTATTATTTCGTTAAGATGGCTAAAATATTATTTATAATAAAATTGGTACAATATATTTTTTGAGATTTATGATTTCAACTAGATATTACATGATCAACTAAATGCATTTCTTTATTCTCTATACATTTTCAAATCTTACATATTTGAGAGAGATTATTTAGTTCATCTATCAAAATCCCTGAGAATACTTCCTTTATCCATGATCTCTCCTCCAGACATGATAAATTGCACCCTGGGCAATAAAATATATTTCTTGTTTATTATTCCAATACTATATATATATTATTCATCTGAGACCAATAAAAAATTAATTTATAATAATTTATATTTTATGAGCAGAGCTCATTCTATAATGAATATAGGCAAGGTAAGGATTTAGAAGAGCAAGAGACAAATCTCTCTTCCTTACTACTCTAGAGTCCCACTAAGAAAAATATGAGAACACATTAGTTCACATTATGATGATTTTTCTCTCGAGTTATCATATATACTAACAAATATAAAATAAGTGAATATTGTAGAAAATAGGATTTTAGAAAAATGAATCATCACTAGTCCGAACGATTTGATAGTTCTCACATCAAGTATAGTCCAAACTCTGAATAAATTAAAAGATGAAAGACTTAATCATCTAAGGCTTTGAGTTTTTATTATTCGGAATGTAAAAAACTCTTATGAGAAACCAGATGATCGTGCAACTAGTTTTTTAATCTTAACCTTCAAATTACTATAATGGAATAAAAAAATAAATTGTACTCAAGATCATATTCTATAAGTTTTGTCATACTCACAAATTATTGATTATTTTGCCTCTTTTATTATTTCTTTTAATGGTAGTATCATATTCAAATTTTCTTTTAAGATATTTAATCATTCAGGATGACATTAAATCATAATGAATAAAATAAATATCTTTCACTAAAAAAAAATTTGTGAATTAGTATTTTGAAATTAGCGATATTATGTTGTTGGTTGTAGGTATGGGTTTATTGTAAATATTGATCTTGATGATAAAGAATATCAACTAAAGAAAAGACTTATGAGAAATTCACTCAAACTTTCAAAATTAATTATTAAACTATTTTATCTTTAGTGACTGGTATAACCTTTATGCACTTGTTTCTCTTGAAGCTGTTCACAATTAGATTATATACCAAGTAAACATGAAAAATATTTTTCTTCAAATAATTTTGAGTATGTATAATTCAAGTAGTCACTTAATTTTCAAAGCCAAGTAGTACTCAAATCTTGATTTGCAAATTAAAAATTATATTATACCACTTAAATCATTCTCTATGAACTTAGTTAGTTAGATTTTCAACCATTATTACCTTATTTGAATTGCACATTAGTACTATGGACTATTCTTATTTTTTTTAAGATTTCAAAATAATTTAACTTAAAGAATAATTTCAATCATGATTTTTGATAATAGATCTTGAAATACTTAATTATTTTCTTGATATTGAGGTGGCCTATGATAATAGAGATATTATATTGTCATCGAAAGATGCCTTGGAACCTATTTTAGAAATTGACATTGTGGGTTGTACTTCAACAGATACACCTAATAAGCCATGTATTGATCTTTTATTTGATATTAGTCATCTAGTTGATTTGACTTTTATAAGGGTCTATTAGGGTTTGTCTTTGTAGATTTCATGAAAAGAAAAGTCGAAGCAAGAAAATAGAGATATCAAACAGGTCACGTCGGGCCAGCCAAACCCATTTTTTGGTCTCCCAATTGAGCCACAATGCCTAGCACGGCACGACTAAAGAAGTGGCAGCCCAGCACAGGCCCGCTAGCCCGCTTTGTGCCCAATTTGGACCAGGTAATGCCTGGATTTGCCAGGTTAGGTCGGGTCAAGTCAAATTAGGTCGGGTCATTTCGGCTCATTTAAAATTGAGTCATCTCAAACTTCAAAAATATTATAAATTTTAAATTTTAATACTAGATTAATTAATTAATTAAATTAATAAAATAAAAAAAATAAAATTATTATCACAAGTCACATGTCAAAACTAACAACTAAAAATATGTACATATTACAAAATAAAAAAACAAGATTAAATCATTAAAAGATAAAAATCAATATATCAAAGATAAGCTCATTAACATAACACATGAATCTAGTAAGTAAAGTTCTGAATAAACAAAGAATAAAATAACAAAAACATAATAAACTCAAAGTCAAATTACAAAAAAAAATAAACAAGGACAATCCAAAAATAATAAATATCGTCAACGTATGATGATATCAATATCACTAGCGATAGGCCGTATGCAGTAAAGTAGGCTCAATCTCAGTCATCAATAGTCATTAGTGCCTCGCGAATCATCATAAACAAATAACTCATCCTCTCTTGCTGCAGTTGCAGTAGGCTCGAATCTTCATAATCTTTCGTGCATGCTAATGTCTCAATAATATTTGATCATAATCTCAATCTCTTATTTAAAATCATATTCACTGTCATAAAAAAAATAAACTCCGATGTTACGCTCGACACTAAATGAGTCAATAGATTTCATGTCATCATAGACATCACGGGATAAGTGGACTAATATGATTTTCACCATAGTAAAAATATCAATATTATTATTATCGATATATAATATGATTGAGCAGTAATCAGTATCTAAGTACCAAGATAACTCGTTCCTATTTGATAATCCACGATGTCATTTCCCCTCGCTAACTGAATAGAGAAATCATCATCTCCAAATATAATATCCATGTCCGTACTTAGAGCTTCACTACTACTACAATCATACCTAGTATCATTGTATATAAATAGCTCAGCCAACTTCTCATGAATAAATGATTCATGTCAGTCTTTCTAGTTCATGCATGAGAATATTTATATCAAAATATTTTCTACTCCTTCCACCATAACTCTACGGTCTATGCAGCCAGCCAAACAATAAAGAGATAAAAAGATGGACCTATATTTTAAGTATTTAGTTTCAATCTCGATAACCTTATCGCTAAATGTCGAGTCATCTCTAAATTTCTTAAATATTCTATTAATATTGCATATGCACCTAAGTAAAATAAAAATAGTAAAAATATAAACTGACAAACACATGTTCGTCGTGTCATAAAAAAATTTTAAATTTTTTATATATGAAATTCTTATAACTTAGCCAGTATCATCAATAATAAGTTTATCACTCGTACTATTGACATGGTCAATATCACACATTCAAATTCAACACATGACTCTAACATCAGGTATGTATAATTTCAACGGTGTCTCACATCCGATTATAATTTTTTTTTTCTTTAGACTCACAAATAAACAGAGACTATCAAACTCCAATAATCTACAAGACGTACAAAAAAATTTTAGCACGGTACATATACTTTCTAAGATAGGGGAAACAACCTTCATCACCACTTGGACAATGAGATTAATGACGTGACACATGTATCTAACGTGAAAAATCTCTCTTAATGGCTCTTCTCTAATAATCTTAACAAACATATTAATAGCTACTCTATTATTAGATATATTATCAAATATGATACTATATATTTTATTTTAAATATTATATTATATAAAGATTCTTATCATATACTCATAAATGATCATGTCATCATTAGGATGAAAAATCTCTGAAAATCCTAAAATTTTTTTATTTAATATTTATTTAGAATCTACATAGTAGGCGGTGAGATATGCATAAGATGTATCGTCGTGACTAATCTAGATATTACGTGTCACGGACACCACTCCACTATATTCTCTTAATTTATTAATTATTTTTTTTCTAAGTTACAGTATTTTAGTATGTCATTCTTAGATGTGGACCTAGGAATCCTATGATATGCAGATTGAAAATAAGTCTACATTATACTGGCTATCCTTGGATCCTCCAAAAATCTAATCGAAAAACTCATCATGATGATTAGTTTGGTCGTGCATTTCCTCTATAACTCATTGCAATATAGGAAGGGGGTCAACATTGAGACTGAACTGTATCCGACCTCAAAAAATCTAACTTTGAGTTAGGTTTGTCTGTTATCTAATATTTCATATTTTTTGGAACATTATTTGACATGCCTCTTAAAGTGCCCAGTTGCACATTAATTTATACAGATTAATATATTTTTATAATATTTGTATTGTATTCTTCATCGGCACCCCTAATATTTTTATGTTGTATAATATTAAAATGAGTCCAAACTATTTATTTTCTTCTAATTTTTTATTTTTTAGAAGTTTGAATTTTAATCAAGGCAACCAAAGGAAACAAAATTTCGACGATCTCAAACTTTTTCGTACCATTATCGTTATTCATATTAGAATTTTTAATGTTTACGTTTAAATTATTTTTGTTATCGTCATTAAAATTACTAGTTATCATTTTAATATTTTTAAAATTATATATTATACAACATATATTAATTAAAATTAAAATTAATATAATTTTATTTTTAAAATTATATATTAATTAATATTAAATAAACTAATAGTTTTAATTAAAATAAAAATAAAAAAATTAACTTAAATAAAATTTAAAAATTAATACCCGTAATGCATAAATTCTAATTTGAATTATGATGTCTGCACTGCAATCAACAGTCCCCACTGCACACCCGGGTCCCGAAAGTCAAAATCAAAAAGAGAGACTGAGAGAGAGAAAAAGAGATGAAAGCTGAGAGAAGATGGAGAAATAATACGAGAGAGAAAATTCAAAATTTATGAATGAGGGGGGTAATATATAGATTTTAAGAATATAATTTTTTGAAAAAAGTAATTTTTTTCCTAATTTTTAAAATTTTTTTTGATATTTTAAGCGGCAAAATTATTATAGCCATTGGATTCTTCCTCCTGGCCATCATGGGCAAATCCAGCGGCTTAAAATAAAAAACACCTTTTTTTGACTGTTGGATTGGTTTGACCGTCGAACTGATCTAATGATCACAAATTCCAGAAGCTTCGACTACTAGTAGACTGTAACATTTAGATGGTAGGTCATGTCCAAATTTATTGGGTTATAGGTGTCAAACGGGTCGTGCCGGTTTAGCACGGCCCATTTTTTTCATGCCCGTACGAGCTCGCGAGTTGTGTCAAGCATATCACGCTACAGTAATCATGTAGTACCTGAAAGGCCATGGTTAAATAGAGGGCAGGCCCTGAACGGTATGCCACTCGAAATCAGCCCAATTTCAAGCTGGTTCAGGCCAATTCTAGGTTAAGATAATTCTTAACCTAGAATTGGGAATAAGGATAGTGGGCTACTATCGTGCATCGTGCATTGCACATCACCGCATCATCACTCGTGTTGTGCCAAAGTGCCAGGCACGACACAAGGACCAAATTCCCTCGGCATGACACGAGTTGTGCCGAGGGCCTGCCTAGCCCATTTGACACTTCGACGTCGGATCATCAGGTTCGGGTTTCAAGAGACGAGAAGTCAAGCATTGGGGTCAAGCTTCATTCAGTCAGACTTCAAACTTTGAAGTCTAAACACCGACCTTAGATCCAAGTCCAACCATCCTGAGGTACGTGGGCAGGGCACAATTCGAGTCATGCCAAATAACTATGCCTTGAAGCCAAGGTATCGAGTTGTGCCTGGCCCGACACAAGGCCCAAGTTACCACGATATGGCATAGCACGAGTTATGCCTCAAGCCAGCCCAACACAGGCCCCGGCATGATTATGGACCGCACTGTGCCAAGCTTGGCATGGCTGAGTCGGGGCATACCTTAGGCTGAGCCCAGCTGTCCAGCCCATTTGACACCTTTACTAAAAAAGGGATAAAGGAGAAAAAAAAATTATAAAAATATAAAAACTATTTTTAGAATTGAACATCATATATATATATATAAAATAAGGTTGCTTACAAGTTAGGTACTCTCAAATAATGAAATAGAATAAAAAATAAACAAAAAAAGAAAAAAAACAAAATTATTTCTCAGCACCCACTTCAAGCTAATGCATACAAATCACAAACACTCGGTTTAAATGAGAGAAAAATAACATAGTGTTTTGAGAGTTTTCATGATGATATCGACAATTTCATTTGCTCATGGAACAGCAGGATGACAACAATGTGTCAAGCTACCTAACTATCATAGTAAAATATCATTGATCTCTAAATTAAAAGACATAACTCCAAGAAGTAATTGATTGACAAAAATCATAAATAGTTAATAATATAATTATGTATGTTGCATATACATTGGACCTCTAAACTACTATATACGTCTTATTTTTCCTGAAGACGAAATTAATTTCAAGAATAATATAAAAATATCTAAAGGCTAATTAAAATATAAAAATACTTCTACCCAACTATTCTCTTGATCTCTAAAAATAATCTCACATCCTAGAATTTTCTTTACATATCTAAATATCCTGATATCATCGTCCATATAAATCTGTCAAGAAGAATCTAAAAAATAATTAACACTAATGACAACATAAGTGATATTTAGCTTGGTCATTATTATATAGTTTAGTTTTATAACAAATATCATATATCAGATGGAATCAATTAATGAACCGACATCAATAAGTAAGTCTATAACTGAATTAACTTTAGTCAACATGAGCACATTCCAACATATTGAGTTCAGATAATATATTCAATGTGTATTTTTTTGAGAAAGAAAAATCATACTTCAAGTGATTCAGACCTTAATACACCAAGAATACCTCATATGTAAAAACAATATTAGTTAGGAGATATCTAACTGATCATCTCGTATAATTAGAATATTATCGAAGTATATTACTATCATATATTAACTCTTTTATCCATATAAAAAAAATAAGATTAGTGTGACATGCATCTCCTAGATAAAAATATTATAAGTATAGAATAAAATTTGTCAAACCACATACTAGAAGATTATTTGAGATTGTAAATGATCTTTCACAATCTGTGCATCATATCTAATCTCTCATTAATATTAAATCCTGATGGTTATTATATAAATACTTTTTTCTCAAGTTCACTATGAAAAGATATATTTCTTATAACTAATTGATATAAAATTTATTTTGTGATGTAGCAATAGAAACCTAATAATAATTATTTTGACAATTAAAAAAAAAGTATCTCGGTAATCAATACCATAAGTCTATATAAATCCACTCACTATCAATCTAGCCTTGAGATAATCAATTTTTTCTTAGGTCTTCTACTTCACCAGTACACCCAACCCAACTACATCTCACTATTGACAAACTTGAAATAGTTCAAAACATGATCTCAAGTATTATTAGATATAATTGCACATAAACTATAAAATATTATACCAAAACAAGAGTAAGAGAATACTCAAGATAACAAATATTGAATAAAACATATCATTGATTTTTTTGTAGTACAATCAAAATGTCTAAATCACTGTTATGAATTTTATCATCTAATATGACAAAAGACTCATATGACAAAAGACTCATATGAAAAAAGAATATGAACGTATTCATCTATTATATATCTTTACATTAGGATCATCAAGTTTTTCAATATTCATCTCAATCATCTAGGAGAACTCATATCTCATGTCCACTATGAGATTCAAACTAAACTTCTATCCTTATAATGATGCCCCAAGAGAGGTGTCACTACTGTCCTCAGAGTCATTTGTTCTAATAGTATTAGGTGTAAGTACAGGAGCATAATAAAAGATTATCACTAGTGAGAAATAATAATTAAACATGAAAATGACTCTTACTACAATACTTGAATATATGTTCTCTTAGATCGAGTACTTAAAAAAACTTATCTTTGAAGAATATCACATTAATGCTCGAAATAATCATCCTAATCTCTAATGAGTAACATTTATACTCCTTTTGAGTATTTGAGTACTCATCAAATGCACATGCACACTTAATGGAACATGCATTCACCCCCTTTCTACCTAGTGACAAACCCTAAACAAAACAAGTATATTAAAAATTCATGAGTAGAAAGTGAAGAAATCTATCTCCAAAGTATAAAAGCTAAAATATGATATGACCTGAGAAAATAAAATATTATAACCGATTGATTAGGAATTTACCGATTAAGACAATTTCTCCCCAAAAATATCTATGCATACTCATCTCAATCAGATGTTAATACTTTCTCTTAATTATCTCATTGTGTACAAGAGTATTAGTATAAAGTGTCTAATAAATTATATTATGTTTCTCTAAAAAATAAAAAAGCTAATAAAAAATATATTCTAAAACATTATCACTACTAAACTAAGTTTTTATTCTTTTATAAAATTTCATATAAATTAAAAAAATGGAGTTCTTTCCTAGAATACTAGAAGTCGTGTATCTCAAGATAAACTTATATGAAGTAACAATTTTTCTATTCTCATCTCATTAGATAAACTTATATGTAAAAATCCTAAATTTATATAATTGTAATTGATACAAGTAAGGTGCTCATGAAAATGAATGCATAAACATGATTATGATCATTTCAATATATATATTCTAGAAGAATTAAATTTTAAATAATATGTAAATTATATAGAATATCTAACCTAAGAATTTCATCATAGTGTGTGAGGCATGTGTTTGTTACAATTGATAATAACAAATAAGTCGCGACACACACACACAAGAGAAATACTTCGTAAGAAGATGATAATCATGTTATCATTTCCTCTTTGATGACTTCCAATGATAAAATCATTAGGGAGACATAAGACATTTTTAATTGATGTGAGTATAACATTTTGAAACTAAAAGTTCAAACATAATTATTATCATATTATTTCATGTCTTTTATGATTATTAAGATTAAAAAATAAAAATACATACTCAAAATAGTTATCAATAACAATTGAAGTAATACCTTAAAAAAAATAGAAATATAAATGACTCATGAACAGAGTAAGAATAATTTTAGTGATCAGATATCAAAAACATACCTACAGGGAAAAAATCCTTTATAGTAATAATCAAAATTCAATAAACACCTTATATGGAAAGGAAGCAATGAGAAAATTTATATCACCCTACTCTTCATTTAACACTTAAGCATAATATTACCTTAATATTAAAGAAACTCATTATATATAAGGATGTAAACTAATCATAAAGTCTAAGTATCAATCTAATACTCAAGTTTATCTTCTCAACTCAAACAACAGTGAATTTATTATTAGTTCAAATTGTTCATACATTTCCTGTGAAATTAATATTTAGACTTATATTTTTTTAAGGTTTATTTTATTATTAAAAACACGCTCTCTTTCAGCAGAGGAATATCATTTTTATAAACTAAAGCTACCCTAGAGGTGTCAAACAGGCCGGGCGGGCCCTGCCCGCCCATTTTTTTGAGCACGGGCATGCTATCGTGCCGTGCAGGGCCCAGCACAGTTTAAAAAATCCAGGCCCGGCACGGCCCACAGGCATGTCGGGCCCGGCCCAGACGTGCTGGCCAGTAAAAAAAAATTTAAAATTTTTTTTTAATTTTTTATTTTATTTATATAAATTATTAAATTATATATAAAACTATAGATAATATATAATATTAAATATTTATAATTGGAAAATGTTAAAATTTATTAAAATAACTAAGTTTAAAATTTTTTTTATCATGTAATATAAAATTAGTTTAAAATTTATTAGAATTATATAATATAGTTATAAATTTTTAAATGAAAAATTAAAAAAAAAATAAATAAATCAATACATTTTGTAAAAAAAAATAAATATTAAAAAAAACATAAGTAACTTAAATAAAAAATGACCAATCAGCCATTTGATATCAAAGGTCCGAACCAAACAAATTATAGTTTTAACATAACGTATAAATAAAAAATACAATCAATAAAAAACAAAACATCGAAATCAAAAAACAGTAGATCATCATCAATCAACAATCGGCATATCATGAGCATCATCAGCCACAACATTAAGATTAGTATCATATGGATCATTAATATCAGCAATCAACTCCTCCGCTATCGCTGTGGATGCGGCTGCAGTCCCTATCTCAGTCCCAGCTCCAGCACGATCATAGATGCTAAACTTTGAATCCTCTCAATCCTTCAAACAAGCCAATGCCTCAATAATATCTGGACGTAATCTTGATCTCCTATCCGAAATCACCTTCACTGCAACAGAAAAAATACTCTCCAATGCTACACGCGACACCGGAGGAGTCAATAGATCCCGTGCGATGCTAGATAGCACGGAAAAGTAGACTCATATGAATTCCACCACTGTAATATATCAAGATTCTTAGTATCAGAATGTGATATGATTAATCAGGAATCGGTAACTAAGTACCGAGAAAGCTCGCTCATATGTGATGATCCACCCCTACGTTTCCCCCTCGCTAGCAGAATAGAAAAATCATCATCTCCGAACAAGGTATCAATGTCCGTAATTGATTTCCATGGTCAGGTGGCTCTTTCAGGTTCATGCACGAGGAAATATAGGTCAGGGTATTTTCTACCCCTTCCACCTTAACCCTAGGGTCCATGCATGCAGTGAGGCAATAAAGAGATGGAACGGTAGACTAGTACTTCAAGTAATTGATTTCTATCTTTGCAACCATATTGCTAAGTGTCAGGTCAGCTCGATACTTCCTAAACATACTACTAATGTTGCATATGCACCGGAGTACAATGCAAGTAGTGGGCGTATAAACCGACGAACACATGTTCGTCGTGTCATAAAAAATCTTCAGGAATTTCATAAATGAAATTCCTGAAGCCCAGTCAGTGTCGTCAATAATAAGTTCGTCACTATTACTATTGACGTAGCCGGATATCACATGTTCGTATCCAATACATGATTCTAACATCAGGTACGTGTAATTCTAACGATGTCTCATATCCGATTGGAATTTTTTCTTCTTAAGATTCGCAGACAAACAGAGACTACCAAACTATTATTGTCTGCGAGGAGTGCGAATATATTTTAGTGCATTACGTATATTATCCAATTCAGGGGAACACACCTTCATACCCGCTTGAACAATCATGTTAATCACGTGACACATACATCTGATATGAAAAATCTCTCATAATGATGTGTCTCTAATATTCCTAACAAATATGTTGATCACTACTCCATTATTAAATACGTTATCGAATGTGACACTAAAAATTTTATTTTGAATTTTATATTCCCTAAAGATTTTCATCATACACTCAAAAATGGCTGGGCCATCATGAAATAAAGAATCTCAGAGAATCCTAAAATATTTTTATTCATAGTTCAGTTAGAATCTACAGTGGCTGGTGAGACATGCATAAAATGATTCATCGTGACTTGTCCAGATATCAGACGTCACGTACACCACTCCACTATGTGTCATAATTTTATTAATTATTTTTTGTTTTTCTAACTTGTATATCTTTAGTATATCATTCCTAGATGTGGACCTAGAAATCCTATGATAAGCTGGCTGAAAATATGTCTGCATGACGCACACTACCGGTGGATCTTCCGAAAATCTGATCAGAAGACCCATCAATGTGATAAGTCTGGTCATGCCGTCCCTACCCAACTCGCTGGAATATATGAAAGGAGTAAACTTTGAGACGGAACTCGATCCAGTCTCAAAAAATGCAGTATCAAGTTAGGTTTGCCTAGGATCTAATGGACCATATTTTTTGGTGCATAATTCGACATACCTCTTAAGGTGCCCAGTCTCAAACGAACTCTTACATTTTAAAAATCTCATACAATATTTGCATTGCGTCATTTCTTGTTCCTCACCTCTAATATTTTTTTGTTTTATTATATTAAAATGAGTCCAAACTACAGAAATCCTTCTAGATTTTTGTTTTTTAGAAGTTTGGGTTGAGACGACTGGAGAAACCAAAGTTTCAGCAGCCTCAGACCTCTGTGTAATATTTTTATTTTCTAAATTTAAATATGTTTTATTAGTATTTGTCATTTTTTAGGATTTTTGTTATTCAGAATAGTTATTTAGAGACTATAAGATTGATTTTAATATTTTCTATTTTTGGTTTAGAGAGAGCAACTAAAGAGAGTAAAAAAACTTAAAATAAATTACCTGGTAAAAACAATGAGGTCGGTTACTTGCACGGTGCACCACAGTTAAGCTCAAAATTCAAAACTCAATTTGAGATTTCCAAAAATCCAAGCCAAATGTCCCAATCTCGAGTCCCGATATAGAGTAGCAAGATTTTTGAGAGAAAAAATGAGCTATTAGAGAAAAAATATGTTATGAAAAACATAAATATTAAAGAGATGGGGGGTAGAATTTATAAATTAAAGAAAATATTTTATTAAAAAAAATAATTTTTTTTTAATTTTTTAGAGGGCAGAATCATGAGGGTCATTGGATTCTACCCCCTAGCCGTTTAAGGCGAGATCCAATGGATGAAATTTAAATTTTTTATTAATTTTTTCCCGTTGGAGGGGGGGGGGATTGGGTCGATTTGGGCCTCGGGGGACCACGGTCTTTTTTGCAGAAGGGCAATGCAAGGGGGTCGGGCTCGAGGGACACCCGTCACGGGATGAACCCGTGCCGGTGTGCCATGCCACGAGCACCGAACCGTGCCATGCCTCGTGCCGGGCCGGACCGACCTAGTTGACACCTCTAAGCTACCCTTAACCCTTTTGCACCTATTCTCATCTTAAACTAAAAATAAAATATTGAAAGTTTTAACTTAACTACTCTTACTTAAAAATTAACTTCTATCTTTAAAGTAAGTATTGCTAGCTTGATTTTCTGTCTAAAGACTTTTTCGAGGCTAGCCTTCTTTTGCCTATAATGAACGGCCTTTGATTTTCTTTATAAGCCCATTTCCCATCTCTCCCGAAGCCTTCCTCTAGTCTGCCCCCGAGCATCTTTCCACTTTAGGGCCTAGGCGAAGCCCAGCTTGTTTCATCCATGTCTACCTTTCGAGCGAGGTGCTGGAATATTTCATTCTCCAATGACGTGATTTCCCACCCCCCCATACAGACTCCATTTACAGACATCATTTATACTAACATTACTGAACATTGCAAAACATGATCGAACTCCCAAACAACTACGCTACTCACTTACCAACCATAACCGACAATAACTAAACTAACTCCCCTTGCAAAACTACCTAAGTGGAACCCAACTGATTCCTCGCTAGAGGTGTCAAACGGGCCGGCCCAGCACGGCACGGCCCGTTTTTCACGTGCCCAGCCGTGCTTCCGTGCCGTGCCCGGCACGGCACGGTTTTTTAAATTCGGGCACGGCACGGCCCGTAGGCACGGCACGGCCCGTGGGCACGGCACGGCCCGTGGGCACGGCACGGCCCGTGGGCACGGCACGGCCCGTGGGCACGGCACGGCCCGTGGGCACGGCACGGCCCGTGGGCACGGCACGGCCCGTGGGCACGGCACGGCCCGTGGGCACGGCACGGCCCGTGGGCACGGCACGGCCCGTGGGCACGGCACGGCCCGTGGGCACGGCACGGCCCATGGGCACGGCACGGCACGGCCCGTGGGCACGGCACGGCCCGTGGGCACGGCACGGCCCGTGGGCACGGCACGGCCCGTGGGCACGGCACGGCCCGTGGGCACGGCACGGCCCGTGGGCACGGCACGGCCCGTGGGCACGGCACGGCCCGTGGGCACGGCACGGCCCGTGGGCACGGCACGGCCCGTGGGCACGGCACGGCCCGTGGGCACGGCAAGGCCGTGCCGTGCCGTGCTGGCCCGCTCGGGCACGGGCGCACGGCAAGGCAGGGCTGGCGGGGCGGGGCGGGTCGGGTCTGTTTGGACCCGACCCGCGGTCTTTTTACCGGGGGCGGGGCCCGGTTGGGTCACGAGTCACGACTCAGTGAGTCGTGACCGTGAGTCGTGACTCGTGAGTCGTGACTCGTGAGTCGTGACTCGTGACTCGTGAGTCGTGACTCGTGAGTCGTGACTCGTGACTCGTGAGTCGTGACTCGTGACTCGTGAGTCGTGACTCGTGAGTCGTGACTCGTGAGTCGTGACTCGTGAGTCGCGACTCACGAGTCACGACGCAGGCACGCGGGCCGGCGTGCCGTGCCAAGGCACGAGCCGTGCCGGGCACGGCCCGGCACGTGGTTTGTTCGCCCGAGCCCGGCACGGGCCCGTGCATGTTTTTTTATCGTGCCTGGCCGGCCCGGCCCGTTTGACACCTCTATTCCTCGCCGATCTTTTGCCGAAAACCAGCTCTGTAGCTGCCAGTATCAAACCCGACTCATCTATATCTTTTTACCTGCTCACTAAATTGAAAATATAAAACAAAAAAAAACAAACTACCCACAAGCATATACCATTAAATCTGAAGCTTTTTGTCACCCCCCAGGACCAGGGTGAGTCACTTCAACTACAGAAATAATAGAAGCATAATATTTAATCCTGCCCTTCATTTTAAATATATTTTTTTTTCTAGCATTCTTTTAGGTGTTACCACAACAACCCATTTTAATCACCCCTCATGACTAGGGTGACCCTTTACTTGGAAGGCCTTCCTCTTTCCTTTGATTTTATCCTACGAGCTAAAATGCAATAATAAAGCTTATAGATTTAACTTACCTTAAATTTCTTGTATCTTATTCTAGTTCTCTTTCTCACTTCTAATCTTTAACTTTCTGGATTCTAATATATGGGTATCATATTTTATCTAAAGTTAATATGTCTTTAAACATGTCCGGGATATTATCCCTTTCAAATTCTTGTTCTCCCTTTCTCATACCTTCCTCAGTTAACTTATCTGCTAGTATATTTACCTCTCTAAAAATATACATTATATCTCCTTTAACTTTTATTATCAAATTTTTAATTGTGTTAATTTCCTTTTTAAATTTCCTTAATTCTAATTTTCCTAGTACCAAATCAACTAGTAAACTTGAATCAACTTGAACTTGAATATTTTGCCAATTATTTTCTTTGCAAATCTGTAATCCCTTCTGCAAGTCCATAATTTCTGCCTGCAAGACTGAGGATGCTTCACCTCTCAACGTTAAAGCTTTCATTAATATTCCTTCTGCATTTCTTATTGATCCTCCCCCACCTGCCGCTCTCATCCCTCTATTAAAGCTGTCATCCATGTTAAGAGTTAAACTACCTTGCGGTGCCCTATTCCAACTAATAACTCTTATTTTTGGCTGTTTTTTAAATTGCGTAGAGATACTCCAAGCTTTTTTCTTACTTTCCTCCATTTCCATGCTTCTAACTTATATAGGATTACAGACTGAGATAACTGCAGTATCTCTTTTAATATCTTCTAATATTTTTTTCTGCAATCATCGAGATGCCCTAAAATCTACTTTTATTCATCGCTTTCCATAAACACTAAACTACTATGTGCGGGATATAATTCCTCATCCATTTCAATATTTTATTTTTCATATGTTTTTTTGTTCCACTTTTCTAATCCTTCTTTTAAGTCTTGTTTACTTCTTTCAATTTTAAATTCTACCTCCAATTTCTGCCAAATTTGTGCTGCTATCTTTCCTGTAGAGAAAAGATGATTAATATTTTCAACCATTTTTAAACAGCATTCACATCTGGATGCTAGTTTAATCCATTTCCTCTGTATGTTATCATCGACTAAATTTGTGTTTGATAGCAGTTTCCACATAAATATATTTATTTTTTGTGGCAATCTTTTATCCATAATTTCTTGAATAATTCTTGCATTGGCCTTTTATTACTTATTACCTCTTTTGCATTATTTAACGTGAATTTTTCTTGTGGGTTCAATTTCCATTTTCATCCGCTATTCATTAATATTGTGTTTTTCTCAACTATATCTTGCTGTTTTATCATTAATTTTCAACTCTTAGATGCTTTACTAGGGTTATGGAAGACATTATTTTCGGTTTCATACCTCGCTTTTATGTATTCCACCCACAATCTTCCTTTCTCTTTCAGTCTCGACTAATTTTTGCATGCCCATGCTTTCGCTATGTCATCCAAGGAGGAGAAGCCCAAACCAGCTTCTTCTTTTGGATAACATATATCTACCCATTTTTTTCAATGTAACTTATTTTTATCCTCTTTTTTACCCCATAAAAAATTTGACATTTCTCTTTCTAGCTCTTTTATTATAATTTTGGGTGGTTGAATCACCATTAATATATGTGCTAACGATCCCTGTAACACGTGAGTAATCAACGTGATTCTTCCCGCCATACTTTACAAATATACCTTCCAACCAGTTATTTTTTGTCTCCTTTTTTCCACTAAGTATTCTAAATCCTCGTTTTTCTCTTCCTTCTTGTATCTTGCAACCCAAATACATTAGGGCTCCCTTCTTTTGAGCAAATTCAATTAATTTCTTTACTTTTTGAGCAACTTTTTCTGGCGCTCTTCGTGATGACATCAACTGACATTTATTTTTATTTAATTTTTGTCCTGTCTCTTCTTCCAATGATTGCATAAGTCTCATTAGGTTTGTCATTGATTTACTACTAGCATTTGTAAAGATAATAACATCATCTGCATATGCTAAACAACTCACATTAGGCGTATGTCTTGGTTGTTTATAAGTGATAATCCTACACTCTTTTATTTTATTTTTTAAATTTATAATTAATAATTCTAAATATATATTAAACAAGGAGGGGGAGTGTGCTCCTTGCCTAAGTCCCCTTAATGATTTGAATTCACCACTGACTTGCCCATTTATAAGAATTCTAACCCAAGTGCTAAAAACACATCTAAATATTAAGTCTATCCAGAATTCCGAGAATCTCATTTTTCTCATTATAAAGGATAAGATATCACATTCCACTCTATTAAACACTTTTGAAATGTCTAGTTTTAGTATTACATTATGTCCTTTCGACCTTGCTCCAATTTCTTTTATCATTTCCAAGGCTAGATTAATGTTATCCATCATAAGTCTGTTTTTTATGAATCTCATTTGTTCTACAGATATGATGGAAAGAAAAATCTTACTAAGTCTATTTTGGAATAATTTAGTTAGTATTTTATAAATCGTATTACATAAACTAATTGGTCTAAAATTCTCTCCTCTTTGTGGGTTAGCTTTTTTAGGAATAAGTACAATGAATGAATTTGACCATGTCTTGGTGATTTCCACACCTGTAAAAATCCAAACGATAGATGCAACCAACTCCTTTTTAATGATCGACCATGTCCGCTAGAAAAATCCATGATTCCAGTCATCAGGTCCTGAAGCACTATCTTTATTAGTACTAAATAGCACTTCTTTCACCTCTTCTTCACTGGAGAGTTCCATTAAGGTTCTATTATTTTCATCCCCAACTCTTTTTTCAATTTGATGTATTAAAGTGTCATTTCTAAGTGAAATGGGGTCACATAAATGACCTTTGAAAAATTCTTCTAATTCATTTTAAATTTCTTCCTCCTTTTTTCTAACCAAGTCTCATTTTTAGTTTTTATGCCTTTTAATTTTTGCTTTGCGATTCTAACTTTAGTCATTGTGTTAAAAAACTGTATTTTTATCTTCATCCTTTAACCATTTTATTTTTTCCCCTTGTTTCCAAAAGACTTCCTCCATGTGCATTAAAAGTTTGAATTCTACTTTTGCTTTACTCATCTCGATCCTTGTTACATCGCTTGGGTATTCTTAATATTCAATTTTTAGTTTAGATACGTTTTGTTCCACCTCTTGCATTTTTGCATTAATGTTTCTAAATACTTCCTTGTTCCATTTACTCAAAGCTATTCACAAGTTACGCAGCTTTGTGTTCATTATTTACATAAGATTACCTTCCACTGATATTTCCCATGTTCCATTTACTACATTGTCAAATTCTTTGTGCATGCATCACATATTTTGAAATTTAAATCTTATGTATCCCTTATCCCGCTGAACTCTTTTGCAGTGCAATCAATAAAGGACTATGGTCTGAGCATGTTCTGCTAAGGTGTTTCACTTTTATTCCTCCCATCTTATCCATCCATTTCGTGTTAAGTAATACCCAATCTAATCTGGTTCAGATTTCCCCCCTCCTTTTTACATTATTGCACCAAGTAAATTTTGATCATTGATAATCTACCTCTATCAGGCTTGAACTCGTTATAGCATTGTTAAATTGTGCTACTACTATCGCGTCCGGTTGTCTTCCTCCTTTTTTTTCTTGTGCATTCCTTATGGCATTAATGTCACCTCCAATAATCCATGGAGCCTTTAATGATACTAGCACTTTCATCTCCTGCCAAATGTGTTTTCTTTTTTCTTTAGAATTACTAGTGTATACTGCTGAGAAAATTAATTCCAGGTGTTCTAGTATTTTAAAGCTAACTAACTGTTCAGACACTACGAATATTTCAATATCTATTAATTCATTCCACAACATCCATAATTTACCATTAGGGTTAAAGTAGGCCTTGTGAAGCCGAATTATTTTTTTTATATTTTTCAAGTTGCTCTAGTTTAACCATTGGTTCAGCTAAAAACAGAATTTTAATCTAGTATATTTTTATTAATTTTTTAATTCTATTGATTGTTGAAGTGTTCGCTACTCCTCTTATATTCCAGTACAAGGTATTAAACATTCTTATGAGAATCTCTCTTGTATTCTAGTGGTACATTTAGATTCATATTTATTATTAAAATATTTCTTCATATTTCTTGCCGACTTACCTACACTTAGTGGCACTTGTTCTATCTCCTTTACTAACATTATTATTTCCATGCTTCTATATATTTCTCTAATCATTTCCATTGCTTTTGCTCTATTCTGTTGGACTTCCTTATGCATATTTTGTTCATTCCAGACAGAATCATCCTGTAATTGAGGTATAATCATCTTATATACCTCCTTGTTGTAGTTCGTGACTGGACAGCTTTTGGTATCTATCTCATCTTCCGACAAGAGATCATCTCTTGCCCAATCAAAAACATCTATCTTTTCGATTAGGTCTAAATATATTTTCTTGCCCTTTCTTTTTCTTTTGCTTTCCCCTCCTACTCCTTCCCCCCTTCCCTCTCTCTACTTTCTCGTCCACAATAAGACATCTTTCTAACTCCTCTAGTCATTTTTAATTTCCACTATCATATTATTTCTTATTTCCTCTCTCTCTCTCTCCTTTTTATCTCCTCTTTCCTTCTTGCCTCTTCCTTTTTTGATTCTAGCTCTAATCTTTCCACCTCTAATCTTCTCTCCTCTCTTTCAATCCATCTTTCTACACTGTTACCCATTCCCATCTCATTATTTTCCTCATTTCCCTCCCTTCCCTTACCACCCTTCTCTACCCCTTCTCCTCTCTCCTCCATCCCTACTAACTCCCTTTGCCTATCTTCATTCCTAACCCATTACCTACCCTCATTTCTCCATGCCTCCTTTGGTATTTTCTCTTCTTTTCTACCCTTACCATGTGCCATGCAGTTTGCCTCTCCATGCCCTAGTCTAAGATAGTTTCGGCAATAACATGGCATGGATTCTAGTACAACTTCCTGCCATAATCTATGCTCTAAATCGCTGCCAATCCACACTTTGTTGGGGGAAGGGCTACAAGGATCAACCTCTAAACACACTCTGGCCATACTCGGTCGAGTGAAGTAAGATGTGGCCTCATCAATAATCCATGGTGTACCCAAGCAGAAGGCTATTGAAAATAGGGCATGCTTGTTAAAGAGGTGTAGCTGCGATTTAGGTAAAGAGTGTCATACTAACGTATTTGGAGGTTCCTCCATGGGAGAGAAGTTCGGTGTCCACTTAAGTATGCGCATGGGGAACCCTACAACAGTCCACTAACCTCTTATCCACAGCCGAATGAAATCATCTTCTTCCTTGAACTAGAATTGGAAGTATCGGCCATCATATATTGCAACCTTCACTGGCTCCCGAAGCTTAAACACGACGAGAAAATCATATACATCTTTGAAATCGGGCCTGCCGTGAGAAAACTTCCCAATGAGAGTGAGCTTAAACGGGGCAACAAGGTCCGATGGCTCTTTCTCTGAAAAAACCACCGCCAATGCCTCCTCCTTTCCCTCAAACTTCGGAAATAACCACGTGGGCTCTTTGAATAATGATGAAAATGCTTTTTTTTATTAAAGATTGAAGCCGAATTATCTATTATAGGCTTCAATTTGAGCTTGTTTCACCCAAAAATGACACTTTCTCTCTCTAGAATGTTGAGAGCTTCTAGACTCAATTGAACTTGATATTGCAGTCAAGGTGTTGCCTGAGATCGTAATAAGTGGAGGGCAATAGCAATGGTCGTTGTAGGTTAGCAGAGGCACGTCGTCGTTCGTCATTCGTCGCCGTTCGTTGTCATTCACCTAAGATCGCAATAAGGTCCAACAACTCTAGTTCAGACCCAACCTAGTTCAAATCAACAAAACCCTTAGACTTATGTTTACTTTATTACTTATAAAACCCTGATACGTATGAATTTCTATTAGACATTCAATCATTCAATGAACTTTTAGTATTATACTACAAACAATAAATTTTAACACGACAATAAAGTCACAACATATATCAAAAAATCATCCCAAAAAAATATATATCAAAGTGGTTCAAGCTAAGTCAACTTTTGGACTAATTTATGTGCAAAAAAACAAACAAAAAAAGGAAACAATATTGATTCTTGAAAACTACAAGAACATACTGTTAAAAAAAATGTTGACCGGGACTAGCCTTCTAGTATTATTCAATTACAAAAATTACTAGAAATCAACAAAATTTATAAGCCACACATTCATGTGAATCCCATCTTTGCTTTTGTAGACAGTTTAAGGCTCTTATTGATTTGAGACGTGACAAAAAAAGCAAAAGGATTATCCATGGAGGATATTTTGTTTGGACTTTTTTTTTCTTTTTTATGTTGTCTTTCATTATTTTTCGGCCACTATTCTCTCTAATTCAGTTAGATGAGAATATTTTTCAGTTCTTTATTGTTATTCTCCTTAAGTCGATTAAGGAAAAGTATTTCTCAATTATTCTGTTTTCATTTTCCCTATTTCGGCTAGGAAAAAACATTCTCAAAAGTTTCTCTATTGTATTTCGTGCAAAATTAATCTTAGTTTGTTCATAATTTGGAGGCTTTAGACCAGTTCAAAATGAGACATGATTCATCCAATCTCAATATCTTGAACTCTTTACACATTAGTTTGAAAGATGTTGAAAATAATTATTAACTTTTCTTTCTTTTTTTTTTCCTTTTTTATTTTTTCTTTTACTTACCCAATGTTTATGATAGGTTGCAAGCATCTGACCTATGGGTTGAAAAATTAATATCATATGGACAACTTGGCACCCGGTGATACAAATATTTTTTAATGTGTGCTTTTCTTAGAAACTCAATAAAAAAAATTTACTTGATGTTTCCAAAGTGAGCTTTCCTTGAAAACTCTACTACTCAAGGATGGTGCAAATAATTTTTACAAAAGACTAAATGGCTTTTAGTGAGCACTGATTTTAATTTTTAAGCATGAGTCATTTTTTGAATTAATGAACAAAAAAAGTATGAATGATACATCTGAACCTATTATTTTTCCTCATTCTTCGGTTATCATGCTTAGACCTCCCGCTAGGAGAGAAAATCACTCATCTACTAGATATGAATATGTTGGTTCACATAATGATTAAACTCCTATAAAGTCATTATATGTACCAACAAACATAAATCTTGTTGATTCTGATAAAAATGAGATTCCTCAGCTAAGAAAATCCTATATCTAGTCTAGATGAAATAGTAATGCACGAGTATGCTCCAATTTAATCTCATGATGAGTGAGGTACTAAAAGACCTAATCACTCAAGACTTTGAGTTTCTACTAGAAGAAAATTGCTTGTACAACATTTTCAGACCAAAGATGAGACTATCCAAGAGCTAGATGAACCAATATTTCAACCATGAACGCCTCTATTGCAACCACCATGGGCGGCTACTATCATAACCGTGCACACCTCTGCTTCCAACACCAAGCATAACTACTATAACTATTTTTGTGATTTGTTTATTGTTTTAACATTGTCCTGATATCATGTTTCACCTAAGCATTGAGTGGCGGAAGAGGAAAAAAGAAGGGATAGAGTAGAGAGGGAGGGAGAAGCAACAAAAAAGAAAATCACTTAAAAAAATGAAAAACTCAATATTTGAATACAAGATAAAACCACATATATATGTTTTGGGGCAACCCACAAGTTGAATAACCTCAAACAATAAAAAAATAAATTAAAAACTAAATACCCCTTCAAGTCGAAGCGTACATGTCACAAATTCTCAATTTGAAAAATATAAAAATAATATATGATCCTCTAAAAGCATTCATGAATATATATACAATTTGATCACTGATAAATACATAGGTTGTAGTCATTGAGCAATCATTAATCTTCTCCTATATAAAATAAAAAGCAATCACAATATATTTTATCAACTCGTGGAATACAAATTTTTCTGCAATATTGCTGAGTTTCCTAATGATCACAATAACATGTTATCAGCCTTTTAATTAATAGATAAAATTCTTCCAAGAAATATCTAGTTCACAAAACTCACACATAATTGTTATCATAGCTTTGTACTATATCTTTACACAAGATCTCGAAATAATTATTTACCTCTTGCACTATTAAATGGCAATATTATACAAAAATCTAAGAAAGAAATCTCTATAATCACATGAACCCAACTAAAATCTAAAAACACATATATTCAACAATGCTCATGATCTCTAAACATAATCACATATCATCAAATTGTTTTTACATACTTTAGAATCGTAAACACTGTATCCATGTGAACTTGTCTAGAATAATCTATAAAATAATTAATTATACTAACAACGTAGGCAATATCTGACCTACATCATTAAGATCAAGTGGTAAGTCGGCAAGGGTACATCATTTTAAAGAAATATTATACCTCCAAAATATTCAACATATATACTATAAAAATATTCAGATATCCCAAATCATTCATCTTAAACTTAATCTATTGAAATGATTTCAATTATAATATATCAATATGATAATCCCTTGTAATCAAAACATAAACACTTTATACAACTAACATCACATGCTTACCTCATGACCTACATCAAAAAAAAAAAACAAAAATAATCTAACATATATCTTTTATGATCAAAAAAAATAAGTGCTAATGCAAATATACTAAAACAAGCCCTAGGACATTAGCACTTACTCTTAAGACCAAAAGTAATAAGTGGCAATGAAAATTGATTAGGCAATAAAATATCTTTCGAAATCTGCACTTCATACTTATACTCCCTTAAATAATAAAATCCAGAGGCTGCATGAACACTTCTTCATTTAGAGCTCTATTAAGGAATATATTCTTAATAAATACACAATTCTTTTGTGCGATGCTACAATAAAAAGTAATCACCTAATTACTATTTTGGCACCAGAAGAGAAAGTATCTTAATAATTAATATCATAGGTCTATGTAAAACTTCATGCTACTAACCGAGTCTTAAGTTGATTAATCATTTCCTCAAGTATTGTCTTCATCTTATACACTTATTTACATTCCATTATATTCTTAGCTATCAATTTTATGATGAAATCTCTCATATAGTTAGATAAAATTTCACTCTATTTTTTAACATTATCTATCACTATTTTAACTGACTAAGTGTCTCAAAAAAAATATTTTAAATCCTATAATTACTAAGTAATGTTAAGAAATTAAAATATATAATAATAAAATATAAATAAGAAAATATTTAAAATAAAAGATATTAAGTAAAGCGCATCATTAGTTCCTTCTAGAATATAGTTGATAAGTCCAATTCATTACTTCAAGGTAGATTAGTTGAAACAACATGACTCATTTAGACCGAATTATAAACACATCCGTCTAATATATACCTTGAGATTGGGATTATCAAGTCTCACAACCCTCATCTTTCTCTCTTGCAGAGACTCACATCTCATGTCAAGTGGGACACTCATACTAGGCTCCTCTCCAAGACACATTGCCCTAGGAAAGGTGTCGCTGCTCTCTTCAAAATCATACTAGTCATAACAGGTATAAGTATATCAACAAAATTTATTTGTAACTCCTTTGAGAATAACAATTGAACAGAAAAATAATATTACTACTATAGTATCTAAATGTACATTCATTTTAATCGAGTCATTAAAAAAAAATTTATCCTCTAAGAATATGACAAAATAACACTCATAATAACTCTTCTAATCTATAGTAAATACTATATATATCTCTTCTATGTACTAGAATATCTAATAAAAATATATTTGATGGTACGTACAATCATCTTCGCTGTATCTAGAAAGATAACTTAAACAAAACAAATGCAACCAAAAATTTTGAGTAAAAATTAAAAGAATATGCTTGTAGGATGTACAAGCTAGAATGTGAAACAACCTAAGAGAATAAAAGAGAATATCTAATTGATCAAGAAGTTAAAAATTAACATTATTTCTTTTAATGAAGTTGAGTGACCTAGTCATCTAGAAATCTTAATATTACATCCAAATTAAGTTTTATTTAAAAAATATTTAACAAAAAAAGAAAAATTGAGATATTTTCTTAGATATTGATAATCATATTAATCAAGTACAATAATGAACAAATGTAAAAAAAATATTTGAAATTATGATATGTGATCATTCTACAGAATCACCAAATGTTAGGGGGTTCCTCCTAGAACCCCCTAACATCCAGGATACAAAAATCTAGTATGCTTTTCTAACTAGCACATCTTATTATCAATAGACATCACTCTTTTAATGCTCAGCTTTAGAATTTTCAACTTCTCCTATAAATTATATTCTAGCCTAGAATAAATTACTAGAAGATCAATAATAAATAGAATTTAGGGAGACTCCTATGAGTTGAGAATAACAGGTATAATCTATTTTGCTCAATCTTTAAGAAAAGCAACTGTTTGATTTGATGATCTTGCATAAATATACTAAAAAAAGAGAAATAAATGTCACAATCATGTTCTTTCATAAAACAATTGACAAAAAAAGTATACTGAAACTCATGGCTCATATAACGATGTCATTGGTCACGATGTCATTGGTCACGATAATATCAGAGAGTCAAGACTCAAAAAATAAAAAAAAAATGTGGTTATCCATAACATAAGCATTAGCCCCTGTGTCTATTATCCAACAATCTAGAATAAGCTAATAAGTAGAAAATACAAAAAATATAAACATGCATGATTTAGAGGTACCCAATGAACATAATATAGAGAACTCCTTCCAAAAAAAGTGTCACATCTCTAGTCACTAAGGTCGTAAAAAAAATATGATTAAGTTCAATAGTCTGTTGTATAGCTTTTGAACCTCAAATAATCTATCATAGCTCAAGAAACAATGTCTAGCACTCATCCCAACTATGTCCTGACCTCCGACAAAAAGATTAAATAACTACTATCATCCTACATATCGATGTACCATTGCCAAGTCTCCCAACTCTCTTATTAATAGCATTTTATGAATATGTCATAATACTTCAACGAATCATACTAACTTTACTCAATTTAGACATAGTTATAACTACTTAAGTCATTTTCTGATAAATCTCTAAGAAAGATGAAAAAGTCTTCATACCAAGAATCTGTGTTAGCAAACCTGTATATCTCTCTCCTAATGAATACACCTGCTCACCAAATTTTTACAATGTTGTCTAGTCTATCTATAATGATATTACATCAATAATCATTTCCCACAACTATATCTAAGTCACATAGTGAGTTAACAAGTCTTGGTCTATCTATCTATGCATTCAAAACTAAGTAATAACTATATTTAAATGAAAATCCACAAATAAACATCAAAATGAGAAATATGTCTCAAACCTTTTTACAAGTATCTCAATAGTCAAACACATTCAATATATTGAGATCAATTAATTATCAAATGTGCACTAATAGTTGTGCATCGATATGTATCTACTTAGTAACCTTAATCTCAATTTGAGATGTATCTCTCAATAACATTGGGCAACAAGTCAAATTCTCACCAATGTAGCCCAAATAAAAAAAGTATCTACCTTTATTCACTACTAGTTTATCCCCAATAATTTCTCATTGATTCTGATCATCTTTCTATTAAAATTTAATTTCTACACAAAAAAGAAATAATCATAATACAAAATCATCTAAAATATTTTTTATATATTAAAAAAATTGTGAGTTTCCTTATAATAATTAAAGAGCCTCTTTTATTTTTATAAAAAAATGTAACATGAGATTAAGGTTGATAATATAACCTCAACTATAGTTCTGTACAATCACCACCATGTTGGAAAAACCATAAATTATATAATTTAACATTGATGATGCCCTTTTGCCAACACTATCATATTGATCACTACATCGGCCATCATGAGTTCCACCACCATCCTCAAAATCTAAAAATATATCCAAAATACCCATATTACATAAATTTTTTTAGCAGTGCAATGTGGCAACGCTGCTTCTGACATCAAATCTTTGGATGATTACTATCATAGATGATTCCAAATGGTGCGTCACCCCCATATACCCCAGCACTGATTCCCCATCATCAAAAATACCCTCTGCTACCATGTTATCACCCATCTAGGATTTGTGCAACAAAAAAAATGAAAGAGAAGAGAAGAGAAAGAAAGAAGAAAAACAATAAAAAAAATTACTTGAAAAAAATAAAATCTTAATCTTTGAATACAAAATAAAATCATATATATAATTTAGGAAAACTCACAAGCCGAGTGCTCTCAAATAATAAAAAACTAAACAACGTTAAAATTAAAATACTAAAAAATGAATATATAAATAAAAATAACACTCTAAAAAATTCATAAATTAAAAAATATTATATAATGGGAAAAAATAATATGAACATCTCACATGTCGAATGCTTGTGCTCCCATCAGAAATTTAAAAAATTAAAATAATAAAAAATTAAAACAAGATAGATATGTGAAAAATCACAATAATAAATTTAAGGTGTCGCACTTATATAGCACAAAATTTGCAATAGATATCAAGCATGAGTTAGAGACATCAAGATGATATCATATGAACTCCAACTAAAAATACTTAAATTAACAAATTAGTAATAGATATTAAATAAAAGACAGATCATTAAAATCTTGGATCAAAATAATAAAAGAAGTACAAGAGTTGTAATTATGTGAGAAAATCACAATACTTGAACAACTACTATAATCAACCTTAATTAAATTGAAAAAATGACTTTGATAATGATTATTATTAATCACAATAAAAAATATTATCAAAATTAAATTAATCGTGTAAAAAATATCATTATGAAGAAAATTAAATTAATCATGTAAAGGAATATCACAATGAAGAAAATTCAATTACTTAATAAGGCTAAGGTAAATCACAAGTTAAAGATTAAACAAAAACTAAAAATATAAATAACAGATGATAGATTGGTAAAAAATTTTAACTAGGGAATCAATTTATGAAGCATACATATATTATGAAAATATCTTGTTGTTTACGTATATTAGTGTGGTAAGAAATCTTTGTTCATAACTTATGATAATCACCGACAACTTTTAAAAACAAAGTAAATGCATATGTGGAATATTGAGAAGAACATGAACTACAACAAAATAGAAGTGTCAAACGGGCCGGCCCGGCCCGGCACGAGGCACGGCACGGTTCGGCCGTGCCTGGGCCGGCCCGGCACGATAAAAAAACGTGCCCGGGCCCGTGCCGTGCCCGGGCAAACAAACCACGTGTCGGGCCGTGCCTTGGCACGGCACGCCGGCACGCGTGCCTGCGTCGTGAGTCGTGAGTCGCGACTCACGAGTCGTGACTCATGACCCAACCGGGCCCCGCCCCGCCTGCCCTGCCTTGCCGTGCGCCCGTGCCCGAGCGGGCCGGCACGGCACGGCACGGCCTTGTCGTGCCCACGGGCCGTGCCGTGCCCGAATTTAAAAAACCGTGCCGTGCCCGGCACGGCACGGTAGCACGGCTGGGCACGTGAAAAACGGGCCGTGCCGTGCTGGGCCGGCCCGTTTGACACCTCTACAACAAAAGATTTAAAAAGACACCATTTTCTTAATATGAAATTTATTTAAGAGTAAAAGTTGATACACAAGAGTTTTCATTATGTTGGGTACATCCGGGTTGAGCATATCAGATATTATAATTAAATATTTGATTTAATTATTTGTTGGTTTGAATTTAATAGTGTAAGGGTGTGATACACATAACAAAACATGTGTAAGGAATTTTGAAAAATGGGCTAGGAGCAGCCCTAGTTTTTCAGATTGGAAAAAGTGGCCAAGTCTCATTTTATTACACGTGGACCTTCCACACATAATATATAAAAAAAAAGAGGTACATGCCCCAACTTTTCAAAAAGGGACATTCATATTTTAGTACACTATACATAAAATAATTAAAAAAGAAAGACCTCAAGTTTTAGTAATTAAAAAAAGAGGCATCAAACTCTTAATTTATTAAGTTTTAGTACACTCAAATTTTTTAATATGCATTTTCTAAAGATGGCATTAGATTGAATTTAGATTGGATTTATCGAAATTCATATTTGATTCTAAATAAAAATAATATATCTATATCCATATCCTACGAATAAAAAAATTCATATCATATCCATCAGATTTCGGATATTCTCCACGGATATCAGATTTATTCATGCAATACTAAGATATATTTTGTTAACCTATAAGACCATTTATAACTTAGAAATATAAACCAAATTTTAAAGTTAATAAAATATCACAAATCAAAATATTTGGATCAAGTGATAAATTCAAAATATTTAATATCTTAAACAAAGTTTCCACAAATTTAATAGACTTCATCTTCATAAAAGTTGATAAAAATGATGTCATCGACACGTATAATCTCGGAATTTACAATTATAAAAAAATAACTTAATATTTGAATACTTAAATTACAATATAAATTAAAATTT
Source organism: Sapria himalayana (assembly GCA_029783825.1). Lineage (NCBI taxonomy): Eukaryota > Viridiplantae > Streptophyta > Magnoliopsida > Malpighiales > Rafflesiaceae > Sapria > Sapria himalayana. The sequence goes on along the minus strand of JAREIK010000088.1, from coordinate 8,632,490 downwards.
ATTAGTTATAAAAGTTAAAATATTCTTCATGTACATGAATATCTTCTTCATAAATTAATACAAAACCATATAAAACAAACAAATCATCTACACCTAATAAAATATATAAAAAACAATAGTAGATCACGATAAGTACTTACTAACCTCCCACTAAAACTGAATACAGACTCTAAAGCAATAGTAGATATTAAAATCATTAATGTCTCTTGCAATAGTTTGTAAGACATGCTACTTTATCTCATTCAGCTTTCACCATAATAAAATATCAAAGTAAAAATTATCAAACAAAATATCTCCCTGGTCCACGTACAATTCAGTTATGAAACTATTAGTTTTATAGTTTTCATCATTTTCATAAACAACTGATAATTACTATTAATAGTTATTGAACTCCTTTTTGAAGTTGAAGTGTCCATTTCATGTACTACAAATTTTGTATCAGTCTCTTTATAGATTCTAGTATAATATTCCTCCATCAACTCATAACAAAATCATTGAATGTTACTATTTTATTCACTAAAATTACTTGGATAAACCAAGGAAAAATAAAAATGAAGCAAAATTATCTTATTACCTAAGTTCCAATACTGGAGCAAAACAATACCCATCAATTTATGGATCACATTCGAATTTGTAATCAAATTTTGCAACCATATTCTTTGTCAGTGTACTAATTATTACATTGAAAGATATGAGTCATTCATTCAATATTATATTAATCCTACAAACCACAATAAAATACATATTGACAATGAAATATCTTATCCCAAAAAATAACTCAATAATATTATAGAATAACTCCACCTATCACAAATATCCTTTGCAGTCTCTCATTCTGCTTCACTAGGCATAAGCACATAAAGTAACTCAAATAACTTAAGTCTAAGAAATATATTTTTATAAGACAAAGCAATTTAAGCATTAGATAAGTAGAGTTCCACCTTGTAAAACAGCCAAAACTAAATCTTCTAGTACAAGGATTTTATTCATACGGATTTATGATCGGATACGCCTAAATTCATATCCAATTCATATCCATTCAAAAAAAATAGATTTTATCCATATCCATATTCATTATTTAATCAATGAATTTTTCTACTGTTTGACCAGATCAATTTGAGTCTAAAATTCATGAATATAGACACATTTGTCATCTCTATTTTCCCTCATCTAAACTAGTCCGAGCCTTACAAACCAATTATCAATACAAGTTGTGAAAATTTCTCATAGCTCATCCAAAATCCACAAAAAAATATGAATCAAATTTTACGAAGCATATTAGTGTAAGAGAAAAATAGAAACAAACAAGGGATTTGAGTAAATAATCAATACGAGTTATCAGCACATTATCTGATGCAGGAAGGAAGCACATTCTTAATTGATGAAAAAGAATCCACAACAGTAAATAAACACCTAGAAACGAACAGGGGATTGGCACACTTGCAGCACGCCATTGCAACAATTTATCAACACTTGGATCAAACAGCCGCATCGCATTGTTATTCACACAAAAATGAAAACATGGTGTTTTATTCCAGGCAAAAAATGCAATGAGATGGCATAAATAATCAGTAACAATTGTGATTATGTTAGTTACCTGCCTAATCAATAGTCACCTAATTATGTAATCAAACATTCAGATACACTGTAATTATCTAATTAGTGGGTCTATCGATGTAATTAGACATTTAATATTGAAATGTTAATTACTTGCATCAAGAATTCAGGTTCACTATAATTGTCTCAAAATAATTCAGAACAAAATTGCATTGGTTCGTACAGATTCGGACGAGTTCAGCCGAGGGAAAATACGAATTAAAAAATTTGAGTGCACTAAAACTTAATAAGCTAATAATTTGGTCTCTTTTTTTAATTATTAAAACTTGTGATCTTTTTTTTTCAATTATTTTATGTATAGTGAACCAAAACATAAATATCTCTTTCAAAAAAGAGGAACAGAATTTGGCCAGCAATGTGCTGGGTGTGCGTGAAACAAAAGGAAGAGGACGGCCCCTTCCTTTTTGTAAAAATGAGATACAATCTCATTTTTGAAAGAATAATCTATTTGTATCAATCATGTTTAGAAAGAAAAACTTCTCTATACAGTGTACATCAAGGTTTCAACTTTGAACTTGGGGAAGAAGAAGGTTTCAAGGTTTGAAGAAGGCAAGTTTCAGAAGGGACTTAATTTTCAAAAACTCTTAAAGGTCAAAGGTTATTATATATGAATCTCTAATTCCTATTTCCTTGTTATTCCTTCTTCTACAGTTTTGGGTATGGTTGAAAAAAGTTTCAGCAGATGATCATGCAGTGTACGTGCAAGGTTCATGTAGAGGATGTACTGCAAAGATTAAGAGTTGATGCTAAAAAATTCACAAAATTGAAGGAAGGGCACCAAATCCAAAAAGATAAATTCCAACCTTAAATGTAAATCATATGTATTTTATTTTATTTTTACAATTCAATTTTGAATTTGTGGATATATTAAACATTGAACCTTATTTTTAATTTATGTATTTTACTTTGTAAATTTATCGAGTAATCTACTTGGGCATAATGCTAATTGTGTGCAAATGTATATTCTACCTAAATCTGATAGAATATACATAGGGTATTTTGGGAATTAATTTCTAAATTTTATTAATATATTTTAAAACATTGATAATTATAATGCTAATTTTTTCAATGTTAAATAATTAAATTTGGTTAGTTTGTTTCAAATATTTTTGATTTTGAAAATTTGAAAAAATATTTTTAATTTAATTGGGATAAAATAAAAGAGGTCATGATTTTTTTTAATTAAAATTGAACAAAAATTTTATCCAACATAAAATAAATTATGTTTGAAAAATTGAAAATATATTTAATCACTGGTTAAAATAATTAACTTAATTGTGAGTCAGATAAATAGTTTAGAAATCGTTATTGGTTTTAGGACTCTAATATGTAGACCCCAATACATTAATTGTATTAGCAATAAATTCAGGAAGATACATATGTACCTAGTTTTTCCAGAACCGCTTGGGCCGCCAATGCCAACCGTGACGAAGCCTTCCTTTTTCTCTCGGAGTTCTTGAATAGATTTTACCAGTAAGTAATATCCATGATCAAAAGACTGCAACACCAAAATAGAAAAGAGATTGCAGTCGCGTAATCAGCATAGTTATTAACGTAAATAGACCCCCCCCCCCCCCCCCCCCCCCCCCCCCCCCCCTCCCAATCTAAACGTACCACATGAAGAGATAGAGATTGAAGAGTGGAAGAAGACGAAGATGGGGAAGGCGGTTGCTGGAAACAATCGCGACCTCCTTGAAGAACTCTATGAAAAACCTCGTCGTCCATATCTGCTTGCCTTCGACTTGTGCCGTGGGGCCAACAGACCTTGTTATGATTTTAGATGCCTGATCCCAACTGACATCACTACAACTTCGCCGATTAAGCACAGACGCACAGTGAGACAGTGAGCGGCTGCCGGCTATCCGACCACGACCCGAGGAACTTAAATTTATATTTGGATAATCATATTTTAATGTTTACATTGTGTTCTTAAAAGTAATTACTTTTAAGTGATAATAAACTATAAAATTAATAAAAATTACTGTTAAAATATGCTTTGGTACTCCAAATTAATATTAATTAAGCTTTGCACCCTATATATTTTTTTTATTATTTTTTGCATCAAACCAAAAAATATTTATGGATCATCGGCCAACTTGTTTTTATTAAATTTTTAAAAAATGTAACCAAAATAAAAAATATTTATATGTATGCACTGCATATAAAACTATATTTCTTGTCAATTAAGATAATAAAATTTGGTAATTATTGCCCATATTGTTTTGTATTTTTTTTATGGATTTGTCAAATAAAACCAACATGAATTATTAGATATTTAGATGTATGAACTTGTAACAACATGAATTTTACTACAAGAGATATAGAAAATAAAATATTTATTAGCAAAATTTGCAACAAAAACTTCTTTGAAGTTCTTCGATATATATATATATATATGTAATACTTTTTTTTGTATACATTTTTCAAATATATATATATATATATGTTTAACAAATAAATGTATTTGTGTGTATAAGTATTATATATATATATTTATTTATTTATTTATTTATTAATAATTTTGGATGTCTCTATTTAAAATTACTAGAATATAAATATTTTTCATTTTGGTATTTTAAAATTTAAAAAAAAATTGACTTAGATATTTTCAAACCAATACTCCTTTAGATAGTTTTTACTAAAAAAATATTACAGCACTTATTAAAAAAAAATGCCATAGATCAACTTGTATTTTTTTTAAAGAAAATTCCTTATTTTTATATTATACATATAAATAAATTATATATATAATATATGCACGCAATAAATGCACACACACACACACATGTGTGTGTGTGTGTGTGTGTTCAAATATATTTGGACTTTTAAATTTTTTATCAAAACTATATAAATACGTACATTTCAAATTATCTTAAATAAATAAATTTTTGCTTATATAATTTTGCTCATATATATATATATATATATATGCAATAAATTATCAACATAATTTTACACAATCATAGCAAATATTTTACCCCTAAAATTGAGAGAATTTTTATATAATTAAAACACAATTATTAAATTGTCTCAAAGTTCAAATTAACACAAATCAAATAAAATATTAATGTCATTGAGATTAACTAACACCAATATATAATTGAATTTCAATTTTGGATCTACAGTTTTTGAAAAATTTTGAGTATTATTATCATAGTATAAGCACAACATGAACACAATACAAGCATATCACACAACTATAAGAATAATCTTTTCCTAAATAACACACAAATTATGCAATAACGCTACATGAACTTTGTAAAAACTTCATACAAGCTTTGCATAAACTTTATAAGAACTTCACACAAATGCTGCACGAATCCAACAATCTTCATAAATAGAAGAATAAGAGAGTAAACTACATTTCTTTTAAAATATTATAAAGATTTATAGAAGTTATGTACATTGGTTTTAAACAAGAAATCTAGAAAAGAAAATAAACATTTAAACAAGAAGATGGGATGTGTAACTTGTGTCCATGATGCTGGGAAATGGCAGTGGCACAAAATTTACTTTTCACCTATCTTAAATGTTCACCGCATAATATATGGGCATGACTTAGGACTTCACTTCTCTTAAATATCATGTTATCATTGTGATGCAAGAATGTCATGATAGTACAATGATGTTGTGATACTAATAATTAACTTAAGCATAAAAGTAATAGTTTTATCTTCCTTTGAAAATATGAGTCATAACTTTTAAAAATTGTTATACTTGAGTAATATCCTTTCTAATTTTTAGTATCCCAAAAGATATGGTTCTAAATAATTATCATGACTTTTGTTTGAGTAGTTTTTTGCTATTTAAATTTTTTATAGCTCAAAAGTTATTATTTTGGAAATAGATCACTGATCTAACTTGAGACTACTAAGTCATATTAAGAATAAAGTCATAGTATTATGAATTAGTCATGACTTTTAGAACTAGTAGGGTACTTTGTTGATGTGGTGATGTTGAATTAGTTGTGACCTCAAGCTGTAGAGATGAAAGCTAAAATTGTAACTTTCTTCTATACCTTATGATTTCTTAATTAGAGTAATACAAGGCTTCTCAAGTATAAAAGTAGAAGATAGAAAATTTTCAGAAAAAATCTCTCAATTCTTCTCATTCTCCCTCATGCAACAAGCAAAGTCATCACAAATACAAACCCTATAGATGAATTTTATACTTTCTAGGAGTTCCACAAGGAAGCAATGAATACACGACTAATGTTAATTCCTAGAGTTGGGAGGCACAGCTCTTAAACTTCTTTTGTTTAGGGATATATTCAAGAATTTTACTAAATTAGCATGATCTAGGGTCTGTGTAATTTAAATTGTGTGATGTAATTAGTTTGAATTATGAATACATTAATAGTTTTTTATTTTATGTATGGATATAGTTAGATAATGACTAAATAGAACCTAAACTAGTATTTTGATTATTAGCGGGTTAATGAGAGGTTGTCATGGTAGATAGTAGTAGGTTAACTATGAGTCTAACTCTTACATATGATATGAAAGAAGTGATAGCCCTTTCGATTACAATGTATGAAACTTATATGTTGAACCTTAAAATTTGGGTATGTTAATCATCACAAGTATCATGTGCACGAAGTCAAAAATATGAATGCTATTACACACCAATCAATTATACACATCTTAAAGGGACTAGTTCTCAATTATAATGGACATTATATAAAATATTCTTTCAAGGGGTTCATCTCTAGTATATGAGTCGCATCATCACCAAAAAGGATGATGATAGACAATCATTAGGATATGTGCAAATATATTATGACTCGCAATGTGATGACAATCCTTATGAGTTATTTTTATTCATATGTAGTAAAACTAAAGTGAAACATATGTTAATTATATAAGTATGGCACTTATGAAGCTAAAAATATAAATACTTACAGATCATGCCAATCATTAAACTATATGGAAACAAAGGACAGAGAATACGATTATGCATACGAAGTAACTATCAAGAATAGATGACAAAGTTGTCTAAAATATATAAGATTGTGAATGACTCTTATACATAAATGAATTATTATCTTAGTGATGATGTACTATGGGGACAACTAGGATGGGACCACTACTAGGATAGGCTTAATGGTGACAGCCACTTTGTAAGTTGTTAGGGCAATGGATCATTACACAACACCCCAACCTACATTTTACTTCCAACATAAGATTTGATCAACAATTTAATGGAATCATATAGATTAAATGAATAAATCATAGACATAAAATTATTTAACAAATTGAGTATCTATTTTACTAAAAATGGATTGTCTCGTTATAGAATAACCAAACTATAGATACAATCTCTATGGGATCAATATCTGGATGGAAGTTTGTTTTACTAATTGTATGGCTCATACACTTGTAGATATTAGTTAATAATACACTCTCATTAATGAGCTTTTGGACATTACTTAATAGAATAAATTAGGTGGAGTAATAAAATCAAAATAGTCACTTAATAAAAATTACTCACAAGACTTCATTACCTTATGAGTCACATCCACTCATCCTTGTTTCATGGCTTACTATCACCTTATCCAATGATAATATGCAAGTCACTCACTAAAGGTGAAGCCCTTAAAAAAAACATTCTATAAAACTTCCAATTCAATTGAGGTTCAGTTCATTTAAAATATTCATAATAGATTAGCTTATAAATATATTCGTACTTTTGGTTTCATATGTATTATACTCACATGCTTAAACTTGTATGTGTATCATGATAAGTTTATCTTGTGTATTAAGTTTTGACATATTTGTTTATCTTGTGTATCATGATAAGAAGGATTGTCACTTTATTCTTACTATTATGCATTAGTGTGCTTTATGGCTTATTTGTCAATATCTACCATGATAATATACACAAACCTATCAATAATAAAATAATAATTTTAGTTCTAAAGAAACACCACGTCTATTAGAAACTAAATCACAACACAATTCAAACATAAAATCCATAAATTACATATTCATCATAATAAATAAAATACATCAACCATAGACCTTAATTTAACCTGATATTGATAAAAAATTTACATAAAATAATTTGAAATACATCTCATGAAATTTTAGGTTCTCAAATGATAGTCCTCAAGAGTGTCTAGGAACCATGTCCTAAACTCATAATATTTGCTTTTGTACCTCAGATCTGTCCTTAAGTGATCATAATTCATGCACCTCCTCCTTATGGTTTTTTTCTTGTGCCTTGCTTCTTCTCTTTATTCATGGATCTCTCCCAACTCTTTCTCCCAAACCTTAGTTTTTTTTCACCTCTCATTTTGTGCCCTAACTCTTTCATTTCTTTCCCCGTGATATATGCTTTGATACTTGAATTATTAGATTTGATTTTTAAGTGGGAAGTCATGGCATTGTGGAATCCCATGATTTTTTCTTTGTCTTTCTATAACACAAAGGTATAACACTAGGAATGAGTTATGATTTAGGCATATTTCTTACATTAGATTATCACGATGCAAGAATAATTCATGGCTTATGCATTTCATCTCTATAACATATTCTCAGAGCATTAGGGATGATCATGACTTCATGTATTTTCTCTCTATAACTTGAAGTCATGACATAGGGAATGATTGTACATCATGTATTTCCCTACTATAATCCAAAGTTTCATTCTAGAGAATGACCATGATTTTCATCATTTTTCAAGAGCAAAGGTCATCGACTTGGAATGGTGGCTCGAGTAAATACTTTCTAGAACTCTTAATAGCCAAAATTTATAGTGCAAGAGCCTCAATTTTTACCTTAATATTTGTAGCTCTATAATGAAAAGGACATGTTACTAGAGGATGCTACATATTTTAGTACAAGTGGGGTGGTTGGTTTTATAACATAAATGTAATGTCATCACCATAAAAATATTATTAGCTAGTATGATTATGGCTCCAAGAAAGTTTCACAGGCAAAAAGAATATGTTACATTATGAAATAATTATGTCAACAAGATAATAGTCATGATATATAAAGATTACAATGATTATTTGTGTAAAGATTCACCTAAGAATGTATGCCAAAACTACCCTATAATTTCGTGGATAGTATATTATGAATTTACATGATTTTTTTCTCTTCTCCCACTCAACAAATCTACAAATTTTTATATTTCACATAAAAAAAAATTTTATTACTATTCATCATAATCCATTAGAATTATAATTTCATGGAATAATTTTATTTTAAAGTTCTTTTCGATGCAAGCACATCAAGTAGAATCATAAAAATAATTAATATTATTTGGTATTTAGTATACCGAACACCCTTGCACAATATCATACAAGCTTGATAAATCATGAGAGTTTATCATATGGGAGCCATGAGAATGTGCAGTAGAATATGAGATAGTATTAAAAGCTTTGGAAACAATTTGATGGAATACTAAATATAAGGGGCTTCAAGTTATAATTAGAAAAAAACAAAGAGAATAAAAAAATCATTATTTGAAGAGAGTATTCTTGTGCTACAAATAGAGATAAAAATATGGATTGGTATGCAAAAGAACTATATGGAATGAATGGAAATAATGCTAAATCACATAGACACAATAATAAAGACTCTTAAGAATGAAATTGGCCAACTAGTACTAATAATAAAATAGAAGAGCATCAATATATTTTAAATCAAAAGTGAGGCAAATCCAAAGAGATACATTTTCATAACACATAAAATTAGTAAAGAATTTAAAAGGGCATAAAATGGAAGAGAAATCTAAAAGGGAATCTGATGCAGAAACTAAAGTGGTGATTCAAAAAGTTGTGCTACCTAGCACTTAAACACCTTGTACCATAACATCTAATTCTACATAATTTCTCAAAGTCACAACATTGCCAGAACCTATTACCCAACTTATGCTAGTATTAGTTACACTTGAAGAAGTGTAATTGAAAGATGAGATACAAATGAAAAAAAGAAACAAATAGAAAGATGATATGTTGAGTTATGACTATATAGATGATATAAAAATTTACCAACCTAATCTTCCTATTTTGTAGTGATTTAGAAATGGGAAGCTAGATGATCAATTCAATTGATTTTTCAAAATATTCACAAAGTTTAAGTCAATATACTAGTCGTTAAAGATTTATCATAGATTCTCCACCACATTAAATTTATTAAGGATATCATGAGTAGCAAAAAGAAATTGGAGACATATGGAATGGTGAGCTTGATTAAGAAGCATAACACACTTATTCAATATAAACTCTTGAGAAATCTTAAAGAAAGAGTTTTATAATTTTATGTGTTATTGGTGAGCACATCTTCTGAAGACATCATGTGATTTATGAGCAAGTATTAACTTGAGACCATTATCTATAATATGAAGGTTGAATATTGGTAAGACAACTCCAACTCCTCTTTCGTTAGATATGGCTTACAGATCAATCAAGTTTTTGAGGGTATTATCAAGGATGTGCTAATGAAAGTTAAAAAATATATTTTCCCAATTGACTTTGTGGTGTTGGACATGGTGGAAAACTTAAATGCCCTATTGATCTTAAGATAACTATTCTTGGAAAATGAACATGAATTAATTGATGTAAAAAAGAAAAAATTTATATTTTATGTGGCTAGAGAAAAAAAATAATGTTTAACTTATATAAAAGACTATAAATTCTAGATGATGATGAGAAAAACTACTAGAGAATAAATAATCTTAGACACACATCTAAAATTTATTATATCGTATTTAGATAAAATAATTTGTTGAATAATGTTTATCCCAAAGTAGAGAGAGCAATCAAAGAATTTTAAACAATTTTAAAACAATAAAAAAAGTTTTAATAGGCATTGATAAAAAAAATTATTTTGATGTCACAATATTTTTCTTAAAGTCATGAAAAAAATAGAATTAAATACAAGTTGCCATAAAGTTGTGAAAGATGTGAGTGATACCATGAAATTTTCATGTGAAGGACATGGAGAGATTTATTTAGGGAACTATTGAGACTATGGAAAGAATACTAGAGGAGGAAGTTCCACAACTGATTGATGATGTACTAGGAGAAAAAGATGATATAAAGAACATGGTTGATAAATATCAGAAGGAAAAAGAGGTTGTGGTTGTGTGTAGAAAGAAGTATTGACTTTTGAAAATGTCATGACTATAAAAATAAGATCATTGAAGGAAGAAGTCACAACATGAAAAAAAGTCATAGCATTAATGAATTAGAAGCTACGAGATGAGGCAATTATTTTTCCATAGTTACAACACAACTAATCTTGAGAGCAAAAGACAAGGTTGCAATATTATCTAAAATCATGGTACTTGACGAAAAAGTCATGATGAATCTCACATCAAGACAATTATGAAAGAAAGTGTATTTTATGATATCATCATTTTGTTATAGTTGAGCCACCAGAAAAAGATCCTCCTACAATATGGATGACTCTAGATGGACTAATCTCAAAGGATCTACCAAATCATCTTTGTTATGCTTTCCGAGAAGAAAAGTAGATGGAGATAAGTATTATTTAAGTAGAATTGCTCAAATAGATAGAGAAGATTGTAGAGAAAAAGACAAAATAATATACTTAGACAATAACATGGTCACTCAAAAATATAAAAGAAAACAATCCCTCAATATGCATGCACAAGATGCTAAAGTAAGATTGTACATGGCTAAAAATTGAATGTTAAAGGGAACTAAACCCAATAATAAAAGCTATGGTAAAAGATGAGATTTTAAAATGGGTCAAGATAGGATTAGTTTTAGCATATTGTATTGTCCATGGGTTAGTCCAATTCATGTAGTTTCAAAGAAAAGAGTATCGGTAATGGTGAAAACTTTGAGTGATGAATAAATCTCTACTCATGTACCCACTAGATGATATATATGTATAGATTATCAAAAATTGAATAAAGAAGTGAGAAAATATAATTATATGCTTCCTTTTATGGACTAAATTCTTGATAGAATCTAAGGGGTATTCATATTATTATTTTTTAGAAGGATATTAGGGATATAATCAGATATGGATTGATCTAAAAAATAAAAAAAAAACTATGTTCACTTGCTCATATGAGACTTTTTCATTTTATAAGATAGCATTTGATCTATGCAATGCTCCTACTTTCCAAGGTGTATGATTATCTATGCCGATCTTAATTAAAAAATTATGGAGGTATTTATGAATGATTTTTATATTTATGGTGATTCTTTTAAAGGATGATTACAAAGCTTGGAAATTATGTTGAAATGATATAAATAGAAGAATTTTGTTTTAGAATGGGAAAAATATTATTTCATGCTAGAAGAAAGAATTATTCTGGGATATTCAGCATCTACTCATGGAATAGTGGTGTACAATATACAATTTTTTATTTTTGACATGTGAGATTCTACTAAAAATTTATCAACTTCTCAAAGACAATGAAACCATTATGCAAATTATTGAAAAAAGAAATAGTCTTCAACTTTAGGGAAGAATGTGTGAAAACTTTTGAAGAGCTAAAAAGGCGGTTGATGGAAATCCTAATTTAAACAGTAACATAACGGGGGAGCTATTTCTAATATGTGCAATGCAAGTGTGCAAGAACTTAGAGATATACTAGGATGTAAGTGAGACAAGATTGTCAAGGCCACTTCGTATGCTGGTCGAACTATGAATGAATCCCAAGTAAATTATACAATCACTAAAAATGAGATGTTGGCTATATGATATTTGATTGTGATATATCTAGATCATATATCCTTGGAGTAAAGGTAGTGATTTATTTAAATCATGTAGCCATGTAATCCTTAATAACATAGAAATAAGCTAAACTAAGACTATATATTAAGATGGATTCTCTTGCTCTAAGAATTTGATATAGAGATAAGAGATAAGAAGAGGGGAAAACTATGATGGTGGAAATTTTTTTTGCTTGGAATCTAGTGAAAATCATGAAGATTAAGTGAAAATAGTAGATAACTTCTCATATTATAGTCATAGAAGATGAAGACTATATATTAAGATGAGAAATTATAGTTATAGAAAACTCAGTTGCCCTAATATATGGATTTTTCAATTACTTGGCATGTAATACCCTTCCTCAACTCATTCCATAAAAAAAAATGTTTTTTCTTGATATGAGAAATTATCATTGGGATGATCCACTTATATTCATAAGATATACATATTAGGTCCTGAGGATATGTATACCAAAATTCAAACAAATTAAAAATATCTATAAATCCCATTTCCCTTTATGGATGGCATTTTGGAGATAATAAAACTAGCCAAAAAAATATTACAATTTAGATTTTTTGGTCATCATTATTTAGGGTTTTCCAAAAAAAATGTGTAAAAATATGATAGATGTCAAAGATTGAGTAATATATCTAGGTGGACCAAAATATATCTAAATAACATCTTTAAAGTAGCAATTTTTGATATATGAAGGATATACTTTCATATTGATATTCCCTTCCTCAGTTGAAGAATAATACATATTATTTGCAAAGGATTACAATTTTAAAAGTGTTTAAGTAGTAGACACAAATAATGATGTCAATATAGTTATGGGTTTTCTATGTAGTAATATTTTTATGCATTTTGATGTCCCTCGATGTAACATAAGTGACGAAGTAAACTATTTTTGTAATATGTTACTTGGTGCTTGCTTGAATAAGCATTGAAAAAGGCATAAAAAATGATTTTCATTTCAAACATAGACAAATGGATAGGCTTAAATCTCAAAAAAAAAAAGAAATCAAGAATATACTATAAAAAAAATACCAAAGTCATGGCCAATTCCAGTGCCACAACTTTGTATTATAGAGAGTAACTATCTCATTAATGAAAATCCTAGCATCACAATAATTTGATCAGAATATAAAGACTAAAGCTCTAGCTAATTCTGGCATAATGACTATATGTTGTAAATATTAATTATCTCGATTGTGGAAAACCAACAACATGATACTTTATTCAAAAAGCTAAGACCAAAGCTCTATGATATATCATAGCACATTTCAATACCACATTTTTATGTTTCAGATAGTAATTATCTCAGTCATGTATATCATAGCACTATGATACTTTGATCAAAAAACCATGAACAAAGTCATGACTAATTATTGTGTCGTCACTTTATATTATAGAGAATAAAGTCATCTATTATAGTTATTCCTAGTATCATGATATTAGTGTTCTGCAGAAGATCCAAATAGATGATAAAGTCATACCCTAAAATCTAAGTCATGACTTCCAACTTAAAATATCACATTGATTCCAAAAGTATATAAGTGATATTTAGAATAACTATAAGAGAGAGAGAGAGAGAATAAGAAAAATATGAGCGATGCCTGTCAAAAATCCTAGGCTACATAATTTTGATTCCCATTTAGGACAAAACCAAGGCAAATACATGTAATCTTTGATTGTTATTAAAATTTTTTTTATTTGGATATTTACTTGGGAATTCATTTAGAAACCTCAAATTCATGAAAAATCTTTCAATACAACTCGCATGATTTCCTCCCCAATATGTAGCTAAATTAAGATCTATTAGTGAATATACTTGTATTATGATAAATTAATGAATTTGTGAGTTTTTATTTGTGTTTATTTTTCTATTTAGATGTTTATGGATATATATATATATATATATTAGAATAAACCTTAGAGTTTTAACTAATACATTTGTTTATACATGTTGACCATGACAAATAATAATAGGTAAACTAAAAACATAGTCATGTGTTATGATAAAAAAGAAGTGATAGTCTTTCTAATCTTAATACAATAAATAAACCACTATGTGAAAACTCAAAATTTAGGTAAATTTAATCATTGCACGTATGACACTTATAAAGCCGAAAATACAAATATTTTAAGACTAATACATTATGTACTTTCTAGAAGAACTAACCTTCGAGTAATGTGAGAATTAAGTAGAACATCTTACCAAAGAGTTTCACCATAGTGTGAGAATAGTATGTAGACCATAATAAATGGTGTTAGGTATATCATGAGAGATCCACAAATGGGTGATACTAGTATGGTGATGATAGTCCTACAAATATTTTCCTTTTGAATGACTTCCATATGTGAGATTTATGAAAAGATGTGTTTTAATTGTTAAGAGTATGTTACTTGTGAAGTGAAAAGTATATGTGAGAGTGACCCTTATAAGAAAAGATATATTTCTTTCGATATTAAAATATTGAGGGTACAACTATGACAGGAACATCCTAGATAATGATAGTACATGGATAATGGTCACCTTGTATGCCAAGAGAGCACAAGGGAAATTTCACATCAATCTATTATTTGTCTAACAATTACACGTGATGTTGATTAAATACTAGAGAAACATCATCGCACACAAAGATGTGAGGCAATTCTAGAGTCTAAGTATCCTTTCGAAGACCAAGTACATCTATTCAACTCGAGCATTAGTTAGTTTACTATTAATTGATTGAACTATTTATATAATCCTTATGGGATCAATATTTAGACTTAAGTCAACTTTATTATTTGCATGATATATATACTTAGAGTTATGTTGGAGAAGAGATCCTCATTTAATAATGTTTCGAGATCATATCAACCAATGATAGTTTTGACATACTCATAGTCATAATAAGTTTTTAGCACTATTACTTTGAATTATTTTGTTATAGTTTGATTAGTAAACTTGAGTTGACATAAATATCCTAGTGAAAATATAGTTTTGTTTCTAGTTGTATGGATATGATTATTTTTTATTTTTATATTATATTTGTATTTTGTTTTGTATTTTTTTTAATATTTTCTAACCACCACCTCTCACATGAGCAGATCTTTTAGGATTTGATTTAAACCCTATAGATTTAGAAATAGAGAGAAAAATGAGAATGTTTCTAAGATAGAGAGTTGAGCGAAAACTTTTCAAATGAATTGGAAGCAATGGAGACTGGCAAGGAAGTAAAGGACAAGTTATCCAATAGCTTAATACTTAATATACCTTAGAAAATTATTGGTGACCTACTATGATAGATAGCTATCTTGTGATTCAGATACAACTCATATAAGAGAAATACTTTGAGTTGAAGCTGAGTTTTATAGCTATGGTGTAACAACATCAGTATAATTAGTGAATTTTAGAAAATACAAATAGCCACATAATTTCTTAGAATTATGCGACATTGTGAAGATACACAAAGTTAGCTTGAATACGATAAAGTTATAACTTTTTCTTCTTTCCTTCAAAGACAAGCCTAGAATACTTATCTTGAGGTTCAAATGAGAGTTTGGTTGAACTCATGCAAGCCTTTCTTATCAATTTATTTCTACCTTAAATCACCTTTTAACTAAGAGGAAAGATATGTCAACTTTGCCAAGATGAGCAAGAAATACTAAATAAAGCTTGATATCTATTGGAAAAGCTTTTGATAAGATGACCTCGATATGTATTTGAGTTTTTATTTCAAGTGAAAATATTCTAGATTGGGCTAAACTATATGACTTGGTATACAATTGATGCCTCCTCGGGTGGTTCCATTATGAACAAGTCTCCCAAGGAATCATATTTTATGTTTAAAAGCTAGCAAGAAGTAACTATGGAGGAAGTCAATGTTTGGAAAGAAGCAAGTTAAATTATTAGAGTTGGATAGATTGATTGCTATGGAGACAAATATGGATGTGTTTTTCAACAAATTTGGAACCCAAAATAATAAGAAAACAAGTGTGGGAAAAGTTTATATTTTGCAACTCCATCAAATCACAAAATTTGACTCTATGTATTAATTGGAGGAAGTAAATTCTCTGTAGAGCAAGGGATATGTGTTCTGGCCAAAAAAAAAAAGATCTCACACACTACCATATAAATATGAGAAATCACAAAAGTCTATCATATGGGAGCTATGAGAATGTATAGTAGAATTTGGATCAATTTTAGAAGAATTTGGAAATCACTTAATGTGGTATCAAATGTACTGAGCATCAAGCTCCAATTGCATTCATCTAAAGAGAGTAAAAAATTATTACTTGAAGAGAATATACTAACCTTACACACGGAGATAAAGAAATTAAATCATTTTCAAGAGTACTGAATGAAATGGAATTTGAATACATGAACACGACAATAAAAATCACTGAGAATTAACTTGGATAACTAGCAATATCAATAAAATAAAAGTAAATGAATCAACTATCAAGGGATTAGAGAAAAATTCAAAGAAGTGCTTATCCATTAAACTAAGAAGGGGCAAAGAGAGAGGGCAACAAGCAAAACTAGAAGGCAAAATGGGAGCTATCATAAAAGAGGGAACTGGGACTGATGAAGTTGCAACTTTCCCTAAAGTCACAACAAAACCTAGTGATGCAGCATAAGATGTAGTGACATATTACAAAGTCATGTTATCCACATAACTTATTGCCCAACTCTCACCCCTAATTGAGATAAATGAAGAAATGGAGAAGAAGGAGATACAGATTATCCAAATCATAAGACTATGCTAATGGTAAACATTTATTTTCTAATATTTTTCGTGGCATTTTAGAAAGGAACAGATGAATAAAAAATTTGAGAAGTTTCTCAATGTATTCTAAAAGTTAGAAGTAAATATGATATTTGCCAAATTATTGTCACAATTGTTGAACTACATGAACTTAATGAAAGATATAATGAATAGAAAGAAATTTGAAACCTATGGAATGATGAATATGACTAAGAAATATAGTGCTATGATCTAACGCAAACTTTTGAGAAAGCTAAAAGATCTGAGAAATTTTATGATTCCATGCATTATTAGAGAGCACACTTTCTAGAAGGATCTATGTGACTTTAGATCAAATATAAATTTGACACCAATGTCTATAATTCAGAGGTCAAACCTCGGCGAGTAACTCCAACCACCTTCTCACTTCAAATGGATGATCACTCAAACAAAATTTTAAATGGTATTATTGAAGATATTTTGGTGAATGTTGAGAAATTTATTTTTTTTCACTATATTTTATTGTGCTTAATATGGAAGAAGATCATTAAGATCCTTTGATCTTGGGAAGACTATTTTTATCTATTAAACAAGCATTAATTGATGTCAAGAAGGGGGAATTCCCATTTCATGTGGGTAAAGATAATGTAAAATTCAACTTCTATAAAGGCCACTAGAATCTATATTATGATGAAGAACATTATTAAAAAATACTCTTATGCACCACAATGAGATAGAATGTAGACTTGTGATGAAAAGATTTTGTAGAAGAGTGTTAGCTTAAAGAAGATGAAGAAGATAACAAGCCATATAAAACATGGCTCAAAGGAAATAGTGGAAATGATAATGCAGAGGAAAATTGCTATGAAGTCGTGTCATTTTTTGAAGTCATGACTTTTAGAGAATCCAAGTCATACAAATCCTTAATTCAACAACACACATAAATTATTGATGAGATTTTTGATATTATGACAAAGATACAAGGAAAGACAAGAGCCCAACTTATCACTGACATGCTAAAATAGAAAGGCAATTTGAAGCAAAATTTGTAGAACATCTAAAGGAATATAAAAAAAGATAGGTATAATAAATAAAGTCACAACTTCCATGGATGTTGCAAGTCTACCTACTAAAAAATGATGAAAATCATAGTAGGAGGTAAATCCATGACTAATATGATTTAGGATGCAACTAAGTATGGATTCCATGGAAGTGTGAATATTAAGTAAACTTTTTTGAAAAATTATATGATGCTAAATGAAAAATCAGAAAGACATGCTAAAGAAAAAAAAATGTATGGAGAATTTGGACTAAACAACTAAAGTCACTGACCAAATTTAAGATCCAGTGAAGGTTTAGCTATGGACATTAAACATGGTGTTACTTGAGAGACAACCCAGAATTTTATTTTTGCGCAATATGATGACTAAATAGATTTTACCATATATTTCATAATAAATTTTAAATTACTAGACCCCAAAAACCTACCATGATACACAACCCTAGTATCGGTTAATCTAAATGTGTACTTTTGGTATGGGTGTTTGTAGGAAGATTCATTACTCAATGATGAGAAATACATTTAGTGTGAGAGTTTGGCACTCCATGTATTGATTTTTGTTGGGTCACTTGGCGTGCTTTTCTTGTTGTGTATTAACTTATTCTAGTGTCTATTAGATATATTTTACTAAATTTTTGTTTAGAGATAATTTGACAAATATTAGTGAAATCATATTGATTTTGAGTGGAATTGATGACTTGGTGGAGCAAATGCTTGGATGGGAGAGAAGTAATTGAGAGTCATAATTTTTTTATCATGCTTAGGATATATATTCCACAATTTTTATAGAGTGGTTATGATATCTTTTATTGGTCATAACTCTACAAAGAATAATCATGAGCTTCTTAGTATGCCATAACTCTACCTTTGAGTTGACTTAAAGATTTTATTATGCAATATAATCATCATGACTATGATATTTTCTTAGAGTCATAGTTATACAATTTCTGGAACACTTAACAATTGTGACATTATTTTCTTGTTGCAACAACCAAGTGCCTCTATGATAAAAATATTCATGATTATTTCTAGAGCTACAACTTATTCAATGTAGAACAAAACTACCAAGTACTTTGAGGCATGATATTATTTTTTGCTATGTCCTTTCTTTTTAGAGAGTACTTACTTTAATCATAACTTTTCCAATACAATGATATTGTTTTACAAAGAATTTTTGTTTCAATCGAGACATTCCCAGTGCCATGATAATTGTTTCAAAAGCCAAGACCAAAGTTATGACTAATTATTGCATCATGACTTTACATTATAAAAAGTAATTATCTATTTCATGATAATCCCATCACTGTGACAGTTTGCTCAGAAAGTCAAGACCAAAGTCACATCTAATTCTAGCTCTATGATTTTGTGTTACAAAGAGTGGAGGTATCCATCATGGTCATTCCTATCATCACAATATTAGTGCTCTCGAGAAGATCCAAATAGATGATAAAATCATAATATTAAGTCTTTGCATTGATTTCCTACTTAAAATATCATATTGATCATTGATGTATAAAAGTAAAACTTAGAAGAATTGAAAGAAAGAGAGAGAAAACAAAAAATATGAACCATGAATGTCAAGAATCCTAGTCAACATAATTCTGACCCTCCATTTAAGGTAAATCTAAGGCAAGTACAAGTAATCTTTGATTTGAATTGAAATTGTTACTTAGATGTTCACTTGGCATTCATTGAAAACCCTCAAATCCAAATGATTTCTCTCAACACATCCCGCATGATTTTCTCCCTAATGTATAGCTAAAGTTTGATATATGATTAATAAATATACTTGTGTTGTGATGAATTAATAAATATATGAGCATTTATTTATGTATATGTTTGTATTTGTATGTTGATGGATAATGCAAATTATAACCAAACCTTAGGGTTTTCATGTGTAAGTAGGTTTATGTATTATAGCCATTGAAAATAATAATAAGTAAGTCATAAAATATTCTCATATGATATTGTAAGAAGAAAGTGACATCCCTTCTAATCTTTATGTTTGAGATAAACTACTATTAGAAACACAAAGTTTAGGAAAGTTTAATCATTGTGAATATGATACTTACAAAGTCAAATGCACAAAAATATTTAAGATCAAATTCATTGTATACTTTCTAAAACTATCTTTTGATATTATGAGGATCAATTATAATGTCTAACCTAAGAGTTTCACCATAGTGTGAGAGTAATATGTCAGATACTAATATGCTTATTATGAGACATATGCAAGTGGATGAGACTAGTATGGTAGTGATATCCTTGCACATCTTTCCTTGTTGTATGACTTTTATAGGAAAGATTGATGGAAAGATAATATGTTATTTATCATGAGTATGATACTTACAAAACCAAAATCATAAATGTATTTTGTACTATACTATTTCACATTGTTAAGATAATTAATTAGAGGTTAAATAACAGAAATACATATTCTAAGTAATTATCAAAGACAATTAATATATTGCCTAAAAAGTATAGATGTGAGAATTACCCTTGCACAAAATAAGGTGTTGCTATAGTATCCATGAAAGTTATAGTCTAAAAATGATGGCCAGCTTGTATAACAAAATTGCATAAAAATATTTTCACACAAATATATCATTTATCCAACAACTATAGACATGATATTTACCAAATACTAGAGAAACTTCATCATACACAAGGATGAGAACCAACCCTTGAGTTTGAGTATATTTCTCAAAGACTGAGTATATCTATTTAACTCAAGTAGTAGTTAGCTCACTATTGATTAATTGAACTATCTATTTAACTCAAGCAGTAGTTAGTTCACTATCAATATAGTTAGTTCACTATATAGATAGTTCATTATTAAACTATCTATATTAATTGAACTATCTATGTGAGATCGATATCTAGACTTATGTTATCTTTTTTACTTGCATGACTTATATACTTATGTGGACGGAGGGATCCTCGTCGAATGAAGATTTATGATCATGTCAAAAAATGTTAGTTTTGGCACCCTACCAAATTCACAATTGGCTATGACTCTACAAACAAGTCAAAATAATCTTTGTAAGTGAAAACTCTACCACATGGTTGTCATAATCTTTCATTATGTAATATATTTTTTGTGATCATGATATTATTGTGGAGTCATAGTCAAATTAGTTCTAAAATGCAAATTCAGTTTCAATATTATTTTCTACATTATGACAACCAAGTGTCAAACTAGTATCAGAAGTCATAGTATTTTTTAGCATCACAACATATTTTTTATAGAACTTAAATCATATAATACCATGTGATTTTTAGTCATTGAAATCATTTCCATCGTGAAAATTTGTTCTATAGAAGAATTATCTTGGTCATAGCCATGTTTCCACCATGACTATTTGCTTTGAAGAAAAATCACCTCAGTCATGTCAATCTTTGCTATTGTGATTTTGTGTTCCAAAAAAAAAATTCTTTGTCGGGACAATTTTGCCACCATTACTATTTTCTTCATAGTGGAACTTTTTGAGTCATAACTTCCTTTGTCACCATGATTTTGTGCTATAAAGAACTCTAGTCATGAAAATCTTTGTTTCTATGATATTTATGCTTTAGATGAAATTCAAGGATCAACCAAAGTCACAACTTCAACATAAAGTCATGACTTTCAACTTGATGGCCCACTATAGTATATCATAGGACCTTGAAAATATAAAAGGCGGACTTAAAGATTTTTAAAAATAGCTTCAAGGATTCATTTTTTGATGTCAAGAATGCAGCACAACCAAGAGTACACAAACTCCAACCCCTAATTACAAACAAATTCAAGGAAACACAAGCAATAATATATTGGGAACTAAATTTGAGTCCAAAATCCTTACACATGCTAATATAGAGAATTCTTGATTCAATTAGATAATATTCTAATCTTCTAGTATGTAATATTTTTCAATGTCAATCTAATTAGGAATCTAGGAATAGTTTATGTAAATTTAAATGATGATTTTGGATTTATAATGATTAATGGCGGAATTTCTATGTTTTGATTATTGATGGATACGAATATTAATTAGAAAAGATACTTTAGATTTCATCACCAAAAATGTTTAGATGTGTTAGTTATGATGAATAATAATAGGTAAGTCACAAAACAAACTCATAATATTAGAGAGACACATGTTAATTGATGAAAGAGTCATGTGAGAGTCATGTGTTGGCTGAGGTGGATGATGAAATTATGATAATTCTATTATACATATTCTAGAATAACTAGCGTTCAAATGTTATGGGAATTATATAGAATATCATCTTAGGGCTTCCACCATAATATGAAATTCATGTTGGTTGTGGTGGATGATGATAGGTAAGTCATGAGATACACATAAGGTGATGTGTTTCATAAGGTAGTGACAACCTTATTATTTATTTCTTTTTGTTTGAGTTCTATAGGTGAAATAAGTTAGTGAGATGCATATTAATTGATGTAAGTATGATATTCACAAAGTTAAAAGCTCAATTACAATTACTATCATATTATTTATATCTTTCATGACTATTAAGGTGAGAGAATATAAATGCACATTCAAAGTAGTCATCAAAGATAGTGGTGTAAAACTGAAGACACAACTACAAGGGGACCAAGCATGATAATGATAGTTCATGATTGATAATTTTTTGGTAGGTAAAATACCTAATAATACTTGCAATCTAATAAGATTTTTGTGTTGTGTTTGCCTGAAAGTGGACTTTATTTGTTATAATTTCACAAAGAATGGGATTTTGAGGATTTTGATGAATAATTGTAAAATCAAGATTTTTGATATCCATTCTTAGCCAAAATTCTACGTACATAGTCACGGCAATCTTTATATGTCATGACCCTACCACTTGTTGATACTCATATTCCTATGTAATATATTATTTTGATTATAAAGATTTTATTAGGTTAGATGAACTAGATCAAAACAACTTTATGGTTGTGCTATTAATTTCATATCATTGCAACAAGTTCTTCACTAGTGCTAAAAGTTGTGAATGTCTCTAGATGCTATTAATTTTTATTTACTAAACCATAAATTACTTAAGACAAAGCCATGGTATTGATTTGACATCATAACTTTTGGCTATAGATTATTATAAAGAGACAAAATCGAGTCATAGCCAAGATAGGCACCATGACTCTTGGCTTAATAGAGAAACCAAATGGATGGGATATTCTTCAATGCCACAAATTTGGGTTATAGAAACTAATGGATAAGCTTTGGCTAAACTCAACATCACAACATTGTGTTGCAGAGACTAAATGCACAATTCATGGTCACACATTAGAGATATTAATTTGAGTTATAGATGCTACAAGAGCCACCTTGATTTTTCCTAGCATTACAAGCATCAAGCATAGGTAAGAGACCAAAGCCATGTCTTATACCAAACACCACAATTTTATGCTACAAAACCAAAAGATCGAATTTGCAACTTTTATTAAGTACCATGATTTCCAAGTAAGAACTCCATACAAGACACTCATGTATAAAAGAAAAATTTAAGAAACCAAAAAAAATCATGGGGAGTTTGAGGAAGATGACCCAAGGGGCTCGAAAACTTTATTTTCAAAGTGATCCACATGCAACAAGGATGATACAAGCCACAAGTATAAATCTTATGAGATGGGCATGCATTTCAACCCCCTCCTAGGGACAATTCCAAATGAAATAGAGTAAGTCATAAATTTTGAGCTGGAGATAATTATACAACCAAAATTGCTCATGCCAAATATATAGTAATTATTTAGAGTTGTGACTTTGGGGACACTAAAAGTTATAGAAGACATTACCCAAGTAGGATCATTTCTCGAAGTGACTCTTATCCACAATTGAAGACAATGTCTTGACTTTTTTGCTTGAGATAATTACTAGTACCATGATATCATTGCAGTATCATGATAATATGATATATGAGAGAAGTGAATGCTAGTGCAGTAGCCGCCCATAATTTTGCAAACACTTGAGACAAATGAAAAGAAAATTTTATACCCCAATCATTTCTCCATGTCATGTTATTCAGTATTCAATTTATGAAATATTCGTATATATATTGGTGGTTAATAACAATGTGTATATGTGGAAATAAAGATAATATATAACAATTTCATGATTTTTAGTGTTTTTTGAGAGTTTTGATGAATAGTCATTAAATCAATGAGTTTTGGATGTATTTAATAGAGCGGATAGATCAATGAGTCTAACATATATAGTTTTGATGAATAGCATAATCTTTCCACTATGTAATACAATCTCAATGGCTATGATATTATCATTGAGTCACAGCTATACTTAGCTTAGAAAATTTAAATGATTATGATATTAATTCTCTATCATAATAACCAAGTATCTTATTGGTTCTCAAGGTCATAGCCAAT
This sequence comes from Sapria himalayana, assembly GCA_029783825.1. Taxonomy (NCBI): domain Eukaryota; kingdom Viridiplantae; phylum Streptophyta; class Magnoliopsida; order Malpighiales; family Rafflesiaceae; genus Sapria; species Sapria himalayana. The sequence continues at coordinate 8,607,998 of JAREIK010000088.1, read as the reverse complement.
TTCATAGCACCAAAATTTCATCTTTATATGGCTCGATAGTATCAAGTTAGAATAATGGTAGTTTTTACAATGCCATAACTTTTGAGCTTCAGAAAAATATAGAGCCACAACTACTCATGCCAAAGTTATGGAAATTATTCAAAGTAGTAACTTTTAGAACACTAAATATTACAAAGGATATTATTTGACTATCACCATTTTCAAGACCGTGACTCTTATCCTCACATGAATGCATGTTGTTGACATATACACATAAGCTAAGTGATAATGCCCAAGATGAATAACAGAGTGTCATATCTAGTGTAATTTCAACTCATATTTCTTTAGATACTTTAGAGATATGAAGAGTTACTTTTGTGTTATGGCCAATTCATAGTATCATGACCAAAGTTAACACAAGAAAGACCATTTGTAATGTCATTGCCTCTACACAGTGTCATGGCTATATAACAAAATGAGAAGTTATTTCTACTCTATGACCCCTTCCTAATATCATGATCCTCTATAGACTAAAAATTAATGAATGCATGAATCTATGGCCATTTCATAGTACCATGAATTTTTGTTATAGAAATATTAGTCATGGTTATTTCTAATGCCATGAATATGTTGCATAAAGATCAATATGAAGAATAGAGTCATGGTAATTTTCTAAAGTCGTGACCTAAAGTTGAAGAGATGAAAGACAAAGTTGTGATTTTTTATTTAGAGTGATACAAGGCCTCCGAAGTATAAAAGTAGAAGATAGCGAATTTAAAAAAAAAAGAACTTTCAATTTTTCATCTTATTACTCACACAATAAGAAAAGAAACATTAATTACAATCCCTAGATGTGATTTTTACACTCTCTAGGAGTTCCACAAGGAAGCAATGGATGCATGACTTATTTTAATCTCTAGAGTTGGAGGGAATAGCTCCCAAACCTTTCTTCTCTAGAGAAAGATTTGGGAATTAATATCAAATTAGTATGGTCCAAATTTTGTGTAATTTAAATTATATGATGTAATTAGTTTTAATTATGAATGCATTAATAATTTCAGTTTTAAATATGAATGCATTAAATTATATGATTAACTTGAATTAGAGTTTCAACTATTGGTGAGTTTGTGTGAGGTTTTTATGGTGGACAATGACAATTAAATCACAAGGCTCACTCATGCATATGATACAAAGAAAGTGATATTCCTTCAAATTAGGATGCATGAGATAAACCTATATATAAAATCTCAAATTTTGAATATGTTAATCATCATGAGTATAATACTTAAGAAGCCAAAAGTACAAATATTTTGCTTACCAATCGATTATACATAACTTAAAAGAATTGGTTCTCGATTGGGATGATGTTATAGAATATTCTAAAAAAAGTATTACTTTAGTGTATGAGTTACATCATCACTAAAGAGGAAAAGTGATAAAGGATCTTTAGGATATTCACAAATATGTTGTGACTTGTAAGGTAGTAATATACTTTATGAGTTGCATTTGCTTGTATAGTTCTCACTAGTAAAATTTGGGAGGAAGTATATTTTAATTGTGCAATTATGATGCTTATCAAATCAAAAGTATAAAATCTTACAAACTATATTAATTTTTAGTCTTTATAACATATGAGGCCGGAGAATATAAGTGTGCATATGAAATAATCATCAAGGGAATTTGATGAAGTTACCTAATTGGTACGAAATTGTGAATAACTCTCAAGTAGAGATAATTTTTTTTCTTAGTTACAACAAATTGAGGGGATAACTATGAGAAGATTATCATTGAAATAGGTTCAATTTTGAAAACAACTTTTTATGCCATTATGGAAGGAAGTCATTGTAAAATACCACAACATACATTCGATGTTTGGACATAATATAAGTTGAACTAACTTAAACTTTCATCATATAGATTAAATAAATAAACTCATATATCTAAGATTATTTCACAATTCAAATACTAATAATGAGTTGTCTCACCATTTAAAGAGTAAACTACCATTATAATCTATGTGAGATAAATATCTGGATGAAAGTTTTTTTTACTACTTGTATGACTATGCACTTGTAGATCTTTTTTGGTATATTATTTTTTGACAAAATTTTGAGATATTGGCCAATCAATAAAATTAGACAACATTATAATGGCATAATAAGTTTTTGGTATTATTTCTAGGGATTATTTAGTTTAATTAATCAACATGAGTTAACATAATTATCTTTATAAAAGGGTAATTAATTTTTAGTAATTTATATTGTGTTATATTTGATAAATCTTTCTGAATCTAAATGTTAAGTCTTGTTAACTTTTTTGAATGTGGATAATTATGTTTTGGCTTTTGCTTGTATGCTTTGCATTTTCACTTTTTAGAATTCTTTTATGAGCCAAAACTCTTAGACTAAGCTAATCCTTTTGGACCTAGAAATCAAAAGAACCTATAAAGTTATTACTAGTCAAAGAGCATATAAAGAACATATGGAAGGTGCTAATGGTAATAGAGAGCCCCAAGGTAGTAATGGAAAAGTTATTCAACAATCAATCCACTATCATGCCTTTAGAGACAATTGGAGGCTCGTAATGATGAAAAATAATTTGGGTATTTGATTTTAATCGATGGAAGGTAATCACTTAAATTTTCAGCCATGTCTTATAGTTATGCTTTAGTAGTATTAGTATAACATAAGAGCATTGGATAATCCTAATAAAAACATCACAATATTTTTGGAGTTATGCGACACAATAAAAATGCATGGAGTTTGCATTAACACAATAAGGTATGGATTTGGTTAGAATATTCATCTCCATACTCCATTATAAGTTAGAATGAATTAGTGAGGGCATTTATCACTGAATTATTCCCACCTCAAATTACATCTTAATTATGAAGTGAGAAAAGGTAATTCCATTAAAATGAGCATGTTTAAGGAGTTGTTGAGGAGATATCCTCAACATAGATTTGAGTTGTTGTGTTAAGCTTAAACCTTCAACAATGGGCTAAACTATATGGTGATTTGCATGACCGGTGTGTCCACAGAGGTTCAAATATGAATATATCACTAGATGAGGCTTATATATGTTTGATGAGCTAGTGAAAAATAATTGCTAAATTCTAATGAATCATTCATATGAGAAAAGATAGGTAAGTTTATTGGAGTTGAATCAATTCACCACAATTAAAATGAAAATGGACATGTTTTTAAAGAAGGTTAACATTCAATAAGAAAGAAGAAAAGTATCAAGGGGGTTGCTATTTTATATCTACATGAATAGGTGGAATTGAATCTCATTTATCAAATAGAAAAAAACCAATAAAATGCAAAGTAAAAGGTACACATTTAAACTCAATAATAAAGTCACAACTCATTATCATATGAATGTGAAAATTCATGAAAATTTTTTATTTCGATTATATGAGAGTGTGTTGTAGAACATTGGAAAATAATCAAGAAATATTGGGAATAATGTTTTGAGCTACACTAATCAAGGAAGCTCAAATTTTAATTACTAACCATCATAAAGAGATGAGAAGTCAACTATGGAAGAAGGGATACAAACTATCTTACTAGAATTGAAAAGAAATAAATGATGCCCAAGACATTCGGATGGGAGTGCTTGAAGCAAAAATTGAACAAATGCATTTGTTTATATGAATATATAGCATCAACTCGGACTTTCCCAAAAGTTTTGGCTCTAGATCTATAAATATATTTTGAACAAGAAGATTATATAACTTTTGGGGATGATAATAAATACCATGACTTTCTCAAATGTCTTGGCTCTAAAGTTATAAATATATTTTGAACAATAGAATTATATAACTTTTGGGGATGATAATATCATGGCTTTCTAAAAAATTATGGCTTAACCTAAAATTTTTCAAGAATACACAATCCCAACTAAAGAAAACTATACATATGAAGGATATGATACTGATACACCTAACAATACCAGAACTCTAAAAGAAATGCAAGCCTAAGTTTCACTCAAAGATGAGAAAAAAAAGAAATAGAGAAGACAATGGAGATTATTCAAAACCATAGAGAAAAAGAAATCAAATAGAATGAATCTAAGGATAAGTTTCTGATGAATATTCTATTTTCTCAATAATTTAGAAATTTAAAATTAGATGAATACTTTGACAAGCTTCTCAAAGTATTCTAGAAGTTAGAAGTCAATATCTCATTTTCTGAATCTCTAGCCAAAATGTCAAACTATATGAAAATTTTTGAAAGATATAATAAGTAGTAAGATAGAGTTGGAGACATATTAGAGCATGGATATGACTGAGAATTATAATACAATCATTCCAAAAAAACTTTTAAGGAAATTGAAGGACCTTAAAAATTTTACTATACAATACACTATTTGAGATCACACATTTTAGAAGGCATTGTGAGACTTTAGATTAAGTATCAGCTTTATGCTTTTATCAATCTTTACGAATCACAATCCAACTATCAAATATCTGAATGGAATCATCGAAGATGTATTGGTCAAGGTGGCTATATTTATTTTTCTAGTTGATTTCATTATATTAGATATAAATAAAGATAATTATGCACCACAAATATTAAAAAAACTATTTTTGGCCATGGGACAAGCCCTTATCGACCAAAGACAAGGTTGCAATTATATACAATATCATGACTTTGGTGTTCCATAATCAAAATGGGAAAGGAAAGCTTAAAGAAAAGACATGATTTGGCACATCACTACAACTTTAGTGTTACGGAAGAAAAATGGTCAAGGAAAGTATCAAGACAGAGTAGTGGCTATGTCCAATGCTATGACTTTGGGAATACATAATGAATTAGTCTATCATAAGCTTAAAGACAAGTTCATTTCTATGCACCATGCCATGAATTTGGAATTACATAATGAAAACCACAAGGAAATGCTTTGGAGTTACTAGAAGAAAAGGAAAAAGAAAAACTTAAAGGCAAAGCCACTACTATACTTAATGCCATAACATTGGTAATCTAGGAAGAGAAGGGATAAATTAGCACAAAAGAAGGAGTTGCAGTATTCACATAATTTATGGCATCCAATGAAAATAAAATAAGAAGCAGGTGTAGCTATAGCAAGATTGAAGGAAGAAACAAACAAGAAAAATGTAACACTATATACTAAGAAGATAGCATGGACATCAGAGATCTCTGGTGAATAAATTAAGATTTTGATGGTCTAGTTATGAATGCTAAATATAGTGCTTCTTGAAATGCAATAAAGATTTTTTTTCCATGAAACTCGAAACCTATCATGACATTTAACATATCTGCTTGAAGTAGTCCTAATATTTTTAGACCCTATGACACTCAAACCTAGTTGTAGTATTTTTTAGTGATTATGAAGACTTTGTGTCATGGAGAGGAAAGATATTTCTAAAGATGAGTAATTATTTTAGTATGTGAGTTTGCTAGGTGTTCAAACTATAAAACATTCATAGGTATTTTGATACTTTATATGATAATTTGTAGGTATGGAATGAGAGAATATATGGATTTATTTCATGACTTTGGAGTTTTGACAAGTTTTAATGGATAGTCATAAAATTGATACTTTTGGAGGTGTTTAGATGAGGAAGTATAACATAGATTCTTGCAAAGTTTTAGCTTCATTATTGGCTAAAATTCTTCCTAAAAGGTCATAGAAATCTTTATATGCAAGGATCCTACTAACTCATTAGCATGATACCTCCGTTGTACTACATTTTATTAGTAGTTGTGATATTATCATAAAGATGCAACCATACTTATCTCATAAAATTTAAATATGATTATAACATTACTTCTACATCATAGTGATAAGTACCCCATTGATACTAAATGTCACAACCATGTCCTAGAACATCAATTTTATCTTTAAAGGCTCAGTATTCTCAAGTTAGAGTTATGACCTTTTTACGATGCCATAAATTTTGAGCTATACAAAATTATAGATGCAAAATTACCTAGGCCAAAGTTGTGGCAATTATTTAGAATCATGATATATGGGATATTAAAAGTTCTAGAAAATATTACTCAAATATGGTCATTTCCTAGGACCACAACTCTTATTATCAAAGGACAACAAAATTACAACTTTTATGTTCAAGCTAATTGTCAATGCTATGACATCCTTGTAGTGCAGTGATAATATGATATATGAGCGAAGTAAATGTTAGTGTCATGGCCATACATAGTGTTATAGATACTCGAGACATATGAAGGGAAAATTCTATCACGACTATTTCCTAGAACCATGACCATAAGAATACACATGAAAGATAGACCTTCTCAATGTCATAACTATATCCAAGTATCAAAAATATAAAATAATCTAAAAGGACTAATACCAACATAATGGTTTTTTATAGCACTGCAAGTACATAATAATGTGAGAAACTATTCACCATGTCATGACTATTTTCCAGCACTAAAGAACTTTATGAAGGACATGAAGACAAATGTACAAAGTCATAACCACTTTATAGTGTCATGACATAATGTTATAGATACATTAGGTCTAATTCATGATCATTACCGGCATTGAACTTTATGTTACAAAAATATTGGGATTTAGTCCATAGTCACAACTACTTTCCAGAGTCACAACTCCATGCTTAAGATATGAAAGTCAAAGTTGTAATTTTTTAAGCTATGACTTCCTACTTAGAGTAATGCAGAGTCACCCGACTATAAAAGTAGAAGATAGAAAAATTTATAATAAAATCTTTTATTCTTCTTTCTCCCCCTCCGTGCAACAAGAAAAGGCACATGCAACTACCAAACCCTATAAAGAATTTCACACTTTCTAGGGGTGTAACTAGCAAACAATGGATATGAGATTAATGATAATCTTTAGAGTTGTGGGGTGTGACTCTCAAACCTCAGCTCTATATGATAGATCTGGGCATTCTTACCAGAATAGCATGTGGACTAGGATATTATAAATTAATATATTTGATGTAACAATAATTTTATTTATGAATGAATATGTTTGATTTATTTTGTATTATAGATATTGATGGATAATTAAATATAACTTGAACTAATTTTCAAATATTAGTAGATTTATGTATGATTGTCATGATAGATGGTGGTAGGTAAACCACACGAGTTATTCATATCATAGAAAGTAAGTGATAACACTTCTCATTTTAATGTGCAAGATAAAATTATATCTCGAACCTCAAATTTGGGTATTTAAATCTTTGCAAGTAAGAAAAAAGTATGAATACTTTTACATGCTAATTCATTATACTCAGCATAAGAGAACTAGTTCTTAATTAAGATGGATAAAATATAGAATATTCTTCTAAGGGGTTCACCAATTATGTAAGTCATATTATCACCAAGGAGGATCACGATAAGAAATTATTAGGACATGCATGTGTATGTTGTGACTCATAAGGTAGTGATAGCTTTTATGAGTTACTTTTGCTCATATGGTTTTTACTGATGGGACTTTAGGGAATTGTATATTAATTCTATGAGTATGGTGCTTACAAAGCCAAAAGTACTAATTTTTTCAAACACTGTCAATTTTTGGTCTTTATGATATATGAGGCCAAAAAATAAGGGTATCCATATGAAACAACTATCAAGAGTTGATAAAATTAACTAAAAGGTATGTAATTATGAATAACTATTGAGTAGATATGATATATTATCTTGATGATGATGTATCGATGGAAGAACTATGAGAAGACCATCATTGGGATGGACTCAATGGTGAAAATCATATTGTTTTCCTTTAATGGAATGAGTCATTACTCAATACCTCAACTTTTATTATGTGTCCAAACATAATATAAGTCCAACAAACTTAAATATATATCACATAGAATAAATGAATAAACCCATAAATCTGAAATTATTTCATAATCTGAATATTCATTCTACAAACAATGAGTTGTCTCGTCATTGAATGAATGAACTGCCAATATAATTACTGTGAAATTGATATCCGGATGAAAGTCATTTTTACTACTTATATAACTAGAGATGTCAAATAGATCATGTCGTGATGTGCATAGCAGTGTGGCGTGGTCCACTAGCCAAGCATGGCATGGTGGAATGGTTGAGTGCATGGCCATGCTGGACCATGCCTAGTTATCCATTATGTGATGGGTTGTCGACTTACTGGCCAACCAATTATAACATGTTATGTGGCCAATTGTTTTAACAAAATTGGACCACTCGATTTACTATGCCATTGGGTTAGGCACATGGGTCATGCCTAGCTCAGCACGAGGCATGGTTCTAGACCATGTCGTGATGAGCTAGGCACTACTGGACCAGGCTAGGCCGTGGATAATGCCCAGGCCACCTAACCTTTTTGACACCTTTATATTTGACATACGTACTCTCACATATATAAACCATCTAACAAATAAGCTTTTAGGATATTCTCATTAGTAAGCTTTTAGGATATCATCTAACAAATATATATTATGTAGCATAACAAAGTTGAAATAATATATAAACCATGAAACATACTCACATATATGGTAAAAAAAAGTGATAGGCCAATCCATTATGCATGTATTAGATGAACATTTCCTCAATTTATATTAATTGGTGAGTGGGGTGTGTTCCTAAGGGTTACACCTTTAGTGTATGAGTTTCCCTACTATGATGGGGGATGGTGATAACTAATAGGTAAGCCATGCACTAGGTACATTCAAAGGTAATTCATATGGTAGTGACAACCATACAAGTTAGTTTTAAGTCTATGATTTCCACTAGTGAAATAGGATGGAAAGCATATGTTAATTATGTGAGTATAGTACTAAAAAACTAAAAGAGCAAATATTTTTATTACCATATCAATTCTCATCGAGAATAATTATCTAAGGGATATCTACAAGGGAACTAATATTAAGGACACATAAAAAAGTTACCTAAAAGGTGAGGACTTTTGAATGACTTTCAAGCATAGATAATTTATTATCTCTATATTAAAAAATTAAGGGGATATCTACAAGAGGACTATCATTAAGATGAGTTCAATATTTGATAACCACTTTGTATTTCTGTAGGGCAAGAAATCATGCATGATTATCTAGTCTTTGTTCTATGAGTGAGCATAGCCACAACAAGGTCATTTAAAATTTCATCACATAAAAAATACAATCATCTCTATTATTGAATTTCTATTAATATAATTATTAATTATCATTGACTGACTTAACTTCAATTGAAATTCTTGTATGATTAATATCTAGACTAACAGTTCATTTTATTATTTGAATGACCCTATACTTGTGGAATAATATTGGATGAGAGACACTTGTCCAACTATCTTTTGAGATTCACTAAACCATAAAAATTATATTTTGTAACAAAGTGGCAATAATTAATATAACTATTAATTATCATTGACTAACAAAGTCACAAAAATAAAACTATCCCTTTTGAGATTCACCATTGCACACCATATTTTTGGTGTCACTATAGATGATTGATGTTTAATTTGGTTGGTGAGCATTAGTTGACATAACTAGCCTTGAAAATGTATAGTTCTATTTTTATTAATTTCAATAATATTATCTTATTTTATTTCATTAAGATTTGTATTGTATGTCCTATATTTATCTTATAATCATGGTGATGTTTTTTTGTTTTTTTTTCTTTTTTTTAACTTTCACCTTTATATGAAAAGAAGCTTTGAGATTAAGCTAACACTATTTGACCCATAAAAGATAGAACAAAGAGAATCATTTTGAAATAGATTGGAGAAAGAGGCTATGGAAAGAATAGGCATTAATAGAGAGACCCAATGTGGTATGGGGCAAGCTATCTAATAGCCCAATCATTATTACCTTGGAAAATTATTAGAGGTGTATGATTGTGGATAATAATAAAGGAATTCACATGCAAATAGTAGAAGTAAACTAATTTGAGTCAAAGCCCAGTCTGATTATGATGTTTCAACATTATCAATATAGTAGGAGAATATTGGAAAATCTAAATGGGCATGTTGTTGTTGCTATATGAACATAATTAAAATGAATGGAGTTAATCCAGATGCAATCAAGTTATGTTTATTTTCTTCTCTCTTTAAGAGAGAAAACATAGTTGGTTTTAGTACTTATCTCAAAGCTTCATTGAGAATTGAAATGAATATGTACTTTCTTTTCTCACTAAGTATATACCACCTCAAATCATCTCAAAATTAAGGAGTGAGATAGTTTAATTTCATAGGAGGGGCTGAAGGCTTTATATGATATTTGGGATCATTTTAAAGATTTATTGAGAAGAAGCCAATAGCATAACTTTGAATTATGACTCCAATCCCAAACATTATATGACATACTTAATTATAAAAAAAAGGTGCACTACTATTGTGGCTTTGGGGGGTTCAATTATTAATAAATGTCCCTATGATGCTTATTTGTTGTTTGAATAGTTGACAAAAAATGACTATCAAACTTTAAATGATTATTTCTTTGGGAGAAAACAAACAAGAGTTTTAGAGTTAAACCGAATCACAAAAATGGAAGCTAAAATGTTGGTATTTATAAATAGATTAGAAGCTCGGGAGAAGAAACAAAAAAGTGAGGAAGAACTTGTTATTTTGCAAGCATAAGAAATGATGGGCTTTCTTCCATATCTTATTTATATCCTGTCGAGGTGCATGAATAACCAAAATAAATCACAACCATTTTTAAAAAAGTTATTTTTTTTTAATCCAGGCAAGCCATGGGACATGCTTGACACTACATGAGACCCATGCATAATTAGTTTTGCATGACACAAGTCATACAATAGGCCAGCATGACTACAATCCAAACATGAATTTGGACTGTAACCTGTTGAACTAGGCATGGCCGAATTGTGTTATGCCCGAGTTGCATTACCCACTTGACATTTTAAATTATGTGATTTTTGTATATTTTTGTATATTTTTTTTATTTTTATATAAATTATGTGATTTAATTGATTAAATAGTTTGCTATTTTGGGGACATAATATTTAAAAGTACATATGAAATTAAAATTTTGTATGTGATTAACTATATAGATATATAGTTAGATAGATATACAGATAGATTAATAGAAAGTAAGATAGATATATAAATTGATAGAAAGAAAGATCGAAGATAGTAAAATTGATAGAAAAATAGATAGATTGATACTAAAACAAATAAATAGATTGATGGATTGATAGATTGATAGATTGACAGATAGATAGAAAGATAGATAGACAGATATATAGACAGATAGACACATAGATAGACAAATAGATAGGCAAATAAATAGATAGAAAGATATACATATAGATAGATAGATCACTATAAAAAAATGTCAGTTAAGCTCAGGAAATTTAGCTAGGAAAAATCTCTAGCTAAATAGCGAGGGATTTACTAGGGCTTTACAAGAGATTTTTGATTTTATATTGAATTAAGAATTAGCGATGGATTAGTGACGAATTAGTGATAAATTAGCGATAAAATTTTTCGATTGAAAACTTTCTGTCGCTAATATTAGCATAGATTTCCATGTAAAGAAAAGTTGAAAACTTAGCAATGGATTTAGTGATGGAGTATCACTAGCTAATTAAACCGAGAAAAAATTCATCACAAAATAAATATCTGAACTTTTTTTACTATTTTATATTTAATTTCAAGCATTTATTTATTAAATTCTATTTTTCACAAAATATATGCATTTAGCTAGGGATTTTTCCCTAGCTATTTGGGCTTGAGATATTTTTCATTAGTAATCTTTAATGATTTAAATTTTTTTATTAATTTATTTGTTTTAATATTTTATTTTATTTTGTATAATAAAGGTACATATGCCATTGTCTATAAATGACCAATCCATTAAAAACATATTCTCCTCGTATAATTATAAAAATAGGTTATTATAAATAAATAATTTCAAATATATATAAATACAAAAAAATTATATTAATAATGACAATAATAACTAATTTAATGATTATAAAATCTGAAAAAAATCATACTAACATTTTTCTAAAATTTTTATTTATAAAATTAAAAAATTTGTATTAAAAACATTAAATAATAATTAATTCTATAATTATAATAATTTTTAAGATATTTTAAAAAATAAATGAACATACATTAAAATTTCTACTACTAAAAAGCTAAAATAATTTATTATATAATTAAATAAAAAATATTTACAAAAATATCTGAATTAACGAATAAACTAGTGAATATTAATATTATTTTACGTTAAAAAATATAGTTTATTGATTATAGAAAACTTTTAAAAAAATAATTACTAAAAAATTTGAAAATTTTAAGTATTCAATTAATTTCAAAATTTTCATTAACTTTAAAAGAAAATAAATTGATATTTAAAGATACATACATAGATCTTTACACCTACTGAAATTAAATAAGAATTAAATTATTGAGCAAGATTTTTATTATTAGCTTTTAATATTTCTTCTTTATTAAAATAAAAAAATATAACTTTTTTTAAATAATCTTCTCACTTTAAGTAATTTTTAGAATTTTTTAAATTATAAATTATATCAAATAATATGAAATTATAAGTCTTTTAAATTATTTCATATTATCTTCATAAAAATTAATACGAATTCTAAAAAATTTAAGCATATAAAATTTTTAAGGTGACATCATTGGGAAATGATAAAATTGGTTTCAATAATTTAAGCATATGAAATGCACTTGTTTTTCTATTTTGCACCATAATACAATTTTTTGTCCATAATATTAATTATCTTGAATTTGGCATGGTATAAGTCATCAAAAATTACCCAATTGACTTCCATCATAAGAAATTAGGGTGTGGTTGTTGTGTTTTTTGATATTTTCAACAGTACCAGAGAGATGTCATTGCTCCTCAATTTATCTGCGCAATGCCTATTCGATACAGTGGCAGCAAGCCTTTCCATCATCATTTGTTTTGGTATCATAACATTCATCTTTTCTATCCATTTGTTTTTCCGCTTTCATTTATCATGCCTTGGTCATCCATTGAATATTCCAGAATCAAAACCAGTAAAATATTGTCATCGGCTTACTATAAAAGTTTCTTTGATACTCTGATTTAACGTGGAAGCCTATGGGTGAGTCAGACAAGGAGAAGGATGCTTCGTTGAGTTCGAAAGTTTTATACGGTACACTCTAAAATTCTCTGAAGGATGTCTATAGTTTTGATGTTTTGAAGCAGAGGATGGAAGCACATTTCGATTTCGTCGACTACAATGAGGTTTTCAATGAATAGGGCAATGTTGTTAAGGTCAGAATCTAACCATAACTTGCTCTTTCCATCGACATTCATTCTTGTTTATTAACTAAAGAGAAGTGTTACATTACAACTTTCATTTCCAAGTAGTAGAGTAAATTTTATTATCTACTTCGTAGAATATTGATGGAAAGAGGTTAATGATGAAGTCACACTACCTTGTTATAACAAATGTTGGATTGAAAGGAAAGCCATCCTAGTTCTTAAAAGTTACACTACCTTATTTTATTATCTACATTATAACCCAACTTGGCTTAGAATCAAACTATACATGATTTTTGGTGCCAACTCTTTGCTGCCAAATGGAGAATCCAATTCAAATCAAAAAATTTCTTTCTTGAAAATGGTAATCACAAAATATTTCTTCTCTCGTGATTTACTTGCCAAAGCTTATGCATATAACAAGACAGTTGAAAGATTGTATCGACCAGGTTACTATGAACAACTAGGCAACATCATATTAAAGAGATTTTTGCTGCTATTCCTTGTATGTGATTAACTATATAGATATATAGTTAGATAGATATACAGATAAATTAATAGAAAGTAAGATAGATATATAAATTGATAGAAAGAAAGATCGAAGATAGTAAAATTGATAGAAAAATAGATAGATTGATAGATTGATATATAGATAGACAGATCGAAAGACAAATAGATAGATAGACACATATATAGACAGATAGATAGATAGACACATATATAGACAGATAGATAGATAGACACATAGATAGACAAATAGATAGGCAGATAAATAGACAGAAAGATAGATATATAAATAGATAGATCACTATAAGAAAATGTCATACATGAATTTTCATGATACATGAATTTTTATGATTTAATTGATTATAAGTTAAAGATTAAAATTTCATACATGAATTTTTATTATTTTAGAGATAACATATGAAATTAAAATTCAAGTACGATAACGATATCTTGTTTGGTTTAGGCAATTGAAATTCAAATTATATGCATCAATAAAAAATATAATTGATAGCTATATAAGATATCACATTGCTTAGAAAATTAAAATTCACATAATTAAATTAAATAATATCAACATGTTTTTATGATAAACAAGGCTATGATAAAATATGTGAACTGAAATATTTACCCCTACATGTGCATATTTACAAATATATATTTATACATGCTCACCAAAAATAACATGTTAAATTTTGATTATAATATCATTAACTCATTTTTAATTTATGACACAAGTTTATTATGATGTCATTTTATTCCAAGTTAAAGAACAAAAAAAAAAAATAAAACATGAATTTTTATTATTTTATAGAGAATATATAAAATAAATTTAATAATTTATTTTGGTGAGCATTAAGAAAAAAGAATGTAATTTAATATTATGTCAATATCATCAAATATATGTATAAATATATGATAAAATTATCACATATAATTAGTATACATATAAACCATCTAGTGCGTTATCAGTATCAACAAAATTATATCAATAATTGATTTTAAATTCATGACACATTTTGGATAAAGAAACAGAATGTATGTTATATTTAAATAATATCATTTTATTTGATAGAACATACAAGCATTTATATTGAAGATTTAATAAGTGATGATTTATCAAATTAAAAATTTTTCAACTTAATTTGCTTAAACTAGCTTTGCTTCTGAATCAAAAAGAACATGTCATTAAATAAAATTGAAAACAAACCAAAACTTTGAAGTGTGAAGTAGAGTTGTCCAAATGATAGGCAACACGGCACATGAACCCATGTGAGCCAGTTTCTGCCCAACTAGCCAACCAAGGCTAGCACCAGCACATGGAAGGAATTAGAATAGCACGGAACTGGAATGAACATGAACCAGGCTTGCCTGGAAATGATCCACACAAGCCTAAATTAAGCCCAAACTAGCCTTGGTTCAAGACATGCCTCATGCAAGGCCTTGATGAGTTTGGCACAACCCAGGAAACCGGTAGGCCAATGGGCCATGAATGAATTTAAATAATAATATAGAAAATGAATTTTTAGAGAACATGAATACACTATTTTGAGAAATTTGACACAATTTTAACATGATTAGCCCAACATAAGCATATAGAAATATATAATTATGATATTAAGAATACCTAAAAAGAAGAAATTTAATTGTATCAATAATAATAAAAAAATTGATTGAACAAGATCAACCATATTATTTAATTGAGACAATAAATTATTCAGATAAAAGAGAATTATTTAAATTATTCGATAAATATAAAAAAATAACATAAACTATATTTTCATACAATAAGTAGAGAACATTAATGAAAGAAACAAATGTTATTCAAAGATTAGTATTAATAATTCAACATAAATTGATAGTTTTGGATGAGTTCATGAAATAAGAACAAAAAAAGATTTCTTGAATATGTAGAACCTTATATGATGAAAAAAACTGTGGGCTAGAGGAAAAAAGTAATAACACACAGATGGAAATTTCAAAATCATGATAAATTTAGGAATGAAATAACTAAAAAAACCAAAAAAGAAGTCAGCAACTTGCTCAAGAAATCGAAAACTAGAAAGAAAAGGACCAACAAACTATTAAAGATAGAGATTATGCAGTAAATTGCAACTCCATGATTTGGAAAATTTGGAAACTTAGGAAGGAATCAAAAATAACAGATATGATTCTTTGCAACACCCATATTACCTAAAAATGGAAGAAAACTGTGGGTGCCTTCCCTCATAAACACAAACTCTGATGGAGAGGTGCTGAAGGAATTACAGTGATCAAGAGGGCAGTGGCACTGACGGACTAAGAAGGAAGTCAGCAGCAGAAAGGTGGAAATGGTGACACTAATTGTGGTGGCACAGAAAATGACAGCTAACAATGGGGTTTCACAGATCCTTCAGCGACTTCTGAATTTATAAGAGTTGGATAAAATTATTGCTTTTTGAAATATGAGAAGTATTAGAGGTTGTTGATAACATAATTTCTAGAACTCTGATTCGACTGTTATAATGACAGAGACAAGACATAACATTCTCTCTGCCGACTCTGTGATGGGCCAAAAAAACATATTCAAACTTTCCAGTTATGCAAGCGATAGTCTACCTAATAAGAACTCGTATTTTAACTAAGCAAACTAAGAAGAAGCAGCATTCTTCAAGCATATTTTCGCCTAGTCGTATTCATGATCACCATAGACAACATAACCCACCAGATCTGAAATGCAGACCCCGAATAAACAAATCTGAAATAAATTACCGAGTGATTTACGCTACACGCCGGATACGCATAAAGAAGCAACAAAAAAAAAACACCTCTTGTTCACTCATTGGCTTGCACTGCATCAACTGGTTAATCTGCTCGTCTATGTTTCCTTTTTCGCTTGAACGGAACGAATCGGAGCTCATCTTCTTTCACGCCTTACTTTTGACCCCGATTTAATTTCACTCTTAGGCCCCAGAATTATACTTCGAAAACCCTAACCCCAGCTTGTCTTTCGGCAAAAAATGATGAAGCAAACAAATCCGGGAGAAAGAATTGCAGAGCGAGGCATAAAAAATGCGAATCGAAAAGATAGGAACGACGGAGCTGTCTTCCTCCCTCCGGGCAACCACCGGCAAAGCTTTTTCTTCCCTGATTAGTCCCGATGAGAACAGAACAGGACCTTCCCCACGGGAGGCGAAGATACGAAATTTGTGACGCGAATGACGAGAGGGCCGTGCAGTAGGGACCACGGCTCGATGGTGCTGACTGACTCCAGCTTCATGAAACCAATTTTGTGAGTTTTAAACTCAATTATCATTTAACATAAAAAAACATGAAGTCCATGCTAGAGAAAATGTCAACTCGTGTGAATTTTTTGGCCCAATTTGTATTTTATTCTTTTTTTAATTTTTTTTTTCTTTAGAAAATATTTTTCCATCATAGTTTTAGTCTTTAGACTTTAGTAAAATAACTTATTATTTCTTTGTAATAATAAGTTATATATAAGATGTTATATATACAATGTGTTATATAACATTCATATACATTGTGTTATATAACATCTTAATCCATGATTAAAAACTTATACATTAGGATTGAAAAATAAAAAAAAATGTATATAAAATATTGTATAAATATCAATCATGATTTATATAAAATGTATAATATTATATATATTATATATATATATACACACACACACACATACACACACATATATATATACAATTTATTGTATTTACATTGTATACACATGTATATACCATGCATTATATATATAAATAATGCATTGTATACACATTGTATATACCCCTTTGAATTATGTTGAATATTGAATCAATGAGTTGCAAAGTAAAGAATATGTATTTTGATCCAACCCTATCATCTTCACGCACCACCATCACCATGTGAGAAATCACAAAAACTTTTCCCATGAAAGTTATGGTAGTGAGCACAAAAATATTGTTCAAGCCTCAAGGAATTTTGGGCATAATTCAAAGGGGTATAACTATCAATAAGTATCATGCTCAAATTATCAATATCAAAAAATAAAAGAGAAGATATCCATGGATGATAAGGTAATGACACTACTAATCGAGACTAAGAGAATAAATAATTTTCAAAATAACCAAATGAAAAAACTTGAGACTAAGTTTGAAAATACAAATGTGACAATGTGGAGTATAAAAAAATCAGATTAGACAACTTGCATTATTATTTAAAGGAAAAATAATGAATGAGCTACCTAGTGATATGAAGTCCAGCCCAAAATATATTTGTTCATTGTACTTAGAAATAAAGAAAAGCTAGAGGGGCTACATGAAGAGCATGCTAAAATAGAAGGATTTGTTACTGATAGTGTCACAATATTTTCAAAAGTCATGGATCTGACATGCAAAAGTTTTTAGAGGAAAAAGTCATACAAGTTATAGCATATGATATGTTATAACTTGATTACACATTGTTGGCCAAAATTTTACCCATGTAGTCATAATAATCTTAGAATGCTATAACCTTCCACATTGTTGACACATTTCTTTCACCATGCAATATATTTTTTGGTTGTGAAATTTTTTTAAGTTGTAGCCAAACTAGCTTGAAATAATTTCATGGATATGATATTAATTTCACATTGCAGTAACTATGTACTCCACTAGTACAAAAAGGTATTACAACCCCTAGATGTCATTATTATTCCTTTACTAAACCATAAGACACTCAATTCAGAGCCATGACATTAATCTGATACTATTTCTTTTGGTTATTGATTATATTACAAAGTGTCAAACTTGAGTCATGGCCAAAATAGGCACCATGACTCTTGGCTCAAGGGAGAAACCAAAACAATGGTCATTCTTCAATGCAACAAATTTGAGTTACATAAGCTAAATGCACAAGCTATTGTAAAACTCAATACTGTGATATTGTGTTACAAAGACTAAATGCACAAGTCATGACCATATAGCAGCACCATGAATTTGAGTTATAGAGGTTGAATGAGTCATTGTGACTTATCCCAATATCTCAATCACTAAGTAGAGGAAATAGATTAAAGTCATGACTTGTACCCACCTTTGTAACTTTTTGTTATAGAACTGAAAGACTAAAGCCATGACTTTTTTTTTAGTGCCATAACTTCTAAGTAAGAAACCTACATCATATGCTGAGGTATATAAGGAAACCAAAAACAAAAAACCATTAGAGACACAAAAAAGATGCATATGGTACACAACTCTATTTTTGGGGAGATCAATAAGCAACAAGGGTGATATAAGACACAAGCATACATCCTAAGTGAAATAGAGCAAGTTTTGAGTGATTTAGGTTTAAAAACATTGATTATATCTATGGCTAAAATGGAGCACTCGTGTCCATAGGAGATGAATTTATATTTGTCTCATATGTTAATAATTTTCTCTAATTTAGGCTAAAAAAATAATCTAAGAATAGTCTTATATATCAATATGTGATGGATACTTATTTTAATGCTTTAACATGATGTTTTGTTGTGAATATGTTTGGTTATAGATACTTTGGTAGTTAAATAGAACTAAAACTAAGGTTTTGGATATTGGTAGGTTCGTATGTGATTTGAGTGGTGGATAGTAATAGGTAGGTCATAAAACACATTCATGCATACATTTGGAAAGAAGTTATAACACTTCCAACTACGCCACGTAAGACAAACCCATACACTAAAATCTAAAATTAAGATATATTTAATCATTATTAGTATGGTACTTACAATGATAAAAATATAAATTCGGTGTCTAATAATGCTTGCTCAATCACAAATTTTTCATTTAGATTTTGAAGATACAAACCTCTCAATTTATTAATTGAGTCAAAATCACATTTGCCACCAATTTTCCAATTGCCTCTCTATTTGAATGAGGCTACCATAAAGTATATATTCTGAATTTTATTGGATAGGAATGAAGGATGATATATGAATGTTAATTTGAAAGTGTGATGTTTGTCAAAAAAATAAGTCAGAAAACATACATCAATATGACTCTTTTAACCCTTATTGATCCCTACAAAATTTTGGATCGACATATCTTTTGATTTTGTAAAAGGATTGATTAATTTAGGAACGTATTCCATAATTATGGCAAGTTATCTAAGTATGCTCAGTTCATTCTAATTTCCCATCCCTATATATCCTTTAAAATAGCCCAAATATTTGTTGTAAATATTTTAAGTTTCAGGGGACTGACTTGAAATTTAGATCAATTTACTATTCACAAATGGATAAAGATCATGAATAAGGTAATGGAGTAGTATTTAAGGGGGTTTTGAGGTGACAAGATAAGAGAGTTGGTCAAATGGCTATCTACCCCCCAAAATTTTCATGCATCGACAAAACTGACACCTTTGAATCGGTTTATGGCTATGCACCCCCAAAATGAATGCCCTATTATCTAAGAACTAGGAAAAATCTGGTTGTCAAAGATACCTTAAAGTCAAGGGATCAAATTCTCTATATCCTTCAACACAATATGCAGGAGGCACAAGTAAGAATAAACAAATTTTCTAATTTAAAAAGGATTGACTAAAGATTTGAAGTGAGAAATTACATTTACATTTGGCTCCAGCCATACAAACAACAATCAATTGCTCAAACATGCAGCACAAAGCTTTCTCCATGATTTTATGAGCCATTTGAAGTGCTAGAAAAATTGAGCTCTATTGGAAATAAATTGAAGCTTCCTCCAACTACCCAAATTCACTTGATGTTCCATGTATTGAGCAAAGAAGTTAGAAGCTCCAGATCAGCAATCAAAGTCATTACCACCTACGAAATTAGATGAAACCTTTAAGCCTGAACCAAAGAAAATCATAGAATAGTGACTAGTGAAGAAAAAGAACCAAATAGCCATAGAACTTTTGGTAAAGTGGAAAGGATTAGTTTCTAGGACTCGAATGAGGACTTTCCAAACCTTATGAGGGGGAGACATTGTCATGTGTCGGGTCTAGTTTCCAGGGCCTTATCCCATATCCATTATCTTTGCTTGTTGGGTTTGTTATATCTAGTTTCCAGGGTCTAGTTTCCAGGGCAACCAATTGTTTAATTTTATCTTTATTTATTATTGTACATCAAACAATGGTATCAAAGGGAGGTCTCGATCCCATGCTCTTCAAATAATGGATTTACTATTCTTTGTACCTTTGTATTGTTCTCATGTCTCTTTTCACTACTATGTACCAAGTCTTCAACATTACCAGTCACTGCCTAAAGCTGTTGAGTTAATCTCTCTACTAGTTACTGCAACAAGGCATCAATTTATTGTTTGATCTCATATGTTTGTTTCAACCCAACAAGAGATTCAGCAAGTTGTAACATTTACCAGCTCCACCTTTCTGCCATGTGAATCAACCTTCGGTGATACCACTATTAGGTGTACAATAATAATTACAAAGAAAATTAAACAATTGGTTGCTTTGAGGGAACCAAAAATCCTCCACGAGTTTAACTAAAATTTTGTTATTTTTTCATTCATCATAATAGATTATATACAACTCAAAAAAAAATCACTACCCAACAATGCTAGATTTTAGCAATAAAACTAACACTTACTACTAATAAGGAAATCATGAAATAACAACAACACAAATCTTTGACAAACTCAAAGGCTGAATTTTTGCAAGACTCAGCACTGCATGCATCTGCCACTTAACTGTAGATAACAAACCCAGCAATTAAAGATAATGGATTTGAGATAAGACTTATAAACTAGACTCAGCACTTATTAATAATTATAGAAAAATTTAAACATTTTTCTTATTCTTACTTGACACATCCATCATTTAATTTTTGATGGGATGTGAGTGGCTAGCATACAAAAATAGGGTTAATATGAAAAAACATAATTTTATATTAGCACACCTCAAAAAGTTAGTAGACTTTGAATTGATCAATAATTATTTAAGAAATGACATTATTATTTTTTGGGTTCGGGTCAGTTTTGGGTTGCTTTATCTTTATGCGCGAAACCAATCCAAATTTAGCTCAGGTTGAACCTAAGAAAATTTAAAGACGCTATGGTTACTTAGGTTAACCATACCCAAACCTAAAAAAATTTCATCTTGAAACCAATTTTTTCTAGGGTTGGTTTAGGGTTACTTAGGTTAGCTAGACCCATGTTGCAACCCCAATTTAAATTGTAATGATGCACCTCCCACAAACCTTTAATGTAAATAAAATGATCATTTAAAGATGTTATTATGTTGTTTTCAAATTATTTTTGAGATTATTTCACACCGATCAAAGAAAAGGGATTTACTTTTTTTTACAAATTTAACATGAACATAGAGAGAGTCAAATGATTGAAGTGGTAAAAGATACTAATAAAATAATTTTTTTTAAATTAATAATATTTATACAAAGTGTGTTGCATGAGGACACTTTTTTATAATTTTATGTCATGGTTTATCATATCTTTAATATGTTTTTAGAAAAAAAAAATCACATTTCGAGTCTAGCCTATAAAACTAAATTGACATTTTTTTATTCCATCTTATTTTAATACGTGAAGAATTAATATCATTGTAATTAATAAGAATATACATATTTTATTGAAAATTAAATTTTACCATTAAAATTTTGATAAAAATTGTATTGTTTTTTATGTTTTTTTTCTTTTTTCATAGGCCTTATCAAGAAATCATATTAAAATTTTATATATGGTTAATAATTATATATACAAATCTTTTTGAATGTTTGTCATCAATTAATGAGCCAATAATTAGGATAAGTTTAATTTTTTTTATTTTTTTATAGCTTTATTCATTTGTGGTATATTAGTTGCCAACAATAAAGTATATTGAAAAATTTTGTATGATAACATTAATATTAAATCTACTACTATTTCTATGTTTTCTGCATTTTCAACTTCACTCATAATTTGTTATCCTTTACTTTTATTTCTAAACATATTAATTATGATGTTTAAAAAATATTACAATGCAAGATTAGACAACTTTTAGATGATTTTCTTGGATGCTTAACAAAATGAGTAGTTTTTGTTTTTCTATTTATTGATGATACTTGTTAGATGTGTGCATGTTATTGATTATATTTTAATTAATTGAAAATTAGTTATGTTTTGGAATTCACTATTAGAATATAAACATACTTGAAGGATTTCATGTTAATCATTTTCACATAACATAAATTAATCTATACAAGAAATTAATCTAACCAATTCAAACCAATATCATTCTCTAGTGAATCAGGGATCATCACTGTAATTTTAGAGAGAAAGAAAGAGGAAGAGTCTATTGATAACTATCTTTATAGTTATTCTCACTGTGAATAAAATAACCATGCATCGATGACCACCCTCAAGCACCAAAACTCTTTTTTGCCTTTATTTTTATAATTATGACACAAGCCGAACCTAAATGTCACAAATGATATTGGGCTTTTAGAATCATGTCCAAATCTATTGAAACAGATTACTTAATTTTCCAAAATTAAGGCATAAATAAGTATTGGGTCTGCCCAAGGTCTATTTTAGTTTTTTTTTATTTTGTTTTTTTTTGAAAGTGTGGAACATGGTGCCCTCTAGATAGGGAAGTGCCTCATCACATTTAATAAAAAATAGCAGTTTTTCATAGAGGAAAATTTGGCATTTTTGGTCTCTCTTTCTCTCTCTCTCTATACCTCTGTGCATGTATGAGATTTTGGGTGGTGCAGAATTGTTCGTGGGCCCTTCTTCTTATGTGCTTTGGTGCATTTTTTTTGTTCTAGAAGGCACCCTAGGAACTAGAAGAGATTCTGGGTGGTAAATTTTTCACTTTCTAAGCAAAAGTTTTTTCTTCAACTCTCCCATACTCTTCTCTCTTGGCTACTCATCAATTTGGAAATGGTTATGTTGTAGTGTTTTTGTGTGATTATGATATTGTACTTTTATACTATTATGTAGTTGTGATTTTAAGTAATTATTCTTAGTTTTTAATTTGTGTATTTTGTGTGTGTGGATTATAAAACTAATATTTTGATGATGCTGTGTGTATAATGTTTTTTTCATAGTGTGGCTGCTACTATTTGTTTTTGTTCATCTACAAATTATGTTCTATGAGGAATTAGAACTTAGACAATGTTTGGAGAAAAGAAAAGTTTTAAGACAATATCTCCTCTTCGGTCTAGCAATCAAGACACAACCATATTATGAATTCCAAGCCTAGATTCTGATAGCCGATGCTATTACCTAAAGAATAATATAAAAAGTGATTTGAAGCATTCATCCTAAAATCTTATGTTTATATGTTTTTACTATAATAAAAATTTCTAAGGTTTTATATTCTAAAAAAATATAATTTAGTCAAAAACATAATTTGGTCATTGTATGCTTTATATACTTCATGTATGTGTGAAGAAGTCCTTAGAATATATTATTTGATGTAGTTGTGTTGTAATTTGATCTCTAGTTTTCACTATATTAATTTTTCAAAATTTATTTATTGAGGTTTTCTTAATTTTTAGATTGTTAAATGTACTACTTCTAATTCTTAATTAATCAAGTATTATTCTTGATAGTTTTTTGTATTTAATAAACCATGGTTCCAATGTCCTACCCCAACAACTGATATTAGAGGGAGGTTCTTGATACTACCCAAAAAGTAGTATCTGAACTTATATTGACACATATATTTTTCATTGATACTAAGATTGTATCTAATATATTCATTATTATTATATTGATAAGTTGTATGACGGGGTGAGAAAGGATACAACATGAAAAATTGAAAGAAGAATAATAAGAATACTTGCACTATAATGATACCTCCACAATTTGGCAATGGATAAGTAGCAATATTTATCAACATGTTGCTGATGAAATAAAAAAAGATGAGTTGTAGGAGAAACTAGAGTTAATGTTCAAAAAATACATATTTAGAAATAAAACACTGATCGTTAGATGTTTAGTTAACCTGAAGTTTAATAAGTTTAATATCGATACACATCAATATCTTTGAAAGGCTAGTAAATTAGATTTTATCTATGAGATTATAGAATATGATATACTAATTTGTATAATACTGAGCTCGCTTTTGGATAGTTAAGATAATTTTGTGGTTTCTCTGAGTATGTCACCACATTGAGGTGTTGTGTCCTTGCAAATTATCTCAAAATTTTTATTGCACAAAGAAATAAAGAGACATGAGAAAGGAGGACCTTCTCATGGTCTTCTCATTTTTAAGAGATATGGTAGGAGCACCAAGAAACACACACATACCTTGATGAAAGATCCCATTCTTCTAAAGAAAAGTCACAAAGTAGAAAAATAGTCAAATATTTACTACTATAAAAAAATGGGACACATGAAAAAAACTACTATTCTTTGAAAAAACTACAGTAACAACACACTCAAGGAAACCTACCCAAGAGAAAGGCCAATGTAACCTCGAAAGATTAATTGATACTAGTTTGCATGATAATTCTGTCAATATTATATTTCATGAGGGTGATTGGCTTAATGACTCAAAAGTATTATTTTATATCACCGCACATAATGACTTCTTTATTACCGACACACTTAATGATTATGACACAATAAAGAGGGGCAATAGTAAAATGTCATAGATTTTTTGCATCGAAGATATTTATTTATAAATTTAGATAGGACATAAATTGATACTAAAAGATATCTTGTGCATACCATATATTCATGTGAACTTGATGTCTATTGGCATGCTAGATGACATGAGATATGTCAGTCATTTTGTTGGTGGCAATCTAATTGGAACATAAACACAATGGAATTTATAATTTTTATCCATTAATCAAACTAGGATCACTTGCATTTCATAAAAATATGAAGGAATGGTAAACAAAAGTTACCTTTTATAGATCAATTCGTCGAGCCTTCAAAGTGTGCATCTTGGTTTATTCGAATCTTCAAAGGTGCTGTCTTTTTGAAAAAAATGACCACCCTCTACAATTATCCACACACGAACAAATAATGAATGAGATTGTTGAATGCTAGTTCAAATTTTTTTTTCTCAAAATGAAAGGGTTTCTATCTATTTTATAAAAGATGACTACTTGCATTAAATATATCTCATATCTATATATAGAAGTCTTCTAGGGATTTAGTCAGAAATGAATTTAATTATATATTTAAAATACTTTTAAATAATAACAACTTAAATTTAAACCCATAAATCCCTTTTAAATGAATTTATTCATTAAAACTCGAGTTCAATGTAACAAATTAATTATTTATTTAAATCATAAATTTAAACTTTCTCAAAATAAAATTCAAATTTAAATAATAACTAATTATGACTTGTGATTTATAATAATCTCATCATTTTAAATTACTACAGAGAATAAAAAACCATAACCATTATTATTCATTCTTAATGTGCGACCCTATAGGTTCAATTAACATTGGCAGTAGGCCTAAATCACATTTAGATCCTACAAGTCATAAGTGGCCTCTAGCAAGACATTATAACTACCCAAGTTTAATGAAAAGTTCATGATCCGAGACACCATTAATATAACTAATGACATAATTCTTTTGTCTCATGATATCTTGATAGAATATAAGGCTTGAATAAAGTCAATCTTATATCATTCTATCTTTGATTACTCTAAATTCAATTAGACTGACTAAATAAATGATATTGATCTTTATTAATTTATTTGAGCATGACCATGCATTTCTTAGTCTCAATTGTTGAGGGGACCCAGAGATATCTCTCTTATAATAAGAGGGATAAATTTCATATTAATCATCAAATCTCACGATATAATTCTTATTATGTTCGAGTATAACCTTTATAGTCATATGATTAAAGACAATGTTTGATTATATCAAAATATAATATTTCTTATGTTAAGAACTATAATGATCTCAGGTCAAAGGATTTAAAAACATAACTATTAGAGACTAAATTATGACTTTGATCCATGTATTAATCTCAATATGAGTCTATCCAAATTGTGTTCTCAGCAAATAGATATAAATTTGATTTATATTTCATACACATATTTATTCCATGAATATCAATCAAAATTTATATTAATCTTAATTTGTTGTTATTCCAATAATAATAACTGATTAGGGACATTTAGAATAACTAATAATATTATTCAAAGATATTATATATAATAAACATGTAAATCATAATAATAATTAATTCTTACAAATAGTCAAAATACAATGTTCATACAATAGGACTAGAGCACTATTTCTAATAATCTCCTACTTGCGCTAGACCAATTCATCGATGTATTTAATACTAATGAACCTAGCATGATGATCATGCTTTGTTTGTAGTAGAAGTTTAGTCAATAGATCAGTAACATTATCATTTGTTGGAACTCTACATATTTTAATGTCTTCTCTCTCAATGATTTCTCGAATGAGATGATAATGCCCAAGAATGTGTTTGGATCACTGATGTGATCTAGCATCTTTTGCTTGTGCGATAGCACTATTATTGTCATAATAAACAACAACAATATTTGTAATGCTAGGAACCACTTCAAGGTTAGTGATGGACTTCTTGATCAAACTATTTTCTTTGCTGTGTCAGATGCTGTAATGCATATAGCTTTAGTTATAGAATCAACAATAATGCATTGCTTTAAACTTTTCCAGCTTACTATACCACTATTTAAACAAAATACATATCCTGACTATGATCAGAAATCATCTTTAATAGATTGGAAGCTTGCATCTATGTAACCATTTACAAAAAGATCATCTTCCAATTTGCCATACACTA
The DNA here is from genome assembly GCA_029783825.1 of Sapria himalayana. Classification (NCBI taxonomy): domain Eukaryota; kingdom Viridiplantae; phylum Streptophyta; class Magnoliopsida; order Malpighiales; family Rafflesiaceae; genus Sapria; species Sapria himalayana. Next base: position 8,580,571 of record JAREIK010000088.1, on the reverse strand, counting down.
AGAACATATCTATAAACTTTCTTAGATACTTAAGAATGTTTTTGATAGTTGTCTAGCGACTCTCACTGGGATCTGACTCGTATCTACTCATTATGCTTAAATCATAAGATACATCTGGTCTAGTGCACAACATGGCATACATGATAGATCCTATTGCTGAAGTATAAAAAATCTTACTCATTCGCTCTCACTCATCTTTAGTGTTAGGACATTGAGATTTACTATGAGGAATACCATGAGACATAGGCAAGTATCCTCTCTTGGAATCATGCATACTAAACTATTTTAGTACTTTGTCTATGTAAATACTTTGATTTAGACCAATCAGTCTTTTAAATCTATCTCTATAAAAATTTATCCCTAGGATATAGGTAGCTTCGCCTAATTCTTTCACTGATAAATACTTCCATAACCAAGACTTGACATTTAATGAGGTAGGGATATTATTCTCAATAAGTAAAATGTCATCAACATATAAGACCAAAAATACAATTATGCTCCCACTAATTTTTTATAAACACAAGGCTCGTTTTCATTTTTGACAAATCCAAACCCTTTGATTGATTCATCAAAATGAAGATTCCAACTCCGAGAGGCCTACTTCAAACCATTATTGAATCTTTGAAGCTTGCATTCTTTACCATAATTCTTAGATTGTATAAACCCCTCAGGTTATGTCATGTACACATCCCCAATTAAGTTTCCATTAAGAAACACAATTTTAACATCTATTTGTCAAATCTCATAATCATAATATGCAATAATAAAAATAAGAATTCTGATAGACTTAATCATAGCTACAGGTGAAAAAGTTTCATCATAGTCTATACCATGAGTTTGTTTGAAATCTTTTGCAACTATCCTTGCTTTATATGTATGCACTTTATCATTCATATTAGTTTTCTTTTTAAAAACCCATTTTCACTCAATGGTCTTTGTACCTTCAGGTGTGTCAATCAATGTTCAATACCTGATTATCATACATGAATTGAATTTCATACTTCATGGCCTTGGAATATTTCTCAGATTCTGATCCAACCAATCCTCTTGATAGATAGTGGGTTCATTTTGATCCACTAACAATACATCATTATTGTCAATCACAAGAAACCCATATCTATAGGGCTCGTGACGTATCCAATCAAATCTACGTGAATTTTCTGCTATAGGAGGTGTGTCAGTAATAGTTTGTTAACTATGAGTATCCACATGTAGTTTAATGTTATATTGTGGTTCTCAAACTTCTTCAAGTTGTACCTTACTTCCACTGGTTTCTTTAAAAATAAATTCCATTTCTAGAAACACATCATTCTAAGCAACAAATACTTTGTTCCTTATGAGATTGTAAAACTAGTTTCTCTTAGTCTCTTTAGGATATCCCACAAAAAGACATTTATTAGATTTGGGCTTCGACTTATTTGAAACTTGATGTTTTACATAAGCCTCATAACCCCAGATATTAAGAAAAGACAAACTAGGTATTTTAACAGTCCACATCTTATATGGTATCTTTTCAACCACTTTGGATGAAACTTGATTTAGTATGAACGTAGTTATTTTAAGTGCATAACCCCAAAAGGTTAATGGAAGATTTGTTGGAATCATTATAGATCAAACTATATTTAATAAAGTTTGATTGAACTATATGGAAGATGTGTTGTATATCTATATATCTATTTATCTGTTTATCTATTTGTATATCTATATGTCAAATTATCTAACTATCTATCTATCTGTCTGTCTGTCTATCTATCTGTCTATCAATCTATCTGTCAGTTTTTCTATCTATCTGTCTATCTATCTATCTATTTATTTTTCTGTCTATGTGTCTGCCTATCTATCTGTCTATCAATATTCCGTTCTATCTATATTTCTATATGTCTATATGTCTGTCTATTTGACTTTCTATTTATTCGTCTCTCTATCTTTCTATCTATTTGCTTATCTGTCTGTATTTATGTTTCACTATCATTCCATTGTGGTGTTCCATGGAAAGTTAATTGTGAAATAATTCCACAAGTTCTAAGATTTCTATCAAATACTTGGCTCAAATATTCACAACCTCGATCAGATCAAAGTTCTTGATTGTCTTGCCAAGTTGGTTTTGTACTTCATTTTGAAAAGATTTGAACATTTCAAATGATTCATATTTATGTCTCATCAAGTAGACATAACCATATCTGCTGAAGTCATCAATAAATATAATGAAGTATTTGTAACCTCTTCTAGCATCTAAACTTAATGGTCCATATATATTTGTATGTATGAGATCCAATAATTTATTAGTCATTTCATTGTGTCTAGTAAAGGCATCCTTTGTTATTTTACCCAATATAAAATATTTACATCTATCATAAGATTCAAAATCAAATGAATTCAAAAGTTCAACTTGATGAAGTTTTGAGATATATTTCTCATTTATAAGACCAACGCGACAATGCCAAAGATATGTTGAATTTAAATCATTTGATTTAAATTTCTTAGTAGTTATGTTATAGATATGATAATCATTAGATTTTTGAAGGTTCATAACATAAACACCATCTTGAAAATTGGCATTTGTATAGAACGTGTCTTTATGAAAAATGAAGAAATTATTATTCTTAATAATAAAAGTAAAATCATTATTTTCCATACAAGAAACTGAAATAATATTCCTACACATTATAGTAATATAATAATAATTGTCTAAAACTAATAAAAGCCCACTAGGCAAAGTAAGTTCATAACTTTTTATAGCCAAAGCAGTAACTTTTATTTCATTGTCTACTCATAGATCAACTTCACCCTTTTTTAGTTGTCTGCTCATATTGAGTCCATGCACATTTGTATAAATATGTGATCCACATCTAGTATCTAATACCCAAGAACTAGAAGGAGAAAATTTAATTTGTATAACATAAATACATGAAGAACTAGTCTCACTAGTCTTCTTCTTCTTTAGATCCTCTAAATACAACTTGCAGTTTCTCTTCCAGTGGCCAAGTTAATTGCAAAAGAAACATACACTCTAATTTTGGGCTTTAGCCTTTGGTTCAGGTTTGGGTTTGGATTAAGCATTTGACTTTCCATTGTCCTTGCCCTTGCCCTTTTATTTGATCTCAAAGATCTTTCTATTTTGAACCATTAGAACATGACTAGGCTTGGATTTAATATTATTCTCAGCAATTTTAAGCATCATATGCTACTCAGAGATAGATTTGTCCATTTCATTCATGTTATAGTTCATAAAAAATTGGACATAACTATTAGGAACTGAATTCAGGATCAAATTATTTGCCAACTCTTGGCTCAATGGAATCCAAGCCTATCAAGGTATTCAATATAGCCTTTTATTTTTAGAATATAAGCACTAACTGAAGCACCCTCGACCATCTTGTAAGAATATAGTGCCTTTGGTAGTCTTATACATTTCTTTCCTTGCTTGTTGATGGAATATTTCTTTAAGATTGAAGATCATATTATATGCTTCCATATTTTCAATATCCTTCTAAAGCTCAGGACTCATGGTAGCTAACATCAAACATGTAACATCAATATAGTAATTATGATAATTATCATAAGCAATTTTATCATCTCTATGAGCATTATTAGTTGGTTCTTTATGGAGAGATTCATCCAGGACATAAAGCTTTCTTTCTTGTTTGAGAATAATTCTCAAATTTTAAACTAATCAAGAAAGTTAGTCCCAGTAAGTTTATCCTTCTCAAGGACTGATCATAGTGACATGGTAGAACTATTGTTTGTTATTATTAACCATCTATAATGAATGCAAAGTTCGATAATTATTTTGATTATGAAAAATTCTCACTAAATTAATAACCCTCAAGAATAATCATATTAATCTAGTGAGCTAAGATTCATATTTTACTCAAGTTTAAGTCAGCTTTGGCATAACACTTAAAACTAAGTTATTTTGCTAGGTAACTTTTACCAATTATATCTCATGCAATTTTTAGATATTTATGTGATTTTAACATCATATGTCCTAACATGTTTGAATCCAATCTAATGTCATTAGGCCCAAAACTATTTTGATAATCTAATAAAGTTAAACTATTTTTAAAAATATGAGTAGCACTATTACTCATCTTGTCTCACTAATGCCACCTAATATACTTCTACTTTGGTAGAACCCATATTATGGTGATAAAAGGTTTGTCAAGTGTTTAAATATGGATGACATATTAACTTTAAATTTTATGTGAGGGATCTTTATTGATTTTAATTTTAAATTATTAGATCTCATCATATATCTAGTATCACATACTCATGTAACATCATACATAGCATCTCATACATGCATATAATAAACGTGTCACAGTATGGCCTTAATCTAGATTATCTCAATGACTTTGGTATTTACTTACTTGAGCATAAATTCATGGTGTTAAAAAAGCTATGATTGAAGTAAATACTCTTTGGAACAAAATGTCACATAGAAAATAATGTTGTGCATCAAAACACTTGATATTTTAACAATATATTAAATAAGTAGTGGCACTATAAATTATCTTGACAAATTATACCAATGGGATACTTGATTGCAATGACAAAAAAATAATCTTGTGGTCATTAAGTGTTTATAGATAGTGTGACCATAATTCCAATAAAAATATCATGGCCATGAATACTTTTTTATATAATTAAATAATATACAACCAAAAATATCATTAATTACTCACAAAATCTTTTATTGTAGTAAAATTAAATTTATTTAAAATATATAGCATATTTGTTTCCCTACCTATATTAGAGAGTAGAATTTAATGGGTTGCCCGAGTTGAGTTGCTCGAGTTAGATAAGCCAACTTATTTATTATTGTCTATTTTTTAAAAATTAAAACATTAGCATTATTTTTGTGTTTTCTTTTTTTGTAGCTGTTGGTGTATGGTGAACCAAAAGTAGGGTGAAGATTCCAAAAAATAGGAAAAGTTAATTTCGAATTTTGACCCTTTTCACATGGCAGAGCTAAAGAAAAAGAAATAATTTAAAGAAGATATGTCACTCTTGAATAGAGGAACTCAACAACAAAACAAAAACAGCAGAGAAATTATATGTTCCTCTAGATGTCTAGGACACAACAAGGAAAAGGTAATCTCTTTTTCTCTTTCTGAATAGGGTAGTGGAAGAAGAGAAGAGAAAGAAGGTGATTTCTCTTCTAGAGGGCATGTAATGGATGGTTCAATGAAACTCTTTACTTTGTGATATTTGTTGATGAAGATGATAACTACAAGAAAATTTTCATCTATGCCTTAAAGACGAAGGATTGTGTATTTCAAATCTATAAGGATTTCTATACCATAGTTAAAAGAAAAATTGGTATGAATTTGATCTTTATATATTTTGATAATATGGGATGGTATAAGGGTATGTTTGAATACCATTCTTTATATTTCACATGGTGTCATAATTAAAATGATGCCAAATCAAGATATCTTATTTAAATAAAATAACTTATAGGATGAACCATATTATTGAAAAGAAAGTTTGGTTCATGCTTTCTCACATGTATCTTTGTTGTGACTTGGTGATTGTTTCAAAACTAATATTAATCAATATGTCCCAAAACTTCATTGGGAGCGAATCTCTCAACCAATATAGCTTTACAATGATATGGATCATACAAGTAATAAAATTGATATAAGTCTAGATATTGATCATATAAGGATTGTGCAGATTGTTTGATCAACCAATAATGAACTAACTAGAACTCAAGTTGAATAGATATACCTAATCTTTAAAAATATACTTAGACTCTAGGGTTGGCTCACATCATTATGTGTGATATTATTTCGCTTGTGTTTGGTAAATATTGTGTTTGGATGTAAGACAAATAAAATATTAGTAAGAAAATATATGTATGTCCTCTTGGCATACAAAGTGACTATCATCCTTGAATTATTACTACAAAAAAAAATCTCTTCATAGTTGTTCCATTTGAATTATTACTACTAAAAATGATTTCTTCATAGTTGTTCCCTTGATATTTCAATATCAATGTTACATATTATTTTGTGCAAGGGTCATTCACACATCTATTCCTTTTAGGTAATATTTCAAATATCCTTGACAATTACTCTATGTATACACTTATATTCTCAAATCTTAAATTATCTTAAAGACACAAGATAATATTATACTGAATATGTCTGTGCTTTTATCTTCATAAGTATCATACACATGATAATTAACATATATCTTCTCATGAATCTCATTTATGGAAGTTATACTAGCAGGGATGACTTATAGGGTTGTCACACCATGACCATACTAGTCTCTCCTACTTGAGTGTGTCTCATAACATACTTATCACCATCTACCATAGCCAACACATAACTCACATACTAGGGTGAAACTCATGTATTAGATATTTTATTTAAAACTCATATAACTCAAAGATTAGTTCATCAAATTAGTACATAATGGATTGGTCTTAATTATGTTTAAACTTTTAGCTTCGTATGAACAATGCTTTAAACTTACTTCAACTTTAGATCTTCACACAATAGATTATCTCGAGCATAAAGATTAGAAGGATTGTCACTTTTATTTTACCTACCACGTGATTATGTCCCATAGCTTATATGATGCTAGCCATCATAGTTGATATGCATAAACCTATGAATTTATGAAAATCCTTAAGTTTCAATTCTAATTTGCATTCATATCTATCATCATCCAAATAAAAACATAAAAATAAATATAATCTCATATAATATTTAATTCATCATAACATAAGTATATTCACTAATCCTATATCCTAATTTAGTTAGACATTGAGGAGGAAATTATGCAAAATGTGTTGAAAGATATCTTATGGATTAAAGGGTTTTCAATGAATACTCAAGTAAAAATTTAAGTATGTAATCTTAATTTTAATCAAGGATCTTTGTCTACATTTGATTTTCCCTATATGGGGGTCAGAATCACGTTGCCTATGGTTCTTGGCTTGTGTGGTTCATATTTCCCCCCTTTTTCTTTTCTTTTATTCATTATCTCGAAGTGTCACTTTTATACTTTAGGAATCCATATGATATTTTAAGTTGGAATTCATGGTATAACTTAAGATCATGACTTTGATATCTTTTTGGATCTTATTGGAGTACCAATGTCGTAGTACTAAGATTGATCATGATTAATGCCTTTACTCTTTGTAACATAAAGTCATAGTACTAAATTGGTAGCAACATTGGTCTTTATTTTATGGGCAAAGTGTTGTAGCATTGGGATTGTCATGATTGAGATACTTACTCTATATAACACAAAGTTATGATGCTAGAATTGGTCATAGCTTTGGTATTTTCTATCTTGAGCAAAAAATCATTGAGGTTAGAAAAGTCGTGGCATTGGAAAAGCTATGAATAGAGTAAATACTCTTTGGAACAAAAAGTCATGATAAAAATTATATTTGGTATATTGGCTCTGCATCAAATAAATCGTGGCTTGGAAATTGTCTTCACAATTTTTACTAGTTCAACTACCGTGAATAGAGAAAATAATGTTATGACCATTTATCATTTTTGAGATAGTGTAGCTGTAACTCCAAGAAAATATCATGGTCATGATGGTTATGTTGAACGGTGAAATACTTGTGTCAACTTAATGGTAGAATCATAACACACAAAAAATAATATGATTATTTTTTCTAGAGTTACAACTAAGAAGGGATGTCACATCTACTCAATAATAAGTATGAAAGTGTACCCAAGCCATGACAAGAGAATTGTTAATACTCTTCATTATTATTTTTTCCTCCTAGCCTTTACTCCACTGAGTCTATCCATTTTATACAAAATTATTATGATTTCAGTAAAATTTGTTAACTTCTTTCAAAATAAGAATTTAGTTAGATATATCTAATAAATACTAGAATAAGTAAAAATATAATGTGACATACTCATTAAATAATCCAATAAAGTTGGTACATGAAGTCTTGAACAAACATCTCATAGAACTTTGGGGATAAATTATGCATATGATTATTTAATTAATCAACATGTGCCTTTTTACCCCATAGATTATGATGTTATCATTAAAATCTAGATAAAAAAATTTATCATATGATTACCTATTAAAATTTGGCTATCAATCTTTCATTAACATTTTGATAAATGAGTGATCAAAACTAGATGAAAGTATAATTCTTATACATTCCTTTGGTACGCACATGAAGAATTCAAATACTAGTTATATGACTAGATAGCGAGGAAGCTTATTTGGAGTAGATATGTGACTTTTCTAGATGACCAACTTATCAATGATAGTCATCTGAATAGTGAGAAGAGTGAACCCAAAGAGATTGATATTCGCACATGTTTCACATCTCTTCCATCCATAGATCAAATAAATCAAACTAGTTGAGGGGGTGATAGATGTTATTCCAGTAGAAACTAGTCAAGGCCCAATTGATCATCATGAAAACATCTAGGCTAGAGTGGAGAAGGTATTCTAGGTTTTGTTAATTATGCTTTAGATTTTTTGATTATGTATTACTCATGGAATTAATCTTTTTTCAATACATTATTCTCTTACAATTAATTTATCTTTTGTTACAAAATATCCATTTTTGTTTTTGTAGAAATATGATAAAAAGTATTTAATTCAACTCATTGCTAAATCATGGAAAATACCTTAATGCACTTTCACCAATTTTTAATCATCAAAAGATTTTTTTTTTGTTTTTTTGGATGAATAATTAGATGGTTCCAACTTAATTATTAGATCTTTGATCTAATAAGTAGTCTCTAGACAAGCAAAATTATAATTACCTAAAGATTGATTAATCTTTCTGATATTTAATATCAATATCAATCTCACTTAAATATCAATTGTTGGTATCAATCTTATTTTGATATTATTTGTTGAAGAAAACATAATCTCAATTATTAAGAAGGTATGTATTAGAACTTTACATCTCCACAAAACCTAATTAATTAATTTTGGTGATTTCGATTTAATAATTTAATTTTCAATTTTACAAATAGTTACCAAATGAATAATGAAATTAATTATAGGTGTAAATACGTATGTGCACATAATTTTGAATGTACATATATATCATAACAAATATAGAAAGATCAATCAACATTATTTTATGATACTTTTTATAGCCATGGAATAAAAATTCACATCACACCAAATTCAAATTCTATTAAGAATATATTTATTAAAATTTTGAGAAATATATTTTTCTATTTTGCCTAAAATTAAATTTTCCATTCTTTCTAAAAAATAAATTTCCATTTTATCAAAAATTAAGTTTTTCAACAAATTGTGATGACAATTAACATTCTCTTTTAATTTTCTTAGAATATTTTATGCTACACAATTTTTTCAAATTTTTCTAACATTATTCTATCCTAAAAATATATTATGCACCATACATTTTGCTAGAATATACACATAGATTAAAAAATCATAATGCTAAAATTAAATAACTAAAATTCAAAGTCCAATTATACATTTATTATTGAAATATTCATGAACAATAAAATATAAAACAAAATACTTGTAATCATTGCAATATTCCAGCGAACCAATTCTAAGCACTCATATATTTAATTGTGTGGTCCAGACCCGAACAAATAAACCATTCTCACACGTGTTTAGCATCCTTATTATTATGATTAATGGAATCTATTCCATTCAAGAAAGAAGTTCTTTCATTCTATAAATCAAAAATAAAACTTCAATTTTTACTTTACGTGATTTAAGTGTAACCAATAAGGCCGTAACCCTTTAGAGGAAAAACTCAAGCCTGCACCGCTTATTTATTTTATTCTTTATTCCTCTTTCTTTTTGTTTATTCTCTATTGTCTATCTCTTCATTTCACATGTTGCCCCTCTTGATCTTTATATTCAACCTTTATATTTTGCTTTATTCTTGTCTTTGTTTTTATTTATGTCACATCAATGAGAGAATGCAATTTTTATTCCACATCGGTACACAAAAAAAAACATGGTTGAAAAATAAAACAAAATAAAATATAAAATTAATAGTTAAATACATAAAAAATAAACTAAATTTAATGTTAAACTATCACAAATTTGATTTTAAATTAAAACAAGTTTAATTTTAAACTAAATTAATGTTAAAGTAAACCAAATTTAATTTTCTTCAAACTAGTTGCCATATGCAATTTGACTAACCTGCTCTACCAACCCTAAGCAAATCATGCAATCTCTCACTTTGCTCTCAATGGACAGAATGAGACTGGTCAATAGTTTTAATTTAGTAAATACTCATCGCAATGAATTTAGCTTTCACTTCACACCCCATAACTAATTATCACTCCTCGCTCTAGATATAGATTCTAAAAAATTGAATCTTCTTGAAATGTCACCCAAAAATATTTTTTCTTCAAGACTAATCTCTTTTCACTACAAACCATAAGCCCTTTTTAATCCGACTTATATCCAAAAGCATGTAGAATACAAGTGTCCATTTTTTCCTAACCCATAAACTTTCCTTTTATTTATATGATTCCAAGGAACAATTAGAGTAGAATTGACAATATAATAAATAGTACCCTCGAAAATCATTTTTATCTTGGAACAAACATTCAAGGTAAATAGATTGACCATCCTTAGTATCCTTGAATGAGTGGGTTAAAGTGACTAATATATGCCTTTTTCTTAGTCATGCAAGTTATCCACCCAACTCTTTATGACTTTGAGATAGTATGTAGAGACTTCTTTGCTATGAAGATTTGATCATCAACACACATATATTCATTTATGTGCTATCTGAAATTGGCATTTAATTTTTCTCAGGAATTACTTATTTAATCTGAAAAAATCCTAGGCATGGTAACATGCATGAAATATATCCATTTACTCATAATTATTAATGACTCTTTGACTAATTTCATTGGTCTTCCTCTTCCATGAATTTTCCCACATGACTCATATTATCTGATATTTGTATATATAGAAAATTCACTTGATATCCAATACATGTCTGACATATCTCAATACCAACTGACATCTGGTGTTCATCTTGAGAAAAACATCCTTAGTAGCCAACATCCTCGATGTCACATTGTTGTCTATCATGAAATTTCATGGTCACTAGGCATATATGACTGAAACTATTCACAATTAGAAATGACATGAAAAGTAAATGTTAAATTAGCCACCCATCCACTCTTTTAATTTATCTTGTTGATCAGACCTACATCATCAATCAAGGCAATGTCATTCTCTATGAATTAATTATTTTCCTCCCTCTAATGTTATCTCTTCTCCTATGTTCTTGTTGGAATTTCTTCTACTTTGGATAGCCACAATAATGTGTCCTACTTGATCACAATAATAATACCTCACCATAAACTTATTATTAAACTTCTCACTAGAAAGATACTCTCTTTTCCCTTACATTGTGGGTCTTGTAGTGGTCTTATTTTTCCTCTTATTTTCTTATGGTATGAGAACACATAGGAATAATTTTTTTCATCTATTTTGTAACTTCAGTTACTAGACTATCAATTACAATAGTGATGGTGAAGATGCTTTCTAGTGCCTAAGTGATCAATGATAAATCAATATTTTTCAACTATTGGGAAGAGAGCTAAGAGGCAAAATATTTAGAGCTTACCATTCAAAATCATTTTCATGAATACCAATTTGCTAACTCGTGCTTGAAATTATTTACATGTGCAATCCTATTGACTTCATCTTGATATTTTTGGTTGGACATGTCCCAAATTAACTTTGTCTTATTTCTTTATATTTTTTTCTCGTACATCAACTAAATCATTTGCCATGTGACATCAATCTTTATTATTGCAGAAATAAAAAAAAAATGTTGAACCCAAACCACTATCAATTCATGGTAAATGCCTTGTAATGCACTTTTATGTAATATTTAAAAAATTAGATAATTCCAACTTAGTCATTCATATTGAATTTTTATTCTGAAAATCTAACAATCAATCCAATAGACAAATACATTTCTGATCATCTAATATTTAATTAACATTTTTTATATAATGACAAGATCAATCTCACTTACATACCATTTTTTTGTATCAACCTTGTTATGGTAATATTTTTTGGAGAAAACAAGAGCCCAAATACTATAAAAATACAATATCATATATTTTCATCTTCCTACTAAGCTCAATTAATTAATTTTGGTGATTACAATTAATTTTTTTAGTTTTTTATTTTTTAAAAAAATTACAAAATGCATACCATAATTAATTTTGAGCATATATATATATTTGTAAAAGTTATGGAGGGATCAAATAATATAATTCTGTGATATTATTTTTAAATTCTTAAAAATATATTTTTATGTTGTGCTGAAAATTAAGTATTTTATTATTCTAAAAAAATTAATTTTTAAATGTTACTAAAATTAAGTTTTAAATTTTCAGCAAAACAAATAATTTCCTTTTCTACCAAAAATTAAATTTTTCTTCCATCAAAAATGTAATTTTCTTTTTTGTTTAAAATATATTTTTCAATTTTGAAAAAATATTTATCAAATCTACAAATATTTCAAATTTGCCCAAAATTATTTTACCCCCAAAAATATATTTTTTCCCTAGAAATTTTGACAAATTATACATATGGAAAAATCACAATGTTTAAATTAAATAACTAGAGTTCACATTCCAATTACTCATTAACATTTAGATATTTATAAATAATAAATCATATCATAATACATTGAATCTTTGTTATGTTCTATCAAATATTTATCTCTAATCTAGCAAATTTAGGTTAAGTACTACTGGATGCATTTCAATGAAACAATTATGAGCACTCATATATTTCACTGTGTTCCATGTCTAAATCACACTATGTAGGGCAAGCAAAATATCTTAATTATGTATTGTGTTTGATTGGGTTGGGCAGAACAAGTTTATTTAGTCATATTCTTGATTTAACTTATTTAAAATAGTAAATAATTGTTATTTTAAAACTTTTTTTTTCTTGCCTTTTTTTTTTGTTTCTTTACACATAATAAGTATGTGGCACGGTGGACATAGAACATGGGATAAATCCTCATGTTTTAATATTCCAAAAACAATAAATAAAAAAAAACAATGAAAACATAATGTTCTTATTTTAAAAAAAAGAGCATGGAGATGATGTCCTCTTTGATGGGGGAAGTACTCCCATCCAATTTTCAATAAAATGAACAAAAAGTGCAAACCTCAACTCCTTAAGGAGTTTTTTTAGTGCATAATTATTTTTGGCAAAAAGTTTTTCTAGTTCTTTATTGTATTGCACCCCCCTTCTGTTTTCTCTCAGCTGCTAGTCATATGGGAGTATTTTTTTTTCTCTTTTATGAACATGGATTACTTTGTAGTTGTGCAAAAGAATTTGAGTTGTCTCCCTCTCCTCTCCTCCTCCTCACTCTAGTTTGATCTTTGCAATTTATTTATGCAAATATATTTTTAATTGCAATCTATTATGTGCAGTATGTATATTGTTATGTGATTTATTTTATGTGCACAATGTATATAGATTATATATACAATCATACTATTATTTATATTTTAGTGTGTGTTTTATATTGTGTGCTGCTGTTTGTTTTTTTTTTTTTGTATGTTAATTGTATGCTGTGTGGATTAGAGCTTGTAAGCCATTAAAAAATTGAGAGGTATTTGGATAGAATCTTTTATTCAATCTAGCAATCAAGATGCAACAACATTATAGATTTAAAGATAGGAAGCCAAAAAACCGATGTTTTCACCTAAATAATAATGCGAAAAATGATCCATAATATGCAGCCCAAAATTCAAGGTTTACATATCTGTACTAGATTTAAGATTTTTATGATTTTAAAGCCTAGAAATATATAAATTAGCCCAAAGCATAATTTTTGGCATTTTATGTTTTATGTACTTCCTATACGTGTAAAAAAGTCTTTAGCACATATTGTTCTATTTGTAGTGTTGCAAGTTATATTTTATTATATTAGATTTTTAGAGTTTTTTATTATGAATTTCTGAATTTTTGGGTTTTTTAATTTATTGATTCTATTGCTTAAATAAGCAAACCTTATTTATGATATTTTGTGGTTTTAAATAAATCATAATTTGATTGGCCTATCCCAATAATTAGTATCAGAGGGAAGTTCTTGATATCTTCCAAAAATTGGTATTCAAACTTTTATTAGGGTGGATCTCTTTTTCATTGATACCGAGACCAATATCATATCTTATTTATTTGTCATCATTATATAGATATCTGATTAATTTAATATCAATATAGTGATTTCAAAAATATTTTAGGATATTTTGTTTATGTTGGTTATTTGTAGCTGACATTATTTTTATTATCATGGAGAACCACACTATGATAAGAAAGTTAATTGATACTAATTATTCTATCTGGAAAAATATAATATATAACTATTAGATAGTAAAAAAGTTGTATGACCCAAAGAAGAAGAATGCAAAACCTAAAAAGCTAAGTGAACAAGTAGGAGAAGAAGACCTATACTATAAGGATGCCTCAACAATTTGGTAATAGATGAGTAGTAATACATATCAATATAATGCAGATGACATAAAGGCTAATAAACTTTGAAAAAAACTAGAGTCAATATTTGAAAAGAACATATTGCAAGGTTGCTTGTTTAATATCGATGCACATCAATATCTTTCAAAACTTGGTGAATTAACTTACAACTATGAAGATGTTAGAAAATGAGCTACTAGCTTATTAAATGATAAATACGTGTCTGAAAAATTAGGATAACTTTGTGGCTTCCTTTAGCATGTCACCACCTAAAAGTATTGTGTCAATGTACATTATCTTAGAAATTATATTGTCTAAGAAGAAAGAAGAAATGAGGAGTAATGAGCTTCTCATAGTATTTTTGTTTAGGAGAGACATGGTAGGAGCATCACTAGGAACATAGACTAATGGGAGAACTCATTATTCCAAAGATAACTTACAAAGTAGAATTGAACTCAAGTGGTACCACTATAATAAGATGGAAAACATGAAAAATAAATATTATTTTTGAAAAAGACTACATCAATAGTACATTAGAGGAGATAAGTCAACTATGGTAAAGTATAAAGTTAGTTTTAATATTTATCGCAAGGCTCTATTAGGAGTTAGCATGAATTATTGAGGGCATTTCTTACTAAATTTATTCTACCTATAATTATATATCAACTATGGACCAAGATAAGTCAATTCTAATAAGAGAAGCATGATAACTTATATGATACTTTAGATTATTTTTAAGGAGCAGTTGATAAGATAGCTTCAGTATGAATTTAAATTATGGTTCAAATCACAAACCTTCTATAATTGGTTGAATTATATGACAAGTTTCATGGTTGATATGGTTACTATAGGTTTTATTATGAATAAATTTCCAAAAAAGTCATATCACATGTTTGAGGAGTCAATAAAAAATAAATAGTAAACTTTAATGGAGTGTTCATTTGTGAGAAGAAAAGTCAAACTATTTGAGTTGGATAGGTTCACTACCATTAAAGCAAAGATAAAAGACCCTTTGAGGAAGCTTGGCACCCAATAAGAAAATAATAAAATATTAGAAAAGATTATTGTTTTACATCCATATGAATAAGTGGACTTGAATCTTGTTTATCAAATAGAAGTAATCAATCAAATGTAGATCAAATGGTACTTATTTCAACCCAAAAAATGGAGACTATGGGAGTGGGTTGTAGCATATCAAACAATCTTATAGAAATATTGGGGATAATGTGCTAAACTTCACTAATCGAGGAGACACTTGTTTTAATTTCCAAACATGATGCGGTGAAAGATATCCTAGCAAAATTTTTTAAAAAATGCTCAAGATAATTGGATAGAGGTACTTGAAATGAGGATGAATGAAATTAGTTCGGTGATGAGGAACATAGAGCATCACCTTTGTTAATTTGATATTATCAAATGAAGGAAAATGAGTAAACAAACTACCAAGTAATACAAAAGTAAATCCAAATAATTAGTATTCAATATTACTTAGAAGTGGTAAGGAGTAGATGAAGGCATTTTAAATAAAATAATTTTGAAACATTTAGGAGTAATAATGCCATAACTTTTCCAAAAGTTATGGCTCAAGAGCTACAAATTTATTTTGAATAAGAAGATTCAAGAGTTTTTTGGGGTAATAAAGTCATCACTTTCTCAAAATTTGTGGATTAGCCTAAATTTCTCCTTGAAATTGCATGCAATCATAACTAAAGAGAACTAGAATGCTGATAATTATGATATCTCGCCACCTAATAAAGTCATGACTCCAAAAGAGGTACAAAACAAGGTTTGACCCAAATATGAAAAAAAGGAAAATAGAAAAATAATGAAGCAAATTAAGCTTATTCATGACATTGTGAAGAAATAAATGGATTAGAATGAAGCCAAAGGTAATTTTCCAATGAATTATCCATTTTGCATTTAATTAGGAAGGAGAAAATAGATGAATACTTTGATAAATATCTTAATATATTTTAGAAGTTAGAAGTAAACATACTATTTACTGAAGTTCTAGCACACATGCTAAACTATGTTAAATTTATAAGATATAATATGTAGTAAGAAGAAGTTGGAGACATATAAGACTATGAATATTATGATTATTCAAAGAAAACTTTTAAAAGAAATTGAAAGGCCTTGGAAGCTTTAATATACCTTATACTATTAAAAATCACACATTTTGAAAGGTATTATATATATATGACCAAATGTCAACTTGATACTCATATCCATTACACAAAGATTTAATCTCAAAAAATATTATATTTAATATCTTTCTTACTACAAAAGACAAATTAAACTATCAAGTAGTCATTTTGAATCATCAATGATATATTAGTCAAAGTAGTTATTTTTAGTTTTTCATTATATTTTGTTGTATTGATATGGAGGAAGATTAATATTCATCATTATTATTGGGACAACAATTTTGGCCATGGGATAAGTCATTATTGATATCAAGAAAGGTGAGTTTATTTATTATATTGATGAGAAGCAAGTAAGATTTAATTTTTACAATAACTTACAAGGTCTAGATAATGATCATATGGGGTGTTGGAGAATCAACAATCTCCATCATATATTATTGCAACATATAATAAATTTTAGGTAGAAATATTTTATAGAAGACAATTGACCGAATGAAAACAAAGTGATTGAAATAGATAAACAACATTTGAGTTGTGATAGTGCCGAAGATTGAGTACATGAAAATGAAGAATAATTTTGAAGTAATGATAATATTTGAGATGGAGTGTATGAAATAGAAAAACAACTTTGGAGCATTGATAATAATAAAGATGAAGAATATGAAAAATTATATTGAAGCTGTGAAAATTAGGAAATAGAAAAAGATTACTACTATGAGGTCGCAATAGAGAAAGACAATATTGAGGTAGAAATCATGGAAATAAAAATGAAAGACAAAGATATAACTATGCATAGTGCCATGACTTTTGTATTCTAGAATGAAAATGCCCAAGGAATGCTATAAGAGAAAGTAGTGGATGTGTCTCGCATTGTGACTTTAGTATTACAGAAATAAAAAGCTCATTAGAAGCTACATGTTAAGGTCATGGTAGTTTTTAAGGGCCATGACTTTGATATTATGGAAAAAAAAGTATCAAAGAAGATAAATGATAAGGCTGTGATAATTTTTCCAAGCCATAATTTTTGTGCTACGAAAGAAAAATCATTATAGAAACTATATGAAAAACTCATGACTTTGATGCAATATCACAACTTGGAATATTGACAAGACCCAACCTGGATACCCTCCTAAGATTCCCTGGGTGGTCCCACCTAGTGAAGTATCACGGTATAATCCCTAGAAAATATCGAATGGAACCCCACTTTAAAAAAAGAAAATAACCACATGCATTAATATAAAAGATCACAATAGCTCAAATCAACAACTGACCTATCTTGTTGTAGGTCATAACCACAAACACACATAATAAATACTCTTATGAGTTCAAATCTAAGATCAATGCTTTCAAAGAGTGTTTGTGAATTAGGAGTACAAATAGAAATACATAAGTCTAATAAAATAAAGACATATAGATAAGATATAATACTACAACCTGTCGCAGAAATAGTGATGTAATAGCTGGCGCAAGATAGGTTTCTACGAACTGCCTGGACCTAAGGAACAGATTTAAAACAAAAAAAATGTGAGATAATAAATCTCAGTGAGTGACATAAATTATAAGGAAAAAAAATAATGTTTTTATTTTCAATTTTTTTTTCCCAAGACCTCACGTCCACTCTTTTGCAAGATTCCCTATTTAAAATTATTTCACACACTCAAACTTATACCTTAATCAATAATATTAAAATCATGCTAAAAAATTTAACTAGAATTATTATTAAAAAAAGTATAACCTAAATTTATTCACAATATATAAATTGAGCATAAAATAATAATGAAAATAATAATAACCATAAATATTGAAATGGTTATAGCTTGCTCAGAAGCCAATAATATATTATACCATATACTCATCATAAACTGTGTGATACCCCACCTCACGACCTTCAACACTGAAAGGTGTCATGACAATAATAATAAACCATCAGGTAGGCCCAACCTCACAAGCGTGAAAATAATATATAATCGTTGGATGAAACTAACCTCACGACACCATGTAAATAATATATATATAACCATTGGATGAAACCAACCTCACGACACTGTGGTAAACCAAGTGCACTATAATATAAATACTCAATCGAATATCTGGTACTATATGCTACATCAATTTATAACAACCCACACAATATCCTTACTCATATACTTTTTCAATGATACTTTATTATAAATTAAAATTTTATGAATTTAATTTCAACTACTCAATCAAATATATTGATGAATTTCAATTCATTAATTAATGCCGAAATCAAAAAATACCATAATGAAAATATTCACCATAACCAGTTTTAAGCACATAAAACTTTAAAAATATTTAACATGCTTAAAATCATGAAAATCTCAAAATCTATTTCTTAAACCAATAAAATTTTAAAGTGATTTAAAATTTTATTCTATATACCAAAATATTTAAAACATATAAACTACTCACAAACTATAGATGCTCCGTCCTACACCCCTACAGGATCCTCTCCAAGCTTAGCGTAAGTGCCATTAATATAATAAAAATATTATTTAGATTCTAATAACTAAACCAAAGGCATTGAGATATCCCAATTGTATTAGAATAATTATTAGAACTATGAAATTATCTTAAATTGGACTCCGACAAGTCCAATTATATAGTGTGACCTATTGACTCAGTGCCCAAAATTGGGAATTTTCACAGAGTCAATTTTTTTGATATTGAATCTTCTAATAAATCATAAAAATATTTAATTTTACTAATTCAACTTCAATTTTGCCTAATTTGACTAATTGGTATCCAATTTGAGTCCAAACCTTTTCGATAATTATCATAAATAACTCAAATATATAAAACTAACCAAATGATGTTCAAAATTTACAAATTTTATATCAACAAAAAGCCCAAGAGACAAGGAACATAGTAGTACCCTTATCTTGGTCCAAAGTTGTGGTGGCTAAAAAACTTGATCTAACCATCGGCCAAACTTATTTTTATCGTATCTTTCAAACGGTAAAAAATCTAAAAAAATGATCATGGATATGAATTCAAATGGTCCAAATATAAGATTAAGAGAGCTATGGGTTTGCCTGAAATGATCAGAGAATGGCAAAATCCAGCTAAACCAATTTGGCCTGAAAATGAGTCGAAATGACATAGTTCGGAATCCACGGGTCTTGAAAAATTTTTCTATGGGGTTTGAGCTAAAAATGAGTGTTTTGGGGTTTTTACTTATAAGTTAATTTTTTGAAATTGAACCTTTTAATAAATTGTAAAAATATTCAATTTCACTAATCTAACTTTAATTTTGCCTAATTTGACTAATTTGTATCCAATTTTAGTCCAACTATTTCGGTAATTACCCTAAATGATCCAAAAATGAAAAAAATAATTAAATGATATTTAAAATTTAAAAACTTTATATCAACAAAAAGCCTAAGAGATAAGGAACACAATAATACCCTTACCCTAGTCCAAAAGTTGCTTTGTTGACCAAAAAACTCGATCCAACTATTGGCCAAACTTATTTTCATCTTATCTTTTAAAATGGTGAGAAATCTGAAGAAAATAATCATAGAATTAAATTTATAGAGTCCAAAAATAGGGAAAAGAGCTATGGGTTGGCCTGAAATGATAAGAGACTGATAAAATCCGACTAAACCTAATTGGCCTAAAAACATGTCGAAATGACCCAGTTCATGATCCACAGGTCTTGGAAAATTTTCTAGGGTTTTTGAGCTAAAAATAAGTGTTTTGGGGCTAGTGTTCTATATGGAACATTAAAAACTATGTTTATATAGAGTTTAGGGTCATTTTCAGGTAAAAACTAAAAATTATCATGTACACTGATAAAATACTACTTTTTGAACTTCCAGGTACCATAGCTTTTTATTCGTAAGTTAGATTTTGATGTTCAACCAGTCTACAAACTCATATCGATGAGGCCTATGAAATGGTATATTATTTAACCTAAAATTATGTATCCTTAACAAGTCAACTTGGTCCCACCTACTAATTATTGGTCAACATTGGTCAAACATATTTAAAACTTATATTATTTGGTACGTATCATTACAATATACTACTTTTATAAAGCTGTGATTTTTTATTTAAAAAGAAATACAAACCCATAAAGTTGCAACCTTCAATTATCAAGTCATAACTATAAATACATAACCTTTGAATCTCTTATATAAAAAAAACCTTAATTTTCTATGGGAGCTATGAGGACCACCATAGATCCTTATTATTTATTTATTTTGCAATGGAAGAAAGAAGTTTGTCAAAAAAATATTATAGAGATGAGCCATAAAGAGAAACGAAAAAACATAGAAACTTAGTACCATAGAGATGCTACCTGAAGTCATGGTGCTTAAGGCAATTTTATTATAGAAATTAGGAAGACATGGATGGATTATGTGCTTTGAAAAATGAGGTTTATTTAAAGAGGAGATTCAAAAAATTCATTCCTCCGTTTGGAAATATTATTAGTAGTAGAATAATCATAAAGAAGTTCATTTTGATATGTGAGAGGAATACCTCAATCATAAAGAAGTTCTATGTGAAACTAGAGAAAATGTAGAGAAAGATGTGCTATGTGAGAGGAATTTGAGTTCATTTTGATAAAATAAAAATTAACAAGTTGCTTAGATTATCTTGAGTAAAAGATAGTATGGATTTCAAATCTCTATATAGAAAAATAAATTTTCTAGTAATCACTTAACTATTGATAAATTTTAAAAGCACATGGCAGGTGATGTTTAAAATATGTGTATGGATATTTGATGAGAAGAGAACTCCTATAGGTGAGTAAAGTTAGATTATACTTTTCATGCTAATTTTTATTACACACCCTCCATGTTTCTTTGATTATTCTAGAAAAAGTAGTAATATTTTATACCATCCTCATTAGATATCATTTTGATGTAGAAAACATTTTAAAGAAATCAATTCTTGGATTTCTTGAGGGTATATTTTTTGGTCAACTAATTCACACTTCTCTTATTACTTTGTTGTGTTTAGCTGGGGAATTTTATTAATGAACAAGTTGATGCAATGTATTTGATAGTATCCCCTCTAACATTGTTAGGTGTAAAGAGAAAAATTGAAAGAAATAGAAAAGGAAAGAAATAGATGCTTAACAGGAAATGATTAACTAAAATTTGGGGGAAAGGCTTATCCTTTACCTACACAAGAGACATAAAGAAGAAAAGGATTGTGAGAAGATTAGCTTGTCAAAATTGAGCATTCCTTAGCTGCACATAGTGGTATGTTTATGAATATTTCATTTATTTTAGAAAATATGCAACAAAACATATAGCAAAACAAAGAAGAGCAAAAAATAGAGATATATTCCCTATGCATAGGAGTAGTGGAAGAGATTGGAAAACATGATGTGATATGGCAAATGGATCTCCACTAAAAAGAAAATTTTTTTCGCAACACGAGAAAAGTTTGAGCACCATATTTATAAACTTTTGAAAGAATGAATGTAATGCATGGATATTTGACTGATAGCAAGCTCCGAATCATTTGGAATTCTGTACAAAATAGGTGTAATGGTTTGAAAAAAAATTATGGAGGAAATAAACATAAAGAATAGGAATAAAATTAGATATAGAAAATACTAGTGGATTGATGAAATAGCATATAAGACAAATAAAAAAAGATTTTTATTTTTTGATAAGAAGTTTGAGGCTGCACTAAATTCATTTGAGCGATGACATGAGACTCTATACTAAGCGATTAAGAATTCCTTAGCCTGACTCTAAAAGTAGGGGCACACTAAGTGATTAAGAATTCCTTCTTTGTCATCTTATTTTAGCAAAGATATTAGGTGGGTTTTCTACATAGAGGGAAGATTCCAAAAGGGCTATCAATTTTTATGTCATTTTTTGAGCACTCAAAAGGAAAATCATATCAATCATCTCCATCACTGCCATAATTTATATTCATGTTATTTATTTCTATATTATGATGATGTACTAATTATGTGAAATTGAATTGAGATATTAGAATCTTATATTTCTTTTAATTTTTTTGGAGGGAAAAATTATTTTTTGGGTACAAACAATTATTTTAGTATGAGAGTTTATTCAATGTATAACTTATTAAATACCATTATATATTTTGGTGGTTTATTTTGATGTGTATATGTGAAAATGGATCAAATATGTATTGATTTTATGAATTTGGTATTTTGAAGAGTTTTGATGAATAGTGATAAAATAAATGAGTCTTACATAGTTTCATAATTCAATCTTAGTCAAAACTCTATCTAACTAATCATGGAAATTCTTATATGTCACGATCCTACTAACTCTTTAGTATAATCTTTCTATTATGTGACATATTCACAAAGAATATGATATTATCATGGAGTTATAATTATACTTAACATAGAAAATTTAAATAGTCATGTCATTAATTCTCTATGATAACCAAGTGCCCATGATGCTCAAGGTCACAGCCAATTTTTAAGTGATACTTCTTGATCTTTATGTGGATCAATAGTCTTAATTCAGAGTTGTGAACTTTTTTCAAATCTATGATTTTTGAGCTAAAAATAATTATAGAGCCACAACTTGTCATACTTAAGTTGTAGTGATTATTCAAAGTCATGACTTTTGGAATCCTAAATATTATACAGGATATTACTTGAGTGTAACCACTTTCAAGATCATGACCCCTATTTTGAAAGAATGACATAGTTATGTCTTGCATGCTCAAGCTAAGCAATAATGATGTGAAATCTTATTAATACCATGGTAACATATTATATGAGAGGAGAAAAGGACATGTACCACAACCACTCACAACACTATAGGCACTTAAAAGATATGAGAGAAGAAAAGGTCAATACAGGCTACAAGACATAGTAATGACTTGTACGCTCAAGCTAAGTAATAAAGACCTTTTCAATGTCATGTTTATTTCTCAGTGTTGTTGCAATATCTATCTCAAGAAAGAGTATTTGTCAATGTTGTAGCCTCTACATAACATCATTACTATATAATGATATGAGAAATTATTTATATTCTATGGCCACTTCCTAGCAATATCAATCTCGGTAAAGAGTATTTGTCAATGAACAAATGCATGAAGTCATATCCATTTAACAATATTATGGCTTTGTGTTATTAAGAGATTAGGCTCAAGTAGTGGTCATTTCTAGTATCACTACTTTATGTTACAAAAAGATCAAGAAGTAGAATAGGGACATGACCATTTTCTTTAGTCACAATCTCAAACTAAATAGATGAAGACTAAAGTAATGACTTTTTAAAGCCAACTTCCTACTTAGGATAATACAAGATTGCCTAAGTTTACAAGTGGAAGATATATAATTTTTAGAAATCACTCATTTTTTTTTCTTTCTACCTCATGCAACAAGCACAGTCATGAAAACTATAGAATTCTAGGAGCAAATTTCACACTCCTAGGATTCCATAAGCAAGAAATGTATGCACAATTTATAATCATCCCTTGAGTTTCGAGTGAAACTCTCAAACTACTCTCATTTATGATAGATTCAGAAAAATGCACCAAACTAGCATGAGTCTAGGGTTTGTTGAATTTGATTTATGTGATATAATTGATTATATTTATAAATAAATGAATGATTTGATTTAACTTATATATGGATATTGATTAAATATAAATTGAATTAAAATTTTGACTAATGGTAGGTTTGTGCCAGATTATTGTGGTAGTTGGTGATAGGTAAACCATAAGGCTCACTTGTGGATATAATAGGAAGGAAGTGATAGCCCTTATGACTATGATGCGTGAGATAAACTTATATATTAAACCCCAAAATTTGGGTATGTTAATTATCATAAGTATGATGCT
Source organism: Sapria himalayana (assembly GCA_029783825.1). Lineage (NCBI taxonomy): Eukaryota > Viridiplantae > Streptophyta > Magnoliopsida > Malpighiales > Rafflesiaceae > Sapria > Sapria himalayana. The sequence goes on along the minus strand of JAREIK010000088.1, from coordinate 8,556,125 downwards.
TACAAAGCTAAAAGTTTAAATACTTTTACATACTAATCCATTGTATATATTTTAAAAGAACTAGTTCTCAATCAAGATGGATATTATATAGAATATACTTACAAATGATTCACCTTTAGTATGAGAGTCATATTATCACCGAGGAGGATGATGATAGATAATCTTCGAGACATGTGTGCGTATGTTTTGACTCACAAAGTTGTGATAGCCTTTATGAGCTACTTGTACTCAATTGGTTCTCATCTCTAAAACATAAGAGAACTATATCTTATTTATGGGAGTATGACATTTACCAAGCCAAAAATATAAATGTCTACAAATAATATCAATCATCAATCTTTATAATAATGAAAGTTAAAAAATAAGAGTGTGCATACAAATCAGCCATCAGGAGTAGTTGACAAAGTTACCTAAAATATATGAAATAATGAATGACTCTTGAACAACGATGAAGTGACTTCATGGATTTTCTAATATATGGATGCTATGAAGGGGAAATCATTGAGATTGGCATACTAATGATAATTATCATGTATGCTATTAGGATAATGAGTCAAAATATCTTAATTTTAGTCATGTGTTCAACATAACATATGTCAAGTGACTTAATGGATTATCTAATAATCTGAGTATTCATTTTATTAAAAATGGATTGTTCATTATTAAATAATCAAATTACTGATACAATTCCTCTAGGATCGATATCTATATAAAAGCTCATTATACTATTTGTGTGACATGTGTACTGGTAGATCTCAATTGATGAGATACTCTCATCAATGAGCATTGAAGGCATTGCCTAGCCATAATAGTATGAGTCTTCCCACTCATGGTAGATTTTGCGGGTATGCTCGAGTTAGATAGACTTAGCTTATTTGGTCATATTCTTTGTTTAGATTATTTAATAACAATAAATAGTTGTTATTTTAAAACCTATTTTTTTTATTTTTTTTTCTACCTTTTTTTTTGTTTTTTTGCTAGTGTGAATCATGGTGGACCAATAACATGGGATAAAATCTCATGTTTTGAAATAAAAAAAAAACAAAAAAAAAGGAATGTTCCCATTTTTGCAAAAGGACGTGAAGGTACCATCTTGGATGTGGGGACCTCCCCATCTATTTTCACACAATATATTTTAAAATATATGTTTATATTATGATTTGAAATATAAACAAGTATCAAATATTTCAGACAAAATATATGTTTATATTTTCATAATTAAAATTTCAGACAAAATAATATATGTTTATATCATATTTTAAGAGTTATATAATCACGATTCTATTATATTTTATGGACTTCATGTACGTGTGAAACTATATTGTAATTTTCTAAATTTTGGATCTTTTAATTTAATGTGTTTGTTACTTAAAAAAACAAAGAAACATTTTATATATTTTGTGGTTACAAAAAAACCACATTTTGACTAGCCTACCTCAACACTATGTGTAGTATTCGAACATGAATATAATAGATAGAGAAATATATATATAATATGTTTTTCTTAAATCTTAAGAAAACAAAATCTTTCAAAAGAACAAAGATAGTTCCTTTCATAAAGTAAGTTTTTCTCTGATTTTCATAATACAAAAAAAAAAATGCTCCCTCATTTTTTTTCAATACATGTATCACAACAAAGGAAAAACTTATGCATATTCCCACTTTTTTATTTTATTCTTTCTTCATTTCTTTGTTTATTTTGTCTTTTTTTTTCTCGATTATGTCTCATCAATCTCTTTGTTTGACATGTCACATATTGGGTTTTTTTTTAATAAATATATCTTAGGCCTCATATTCAAAGATATTTATGAATTGGTCCCTAAGTCAAACTTGTATTAATAGTATTTGAAGCCTAAAATATTTTTGTTTTGGGTTTTTCAAAAATGGAAAACCACCATTTTCTGATTTTGAACATAAAAAAAAACAAAAGAATACCATAATTTTTGGAAATTGAACAAAGGTTTTCAAAGCTACTAGTTGTTTTTTAAACTGCTTTTTGTTTTCAAAAAAAATGTTTCATGGTTTTTTATAAATTATATGTAAATGTATAAATAAATAAATAAATAATATATATATATATATATATATACTTATATTTATATATAAAAAATATATAAACATATATAAAAATTTGTATATCACACACATGCACACACACACATATACTTATATATACAAGCTTATATATGTGTGTGTGTGTGTGTTATAAGCTTATATATATATATATATATATAAACACACACACATACACATGCATAGACACATAGACACAAACACACAAACACAAATACACACACACACACACACAAAGGTTTATATATATTTATACATATATATATAAAGATTTAAAAATAAAAACACACAAAACCACTTTATCAATTTTGAAAATGACTTGAGGGTGCAAAAAATGTTTTTCATTTTTGAAAAAAAATGGTTTTGTTTTCTTTAAATAGCTGAAAATCAAAAATTGGAGGCTTTCCCATTTTGAAAAACTTAAACAAAATATGTTTTTTGGTAAAATTTAATAAAAATTTATGATTTTGTGATCAAATCATTAATATTGTTGAATTGAAGCCCTAAAACATAATTATCAATTTTTTACATTCACATTTTTTTTATTTTATTTTTGTTTTTTATAATGCCAAATTGACACATTTAGCATTATATATATATGCATAAACAATAAATATATATATCAATATGTATGTACAATATGTATGTCAATAGTACACACACACACACATATATATATATATTCTATATATACATGTTTACTATATTATTATTTTAAATCTTCTTTACATAATTTGTCCTCAAAATATCATTCAACAGCCAACACCATACCCAAGTGGAATATGACAAAAATAGAGCAAACAACGCACAATTATCCAGGGAATAAAGGGGTATTGGTTCTCAATATTTCTCTTACATTCCTCAATAATTATTCCAATTGAGAATGCATGTAGGAGATTTATATGAGGTGCTCGAAAAATAAGCTAATTTAGTCTCAAAGCCTCATGGGAAAAATTTTGTATGCCCACTTTCATTGATGGGCTTGGTATTCTCAGTTTTGCAAATTGAAATAAGATATTTTTTATTAAAAGTCTTTTGAGAATTCACCAAAATAAAGACTCTCTTTAGATAAGGTGGATCCACCACTCCTACCTCAAATCTTTCAATATTTAGGATTACCAAATATTGAAAGAGGACCCCCCCCCCCCCCCCCCGAAACCCATAATATCAGTTAGGGATATTTTAATTAGAAAATCAGGAGGGATAAAACAAGTTTTAATTCTCCTAAAGATATGAGTTGATAAAAAAAATGCTTATTTCGGAAGCCTATAAATTCTTATTTAGAAATAATATGATGAAAACAAAAATTTGAACAGAAATAATCTGGTTGCCTAATCACATTCCAACACATGCAGCATTTCTTTGGATTTCTAAAGCTGGAAAAATCAGAACAAATAATTATTTATTTCCAACTCCAAGGAACATGCAATGTGAATTCTACTCTCAACCAGAATCATTTAAGCATATTTTCTCTGAATGTCACTTCTCCAGAAAATTATGGGAGCATCTAAAATGCTAGACAACAATGAAAGAATTCATTTAATTCATTGCATCAAACTTTAAAAGCTTAAAGAAAAACAATTCAGCTAACACCACAAAGAATCACACAAGAAAAATTATATTTGCTGCAGCCGTGTACTATATATAGATAGAAAGAGACCAAAGATTGCATGAAAGAAAGTCTCATAATTTAGATTCAATTATTAGGAAGATAAAAATAGAAATTTACATTGTATTCTAAAATGATTGTATTAGCTTGGAACTTGTTTAGGATGAATAGATTTTCATATTGCATTCTTATTATTTATCAAAAAAAAGAGCAAACAACAATATTAAATTAAAGAAAATTTCATTTTTAAATAAACCACATTTAATTTTACTCAAGCTAATAAATATAACCTATTTGATTACTTAATCTATCAGACCCAAGCAAATTCAACAAAAATATAGTTTTTAGTGTGAAATGATATACAATATTGTTATAAAATAAAACTAAACACACAATAATTTGAAAGATAGAAAATTCAATGCTAAAACAATAAATTATATCAGGAAATAAAATACAATCAAAAGAAAATGAGAAATTGGAAATACATGGGAATAAACCTCAAAGGAATGGGAAAACTCCTTTTATTGAAAAAAATTTGGAAATCCCCAAAGAGATTTCTGATGTGGGCTAGGTGATTTTCACCTAACCACATAAATAACATTATCCCACTGAAAATCACTTTCTTTACTTGTTAATACTTGCTTATATTCTTGTTAAGCCACTTGAAGTTATACACCATTCAAACTTGTTAGCGTTGATCGGTTTGGTCAAAACATCCGCTATGTTTTCTTCGGTATGAATCTTTTGCATATCCACACTTTTTTCTTCTACTTTCTCTCATACAAAATAATATTGTACCTTAATTTGTTTTGTATTTGAGTGAAATATTGGATTTCTTGCTAAGTATAGATTACTTTGAATATCACAAAATAAAGTAACCTTATTTTGTTTGCATCCAAATTTTTCCAATAGTATTTGCAACCAGATTGACTCTTTACTAGCTCGTGTAGCTATAACTTATCCTACTTCTGTCATAGAAGTAGATACAATAGGTTGTATTTTTGAAACCCAACTTATAGCTCTTCCAGTAAGAGTAAAAAGATAACTCGTTGTAAACTTGCTATTATCACTATTCCCAACATAGTATGCATCAACATAACTCTGAAAATGAGGCATAAACTTCCATAGCATACTATAGTATTTGAGGTTCCTTTCAAATATCTAAAAATTCTCTTCACAATACTTCAATGTTCTAATCCATGATTTTCCATGAAACTACTAACCACTCCAACTACTTGTGCAATATCTGATCTTGTACAAATCATTGCAAAAATTAAAATTCTCAATGCTGATGCATATAGTACCCAAGACATCTTTTTCCTCTCTTCTTCCAAGCTAGAACACATGCTTGAGGATAGTTTGAAATTAACAAGAAGAGGGGTAAAAATTATCTTACTATCTTGCATGTTGAAATGCCATAAGATTTTGTTAAAATAATTTTGTTGATAAAACCAGATCTTCTTATTATTTCTATCACGGTAAATTTTCATCCCTAGAACCTTGTTTGCTAGTCCCAAGTCCTTCATATCAAATTCCCTAGTTAACCGTGCCTTCAATTATTAGATTCGATATTTGTTTAGACCTGCTACCAACATGTCATCTACATATAATAGTAAAATGATGAAATCATTTTCTTCAAACCTTTTGTAGTATGTATAATGGTCTGAACTAAGTCTATTATACCCAAGGCTCATGATGAATGAATCAAATCTTTTATATCAACACCTCGGTGCTTGTTTCAGACTGTATAAAAATTTGTTCAACTTGCAACCCAAGTTCTCCTTACCAATTTTAATAAATTTTTCTGGCTGGAACATATAAATTTTTTCTTCAATTTCTCCATGAAGAAAGCAATTTTAACATATAACTACTCCAAATATAAATTAAGTGTAGCACATAGAGTCATTACTACTCTAATTATTGTAAGATGAACCACTGGAGAAAAAATTTCATTGACGTCAATACCTTTTTTCTGAGCATATCCCTTTATCATAAACTTGCATGATACCATTCTACTTGATCATTGCTATCTCGTTTTATCTTATAAACCCATTTATTGCCAATAGTTTTCCTTCCAATTGGTAACGGTACTAGCTTCCAAGTCTGGTTCTTGTAGAGCTTTGATTTCTTCCACCATTTCTGTCATCCATAGAGATGCATCTGAACTATCTGATGCTTCTTGAAATGTTGAAGGTTTTCCATTTTCTGTTAGGAGACAATATGCAATGTTACTCTCCGTAACATACTCCAAGTACTAAGTTGGTGGTCTATTACAAGTTGGCCGACTACCTTCTTGAGCCTCAGACGCGATTTGTTCTTTTGCTTTATGCTCGAATTCTTTCTCCTTTGATTTTGGAACATATTGTATCTGGTCATTTTCTACATGCACAGTGGTAGTTTCTGAAACTTCTTTTAATATGCTATAATTTTCAATTCTTTTTAAAAAAAATATATCTTTGCTGATAATTACTTGGTGTTCCGTGGGCTCTCACAGGCGATACCCCTTCACTCCTTCAGCATACCCTAACAATATGCATTTTCTAGGTTTTGGATCCTACTTTGTTCTTTCTTGGGTGTTGTACATCACATATGCAGGACATCCAAAATAATATAAAGTAGAGTAATCTATTGGCTTCCCGTCCACATCTTCATTGGTGTTTTCAAATCAATCGATGTTGATGACAATCGATTTATCACATAGCATATAGTTTTTGCTGCTTCCGCCCAAAAGGAATTGAATAGTCTTGCAGTCCTTAACATTACTCTCATTCTTCTCAAAGAGTTATGTTCAACCATTCTACTACTCTATTTTGTTGTAGCGTTGTATGTGACTATGAACTGTCGTTTGATATCATTATACTTACAAAAAATAAGAAATTCACCAATTATATACTCTCTTCCTTTATCTATCCACAAATATTTAATTTTTTCTCAGATTCAAGTTCCACCTATACTTTGAAGTTTTTATAAATTAAAAATATGTTTGACTTTTTCTTTCTCCTTGAATAATCATCAATGAATGATACAAAATATTTTCCTCATTCTTGAGATATTTTAGGTGATTCTCATACATCAGAATATATTAAGTCTAAAGTATTTTTGCTTCTTACATTTGATCTTCTAAATACCAATCTTTTTTGTTTACTTGTAACACAATACTCACAAAAAAATAAATTTATCATTTTGAGCCCCGAAAGTAACTTTTTTTAGAGAGAATCTTCAAACCTTGTTCTGACATGTAGTCTAGTTTGAGATGCCATATCATCATTGATTCTTCTTTATTAGTAATTGATGCAACACATGCATCTACTTCATGTATATTTTTTCCTCTAAGCATGAATAAATTTGCCGTGTTATTATCCCCCTTCATTATCACAAGTGAACCTCTCATAATCTTAATCATCCCATTTTCAATAAGAATTTTACATCCAATACTATCTATTTGTCCATAAGACAATAGATTTTTCTTCAAGTTAATCACATGTCGTACCTCTTGAATTGTATGAATCATATCATCAAACATTTTAATTTTGATAGTACCCATACCAACAATTTTCAAAGTATGATCATCACCCATGTGCACATACCCACCTAAGATTGATTCATATTTGTGAAACCAATCTCTTTGAGACGTCATATGCCATGATACTTTCGAATCTAGTAACCATATATCACTAAATTGTTTTCTACTTTCAACCATTATTGTTACCTTACTGTATAAAATATTATCTTCATCATTAATGCTTGAAATATTCTATTGAGTATTAGATAACTCATCGTTCATATTTCTTATCTTAAACTTACAATCTTTCCCTAAGTGTCCTTTCTTATCATAGTTATAATATTTAATTTTTTTCTTACTTCGAGATTTTGATCTACCATAATCCTGACTGCCACTAGGACCACGCTCCGTTGATCTCCCTCGTATCATTGTCAAAACATTTATTTGTTGTGCATTTACATATCTATCTTTTTTATTTTTTCATCTATTTTCTTCTTCTAAGATGACAGAGACAATATTATTAAAAATTAAACTATCAGCCAATACAACATTCATTAAATTGATGATGAGTTGATCATGCGAATCAGGTAAATTCTGAAGTAAAATCTCCGCACATTTATCTTCTTCTATTTTATGACCTAATGTAGTAAGTTATGAAAATAAAGTATTCATAGTATTGATATGATTAGTTACCGTAACAGATTCAATCATTCGCATATTGTAAAGTCTTTTTTTAAAGATCTTGTTGTGAAGTGGCTTTGTCTTGTACAACATTGTGTAAGTATCCTAAATTTCTTTTTCCGTATTCTTTTTAGCCACAATCGACAATACTCCATCAGCAAGTGCTAAATGCAGGTTAGCTACTACATTACTATCTATCTTATTCCACTTGTCTTCAAGAATTTCAGTGAGCCTTTTTCCAATTGCATCTAAGTAATTCCTTCCTCAAAATTACCTTAATTTTTATTTTCCACAATAAAAAATTACTTCCATTGAATTTTTCTATTTTAAATTTTGCTGTCATATTTCACTTTAATAAATAGTAATTGAGAATAATAATTATTATTTGTGTTATAACACTAAAAAAGTTCCCAGATAAGTGGAGGGGCACAATTACCCTCATAAAAACTAGAAATCTTGAGGCTATTATCGCCCTTTTGACAAAACTTTTCTAAAATACATTAACCACAAAAGTTACTAACATCTATCTAATACTACTGTTATAAAATAAAACTAAACCCGTAATAATTTGAAAGATAGAAAATTCAATACCAAAACAATAAATTACACCATGAAATAAAATACAATCAAAATAAAATGAGAAATTAAAAATACATGGAAATGAATCTCAAAAGAATGAAAAAACTCATTTTAAAGAGAAAAATTTAGAAATCCACCAAGAAATTTCCGATGTGGGCTAGGTGATTCTCACCTAGCCCCATAAAAAACATTTTATCAGCATGAATATTTTAAATAATATGGATAATTTTGAATAAATTAATAGTTATTCATAAACTAACTATTATATTTAATTTTAATATTTTTTTATTAAATTAAATATTATATTTAATTATTATACTTCCTAACTTTGATCAATAAAAATATAATCAATACTTTCTTATATTTTTGTTGATATGAGTAAGCCCATGAGTTAGATCCGCATCGTCTATGTCTATAAGTACACAGTGGTTCTAGTTCCAATTGAATACCTTTTTTTTATTTTTTTAATATGTAGATGTGTCACTCCAGTATGAAATTATGTTTTTGACTTTTGATTAGAGGTGGCAACTGTGCCGGGCCGGCCCGGCCCTGCACGAGGCACGGCACGGAAAAAATCCGTGCCCGGGCTCGTGCCGTGCCGTGCCCGGCACGGTTCGGCCCGCGGCACGGCAACGACCGCATGCCTCCCCTCCCACAAAAAAAGACCGTGGGTCGGGTCAAATTCGACCCGACCTGCGGTCCCCGTTTCCCGAACCGCTCGGACAGGTTTGCCCGAGCGGGCCAGGCGAGGCACGGCACGGCCCGCCGTGCCTGCGGGCCGTGCCGGGCCCGCATATTTTTTTATATATTTTATAAAAAAATATAAATATTCAAAAATTTATAAATATTTTTACAAGTATTTTTTAAGAATATATTTTATATATTCAAAAATATAAATATAAATATTTTATATATTGGTATATTTTTTTATAAATATTCAAAAATTGGAACGTTTTTAAGAATATTTTTTACAAGTTATAGTTATAGGTGTCCCTAAACTTAAAAGATATAACCTCATTTATCAAATCAGACATTATTTCTATTATGTAGTGAATGTTTGGCCTGTGCATGCCATGGACGACTGTTACATATACTAAAACACATCAACTCATGACCAATTGTTTGAAAAAGTTGTTAAATGGAGCATGGCATATGTCATATGACACTTAAAAGAGAATCAATGGTTCACACAGCTTTACTCTTTAGTGTCTGGAAGCGTTATTTTTTAATCCAACTGGATAATGTATTGCATCACCTTTGTGTGCAGACAATGACGACTGGCTAGTTTGGGCAAGGTCAAGGGTGCTGGTGATCGAGTTGCACCGATTTAGTTCATGTTCTTGCTGCCCTCATTTTCCTCCTGCTTCCAGGTGGTCGAGCTTCGAAGTCTTGTTGTTAGTATACAAACAATAAGGTCGTACCTGGTTAAGTTACAATTTCTTGAATTTCTATATTTTTCTGAGCTTCCTGATATAGATGTGTCAATAATCATTCATCTTGTCTCTCTGCATAAATGATTTGCCTGGATCAAATTTAAGTTTGTTTCTACTTCAAAGAACCCTTACATGTCTAGGAAATTTATACTTTATGAAGCCTTGTGTCTGGGGATGTAATATAGAAACCTTTAAACATGAGAAATGTTGCTCATGCACAGCATAATACATGGAGCATAATCATGACATGATTGGTATAAATCTTTTGTTGTTTTAAACAAGAGAGTGTCTACATCTACAAGGCACGAGGAGGGACTGTGATTTCTGTTCAATTTGGAGAAGGTTTTAATTGATAAATATTTGATTAAATAAACTTAACTGTTTTGTTGTTCTTCCATTATTATCTCATGTAAAAGTTCTTAAATATTAGATAAATGAGTGTGTGTAGTATAAGTTTGTTTTAGTTAGTTTTAAATTCTTATCTCTTTCTCTTATAGCATAAGAGATAGGTAGTGGCACGAAAGTGCCAGGTATGATCTGGCATGGAAGTATTAGGTAGCGGCATGAAAGTGCCAGGTATGATCTAGTAAGGAAGTGCTAGATAGTGGGCTGTGTTGGGTTGACTTTTGAAGAATCCGTGCTGGCATGACACGACATGACATGAGAATTCATATCGTGCTGTCTCAGGCACGATACGACTCATTTGACACAACTATCTTATACTTATGATGTAAATGTATGAAAAATAATTTTTTTTAAGTGACATGATATTAGAGTTACAAATTTATTGTGATCTTATATTTGTATTTTTTACTTTATATATTTTATCTTTTATTTGATTTGTATTTAATATTTAATCATTATTGATTTAAGAATATGATTCATGTTCAATTTTTATTTTATATGTTACGTTTATATTTTGTTACCATATTTTTTATCTAGTGATGATTGTACCCAATATGTGGGTTGCACTCATCATGAGATCACTCATGAGTTAATACTTTTGTACATGTAATGAGTTTTATTCATAATTTTTATAAATCTAAAGTTTTAGATACTACAGTAGCTATTAACAATGTTGCACGAGATAATTAATATGACAACATTAGTGCTTGATCTATTATTCTTGCAAGTATTTATATGTTTCTAAGTTTTATCATAATGTTAGATCAATTAAATATTTTGTTAAGTAACTTGTTTGAGTCCAATTAGGGTTTTTTCATAGTTTTGAAAAGGGGGAGGGAAATGAGAGAGGAAAAATGAAAATTATTTTATTAAAAAAATATCTTAGAATGTAATATAAATTATATATATAATATGGAATAGTCCACATGGTGGGTGTCCCCAAATACTAATCTTGGAGGAGATGAAAACTATTTTTTATTTTTTTAGAGTTTTTTCTGAAGATGTTTATAATTTGTAGTCTACTTGTTAGTAAGTAGGTAATAATGATAATTGAACTATTTTAGATTTTTTTATGAATAAAGTAATAATCAACTTTAATATGTTCTGTTTGCTCGTAATACACCAGATTGATAATAAATTGCTAAGTTGCTTGACTATAATAAAATATTATTAATATTTAAATTAGAAAGCAAAATACTTCAAATAAGTGATTGGTCTAGTGAAGCTTTTAAGTAGTTGATATTATAGTTTTATATTATATTTCGAAATAATTATTTATCCATTATTTTTCTAGGATATGAGACTATTGGTAAAAAAATTAAAAAAATGTGGTAAATTGTCTCTGTGATTGTTGGAGTCAAAATAGAATTTGAACATGTTTCTACTTGACAATGCTAATAATTTGTAAATGTAATCTCATGTATTGAAGTTTTCTTCACATATTTGAGAATCTTAAGAATCGTGTTCATATGAATATATTTGAGAGAATGTAATAAATAATTAATTATACTAACATATGTAATATATGACTTGGTTACTATCAAATAATTTAATTTTAAACGTATCAATTTTATTTGGTGGAATCAACTAATAGACTAATATATATATATAAATTTGTATTTGAATTAAGTGATGAGTTAATAGATGTGTATCATGACTTATTGAATATATCTTTCTTTCTATGAGAAAGAAATATAATCTCATGAGTATCTACCCTTAATTTTAAGAATATATTTTAAATATCTCAAATTATTCGTATGAAACTTGATTTATAGAAATAATTTTTATTGGGATATACTCAACTGATTAACTCATGTATTTAGAATATTATTAATATATATCATTAACAATATATAGCAACCTCATGATTTATATTATAAAAAAAATGAATAATCTAATATGTATCTCATAGTCAAAAGTAGTAAGTATAGAAAAAAATCTTTTAAATCATGTTCTGAAAGGTTGTTTAAGGTCATAAAGGATCTCCCATATTTTATGCACTATACATAAGCTCCTCTGAATAATGAACTTGATAGTTGTTGCATCTACACTTCTTTTTCAAGTTCATAATGAATGAATATATTTATTATATCTAACTAATATATAGTATACATGTGTGATATTGTAATCCAATATAACAACTTAATATTAATCATTTTGATATAAAAAGTAAATGTCCTAGTAGTTAATATTAGAGGTCAATATAAATCTCTTTGCTACCAACTTAGTCGTGAGTCAATCAATATTTTATTTTGATCTCATTTTTTACCATGTACCACAATCTATATATAATTATTGACTTACCTATAAGTTATGGAATGTAATCTTAAATATAATTAGATGTGATTTTAGATTATACTTATTTAATCTAACATAGTTTATTATCAATAAGATGATTAAATATTTTAGAAAGAGTAGATGAGATCTTGTATTATTAATTGAAGATAAGAAATTAGAGTATGTAGTATCAAAATGAGAATAGTAGAGTATACAAAGAGTGTTTAATTAAATATATAATTAGTTTCTTTCATAGTACTATTGGAAAATTCAAGTTACTATTCTGAATTGAATTATTTAATGTGATAGATGATTCAATCAAGAAAGAACGTGAACATATCTATCCATATCTTTAGATTAAGATAATTGAGTTTCACAAGTTTCATTTCTCTTCCAAGGAGACTCACATATCATATCTAGTATGACACTCACATCGTGTTCATCTCTTCGATACAATACTCTAGGATAAGTGTCACTACTCTTATTAAAATTACTCGTGCTAGTCATATTATGCATAGGCATAAGAGCAAGATTAGGGGTTATTCTTTTGTGAGGAGTAAAAACTGGACATGAAAACGAACCTAATATTACCCTGATTGAAAGTGTATTTTCTTAGATTAAGTCTTTAAAGAAAAATTTGTTTTCAAAGAATATAACATTAGTACTTGTAATGATTCTTTTAGTCAAATGAACAGTGTCTATATTACTTCTGAGTATTAGAGTACTTAAGAAAAATGCACTTGATGACACATACAATAATCTCATTTTTGTCTAGAATATATCTTGAGTAAACAAGCTAAAATGGGATACAACCTGAAAAAATGCATTACTCCTATGAAGTAGGAGCATTGTAGTCATTTGAATTAGATGTTAAAATTTTCTTAACTATTGTTTTACATGAATAAATATTAGACATGACACATGATGAATTATCTCATGTTCCTAAAAAACAAAAAAATTGAGAAAAATATAATCTAGAGCATTATTATTTTTTATATCTTATATTATATTAAATTGAGTTTTTATTTAATAAAATTTAATAAAATGAAAAAAATTGAGATATTTCTATATATATTAATGATCTGTAATCATTAAAATATTTATCTAATTTTATTATTGATCTATGTAATGTTATAGTTTCATACTCATTCCAATAATTATTTTTCTTTTTTATTTGAAAAACTTATACCAATATCAAACAAAGATAAACTTGCACAAAAAATTATGATTATATATAATATTTCTAAAGATTGATATTACAAACTCTTTAACGCCATAAAACCTTCAGATATCACTTACTAAAGCAATTTGTATCGGTATCGCCGTGTTGGTCCCCTTGAGGTTTGTTGCAGTTCATGAAGAGTTTTTGAACAATTAGAATCTCATTGTTGGAAGTTTGATAGCCATAATAAATCAAAAAAATCCAAAAAAAAAGACTCATTGTTTGTGGGTTTTATCTCTACAATATGGTGACACTATTGTTGTTAATGCTAATTGGTGTAGATGATTATCATCTACACCACCAAAGGGTGTTTTGCCACCCATGCATCCCATCATTGTTATTTGAACTCATGTATGAATCCAATTATAATTTGGCATGATTTCAAGATGAATAAGAAAGATGAAAAATGAAAAATGAAAAATGAAAAATGAAAACAATTTTATTAATATGAAAAAAAATATATTTCATAATACAACATGAACCACATGTATATGGTTTGAGACAACTCATATTTTGAGTTATCCCAAATAATGAAAAAATATAAAATAAATAATAAATAAAAAATAATTCAAACCTTAACTAAATTTTAATATTATTCTCTTATTGTGATATTTTTGTGGATGATTAATAGACTTAGCACATTCTTTGAGAGTGAATATAATGGATTATAATTTTTTTTAATCATTAAAAGTTTTATTAGATATTTGATTATTATTAATTTATTTGTTCATTCATTCTTCTTGGTCATTGTTATTTGACAAAAGTGAAATTCATGTAACTTAGTTTAAAGTATGTAACTTTTGGGGGATTGTGAGGTGTATCAATCAGAAAGATATAATTGAGTTTCCTAACATGCATATCAAAAGGGTATTAATAGAGATTTATTCTATTTGCTATATTTAAATATTTAGGGATTATGTTAGATTGCTATTGGTTTTAGATATTATATTGCTTTTGTGAATACTTGTTCTAGATATGCTTGGATTTCTATTTTTAAAAACAAAGCTAAAATTTTATTTATTTTACTAAATTTTATAAAATTATGATAAAATTATTTAGAAAAAAAATATTAAAATTTAAAAAATTGATAATAATTTAGATTACTTTTCTTATATGTTTTGCTTTGTTTGATAAATAATATTAATATTAAATGGGGATAAATGCACATGAGAAATTATGGTTTTATTTAAAACCTTTAAAAACAAATATTACAAAATTTTTAAAATCACACAACTTTCAAATACCACCTCTAGATACAATATGTATTGGTGTCGTCATGCTAGCCACCATGGGGTTTTTTGTAGTTTAGTAGAAAAAACATTTGAACCATTAGGATCCCATCATTGAAACTCTGATGGCCATGATAGACTAAGATAAAAAAAGAGTCAATACACTTGTGTTTTACCTTTACAATATTGCATGCCATCGTCGTTAATGTTAACTATCAGCAATTATTGTTGTAGACACCACTAGAGTGCACGCCATCACTCATGCACCTTAATGCCACCATTGCTTCTTTGAAAATAGTGCTCAGATACCATGTTCAAACCCAATTAGGATTTGTCATGGGAAGGACAACTTATATGTTGGATGCTCTCAAATATTAAAAAAATATATAAAATAAATAATAAACAAAAAATAAATTAAGTTTCAACATAACTAAATTATAATACTAGTCTCTTATTGTTAGATTTTTCTATAGGATTAATAGAATTAGATAACTTTCTTGGTTAGTGAGCATAATGTATGATACTTATTCTTTTTGCCATCAAAAGTCTTATTAAATGCCTAATTATTTTTGATCATTTATTGATTTATTTTCAATTTGGTCATTATTATTTGACCAAGCTAAAGCTCATGGAAGTAAGTGTAAAGTATGTAAATTTTATTAATTGTGGGATATGTTAATTAGGAAGACATAATTGAGTTTCCTAGCATGCACGTCAAAAGGTTATTAATAGGAATTCATTTTGTTTTATATGTTTATATATTTGAGGATTATGTAAGACTGCTACTTGTGATAATTTTAGATATTTGATTATTTTTATAGATGATTATTTTAGATGTACTTAGATTTTTATTTTAAAAATAAATGGTAAATTTTGTTTATTTTGCTAAGTTTTATGAAATTATTATAATAATACAATTTAAAATGTCATCTTTAAATACAATGATAACTATTTTCTTCCAAGTATGATAGTTGAATTTGAGACTTATCATATGAAATTTCTTTATTTTTTAGAGTATGACTGTTAAAATATTAATTTATCTTAGGCCTTGAACTAAGCAGAAGTCGCATATACTAAGTATGATCTTTATTATAATAATATAATTTAGAAAAAATATTAAAATTTTAATAATTGATAATAATATATAATAAATTTTTTATATGTTATTCACTTTGAGTGAGCTCTTCAAGCTCATTCTTGGAATGAGCTGTATTTGCTCATTCTTGGAATGAGATGTTCAAGCTCATTTGGGAGTAATATTCCAATTAAATTGTAAATATTATTGTTCATTGTTTTTAAATTTCTATCAAAATTTAAAATTTTTTTTTTCAAAAATATATTATTGAAGTTTTTCGGGAGTAATATTTGAGATGTAAATTTTATAATCAAAGATGTACGTAAGAGGTAAATAGACTCAAGTATCATTTAACTGAAACTCACTATAATATGAAACCATGTATCCAAGATAGTGAAAATGTTAGATCAGAATGTAACGAGGTATTGACTAATATTTAAGGATAAAAAATTAAAAAAAATAAATTGCTGTAAGAAATTGGTAAGGGTCAAACTTTAATGCATGAGATTTTCTTGTCCAAAATAATAGGCACTTTTGGGGGTGAGAGTGAGAGTGGGTGTGGAGAATCTGTTGATAGGGGACTAATGGATAAATTTACTACTTTACAATCTCACTAAAGTACTTTGAATTCAAGATAAAAATAAAGAAAAAAGGAATGAAATATGGAAAAAAAATGATAGATTTATGTATTCAAATAATCTTCCATTTAATATTTTGAATGATTCTTATTGGATTTCAATGATTAATGTTGTTACAAAATTTAGGATAGGGTTGAACTCTCCATCTATGTATGAATTGACGATATAGATTCTTAAAGAAGATATGAATGATATAAGTAACATTAAGGAAGATCATATAAAAGCTTGAAAATAATATGAATGTTCAATTATATCAAATAATTAGACATATAAAAAGAGTAAGTATCTTATCAAATTTTTTGTAAACAGATCAGTTGATATCTGATTTATGAAATTAATTGATATTATTTGATATAATAAAAAATAATAAATTGATGTTCAATTATCTTAATGATATGGTTGAAAAAATAATGAGAAAAATATTGTGTTAACTATCATTAATAATTCTTCTACTTATGTGAATATTGAAATGAGGTTTATGACAAATATGAGAAGATTGTGGTGGATTTTTTGTGTTGCATATTATATTGATTTAATGATTGAGGATATTCAAAAGATAAATATTTATGCTACTAAACTTGCTCGAGCTAGGAAAGTAGTGACGTTTATATATGGTCATACTTGGGTTTTTAGATTGATGAGAATATTTATAAATATCATAGATTTCTTCTTCCATCAATTACACAATTTGTTATTTTATTTTCTCTATTCATTGAATTTATAAGCAAAAGCAAGTTATTGCAATCTTTTCTCAGATTAATGGTGTTCAAGCTTATGAGCTAAAAAGATAGAATGTGTAAAAGCTCAAAGTAAAATATTGTTTGATTCAAATTTTTAGTCTCATGTAGTTTTTTACATAAAGATCACTATTTCATTAATTAGTGTCATGAGAAATGTAGATTCAGAGGAAAGATTGACTATAAGTTATATTTATATGTTGATAGATTTAGTTAAGTAGAATATTATATTTAATTGTGGAAGTATAGAGAAAAATATGACCTAATTTGGAATACATGATATGTTGTTGTATTATCAAAAATATGATATGAGGATAAATTTTAACATTAATAATATTTAAATACATGATATGAGGAAAAAATTTTAACATTAATAAATTTAACATTAATAATTTGGAATACCTAATGTGGAATGTAAGATTACTATTTTAATCCTTAATTATGATATGAGGATAAATTTTATACTGTTGATGTAGTGAGGAAAAAAATTATTTAAATACATGATATGTTGTTGGATTATCAAAAATATTTAAAAGCTGATATTTAGTTGGACTTAACTGATCAAGCAATGAGTGAATTTGAGAGTCATATTGTAATTGATTCTCAAACATTAATAAGTTATACAAGTTAGTTGAATTGTTTTGGGGGTTCATCATTAAAGTTGTAAAAGTTTGCTATTTGAGTCTTTAATATTGCTTGTAATATTTTAGAATGTGAAAAAAATTAGAACACCTTTAAATTGATAATATTTCTTTTTTTTTGTAAAGTTTTATACATGTATTTTATTTCTATGTTAAAGAATTTTAATTTATTTTAACATAATTTTATTATTTTATTATTTGTATATCTATAAAAAAAGATAAATATCAAAAGTTGAATGTTCTAGTATATATCAGGTACAATACTAGATTGAGAGAACAAAGTTTATAAGGAAATAAAATATTAATCCAATTTTAGTAAAGGAGATTGATTCAAATGATGAAAGGATTGTAGTGAAAAAAGATTTACTTCTTCCCCTTGATTTTTATTTTGTTGGCTTCAAAATAATGAGTTATTTCATATAGAATTATCCAACTCCCAAGAGACTTAAGTATCATCGAAATAAATGATTTCTTTATATTCCTAAAAAGAAAACATAATGAAATATCAAGTACTTAAAAATTAAAGTCATACATATTAAATTTAATATAAAAATATATAATATTTACACCTAATTAATACTCATTCATAAGGACAAGTGGATACAAAGACAGTGAATGAGTTCAATTTGATATCATTTGTTGAAGATGAAAATTTTTATTATTTTAAATATTTTCTTATTTTTGATATGAGAATACATGATAATAAATATTTTTTTATTTTTAATTACATTAGTTGATGATGATAATTTTGGAGAAGAGAAATTAAATTGAAATGATTTATTCGAGTTCTTATTTCATAATTTGAATGTTAATTTTTGTTAAAGTTTGAAATCATTAGTATTGTTGAATTGATTTTATATTTTATGGTTTTGTTATTATTTTTTGTGATAATAGTGAACTATTATATTTTTTTTATAATTCTAATAAATTATTTTTATGTTTTTATCGATATTATTTTATTATATTTTATATATTTTAACATATTAATTAATTATATAATATGAGGCTCAAAAATTTTATGCTTCAATGTTTCGAGGCTGTCTCCTTACCTCAAGTACAAAAAAATATTTCATCTAATAATTTTGTATTTTAAAATTTTTGCTCAACATAACAGTTTACTTTAGATGACCATTACCCAATAGTCACGAAGAGAACTACCACAACCATCTATTGATCTGATACAAAATATTAACTTGGATTCTTTGATTGTTATATTAAGAGATCTAAGAAAGTGCTCAACTCAATACTCTTTTACATATATATTATTTTATGCACATTTTAATAAAATTTCTTTAATTTTTTTATTTTTTATTAATAATTATAATATTTAAAATAGTTTTTCTATGATATTTAGTCATATTTGATGATAACAAGTCATATTGGATGTATAAACTATATCAAATAAACCAATTACAATCATTCATAATAAAATTTGAAAACTTTGTACTAAAACTTTTATGAAAGTCTATAGTTGGGATGCAAAAGAGTAAATACCATGAAGACTTACATGATGAAAAAGTAAATTAATTTATGAAAAGATTTTTTACCAAAGGTTTTCCTTGGACTTGTGAGATCGATGGCTAGAGAATATTTTTTCCTTTTGGCAAGATGATTTTAGTTAGGTTATCAATGTTTCATGTTGCATCTTACTTATAGATTGTGAGTAATGTATTTGTTATAAAATAATATTGAACATTAAATACATTTACCCTCTAAATAACATAAAACAAGCACGTATTCATAAAATGGGCAAAAAGGATTGTGATAGCTCATAGGATGGACGTTCCTATCAAAAATATAAAATAAAATAGAATAAGCATAAATAAACAAATTGCAACATCTCTTATTAAGTTGGTGTATATAAGATTACAATACTAAGATTCGATGAAAGGAAGATAAGTTGATGTTTTTATACGATCTTGGTTAAGATATCTGATAATTGCATTGATATTTGAGTATATGTTATATTTATGATTTCATCTTAGATTTTCTTTTTGAGAAAAAAAATAATTTATCTCTATATTTTATCTGCTCATAAAATGCTAGATTGTATAATATATGCATCACTACTTGTATGCACAATAAATAGTAGTGGTGGGATAAGAAACAAAATATTCGACATCTTGAAGTAGGTGATTCATTTAAAGTATATCACAAATAATTATCATCGTTCTAATATTTTTTATATGTACTAGATATAAAAATAATTGTCTATCTCTTATTTTTTTAGGAGTTAAAATTATTTTTAAGAAAAATATAAAATCTTATCATCAATCTTATTTCGGTACATATTAGTGTTCAACTTAAAAGGGAATACCTGGCTAATTACAAGTATTCATGATCCCTGAAATAGATTTCAAGTCCTAAAGATTTTGCACTTATCTTAATATGCAAAAAGATATATTAAGATGAACATGTCAAAGAGAATTTAAGAAATAATCAAATATTATTGATTACATATGTTATATTTAGTTTGATAATAATTAAATATTTAATTTTTTCTACTATTCTCTTATAAATAGTAAAATTAACTAAATGGATTATACTAGAAGGGAAGTCAATATATATATCAATAGGAGTATCTGATAGAATACAACCCAAAATATTGACTTTCTACAAGAATATTAAATTCAAATATTTTTTATTACAAGATGATATTCCTTGTAGAGAGTCTCACAAGATTATTTTTTTGAAATTGTGTTTGAACGAATTCTTTAAGCTAGATAATTTTATTTCATTTTTTTTTCATAATTATAATGTCATTAACATTGACAATCATTAAATTTTCTTTGTTGTTAGTGCTCATCTAAAATACAAAGGAAAGACTGTAATACATATATATAATTGATAAAATGTGATTAATTGTAAAAACCTCATAAATTAGGTTCTTAATGACTATTTTAGGCCATACACGTCTTTTGTATAGATGTGTCAATTGTGCATGTTGGCTAGGGCTAACCCAACATGGTCTAGCATGGCCCTCGCCAGTGGCCTAGGCCATCCTAGGCTAGACGCTAGACTTGGACTAGTTATTTTCCACTTAATATATTTAGTAATGTAATCGAATATCATATATTAGTAGTTAACACATGAAGTGAATATCATATATTAGTAATTAACACATGAAACAAATATCAAATATGTTGAATTCCAATGGTATCTAATATTTCGTTGGAATTTATTTTATTTTAGACATATTGACTTGCATAAAGTGAAAGTGTTGTTGTTTATTAGATGACCTAATATATTTTAATTCATTACGTATTTATTATAATAAGGTGGAAATTATTTTTAAGCTACCAAACATGAAAAATCTTAATTAAAGAATTATCTTTAATGGTTCTTAAGAAAATATTTATTACCACATCATTATTTTAAGTATATTTAAATTTTATTTTATATTTCTTAAAAATACGCAACACACATGCGTATCAGATTATAAGGAATAAATAATTTTATGAAATCTTAATATTTTTTTTAGTATTTACTGAGAATCAACAAAGTGGGTAGTAGTACATGTGAATACTATTATTCTAATCAGTCCAAATATTGAACATCACCTAAATCATTTTTAGGATTTGGCAGCACAAAAAATATGGTATATAATCTTATAATCCATAAAGTAATTGTTGAATCAATTTGATATATATTTTAATGTATTGCTTGTTATTAATTTTTTAATAATTGTATCTAATAAATTTGTTATTATTTTATAAAAAATCAAAAATGATATGATTAGTAGGATTTTGTCCTTGATTGATCTCTAGGATGAGATAAATTGACATATTGGGTCTTGAGATATAATTTTCTTAAATATTCAAGTATTCAAATATGGTGTAAATATTTTTCACTAGAGATTGATAATATTTTAGAGTGTGGATGTTAGTTTTTTTCATAAAGACATATTTTTTAAGAAGCCTAAGAAAAGTATAAATTTAGATGTTATACTTGAATACATTGATATTCCACTCTTACATATAGGCATGCATAGACTACTAGTTAGTGGAGAAAGTTACATGTCAGCTGCATCTGAGTATACTGATACTTAATATAATGTTACTCTCATAAAATTATTGTGTCTATCAATAAATTTAAATCATGTTAATTTCGAAGAGTAAAGTTTTTATGGTTGTGAGATTTATTATAGGATCAATAGTGTATGAGTTTTTATTAGTACATATTCATATTGAATTGGTAAATACTAGGAAAGAGAGTAATACTCAACAATCTCAGATCAGAGATAATCATATGGAGACATAATTCTTTAGTCAGTTCATCTAATCATGATCTTTTGATTACTTTCTAGACGGGACATAGGACTTATACTCGGCACCAACATTTTAAAAAGCAGTTTTCATGCACGCCTTAAAGCAAGCCTCAATGTGAGACATTCTAAAAAGGCTCAAGATGTTAAAATAAAAGTGTGGAGCTCGTGGAGCTTGACTAAGCTCTTTGAGCTCTAAGAGCTCCAACGAGGACCTCCAGGAAACTCCATTGAGCTTTTCGTGGAGCAAGGGAGAGGGGCGAGGCCGAGGAGCAAGGGCAAGGGCGAGGGAAAGGAGAGAGTAGCGATGGGAGATGCAAGTGAGAGTGAAAGTTTAAATTTATAATGATAAAATTATTATAAATTTGTAATGAAAAATTAATTTAAATTTTTAATTTGATAATGATAAAATTATTTTAAATTTATTAAAATTAAATATTTTATTAAATATTTATTAAAATATACCATAATATTTTATTTTATTTTTAATATATTATAAAATATTTATTAATTATATTTATAGTCATAAAAAGTTTACGCCTCAATGTTTTGAGACTTACGTCTCGTCTCACAAACATAAAAATTCCCCGTGTAATGGTTATGCCTTTCAAAATATTACTTAGCACATAATTTCATAGATTTCAACAGTCTAAACTTATTCATTCATTTTTTTATTTTATTATTTATTTTGATGGTAATAGGATACTCAAGTTATATTATGAGGTATTATCTTATTTAAGATAATGTCAAACAATGATAGGATAGATACATGTTCTCTATTTTAATGAAATATGAGAACTGATATCATGATTTTCAGAAAGGTTTATTATTGGTTATAGGTAAGTGTTCACTGTGAAAATATATCCAGATGAGAAGATAGTTTATCTTAAGTCGACACCTGTAACAAAGAGATATACTCAGATATTTTGTGTAGATTATCAGAATACTAACTCTGGTGATCAAGGTAGTTTTAGTACATATTTTTATTTTTCTTGCATTAACTCATAGTTAGAGGATAAAATAGCTAGATATGCAGAATATATTTCTTTATTATGATATTGAGGAAGTTTATATAGTGTAACGATCATGATTTCAAGCAGTATAATTATGTATAATTTATAGATTATGAAAAATATTGTATGACCAAAAAGAGTAATTGGGAGTTTGATTTGTGAGACTTTTATAAATAATTATTTCATTTAGATTATATAGGTGTGTTACTAATTTTTTTTTATTCTTCTAAATGAGTCCAAATGACAGGATAATTTTGTTGATTATTTAAATAGATTATGTTTTGATTATGAGAGTTGATAAGTTGAGAATTATTCAAATAAAGAAATATCTTTAGATATAATTTCAGATAAATAATTTTAAAAGTCATATATTTTTTTAGCACAAACATGATTTATTCTATAAGTGGTATCATTTTGTCACAAAGAAGATATATATTTGATATTTTTGTTAATATTGATCTTTTGGGTTGTATTCCAGTAGATATTATTTTTTTAAAATTCTAAATATTAATTTTATTTATAATGCGATACCTCATGTTGACTCAATTAATTATTTAAGAATTATATGAAATATTAATTACCTGACTATGATCAGATTACATATAATATATACACTTAGAGGTATCAAATGAGTTGTGTCATGCTAGCATGTTCTATTTTTTTAATCTTTTTGGGTTACCATGTCATGCTCAACATGACATGGTATTTATCATTGGCCGTGCTGTGCCAGCACAGTTCTAAAGAGGGTAGTTTGACATTATATGTTGTCATGCTTTTTGGTTGGATTGTGTTGGGACATGCTAAGCTGGATTAGGCTTAGCTAGGTTAACCCGGTTTATTCCAGGATAGACTAGGTCAAGCTAGACTAGTCTAATTTGTTTCAGGCTAGCTTTGGTTCGGTCCAAGCTAGCCTGTTTGGCTAGTTGGGCTGAAACTAGGCCTTCGTGTTAAGTCGTGCAATGCTGCACCTCTCGTGGTCGAATCATTGGCCAGGCATGACCAATGATCCTAGCATGACTCTGAACTAGACCTTGCCGTGCTTGGCGTGACTGAGTTATGTTGTACCTTGTGCCATGCCCCAACCCTCTATTCTAGCTGACACCTTTATACATAATTAGTTATTTCTTATATTTTCTTTAGTAGATTCACCTTAATACAATTCTTTATATTTTGAGGCATGTGAATTAATCTTTATGATTTGGGATTTCTTTTAGGGATCATAGATATTTATAATTAATTAAATATTCAAATATGAGCTGGGCACTAGTTTGTACAAAGAGAAAGTATATGATTAGATTTTATATTTTTTTAGGAGACAACATCATCTTTTAGAAAAATAAGATGCAGACAATTATTTTGAGATCAAGTAAAAAGTTAGTTCAGAGCAATGACAATAATTACTTATGAAATATTTTTTGATACATCTATTGGATGAGATTGGATTTGTATTCTTTTCTTCCAATATCATTTATTGTGATAGTTAGACAATGAGGTAGATAATCTCTAATATAGTATTTCATGAAACTTATGAAGCATATCAAGGTTGATTTTTTCTTCCTCAGGATAAAGACTCAAGATAAAATTATCATTACAACACATATTCAAATAGTATAGTAACCAGTGAATATTTTCATAAATATTTTGAATTTATCTCAATTTTTTTTGCTCAAAGTCGAGTGTTATGGTCTTATATGCATCAGTTTGACGTGAGTGTTATGATTTTATTTTACTTTTATATTTTTTATTTTGTTTGATGAAAGTATCCAACTTGTGAGTTATTTCGGTCATTTTTGTATGTTATATAAAGGTGATAGGTATTATATTATTGATATTGAGTGTAATTATTTATCCGCTTATGTTTGTTAATTTATTACTTAGGATAAAATTGATTTATAACATGAGATGTATTACCTTATCACAACAGAGTTATGTAGTTAATACTTAAATAGAGATTAATCATTTAGGTTGGCGTACTATATCATATACTCTTTTTGAGTTAAATGTTGATTTCTTGTCTGAAAAGGGCTCTCCAATTGAGTCAACAACATATATGATAATAATATGAAATATTATTTATCAAATTATTAATAGATCAAATATAATTTATATAATTATTATAGTTGAATATTTTCTTATATTTTTTGTTATTGTTTGACTAGACAAAACTTTTTGCATACTTATGTATGTGAAGAAATGGGTTATTCTTGGTATTTTTTTTTGATGATCATGAAGACCTTTATCTCGTGAGTTTTTCAATTTTTAGTTTGACATTAACTTACATAAAAATAGTTCCATCACTAGATATTATATATTTCTTACAGGCAAAAATATCTCATGAAAAAAATAAAAGATAAATAATTTTTTCAAAGAGATTGGATCTCTATTTAATTCTCATGTTATTTTCTACTATGATAGTTAGAGAGCAAGATATGTAGTCACAATACTTGATATTTTATTGTTAGATAAAACATATATTTTATTTATTCTTTTATCAATGATAAGATGTAAGATATAATTATTATGACAGTCCGTGTTCCTATAACACATCATCTTGATGATATTTTTATGGTCCTAAAGTGTAAGATAAAATCAAACTTAATGTATTAGATATTCATGCATTTATTTATTGATAGGTATTGAAGTTTTTTATTTATTATCTAGTTGATGAGAGTATCCTACTTGTGAGATATCTCAATTTTTTTCTTTTTCTATTTCTATTGTTGGATTTTCTCTCATATGATATGCATAAGTTTTTAATATTTTTTTATTTTTTCTTAGAATGATATTTTAGTCATTGACCCATAAATCATATGTTCTATCGAGTGGACCCACCATAAAGTATATGACTAAAGGGCGAACTTTCACGGAGTAATCATCTACAAACTAGTCTATGCAGAAATTTATTTTGCAGTCATGCTAGTAAAAAAAACGACACATTCTCTCCCCTATTAAATAACATAGCTAACATCATAGGCATGTGCCACATGATATGCACCACATGTTCTGCACTGTACTACACAGTTTGCAATGTAGAGTCTCCACAAATGAAATTGTTTGCTTGATGTTATCCTACCCAATTCGAGTCAACATGAAACTGGTACTAACAGGGGCAACTTGTCTCCAATAACTTATCCTTCTTAACAGAAGGAATTTGTCCAATCAAGATTTTGGAATTCAGTAAAAATTATTTACTATGCTCGAGCACAAACTTACCTGATTGCCACTTATAATCATCACAAATTATCATTCCTTTAGATATTATTGTACTCAATGATAATATGATTTGAATGACATCAACTTTGCCAATAATCTCTGCTAGTGAATATCATCTCCGATGGTAAATGGTAATTCTGCTGAGATGCTATTCATGATAACAGTTACTGTTACACATCTTCAACATCACATTTAAAAATAGTAATTATAGTAATTATAAATCATAATCTGAATATATTTCACTAGCTAGAACTGAGGATAACTACAATTTAA
Source organism: Sapria himalayana (assembly GCA_029783825.1). NCBI lineage: Eukaryota > Viridiplantae > Streptophyta > Magnoliopsida > Malpighiales > Rafflesiaceae > Sapria > Sapria himalayana. The sequence goes on along the minus strand of JAREIK010000088.1, from coordinate 8,529,261 downwards.
TAGTAATTATAAATCATAATCTGAATATATTATAAATAAGCACATTAAAATATGCGAGAGTTGTTTGTTCAAGTGTGCATTGGCAAAATTATTCTAATTATCTTGCCGTTGTTTATGATATTCATTTTTCTCTTCTTCTTTGCTGGAATGAAATTTCCCCATCTTCTGGCTTTGACAGATCATGCTTGACAGTGAATTCTTCACCGGATACGGGGAATCCAGTCAGTATGAAATTTTAGAAGTGGTTGGAAAAGGAAGCTATGGTATTGTTGCATCTGCTATAGACTCTCGCACCGGAGAGAGAGTGGCCATCAAAAGGATGAATAATATCTTTGAACACGTGTCCGATGCTACTCGTATCCTTCGAGAGATCAAGCTCCTCCGATTGCTTCGTCATCCAGATATTGTGGAATTGAAGCATATAATGCTTCCTCCTTCTCCTAGAGAATTCAAAGATATTTACATGGTTTTTGAATTGATGGAGTCTGACCTTCATCATGTAATAAAATTAAACAGTGACCTGACTCCCGAGCATCATCGATTTTTCTTGTACCAGCTTCTCAGAGCTCTAAAATATATGCATTCAGGTTGTTATTCATGATTTCTTTTTTCTTTCTTATTTTTATTTGAAATACTTAATTTAAAGTTGCTCTTGCACCAAATCAAGAGGATTGTCTTTTATAATGCTACGAATTCCTCTTAGATGTCTTTATTTCCTTGTGATTCTGCAGCAAATGTGTTTCATCGAGACTTGAAGCCAAAAAATATTCTTGCTAATGCAGACTGCAAACTGAAGCTCTGTGATTTTGGGCTTGCTCGTGTGTCATTCAGTAATGCCCCTTCTGCTGTTTTTTGGACTGTATGTCTTCGTAATATAGATTATATTTTGTTTTCTTAAATATTTTAGAGGTTCTGATATGAAATGGATTATAATTATGTTTTATCTGCATTTACCAACTGATACCTTCTTTATCAAGGATTATGTGGCAACTCGTTGGTACCGTGCTCCTGAACTCTGTGGTTCTTTTTCTTTCAAGGCATGTGTTATCATTTTGTTTTTCTCCAATTTGGAGGCTGAACATTTCGTGTGGCTAGTGGTAGCTTCTAGATATTTCATAGCTTGAGCCTTCATGGGTTGGTTCAGTTGGTAGGGAAGCATGCAATGTTTCTTTGAGGTCGACTTTCTTGGAGGTGGAACTAGGAGGCAGGTCCACGTCCATGGGTTGATTGTTACAAGTTCTTTTTCTTTTAGATATTTTATCACTTTTCTAAATTGAGCCTTAGTTTTGAAGTTTCATTGTGGCTTCTCCAGTTTTATCACAAGTTCTAATTTTTTTTAAAAATGGGTTGCCTCTTATAGAATTCCCAGCCCTTCTTCCCAAGTCATTGTAAATACAGTTACCCGAACTTTATTTGGTTGAAAATATTTTGTGTGTGGTATTTTCTTGAAAACCATTTGCTGCAGTATACTCCTGCTGTTGATGTTTGGAGCATAGGATGTATATTTGCTGAGCTGCTCATCAGAAAGCCCTTGTTTCCTGGAAAAAATGTTGTGCATCAACTGGATATCATCACTGATTTACTTGGCACACCTCCAGCTGAATTAATTGCCCGGGTTGGCTGGCTTTTTTTGCTACCATTTTGTTGTATACGACTTAAAATGCATGTGTAAATGACCATGTTGTTGCGTGACGCTCTAATTCTGAATATAGTCGGCATGCCTGATCCTACTCTACTGAGGTATGAGATTTTAAATCTGTCTCGTTGTCCAAAGCTAGTGGCTTGTAGCTACTTATTGATGAATATATTCATATAATATTAGTTTGAAGTGAGTGTGATTGCATAAATATTAACACATTGGATCTCACAAGAACTCTGGAATTAAATATGTTTGTGTGAAAATAACATTGGGATCGGTAACTGATCATCCGAAAAATTTTTGTGTTACATGTATATGTTAGATGTCATGTCTTGGTGTGATGATAGGTGTCTCTGTCCAAGGGTGATAAGTCATAAGTTCGAGACTCATTAGATACAGCCAGTTTGACTTTCAGAGATAACACTATCGAAATATTAATCTTTTTAAAACTTTGTATTAAAGTGAAAGTCTTGTATACTTAGTGCGACCTTCTAGCAAACATGTGTTATTAACTCCATGATTACTGAAAATTTCTTGAAATAGTTTCTTTGCTTCTTGCAAACAAAATCTAGGATGCAGTTGCGACACCTATTGTTATTTTGTTTTTATTTCAAGATTTTGGTTTACATTTTCTTGCAGATAGGCAATGACAAAGCTAGAAAGTATTTGAGTTCCATGAGGAAAAAACAGCCAGTTCCCTTGTCAAAAAACTTTCCTGAGGCAGATCCTTTGGCTCTGCACTTGCTTGAGCGGCTACTGGCATTTGATCCCCGTGATCGTCCATCTGCTGAAGAGATATGAATAATAAGATTTATTATTTATCTATAACATTGTCAATCGCAAACTCCTCTGGGATTCATCGTTGGCGGTGAACCTCTTTGGTGTTTTTGAAAACTATTTTCCAAAACATTTTTGTGCAAATAAATTGTTTCTTTTTTTTTGTTTTTGTTGATATGTTGATGATCATATGCTGCATACTTTATTTACTTGCTGAGTTTTTTTTTGGGTATCTTCAAGTGCTCATTGGATTGTGTTAATTCAGTTGTATAATTATTGAAATAAATACATGCATTATTATTTGCTATATCTTTATCTAGCATGATACGACATGATTAAATAGGAACAAAGAGGTAATATAAGTACTTTTATAGTATGAACATTCTATTTGGAAAATGAAATTAAGAATAATAATATAATGAAAGTAAACATTAATCTTAATATTTATTCTCCACACAAAGCTTGGAAGAGAAAATATAAGCTGAATTTATGTCTCGCATTCCATCATAGTAGAACTGAGATCATAATTTTAAAACATGTGTTTTAGGTGCATGTGTAGGCAAAGATGTGTCTTGGCCCCTTGCTGGACCTTAAGCAAAGCTGTGTCGTGGAGAATCTCTTATGAGAGGCATGCCTTGCTTGTACACTATGTTTGAAATAGAAAAATATGAACATAGATCATATAGCTCATTTTCTAGTTATCATAGTAATGAGTAATAGCATGTAGAATTGAGATTATAGTTTTGAAACTTGTGATATAAGCTCTCTTAGGTATACTTTAGGCACTTGTAGGCCTGATTTATGCACTCTTAGACATGGTTTAGGCTTGCGTCGACATACTTTGTGCATGCTTCGATGTAGGTGCAAGCTTGCCTTCACAATGGAGCAGCTGAGATATGCTAGAGGATTGATAGAGAGATAAACATACATCAGTTTTGAATAATGTAGTTGAATTTTTTATGTAAATTTTTTTAAATTATTTTAAAAATTTTGTAATATATTTTTAAAAAATGGTATTTAATTATTTTTACATAATTATATAAGGGCTATTATTTTATTATCCCAAATTATGCATTTAATTATTTGGTTGTTGAGTAACCTATGTGTCATAAAGAAAAGAAAATGAGGGAAATAATTTTAAGAGAAAATATATTTATTTTTTTAATTTTTTTGTGCAAGGGAAAGAGTTGGAGTTGCACATGATTTGTAATGGTTCATGATGAAAGTAATGAATTTAACATATAATACATTGGGTTATAATAGAAACTTGACATTTGAGCATGTCAAAAAATAAGAAAAATTACAAATATTGAATTAGGGGTTCATTATGTGCTTTATTCACTTGTAAAATATTGAATTAGAAGTTATATACTTTGTTGTATGATAAATAATAGTGAGAGAACAAAGTAGATATTGAATTTCTTTGAGAATGTGTTTCATCCAAAATATCTTGTAAATAATTATTGTTATTTATCATGAATACTATCTTTGTATTGGATTTAAAACAATCATCTATCTTTTATTTTTTTAGGAAGCTATATTTTGCACTAAAAAAATTATAAATATCTATCATACACCTTATCTCCATGCACATTAATGTTCAACTCAAATTTAATTATCTGGATGACTGCAAGTACTCGAGATCTATGAAATAAATTTCAATTCCTAAAAATTTATTCACATATCTCCATACGCAAAATATGCAGCAAGATGAATTTCTAGAAAAAAATCTTGAAAATAATTAAATAAATTAACTGTATAAGTTATATATTTGAATTGATGTTGATCAAATAATTAATTTTTTCAATAATTCTTTCAAAAGCATATAGTAAATTGAAGGAGTTGTATGACAAGAAATTCATATCTAGGTTAATTTGAGTATTTATTAGAGTAAAATTCAAAAGATTAACATATATAAGAATATTAACTATATATATATATATTGATAAAATAATCAATCTTTTGAAGTAGGTTATTGTTATCTTAATAAAAATAAAATATCTAAATCTCACAAGATTATTCATTTAGAATTATGATTGAAAGTATTTCTTGAATTCAGTAATTTTTAACATATTATCTCTCATAATTAGAATATTATTTATATACATAATAAGAAATCATTATGTCATCAAAATTCATTTGAAAAAATAAAAAAAAATTATAATACAGATTAATGAAACAAATGAGGTAGCTGCTAGTGAAAGATTTGAAAACTAATTTTGCAATGAGTATATTTGGCCATATAATATTTTTTTCATTCTAAAATTAAATCTGATTATCTTACTTGAAGTTTTAGTGGTTGCTCTATATGTGCCTCATCCTGAAGGTTATAGTAAAAAAAATATTCTTTATATTTAATTAATGTATTCTTAATTTGTGAGATACTACGAATGAAATAAGAATTTATACGGAGTGCATCTTAGTTACTAGAGTGAAGGCATCCAATAATTAGAGGTGTTAAACAGGTCGTGCTATGTTGACATGACATTTTTTTGCTCCGTCATGTCTTAATCATCACGGGTTGTATTGTTATTGGCTTGGTTCTAAAAAGAGTCAACTCAACATGGCTCATTGGCATGGCTTTTGGGTGGGTTGTGCCGAGTCATGCCATGTCTGGTCAGGTTTGGCCAGACTAGCTTGATTCATTCCAAACTAGTTTGGGTTTAGTCTAGGCTACTCTGGGTTGGGCCAAGCTGGCTTGGGTCAAGACTAGGCTGGCCAATTTGATCAGCCATGCCAAAATTGTGTCGTGCTGCATCTCCCTTGCCAAAAAGATTAGCCTGTGTTAGGCCATGACACTTTCAGACATGATTCTGAACCGTGTCAAGCTATGCTAGGCATGATTGAACTGTGTTGTGTCATTAGTCATGCTCGGGCTGCCTGATTTAGCTGACATTTCTACCAGTAATCAACAACAAATGTTTTGAATAAACCCGCTATTTACAAGTTGTCTTATGGTAATCTTCATTCTCATTTAAATATGTTTTTATTGTAAAATAATTAATTTTCTGAAGTAAATCATCTCTATCTAAAGATAGTTTGAGTCTGTCAAGGTTTTCGTCTATAATTGTGACTGAAAGTTTTTTTGAATTTTGTAATTCTCATTAGAAGTGTCAAACGGGCCGTGCCGGGCCAGGCACGGCACGGAACGGTAACCGTGCCGTGCCTGTCCCGGCACGGTTTTTTGGGGGTTCAGCCCGGCACGGGCCCGCTGCACGATTCGCCGGGTTCGGCTCGGTCAGGCCGAACCCTAAATTAAAAAAAAAAATTTAGGGTTTCGGCGCGCCCGAAACCCTAATTCTAAAAAAAATTAGGGATTGGGCGCGCCTGAAACCCTAATTCTAAAAAAAAATTAGGAATTGGGTGCGCCGAAACCTTAATTTTAAAAAAAATTAGGGTTTTGGCGCCCAGTATCCTTAATTTTTTTTAAAAAAAAAATTAAGCATGGTACCGTGCCGGGCCAAGCACGGCACGAGGCCCGGTTGGCCTCGGCACGGCACGGCACGACACGAGCCCGGGCACAGGAAATTCCCGTGTCGGGCCGGCCCAGGCACGGGAAATTCCCGTGTCGGGCCGGCCCAGGCACGGCTGAACCGTGCCGTGCCTTGTGCCGGGCCGGCCCGGCCCTGTTGACACCTCTAATTCTCATCTAATTAGTCTTCTTATTAGAATATAATAAGTAAAACCATCTTGTTGTCATAACTCATTTAAAAAATTAAAGAAAAATATATAATATAATAGTGTGAAACAAACATGGTAATAATTAGTAAAAGTCTAAAAAACTAAGCTCGCAATGAGTCTGATCATACATATCTTTTACAATCTGAAAATATGTTTGATTGCGTTGCTAAAAATCTTAGTTGTTGCTTTATATGCATGTTATTCTTAAGATTGTCATAAATAAATATTTATTATGTCTAGTTAAAGTATTCTCAATCTGTGAGATTCTACTATAGCAAAATAAGAATTCGTACGTAATCAATCTTGGCTATTAGAGTGGAACTATATTGGTTATATACACCAAATATTTGAGTGAACCAAATTGTCATAAGTTTTTTCTTATGATGATCTTTTTTCTCATTTATATATGTTTCCATAGTAAACATTTATATATAATCAATATTATATTTTTGTATTGTTTGAGGTATAGGTCCTTATGTTTCATTGGAGTGGAGAATATTTATTTCTTTCAACATAATTTAATACTATTTAAAGTGAGATAATACATTACAAAGAATCTGATTATCTTAATATGGTCAAAATAAATAGTAAAAGAAATAAAAGAAAAAAGATAACATGAGTATGATAAAGTTTATAAGATTGAGTATTGAGTACTATTTATTTTTTTCTTCTAGAGAACAACCAAAAGATAAAGCTCAAAAAGAGCATTTAACTTGTGGGCTTTCCTAATTAGTATGTCTCTCTATATAAGTGTGTTGATGTATATTATTTTTTAACAAGTGAAAGAAATTTAATTTTGATTTCTAAAAACTTTTATATGGTATCAGGAGGATTTCCATAATGAGAAATCCTAATGGAGTTTGTGTGGGAAAGGTCCAAGAAACCTAGGGGAGAGGCTTGCTCATTCTGCACGTCCTCTCTCCTATTGTTGCATACTTACTATGTGCTACAGTATTGTGTGTAGCCAACGATGCCCTCCACTTTGACACCGTAGTAGTGGTGTGCTGTCAGAGGAACCGATAGTGGTTGAATTTGTTGTATAAGCTTAGATGTCCACTGTTTTGAGGCCACAATAACTATAACCATCGCTCAGCGACGATGGCTTCTTGTCTCAGTTGTTTCAAGGCCATAATAACTATCACAATACCTGTAAATCATCAGAGTTTCATTAGAAGAAGACCAAAGAGTTGGTTTTCTGATCTGAATGACTTTGTTCTCATAGTAATCTAATCTTTTGTGCTCGAGTTATCCTCATCTACATTGGCAGTAGAGAAAATTTTTAAAGATGCGGTTATTAAGGAAAATGGAGAGTGTGCTCGAATGGCATCATTTATTGGTACCATGGCAATTGCTGATCTAGTTAAAACAATATTAGGGCCAAAGGGAATGGATACGTTTTTCAATCCATGGGCAGAGGACGAGAATTAACTGTTATGAATGATGGGGCTACAATTTTGAAGTCTCTTCATATTGATAATGCAGCTGCTAAAGTTCTTGTTGACATTTCATAAGTCCAGGATGCTGAAGTTGGTGATGGAACAGCTTTTGTTGTTGTTTTGGCTGGGGGACCTCAGAAGAATGTGCTCTCAATGCTTTGTGGAAGAAGGTTGTGAATAATAAAGAAAATGAAGAGAAATTCAACTTAAACTTGACAAAGATTGTCATGACTATGGTAAGTTCCAAAATATTTTCCTAAAATATTTTTGCAACCCTAAACCCTAAATCATTAACCCTAAAAAAATATTAAACCTTAAACCCTAAAAAAATCCTTAACACTAAACCCTAAAAAAATCCTAAACCCTAAACTCTAATTTTGCAATGCTAGTTGTGGATGCTGTCATGAGGCTGAAGGGAAGATCAAACTTGGAGGCCAATCAAAATTATCAAGAAACCTAGTGGATCACTGAATGATCCGTGCTTTTATTTTGTATCCCACTTCCAAGAAGTGGTTTTATATTTGTGGTAGGATACAATGGCTTGTCAAATTTTATGGTACATCAAACAAATGCTAAAAATGGGGAGTTGATGAAGTTTGCAACTGCATCTTATTCTAGACGGGTTTCAAGAGAAGTTTCCTAAGTCTCAAGTAACACTGTGGTGGCATTGGATTCGAATGCATTGTCAGAATGGTGTTGTCAAAAAACTTATATCACTAGTATGACTTGTCATTCTTTGGAGATGCTGATAATGTTACCTTCACAAATTAAAGGAATATACCTTGAAATCACATATATTTGTGCTGACTGCTTTGTGGTGCCTCATCATTGTGTCCCAATTTCTGTATGTTGTTTGTGGGAGCTGTGGTAGAGCATGGAGTGACTTCTCATAGGATTTTCACAATCTATGCCGTTTCGTTCATCTCTCTCTTACTTCTGCAGTCATGCTCTGTTTAGAAGTGTTATATTTTATGGTATTGATTTTTTTTTTCCGGGTGGCTGAAGGGTGTAAAGATTTTAGTTGATACATTGTCCATATGCATGAATATATTGGGGTGGACAATGATGATAACTTTGGGAATTAATGCTGTTATTAAATGTGAGACAGTGAGTGTCAAATGTGCTAGGTGCAATATCACTTCCTGTAGTTGGCATTATCGTGGCAGTATCTAAAAACGTCTCCTTCCATTTATCCTCTGCCCATTCACGAGATCACTAATTTTTCATTTCTTCTACCCCTGGGCCATGCTAGTTCCCTCTATAGGATTACTTAGTGGAATATCCTCTGTCAATGCACCCTTGGGAAGTGTTTCGGGAGCCTGCATCTTTATGATCCCATTAGAATCTGTATTACTTACACTTTCCTCCTGCTAAGACTGCCAAGAATTGAATATCACACAAGCATTGTTTTTCTGGTTTCATGGAAGTTTTATTGCAATTGTGAATAACTTGCTCAAAATTATCATACAGGTATTAGTCCCCCAATTTGGCTAGGTTGATATTTTATTCTATCACTTTTTATGCCATCTTATATAATATCCTCCCTAATTTTGTCAAGGGAGAGTATTATATTCTTTATGTTGTTTTTATCATCGTTATTTTTAAATTGGTTTAAGGAGAATATTTTTTAATTCTTTTCTCATTATTTTCGCTAAGTTAGTTAGTGATGAATATTTTTTAGTTTTTTGTCATTATTAGTTTTTAGTTGTTTTGTCATTATTTTTTTTAATTCAGTTAGTGAATAATATTTTTCAGTTATTTTTACATTATTATTTCCAAGTCAGTTATGTGAGTATATTTCTCAATTTTTTACTATTTATTTAAGTTTGTCAGAGAAGAATATTTCTTAGCTATTTTATCATAAAATTTATCTTGATAAGATTAATAGTTCAAATTGACTCGTAATTTGTTTCTATTCCTATTTTGGTACATTGAATTTTTACGAAACCGCTTGAGGGGTTGTTGAAGGTTGGTAAAAGTTTTATCTTTATGTTTTACTTTTTTATAATATAGCATTCAATTTGTAGGCTGTCTTAATTAGTATGCTCCTCTATATAAGGACATTGATGTATGTTGTTTTAAACAAGTAAAAAAAATTATTTTTGATTTCTAAAATTTCTAAAAGGTACTTCCTTGTTGAGGTAACTTGTAGTTAATACCATATCTCCCTCATGTTGCTTCAGGACACTCCTACTAAAGATGAGCATTTGAGTTTTTTAAATAAAATATTTAATTTTTTTTTTACAATCTCATTTTGTGGGGTGTGCCGGCATAAGAGATTTATATGATCCTGTTATCCACACAGCATATGATGATGCTCTCCTAACACAATGCTAATGCATTTTTATTATTATATAAAACAATAGATAGAAAAAAAATCTATCATATAAAATGAATAAGAAATAATCATGTGAGTCATGAATAATTATTTTTAAAAATAATAAAATATCTAAATCTATTTTAGGTTTCATTGCTACTAGGTTCTCATATGCTAGGAATGAGTCCTTACTCACACTAGTTTGACATGTAGGATAAAAAATTTTGGTATGCTTTTTTAATTGATATTTATTGATTATTCATTGAGTATTATAGTTGTAAATGATAAGTCCTCAAAAATTATTGATTATGATAATATTTATTTAATTTTTTATTTTTTAATTATATTGTACTTATTTTTAATTATATTGTTAGTCTCAATATGTTAGTCCGTTTTCAAATAATTCAATACTGATTTTATTATTTCTTACTAGTATTTGTTTACATGAATAAAAACTTTGACGAATATTTTTTATATTCGTCAAATACTAGTATTTGTTTATAAGTATTTCTTACTAGTATCTTGAAATTGAGTAAAATAAATTATATGTTTTTTTATATGATAGGTATTGTTATTAGATGTTTAAATTTGACGAACTCATTACTTATATATTTTTAATTTATTCATTTATTCACTGATCAATTTAAGAATATTTTACTCAAGTCTCATAGGTATTACCTTAAGAATCAATAATACAAAAATATGAATTAGAGGAATGAGTCATAAAAGTTATAGTAAGATTGAGAATGATTTGTTCATGTCCTTTTGGGAAAGAATCTTATATATCTTTCAATCACTGGCTCTAGCAGAATGTCACACCTTCATTCAAAAAATACGGAACGTTCTAGAAGATTCTGAAAAGTACACACTTGTATGGAAGGAAAGAGATTATCCTAGATTATTCTAGAATTCTCTTGGATATATGTAATAGAATTCTTTAGACTTATAGGAAACCTTCAAAGATTTTAGATACTTCCCTATGCGTGTATTTAAGGAGGTGGTGATATTATTTATAAATCACCAAGTTGAGAGTTTCTTGTAAGATTCGATTATTCAATAAAATATTTTTTTTATTTTGAAGTGGTCTTTCAAATTCTTTTTGATTTCAAGTTGTGGGTAGACACCAAATATAACAACAATGCGAAAGTAAGACTGACTTAATAATATTTAAGGGTTAAGTTGTCTATGATAACTTAGCAAAAAAACTAAGTCCGTGATAAGAAGGTGTGCCACCAGACTAAGAATCACTCTTGATCTTTGAATCTTTGATTCACCTTAAAAAGGCTTTGAAGTTTGATATAATACTTTGTGCTACCATACTGATCTATTAGGATCTCTATGTGAATTAAGGAGATAGGAAGAAGGAAAAGAGAAAGGGAAACAAAAAAAAACTTTTCTTTTTATTTCATTAAACTATAATGAAAGTTATATATATATATATATAGATTGAGGTAGACCACATATCAGGTGCTTCTAATTAATAGAATTAAAAAATAAAACAAACAAAAAACCTATTTACTAATCAAAAATAAATAAACCTATCCACTAATTAAAACCTCAAGGGGAATAAAAAGATGAGAATCAACTGATTGTCATATCTTTTTCATCTAATTGCTGAGTGGTTAACTTGTTAGGTGATCTATCATTTTATGACCATAAAATTATTTTTTATCTATCATATATTACTCTGAATAATTATGATTTTTAAACTTAAATAAAGTAATGAGCAAAATTTTAACTTTTTTCTCCTTCGCTACAAATAATTCAATTGACAACACACTCAAGATGCATCATGGTGTAATTTTAGTTACTAATTTTTGTCTCCAACAAAAATAATCCATTACACACATTGAAAAACCGTGTTTGCTAGAAATAATAATTCATTACATAAAGTGTCGATGCAGTGAACGTTGATGCTCCCCTTGCACATTGGGATTAGAATGGTAGAGTTTGAGGTGCACGATGCCTTTATCCTTGTATAGCAATTGTGCACATGCATGAACCACTGCATGCAGTCTAATGTACATCATGTTGTTATAATGTACATGTTCTGTCTCTTAAAATTTTAAGATTTGCATGTCCTAAAATATTTATATTAATATTAAAACAAATTCTAATCTTATTGATATCATGTAAAATATTAATATTAAAAACATTCCTAATCTTATTGAAAAACTCTTTAAAACAAAGTTGACAGGAGAGACCTTTATATAATGGGTTCATTGGATTGAAAAAGCTTACAAGTTTGGTGCTCTCATCTATAATATAATAAATAAAATAAAATTTATAATTTACAATAATCTCAATATACTTTCCCAAAGAAGTCTTGGAAACAATTAGTAATGCTGACAAAAAGTAATGTTGTATCTCGTGATATATATATATATATATATATATATATATATATATATACATGGTGTTTTCTTGAGATAGATTTACATTTCAAATAGTCATCGAGGCCCCGAGATGGAGTAGAGCTATCCTCATCCTCATGCTTTGAGGTATAGTCCATGTGGAGTGGATTGAACTCATGCCCTCATGGAAGTATGCTTTTAGCATCCCTACCAGTTGGACTACACATGTCATTAGTGATTTTCATATAATTTAATTTTCATATAATACTCTATATATGTTGGTATTAATTGTCATTCTTTTCTCTAAAAGAAAATTTGTATTGACATCAGTGAACTCTTAGTCGGTGGTACTGGTATACTTTCTAACAGTCAAAATTTCAAAAAAATGTTAGACATATTTTTGTTGCTCTTGCAATAGGATTATCTTTCCTATTGAATATATGATCTCAATTTTAAAAAAAATATTTAAAATTTTCAAAATTTTCAAAATTTTTTATTTAACACTTTGTATTAATGAATTATTTTAGTTGAAATATATCTAATTCATTATCGATTTTGATCATTGTAGGATACATATATATTAAAAGCTATATGAATTTCTTATCTCATTTATGTTGTAAAATCATGAATAATTTAAAATACATATATGAATCATGAAGTACAAAGAGTAGGAAATTAGATATATAATTGATGTTATATTTTTTAAAATAATTGTTTTTTGATTAATAAAATTTTATTCTTTTTTCTCTTTAGTCTCTCCCATTTGTTACCCCTTTCTGAAATCCATTGGGGTTGAAACCTTAATTGGCTCTTTCACATGGTATTGAAGGTCCTTTTGATGATGTAACGATGACAGATGTGGTTTTGGGTGGCGACTCATCTTCCATGAGTGTCAACGAAGACTTTTGCCAACAATTAGTGTTGATAATGATGGTATTGGTTTTTTAGATATTTTTTGGCAATAAGTTTTTTTCGTTTTTGGGTACATGTTTGAGTAATTGTTATTTCTGTATTTGGACAACCACTTTTTGGTAGTCCAATAGAGTTTTGGTGGCATCTATAGTGGCTACCATGGTGGCGCACATGAAGAATTGATGTAAAAGCATTAGAGGCTCGATTATGGGCCATGGATGGTGCTTAGACCAGTGGAGTATGTGTATTTTGAATTTTGGTAGAGAAATATGTGATTTGTGGTGTTTTTTGAATATTTGGTATTTTGGAATAATTAATTGTTTGGGCAAATATTATTCTGTTTAGACAAGTTAGCATGTTTGACTGTCATGATCATGATGTAGCAATCATGCATATTTTTTTCTTGTATTTGACTCTTGCTAAAAGTAATGATTATATCACTGTGTGATATCTAGGAATAAATTAGTTAAAACCGAGATAAGATAATATTTCTTGTGGGATATGTTGGTGGTGATTTAGTTTGTGAACCAAGGTTACATGAATCCCCTACTAGAAAATTCATTTGTGTTTGAGACTACTATCTTGATTATTATTAGTCTATAATTACTATTATATCTCTGACAGTTGATTACTCTAATACTAATATACATATTGATTGACCAAGATGAAGAGACTCATTATGTAATTTGAATATAATTGAGAGAAAATAATTGGAGTGGTACATGTTGACTATCAGACTGCATTGAGGAGATTTAACGATTAAGTTTATAATATCTTTTACTTGCATGTATTGTGATAGTGATATTATTTTGTGGACTCAGATTGTTGGTGATGAGATATTTTAGAGAATGACTCAGACATTTACAACTACACTTATATTTAACGAAGTTAGTATAGTTAGTCATCCCATTATGGCATCTTCATCATGTAGTATCAATGAGAGAGCCGAGAGAGCTAATAGAGGTACTTCGAGAGGGAGAAAGTACTGATCTATTTTTTTTTTGTGAGATTGGGATATACTTAGAAAAATATGGAAAAAAAGTATTCAATATTGACATTGTCATGCTTATTTGCCCATATAATGATGCCATTGGTCATGCCATATTAGAAGTTTTAAAAATTTATCAATGATGTAAAAAAAATATGATTATCCGTGACATGAGTATTGATTCTTAAATCTACAATCTAAGAATCTGGAGTGGGGTGATGAGTAGAAAGAATGATGAATATAAAAGTGTCTTGGCATAAGCTATTTTGACATACTCTTTTTGATGAAGAAGTTTAATATACTTCTCTTAAGGAAGCGTAACTATAACAAGACTATTAGACATGGTCATATAGAATATGATCTAAGTGTGGATCTACAATAGGTTTTTTTGAGTTTTAGAAGCTATATGTCATATGTTGTTAGTTGATTTTATCTTTTTTACTCATTACTTCACTATTGATTTTTTGGTCGTATATTATAAGTAATTATTTTTTTTACTTGTATTTAAAGTCTAGAATTTTTAATATTGTCGTGATCAATAACACCGTTGTAAGTGACATGAGCCATGATGATTTAATATTGAATATTTTCTTTTGATATCTATTTCATATCAGCTCTTTGTTTTGAGAAATGTTTTGATTGAGCATATCAATTCTGTTTCATCTAGGTGTAGCTGCAAATGCCTGAGGCACCCTCTGAATGATGTTGTGATGAATATAAATAATTTTTATATGGAGGAAAATATTGCAAGATATCAAAACGTGAATGATAATCGATATAATGTTGATTTTGTAGATTTAAATAATTAATATTTTTTGTTAATTATTTTTTTATTTCATTTTTTATTTTTATTATTTTACGTTTATGCTGGAAACACCCAACTTATGAACTATATAATCACTTTTATTTATTTATTTATCTATAATTACTTTTACCTATTTACCTATAATGACTTTTACCTATTTATATATAAAATTAAAGAACCTATACCAACTTGTGGGACAGATACTATACTTCCTAGAGAGAGAAATTGTGCAGTGAGAAGCAAGTCATATACTTCACATCCTAGAGAATGAAATTGTGTAGTGAGAACTGGTATGGGTGCCAAATACTATGTTGTGTAGTGCATCATTTGTAGTGTTGTGCAGTAGAAAGGCATGGTGTGTGGTGCTTTTTTGTTGTACTGAACTAGTTTTTTTTTCCCTTTATGCATAATACAATGTGTGGAGTTATGTATGAGGTTGCTACTATTGCTTGTTTTTTTTCATTGTTATATGTGGTATAATGTGTGGTATTGTTTCTGTTTCTCTTGCATATGTTATGGCATCTGTTTTTTGTTATGCTGTGTGCTTCAATTATTTCTGGTACTTAATTTTTTTTGTGCTGATATTATTATTGGCAAGTCAAGTACTTATTTAGTTAGAGTAGGCAGACGCCTAGTAGAGAGGTATTTCATACTGCTTACATAGGAAATAAAAGGGATACTAGTTGAGATAGAAGCAGAGACTTGAGATTGTTTGTTCATTGTACACACTCTAAAAAAAGTGATCATGCGGAAGAGAGTCATGGGAAGTTATTTTTAGAACTGAGACTGAGAGTACTATAAATTATTAAGAAAGATAAATTGACTACTAGCCATATTTATGAGTCTTCATAGTATTCTCATACAATAATCATTAAAAGAGAGGAATAAATAAAATTTCTTATTTTTTCATTCCTGGCTCATAAATTATTGATTCGTGAAGAAATAGTTATATCATAGGTAAAATTTATTATTTATTACTTTTATAAATTATTTTCTTAATATTATTATGACTAATAAGAAAAATCAAGATTCTTTGGTTATTATGATGTTACCATTGCTATCTTATTTTTATTTTGAATTCTATTTATTTTGGAATGTTTGAATAATTTTTTTAGAAGTTGTTTTGCTAAATAAATATTATTTTACACGATCAAAAGTTTTTCAAAATGATTTTCTTTGATATAGAGCAATCTATATGTTTTTGTAAACTTATATATGTTTTTTTACTAATAGAACACAATCTAGATGTTTGAGTCTGGTTAATTATTTACTTATTCACTCTTTATTTTGTCATTATTTTTGGTCAAATTGAAAATTTTAGATCTCAGCATTAAAATATTTTTATATTAAATTGTGAGACTTGTCAATTAAAAAAACTACAAAATCTTGTTTTTTTGCTTACAAGAATAATATGAGCAAACAATTCATTTAAATTGATTTATATAAATATTTGGGTGTTTAGTAGTGTTAAGATTTGAGATTATTTGAGATATTTTATCATTTTTATTGATTATTATTTTCATTATACACACACACACACACATTAATTTTATTACTTATTTTTTAAAATGATTAAAAATAAAATTAATAAAAAAATGAAAATTATAAGAAATGCAATGTTATTAAGTATATCTCTAATATCTTTGAAACCTGCTATACTGACTATAAGGTCTGTCACCTGACCTCCTATTCTAGCACACCCTCATAATTTGTTGTTGAATGAATGAATAAATATTTAGATGAGATGAAATCATTTTTTTTTGTGATAAATTTTTTATAATATTTTTTGGGAGATACAATTTTAATCTTTAGCTACTTAATCAACTAATTAATTTCTTTATTATTTTCTTATATTGTGTTTTTTTAGGTTTTGTTTTGTAAATAATTTGAAACTACTTATTTTGTTTAATGTCTTTCTCTAGGACTAAGACGTGATAAGATAATACTTATGGTAATAGAATATATTTTTCTTGATTAATCCAGTATAAAAAGTAATATGTGTTATTTTTTTGAGATTAATATAATATTAGTAATTATTGATATTTATTTTTTGAATTTAGCTTATTTTTTAAGAAATCTAGACTAGTTAAAAATTCATAGGGTCTATCTAAATTTATTAATTTTTTTTTACTTTTTATTGTCTCTTTTTGTCCTTTAATTAGGAGTATGACTCAATCATTGTCCCAACTCTAATTGAGTTGAGAGTTGAGAGATTTGATTACTTATATCTTGTGTGTTTTAGACGAAAAGAAAATGCTCATTTTGTTCAAAACTAGGAAATGTCTATGAAAAAATTAGAAGATGTAACTAATTCTTTTGATCTTTATTTTTTGATTGTTCTTTAGAAAAAAATATGAGGTATACTTAGCATCCTATCTTATAAATTTCATTGTACCCATTAATTTCTTTTTTATTGTTTCTTTTATTATTATTTTTTATAATACTAAGATACTTATGTTTTTTTAGGATTATCTCATCTAGATTGACATAAAACTATGATAGAAGAGATAAATATCTTATACTCTAACAAACCATGTGAATTAGTACTTTGACATTTGAGAAGACTTATATTTAGTTGTTAGCGAGTGTCGTCGTGAAAATTGGTTATGATGGTGAGTTAGATCATCTGAATGTGAGATTTATTATGAGATAATTTATTTAGACTTTGAGTTAACTAATAAAATATTTTTTCTTATGTGACTAAGATGATCTTAGTTTGAGTGCTCATACTTCTTGGAGCTTCTCATATATGGATTATATATTAATTAGATGCGAAGTTATTTTTTTTTCATGATAATCTAGAGGTTGGGGTGCACATGAGGTTGTCACTTAGTTTTTGAGTAAAGCAAAATTTTTTATATCCTCTTTGAAAGTTGTGATAGTGCTCATATGACATAACACAATTACTGAAAGTTTAATTTGTGAGTTTTTTAATAATAATTTTTACTTTTGGTTTGCATAGTTGTATTGTAGATTATTTATTATTTTATCGATGTTTAAATATTATGTTTATCTTGTTGATTATTTATATGAATGATATATTCAATATGGAATATGAGTTGTGAACTGCTTAATTCAAAAAGTATATTCAATCATATATTCTGATAAAGAATCTTGGAAGTCTGATGTTTTCTTGAAATTGAGATATATTATGATAGTATTCATATCATATTATTGTAGAAAAGATATACAATAGTTACTTTTTAATATGTTGATCTTTTGAGCTGTGTTTCAATAAATGCTCTTATTATATAGATATATTATTTTTATCTGGCATTGCTTTTCTTAGCAGCTCTTACTTATTGAAGAAATATATGAAATATTTATTAATTGATTATTATCAGATCAAATATAATTTATTTGATCAATATAATTAGCTATTTTTTAAAATTTTAGTGAATTGGATAGACTCACTTTGATCCTATTTTTTGCATACTTAGATATGTGAAAGAATCTTTAAGGTTTAGTTTATCATTCAATAATCATTGGTATTTTCAATTATTCAGGTATCTAAATTTTAGTTGAATATCAGTTTGTGCATATAAGAAATATATTATATGGTATTATATATTTTTTGGAGATAATCTTGTCTCCTATAAACATAAAAGGTAGATAATAGCCTTGAGTTTGAGTATAGTAGTAGGGTATAAGATGATTGTCATATTTACTTATGAAAATCTTTGGATCAGATATCTACTCGAGGAGGTTAAGTTTTTATTTTCTTCAATCATTTTATTGTGATAGGTAGGTAAGGATATATATAGTATTTAATCTTGTATTTTATGATCATATGAAATATATAGGGAAAGATTAATTTCTCATTGAGAATATTAAGAAATGTAATTTTTGTGATCATCTATATTCATAAATCAGATCAGACAATATATTTATGAAAGTTTTGAGAATATTTTAGTTTATTTCTTTTTTCTTTATGTTTGATATTATATATATTTACATCCCAACTTGAAGGTTTGGTTATACATTAATTTCTATATCAATTATTTTATGTTTATGATTGGAGCATTAAATTCATGAACTATTCCAATCACTTTTACTTATTTATATATAGGATTAGAGAACTTATTTGATTATTGTATCATCAAGATATGTGCATGTTATCCTATTTTGTTCATTTAGATGTGTTGAATGTTTATATATTTTTTATTTTGATTTTTGACCCGAACTGTGTCAGATTGGCAAAACTAGATCAGATTAATTGAACCAAATCAAGTTGTTACACTATTATTATACGTTGAAAAATGAATGATAGAAATTTTACTCAGTAGGAAAATGCAAATTGTTTGAGATTTTTGAATAAACTCATGAAAATAATAGATTGATGCTTAGTCATTATCTTTTTATAAAGTTATATTGCGACTCAAGTTTCAGTAATATTTGCTATTTGTAGTGTATGTACATCAATTTTGGAGTTGACATTTGTACTATAGGGATATATATTTCATGCTTATGATATTATTTCTTAGTTGATGATAGATACCTCCACATCTACAAGATATGCTGATTATGGCTCATGGTTTATTTAGCTTGCTATGTGATTTTTGATCTTTTTCCTAGTTGAGACTGATTAATTAATGACTATTAAGCAAAGTAATTTTTTGAGATTTTTATTTATATTTACTCGGAGATAATCTTATTGTAATAAAGAGTTTAATTCTTAAGCAATGGATTTTACTCTCTAGATCAAAGTTGTAACACAAGGTATTTCAATCTTTCTTAGCCTCAATGAGATAGGATATCTACCTTCCAGTTTTCTACTCAATGTGTCTAGGTAAATTCATTGTGTACCAACTCCACTCAAAATTCAAAGAGTTCACCCTCTAAGTTACATCACATGTGATCATTTTTTTTTTTAATTACCGTGTTATACTTATATATACATGGTTTTCTTTGTCACTTTTTATTTGTAAGTTGTATTGTAAAGTAGCTCAATAATTATTTTTTTTTTCTCTTAATGTTGCCTTACAGGATTAAATGATTTCTAGGGCAACTTTTTTTTTGGGAAAGAAAAATAATGTGTTTATTGTACATGTTAGAACACTCTTTAGATATTTAGTTTCTATTGATTAATTATTTGTCTATTCTTTACTTAGATATTTTCTTCTTTACCAAGGTGATCGTGATCCTTGTAAAGAATTGCCTGAAGGGAGTCATATGTGTTAATAATGAGATATTAAATAAAAAAATATACTAAAGTTTTTTATTTGATATATCAATATTTTAGTAAACCATTTTCAACATGATTCACTCCGATATCTAAGGATCTAATATGAGTGCTTGACATGATAATTGTCATTATATTATTTTTATTAATAATTTTCATATTTAATTGATTGTATATGTCATAGTTTTCTTATTATTTTTTTTTTATTTTTGATAGGAACACTTGATATGTAAATTGGTCAAACCGCTTTTGCCAATTATATGGGGATATTTGATATATAAATTAATTAGATTGTTATTGTATTTGATTTAACATTGTATCAAAGTTAGGTTTCTCTAGGGTTGGGCTTCACAACCAACCCAGGGGCCCCACTATGTGTTGCTCATGATCCAATGCTGACAGACATGGTGGAAACTTCTTGATGCCCTCGTGAAGTGTGGTTGCATGCAACAGTATGTGCGCAAAATGTGCTGTGTAGTGTAACACAAGGTATGCAATGCGTGTGTGAATTGTGATGTGCAGTGTCATGCAAGCTGGTGTGCCACGTACATGAGTGTGTGGTGAACAGTATATGTGAGTGCAACAGTGTATTCTATACGTGTGGTGTGGTGTACAATGGTGTGCAATATGTACTACAGTGTGCTGTGCATATGTGAACAGTGTTGCGAGGTATGACGCGAGATGTGCTGTCTGAGTGCATGCGGTGGATAATATACACAAGTGCATTGGCGCTTGAAGCAAATGTGGTGCAAAATGGAGTTTGGCGTGTTCAGCAATAATGTTAATTGTGCAATTATGGTGTGAGTGTGCAACAGTGATGTGCAGCAATGGTGTCGTGATGCTGTAATTGTGCAATTTTATTTTTTGCTTGAAGGAACCATAGTTTTCTGGTAAAATATACATAGACATTAACGCAGCAGAGATAGATAAAAGAGAATCTCTGTTTAGTATACTCACCATAAAAAATATCTATTCGGTATTATATTTAGAGAGAATACCAAAAACTTTACACAGTATTTAGAGAGATAGATTGACTATCAAAGGTATTTAGGGGTTATCATATTGTTCATACACCATGACACACATATTTTAGATGAGTAAAAAATTAATCTCTAAAATAACAATAAATTCTTTACTTATTTTAGATTTTATTCGTTATTTTTATATATATTTATTTAAGATTCTTGGATTATCGATATAATAATTAATATTCATATTATCAGTAATTATATCTTTTTCACTAATTTTTTTTCATGCTCAAAAAATATTATTATAATCAATAACAAACATTTGAAAGTAATTATATTTAACTTGAATTTTTATTATTTTTTTGTCTTGTTTGTTTTTGACTGTCCTATTAGTATATTTTTTGTGAATTATTTTTCTAGATGATTAAATTTTTATTTTTTTTTATTTTTCCTAACTTTTATTTGTAGGATTGTGAAATACTGAGAAAAATTTTATTTGAGATAAAGTAGGACAGACTATATGTTTTATTTTCGATAGTAAGATCTTTTAAATATTTAACTATGTTGAATTTTTTATCAATGTATTCTTAGCTTAGTCATTTATTACTAGCTAAATTGAGATATATTAGATAAAAAAATTTATTACATATCAATTTGGCTTGGGTATAGACCTATTTGATATTATACATGTATACGTATGAGAACTTAATAGATATGTGATCAGAAAGAAATTTGCGTATATGATCATTTTTATTTTCTATATTATGATATATACATGCATCATTTACTTTTGAGACAGTGCATAATTTTTATATTTTTTAGATTTTTCATAAAATATTAAAAACTTAATTTAATAAAACTATTAAAAAATTAAATAAATTATAATATATTAGAATATATATTAGCCCAATTTAGTAATTATTATATGGATTATTATATTATACACAAGATTTCATGCGATGGTACATTTTAAAAGAATTATGTTATTTAACTGGGTAATAAATATCGGATTGAGATAAATCAGATATTATTACTTGGAAAGTATTCTAAAATATTTTTGGAGAATTATTATTTTTATCATAATCTATCTTGTTAATTAGATTTTTTCTTTTGTTCTTTTTTATTTTATATTATTCATGTCTTATATAGAGACGTCAAGTGATTCCAAATAGATAAAGCCTAACTCATGATTTGACACAAAAATATAGTGCTAGTCTGTGACAAGGATCATGTTGTGTTGTACCATGGCAGCATGGGCCTTGTGCCATGCCAGACACTAAATAGGGCATGAACCAATAGGTAATGGCCATACCATATTTTAAATTTGGTAGCTGTTTTACAATGGCTACTTGCAAAGTTATTATCCATAGGATAGCAACATGTCACTGTCATGTTGGCCAAAGACAGATCAGAGATCATAAAGACATCTAAAGAAAATATACACGTTAAATTTAAAGAACATGAGCTGTTGGATTTCTTCCAACTTCTCATTGAGAGAAATCTGCTGGTTATTGGTTTTTTGCTCAAAAATTTACTTTAAAAATTTAGAAGATATTATTTTTTAATGAGTTTTTTTTATAAATATCATATAAACATATTTTGTTTTTCATGATATATTGTAATCTCTCATCTCTTTTTTTTTTTGTTTCTTTTTCTTATTCTCTTAAGTCTTTTTTTAATAATAAATTTATGTTTATTTTAAAATATTTGTAATATTATTTTATTTTTAATTTGGCGTATCAAATTTGTTAGCAATGTGATAAAACAATTGTGTTTATGAAATTATTGTTTGATGTGCTGCCCACATAAAGTAAAGGTATACCGTATTTTTTGTTATTTATTTTTTTAGTTAATTTGTATTTTAAATTTTAATAAAATTAAATAATATTATAAAAATATTTCTCTCATACTCAATAGCCTATAAGTCTAAAATTAGATAAAAAATAAAAAATAAAGAATATCATAAAAATAAAGTAGACTTAAACATAAATAATATATTTTGATCGAAGTGTTTGAGATTGGGTTAAAAATAATAAACAAATATTAGTAGCATTGACATATTTTAAGATAATTAAAAATAAAAATTCTAGGGGTGATGAAAAAAATTCTGTCCAATGTATATATTGTATATATATATAGAGGTATCAGTGGTGCTGAATACCTTATAAGACATGACAAATAATATACCAAAATATGATGTGTTAGATTTCATGTAAACTTAATTTAGTGGTGAGTCTTTGAAGTTATATCAATTTTAACTTTAATAATCCTCTTAATTCATTATCTAATTAGATTCTTGGAAGATGCTAGATTATGTCTTATGAACAGATATATTTGGCTTGCTAATTTTATGATTCTTAGGTTGACTAGTAAGAATCACATAATAAATAATTATAAAATAAAAAATAATTAGTAATTAACTTGGGACACAGAGGAGCGATCTCCATGATATTCAATATTTGGATTAATCATGTTATCAATGCATTTGCATATATGATCATCTATTTTATTGATTTTAAGTGAAGACTAAATAAAAAAAGTATTAGAATTTATAATATTTTTTATTTTCATGATGACTTTGTAATTTTTGAGTGTCTATTAAAAATATTTAGAAAATTTATAAAAGATATAAATTTTAAAAGATATGAATTTTATTTATAAAATTTTTTAAGAATTTTATGATATGATAAATTTGTATTTGTTTGTATATATTTTTATTATATATATTTTACTTAAGTGCATATGTAATATTTTTACTATTTGGTAAATATAGAGAACATTCAAATTTTAGTGTCATAATATTTGAAATGATAAGAAAATAATTAAAATATTAACTCTATATTTCTTCTCGCTATTGTTTGATTATTTATATGGATTCTTGGGCTAAAATGGAAGGAGTGAAAAACATTATAAAATATATATTTATTTTCATAAACTAATCACTAGAACTTGATGATAATAATTATGAATAATTAGATAAATATAATAATAATAAGTTTAATAGTTTTAACAAATATATGATTATGGACATCAACAATGTATTTGAGATAATTGTTTGATTCAGATAGTTAGAGGTAAATGTAGAGGTGTCAACCGGACCGGGCCGCCCCGACACGGGAAAATCCTGTGCTTGGGCCCTTGTCGTGCCCGGGTTAGGCACGAGCCGTGCCGTGCCTGACCCGGCACGGTTCGGTGCCCGTGGCACGGCACAACTGCACTGGTTCGTCCCGTGTCGGGAGTCCCTCGAGCCCGACCTCCTTGTTTCGCCCCTCCCGCTAAAAAGACCGTGGGTCGTGTCTGATTGGACCCGACCCGTGGTCCCCCGAGGCCCGAACCTTCTTAGCCATATGGTTGCAGAGATGGAAACCAATTACTTGATGTACTGGTCTACCGTTCCATCTCTTTATTCCCTCACTGTATGCATGGACCCTAGGGTTAAGGTGGAAGGAGTAGAAAATATCATGACCTACATTTCCTCGTGCATGGTGGTGACACCTGAATGGTTCATTCACGAGAAGTTGACTGACCTGTTCACATACTACGATACTAGGTATGGTGGTGGTAGTAGTGAGACTATGATTACGGACATTGATACCTTGTTCGGAGATGACGATTTTTTCATTCAGCTAGCGAGGGGGAAACGTAGGAGTGAACCATCACATAAGAGTGAGCTTTCTTGGTACTTAGATAACAATTACTGCTCAATCCTATCACATTCTGATATTAAGAATCTTGATATATTACAGTTGTGGAAATCATATGAGTCCACCTTTCCCGTGCTATATAGGATGACACGGGATCTACTGACTCCTCCGGTGTCGAGCGTAGCATCAGAGTCTGCTTTTTTTATTGTAGTAAACGTGATTTTGAATAGGATATCGAGATTACGTCTAGATATTGTTGAGGCCTTGGCTTGTTTGAAGGATTGGGAAGATTCGAGGTTTAACATCCATGATCGTGCTGGAGCTGGGACTGGGACAGGGACTACAGCCGCATCCACTACGATAGCGTAAGAGTTGATTGCTGATGATAATGATTCATATGATACTGATCTTGTTGTTGTGGCTGATGATTCTCATGATATGCCGATTGACGATTGATAATAATTTATTGTTTTTTGATTTAGATGTTTTGTTTTTTATTGATTGTACGCTTTATTTATACGTTATGTTGAAACTGTAATTTGTTTGGTTCGGACATTCGGTATCAAATGGCTGATTGGTCATTTTTCATTTGAGTTGCTTATGTTTTTTTTAATTTTTATTTTTTTAACAAAATGTATTGATTTATTTATTTTTTTGTTTTAATTTTTTATTTAAAAATTTATAACTATATTATATAATTCTAATAAATTTTAAACTAATTTTATATTATATTATAAAAAAAATTTTAAACTTAATTATTTTATTAAATTTTAACTTTTTTCATATTATAAATATATAATATTATATATCATCTATAATTTTATATATAATTTAATAATTTATATAAATAAAATAAAAATTTAAAAAAAATTTAAAAAAAAAATTTTACTGGCCCGTACGGCTAGGCCAGGCCCGAGCCGGCCCGACACGGCACGGCCCGCCTTGCATGCGGGCCGTGCTGGGCCCTATTTTTTAAACCGTGCCGAGCCAGGCACGAAAGCACGCTCGTGCTCAAAAAAAACGGGAAGGGCTGGTCCGGCCCGTTTGACACCTCTAGGGTAGCTTTAGTTTGTAAAAATGATATTCCTCCGCTGAAAGAGAGGATATTTTTAATAATAAAATAAACCTTAAAAAATATAAGACTAAATATTAATTTCACACGAAATGTATGAATAATTTGAACTAATAATAAATTCACTGTTGTTTGAGTTGAGAAGATAAACTTGAGTATTAGATTGATACTTAGACTTTATGATTAGTTTACATCCTTATATATAATGAGTTTTCTTTAATATTAACGTAATATTATGCTTAAGTGTTAAATGAAGAGTAGGGTGATATAAATTTTTTCTTTGCTTCCTTGCCATATAAGGTATTTATTGAATTTTGATTATTACTGTAAAGGATTATTTTCCTGTAGGTATGTTTTTGATATCTGATCACTAAAATCATACTTACTCTGTTCATGAGTCATTTATATTTCTATTTTATTTAAGGTATTACTTCAATTGTTATTGATAACTATCTTGAGTATGTATTTTTATTTTTTAATCTTAATAATCATAAAAGACATGAAATAATATGATAATAATTATGTTTGAATTTTTAGTTTCAAAATATTATACTCACATCAATTAACAATGTCTTATGTCTCCCTAATGATTTTATCATTGGAAGTCATTAAAGAGGAAATGATCACATGATTATTATCTTCTTACGAAGTATTTCTCCTTTGTGTGTGTGTCGCGACTTATTTGTTATTATCGATTGTAACAAACACATGACTCACACACTATGATGAAATTCTTAGGTTAGATATTCTATATAATTTACATATTATTTAAAATTTAATTCTTCTAGAATATATATATATTGAAATGATCATAAACATGTTTATGCATTCACTTTCATGAGCACCTTACTTGTATCAGTTACAATTATATAAATTTAGGATTTTTACATATAAGTTTATCTAATGAGATGAGAATAGAAAAGTTGTTACTTCATTCTGCTCTAATCTTGAGATACACGACTTCTAGTATTCCAGGAAAGAACTCCATTTTTTTAATTTATATGAAATTTTATAAAAGAATAAAAACTTAGTTTAGTAGTGATAATATTTTAGAATATATTTTTTATTAGCTTTCTTATTTTTTTGAGAAACATAATATAATTTATTAGACACTTTATACTAATACTCTTGTACACAATGAGATAATTAAGAGAAAGTATTAACATTTGATTGAGATGAGTATGCATAGATATTTTTGGGGAGAAATTATCTTAATCGGTAAATTCCTAATCAATCGGTTATAATATTTTATTTTCTCAGGTCATATCATATTTTAGCTTTTATACTTTGGAGATAAATTTCTTCACTTTCTACTCATGAATTTTTAATATACTTGTTTTGTTTAGGGTTTGTCACTAGGTAGAAAGGGGATGAATGCATGTTCCATTAAGTGCGCATGTGCATTTGATGAGTACTCAAAAGGAGTATATTTGTTACTCATTAGAGATTAGGAAGATTATTTTGAGCATTAATGTGATATTCTTCAAAGATAAGTTTTAAGTACTCGATCTAAGAGAACATACATTCAAATATTATAGTAAGAGTCATTTTCATGTTTATTTATTATTTCTCACTAGTGATAACCATTTATTATGCTCCTGCACTTACACTTAATACTATTAGAACAAATGACTTTGAGGAGAGCAGTGACACCTCTCTTGGGGCATCATTATAGGGATAGAAGTTTAGTTTGAATCTCATAGTGGACATGAGATATGAGTTCTCCTAGATGATTGAGATGAATATTGAAAAATTTAATGATCCTAATGTAAAGATATATACTAGATGAATACGTTCATATTCTTTTTCATATGAGTCTTTTGTCATATTAGATGATAAAATTCATAACAGTGATTTAGACATTTTGATTGTACTACAAAAAAATCAATGATATGTTTTATTCAATATTCGTTATCTTGAGTATTCTCTTACTCTTGTTTTGGTATAATATTTTTTAGTTTATGTGCAATTATATCTAATAATACTTGAGATCCTGTTTTGAAATATTTCAAGTTAGTCAATAGTGAGATGTAGTTGGGTTGGGTGTACTGGTGATGTAGAAGACCGAAGAAAAAATTGATTATCTCAAGGCTAGATTGATAGTGAGTGAATTTATATAGACTTATGGTATTGATTACCGAGATACTTTTTTTTAATTGTCAAAATAACTATTATTAGATTTCTATTGATGTATCACATAAATAAATTTTATATCAATTAGTTATAAGAAATATATCTTTTCATAGTGAACTTGAGAAATAAGTATTTATATAATAACCATCAGGATTTAATATTAATGAGAGATTAGATATGATGCACAGATTGTGAAAGATCATTTACAATCTTAAATAATCTTCTGGTATGTGGTTTGACAAATTTTATTCAATACTTATAATATTTTAATCTAGGAGTTGCATGTTAGACTTATCTTATTTTTTTTATATGGATAAAAGAGTTAGTATATGATAGTAATATACTTTGATAATATTCTGATTATACGAGATGATCAGTTAGATATCTCCTAACTAATATTGTTTCTACATATGAGGTATTCTTGGTGTATTAAGGTCTGAATCACTTGAAGTATGATTTTTCTTTCTCAAAAAAATACATATTGGATATATTATCTGAACTCAATATGTTGGAATGTGCTCATGTTGACTCAAGTTAATTCAGTTATAGACTTAGTTATTGATGTCAGTTTATTATTTGATTCCATCTGATATATGATATTTGTTATAAAACTAAACTATATAATAATGACCAAGCTAGATATCACTTATGTTGTCATTAGTATTAATTATTTTTTAGATTCTTCTTGACAGATTTATATGGACGATGATATCAGGATATTTAGATATGTAAAGAAAATTCTAGGATGTGAGATTATTTTTAGAGATCAAGAGAATAGTTGGGTAGAAGTATTTTTATATTTTAATTAGCCTTTAGATATTTTTATATTATTCTTGAAATTAATTTCATCTTCAGGAAAAATAAGACGTATATAGTAGTTTAGAGGTCCAATGTATATGCAACATACATAATTATATTATTAACTATTTATGATTTTTGTCAATCAATTACTTCTTGGAGATATGTCTTTTAATTTAGAGATCAATGATATTTTACTAAGATAGTTAGGTAGCTTGACACATTGTTGTCATCCTGCTGTTCCACAAGCAAATGAAATTATCGATATCATCATGAAAACTCTCAAAACACTATGTTATTTTTCTCTCATTTAAACTGAGTGTTTGTGATTTGTATGCATTAGCTTGATGTGGGTGCTAAGAAATAATTTTGTTTTTTTTCTTTTTTTGTTTATTTTTTTTTTCTATTTCATTATTTGAGAGTACCTAACTTGTAAGCAACCTTATATATATATATATATGATGTTCAATTCTAAAAATAGTTTTTATATTTTTATAAAATTTTTTTCTCCTTTATCCCTTTTCTCGTAAAGGTGTCAAATGGGCTGGACAGTTGGGCTCAACCTAAGGTATGGTCCGACTCAGCCATGCTTAGATTTGCACAGTGCGGTCCAAAATCATGTCTAGGCTTGTGTTGGGCTGGCTTGAGGCATGACTCATGCTTTGCCATACCAAGGTAATTTGGGCCTTGTGTCGGGCCAGGCACAACTAGATACCTTGGCCCGAAGGCATAGTTATTCGGAATGACCCGAACTGTGCCCAGCCCACGCAGCTTGGGATGGTTTGACTCGGATCTATGGCCGGTGTTAAGACTTCAAAGTTTGAAGTCTGATCGAACGAAGCTTGACCCCAATGCTTGACTTCTCGTATCTTGAAACTCGAGCCTGATGATTCGACGTCGAAGTGTCAAATGGGCTAGGCAGACCCTCGGCACAACTCGTGTCATGCCGTGCCAAGGGAATTTGGCCATCGTGTCATGCCGAGGGAATTTGGTCCTTGTGTCGTCCCTGTCAATTTGGCACAACACGAGTGATGATGCGGTGATGGGCAATGCACGATGCACGATAGCAACACACTATCCTTATTCTCAATTCTAGGTTAAGAATTATCTTAACCTAGAACTGGCCTAAACCAGCTTGAAATTGGGCTGATTTCGAGCGGCAGACTGTCCAAGGCCTGCCCTCTATTTAACCATGCCCTTTCAGGTACGTCATGATTACTGTAGCGTGATGAGCTTGACACAACTCGCGAGCTCGTACGGGCTTGAAAAAATGGGCCGTGCCGCTCGGCACGGCCCGTTTGGCACCTATAACCCAATAATTTCAGACATGACCTACCATCTAAAGGTTACAGTCTTCTAGTAGTCGAAGCTTCTGGAATTTGTGATCATTAGATTAGTTCGACGGTCAAACTAATCCAACGGTCAAAAAATGTGTTTTTTATTTTAAGCCGCTGGATTTGCCCCTAATGGCCAGGAGGAAGAATCCAATGGTTGTAATAATTCTGCCGCTTAAAATATAAAAAAAATTAAAAAATTAGGAAAAAAATTAATTTTTTAAAAAAATTATATTCTTAAAATCTATATATTACCCCTTCCCATTCATAATTTTTATCTTTTCTTTCTTGTATTATTTTTCCATCTTCTCTCAGCTTTCATCTCTTTTTCTCTCTCTCAGTCTCTCTTTTTGATTTTGACTTTTGGGACTCGGGTGTGGAGTGCGGACTGTTGATTGCAGTGCAGACATCATAATTCAAAATAGAATTTATGCATCACGGGTATTAATTTTTAAATTGTATTTAAGTTAATTTTTTTATTTTAATTTTAATTAAAACTATTAGTTTAATTAATATTAATTAATATATAATTTTAAAAATACAATTGTATTAATTTTAATTTTAATTAATATATGTTGTATAATATATAATTTTAAAAATATTAAAATGATAACTAGTAATTTTAATGACAATAACAAAAATAATTTAAATGTAAACATTAAAAATTCTAATATGAATATCGATAATGCTACGGAAATGTTTGAGGTCGTCGAAATTTTGTTTCCTTTGGTCGCCTTGATCAAAATTTAAACTTCTAAAAAATAAAAAATTGGAAGAAAATTAATAGTTTGTCTCATTTTAATATTATACAACATAAAAATTTTAGGAGTGCCGATGAAAAATTTATATAATATAAATATTATAAAAAAATATTAATCTATATAAATTCATGTGGAACTGGGCACTTTAAGAGGCATGTCAAATAATGTACCAAAAAATATGATATATTAGATACGAGACAACCCTAACTCAAAGTTAAATTTTTTGAGGTCTGATCCTGTTCAGTCTCAATATTGACCCCCTTCCTATATTGCAATAAGTTAGAGAGGAAATGCATGATCAAACTAATCACCACGATGAGTCTTTCGATTAGATTTTTGGAAGATCCAAGGATAGCCAGTATAATGTAGACTTATTTTCAATCTGCATATCATTGGATTTTTAGGTCTACATCTAAGAATGACATACTAAAATACTGTAACTTAGAAAAGATATATAATTAATAAATTAAGAGAATATAGTGGAGTGGTGTCCGTGACATGTAATATCTAGATTAGTCACGACGATGCATCTTATGCATATCTCACCGCATACTATATAGATTCTAAATGAATATTAAATAAAAAAAAAATTTAGGATTCTTAGAGATTTTTCATCCTAATGATGACATGGTCATTTATGAGTATATGATAAGAATCATTTAGAGAATATAATATTCAAAATAAAATATATAGTATCATATTTGATAGTATATCTAACAATAGAGTAGCCATTAATATGTTTGTTAAGATTATTAGAGAAGGGCCATTAAGAGAGATTTTTCACGTTAGATACATGTGTCACGTCATTAATCTCATTGTACAAGTGATGGTGATGGTTGTTTCCCCCATCTTAGAAAGTATATGTTCCGTGCTAAAATTTTTTTGTACGTCTTGTAGATTATTGGAGTTTGATAGTCTCTGTTTATTTGTGAGTCTAAAGAAGAAAAAATTATAATCGGATGTGAGACACCGTTGAAATTATACATACCTGATGTTAGAGTCATGTGTTGAATTTAAATGCGTGATATCCGACCATGTCAATAGTAAGAGTGATAGACTTATTATTGATGATACTGGCTAAGTTACAAGAATTTCATATATGAAATTTCTAAAATTTTTTTATGACACGACGAACATGTGTTCGTCAGTTTATATTTTTACTATTTTTATTGTACTCGGGTGCATATACAATATTAATAGAATATTTAAAAAATTTAGAGATGACTCGACATTTAACGATAAGGTTGTAGAAATTGAAACTAAGTACTTAAAATACTGGTCCATCTTTTTATCTCTTTATTGTTTGGCTGGCTGCATAGACCGTATAGTTATGGTGGAAGGAGTAGAAAATATTTTGATATAAATATTCTCATGCATGAACTATAAAGACTGACATGAATGATTTATTCATGAGAAGTTGACTGAGTTATTTATATACAATGATACTAGGAATGATTGTAATAGTAGTGAGGCTCCAAGTACGGACATGGATACTATATTTGGAGATGATGATTTCTCTATTCAGTTAGTGAGGGGAAATGACGTGGTGGATTATCAAATAGGAATGAGCTATCTTGGTACTTATTCTGATTATTCCTCAATCATATCATATATCGATAATAATAATCTTGATATTTTTATTATGGTAAAAATCATATTAGTCCACCTATTCCGTATTATCTAGGATGACATGAAATCTACTGACTCATTTGGTGTCGAGCGTAACATCGGAGTTTTTTTTTTTTATTACAGTGAATATGATTTTAAATAAGAGATTAAGATTATGATCAAATATTATTGAGACATTAGCATGTACGAAAGATTATGAAGATTCGAGCTTGAGCATCCAGGATTAT
This sequence comes from Sapria himalayana, assembly GCA_029783825.1. NCBI lineage: Eukaryota > Viridiplantae > Streptophyta > Magnoliopsida > Malpighiales > Rafflesiaceae > Sapria > Sapria himalayana. The sequence goes on along the minus strand of JAREIK010000088.1, from coordinate 8,496,604 downwards.
ATTGCAACTGTAGCAAGAGCGGATGAGTTTTTTGCTTAATATGATTCACGAGGCACTAATGACTATTGACGACTGAGATTGATCCTACTTTACTGCATACGGTCTATCGCTAGTGATATTGATATCATCATACGTTGACAATATTTATTATTTTTGGATTGTCCTTGTTTATTTTTTTCTGTAATTTGACTTTGAGTTTGTTATGTTTTTGTTATTTTATTTTTTGTTTATTCAAAAACTTACCTACTAGATTCATGTGTCATGTTAATGAGCTTATTTTTGATATATTGATTTTTATCTTTTAATGATTTAATCTTGTTTTGTTATTTTGTAATTTGTACATATTTTTAGTTGTTAGTTGTGAATTGTAACTTGTGATAATAATTTTATTTTTTTTATTTTATTAATTTAATTAAATAATTAATCTAGTATTAAAATTTAAAATTTATAATATTTTTAAAGTTTGGGATGACTTAATTCTAAATGGGCCGAAATGGCCCGACTCGACCTGACCCGACCTGACCTGACCTAACCTGGCAAGTCCAGGCATTACCTGGTCCGAGATGGGCACAAAGTTGGCCAGTGGGCCCATGCTGGGCTGCCACTTCTTTAGTCGTGCCATGCTAGGCATTGTGGCTCAATTGGGCCACCAAAAAATGGGTCTGGCTGGCCCGACGTGACATGTTTGATATCTCTATTTTCTTGTATCGACTTTTCTTTTCATGAAATCTACAAAGACAAACCATAATAGACCCTTATAAAAGTCAAATCAACTGGATGACTAATATCAAATAAAAGATCAATACATGGCTTATTAGGTGTATCTGTTGAAGTACAACCCGAAATGTCAATTTCTAAAATAGGTTCCAAGACATCTTTCGATGACAATATAATATCTCTATTATCATAGGCCACCTCAATATCAAGAAAATAATTAAGTATTTCAAGATCTATTATCAAAAATTATGATTGAAATTATTCTTTAAGTTAAATTATTTTGAAATCTTAAAAAAAATAAGAATAGTCCGTAGCACTAATGTGCAATTCAAATAAGGTAATAATAGTTGAAAATCTAACAAACTAAGTTCATAGAGAATGATTTAAGTGGTATAAGATAATTTTTAATTTGCAAATCAAGATTTGAGTACTATTTGGCTTTGAAAATTAAGTGACTGCTTGAATTATACATACTCAAAATTATTTGAAGAAAAATATTTTTCATGTTTAATTGGTATATAATCTAATTGTGAACAGCTTCAAGAGAAACAAGTGCTAGTATAAAGGTTATATCAGTCACTAAAGATAAAATAGTTTAATAATTAATTTTGAAAGTTTGAGTGAATTTCTCATAAGTCTTTTTTTTAGTTGATATTCTTTATCATCAAGATCAATATTTACAATAAACTCATAGCTGCAACCAACAACATAATTTCGCAGATTTCAAAATACTAATTCACAGTGAAAGATATTTATTTTATTCATTATGATTTAATGTCATCCTGAATGATTAAATATCTTAAAAGAAGATTTGAGTATTATATTATCATTAAAAGAAATAATAAAAGAGGCAAAATAATCAATAATTTGTGAGTATGACAAAACTTATAGAATATGATCTTGAGTACAATTTATTTTTTTATTCCATTATAGTAATTAGAATGTTAAGATTAAAAAACTAGTTGCACGATCATCTGGTTTCTCATAAGAGTTTTTTACATTCCGAATAATAAAAACTCAAAGCCTTGGATGATTAAATCTTTCAACTTTTAATTTATTCAAAGTTTGGACTATACTTGATGTGAGAACTATCAAATTGTTCGGACTAGTGATGATTCATTTTTTTAAAATCCTATTTTCTACAAAATTCATTTATTTTATATTTGTTAGTATATATGATAACTCGAGAGAAAAATCATCATAATGTGAACTAATGTGTTCTCATATTTTTCTTAGTGGGACTATAGAGGAGTCAGGAAGAGAGATTTGTCTCTTGCTCTTCTGAATCCTTACCTTGCCTAGATTAATTATAGAATGAGCTCTGCTCATAAAATATAAATTATTATAAATTAATTTTTTATTGGTCTCAAATGAATAATATATATATATATATATAGTATTGGAATAATAAACAAGAAATATATTTTATTGCCCAGGGTGTAATTTATCATGTCTGGAGGAGAGATCATGAATAATGGAAGTATTCTCAGGGATTTTGATAGATGAACTAAATAATCGCTCTCTAATATGTAAAATTTGAAAATGTATAGAGAATAAAGAAATACATTTAGTTGATCATGTAATATCTAGTTGAAATCATAAATCTCCAAAAATGTATTGTACCAATTTTATCATAAAAAATATTTTAGCCATCTTAACGAAATTATTATTATTATTATTATTTGCAACCTTATTTTGTTTGGATATGTTTGCACAAGAAGTTTGATATATGATCATATAATCATTATAATAAGCTTGTTAAACATATACTCTAAGACAATGTGATTTTTAATTATATTTTTATTTTTATTTAATTTAATTTTTAATTATTTTATGAAATAACTTAAAATTAGAAAGAAAAAACTATTTAAAATGGAAAAAAAGTAAAGTAAAATAAGTAAAATTATAAATTAAAATAATAAAATATCTTGAATCATCTTGAGTTATAAATTTATTAGGTCTCTAAATATTAGAGTAAATCAGATTAAATAAATTTTTACTCACATATGTATGGTTGATAAGATATTATGTTTTAGTATACTTTCATATTTGACATAGAAACTTCTCTAATATTTTTATTGACACTCAAAAGCCCATTAAGGCACCAAGTCATAGGACAAATATATAAATTATCATACTCAATTCTGAATAAAGTTTTTCTTGGAGTCTTCATATCTTACAAAACAATTTTAGTAAATAAAATAATAATATTAGGATTAAATTATTTAATAAAATGATTTATAGAAATAAGACCCATTAGGTATCCTGGAACAATTAGTATATGAAAAAGAAAAAAAATACATAGATAAATGTACTCGTATTCAATGACATTAGATAACTTGTTATTGATTATAATTTTCAAAAAAAAAAAAATAAATAAAAATATTGTAAACACATTAATTACATATGTTTACAATGTTCTCGTAGGTAACTTGCGGGCCCATTAGGTATCCTACGGGCCCATTAATTACATATGTAAACAAGAAATAGTATATTAATTACATATGTTTACAATAAAAATATTGTAAACATAAAAAATAAATAAAAATAAATAAAAATACATAGATAAATGTTCTCGTAGTCAATGATTTATAGAAATAAGACCCATTAGGTATCATGCGGGCCCAGCCCGCAGGTACGGCACGAAAGCATGCCCGTGCTCAAAAAAAATAGACTGAGTTGGTCCGGCCTGGCCCGGCCCGTTTGACACCTCTAGGTGAATGATGAGGTTCTATGATACGTCTTCAAAATATCTTCATCAGATAGTTAGGGGTATATACATTTTATAGACGCACACGAAAAGTTATAGATTAAAAGGAAAAAATAATAAGTAATCAAAATAAATGAGATAAATATGATAATAATGTAGACACACACGAAAATGAAGATATTATTGCCGAGACTATGATATTTGATGATCTAATTCATATAGACTGATTTTATTATTTAAAATATTATTTTATTTTATTTATATTTTTAGATATTTATGCATTATAATTTATAATGTTTTTTAATATTATTGTAGTTTACATTTAATTTTTAAATAATTTTTTTATTTATATAGTATATTATTATTATAATATAATAATTAATAACTTATCAAATTAAAATTAAAAATTGCCAACATGCTTAGGAGTTAGGCTCAATAGCCATTGGGGCCAGGTTGGTTAATGGTAGGTTGCATTGCAGTATGATTGACAGAGTAGGAGTCGAGCAGGTCAGTATGATCAGTCCCTAGAGTTTATGACATAGGAGCAACCTGAGTCTTGCTGAATCATGCTAGGTGGGGTAATGCCAACCCCCACCACGCCTAAGCACCGAGCATGACTCAAACCTAGGTTAGCCTGGATGAAATCCAGGCAAGTCTGGTTCATTCCAAGCTAGCTTGGGTCAGGACCAAGCTAGCTTGGTTTGTTATAGGCTAGCCTGGGTAGTCTATTCGGGTTGAAACTTGCCTACATGGGCCTACATGTCCTGTCATATTGCATCTTTTGTAGCATGGGGGCTAAAAACCCTGGCTTGGCTTGGCACAAGCCATGCCACAGGTTGGCCTTACGCTATTCCACTCTGTTTCAGTAGTGCTACAGGCCTGTTTTTGTGGGTCGTGCCACTGCCCACCAGCCCATTTTGATATATCTAGTCATAAGAAAATAAATGTTATATTAATCAATATTATAAGTCTGTGTAAATCTCATTACTGCCAACTTAGCTTCGAGGCAATCAAATTTTTTTTTTGAATCTTATCTTCATATTGTATGTCAATTTGTATCCCACATTTAGATTATCTATAGCTTTTGGAACGAGAACTCAAATATGATTAGATGTGATTATACTTGATTTATCTAACATAGATTGTTGCAATGTTGAATGATTAAGTGTGTCGGAAAGAATATTTGAGATCTTATAGATATTAAATTAGAATAAAAGATTAGGATATGTTGTTTACAAATAAGAATAAGTGCATACTTGAGACAAATGTTGTTGAGTAAAATATATCTTTGATTTTTTTCATAGTGTAATTGAAATGTTCAAGTTGTTACTTTGAATTGGATCAGTTGATGTGATGGAAGATTCATTTGGAGAAGTCTCTAGATGTATATATCTCCCTCTCCAAAGAGACTATTATCTTGTGTCTAGTAGGATACTCATATTAGGCTCATTTCATTGGCACAACACTCTAGGAGGAGTGCCATTACTCTTTTCAAAGTCAGTTGTGTTAGTCATATAAAGTATATATATAGGAGCAGGGTAGGAATTCAACTTAGAACGCGTCAACTTGAACCAAATTCGAGGAAAAATTAGGATCAGGTTGAAGTTTTTTCAGGTTTATGTTGGGCTTGGGTTGAAATTTTTTAACTCGAACTTGAAACTTGGACATCCCGAAAAAAGTCAAAAAAACTAAAAAATATAAAATCAAAAAATTTTATAGATCTTTCTTTTTATAGGAATAGAAACTCGTTTTTTTTTGTTTTGAGTGATGTGAGCAAGGTTCCATTTGAGTGATTGATTAATTTGATGGGAGTATTTTTTTTTTTTTCAAAGAATTCCATCAAAATTTGGATGTTTGACTATGTTGCCCAATTTGATGAAAAATTATTTGGTATGACTATAAAATGTAGGAATTGAGAGACTAAAATATCCATATCTAAAATAATTTTAACTAATTGTAATATCATTTTATATTATATAAAAAATAGTTTTCAAAGAAATATTTAAAAAGTAATGATTTTTTAATTTTATATTATTCAAGATTCTAATTATTTAATTTTATTAATTCTTTTTGTTGTGTTGCTATAACCCGACCCAGCCTGACCTAGCCCAAACCCAATCCGATCTCAACATGAGTTTTATAATTTTATATTTTTTAAGATTTTAACTATTTTATTTTTATTAATTTTTGTTGTTGTGTTGCTATAATCCGAAATCAACCCTCAACTCAACCCTCAACTCAATCCAATCTTAGAGCAGAGTTAACAATTACTTCTTAAAGAGGAGTAATAAATAGATATGAAAATGAACTTACTATTAAAATGTATCAAAGTATTTACTATAAAATTGAGTTCTCAATAAAATTATTTTTGAAAAATATTATATTGATATTCATAATAATCTTCATAGTTTTTAATGAATAACACTATATCCTTTATGAATATTAGATTATACAATAAAGTTTAGAGAAATCCTTGGACGAAACAAGTATATCCAAAAAATTTGGGTGGACGGTAACATAATCTTTCTTTTAGGTATAAAATTTGGCATATGATACGACTTGTGAGAATATAAGATTAATGTTGCTTATCCTCATACCTCAAAATATCTAGGCACACTCGTATGAATAAGTGTGTCCTAGTCATCTCAACTATTTTATTTTGTATTCGAGTACTATCACATAATATATGATGAACAATCTCGTATTTCTCAAAATAGGAAAATTGATGAAAATTATATTCTAAAATATTATTAATTTTTAATATTATATTCAAATTGAATTTTTATTTTTATATAAAATATTATTAAATATTGATAATCATATAAATTGAGTATAATAATTAATAAATATAACAAAATATTAAGTCATTATACATGATCATCATAATATAAAAGTCTAGTATGTTTTTCTAACTGATACATCTTACAATTAATAAATCCCAATCTTTTGATATTTAATACTAAAATTTTTAGCTTGTCTCAAGGTGAATGTTTCAATAGCGAGTATATTATAAGTAGATCAATAGTAGATATATATTTAGAAGGCATATTGTGAGTCGAGAAGAGCAAATATAATCTATCTCCCTCAATCTCCATAGAAATTATCAGTCTGATATGTTGATCTTGCATATAAATACTAAAGGAAGGGATAACAATGTGATAATTTTTTTATTTCTTAAAATAATCGACAGAAAATAAATGATGATAAAATTATGATTCATATAAATATGCATTAAAAGGAAAGAACTAACTCTAACATTAACATGCTCATGCCCCTTAGCACATACAATGCTGCCATTGGCCACGATAATATTAGAGATTCTAAATTTCACAAAAAAATAAGATTATGATTGTTTATTGCATGAATGTTGGTTCCGGAATTTACTACTCAAGAATCTGAAATGATGTTTGAATCTCTTAAGTATGATTGTTGAGGAATCAACATGAGTAGGTATAATAGTTTGTTGTATAATCTTTGAACCTTGAAAAGTTCATTGTAAATATGGATGCAATGTCAAATATCTCTCCTTAGTATGTTTGAATCTCTTCCAAAAAGAATGACAATACTATCTTTTTGCCTCTTAGAAGTTTTTTGTTTTTTCTCCCAAACCTCTCACTGCTTCTATGTGATGAAGATGTCATCGTGATATTATTAATCATACCAACTCTACATGATCGAGGAATGGTATATATGTCTGAGTTAGTCTTTGATAAACTTCTGAAAAAGGTGAAAGTATCTTCTCTCTAAGAATATGTTCACAAAATGTCATGTGATTTATCAACTTTAAATGAATGTATATAATGAATATTACAAATTCAATCATCAAATCTCCTTAATGCAATATGATTTGTTAACACATATATCACACTAATAATTTTATCATTAAGTTATGTCCAAGTCATATAATGATTTGTCTCATCTTGAAATATTAATTTTTATGTTAGCAACTAAGTAATTTTATTATATAAATGAAATATATCTAAAGAATACATTATAGAAGCCAAGTCTCAAAATTCTTAAAAGTAACATAAGAGTTAAACATACTAAATATATTGGAATCAATTGATAACCATAAGTGTACTAGTAACTTTGTGTTAATCATTCAATTATTAGTTTTAGTCTGAAGTGAATTTTCTAATAAATAATCTACATAACATTATCCCACAAACAAGATCCTCACCAATATTAGCTCAATTGGAGTATGTGTTAACCCTTAATTATTTATTAGATTATTCTTAGTGGTTGCATATTAATTTCATATATGATTTGAGGCAGCCCACAAAGTTAGTATTTTTTTTTTTGGAATTCGATATATTATAAGTAATTCTTTGGTCGTATATTATAAACAACACTAGTAGCCTTTTGCTCGTTATAAGCCAAGGAGCAATGAGGATAATGTTAGTATTTTTTTCAAAAGTATCAATTGAATTTGAGTATCGGATCGAACTTCATTTGGAAATTATGATAGTTAGCATTAAATTAAAAAAGTATTCAAAATTTTCTCATAATACTTTCAAAATTATAGCTCCTCGGCTTCATAGAAAAATAACAAGGGGGAAGAAATGCCTTCAATTTTTGAAAAAAAAAATGGGGTAGCCTCGTTCATAGCTAAGGTGTCGAAGATGAATGGCGGGGATAATGGCATTACTATCAATAAGTTTACTCTCATACCATGTTAAAAAATAGAGATTTTATAAATAAAATTATAATAACTATAGAATATTAACAAATTAAACAATTTTACTTTTATTATTAATTAGAACAATGAATATTGTTAAGCCAAAAACTAGGGTTGCTTCGGGTTGGGAAGGAGATGGGAAAGAGAGGAGAGAGAGAAGAATAGAAAAGTTAAATTTTATTAAAATGAAAGATTAATTTAGGGTGCAACACTAACTATACATATGTGGTTTGGGGCAGTTCACAAGTCAAATATTTTCAAACAATAAAAAAACAAAATAAAACAAAAGAAAATAAATTAAATGCAATATAAATAATATATTTACCTATAAAAACATGTGTAAGTAGTGCCTTATGTGAATTACTGTTTATGTTTTATGGTATCCTAAGACAGAAAATAAAAGGTGGCGCCATCGGGGCTATAATTGATTGGGAAAGTATTGCGGATGGGAAACAATTACTTATACCCATGGACCCTGTTTGTTTTCATATTGCCATTCCCTGAAGAATGTTCTTATTGCAGGCGTTAGCAGATCCATATTTTTATTCTCTGGCAGACAAGAATCATGAACCATCAAGGCAACCCGTTTCAAAATTTGATTTTGAATTTGAAAGACGCAAATTATCAAGTGATGACGTGAGAAAGTTAATTTATAGAGAGGTAATATCCCGGTGATGCTTCTTCCCAAAACAGTCTTGCAATGATCTGTGTTTTCATGGTTTATGACATTTATGATATTTGAATGAGCAAACAGATTTTGGAGTATCATCCAGAGATGCTGAAAGAGTATCTACAGGGTAAAGATCAGATTCACTTCATATATCCAAGGTGAGAAATTCCTGTTTTAAAGAAGAAAGTTGCTTCTTGTTTATGCACTCGCAATAATAATGTCTGTTTCGGTGAGTTGTTTAGCATTCCGAAGTGAATTTGTTTAAAAGTGGCTCAAATAGTAACAAGGATAGCTCTCAGCTGCTCGTCATCATCATTGAGCTTTAGTGCTAAATAGTTATCATGGTTAGTTAAGTGATTTTTTTTTTCAATTTGCTTTATAATGAGTAAAATTCAGGGTCATATTGTTTATGTTTTGATTTATAATTTCAATTCTGCTAAATTTGATTTTTACTTTTTTTTTTTTTAATTATGTACATTCTAATTTTGTTTTTATGAACTAAAGTAATGAGAGGTTCTCCATTCAAATATGAATAAAGCATCGTCTTTGAATATGAACACATCTTATAATTACTCTTCTAAGATATTCCTCCACATTATACGCTCAAAATCAATCTTATAAATGGTATTCTTTTCAATTTCTTATTTATATCCTAATATTTTTGTTTCGTCCAGGTGTGTTTTTTTTTCTTTCAATGCTTTTTTTTTTTTATTTTTGTTCAACCAATTATATAAATTTTTTTTTATTTTAACTATTGTAGAAAATAAAATATGCTAATTTGTAATAATTTAAAACCATATGAGTGTCATTTATAAAATAGATAAAATAATTGAGGTAGCCCACAAGTTGGGTGTTCTCATCAAAAATATAAAATAAAAAAATAAATAAGTAATTTGTAAATAATTATCATTAAAATATTTGTGAAGATTTTATTACACCGAGCTTAGAGGAAATACATATAAGTTAATGTCTCTTTAAAATCTTTGTGAATATGTTTAAAATTTATTTTATTATCTAATATATGTTGTAGTAGTGGTATCTTCATTGATCTTCTCCCCAATGATGAAGCAATCTACTTGATATGGTTTATCTGCTTATAAAGTGCTGAGTTTGAGGTTGTATGCTTTGTTGTTTGATTGTCATAGTAAAAATTATCGAGAGAAAAAAGTTATTACTTATTCTCTTAAAGTATGTGCAAATATAAAGTATCTCACAAATAATTATTATTTTCGTTCTAATTTTTCTTTATATTAGATCTTGGAATAATTATTTGTTTATTATTTTCTATGGGGGAAGATTGTCTTTAAGAAGATGACAAAATCACATCATGTTTAACTCCAATTTGAATATCTAGCCAATTGAAGTATCTATGTTTTATGATAGAGATTCAATGTCTTGAAAATTTCTTCACATATCTTTGTTATGCGAAAAGTTATTTGAAAGTGAATTTGTTGAGAAAAATCTAGAATGTGACTAATTATATTGACTTTATGCTATAATTAATGTTTTTCGGTACTTTCTATAAGTAGTAGAATCACTTGAAAATATTATATTAAATGTAAAATTAATATTTTCTGAAGTACAACTCAAAAAAATTAATTTATACAAATGTATCAAGTGTATAACTTCATCGTGACAAGATAATATTTTCTCATAAAATAAGTAATTCATATCCCAAAAAAAATGAGTCTTTTATTTAAAATAATGTCTGAATGAAATTCTTGAGTTTGGTGATCCTCAATTTATAATTTTATATAATCAAAATATTATTCGTGTATACAATCAACAAAATCAATTTGTTATTAGTGTTCCTTAGAAAAATAAAAAGTCAATAACAAATATATGTATTTCAAATGAGATTATTTTCCATAAAAATTTCTTTAATTAGACTCTTGGTGATTATTTTAGGTTATAATATCTTACAAAATTTATGAATTATATATGATTATGCTGCTTGAAACTTATGTGTCTATTTCGTATATACCTATTTTTCTCAAGATCATCATGAAAAATTTTATTTTTTCATATGGACATGTATTTATTGTCAATCAAGAAAGCACGGACACGGCTCCCTATAGCCGTGTCCACGTGTCCGACACATGGACACGACACGGACACGCACGGATACGTGTCTGATACGCCACGTGGCGTATCATTGCACAATCCGTGTCTGATATGCCACGTGGCGTATCGGATGGTTGCGTCGGCAGCCATATCCACGTCTATAGTGCCCGACGTCCGACGACGTCGGGTGGCCAACGTTGCAGCATGGGCGACGTTGGCCACTGGCAAGGACGGGCACGATTTGAGGGGAAATGAAGGGGCAGCGCGATTTGAGGGGAGAGGAAGGGGTGGCGCGATTTGAGGGGAGAGGAAGGGGCGGCGTGATTTGAGGGGAGAGGCAAGGGCGGCGCGATTTGAGGGGAGAGGCAGGGGCGACGCGATTTGAGGGGAGAGGCAGGGGCGGCGCGATTTGAGGGGAGAGGCAGGGGAGGGCGGGCGTGATTGAGGGGAGAGGCAAGGGCATAAAATAAAATAAAAAATATATATTTTTATATAATATAATTATAAAATATTATTTTATAAAATAAAATAATTATAAATATTATCTTATAAAATAAAATATTTTATTTGATAAAATAAATAATATATATTTATTTTATATAATAAAATATTTTAATTTAATTTAATAAATTTTATAAAATACCTAATATTTATAATTACTAATTTTTATTTTTATTTTTATTTTTTTATCATTCCGTATCCTAGCCGTATCCATATCCTATTTTTTTAGAATTTGTCATGTTTCCTTATCATGTCGTGTCGTATCTCCGTGTCCGTGTTCGTATCCGTGCTTCTTAGTTATCAATCACTTGAAATTAACAAGATTTTCTTAAAAAGTCAATGATGTTAGTTTTCAAGTCCAAATAAAGTGGAAAGCATGTATATTCTTCACGATGACTTGGCATCACAAACTTATAATTATAGTGTTTGTGACGTAACTCAAATATACTAATGATAATTAATATGTTGAGTGGGTAAAACATAAAAATAGTGGGGAACTCTCGAGAGATTTGTTGGTTGAAATGATATAATTTTTCAAGAGTTCATGCAGTCCAAAGCTGGGTGAGTTTAAGGAATTTGTCGCAAGTCAAGGAGTTAATAATAAAGAAAAATTTTGGCCAGACCTGCATGAATTGGTCAAGATTTGGAGCCATTTTGTTGATGAGCATGTGGTATGACGAAACCAACCAATTCAATATACAACTAATAGTTGGTATTGCATGAATTTTGAACCTCTAATGATTTGTTGATGGGGCATCGCACGGGCTGTTTTATTGTATTGAAACTCTTAGTTTGTGACAAGTGGTATAAAAGATGGTTTAAAGTGTTAATGTAGATATAGAGACTCTTCTTACGATCCTGGTGATCAAAGAATAATCTTTCTCAATGACAGTACAAGTAGTCAATGAGACTTTGGTAGATGTTCAAATATAGTCATTATTTTTTTGATCAACATCGCAATCAGAAAGTTTACTAGTAATAGTAGGTTCTTTTAGATCAGGTAGTATCACTTATTATTTTTTGCAATGAACAAGGGTGTTGCCTATTAAGGGTGGAAGTTTAGGGGGGTAGTCTTTCAGGATGCTGATGAAGTAGCATTGGTTGCATTTTAGCCTTTTGGCTCATTGTGACTCAGCATGAACTTTGGTATGTAAATGACTTAGAAGAAGTATGCGTTAATTAATTATTTCATTGGGGCAAATCTTGCTAAAGAATTACTTGATAGCATACAATGGATTGGGTGGGGAAGATTGTCACAAATTTGTAATTATAATATTTGTAACTTGTTGTAAATGTACTGGTGATGATTAATATATTAATTGGGTAAAGCATAAAAAATATGAGGAGTTTAGAGAGGTGCATGAGAATAATTGATATGATTCTTCAAGAATTCATGCAGATTGACCTGATTGAGTTAAAAGATCATATCGCAAGTCGGTGACTTATAAAAAAAAAATTTTGGCCAACCCTATATAAATCAATTGGCATCTAGAGTTGTTTCACTTATGAGAATTATTTGTTGCCTATTATAAATCAAGTCGGTGATTAATATATTATAAAGAAATGAGTTTAGAATCTGGTTGGCAGTGTGCAAAAAGTGAATCGCTGATAATTATTTGTTGTTGGAGTGTCATTATGGTGAAACTCTTGGCTCGTGACATTTTATTCTAGATAAAATAATGTTCTAGAAAGATATTTGAATATATCAATATTGTCAATAGAAGTAATAAAAAAAATAAAAGAACGAACAAAATAATGGCATGAGAAAATTTGTAAAATTATGTGTTGGGTCCAATGTTTTTGTTCTTTTTAGAGAGTGATTGAAAGATCAAAATTAAATGGACTATAATTATATGATAATTTAGTTTCTCGGTAGGCTCGTATCTAGTATAAATAGGCTAGGCATGTTTCACTTGATAATATAAATATATATTCTAAGTTGGGTGATTAAAGTATCCTAATTACTAACATAATATGAGTTTACATTGGTGAAGACTCATGAATTATTATATCATTTGAGCTTGGAGATCTCCTTGCCCAAGAAACACATCATCTTTCTTTAGATTTAACATGATAATTCATCGAGAGTAGTATGATAATTCAATGGAGGAGATATAATTGACGAATGACTCTACTGATTGGTGGTTCAGGCAAGACTACATGTAAGAGAAAGATTCTAATAGATCTATGTGCAATATTTGTACGTACACTATTCCAAGACTCACAAAAAAATGAGCCTTACTTGGAAGCTTTATTATATTTACCAACAAACTATTAGTTTTGGTTTAAAACACTTGTATCCTCTTTGGGAGATGTATTTCAAGGACCTAAATTTTAATTTCCTATCGTGTAAAATAATTGAATGTAAATTAAGTATATCTAAAAATTTTAGGAGTTCAGTTAAATAGCCTCTCTTAAATATTTGACCTAGAATGACATCTGTTGAAAATGAAAAAATAAGGTATATAATCGATGATTTAGATTATAGTTAAAATAGTATCTCTTAAAAAATATTTTGGAATATTTTTTCTAATCATAATTATCTATGTTGTTTTCATTAGATTGTTGTAATTTTATTTATTTTTTTTATATATTATTTGATATAAATGTCAAACCTTTAGGCTGCCCTAATAATCTTTACCTGTTATACAAGGGTGGTGCATATGATTTTTTTTTTTTTTTAAATATTCAGGGATAAATTACATTTTTTTGCATTGTAAATGTGATTTAGGGATTACAAACCCTAAAATGGTGCCTACACTTTTTTATATTTGGTCGTAACATTTTTTATTATTACTTCATGTGGTGATAATTAGATATGTAATTTATCGTATAAATATAATTTATTGTTTCATTGGATTAAACACCTGCTTGATTATATTAGATTTTTATTCTTTTCATTTATTACTTCATGTTGTAATAGTTAGAAAAAAGATATAATTTTGATTTCAGTATTTCATGAATATATAAAAATAGCAGTAAATAAAATTAATTTTTTATGTTTTTCAATGAGAAAGTAGATGATATTATAGTCAACTTATATGTATAGAATAAATTAGTTCGGCAACCTGCTCATGATGATCTTGAAAATCATTTTGTGGATGTTGGAAAGCTTATGTTTTGTTGATTTCTTCAAAAATATATGATTAACTTTGCCAGAAGTTTTAAAGCCTCTATAACCCCCTAACACAGCAACGCTCGTTGACCAAATAGAGTTTCATGTTTCTGCAGTGGGGCGGATCGATTCAAGGAGCAATTTGCTCATCTCGAGGAAGGAAATGGTGCAGGTGTGAGAGGGGGCAGTCCTTTTCACCGAAAGCACGCCACATCCTTGCCAAGGTTGTTTTGCCAACGCCGCCACCATCTCTATCAGAGAGGGAATGGATTACAACTCGATAATATTTGTGTAGTTTTTTTTAATGTTGGATTCGATGGCTAGGGAGCGCGTCAGCAACATTGATGAAGAAGAAGATAGCACTGCGACAAGAGGCACCATTTCTGTCTCTCGTGCAACTTCGCTCCGATCTCAGCTACAAGGCGCAGAAGAAAGGCGAACAGTTGTCCGCCCATGTGCATCAGCCATGCAAAACTGCGCAGCTAGGTCAAAGTGGGGCGCCCCTGCTCTGCTCAAAAGCAGCAGTATTTGTGCTTCCCGATGTATCGGTATCGTTGGCAATGATCGTGGCGTACTGTGACAGCACAAATGATAAATGTAGCTCTACGACTTAACATGAAGATGATGAAAAAAGATATTTTTATATTTACTTTCTTGGCTTAATGTAAGCTTAACTAACATGAACCGTGAACGTAAAAACAAGAAAAAAAACAGCAATTGGCACATCATTTGTCACCGGTGGCATCGAGATGGCCATGTGATAGAAGATGAGCCATATATTGCTGCAGGGTCACAAGGCAGTGCTATAATTGGTTTTGGTCGAGCAGGAGAGAGGAAGGAACTATATGAATTCAGGAAATGAAGCACGACTTACTGCATGATACGCATATGGTGGTTTTCCTTGGCGTTCAAAATGCTTGGCCATGACGGTGAATTCAAATGGCCCCCATTTCTGCGACTCAAAACAGTTGCCTAAGGCAGCTTTATATAGCTGCGCAAATTGCAAGGCAAACCAATAATCAAAGAAGAAAATCACGACAGTACAAAAGATGAACACTTGCCTTGGCCGTGTCTGTTAGAAGCTCAGTTCCGGCTGGGTAAGAGGCATACAATTGATCGCCCCTAGAGATTCCAGCTCTTGTTCTGCAACATCATCCACATGCCAAAGTTCTTGGTAGTTACTGCTGTTGTTTTTTCTTTTCTTCTTTTGTGGCCATAACTTTTAATTTTCTAACAAGATAATTTTGTTTGCTTAACTTTTAATTTTCTAATAAGTTATGATGTAGGAGTGATAGTTTGGCAAGCAAAGAAAATGAATGTTATTACCCCTTAGAATATGAGTTCCTTGCAGGATCCCTGTCAGCCGCTCTATCATTTTTTTTTTTTTTTTTGGATAACCAAGAGGTTCAGAGCCCACTTACCTGGGCCCTTACATCCCCTTGGGCCCCCGGAGAACCGAGCAGGTAAGAATTCCCCAGTACCCCCCCTGGTGAGACTTGAACTCGTGACCTCCCGCCCCGGTCATTGTCTGAGAGTCTTCACCAGTGCCAGCTCCCTTATGAGAAGGGTTGTCAGCCGCTCTATCATGCTATTGGGGATGATAGAGCTCTGTCATTATATGATATATGCTTCCATATGCATAATCCAATAGCTCTATCACGCTATTGGACATAATAAACATATATTTCCAATCAATTGTTAATATTTAAAAAAAATTAAGAAACAAGGCTTAAGGTTTTATTAATTATAAAACCATTACATATTGCCCTTCATTGTGGTGAAGCAACCCTATTTGTTAGTAGTATTAAATAAAACCATCATCAAATACTTATCAATGTATCATCAATGAATTCAACAACAAAAAATATGATTATTATATCATTACCATCACCATCGAAGTGCATTCCTTTTATAATTCAAGTCATTTTAATTCTCCAAGCAAAGTAATCTGTGCACATCTTCTCTCACAATCTTCAGACTTCAAGTAAAGTAATTTTAATATTTTCATTATATTACTTTTAATTATTTTATGAAATAATTAATAAGAATTTAACTATTTTATACATAATGAGTACAATTATCGATTAAAATAATAAATAATAGATATTAATTTAAATAAAAATATAAAAATTATTACAAATAACAGTATTTTAGAATGCCTTATTATTTTATCACTCACTGTACTGATGATATGAACATATGCTAGATTTCTTGTATTAGCATACTCTCATAAAATGGGATCACATAGAGAAAAAACATAGATATTTTTTTGAAACAACTATTCCTATAATATAAATATACCAAAATATTTTTAGGAAGATATAATATATTTTTCTTAGTTAGTCAATTATCCAAAAAAAAAAAAATGTGTTACTAGCATGAGACCACTAGAGTATGAGTTATTACTCATGTTTTCTTTGACAAGACTTATTCTTTTAAGTGTCCAAGCTAAGTAATAACTTGGGGGAAACACACGAATCACCCATTCTTACTTATTAGTCTAGTGTACGAGGGCCTCCAAGAAAGAGAGAATGTCATCACATGATTATTTTTAAACTTTTCAATCCACATTATAATGACTCCTCCTAAGTCATCATATACATACACAGAGTACATGATAGTTGATTATGGAGTGAGTTATATTTTTATAGAGAATGAATCTCTTCCTAATCCAAATAAATTAAAAACTAAAAGACTTCATCATCTATAACTTAAAGTTTATTGGAAGAGAAGTGAGCAAGCATTATCTACTCAAAACAAATAAAAGTATTTAGAGAACCCAAAAGATCATATAGTCAACTCTTCTAATATTTTGGTTTCGATTTTTCTTCAGAAGAAATAGATGAAAAATACTTAAGATCATATTTCACATATTTAATCGTACTCGTATATTTTATTTTATTTTATTTCCTTTACTATATTTCTTAATTGTGCTAATAAATCTAAATCTTCTTCTCAGATATTATTTTATATAGAATGATACCAAACCATAATAAAAAAAAAGATAAGAATCATACTCTAATAAAACTTGAAAAGTAGTACTTAGATCTTCACGAAAATCTATTGATCGTAGGAGAGTGTTTATTATCAAAACAAGTCGCATACACCTAACTAATATATCATTCATATGTGATGCAAAAAAAAAAAAAACTTAGTATCAATACCATAATCATCATTTTTTCTTTTTTCACAATCTTCATGGTAATCTTAAATAAGAGGTGTTGGTGGAATAGTCACCTGATTTTCAAAACCCAACAGAGCACTTAGAAGTGATTTGTAGATTATGAAAATCCTCATACAACCTAAAATAATCTCTTAGAACTTTGTATGTTAGATTTTCAATCACAATCATCTAATTTGGTTTTCACAAGTATCATACAAATTATTACTTATTTTTCAAGAAGGGTTCAGACAAGAAATTTATTTTATTAATTGTATACATATAGATTATATTCTGATTAGTACATATGATAGATTATAAATCACTCATCTCAAAATATATCTAGCTGTAATTTTAGAATAAAAATCTTATGAGACTCAAATATTTTTGTAAGGTTCATATTGACTATGATTAATGAAATATTAATATCATTGAGACGACATGTCTTGGATACTCCCTCAAAAGTTATTCTTTAGGATTTCATCAACAAATATACATATTAAGCCAGATAGTGATATTTTTTATCAATATTGACCCAATATTTGATTTGATATCATATAAAACATTATGAAAAAAATAATCATCAATCTCTTATCAAACTAGATATAGATTATACAGTCAATATAATTAATCATTTTTTTTAATTATTCATAACAAACTCACTTTGATTCATATGTTCCCATACTTCAATGTGTGAAAATATTTAGTCTTCGTATTTCATTTGTTTATCATTGATATATTCAACTAGGATAATATTTAAACTTTAGTTGAGCACTAACTTCTTTTAGAAAAAATCTTATCTCATAAAGAAACAAGTCACAAGATAGTCTTTGAAACTAATATAAAGACAGAGAGTACAAGAAAATAATCACAACTTATGAGATTCATTGAATTATACATTTACTTGAAGAGATTATATTTTTAGTCATTTTTCCTTCTGATATTTCACTAAAGAACAAAACATATAAAATTTGATAGTTTCTCCCATTAAGAAAGATCAACATGGAATCATAATTACAACATATATTCGTACAATAAATCAACTTGCATGAGACAAATTCATAAACTTTGAAAATACCACAGCTTATTAAACTTCTCTTTTTCTAAAATTTATGTTGATATTTATAAACAAAATTAAGAATTATGTAATTTTCTTCGGTTATTTAAGTATTTATCATTATTTTATGTTTATAATGAGAATACCCACTAATTAAATTAAACTAATAAAGTCTTTTTATTATTTATAGGATGATTTGTGCTTGAATGGTATGAGTGTTTTGAGGTCATATACAAGATTATAACATTTGATTGATAATTTTCAATGATGTTTTACATTATTATTAAATTCTCTTTTTTAAAATTATTGAATTACATAAAATTTTTATAATTTATTAAATTATCATCATAGTTGATAAGTCTTGGTTGATAATGATAAGTTTTAAATCTTCGTTATCAACCAAGCATCATCACAATTACTTTGAATAGATGGTATGAATCATATTTTTTCAATTCTCTGTCAAAAATCTTGTCAACTCTCAACCCTTTAATTATTAAACCCTTATTTATAATTTATACTCAATTCTTTAAAAATATATATTTAATTATCTTCCCTCCTTTGACCCTAATAGTATCCTACTTCCTAACTAATACACTAGAGGTTTACTTTGAACGTGGCTAAAGCACTCAGATAGTTCTCAAGTATCCTATCATCTATAAAAATTATTCTAATCTTCTTACTAAATAACTTCAATTTTTAATTGTATCCCCTTAGTCTTACCAAACATTCACATTTTGTATTTTATTAGATTAATGAAATTTTGTAAAATACTAAATAATTTCAAATGAAAGAGATATTAATTTCAAATCAACATATACTATTAAATTCATGATAAGAGAAGAATATTTTTATGACAAATTTTACTTCATGAATATATTTAAATTATTTTTACCAGAAATTTATGATTATATTAGTATGTCATATTTTCTAAAAATATATGCCAAATAATCATATATGAAATACTTTCCATAAGTATAAAATTTATGAGAAAATTAACATTATTATTTTTTAATGTCAAGTTAAAATTAATATTACAATGAATATTACTTTGATTATTAATATAATAGGTGTTCACTATTATAAAAAAATATTACTTTATTTGGACTACATAATCAAGATCATTATATAATATTACTATGATTTTAAAATTCTCCAATTATTAATTAATCTTCATTTTATAATAATTTATTACATTAATACAAAAAGTTATTCTATAAATTTATAATTTATGATAATATTATCATACTTCTTTATGAAATAGATAAATCTAAGATTTTCTCTAAATTTTAGTGAAATTCTCATAATATATCATTTTAGCTAGCATTATCTTGTTAATTATTACTTTATATTAAGATTTGAATATTTTAATCATCATAAATATAACGCTTATGAAACCAAAAATATAAACGTTTTATACGTCAATTCATTGTACACATTAAAAAAACTAGTTTTCAATTGGGATAAATGCTATATAAAGCATTCTCCTAAGAAATTCATCTTTAGTGTGAGATTCATATCATCAACGAGGAAGACGATAACATACAATTCTTGATACATACACAAGTATGTGTTGAGTGACACAATAATAATAATTCTTATGAGTTACTTTTACTTATATGATTCCCACTAGTAAAGCTTAAAAAATATATATATTAATTATATGAGCATAATACTTATGAAGCCAAAAGTACAAATACTTATAAACTATATCAAACTTTAATCTTTATGATATTTGAGATTAGAGAATAAAAATATATATATAATACAAATATCAAAATTATTTAACGAAATTATATAAAAGATATGAGATTATATGAGAAAAGATTATTTCAATAATGAAATACCGAAGAAACAATTACGAGGAAATCACCATTGAAATGAGCTCAATGATAATAATCATATTGTATAATTGTATGCCATTAAAATAGGAAGTCATTATACAATATATCAATCTTTATTATATATCTAACATAATATAATTCAAACTTAAACATCATCACATAAATTAAATAAATAAACTATAATATTATATTATCTAACAATCTGAATATTTATTTTACCAAAAAATAGTTATCTCATTTTTGAATAATCAAACTACTTATACAATTCATGTGAGATCAATATTTGAACAAAAATCTATTTTATTAGTATGACCTGTATACTTACGAGTCTTAGTTGATGAGACACTCTCGTTAATAACCTTTTGAAATATTATTTAATCGATAAAATTAGACATCACAACACAAACATAATAAATTTTTGATGTCATTGTAAAGAATTATTTAATTTTTTTTGTCAAAGTGAATTGACATAGTTATTTTTATAAAATAATCATTTATTTTTCATAGTTTAAATAAGATTGAGTTATAAAAATATTCTTAAATCTAAAAACTAAATCTTGTTCGCTTGTTTGAACATGAATAATTGAGTTTTATAAATATTCTCATATCTAAAAACTAAATCTTTTCTTTATTTTTAGGTATTAATCTACAGAATTAGAATGTATAATCAAATTTTCCAAGACTTTCTAATGAATTATCTTAAAAAGCTATGTGAAAAGAATAAAATAAACAATTAATTTTTAAAATGTGCAAGAGAAGCGAGCGCGAATATTTCAAACTATCATTATAACGATATTTATCATGCTCAAGAAAATAATTTTATTATGAATTTTATGATAATCAATATTAACTTTATTATCAGCTAAAAGATTGTTATAGAGACTAAGAATATGAAAACCAAAAGACAATATTTTATAAATCTCAATCATTTTCATGATCTTATTGGACAATTACATTTGAAGAATTACTAAGAAAATTAAGAAGAGATAACACTCCTAATAAAAAAAGATTAAAACAACAAAAAGAAAATGATGAAGACATGAATCATGTTAAGTCCAAAGAAAATCCTATATCAAAAATCTTTATAAATAATGCATAAATGATCAAGATTGAAAATTAAAAATACAGTCTCAATTATTCAAAGAAACTAAAAAATGAATGATAAAATTTCTGTAACCAATACAAAATAGTGATCATAGAAAAGCTTGAAGAATAAACTGAAGATGTGACCTCAATTATTTAAAAAGAAAAAAACTAAATTGAATGACAAAATATCCTCAACTATTCGAAAAGAATGTGAAATAAACCATAAAATTTTGGAAATAAAATTTTAAAAAGTTAATTTGGGTGAGCATTAACTTAAAAAAGGTAAGATATTTCACAATATCAAAAGTAGGGAGAAAATAAAAAATAAGAATCGAACACTAACTATTTTTGTGAATGAAAGAATCAAGATAATCATTTATGCGTCATAAATAATTAAATTTTTTTTTCATCCTTTCCCAATTCTCCTTTACCAACCCTATGATAGATGCATACGACAAATTTCTACCCTAATTAATCGTCTCAATAGTGATAGTGACCAAGTATATTTAACTTTAGAGTTCTTATAAAATCTAGTGCATTAGTGATAGTTTAAACACATCTAAATTTATCATCCATAATTAATACCAAAAGTACAAAAAAAAAATAATATACTAAAAAACAAATAAAAATAACAAAGATCTCTAATAAGAAATAAAATTTAAAGGTCTAGCTATGAATGTTAAATATTAAAAACTACTTGAGAGTCAACCCAAAAATAATTTTTTAATACTTATATGATAAAATATTGATTATTTTAAGAATAAAAATTACATATACATATTTACACTTAAACCCCCCATATACAAAAGAATAACATGTTCAATCTAACTGTTATTTAAAATTTTTTGCCCAAAATTATGATAATTTTTTAAACTCACGACTTTGATATTACAGAAAAAAATAACTAATCGAATCTAAATGACAAATTATAGTCATTTTTCAAAATCACAACTTTAATATTACAAAAAAAATATCATAGAAACTACATGATAAGTTCATGACAGTTATTTAGAGACACGACTTTCATACTACAAAAGAAAAAGTATTACAAAAGATATATAAAAGAATCACAACATTTATACTATGTCACAACTATAAATACCATGTCGTGACTTATCATTTACAGAATAAACACAAAATCATAGAATCATGACCTTTAATTACCATGTCATGACTATAAATACCTAACCCTTAAATCCCATACACAAAAATTTATAATTTTCTACCAACACCATGATAATCTATCCTAAATTATCTAAGTTTATTGATTCAATAATAAAAAGAAAAAAAAATTATCAAAAAAAATCATGGAGACAAACCATAAAAAGAAAGAAAATATATAAAAATCTAGCACATGCACAACAAAAATATCAACTGAAGTTGCGGTGCCAATGATGACTTTTGTCATAGAAATTGGGTAATAATAAATAAACTTCACACTATCCAAAAAGGAATTTATATCCTAATCCAAATTCTTTAAAAATTTAAAAATAAAAACTAATAATTATTATGAAAATAAACTAAATATTAATTTAAATAATGACAACTTGACAAAAATATCCAATACTAAGTTATCTCATAATCATATATCAACCTTGGCTCATGCACATAAAATATTTAGAATAAATAAATGAATATCTTTAGTATGAACTCATTTTAAGATTATTAAAAAAAATTCTCAATAATCAAAAAAATCAATATAATATATATATATATATATATATATATATATATATATATAAGACTAGTTGTGAGAATACATACTTTATGAGCCTTGAAAAGCATTAGTTTATATATATATATATATACACACAACTTTTGGAATATTATTTTATACACAAAAGTATCAAAACATAGTAAAAACGATAAATACTTTTTACTCTAACAAAACTTAATAACTAGTACATCAAACTTCAAAAATATTTGTTGTTGATTGATAATGAGTATTCATTATGAACCATGATAATGGTAATAATGTAAATCACATAAATATAAGACTGATTATGAGAATTTATTTTATCATACTTTTAGAGTTGATTATCAACATATTTTTTTCTAATAACAAAGATAACCTCAATTCCAATACTAATATCTATTGTAATTTCTCATAAATAAATTATTTATCAATTAAAATATAAAAAAAATTAAAAGGTGATCATGATGAGATGCATATAAAATACAAATAGTCACATGATTATCAAACATAAATAAAGTATTTAGAACCAATTTATAGATTAAAAAATACATTACACGACTTAAAGCAATCAGCAAGAGTCTGATTTGATAATTTTTCAAACACAATCATCTCATGATTATCAAGCATAGATAAAGTATTTAAATTCAATTTGTATGTTCTAAAACATCTTACACGACCTAAATCAATTAGTAAGAGTCTAATTTGAGAATTTTTTAAACATATTCACCTCATTTAATTTACACAAGTATATTGTATGTTATTCCTTATTTTACAAGGAGTTCAAATGACAAATATTGATAATATATGTTAATAATGTTCTTATTGTAGAAGATGAAGAACTAAGAATAATTCAACACAAATCATAACTTAAAATCATAATTTTAATTAAAGAATTTTAGGAAGCTCATATAATTTCTTAAGATTAATATAGTGTAAATAATAATGATAATATGTTGTCACAAATGAAATGTCTTAAATATTCTTTTAGGGCTAGTTTGTTAATTGCACTCTAACAAATAATCCTATAAAACCAAATATTGACTTTTGATTTGATTTGACCTTCAAATTAACTCCATGACATGCAAAATAATTATACTATTATAAAATTAGAAATAACCTATACAATCAATATATTTCATTATTTTCTAGACACTCCCGATTATATTAACTTTGATATTGTTCTTAACATGCTTAAAAATGTGAAAAGATCTTCAAAACTAACAACCTTATTTAATAATCATGAGCATCTTTGAATTGACAAAAAATCTTGAATTAGCTATATAATGAAAAGAGATAATTTTAATTGACAAAAAATTTAATAATTTAATAATCAAGAAAAGATCTTCAATTAGCTATGTAATGAAGCTCAAGTTTAGAATTAACTTGTATTGATAAAAAATTAACTATAAATTATTATATTTTTCTCAGAGATAATTTTATCTCCTAAAAAAATAAAAGATAAATGATAATAATAAGATTTAGTGTAGAGATAGAATAAAATATGATAATCATAACTACATATGAGATTCTTTGAATTAAGTATTTATTTGAGTTGATAATTTTTTTAGTTATTTCTCTTACTACTTTCTATTGTGATAATTATATAGTAATACATATGACTTTCAATCATGTGTTCCATAATCTGAATACATAATTTTATTATTTATTTCTTAATGAGAATATTTATGATAAGATTATTATCATAACCTATATTCCTATAATATATTAAATAGTCAACATATTTACAAGAACCCTGAGAAAGACTCATCTTATTTTTTTCTCCAAACTTTATATTCTAGATTTTTATGAACTAACTTAAAAGAAATATTACAATGTATTTAATGTTTTTTATTTATTTTATATTTATAATGGAATCACTCAACTTGTAAGTTGCCCCAAATATTTCTTATTATTATATATTATCAAGAACCCTTGTATATTTTGTGTGATTGAGTTTTATCTTCATTACTTTGCTTTTCTTTAACAAAAATATACCAATATCTCTTAATATATTTCTTTTTGACATGTGATAGCCTTCTAAGTCAAAGAATCTAACTCTTGACTCATTTCTACTATTTTCACTATTCATTGAACCTTTGAAATTGCATATATTTCTAATCTTAGATACCATTACAATTGATAGATAGAAATATTGAGATTGTCTTCTTATTATTTCATTCAATACACTACTTTTTATATTTTTCACATAAAATTCTCAAACATAATTATAATTTATTAAATATTCTAAAAATCTCTCATTAATCTAGAAACATGCCAAAAGTCATGAACCCTACATCTTATTATCAAATTTAACTTTTATAGTAGCCAGAAAAGTTATCAAACCTAAGAACATGTTCAAATGATAAATCATAGGAAAAATATCATGATATCTCAAAAATACTTATTTTGTCGAGTACATCTTGTCATTATCAATCTTGCTATCATAGAAATTCTCCAATTTTATCCATGATAAATAATTATTCTTGTCCAATATAATAATGTATGTTCCTCATCAATCATATTGGAGAATTTAATATCGATAAATAGAAAAAGATTTAAAACGTTTGACCTACAATAAGTTCGTTTTATCTCTCCATATAACATAATTACAATCATTTAGAATAATCTCTTAAGCCCTCACTATAATATCACTGATTAAAACAATGGAATCAAGATATACCAAATACTAATATAATCAAATTAGAAACAAATTGTGTTTCAGATATATTTACAAGGAATCACAGTATATTGCTCACAAGATGAGTAGACAGACAAAAGAACAAGATCAAATAATTTATTACTACACATATACAGATAAAACATCACAACTTCATTTTTTTAAAATCAATTATATGTTAATGATATATGATTAGGACAATATTGGAAAACTTACTTCAAATTTTTGTGAAAAAACTAGCAAAAAACTAATCATTAATACAAATCAATATAGATGATTAACAAATCAAAACATTAAATTTCTCAATGATGATACGAACCGATATTGTCATTAAAATTCATAAATTTCATATAATCATATAAAACCACCAATATTATTCAGATCAAAAATAAGTAAACATTCTTAACCCAACAAAATTTTAAAGTTCTAACTAATAATTCATTAAAATCAAGAAAATAGCAGATCCATGTTTAAGGCACCACAATAACAGCAATGCACACATTCATATCAACCGAATATCATAAACATATATATGGTGAATCTTAAATTTTGAGTTCGAACTCATAATTAAATACAACTCAACTCAGAGAGAAGAAAAAAAAAATTAAAAGAGAACTTTATTAAGATTCCAATGATCAAATTGACAGGATCAAATCCACCATGACGATTTTTCTCCACAAAAAAATTGTCCAAAAGAAAAGCCAAAACAAAAGCCAAAACACATGTGCCCCCCTTTTTTTTCTTATTGAACCACTGGTTCCTGTTATAAAAATAAAAAAAAACATATAAAAAATACATATCTATCTATATATTGAGTGAAAAATGGGTCAGCTGGAACTTATGGGTGCAGCCCACCCAGTATAAAAAACCCAGCATTTGTCATACATTCCAATATTTAATGTCTCGTAAAAATCGTTGCTTCTTCACCATGACTTAAATCTTGTCTCCTGTGTGCTCTCCAGATTCTGTTTTCTTTTTAATGCCATTACGACTTCAACTCTGACTTCCTAATCCAAAGTAACAAGCTAACAAGGAATTTCTCTGAGTATGTCGAGATAACCAAAAGAGGATATCATCAAGAAACTAACTAAGAGAATTAGTTTTCATAACGCTGGCATGGAATAATTAACTGACTCACGTGTTGTTTGTATAGAAAAAAGTCAAGGCAGCAACGAAACAATAGAATCCAGTATAAGACACTATTCTGCGGAACTTTTGGATTTTAAGAATTTCTTTAAATGTGTTGTAGATCATCTCCGTGGTTGAGGAAATTGATGATGATGGATGAACCTTAAATGTGCAATCTTATGAACAACTACATAAAACGGGGCATCTATTTAATCAAATGAGGGTTAGGCATACCTGGAGAGAACTTGGAGTATTCTGTGGCGCAGTAACTGGGGCACAAACGAAAAAATTAATATAACAGAACTAAAAAACATTTATTTTTTTTTAAATTATATTTTGGTATCCCACAAAAAAATATTAACAAAAAAAAAAAAATACTCAAATATCTAATAATTAAGGAAAAATAAATTTATGTTTTAGTGCACCAATTAAAAAATTCCACAAAGACAAAATAATTATGTTTTAGTATACTAAAATCAGATATATGATTTTACTCTATAATACGAGTATACGACCCATCAATGACTATAAACAATAAAAGAGTCCAACAAAAAAATTCAATTTAGAGAAAGAAACACACTCAAGTTACAAAAGGTCATGGGATCAAATTCACAACCTCATGTTTTAAGGGTGTGACTCTAGCCATCCAGCAACAAGCATCCAATCATGTGATTAATATAGATATATATATATTAGTTCATCATGCGATTGGATGCTTGTATTTGGATACCAAGATGAGCAACCTTAAAACATGAGGTCTTGGGTTTGATCTTTTTCGTTACATGTAGCTTAATTGTGTTTAATGTTTGATGTATCAATTTGAATCATCATAGTTTTTTTTTTTTTTTTTAAATATGTAGATGTGTCATGTTGAGGGGAAGAATTTGAGTTTTTGATTTTTGGTATGTCAAACATGATTAATTTATGTTTTAATATATTTTTTAAGGAAGAATTATGTTTTAGTGCACTGGGTATAAAATGTAAAAAAATCTTAAATTTTTTCATTTATATAATGATATACATATCTAACATCTAACTATATAAACTAACACACACATCAGTTTATATATATATATAAAGTGTTAATATATATGTTTATATATATATACACACACACACATACATATATACATTTAAATATATAGATATATGAACACACACACACACACACACACACACACTGTTTCTAAAAAATTGAAAAAGTTATTATTTTTTGATTTTTTTTTCGAAAACAATAAATTTTTAAAGTAAATTGTCATATTTTTTTTTTATATTTTTAGTAACGCTTATGCGCAAACAGTCAAGGATAAAATTGAGTTTAATTTTGAGTGCACAAATAGTAAATATTTGAGTCTTTTATTTTTGTAAATATTTTATGTCTAACTTCCAAGGTATTAAAACATAATTTATTCTATTTTTTTTTTTATTTGGAGCCCTCAAATAATTGAGTTTTTGATGTACAACATAAATATGACACATAAGAAAAATAATTATATAAATGAACCAAAATGTTAATTAAAAAATCTCCTTGTTAAAAATTTTAAAAATAACAAAATAAACAAATATTTACGTTTTGTTGCTCTTCAATGTATCAATACAAAAGAATATTTTCTTGCATAGTCATCAATTTTAAAAATACTACCACATCATATTTAAAAAAAAAATACTGCTAAATTTTAAAAACATAAACATTTTTTATATTACATATAAACGTAAATACAATTTACAATATATATATATATATATATATATATATATATATATATATATGTTTATAAGTATATAAACATTTATATTTATAAACTTAAACAATGGAAATCATTATAAATAATGTTAATATTATATAAACACATATATTGTTTATATGTAAATACAAATAGTGTTTTCGAAACATATACACATTATTTATGTTTATATAACATAAACATTGTGTTTATGTTTATATTTATATATTATAAATATTTATAAATATGACACAAATCATATTTGTGTTATGCATAAGAATAAACATAATGTTTAGGTTATGTAAAAATGTAAACAAAGTGTAAATGTTTTTTCAAGTGTTATATATGTTTTCATTTATATGAGTACTATATGTGTTTATGTATTTTTTGTGATATATATGTTACGTTTTTTGAGTCATATATGTGTTTTCATTTAGATGAGTGCTATTTGTGTTTATATTTTTCTAGTGATTCATGATTATCTTTTTTAATTGATATATGTGTTCATCTGAAGGAGATGTATTATTTAGTTGATCTCGTTTGGGGTTTGGGAACTCAAAGAATTGAGTGGACAATGCTTGTCAGGTTAAGGTTATTATGTTACAATCATATATTCATGAATTCACAAGACGAAGTGTACCTCAAGCTTAGCTCCAATGGTGATATTCTTTCGTATATCCCATTGTTCTTGATGGGCGTGAGGAAGATGACGACGCTATAGTGGATTAGGATCCCCGAACCTGTGATGCCCCAATCCCCAAGGGGGTCCCATTTATATTACACAACAAAATGTGTAATAAAATAATATTTTTTTTCCAAATATTATGTACACATGTTTTTTTTTTCTTTTTTTTCTCGGCAGATTAAAAAAACATATAATCAATAATTCAAGCCACAACCAGCTTCGAATCACACTTGCAATCTGGTATGCGTGTTTGTCATCTGCCCTAGACTTGTACTTGAAAAGAATCTCACAACAGAGTGAGTAAAGCTCAATAGAGATAACCTTTTACAAGGCTACTCCCCACTTAACTACACATAAAAAAACATCATTCAGAATATATTAACAACCATTCAAGTACAATATATACATGAATGTAATTATGGATAAAATATTTTTATGCTTATATCCTAAGTCTTACCGACTCTCTCACATATCTCGTAGCCAAGTGTGACATATTCCATATGTGTGTGTGTGTGTGTGTGTGTGTGTGTGTATTCCTTATTAGACATACTCCAAAAAATAATACCGTATAACTCAATTTGGACGTTGTGTCAATCCGAGTTCGCATAATAATACCCATTTTACCTTATTTATATAAACCATGCATCCACCCATTTATTTGGGATATTTTTATGCATATGAAATGCAAATATGCTATTTATAATTAAACTACATTCAAAGAATAGTTATAACTATACAATGACAATTTATACTACAATATATTTTACTAAATTAAACGCCGAAATTTTCATCAATTAACCATTCACAATTTATTTCTAACATAGTTTGAATTGAAATATAATTCACGATCATTTACGGTCCTTAAATAGAAAGAATTTTCAATAGGAAATAATCAATAATCTCTCAAAATATTTTACTAAACTTAGGAAATTTAATTTCAATGCGAAGTTCTTGTCACATAGAGCAACTTTTATTCTTGAACTATTCTGTTCCGACTCTAGAATACTCAATTAATAACAAAAGAAAATCAACTTATTTTTTATTTTTTTATTTCTCTCGCCACTGTATCGACTTCTCCTCCGTATTCTTTTTTTTATGTTCCCCCATTTTCCAGATTCTAGTTAATTTTGTGTTTCATCATCATCATCATCATCATTATTATTTTATTAAAATAATATAAATAAAAACTAGATTTTTTCCCTTTTTTTGACACCTGGGTTGCGCATTCGTGTAGCCAAGTGGCTGGCCCCACTTTTTTTTTATTTATTTCATTATAAAAATAACAATAATAAAATAAAATTTTTAAAAATTGGTGTTTTGTAAGAAAATAATCCTTTTTAAATAAAAAATCCGAATTAAAATGCAGGTTTGAAAAATTTAACCAAACTAGTGCATCTGAAAACATGGTTGCAATGAACGTGGTTGTGAACGATGATCTTTTGTTTAAATCAAAGACCGATATTTATAATGTCGGCTATTGAATTTTAATAATTTTCAAATACCGGCATTGTGAATGACTATCAAATTTTAGTCTAATTTTCTGTTTCTCAGTGGACTCTAAATTGTTATTAAAATTATTTTTGAATATTATTATTTGTTGTAGTGTTTTTCATTTTGCTTATTGAATTTCAAGAAAAATAACATATAGTTAAACCCCCATTCCATTCAACTTGGGTTTTAGCAACTATTTTTATTGGGTTTTGTATGGTTCTTGGGGTTTATTCAACTGGGTCTTAATGGTTATTTTATCTCTGTTATTTTCAAGACATTGATAGCTACTTAATTTGATTACCTTGGGTCATCATAATTGTTTGATTGATTATTAACATATTTAATTAAACGAATTTCACCCATTCAATTAATTTCTGTTTTAATGTTGTATTGGTTTCATCTCCAAATGATTACATTAATCTCTTCTCCTTAGTTAATTACCTATTTTATTACTGGCTAACTACCTTGATTTTTTTTTTCTTTTTCTTTCTCAAATTTTAGTCTAATTTTCTATTTTTCGGTGGACTCTAAATTGTTATTAGAATTGTTTTTGAATAATATTATTTTTTCCAGTGTTCTCCATTTTGGTTATTGAATTTCAAGAAAAATAACATATAGTTAAATTCCAATGCCATTCAACTTGGCTTTTAGCAACTATTCAAATGTTGTCATTCACAATGACAACATTTGAAAAATTTTAAAATTCAATAGACGGCGTTGTGAATGCCGACTTTTGATTTAAACTAAAGGCCGTCATTCACAACGACGTCCACTGCCACCCTGTTTTTAGATGTACTAATTAGGCTATATTTTTTAAACTAGCATTTTAATTCGGATTTTTTTTTTTAAAAAAAGGATTATTTCCGTATAAAACTCAAAAAATTGACTAAATCTCGGCTGCCTTAGAATTTGATGAAATTTGTCACTACAATTATATTTTCTAAAATGAATTTAATGATGAGGTTCATTTTATCATTAGGGTTTAAAAATTTTTAGATTATTTGTACTTATTGCAACATTAAAATTTGCTCATTTTCCAGAAAAATCATATTATTTATTTATTCATTTTTTTTTTGGGATTTCACATAACCAAAGTCTTCTCATTTTTTTATATCTTTAAAACCAAAAATTAAACATTAATAATTTCAGACAAATTGGCTTTTTATGTTTTAAGATTTAAATTATATATATATATATATAATACACAATCATAATCAATTTAATACAAATCAAATAAATTTTATTTAATAGCAAATTATTCAATTAAAATTAAATTAATCATTATGATCACATATTCTAAATAAACAAAAACTTTAAGATTTCTCTCATCACATCTAGATAAGGCTATGGAAAAGACTCTAGTCTGAATAAAATATTGGGCTTCCAATATAAATTACTTAATACTAATGAAACTCCCTATATTAAGATTATAAATACCTATTGATTGAAGCAAATCACTAATAATCCAATTCAATCAACCCCTAATTATTTCCTTGATATTTTCCACTTAACTTATTTGAATCACCGGATAAAAATCTACCTATAGGGTTTAGCAATATCAAAACTTATAATCTTTCTCAAGGGGGCATCATCAATCCTTTGGACATGACATGGATTTCATCGGAAATTAATATTCACCATACATTTGATTTGGTTATCCAATTCATATGGTTCTCAATTCTATTTCTCGACTCCATCCTTTATGAATTAAAACAACTATTAACAAGTGTATGTAAATAATAACTATAAAAAGAATATGAGTAATAGTGTTTATAATAACTATATTTTATTTTATAAGTCAGTATAAAATAATTATACTGTGCTCGTTCATTTCAATACACTCAAGTATACTAGTACTAAAAGTTAGAACTTTGCTATTGAGCACACTCAAGATAGATCTACTGAAATATAGTCCTACAATCTTACTGATAAGATGTCTAGTTCTATCTAGATTGTGAACAACAAACTTATATTCCACAAGTACTGATGATTCTATCTTCTATACATAAGCCTCTATGCACCAATCATATACAAAGTAGAATAAAGGATAAATATATTTATAGAAATTAAACTCATTATAATCTCTTTTATTAAAATAATAAGAAGATATAATTCAAGAAAATAATCATAAATAACTTTTAGTATAAACTAGTTCCAATATATCTAATACTTCAACTCTTTATGATTTTCTTGATGTGTTCCATTGGTAACACAATTAGACTGATACAAAGAATGACCCAACACTTTTGTGCAATTATTGTGCTAACACATGCTTCCCTACTAATTACCATCAAAGCATACTTGATATGTTAGATTTGCTTTGTTTTTTTTTTTGTGATTTTTTCAATGGCTTTGCAACGCTTCTGACGGATGAAGAAAAAGAAAGAAGGAGAGAGAGATGTCAAAGAAGATGTTAATGAAAAAAAATAGAAAAATGAAAAGTGATGTTCAATCAGTTCACTCATTCTTTTAATATTGTATTTTCAATATCTTTTGAAAAAAAAACAATATACGAAATAGAAAAATGCTACATGTCACAAAATCACACATGCTTGGGTCTAATAATTTATTTCATATAAAAATATCACATTACACTTAACAATTCTCTACCTTAATATAATATTTTCAAATCCAATAAACTTTCAAAAATGAATAATTATTTTTATCACTAAAACAAAACTTCAAATTTATGATGTTTTGTTCCTTAACGTTTCAGAAAATGTCATTATTCTATTTGTAATTAGACATGTCATGACATTTTTCTAAAAATATTATTATTTGGAACATGTTTTCTATTTTTATGGCACTTACTAGAATTGTCATTGTTAAGACTAATAGTTTAGGAAATTTCTTGACTCCTTAAAAAATGCTAAGGAATAAGGGGCTGAAAATTAAAAACCTTGTCACTTTTATAAGTGTCATTGATATGAAAATATTAATTTCGAATTTATTGATTTGGAACTAAATAGTTTTGTATTTTTTTATTTGTAAAATAAGTAATAGATTTTAAAATAGCGCTGACAACAAACTGGAAGAGTTGAGTGAAAGAGTCTCAGCCTGCTTCTCTATGACTTCGTTTTCCATTTCTTCATTGATGAAATTCCCTTTGCTTATTTATATCCTTCGCCTCTAGGTTGTTGTTTTCTCGCACATGATCTCAGTGAATAGATTCTTACGCGTTGCATGACAGGTCCTCGGTGCCATTTATTGTTAATTTAGTAGATATGTTACCAAAATGCATGATGCTTAATGGCTACCCTTGTTATATGAAAAATATTTGTAGCTTGGCAAGAATAAATAAAAAGCTGAAAAGGAGTGTAAATTGGGATCGAAAGAGAGAAAATGTAATTAATTACTCTTGTCAATAGTTTCTACACGGCTTATTTTAGGAACTGTGGAAAGTGGAGTTGTACATGGCTTATGTAGCATATTTTTGGCATCGTGTGTTGTGTTGCTATTTTGTGAAGTTTAATTAGTAATGTTTCCTCCAAGCAATGGTGATTTTGTGATGTTGGTGCTGGGTTTGTCGGTAATTTTTCCATAGTTGAGTTATCTACTTCCTATTTCAGGCTACTATTCTGCCAAAGAGTAATAATGAATTCTTTTCTATATCTCATTTTCAGGCTCAGTCTGCAGTTCTTCATGCAAGGTCCAATTTGCTCATTGCAAGCGATATAGAGTGGGCAAATCTTGTTGTTGCCTTTGAGCAGGTGATTATCCATGTTTTTTTTTGATCTCGTGCCATTTTATACATGTTCTATTTGTTCTCTCCTCCTCTATTTTTCAGACTGTGAAAGTATGGAAAAAAGGAGGTTATAATTCCTAAAAATGTGTGCGCTATAGTCATGCCATTTCGAAATCAATTAGCCTAAGGACCTAGAAACATGTAATGTCATATCTATAAATTAGTCTAGCTCACGTATTTGTTTATTTTATGTTTGATATTACAGTAAAATCAAAATATATTATTATCTTGTATAGAAATAGATGATAGGTAAATTAATACTCACCTAATTAAATACTTTTACTTTATTTTTTAAATGATTTCTATTCATTGAGAAGTTTGAATAGAATATTACTATCTTCCTCATAAAAAGAAAAAAAAAGAAAAGAGGGATATTATTATCAAAACAAGATATATACCTTATATACCTGGGAATATTGATTATAAGAAATGAGAAATTAAACAAAATATTTATAAAAATAAGCTACACAAATAAGGATATTACTTTCAAAAAGATAATATATATGTTATATACCTTTTATAAATGAGAATAATGATTATGGAAAATGAGAAATTAAGCAAAGTATTTGTTAAAATAAGCTGCACAAATAAGGAAAATAAGATTTGGGGGTCAAGTAAATATTATATAAAATTTTTAAGTAGCTAGAAATAAATAAAATAATATAGTTAAAAGGAAAATACATGGCCAATAAAAATTTACATTTTCTCAAAATAATTTTTATTTTATCTTTTTCTTAGACATGTTTGATAAAAAAAACATCTTATTTTTTCTTTTCCCTAATGTCATGTCCTTTTTCTTATAAATTAGAGAATTAGCTTTTAACTCAAATATGATTTAAATAATTTTTCGTTAAAAAAATAACAAAAAAAGGAATAAAAACCTATAATGCACTAGAATGCATAATGGGAGGTTCTAGGATCGGATTAGGAGGAGAATAAAATATTTTTTTATTAATGAATGGAATTTTCTCATATTTGACTTTTATATAAAGAATAATTAAATGATATTTTTTTGTTTAAATATTTAATTTTCTAAGAATCGTACTAACTGTAAGAAATAATTTCTCATGTTTGATTTCCTTCAAGAAATTGTGCACTTTGAAATAAATTAATAACTATTTATTGATTTATGGATTATTATATTATTCGTATATTTATTGTTTAAAGATAAAGAAAGAGACATCAAAATTAATAGTCATCCCAGATGATCACTTATTATCCTTCTCCAGTTGAATTCAAACACAAAGTCATTATATCTAAAGTAAAAAGTTATCCTTGGTTGGATTATAAATATATATATAATCATTTTTTTGTGAAAGATAATATTAAAATAATGATATAATTATAGTAAAAATAATAATAATCATCATCATTTAGGCTATTATGATACGTTAGATAATAATAAAAATTTTGGTTGCCTTATTGTTTATTTTGTGGGACAATTACTTATG
Source organism: Sapria himalayana (assembly GCA_029783825.1). NCBI lineage: Eukaryota > Viridiplantae > Streptophyta > Magnoliopsida > Malpighiales > Rafflesiaceae > Sapria > Sapria himalayana. Next base: position 8,460,408 of record JAREIK010000088.1, on the reverse strand, counting down.
TGCACTTTAAATAATCAAAATTAATAATTTTCATTTAATTTCCTTCATGTTATTTTGACTGCTTAGATGTTGCTATAAGTTGAAAGTTGATTCTTAGGCCTTCCTAATAAAAGTAATATATTTGAAATAAGCTTACGGTAGAATAAGTGTAAGTTAATCTTGTAAATGATTCGAAAAAAGTTAATATTCTAAAATTAATGCGATATGTAATCAATTAAAAAAAATGAATCTAAGTACATTGGTGGTTGACACATAGAAATATTATTTCTGACATGATTAGAATAGCAATGCTCATCCATTCTATCTTATATCTAACATGTTTATAAATATTTTATTAAATTGATTATTGAATTTTCTTTTAATAGATAAAATAGAGGTTGCTAAATGAATAACATTGGAATGTTGATATGTTCTTCCATTTGAAGTGTGATCACTATTGGATATAATTTGTTCTTTAAAAATGAATCGTTTATGGATCTCAAAGGATAGAAGATTGAAGGAATATGAAGATGGAGTTGAATATTTTGTTTCATTTACAATACAAAATTCTGCAAATAAAACCAACATTAAATGTCAATACTTACAATGTGGTAATATAATATTCAATACTCCTCAAAAGATTCGAGACCATTTGTTTTTCTTTAAAATTGATCAAAGTTACCATACATGGTATTGGCATTGAGAAGCAGCTCCAAGTGGCCCACCTACCATAAGAGTAGAACATTATTATAGACTTCAATTTGATGATCAGTATAGTACAACAAAAATGATTCAAGCTGCACATGATGATTGTCAAAATGATCCCAAATTGTTTGCAAGATTACTACAAGATGTAGAAAAACCATTATATCCTGGTTGCAGAAACTTTACAAGATTGTCTGCCTTGATCAAATTATACAACTTAAAAGCACATTTTGGGTGGTTTGATAATAGCTTTTCAGAGCTTTTACAAATACTTGGAGATATGTTTCCTTTAAACAATGAATTGCCTTTGTCCATGTATGAAGCAAAAAAGACATTAAATTCTTTGGGAATGGAAAATAAGAAAATTTATGTATGCCCAAATGATTGTGTACTTTATCGAAAGGAGTTGAAAGATGCATCCTTATGTCCTACCTATGAAACTTCGAGGTGGAAGACAGATAACACAGGAACTAAGAGGAGAAAAGAAGTTCATGTGAAAGTAATGTGGTATTTTCCTCCTATTCCAAGATTTAGAAGAATGTTTCAATCATCAAAAATTGCAAAAGAGCTCATATGGCATGTTGAAGAAAGCAATTTTGATGGGAAAATGCGTCATCCATCAGTTTCACCATCATGAAAGCAAGTTGATCACAGATGGCCTGAGTTTTCCTTAGAACCTATAAACTTGAGACTTGCAATTTCTGTAGTTGGCATAAATCCTCACAGTTCATTTAATAGCAAACATAGTTGTTGGCCCATTCTCATAATAATTTACAACCTTCCTCGATGGTTGTGCATGAAAAAAAAATTTATGATGTTATCTTTATTAATTTCAGGTCCACGACAACCTGGCAATGACATTAATGTCTATTTAGCACCACTAATAGAAGATCTAAAAAATTGTGGGAGGTCGGAGTTCAAGTTTACGATGCATATCAACAAGAATTCTTTACATTAAGAGTCGTTCTATTATGGACAATCAATGATTTTCCTGCATATGGAAACATGTCAGGCTGCACAGTTAAAGGATATTAGGTTGTCCAATATGTGGAGAAGAAACATATTCTTGTAGGTTAAAGCATGGAAAAAAGAACTCATATATTGGACATAGATGATTTTTTCCAAGAAAGCATTCATATAGGAAACAAAAGAAAGCATTTGATGGAAAACAAGAGTTTCGGTCACCTCCACAAATATTGACTGGCGAGGAAATATTAAAAAAATCAATGAAATTTGCAATTTTTGGGGGAAAAAAAAGGTTAATCTGGGAAAATCTGAAATCAACAATACAAATTGTTGGAAAAAGAAGTCTATATTCTTTGATATTGAGTATTGGAAATATCTTTATGTTCATCATAATTTGGATGTAATTCATATTAAGAAAAATATTTGTGAAAGCATTATTATACCTTACTCAACATTGTAGGTAAGACAAAGGATGAGCTTAATTCTCGCTTAGATCTTGTAGAAATGGGCTAAAGGAGCGAAATGACACCAAGGGTTGAATCGATGAGAACATATCTCCCTCCTGCATGTTATATACTTTCTACAATGGAAAAGAAAGTGTTTTTCCAAATACTTTCGCAATTGAAGGTTCCATATGAATATTGTTCTAACCTTCAAAACCTCGTGTCAATGGAAGACTTGAAACTTTATGGATTAAAATTTCATGACTATCATGCATTAATGCTACAATTTTTGCTGGTTTTGTTACATTCTATCTTGCCTAAGCATGTGAGGAATGTCATTTGTAGATTGAGTTTATTTTTCAATGCTCTTTGTAGTAAAGTCGTTGATGTTCTTTTATTAGATGAGTTACAAAATGAGATAGTGGTGACATTATGCTTGTTTGAAAAGTACTTCCCACCTTCATTCTTTGATATCATGGTGCATCTTACTGTGCATCTTGTAAGAGAAGTGAGACTTTGTGGATCGGTTTACTTTAGGTGGATGTACCCATTTGAAAGGTTTATGAAAGTGTTAAAAGACTATGTATGAAATCATACTCGACCTGAATGTTGTATTGCTGAATGCTATATTGCAGAAGAAGGAATCAAGTTTTGTACCGAGTACTTATCAAATGTGGATGTAATTAAAATTCATAGTAGTTAAAACATTGACCAAAAAGTCAGAGCACCAATATTTGGAGGTCATACTATGAAGACCGATTCCAATTTATGGTTACAAGCACATCATTATGTGTTGGAAAATACCTCAATTGTCCAATCTTATATTGAGTAAGCACTGCTAACTTTTTGTTTCTTTATTTGTTGTACATATAATATATTACTCTAATTATTTAATTATTATACATGACTTCATAGAGAGCACATGCAATGGCTGAAAGTGAAACATCCACGTCAATCAAAAAGGCAAAAGTAGTTACAGGATGAGCATGGTCGTAATTTTACCTTTTGGTTATGACAAAAGGTATTACAATGGTTTCTTAAATTTTCCATATCTTTTACATTAATGGTTAACATATAAATGATAATTGGAACTTATTTCTATAGGTTGAAGTTGCAATTAGAAATAATGAACCTGTATCTGAAACCCTTAAATGGATAGCTGATGGTCCAAGCCATTATGTGATGAAGTAAAATGCGTATGTCATAAATAGTTGTCAATATAATACCAAGGAGCGTGAGGATTTACTAGCTACCCAAAATAGTGGAGTTAGTATTGTAGGAACGACCATGCAAATTGCTAGTGTTAAGGATAAAAGCCCTATTTTCGGGGAACTTGTTTTTATGAAGTTATTACTGAAATTTGGGACTTTGATTATACTATGTTCAGAATTATAGTCTTCAAGTGTGATTGGGTTGATAATAAGAATGAGATCAAAGTCGATGATCTTGGGTTTACCTTAGTTGACTTTAGCAGAGTGGCTCATAAGTCAGATCTGTTCATATTAGCCTCCCAAGCTAAGAAAGTCTTCTATATACAAGATGAGCTTAATCCAAGATGATCAATTATTTTGTCAACTCCTCAATAAGACTTCACAGAAAGAGCAAATGATGATGATCCTATGGACATTTCTATTGAACACAATCCAGTCATATCTTCTTTGCCACAAGTTGAATTATTTGATGCAATGGATGACTCTGATCAAATTTGTATTCGAGATGATTGTGAGAGAATTTGGGTTGAGAACAAATCATATATGTAACCAAATTGTAGCTTTGTTATGGTATTGTGAATTGATATGCTACTATCATTTTTTATAGTGTAAATGTTTGCTTACTAGTTAATTTATTTGTCCTTGTTATTAGATGATTGTTATGCTTTCAATTTTAGTTAATGTCAGGTTGATATTATTCAAAACATTGACAGTATTATGTTTTATGCAAAGCAACTGATTAGGTAATGCCTTAAACTAGTTAATTTTTTATTCTTTAAATTTTTGTTAGATATTTTAGCACTTTTATTTAAACATTATAAATATTTTTATGATAGGTATGGAACAGAACAACAAGATAAAGCAACTACAAGAAAAAGATGTAGAGGGATAACAGGAAAGACCATGATTATCAAAAATAGGAGCAAAGGAATAAAACTTGTAGTAAAGTATAATGTTGATGGTATTTATGTCGGACAAGCTGTTGTGCATCTCACAAGTTATTTAGGCCTATTGGCACGTACCATGGTCCTAATTAGATATAGCACTTGGCACCATGTACATAAGCAATTGAAGAATAAATTGTTGGACTCCATTGAGGTAAACTAGTATTTTTTTTTCTATCTATAATATTTTCTAATTATATTTGCAAATTTTTTTAACAACTAATAACTATGTTCATTACTTCTAGGCTGCATTTACATTGGATTGTAAAAGTACAAGGAATTGTATGAAATCAATGGGCAGGTGCTTTAGATCTTTCAAGAACATGTTGACGGTAAAGTATATCATTCCTTTCCAAGACCAACTAGAGCTTCTTAAAAAACCACAAGTTGAATACAGTTTTATTGAAGATGAAGATTGAACAAATTTTGTCAAAGAAAGATTATCTCAAAGATTTCAGGTAAATTTCTAATTATTTTCATGTCATATATTCATTTTTTCTTTACTTAATATAAAGAAAAATTTGTAATACTTTAGAGAAGTTCAAAAAGAAAGAAGGAAAAAACATATATATAATCATCATCTTAGTAGGAAGGGATATGCTGGTCTTGAGGAAGAGATGGTAAGTTAAAGATGTTAATTTATATTTTATTTTATGTTGAATTTGACTAGAGACTCATTATATTACATTTCAATATTTTAAAAGTTGGTAGAAACTGGTTTTACTAAAGTCATTGATAGAAGTGAATTATGGAAGAAAACAATGGAGAAAAAGATGACACGTATGATGAAGTGGTCATTCCAGTAATAGAGAAAATTGTAAGTATAAGTTATGTAACATATATTTTATTTATGTTAATAACTTATTTATATTAACCAATATGATATTTAATTTTATAATATCATTGTGTATCATGATAAGATCTTGCAACAGTCACAAGAAAGTAGTTTGAGTTTCAATGGAAATGACATACTTATTGAAGCATTGGGAACTCCTGAATATAGTGGTCGAGTACGAGCTAAAGGAAAGTATTATATACCACGACAATATTTTCATTCTATGGTAGATCGTACTTTGCGGGAATTTATGAAAGAATCGCAAGAGCGACAATCAAAGTTTGAGGCAAAGATTTTATTCCAACTCTCTCAGATGGTACCCACCGCACCTCAATCTGATGTTGGTAGCTCTAATATGCTCTAAAAATATATTGTCCTTCCTAAAAGTGTTGAGCAACCAAAATGTCGAGTAGATAACCACATTCCTCCAATGCTAAAAGCAAAAAAGGTAAGTTATAATTAATATTATGTTCTATAATAAAAATGTGTTAACACAAACTCATAATTTTCATATCAACTTACCTAGTTGATTAATTCCTATATAGAAGTAATGGTACAATATAAGTTTGTATAATAAATTATATTAATAAGCTCATTAAGTTATGATAACTCAATTTTGTCTAACTAATTCTTTCCTACTTGGAAATTATCAACTTTAGATGATTACATATAACTAAATAATATTGTTTCATCTTACAGTTTAGGAATTGTCAATTGGCCATAGGGACAAAAGAAAATGTAGTTGCAGCTGGAACAATTGTAATTGGGCGTGGTTCTAACTTCCTTGTTGTTGTGGATGTTTCTTATGATCCAAATGCATTACTTCTTGTACCTATTCCAAGCCAAATTACCACTATTGGAGATTCTATCGGGCTTCAAATTTTATGGTCTGCCCAATTAGTCATTCTTACTACTCATCACATCCAGGTATGTACTTTTTTTAAAATAAAAAATTTCTAGTTGCTAATAAAAAAACTATTTTATTTAGGACAATTCTTATATATACAATATTATTTTATGTTTGATAGGATTCAAAGAAATTTAAGAAACAGAGGAATAAAGAGAGAACATTGAGTTTTAAGGATGAGAACCCTGTAGATATCAAGAACTTTGCTACATTTTTTGGGATATTGTTAAAGGATGAGAAGGTACATGAAGTAGAAATCATAAAGAATGTTTTTGGAGAGTCTTTTAAGACCTTCCTCATGAAAGAATATATGGATATCATAATTTCATCAACAGAGGTGTCATCTAATTGCCTTATGTTCTATATATGGTAAGAGAAACATCTAATATGTTTTTCATATATTTTAACTATCTTATTTGTGCTTTAATTTTTCATAATGAGAATTGTAATTAATTTCAGTTACATTAAAATATTAAAACTTTTAAATATTGTGTGAAATTAAATTAGACACTTGCATAAAAAGATGGTTGATGCTAAAGAGGCAGAGTGATTTATTTTTGTAAATCCAACCTTGGTTTCCAAAGCTGGAATGGGAAAGCAAGCAAGAAAAATAGGTCAAGGGTTATAGCTAATCGGTTGATGAATGTAAATAATACTGATTTTGTTTTTATTCCATATAACCCAGGGTAAGTTATTAAACATATGTAAGCTTATAAGTATGCATATTTATCAAATTATAATTGATATGTAGTTACACTAATGTTAATTTTGTAGTTGTCATTGGGTTTTGGTGGTACTTGACATAAGGACTTTGATCGTCTATTACCTTGATTCCTTGCATCATCAACCTTCAGATGATCTTAAAGACATTGTTAATATGTAAGTTTTTTCCTTAATATTATAGAATGAAGCATAGTTGGTAACAAAAATTTATTTTCTTCATGCAGAGCTCTAAGAATTTATCCACTTAAAAAACATAAATCGTCAAAAAGAGAACCTAACTGAGTTGTATTAGGGGTAAATAACTCTTATAAACTGAGTAATAAAATATTTAGTGTCTTCTTCTTAATTTAAAACTTAGTACAATATGACTTGCAAGTAACTCCATATATATATAATGATTTTTTTATCCATTTAGTGCCCGAGACATCCAAGTAGTGTTGAATGTGGATACTATGTGATGAGATATATGAAAGATATCATTCTTGATCAAGGATATTTTACAACAAAGGTATGTGTTGATTTGTTGGTTCTCAATATATCAATGTTTATTTTATTTTCCAATGTAATTGATGAAACTATTACTTTACTTTTCAATAGTTTAATGGGAAAAATCATACAACAAAGATGAGTTGGATGAAGTACGATCTGAATGGGTGATATTGGTAACTCAATTAAGAATATTTCTCGGTTTGAAAAGCTTTGGGGACACCTTTTTGTATTGAAACATGAATAAATTTTGACATATCCAATTATAACTTTTGATGAGGTTCATACTTTATCTCTCTTTTGAACCAAACTATGAATGAAGGTAAATTGTTTGACATAATCATTTGAAGACATTCTAGTATTTTCCTTCCACATTCATGATATTTCTCTAATTTCCAATAGTTGAATTACGTTAGTATATTGTATGCATGATTCATAGGTGTCCAAAGGGAAACTTTTTTTTGGTGAAGTTAGAAGATCTTCTAACTTTGGAATGATCTATGAACTATTATGATAATAAAGGTATTTTTCATAATGATATCAAGTTTATTACTTCTTTCTTTCTATTAAATATTTTAAAATGGAATATGCAATTGGAACTTAATTGTTATCATATTATCTTTTATTTTCATTGTCAACTATAAATTTTTTTTATTGATTGGCTATGGAAAAAATGGAGATTTTGACTTTTGGCTTCAATACTTTACCACAACATTGTAAATTACATTTTCACCCTTATAAAACATAATGATTTTTTCAAGGCACAATTTTTTTTATTACATAGCCTTTTATTTTATTAATGAATCTAAAACTATAAGTTGATGGATTACTATATATGTATAATCAATAGAACTTGAAATTACATTACATAGCATCTAATCGAGTTTTTTTAATGTATTGGGAAGATGGCTTGTAATTTAACTTTTCATCTTATTAAATTTAATTGGTTTTTGTAGTGTTTCTTCAAGTAGTTTGTGAGATCTTTCAACTCACTACACACATATATGTTTTTAATGAATTATTATTATTTTGTATTTTAACATAATTGATCAACTTTTATGCCATAATTGATAAATATCTTGCTTTATATTTTACCCATTACTACTAACTTTGTTTTTGTTGTTGTTAAATTTTTTTAATCATATATGTCAATTGTTATATAAATTATTTTCATGATATGTTGTTATCTTTCCTTCATTTTTATTTTCCAATGCTCTATAATATTTTTTTTTCTGCAAGTGTAATTGATTATAGTTCATCTTTTTGTATGTAGGTTTCCTTTTTTAGAAATTAACTTTTAACTTAGCCAAGCTAGCATGAAGCAGTTTCTTGGAGATAAAGGCACAATTAGGATATTTTTTTTGTTTATGAAATGTAAGAAGTACAAGTTTCCCATTGTAATTAAAAACTAAAATCTTGGTATGGATTGGAACGTAAGTTTTTCTTATGTGCATGCAGTATTACAATAATATGTGAAAATATATTTATAATAATTAATAAAATTGATATTTAATTAAATCATTATCTTCTTTGACACTTTAACTAAGTGTCATTGTATTTAAATAATTTAAGATTGATACAACAAATAATGACATTTCTCTGAGTGTCAAGATAGATTGGTATAATAAACAATGACAATTTTTTTAGCGTCAAGATTTTTTTCAACGACACTTCTAAAAAACGACATCATAGGCAAATACTTATTATGATAGGCTAGCGGATGATGCTTTCGATAAGCGACATGAATTATCATTAATGATGCTTTTTAAGCGTATTTGATTATGTTTATTGTTGTAATGTATAGACAGAGGCTTGGTGAAAATATTTACTATTTGATTTTTTGTTTTGTAGTAGTTTAAATGTACTTATTTTTCCTCAATTCCTTCTATAATGAAATGATATTTCAAGGTAATATGTTTTGTTCTATTATGAAGATCAAAGTCCAAGATATAGTAATGGAGCCAACAAAGAAAACATATTCAAAAGTGTTGATAGAATCTTTTATGTATTATTTCCAATCACTATCACAATGAGCATACAACTTTGTATTTATTATTTTTAATTACTTTAAGCCAACCTCTTTAGCACCCTTTAAGGTACCTCAATACCCTTCTTACAATTTCATGATGACAATGATTTAGAAATTGCATAAACCTAGATAACAAGTTCATAGCAAAAATTATGTTTGGTCAAGTGGCAATAAGGGTAAAGAAAGCTGCCAACCAGACTTCTATAAAAACATTCATTCATGGCCCTTCCTTCATTAGCTTTGAGTTTTTAATTTGTTATTAAGAAAGTGGAGGTTGGATTGCAATCAACCTTCCCATTTTTTTAAATTTTTTTTTGATGTATCTACCTTGGGTTATGAAAACTTTTTGACTAGAATGTCTCAGAATATATTAATATATAAAAAATAATGAAGAAGTCTCATATTACTCATTTCATACTTCCCCATCATATTTCTTTTTAAAAACATATAATCAAGTCTAGATTATTATCAATAAATATCAAATCATCCACATATAAGGCAAACTATCAAATTTAGTGAACCCTTGTTCCAACATATATTGATTTATATACATATACCAAGCATGAGATGACTATTTTAAACTATATTACTTTATTAAGTTTATAAACACACTTGTCCAATCACTACAAAGTCAAGAGGTCATTGTATATATATTTTCTTTTTTAATTCCCCCATGTAAAAAGGTAGATTTAATGTGTAATTCATAAAATAATCACTTTCATTATGTAACTGGTGAAATCACTAACTTTATAGTTTCAAGCCTCACAACTAGAGCAAAGGTCTTTGCAAAATCAATTCGAGCTAGTTGAGACTATGCTTTGGCCATTAGTTTGCCCTTGAAGGTGGGTTTGTTAATGTTTGAGATTTTTATTTTGATTTTAAAAATCCACTTCACTCCCATATGCTGCCTATTCTCAAGTTTTTTTTGACTATGTTTCAAGTTTAATTGCTCTATATTACTTTTATTTCTCTTTCCAATGCATTTACTTATCCATAGTGTTGCATAGTATTTTAAAAACTTTAAGGATCTATAGTATTAAATTAAACCTATCATATTTCACTTTTAAAGTTTTAATCTTTAATGATGTAGAGAGTGAGGGGGAAAAGAAGAGAGATGATTAAAAGAAGGTGATGAGTAGGTTTTAGCTAATAGATTTATTGACTTTGGGATTTAAGTAAATTCATAACTATTAGAAAGCTCCTTTCATTATTTTGGGATTGAATTGAATCATCATGCTTTAATGAGAATAATTTAGACTAACTCTTCCACTTGGTGTCTTCATCAAATAAATAATCTCTACTTACTTGGAATTTATCAACTTCAAGGATGTATATTTTGTACTTTTTTGATTTATGATTGTAACCCACAATTTAGACTACCTTGTCTAGCTTCTTCCTCTTATCTTTAAATTTTTGATAGTAACATAAATTACATGACTATTCATTAAATTCTACTAAAACTCCAAAGTCATGAATCAATCCAATTATGCCTCATTTTCATACTTATATATTAATCCAATTAAACCAAATGATCCCAATGTGTGAGAAAGTTGAAGTTAGTGAGGGAATGAAAGAAAGTCGGCATATGAGAATGAGAGAACTCTTATTTCTGATAATCTATTTCAACAAAGGGTGAAGACCCTTTTATAGGCTTCTTATATGATAAGATACATGAACCTTATTAATAAGATTCATTAATGAATCTACAAGATTCATTAATAAAACTATTAAGTTATAACAATTTTCCATGTATGTGGTCATTCACATTTAAAACACTCCCCCTTGAATGACCATTATGAAGAATATGTCTCATTAAAACCTTACTAGGTAAAAGCCCCGTTGGAAAACCCCAATAAAGGTTAAAGAGTACATAATTCTTATCTATTATTTTGGAAAATACTTTGCCAAGAAGAAGAAAATAAAGAAAACAAATCAATGAGAGAAGAAGATTATCACAAAAGAGTGTACAATGGATACTAGTTTTTCGAATCTCTTTGTGAGTAGTGCCCTTGTAAATATATCAGCGAGGTTATCTGTAGATCGAACTTGTTGAATATCGATAACACCATGCTTTTGAATATAATGTGTAAAGAAGAATTTTGGGGATATGTGCTTCGTTCTATCACCTTTGATATATCCGGCCTTCAATTACACTATGCATGTTGTATTATCTTTATATAAAATTGTTGGTACTTCTCTTTGATAAGACAACCTACATGTTTTATGGATATGATTAATTATTAACCTAAGCCAAACACATTCTTAGCATGCTTCATGAATTGCTAGGATTTCTGCATGGTTTGATGATGTGGCCATAATTGTTTGCTTTGTGGAATGCCAAGATATAGCAGTGCCACCATATAAAAAGATATAACCTATTTGTGATTGTCCATTATGTGGATCGGACAAAAACCTTGCATCTGCATAACTTACCAATCTAGACTTGGATGAAAGAGAATAATATAAACCCATATCCATTGTGCCTCTAAGATATCAAAACATTTGTTTAACCCTTGTACAATGTCTTCTTGTAGCGGAAGAATTATATCTTGCTAATAGATTTATGATAAATGATATATCAGGTCGAGTGACTAGCAAGATATAATAGTGCACCTATGGCACTCAGATATGATACTTCAGGACCACATAGTTTTTCATCATTTTCCGTAGGTCGAAAAGGATCCTTAATAGTTTCAAGTAATCTCACAACCATCGGAGTATTTAATGGATGTACCTTATCCATATAAAATATTTTAAGGATCTTTGGTATATAAGTAAATTGGTGCATAAAAATTCCATCCTTGAGATATTCGATCTGCAAGCCAAGACAAAATCTTGTTCTCCCAAGGTCTTTCATTTCAAATTCCAATTTTAGGTAATTTGCATCCTTTTGAAGCTCTTTAAGAGTTATGATGATGTTTAAATCATCAACATATACAAAAATTATAATAAATTGTGATTGATATCTTTTTATAAAAACACACAGACAAATAGGGTCATTATTATAACATTGTTTCAACAAGTATTCAGTTAAGCGATTATACCACATACGTCTTGCTTTTTTTAAGCCATAGAGAGACCTTTGTAGTTTTATTGAATAAAGTTCTCTTAGGTTATTGAGCTGTATAGGTAGGCGGTGATTACATCTATGAGATGCAATTCAAGTTTTTCACATACTACTAGACTAATTAAAAATCAAAAAGTTATGGCATCCATTACAAGAGAACATGTCTTTCCATAATCAACACCGAGTCTTTGTGAGAACCTTTGGGCATCCAATCATGCTTTATACCTAAAAACTTCATGATTCTCATTTTATTTTCGCATGAAAACTCATTTATATCCTACAGGTTTTATACCATCATCAGGACAAAAGGTCCAAAAACCCCATGTTTTACTAGCGATTTTAATTTACAATCTATGGCCTCTTTCTATTTGGGCCAATCTTATCGATGCCTACATTCTTCAATAGACATTGGTTACAGATTCTCATTTTCATTTACAACATTTTGTACAATATGATATTCAAAAATATTATCGACAATTATTTCATTTCGGTTCTATCATTCCTTAGTCATAATATTAATTAATAGAGATCTCTTTTTTTATCAATCTTAAGTACCTCGTTCTCTTTGAATACAGACTCATCTAGATTTTTACTAGGAATTTTTCTTGGTCAATATTTATCTAAACTTGATCATTTTTTTCCTTTGCTCCTTTTTGTTTATGAGAATTTGTATCTTTGGAACCGATAGGTCTATCGTGCTTGAGTTGTCATTTTATCTCATTATTCAGGAACTACAATTCTAATAGGAGCATTTGCAGCTGGTATATGTGACTTAGTTACTCTTTTTGGATCAGTAAATATGTCTGATAGTTAATTTGCTAAGTTTTATTAATAAATTATCTTTTGAACTTTCTGTTCATATTGTTTCATTTGATGATCATAGTGAGACAATAGTAATTCATTCCAGCTAATATCTTTTACCAGCTACTTAGTTTCTCCCCCTAATATTGGAAAATATTTTGCATTAAAATGACAATTGGAAAAGCATGTCATAAATAAATCTCCAGTAGATGGTTCAAGATATTTAATAATAGATAGAGATTCATACCCAACATATATTCCTAACCTTTTTTGAGCTCCCATCTTGTGCGATGTGGTGGAGTAATTGGAATATAAACCGTACATCAAAAAATTTATAGATGAGAAATATTTGGTTCTTGACCACGAACCAAATGTAATGGGGAGAATTAATGAAAACTTATGGGCCTTATGTGAATCAATGCTATGGTATGTAAGATAATATGCCCCCATGCAGATATAAGAAATTTTGCTCTTATAAATATTGGTCTCACAATTAATTTAATTCATTTTATATCCACAAGAGCATTCTGAGTATGAACATGTGCTACAAGATGTTCAATGGTTATTCCAATGACAGTACAATAATCATTGAATGCTTGAGAAGTGAATTCATCAGCATTTTCAAACCTTATAGTTTTAATGGGAATGTCTAGAAATTAAGCTCATAGTCAAATTAGTTGAGCTAGTAATCTTGCAAATGTCAAGTTATGAGTTGATAATAGGCAAACATGTGACCATCTAGTCGAAGTATAAATTAAAATCATAAAGTATTTAAATGGTGCACTAGATGGTTGTATAGGTCCACAATATCACCATGTAAACATTCCAGAAATATAGGGGATTCAATCCCAATCTTGGCTGGTGATGACATAATGATTAATCTGCCTTGAGAGCAAGCAGCACATGAGAACTCATTCATTTTTTATATCTTTTTATTTTTTAATGAATGCCTAGATGAATTCTCTATAATCCTTTGCATCATAATGGAACCGGAATGACCCAACCGGTTATGCTAATATTGGTGTAGTATAGGCCAGAACAAAATACAAGTAATTTTTCTTGCACACTTTTCTTTCCAAAAACAATAGTCATAATGCATAAATATTTGACATTGCCTTCGTTTTTAGTTTAAATATGATTTCTATTCTTGTGTATATATTTAAAACTCAGTAAATTTTGTTGAGACTTTTCTGAATATAAGGCTTCTTCAATCACAAGCTTTGTTCCTTTAGGCAATATGATATGAACTCTTCTAGAGTCTTCAATTAGTTTTGCATTGCCACAAATTATACTAACACTTATTGTTTACCTCTTTAAGTAATAGAAATATGTCAAATTTTTAAGTATAGTGTTCATTGTTGCACTATCTATGAGGCAAACATTTGCATCATCAGAAAATGGTTCCTTTCGTGATAATTCCATATTATTCATTGAGAAGTTGGCATGTGTCAAAACAAAAATAAATAAATATAAAAAATAAACATAAAACAAATGCACATATGATGAAAAGGTATTTATTATTAAAATTTCTTAAGCATGCATTCATAAACATTAAATATGTAGTTATATGATAATATAACCATTTATATCATGAAGATAATATGATCATCCTTGGGCATTTTGCTATCTAGCAATATTTTTTCTGGCTGAATAAAAAAATTAATAATATCCTGATTAGTAAAATCATCAAACTATGTATCAAAAGTACCACACTTAGTTAGGAAATTTGTTTCCACTTTTTCTCATTCCATTTCAATGACTCCATATAAAGATTAACAAAATATTTCGGTGTACGATAGGCATGCGGCTAATAGCACTTCATTCCACAACGATAGCATACATTATCAATAAAATTTGTATTTGATTCCCCTTAATCTGTTTTCTCATTTCTTTCTCACTATATATGGCGAGATGAATTTTTGGAATGACCACTACGATTACCAAACAACATGAACGACCTCGAACATGGCCACGACCTCGGTCTTGTATTTGTTTATGAGGCTGATGATTAGTCACATTCTCTTTGTGGAATGGAGCAGAACCAGTTGGATGTGCTTCATGATTTTTCATTAGAAGTTTATTATTTTGTTCAATCATAAGAAGACAAAAGAATAATTTAGAGTATTTCTTAAAGTCCCTTTTATGATACTGCTGTTGTAGGAGTAAATTCTATGCATGAAAAGTAGAAAGTCTTTTCCAATATATTTTCATCGGTAACTTATTCTCCACATAATTTCAACTGGGAAATAATGTGAAACATCATGGAATTATATTCACTTACTGCCTTATAATCTCAAAGATGTAAGTGCATCCAATCATAATGGGCTTGGGGAGAAAGACTATCATTTGGTGGTCATATCTCTCTTTGAGGTATTCCAAAGGACAAGAAGATTCTTTATTGTTAAGTATTCAGCTTTCAGCCCCTCATGAAGGTGGTGTCGAAGAAAAATCATTACTTTTGCTTTGTCATGATTAGATGCATTATTACCATCTTTAATTGTTTCTCCAAGTGCATTAGCTTTAAGATGGATTTCAGTATCAAGTATTCATGATAAATATTTTTTCTCAGTGATGTCTAATGCCACAAACTCAAGTTTTACCAAATTTGCAATCAAAACAAAGGATGAATAGTTTAATAGAAAAGATGTTTTGAGTTTTATGTAATATAAAGATAAAAAACTTTTATCTTAAAAGAGACCAAAGAACTATATCAACATAGAGTGTCATGCTTATAATGTGTTGTAAACCAAATGATCCCAATGTGTGAGAAAGTTGAGGTAAATGAGGGAATGAGAGAAAGTTAGCATATGAGAATGAGAGGAAGAAAATGAGAGAACTCATATTTTTAATGATTTATTCCAATAAAGGATGAAGACCCTTTTATAGGCTTCTTAGATGATAAGATACATGAACATTATTAATGAGATTCATTAATGAATCTATAGAATTCATTATTGTGACATGAATCTATAGAATTCATTAATAAACCCATTAAGTTTATAACCATTTTCCATGTATGTGGTCATTCATATTTATAATAGAATATTTATTATTTTAGATACTAAATAAGGTCAAAAAAAAGAATGTATATCCAACTCAACCTTTAAAAAAATTAATGAGTTACTTTAAAATTGAGGACTTGTGAATAACATTTGAGGAAAAAATAACATGATGTCTTGGTAGGAAAGTATTGAAAAGATAAGTATGTGGGGACAATCATTAGGAAATGTTCAATAGTCAACAATTGTTATGACTTTGTTATGCTACGTCATTTATCGAATAGGTGATATTATAAAAGTTCATTAATAATAGTATCTCTTTAATTAATAATTATTTTTCTTGAATAATTGAGATTATATCAATGATTTCCACTTCAAGATTTTTTACCACAATTATCTCTGTACTAGCCATAAAAATTTTATCATTCACTTCAACTTCTCCTTCTTGAGCAATTGAGGCCATATCTTCAATTTGTTGTTCAAGCTTTTCTACCACAAGTATTTTTATATTGGTCACTAAAATTTCATCATCTGCTTCTTCCTCTTATCTTTGAATAATTGAGGTTGTATCTTCAAATTTCTCTTATAAATTTTTAACCATAACCATTCTTGCCTTAGCTACAAGAATTTTGATAAAACACTTTCTTTGAACTTAACCTAATTCATGACTTCATATTTCTCTCTCCTTTGTCTCATCTTTTCTTACTCAGTGGTATTGTCTCTTCTTAATTCTCACAGTAATTCATCAAGTTTAGTTGTCTAATAACACCTTGAAGATAGTTGAGATTCATAAAATATTTTCTCCTCAATGCTTCCATATCCCAGTCTCCATAACTCTAATCCAGCTGACAATAGAGTTGATACTGGTTTCCATAAGGTTCATAATATAAGTCATTTTATTGAGCACAATAAGTCTTATTTTAATGATAGTTTAGGATATTCTCGCTCACTTTTGTTGCATGTTTCAAAAATTGAATTTCATCTACTCTATTCTTATCTTGTAGCTCTTTGATTTTATTCATTAAGAAATCTTTTAAAGATTATTATACATTCTAATTTTATAGATTGGTGACTAGAAAGAAAAAAGACAAAAAAATACAAACAAAATCCAGAAGGAAACTATGCATATTCAAACAAGTTAATAAGATTTACTTTTTAGATTCATGAATATTTATCAAACTCAATGTTTTCTAAACTACCAAAATAAATTATACTTTTATAAGAATAATTATATCAAATCATATTAATTAACCAAACTAAACAATCACTAGCAATGACACCAAATATTTGTTTTGATTTTTATATACTGCCTAATTTTATCAATTAAGTGATATCTCAAAAGCTCATAAAGAGAGTGCCACATTATTTAGTTTTTCAACAATAAAACAATTTATTTTTATTAATATGGATATTTCAAATTGTTAGACAATCTTAAATCAATGATTTATTCAATCTAGTCTATGCGATGATGTTTAAGTTGTTTGACTTATATTATGTTAAATATAAAATAAAAACTGGAGTATTATGCAATGACTCCTTGCCCTAATGACATATAAGGTGGTCTTCACCATTAAGCTCACCCTAATAGTGGTCATTTCATTGCTATCCACTCGGTACATCACTACCCAGATAATAATTCATACATGATCGAGAGTCATTCACAATCACATACTTTTTAGTCAATTTAATCAATATTACTTGATGTTAGCTTCGTATGCATGCTTTTATTCTCTGAATTAGAACATCATAAAGATCAAAGATTGACATGGTTTGTAATTATTTGCACTTTCAACCTTGTAAATACAATGCTCACATAATTAATGAATGCTTCTCTCATATTTTACTATTGGGAATCATACAAGTAAAAGTAACTCATAATGGATATTACCACATTGTAAGTCACAACATACTAATGCATGTCCTGATGATTACATGTCATCATCTTTCTTAGTGATGATATGAATCTCATATTAAAAGTGAACCCATTGGGTAAATGTTCTTTATAGCATCCATCCCATTTAAGAATTAATTTTTATATGACATATACAATGAATTGATATATAAAAGTATTCATACTCTCAACTTTATAAGTATCATACTCATGATGATTAATATATCCAAGTTTTTAGTTTCAATGTATAAGCTTATCTCACGCATCATAGTCATAAAGACAATCACTTCCTTCCTGCCATTTGTTCAAGTAATCCTCATTATTTATTTATCACTTTCTACTATTAAAATCTTTCACAAACCTACCAATAGTCAAAACTATAGTTCAAGTTCTATTTGATCATTATCCAATAATATCCATAACATAAGATAAATCAAACACATTCATTTATTAATTTAAAAATACATCCACATCACATATCTCAATTTATATAAACCCTAGAGATATACTAATTTGTTACAAATTATCTAATCTATCCTAGAAAAGAGGGGTTTAAGAGTCTCCACAATTCTAAGGATTAGCATTAATCATGCATTTCTTTCTTACTTGTGGAACTTCCATGGAGTGAAAAATTTGCCCCTAAGGTTTGGTAGTTGCCATGACTTTGCTTGTTGCATGAGAGAGAAAAAGAGGAAAAAAGAAAGAAACCTAAAATGTTTCTATCTTTTACTTTTATACTCAAGCGACCTTATATTATTATAAGTAGGAAATTATAACTTTTAGAAGAAGTTTCAACTTTAGCTTTCATCTCTCTGCTTGAGATTGATAATCTAGAAAAAGACCATGACTTTAGTTTGTATCTTAATCTTTTTGTAATACAAAGTCATTGTGCTAGCAATGACCACAACTTAGGACTAATATATCTGTAACAAAAAGTCATGATACTATAAAATAGCTGTGAATTCATTATTTTGTTCTTATGTCATCCATAAAGAGCTGTAGTGTTGGAAAGTGGCTATGGAGTGGTGAATGGATTCTCATTTTTTTATATAGATGTGATACTATGTAGAAGCCATGACATTGGTAATGATCTTTTGTGATCTTTATATGACTGTGGAACTGATAAATAGCCATGATACTAAAATGTCGTTCATGGTTTGGTAATGGTCATGACACTAAGAAATAGCAAGACACATAGTTTTCCCTTCACATCTCTCAAATTTCAATGGTATTGTACATGGTCATGGCACTTGTCTTCTTTTCTCTCATATATTATTTTTCCATGGTGCTACAAGGATGTCATAATACTAGTAATTAGCTTGAGTCTACAAGTCATGACTATGTCTACCTTTAAGAATAAAAGGCGCGACCTTAGAAATATCATAGTCATATAATGTCCTCTATAACATTTAGTATCCCAAAAGTCACGACTTTGAATACTTTCTATGACATTAATAAAAGTAGTTATAGTTATATAATTTTCTATAGCTTAAAAGTCATAGTTTTCTAAAATTGTCATGGCACTAACTTGAGACCGACAAACTATATTAAAGATAAAATTGTTATATTTGGAATTTATCGTGACCTTGATCACTGGTGGGGTAATTAGTTATTACAACATAATATTAATATCATAACCATTTAAATTTATAAAGCTAAGTATGACTATGACTCTATGATAATATCATAGCCACTAACACTATGTTACATAGCGGAAAGATTGTGATGATGAGTTGATAGGGTCATGCCATACAAGAATTACCCTGACTAATTAAGCAGAGTTTTGACAAAGAATGTGAAACTACACTAGACTCAATATTCTTTTGCCTTTTGCTAATAATCTCCAAAACCCTGTCGATTTAATGACTATTCAACAAAACTCATCAAAATGCCAAAGTCATGAAGCTAACCCATATTATTTCTATTTTCATGTCTATATATCATCATAAACTACCAAAATACATATGAATATTTGATAGTTTAAACACTGAATAACAACTATCTTATATGGTACAATGGCAAGTAGTCATTCCAAAATTATCTAGTATTAATTCTATAAATGAACATAATCATAATAAGACTATTTATTAATTCCATCACAAATAAAAATATAAAACATTCCTGGAATCAATGATTTACAACTTGAATCATATTTATCATGTCTACTAGAGTAGTTATTATTTATCATTAATTTACTTAATATTGTGTATGTAATTCTTGTGTGATTGATATCTAAACAAAATGTATACTTTATTAATTGTATGACTCATATACTTGAGGAATGATGTTAGATGAGAGATCCTCACCTTGACTTGTATTGATCTTTCAAGCACCCATGCAATTGACAATAACCACAAGCACAATTTTTGTTTGAGCATCTTCTACCTTATGGTTTCTCCCTAGCATGTATTGCTATGCATAGTCAAAATTGACAAGGAATTCTTATTATTGGGTTTGTTAATGAGTTAGATCTTTTATACTTGGAAATAACTAGTAGCAATGTTATTAATTTTCATCACAAATCTTGATCCCAAATGAGCCTCCATATGCATAAATAATGAATCACTTCCATCATTTCTTTTTCTTGGATTGTATGCTACCATTTAATTTCATTTAACTTCTGATTTTCAAATGCAATTTGATGACCTTCTTGGACAAGTAACCCTTTGATCACAAAATCTAAAGCATCAATGTATACTTTTCATGATTGGGAATGATTTGGCAAGGGTAGGATAGACTTTTCTAAAAAAAGCTTACTTAAAATTATCTAAAGCTTATTGGCAATCTTTGATTCACTTCAAAACCCTTTATTTTTGTAACATATTTATTAAAATTATCCATGAATGAAACACCAATAATAATTTGCCAACACATGACATGACTTCAGCTCCGTCACTTTCATTGGTCGTTCCCATTCCACAATAGCACATACTTAAGTCTGGAAGAAGAATATTTCTTCCATTTGAAAAATAGCTTATTTACCAACAAGATTTGAAACACTTTCCTCAAATGATCAAAATATTCTTCCAAGGATTTAATATACACAACAATATCAACAAAATATACCACTATAAAATGATCAAATAACTATTATAGTATATTATTCATAAGTGTACAAAATATCACCAGCAAATATGCAAGTCCAAGTGGAATAACTGAGAATTCATAGGACTCATACCTTGTCATGCATATTGTTTGTGATTAATCATATTTAGCTATTCACACTAGATAGTACACCAACCTCAAATCAAGTTTGGAAAAATCATTTCATATCCCTAAGTTAGTAAAGAAAGTATATAATCAAAGAAATCATATATTTGTTCTTCACTATCAACTAGTAGAAGGCATGATAGTTAATGCACAATTGAAATGATCAATCATATTTTTTTTCAAATAAAACATAAGCACCATATGGGCCTTTAAAGGTAGAATATACATAGTATCAATCGACTCTTATAATTATTTTTTTTCTCTTTGAGTTTTAGGAGAGTCATTTGATAGTGTAACTTGGCCATTGAAAGAGCATTTGGTACCAACTCAATATGACGATCCACCATCCTCTTTGGTGGAAACCTTTTTGGAAACTCGATAGAGATGAAATCTCGAAATGAATATAGATGTTCCAACACTTCTATAGGTGCCTTACTAATAACCTCATGTTAGAATTAGCTCATAATTCTTCTAAAGCTACTGCATGTATGGTTGAATTGCAGCCCTATTATATGATAATGTGACTAGACTAAAGCCGGAACTTGTGCTAAGGAGTTGTTCCCTATTTTGTGATATCACAACTAGACCAAAGCTAGAATAGTTTATGGAGTTCGGAATCATGATCTAGACTTTAAAATCATTACCTAGATTAAGTCACAATCTATTCTTGGTGGTTGAAAATAGAGAATGTGATTTGAAATTACAATCTATATTATGAAGTCATGACTCAACATAAATTATAATATGTGTTATGGTGTCATGACTAGGTTCTCTGGTGTTACAACATCACTATAGACATAATTTATTATATGTTAATGTGACTAGTGACTTAATGATTTAAGTCACAACCTATTCTCTTAGGTCACGTCATAAATGAAGTTGTGATATATTATAATCAAAAAATGAGAGTGAGTAAAAGTTGAAATGCCTCAAAATGACAAGTAGCATGAATAGTAACATTTTTCTCTTCTCTTGGGTGTTTTTCTCTTCTTTCTCTTGTGCAAGTGTGTGCCTTTTCTATGAGTGCAAGTGTGATATATGGCATCAAAGGTTGGGTGGAAAATATCATCAATGCATGAAAATTAGATAATAAATCTTCAATTGGTCTATATCTAAGTCTCAACACTTGGTATCATCTCTAAGTTTGGGACTCCTAGATTCTAACACCTCCAAATTCTCAAAATTATTTAGTGTCTCTAAATATGTTATTTCATTTCATCTCCTTTTCTAGTTATATCATAAACAATATTTTTGTATATTGTTTGGTACTTCATATTATTAGTATAATGTACTACAAAATAAGATCTCGGATATACATGTAATTGGAAACTAGAACTAGAAGTGTATTTAATTGATTTATATAATCCAACCCATGTAATACTATGATACCACTGCATATATGGATAAAGAAAGTCCATCAAACCCACCATAGGGGGTGAAGTGATGATCCTAGCCGCTCGTGCGTCTCCCATAATGCTATGTATGGTGCATGATATGTCGCCCAATTGCACTGGTGTCTTCCACATGCATCCACTGCATGCAACTGTTGCTCTAAGAGTAAGTTGGAGGTAACTTCTGATGCATCCCAAACTGTCACATGACTCTCTCTAGATGATGCCGCTCAACAATCTCGAAACAAATGAGCGGTGACATTATTTGCCATATCTTCTGATCAGCTAAGCAGATATATAAGAGCTGATCAAGTAACTTTTCCACGTATGGCTACTATGAGACCTACATTAGAACACTTAATATCAATAAATTTTATAATAATATGAATCTAATTAATTTAAAACTCTATAATTTTACATAAATATTACCTGATCAGGAGTCTATGCATCTAGTTGGTCTCGGTATAGGAGGAGTAAACTCGATGAGTTATGCATCGGTGTCAAGGTACTCCCCACCTATACTTGAGTGGAAGAGCTAGCTCTACATCTAGCTCAGCTAGAGATTGAGCAGGTAATCCATCGTGGACAACTTAAGGTATGGAATCATCCCCGAAATCAACATCGGCATCACGTAAGGCATTAGTGGGTGGTGGTGCTATATCTGCGCATGGCTACCCAAAATTGGGTTGCTCGATGTGAAGTCTCTCCCAAGACCATAACTGAATACAAAATAATGAGAAATTGGGTCAAAATATTAAAATTTTTATATTACATTAGGAAAAATATGATAAATCATGTCCCTCTTCGGGACCCATGAATTAATAATAATTGGGTATAGTCTCATTTGTACGAAGTCTACTCAAAATAAAACATGTACAAAAAATTGACCAACATGTCTCAATGACTTTAGTAGGTCGAATTATGAGTAATAGTGTCATAAGCAACCTTATTTATCCATATATAATTCCTAGTTATTACATACTTGTATGAGTGTAATACAACTGCTAATACCATGGCTATGATCAAACCTGGCTTGACATAACTCATGCTATGTATGTGCTAATAATACACCACCCCAACTATATATTTCAGTATCCGTAAAATCTCATAGTAGCAGAAGAAAGCACATGGGAACATGCATACCTTTCTTGTCCGCAAACAAGAAGGATTCGATAAGCACTAAGATGAACCAAAGAACACAATGCTCTAATGTGACCTCATCTGCATCAGGTGGTGGGGTGGATAACTAGATACATAACCACCACAAGGAGATAATAGCTCCTCTAATAGCATTGGCAGGTGATATGATACCAAGCAACTTCATGCACAACACCGCCACATCGAACACACATGTGCCAGTGAGTGCTGGGCCATGGATACGAAGGCCAAGGAGGATGGTGATGTTCTATAAGGTAATCATCATCTCTCCTACTGGTATATGAAATGTATGTATCTTGGGTAGCCATCTCTCGACGAGTGAAGTGATAAGTGACCAATCAATCGCAATGTGGCCCAAATGGTATATACTATAAAATCTAGCCCTAATCACGTATGGTTGAATCCAAATATTCATCCTTAACATAGTCATGAAGGTTCTCATCTACTATTGAGGGTGGAGGTAAAGCTATAAACAACGGAACAACTAAATTTAAAAGTGATCATATAAATTATGTGTTATAAATTATGTGTTATAACTACTAATTAACAAATTACACACATGTTCTGTATCTACTAAGTGTGATCAGTGTTTTTCTTGCAATACCAAGACAGATGTATCTGATGGGTCCACATCATGAATCCCCCTAGCCATGTCTATAAGATATAAAAAATCTAGAATAATTATCAAATATGGTTGTCAATATTTAGCACAATGATAATTTACAATACACACGTACAATAAAAATTTTTCATTCAATAGAATAAGTCTGATACAAGACAACAATAAAATATTCAGGGTCTCAATTACAAAAAATAAATGCTAGTACATAAGTCTTATATAGAAAAAAAACAAAAGGTGAGGCCACATTTACAAACAAACAATTAAACTTGATTTATTTTTTACAAAACCACCAATTGTGATACTCTTGTTTGCGCAACTCACATTTTATCTTAGTTTTCCCCTCCATAACATCCATTTCATTATGCAAATGGGTTGATTTAGGATGACCACTAACTTGTCATTTCATTGACCCAGGAGCTATGATCATTAAACCATCATAAAGATACCACTCATCTTCATTTAATATAGAATAAAACAAGGTTGCCCAAGTGTCATAGTAGGACTGCATGGTATAGTAGCCTTTAACAAATAACCAAAAATTAACACATCGATGTTGACATGCTACATGAAAATTCATTTATCAGTGTCTTATCACATGTACATTTCTTGTCATTTAATTTGAGGTTATGAATGTGACCACTCCTAGACCTTATATGAAATATTTCATGTATGTGATCGTAAAGAACTATTTCCATTGATCCAGCCTTAACCACATGAATATGAATCTGAGTATCAACATATGGTGTGAAATGCTCATTAGATGTCAATCTATCAACACCTTATTCCCTTCTTGCAACAAAGTAACTGTTAAGACTGGAAAATATCAAATGAACTAATGTAGTGATTAGTAAGCTATGAGCCCCTTTAAGAACACTATTAAATACCTCTGACATATTGGTTGTCATTATCTCACATCTTCAACCTCCATCATGTGATCAAAGTACCCATAACGGTAGAGGGATTGCCTCTAACCATTATCGTGCATTAAGATTAATTCTCCCAATTATAGCCATATGCCTATTCATCTTCCGTGGTGTTATCGCAATAGCTACTCTATATACCAAACTCTTCAAGAGTTTATCTTTGAAGTAGGTCATAAAATTACTTGCAAGATGATGCATGCAAATCTTATGATAGACATATGGTGCATCCCAATGAAGATGAGGATCACTCATAGCTACCATAATACCTAGATGTCTGTCAGATATAACAAAAATCATCATCTATTGAGTTACTTTATTTCTGATACATGTCAAGAACCATCTCTAACTATCAATATTCTTGCCATCTATAATAGCAAATACCAATGTGAACAACTAATTATTTTCGTCATATCCCATAGTAATCAACAATGTCCCTTTATACTTCCCATACAAATATATACCATCAATACTTAGTACATGATGATAATTTGAGAATCCTTCAATAGATGGCTTGAAAAACCATAACACATGTTAAAATGTCTCATTGTTTGGCACACAATGAGAGATAGTTTTCTAAATAACAACACATCTAAGATTAGCTTATTCTATGGCCAAGAATAAACATGGAAAATCTGTATATGATTGGGAAAAATACCAAATAAGTGTCGAAATACCATATGCTTCCCATCCAAGGCTTTTTTTTATATGAAATTTCATATCTCTATTTCTCCATCACAATTGCTTGAATAGTAGCATGGAACAATGTAAATTGTGTCTTAATTATTGATTAAATATAAGTAGTTACTAAATTTGAGTCCAGTTGATAATGGTCTCAGTTCAAACACAGATTTACATAAGTATGCGGCCCTTTATATTTATTGATCGCAAATAAGTTAGTATCTTTCACAACCATGACACGTAGCTTCCATTGACATTGATATTCTTCGGCGTTCTTACATCTCAAAACTAGCAATTTTTTTAAGGAGGAAACTACAAAAAACTCATGGTGTGTTCTAATTGAGTAAATATTTGTAGCTTCTTGTAATTTGGATTTAGAATTTAAAACTTGCCCAACTATAAATTCACCACTCGCATAACTAGTAGTTCTTGCTCCCATGAAGTCCTACTTGAAATAGCAATATCTATATTTTCAATATGTTCAAAATAAGGTGTTGGTGGTAGGTGAAATTGAATAGGTGCTGACTCTTTAAGTTCCTCATCATTGTCTGTGATATTCGATAGATCACACGGTAATGCATGTGCAGAGACAAATATCTCTCGCTCATTCTCCAAAACTTGATTTGTAGTCTGGAATGATGAAACATGCACAATAGCTTGAACATGTAAGTCATCATAATATTCATCATCAACATCTTCATCATATTCATCATTACCTTTTCATAAGCACAACCATCATTATCTCCATATGCTCTAGTATCTTATATTGGACCATTGCTCGGCCCACAACCATAGTCAATTTCTATAATATTCTCAATTTCTGCAACATCAATAGATTGATTCCTTTGTCGGTGTATTTGAATGACCTCAACAAACAATTCAATTTACTCAATGACAATTGTGTTAACCATGTTCGACATTAGGTGCACAAAACTAGTATTCCATATTGTAAGTGATTGGAACCTATTTCCACTTTTTAGAAGATATTTATACTTAATGACTAAGTTGAACTTATGTTTGTCAATAGGCATGTTTGAAAATATGATATCACCCAATTATTCAAATGTGCAGTTAACTTGTATTTCCAAGGACACAATTAAAGCTTTGTTTTCATCATATTTCACATCATTATGAGTCCTCACTATATGTCTATTGTAATAACACATTATGGGAATAGTGGAAACATACATAATTGACCGGTTTCAAAAAAAGTATAAAAAATTAAATAATATGAGAGGTGATTATCTTTAGCCTAGGAATTAAATGGCACCAATCATGTATGAAGCTAGTTTTTATTTCTTTTTGCTTTTTTCCCCTATTATTTTAACATTTATTATTTATGTTAGAAGCATGCATTGTTTTTTTTTAAATGTATGTAATTGATCAATTTCCAATTTTTTTACCAAATTTGGGTTCAAGTTTCTCCGAGGCTTCTCTCCCCACAAAAATACACATTACACATATTGAATTCTATGGTAAATATAATGATGTACTACTAATTTTCCATCAGTTATATATTTAGTGGTCCACATACATCTTTGTGTATTACACCTAATAAATCATCACAAATATTTTTGAAATTCCTAATGTGTATTTCCACCTAATGTCACCTTTTTTATTGTCAACAAGGTACTACATGAGTTTCACCTAGAGACCCAAGAACAAAATTTTGTAAGTTTTTAAAATTGATATTATCAGAAATATAGTTTAGTCACAAATCAACTTATCATGCAAGATTATAATGCATCAATTATATTTATTATAACTTCTAACACAAGATTAGTCAAATATTCTTTAATTTCATTGAATTCTACTGAGAATGAGTTTTTATCATCAAAATTATTATTCTACCTGAGAATATGTTTTCACCACTTTATCAAAATAATACAAGTCCAGGTAGGAAAATCTACATCAAAGAGATATATTTAATTAGAGGCTTTCCCATTTAGTTGCATTTCTATGATTTAAGTCATTGTAGTAAAAGTGTTGCCAATCCTAAGAATCCCCTTAATGAATTTTTGATTAGTAATATACAATAGATCATGATAATTATAGATGCCCTAGCTAAAAACATTGCTTGTTAGGAATTATACCTAACAAAAAAAAGAAAAGAAAAAAAATAAAAATAAAATAAAAGAATGATATGATATAAAATGTATCCTAGCTTCTCATACAAAATATTACTTGGTATCTAATAATGAAATTGAAACAAACAAGTGACAAATTATTGATAATAATTTTTTTCTTTTAAAAACTTTTTTTATTATGATTATGATTAATTGATTTTTTAGGGTGTAATAGACAATGTACTTGGAATATTTTTGGATAATAGATTTTATTTACACATATACAATGATTTATAGTGATATTTTTATTAAATTTTTAGATTATAAGTATAATATCAAAATTAAATGAATTTTTATAAATTTTTACATTTTTCGATTGTTGAAAATTATCAAACCAAACCCAACCAAGCCTAAAGCTAGTCCAATCTCAATCTGAGTTAAATAATTTTAATTTGTATTGGGTTCAGGATGATAACCAAATTGTGTTAAGGAATGAGATGAAAACATTGATTGAGATTTTAAGAACTTATCTTCATGAGAATCTCTAATTACTAATTTGTGGACTTCTATCCAAAATTTTGGATATCTGTCCCATGTCACACCATTCATAAGGAATTAAAATTACCAAAAAGTATCCTTATCTTTTGTGTTGTTCCAACTCTCTATCATGATGAAGTAATTACCAGGGTCATAGAGACATAATTGTTTATATAACTTTGCACTTTGATAATAGATAATACAAGTTTAAATAATATGATAGTCACAATGCTGATAATAAAGTTTAATAAGAGGAATTGATTATTATTAGTTGGATTTTTTTACGTGAAGTGTTTTTTCTGAAATTTGCAATTTTATAAAAAAGGATAGAATCAATGAGGTAAAAAATTCAATTATTCATCTTCATGAATATGAAATGTGTGAGATGTTCTTATTCCCATTTACAAGTGTTCAAAAAAGGTTTAAGAGATTAAAAAGTTGTGTATAACAAACCTTTGTGTTTTGATGTTCCAACAAGATGAAACTCTACAAAATTAGTGTTAAGTCTCGCTATCGATTATAAATAAGTAATTGATCGTATAAAGGAATAAGATATAAATCTATGATTGGACATGATGGATTGATGAGTGAAGAAGATTGGCTAATGATGAGAAGCTTAAGTGATTTTTAGAAAATTTTGATGACATTACATTGTATATTTCTTAAGTCAAAATATATCACTTTTAACACTTATGTTCGTGGAGTGAATTTGATCTAAATCCTTCTTTTATAATAGTCACAAAGTGAGAATATTTTTTTACATGATATGGGAATAAAGATTAGCATCAAGTTTGGAAAATTTTATAATATTGAAAAAAATGAATGTGATATTGATTATGTTAGTAATGTTAGATCCTTATTATATGTTAAAATATATGAAATTATAAATTAAACCCTAACATCCCTAGATCTAATCGTGAGAAAATAAGACAAATAATAAACCTCAGAAGGAGAGCTGTTGAGGTGGGGTCTGGTGGGGTATGGTGGAGAAGGGTCGTAAGATTTGGTGGATAGGAGGACGCCATAGGTGAAAAAAATGGCTGAAGAAAAGCGGGGGGTTTAGTGAAAATGGAGGAGAGAAAAATGGGAGAAGGGAGAAGAAAATCAGTCGAGAATAAATCATTCAATAGCCGATGTTGTGAATGACAACCATTGGTTTAATTAAATAGCTATCGTTTCTAATGCCAGCATTTAAAAATTTTTAAAATTCAAATGCTAGCATTTAGAATGCCGACATTTGGTTTACTACAATAGCCGCCATTCCCAATGCCAGCATTTAATAATTTTTAAAATTCTATAGCCGGCATTCGGAATACCAACATTTAATTTTTAAAATTCAATATCGTGGCAATGACTATCGTTCACAACGACGGCCATTGCCATGCTATTTCCAGATTCACTAGTTTGGTAATATTTTCCAAACTAGCATTATATTTTGGATTTTTTATTTAAAATGTATTATTTCTGTACAAAACTCCATAATATGCCACTTGTCACAATCTTATTATGCAAGAACTCCCTAGAATATTTTAGAATGAGAAAAAGCCATGAAGCTTTTAGAGCCTTATTGAATTCTTATGAAGCTTTTTCAAAAACTCGGCCCATGATTTGCATTTTTTAGAATTTTAATATGATGTGATATGCGCACACTCATCTCCATCTCAGTTTCTAGGAGGGCTTGTTCATGTGGATTACTATTGGGACTTCGGGCAGAATATCCAATCTAATTAGAACATAAACACAACGGAATTTATATTTGTATCCCTTAACCCACCAAGGGTCACATATGTTTCATTAAAAATACGAAGAAAGGGTAAACAAAACTTACCTCTTATCGATCGATTCGTCATGCCTTCAAGTTTACATCTTTGTTTATTCGAATCTTCAAAGGTGCTGTCTTTCTAAAAAGTGATCACCCTTTACAAGTATCCACACACGAACAAATAACAAATGATCTTGTTGAATGTTAGTTTAGTTTCATCTTCAAATTTTCATTTTCTTTGTTTCTCTGAATAAAAGATGAAATGACTACTTACCATATATGTCTTATATATCTATATATATATATATATATATATATATATATGTCTACTAGGGTTTAAGTCAAATTTGAATTTTATTTAAAACTTTTTTTAAATAATAACAATTTAAATTCGAATCCGAATTTTATTTAAAAATCTTTTAAATAATAATAATTTAAATTAAAATTCTAATTTTATTTAAAGCTATTTTAAATAATAACAATTTAAATTCAAATCCGAATTTTATTTAAGACTCTTTTAAATAATAACAATTTAAATTCAAATCCTTATTAGATAATGAAAAGAATATATATATATATTTTATTATATATTTAAAACTCTTTTAAAAAAACTTTTATAGATTATTTCCGGATCCAATAAGAAAATATAACAGATTAATTATTTATTTAGATCCCAAATTTAAATTTTCTAAAAATTAAATTCAAATTTAAATAATAACTAATTATTATTTGTAATTTAAAAGAATCTCAACATTTTAAAATGCTAAAGAGAGTAAAAAACTATAACCATTATTATTCATTCTTAGTATGCGACTCTATAATTTCAATTAATATTGGTACTAGGACTAAATTACATTTTGATCCTATAAGTTATAAGTGACCTCTAGCAAGACATTATGACTACCCAAGTTAAATAAAAAGCTCATGATCCGAGATAATTATAACAAGCTAATGACATAATCAATTTATCTTATGATATCTTGATAGAATATAAGGCATCGACAAAACTAACCTTATATTGTTCTATCTTTGATTACTCAAAACCAAATTATACTTACTAAACAAATGATATTGATCTCTATCAATTTATTTGAACACGACCATGCATTTCTCAGTCTCAATTATTGAGGGGACTAAGAAATATCTCTCTTATAATGAGAGAGATAAATTCTATCTTAATTACTCTTATCTCACTACATAATTATTATCATGTTCAAGTATAACATTTATAGTCATCTGATTAAAGATAATGTTTGATTATATCAAAACAAAATATTTTATTATGTGGAGAACTATAGTGATCTCAGGTCAAATAATTTAATGACATAACTATTAAAGATTAACTTATGACTTTAATCCATGTATTAATCTCAAGACAGGTCTGTCCAATATTTATTCTCCACAAATAGATATAAATTTGATTTGTATCTTATACACATATCCATCCCATGAATATCAATCAAACTTTATACTAATTTTAATTCATTGTTATTCTGATTACAATAATTGATTAGGGACATTTAAAATAATTAATAATATTATTCAAGAACATTATATATAATAAACATGCAAATCATAATAATAATTAATTCTCATAAATAGTCAAAATATCATATCCATATGATTGGCCTAGAGCATAATTACTAACAATCTCCCACTTGTGCTAGGCCCATTCATCAATGTATCTAATACTTATAAATCTAGCATGACGATCATGCTTTATTTGTGGTAGAGGCCTTAGTCAATGAATCAATAATATTATCATCTATTGGAACTCTACATATCTTAACATCACCTCTCTCAATGATTTCTCGAATGAGATGATAATGTCAATTAATGTGTTAGGATAACTGATGTGATATAGGTTCTTTTGCTTTTGCAATATCACCATTATTGTCACAATAACATCAATAAGATTTTTAATGCTCGGAACCACTTCAAGGTTAGTTATGAAATTCTTGATCCAAATTGATTCCTTTTTTGCATCAGATGCTGCAATGTATTCGACTTCAGTTGTAGAATTAGTAATAGTACTTTTCTTTGAACTTTTCTAGCTAAATGTACACCATTTAAACAAAACACATATCCCAACTATGATCGTAAATCATTTATGTTAGATTAGAAGATTGCACATATGCAACCATCTACGATCAGATCATCTTTTAATCCAACATACACCAAGAACATATCTTTAGACATTCTCAGATGCTTAAAAATGTTCTTGACAGCAGTCCAGTGACTCACCAAGATTTGATATGTATCTACTAATTATCTTTAAGCATAATATACATTGGATCTAGTGCACAACATGACATACATGATAGATCTTATTACCGAGGTTTAAGGAATCTTAATCATTCTCATTCATCTTTAGTGTTAGGATACTGAGATTTGCTAAGAGGAATGTCATTAGGCATGGGCAAGTATCCTCTCTTGTAATCTTGCATACTAAACTATTTCAGTATATTGTCTATGTAAGTACTTTGACTTAGACTAATCAGCCTCTTAGATCTATCTCTATAGATCTTTATCCCTAGGATATAGGTAGCTTTGCTTAAGTCTTTCATTGAGAAACACTTCCCTAACCAAGACTTGATATTTTGTAAGGTAGGGATATCATTCCCAAAGAGTAAAATATCATCAACATATAAACACAAAAAATATAATTGTGTTCACACTAATTTTTTTATAAACACAAGACTCATCTTTATTTTTGACAAATTTAAACTCTTTGACAGATTCATCAAAATGAAGATTCCAACTCTGAGAGGCCTACTTTAAACCATAAATGAATCTTTTAAGCTTGCATACTTTACCAAAATTCTTAGGTTGTACAAAACCCTCAGGTTGTGTCATATACACATCCTCAAATAAGTTTCCATTAAGAAATATAGTCTTAACATCCATTTACCAAATTTTATAATCATAATATGCAACAATGAAGATTGCAACTAACCTTGCTTTGTTAGTATGCACTTTATCATCAATGTCAATTTTCTTTTTAAAAACTCATTTGTACCCAATGGTCTTTGTACCTTCAGCTGGGTAAATCAAGGTCCATACCGGATTATCATACATAGATTGAATTTTAGACTTCATGGCCTCTAATCATTTCTCAGAGTCTGGATCCAACATAGCCTTTTGATAGGTAATGGGTTCATTTTGATCCACTGACAATATATCATTGTAATCAGTCATAATAAATCCATATCTCTCAGGTTCATGATGTATCAATTTAGATCTATGTGAATTTTGTATTATAGAAGGTCATTAATAGTTTGTTGACTATGAGCATTCACAGATAGGTCAATGTTATCTTATAGTTCTTGAACTTCTTTGATTTGTACCTTACTTCCATTGGTTCATTTAGCAATATTTTCTTTTTCTAGAAAGACACCATTTTGAGCAACAAACTCATTATTCTCTATGGTATTATAAAAGTAGTATCTCTTAGTCTTTTTAGGATACCCCATACAAAATATTTATTAGATTTGGGCTCTAGTTTATTTAAAAATAGATGTTTTACATAAGCCTCATAACCCTAAATCTTAAGAAAAGACAAAACTTCAATAAACTATAATAATTTTTCTATACATTGTAGGAAAATAATAGAAATTGTCTAAAATTAACAAAAGCTCACTAGGCAAAGTAAGTTCATAACTTCTTACAGCCAAAGTAGTTACTTTTACTCTATTGCCTACTCATATATCAACTTTGTCATTCTTTAGTTATCTACTCCTTTCGAGTCCCTGCACATTTGTATAAATATTTGATCCACTTCCAGTATCTAATACTCATGAACTAGAAGGAGAGAAATTAATCTATATAACAGAAATACTTTTAAAAACCAGCCTCACCAGTCTTATTCTGATCTTTTAAATATAGCTTGTAGTTTTTCTTCTAATGGCCAAGTTCATTACAAAAAAAACAAACACCCATCTTTGGGGCTTTAGCCTTGGGTTCAAGTTTGAGTTTGGGTTGAGCATTGGACTTTTTTTTCCCTTGCTCTTGTCCTTGATATTAAAGCCATTTCTATTTTGAACCATCAAAACATGATCAGGCTTGGATTAACATTCTACTTAGCAGTTTCAAGCATCATATGTAACTTAGAGATTGATTTGTCCATTTTATTCATGCTATAGTTCATGAAAAATTGGCCATAACTATCAGAAAGTGAATTTTGGATCAAATCAATTGCCAATTCTTAGCTCAATGGAAATCCAAATCTATCAAGGTGGTCAATATATTCTTTTATTTTTAGAACATGAGCACTAACTGAAGCACCCTCAGCCAACTTGCAAGAATGTAGTGCTTTGGTAGTCTCATACCTTTCTTACATTGCTCATTGCTGGAACATTTCTTTAAGATTGAAGATCATATTATAAACTTCCATATTTTTCATATCCTTTTGAAGTTTAGAACTCATGGTAGCTAACATCAAGCATGCAACATCATTTGAGTCACTATGATGCTTCTCATAAGCATTCTTTTTTGCTCTAGGGAGCATTAACTTCTGGTTCTTCATGGAAAGGTTCATCTAGGACATAAAGCTTCATTTCTTGTTTGATAACAATTCTCAAATTTTGAAACCAGTCAAGGAAGTTAGTCCCAGTAAGTTTATCCTTCTCAAGGACTTATCACAGTGACATAGTAGAATTGTTGTTATTATTGTTGGCCATCTACAATGAATGTAAAGTTTGATAAGTATTTTGATTATGAAAAATTTTCACTAAATTAACAACCCTCATGAATAATCATATAAATCTAGTGAGCTAAGATTTCTATTTTACTCAACTTTAAGTTAGCTTTGGCATGAAATTTAAAATTAAGTTATTTAGGCAGGTAACTCTTACCAATTACATCTCATGCAATTCTTAGCTATTTATGAGATTTTGACATCATATGTCCCAACATATTTAAATCTCAACTAATGTCATTAGGCCCAACACTATTTTGATAACCTAATAAAGTTAAACCATTTTTAAACATATATATGGGTAGCACCATTACTCATATTCACTCACTAATGTAACCTAATGTACTTATCCTTTGGTAGAGCTCACATTAAGGTGATAAAAGGTTTGACAAGTGTTTAAATATGGATGACATATTAACTTTATATTTTATGTGAGGGATCTTGATTGATTTTACTTTTCAATTAATAGATCTCATCATATATCTATTATCACATACTCATATAACATCATACATAGTATCTCATACATGCATATAATAAACCTTTCATAGTATGGCCTTAATCTAGATTGATCTCCATATGCCAATATAAAGATCAATAGTCATTCCTAGGTAGTAATAAGCAGCTCCATGATGTTGATTTGACAAAAAACTTGTGCATAGGCACCTAGCTCCTCCATTATCATGGTTGGATTGCACGACTTCAAATGGCTTGCATTGTCTCTATTATTTTATTACAACAATTAAAAAATTACAATAAAATAAAAATGGCACGCAAGCCATATTTAATAATTACAACCCTTATATAAACAATAATAATAATAATCTACCAAACACATTGGTTAAAAAAAGCCATGCTTTTCACAATGTGAAAGCAACACAATATGCAAAATATATAATGTTATCATATAGCATAAACAATTTGAAAAAAAAAATAAATTATAATAGGTGTGAAATTATTACCAATTAAATTTATAAGGTGCTACACAGAGTTGTTACATCGATTCTGCTAGTCGCTTGGTGGGTGGGGTCAAGGGGGCTACCCTCGTGGGGTTGGAAGTAGCACCCAAAAAAAATTTCATTGATCTCAATAATAAATTTTTATTGATCTCAATAATAAATTTTCATTGATCTCATCAATAAATTTTTGAATATGCCAAAAGCCATCAAAATCACATTAAAATAATATATTATGTAATCTCATTATATATAGGACTTATTTTGGCACCACCATTAACAATCACTAATAAATCAAAATTAATATATAAATTCAGTCCATGTATTAATCTAATCTTGACAAATCTAGAATCATATAACATACTATTAAACACTTTAATGGCAATATCCCATTTAGATTCTCAATCATATTGATTACTGATGAATCCTTTTAGGTTTCAGATTCAATCAATTAATATCTTAACAAAACTTATTAACTATGTCGTTCACACAAACTATAATATAACATATATTCAAAAATGCAAATCATGCCAGAATCACATACATACAATCAAATATGGCATTATTGATTTTTATGAAAATACAACTTCCTCTGATACCACTATTAGGGTTTCATGCAGAATATCCAATTTAATTGGAACATGAATATAGCAAAATTTATATTTTTTTATCTCTTAATCTACCAAGGATCACATGTGTTTCATAAAAAACATGAAGAAATGATAAATGAAACTTTACTCTTGTAGATCAATTCGTCAAGCCTTTAAGTTTGTATCTTGGTTTATTTAGATCTTTAAAGGTACTACCTTTCTGAAAAGTGACCACCCTCTACAAGTATCTACGCACAAACAAATAACAAATGATCTTATTGAATACTAGTTTAGTTTCGTCTTCTCAAAAATGAAATTAGAGTTTTTAGTTTTCTCTATTTCTTTGAGTAAAAGTCGACGACTATTTAACATATATGTCACACACACACATAAGTCTTTTACGATTTAAGTCAAATTTAATTATTTTTAATACTCTTTTAAATTATAAATATTCAAATTCAAATCCAAATTTTATTTAAAACTATTTTAAATAATAACAATTTAAATTCAAATCCAAATTTTATTTAAAACTCTTTTAAATTATAACAATTTAAATTCACATTCAAAATTTATTTAAAACTCTTTTAAATAATAATAAGTTAAATTCAAATCCCTATCAGATAAGGAAACAAATTTATATATATATTATTATATATTTAAAATGCCTATAAAAAAATATTTATAGATTATTTCTTTATCCAATAAGAAAATATAACAGATTAATTATTTATTTAAATCTTGAATTTAAGCTTTCTCAAAATAAAATTTGAATTTAAATAATTACTAATTGTTATTTGTAATTTAAAAGAATCTCATCATTTTAAATTACTATAGAGAGAGAAAAATCATAACCTTTATTATTTATTCTTAATATGAGACCCTATAGGTTCAATTAAAATTGGTAGCAATCCTAAATCACATTTTGATCCTATAAGTCATAAGTGACCTTTAGCAAGATATTATGACTACACAAATTAAATGAAAATCTCATGATCCGAGATAATAATAATATAGCTAATGACATAATTCTTTTGTCTCATAATATCTTGATAGAATATAAGACATGGACAAAGTCAACCTTATATCGTTCTATCTTTGATTACTCGAAAAGTAATTAGGCTGACTAAAAAAATGATATTGATCTTTTTTAATTCATTTGAGCATGACCATGCATTTCTCAGTCTCGATTATCGAGGGGACCTAGAGATATCTCTCTTATAATAAGAGGGATAAATTTCATATTAATCAGTCATATCTCACTATATAATTCTTATTATGTTCAAGTATAACCTTTATAGTCATCTAATAAAAGAACACATTTGATTATATCAAAACATAATATTCTTTATGTTGAGAACTATAGTGATCTCTGGTCAAAGAATTTAATGACATAACTATTAGAGATAAACTTATGATTTTGATCCATGTATTAATCTCAAGATAGGTCTGTCCAATATTTGTTCTCAACAAAAAGATATAAATTTGATTTGTATCTCATAGACATATCCATCCCATGAATATCAATCAAACTTTATACGAATGTTAAATTTTTATTTTTATCATAACAATAACTGATAAGGGATATTTGGAATAATTAATAATATTATTCAAGGATATTATATATAATAAACATGTAAATTATCATTATAATTAAATCTTATAAATAGTTAAAATATAATGCCCTTATAATAGGCCTAGAGCACTATTACTAATAATCACATCCAATACTAATTAACAAGTATATGATTATACAACTAATATAGTGAATATAAGTCTAAATAAGCAATAGGCAAATCTCATAGGAATTGTATTAGTAGTTTCACCAACCAATAGTGAATTAGCTACTACTTAAGTTGCGAAATAACACTTAGATCTCAGATTGATACTTAGAGTCTTAGGTTGGTTCACTTCCTTGTATATAATGATTTTTTTTACTATTTCGGTGATGTTATATTTATTTGTTGGATTAAGCATAGGATGATAATGGATTTCTACCCTTTCTCTTTTGGCATATAAGATAGTTATTAATCTTGGACTATCACTATCAAGGTTGGTTCCATTGTAGTTTTGTGTTCAGTATTTTACTACCAAAATCATACTTGCTCTATTTGTAGATTATACACACTTATACTTTTTTGAGATAATATATCAACTATTCTTGATGATTACTTTGAATATGTATATTTATTTTTTGACCTAAGTTATCATAAAAGACATGAAATAATGCAACCCCTAATGAAGCACATCTCCTTGTGTGTCCCTTTATTTACCTGTCATTATCTATTATAGCAAACACGTGACTCTCACACTATAATGTAAACCCGAAGTTAAATGTTCTATATAATTCATACATTATTTGAAAGCCACTTCTTCTACAATATGCACAATAGAATAGTCAAAATTTTATCTGTACTTTCGGCTTTATGAGCAAAATACTTGTATCACTTTAATTTACATAATTTTAGTATTTTTATATGTAGGTTAATCTCATGAGATAAGAATAGAAGAATTATCACTTCCTTCGAATCCAATCTCATGAGTGTCACATGTCTTACATGCCATCATCCACCATGGCTAATCCACATAAATCTATTTGCAATGAAACTCTAAATCTCTATTCTAATTAATATCTATATTTATTAATATTAAAAACACAATAATTCCACAATTAAATATTATAAATATCATCATCATAGATATATACATAAAATAATCTGAGATCCCTAATTAGATTGATATTAAAAAATATTTTATGTGAGAGGATTGGAGCATCATCTTATCAAATTGAGGGTTCTCAATGATAGCTAGCATAAGGATCTAGTTCTCAAATCTTGCACCCAATCTATTCTTGCTTACGTTCAGCTTGAATTTTCTACTAATTGGGAGTTATATTTTACACCATCATGAAGATCTTCAAGTTGAGATTCATGACTTTAGGTTGAGGTTATGGCTCTTGTTACTCCTTTAATCCCCTTTGAAGCACAAAGTCATGAAATCTAAAGAATATCATAACTAAAGTAATATCTCTTTAGAGCACAAAGTTGTGATAGTTGAGATATGTCATACTCAAAGTAATTTTTCTTTAAAGCACAATATTATGGTGGCAAGGATGCTGCAACTCAAATAATTCCTCTTTAAAACACAAATTCATGATGATAATAAATATCATGATTGAAATAATTTCTCTTTAGAATACAAAATCATAGTGATATAATGGATATGACCAAGGAAATTCCTCTCTGGAACAAATAATCATGGTGAGAAAATTTTCCACAACGAAAAATTGTTTAGTGTTGTGTGATTTTAGATTTATAATGAAAACATCATGACATAAAGTACCCAAGATAATGTCACAACCAAATAAAGATTGATAAAATTGAAATCTAATGTAATGGCCAAATTTGTGTATTAGAACTTTGTGGCCGTGAATCCATGATAATGTCATGACCAAAAATAATATGTTGAATGTAAAAGATTTTGATAATTGGGGGTTGAGTCATGACATACAAAGAATGTTATGACTTATTTGTAGAGTTATGACTAAGAAAGGCTACAATGACTTCTAAATATGCATGTTCTAGTGTAAACAAGTCAAGACTTAAGAAATATTATGACTTTTCTTTATTTTTTGTTCTATCATTCATTTTAACTTTTTACCAGGTCTCATTTATGCTCAATTTATATCCAATTTACTATTATTCTTCTAATTTCATAAAATAGTAATTTAGTGAATTTCTTGAATTTTAGGCCTAGATTTAATATAATCATATATGATTATTTTAAATTATAGTTTTGCAACGGATATTTTCATTGCAAGTCCATTGCAAACCCATAAAAATCCATTGTAATTCTTAATTAGCAACAAATTTGCAACAGAAATATTCTGTTGCAAAAAACCTTGTTGTAATTTTGCACACTTTGGCATTCAGTTGCAAAAGACTAACAGATTTGCAATGCAATTATTCCATTGTTATATTGTAATGCATTTCACATCTGTTGCTAATTCTATTGCTAAATCCGAAAAATTAAAAGACAATGGATAAGCAAATTTGTTGCCAATTTAGTTGCTAAATTGCTAATTTCGTTGCTGATTCTGATAGCCATTCCGTTGCAACTTTGCAACAGAGTTGCAACCACTATGAGTCATTGAAAAATATGTTGTTATAATTCTATTCCAATTCTATTGCAAATTTGCAATAGATCATCAATCATTTCATTACTAACCATTGCAATTCTGTTGTAATTCTGTTGCAATTCTGTTGCAACTTTGCATCATATTTGCACCCATTATTAGTCATTACAAAATATTTTGTTGTAATTTTTTTGCAATTCCATTGTAATTTCGTAACATCATTGCAACTAATATTTTCTTTCTAAAACTTACTTTGTTGTAATAAAATATCTGTTGCAATTATTTTTTCCAATTTTCATTTATTTTTGTTTAATTTGTAAATTTTCAAAATTTCTTATATTATTCAAAAATTATTGTACCAATTTCAAAATTTCTTGTACCATAATAAAAATTGCAACATAATTTTTTTGATAACTAATAGTTAATAGTTTCACATATCATATTCAACCACAATTTAAGTTTATAGTTCCTTTGTGCAATAGTTTAATAATTAAAATGTTTAACAATCAGTTGGATCTTTTAGTAGTAGATACATCTGTCTCTAGAGCAATGGCTGGTGGTGGAATAGCAGACCCCTAATAAGCTTTGAAATATATGCATGAAAAGCTATAGTGAGTCTCTGCACGATCTGTAAATACTTTCTCTACTACTACATCATTTGCTCACACAACACACTCATCTCCTTTTCCAAAGCCAAGATTTGACTGTCTTCTTTTTACAAAGCTATAGTGTCTAAGATTCTTGACCTAGTTGACTAGTTGAAAGCATATTGATAGAACTAGATGATACCTAAGATCGTAGGCATACAGATCCCATCGATCCAATGCCATATACTCGTTTCTTCTTGAATCCCCCAACCTCATCTAAATAGATTTGAGTTGCATCAACTGATTGAAATGAAGATGCATCCTCTCTTACAACTATGGTCTCAGCCTAATACCTTGAAACAACATGATCCTGAAATATATAAACATTTGTAATATATTTTTCTATAAACAAAAGTTACAAACAAATTTACTAAAAATATTGCACTTACATAGATCTCCTGAGACTTCCGATCAACAAATTGATTATCTACCTTCCTCATATGAGTTTATTCTAGGAGCTAATGTGGAAAAGGTGAATGCTTTAACTTGGCCGCCTAAAATTTAAAGGTATAATATAATAAAACAAGTAGTTAAAAAAATAAAATAAATCCAAATATTTATCAAAATATGTACCAAACATTTAGCATGCTTCCTATGAGATAAGGAACCACCGGTATGGTGCGAAGGTCCTGCGCTCTCACCTCTAGTATCACTCATCCTATTGATAGATTTTTGGGCAAACTTTTTCTGAAACTATGGTGACTTCAAATAACATTGTCAAGCTTCTCAATACTCTCTGAGATGAAACTCGGTCGTTTGCTATAATCTTTCCATCGGCTAACATCATTTGCTATAACATTGTGCAGCCCTTTTATGCCATGCAACCTTAACTAAAACATCCAGTGAAGGATCCCACTGATAATGTTTCTGTAATTGAAATAATGTCAAAAATGAAAATCTGTGAAAGAAAAAAAAAGTCTTATTGTTTATGATATGTGAAACTTTTTAATGTTGTTATTTTTATTGAATTTATTTACGTTTCAATTCCACCTTATCCACGTTATAAAAAAACATTAAAAAAAAGCAAGACCAAAGTGAAACAATATTTTTATTGAACAATATATAGAAAAATAAAATAAAATAAAATATACATTTGATCCAATTCATACTCGAAACTCTTGCCAGTAGAAATCTTTGATATCATGAGGCGCCATCTTCCATTTATAACCCATCACATGCAAATGCTCCTTGAAGATATTAGTAATAATCCTAGATATATTTTCTCTATGATATGTATCCCTACAAGTAAATATACAAAGTTTATCAATGCAGTCATTCAACTTCATGTGGTCAACATAAACAAATTCAAGTGAAATAATTTAAAAAGGAAAACATACCTAGCATGAATAAGTGTAATGGTAGGATGAGAGACAGAACTAAAGAGTGAACTTTGTAGTTATGCTACTTGAGGTGTTGAATCTTCTACAGTTGGTGGTGTAGATAATGATGCATGATCTTCTAGTCTACAAGGTTGGGCTAGTAGTATCATGGATGATTGCACCTGGTGTAGATGTATGTGTGGTAGGTGATTCCTCTAGTGATTCAGATTCTACTATGGCACTAGGGGAGGAAACCACATTCCTACCACGCCCTCTACCCCTTATCCCATATCGTCATCCTACTCCTCGACCCATATCTACATGAGCATAAGAACAAAATACAATATATATATTAATTAGTAATTAAATGGTTATGCAATAATCAAATTACCAGCCTAATTTTCATCACTGTTTAAATCATTCCATTTTTCTTCTTCAACTTCAACATATTCATCATCATCATGAGAAAGTGTTTCAGTTACATTGATATCTAACATTTCACCTATCGGATCATTAAGCAAAATATTATCATTTTATACTGGTAAACTACATTTTTCAACGTCATTTGTTTCCTGTTGAAATAGATCTTGTGGGTAATTTATGGCTCTGCAGGGATCTCAATCATCCCTCTAGCCTTGATTTTACAAATAGCCCATCAAGATATAGTATCATGTTTTAAGCTTAGATATGTGCAATAATACACTTGTTATGCTTGCATTTAAAACAAATGGTTCATTTTGTGCATATCTTCTTGTATGATTTACATCCACTAATTTGTATTGCGTGTGGATCCGTATCTTGACATTTGGTGTAATGTCAAACCACTCACACTTTAATAAAATAATCCTTTTGGTGGGCCATCCTAGGTACTCTAATTTCATGACTTCTTGCAATTGACCATAGTAGTTAGTTTCATCAATCATGTAATTAGTACCTTTAATGCACACATCACTATTATTTGAAAATCTAGAAGTATCCTGTTGAAGTGTGTGAAAACGAAAACCATTCACATTATATCCATTATAACATTTAACTATTTGAAGCGGTCCATCTGCTAGAGTTTTAAGATATATGTTTTCAACGTTGTCACGTACCTGCTAATAAGAGTGTGTTAAAAGACATTCTACCATAAACTAACTAAAACAATAAATAACTTATGTAAGTCTTGAACAATGCTAGATAAAAATCATCAAGTCTAGCATCAACAGTTGCATCATTAATGTATGGCTCATTTTGATGCATCAATTAGTTGAATAAAGAACTCAGTAATGAATATTCTGTTAATAGAACACTAATTAGTTGAATTAGAAAGTTACAACATTAGTGCAATAATTGAATTAAGACGCATACTCATTATAGGGTTTAAATTCAATGCAATTTAGCAAGACATACTAATGTGTGATATTTATCTCATGTTCATTTAGCATTTGTGTTGTATGTCTTCCAAAATGTCGACCGAGATGGGTGAATATTGACAAGTTCCAATCGAAATCATTTCCTTCTCTAGTAAGGGACTCAACATTATGAGGCATCCTTCGATGCCTTGAATGGAGTGTTGGATTGAAATAATACTCACAAAAAATTGAAGCTTCTTCAACTAAATATGCGTTGCATATTGATCCTTCCACTTTGGTCTTATTCCTTGCATTGTGTTTTAAATTTCACAAATATCTAGCAATCCAATCAATAAGTTTATAAATATCAAT
This sequence comes from Sapria himalayana, assembly GCA_029783825.1. Classification (NCBI taxonomy): domain Eukaryota; kingdom Viridiplantae; phylum Streptophyta; class Magnoliopsida; order Malpighiales; family Rafflesiaceae; genus Sapria; species Sapria himalayana. The sequence goes on along the minus strand of JAREIK010000088.1, from coordinate 8,416,029 downwards.
ATCATATAATGATTCTTTGATAGTAAATATAGATGTATAACATTAATTTGCATACCTTTAAAATGGATACATCCATCGGTATTGGACTAGTCCTGCTACCCTTGCTTCATATGTCAAGTATGTTGAAAAATGCTCCATTGAATCAAAAAAAACTAGGAGGGAATATTTGCTCTAGTTTACAAATAATAATTGGTATTTTTGACTCTAATCTCAACATAGCTTCTATTTTAAGCACTGTTGATGTAAGTTCCTTAAAGAACAAGCTAAGTTCTATTAATGCTTGCCACCCGGCTGATGGAAGTATTTCTCGAAATGTAATTGATATCAACCTTTGCGTTAAGACATGACAATCATGACTTTTCATTCCAAAACAGTTTATATATGTTTCCTCATTTCTACACATCTGGCTATATTTGAAGCATATCCATTTGGAAATCTTAGATTTTGAACCCAAATACACAACTCATTTTGACCATTTTTGTCTAATGCATAGCAAGCTTTTAAAAGCTTGCCATCAACAACATGCAATTCTAGTCGACAACATATTTCCATTAAGTCTAATCTAGACTTTGTATTGTCTTTTATTTTCCCATCAACATTCATTACTGTGTGAAAGATATTTTCAAACATATTTTTCTAGATATGCATCACATCTAAATTATGTCTTATGAGATTTGTACTCCAATATAACAAATCCCAAAAAATTGACTTCTTTTTCCATCTGGTTAATTTACTAACAAAAATATTAGCATCATTTGCCCCAATCTCAGCAACTTTTTTTAAGCCCAATGCATCAATTTTCCTTAGCAACTCAACACTAGAGCGAATTTTTGGAGGTGGATCTATTACCATTCGATTCTTTCTAAAAGTATTTTTATTTCTTCTAAATGGATGATCTAGTGGAAGGAACTTATGATGATTATCAAACCATGTTTGTTTCCTTCCATTTTGTAAGGTAAAAGTATCTGATTAATCCATACAATACGGACATGCTAGTTTGGAAAAAGTGCTCCAATAGAACAAATATTGAGTAAGTTGGAAAGTCACTGATTGTCCATAAGAGAGCTGCCCGTAGCATAAAATTTTGCTTTCTAGATATGTCATAAGTTTCAACTCAAATTTTCCACAATGCTTGTAACTCAGAGATCAAAGGTTGTAAATACACATCTAACTTGTCCTTCGGATTTCTAGAGCCTGGGATAATAACTATTAGAAACATGTATTATTCCTTCATACATGTTTTTGGGGGCAGATTATATGGAGTGAGAATAACAGGCCATGAAGAATACTGACTCCCAGATTGCTCAAATGGTTGAAATCCATCAGTACATATGCCTAATTTGACATTACGGCTTTCAGTTGCAAATGAGGGATGCATAACAATAAATTATTTCCATGCAGGAGAATTAGAACAATGATGCATCTCACCATCTTCTACAAAATGATCATCATGCCATCTCATACTTTTAGCAGTGGCTTCTGAAGCATATAACCATTGAAGTCTTTTTTGTCAGTGGAAAGTAATATGTTTTCTTATATGACACAAGCTTTTGTCTATTAATACTTTGTGATCAATATCAAGCATTATCACAAAATTTGCATTGAGTTAATTCCAAGTCATCACCCCAATAAATCATACAACCATTCAAGCAAGAATGAATTTTATAGACTGGCAACCCAATTCCCTTGATAAGCTTCTTGGTCTCATAGAAACTATCAGTCATAACATTATCATCTGACAACAATTCCTTAATAAACTGACACAAAGCATCATAGCACCATTTAGATAATCGATGCTCTGACTTGATGTGAAGCATTCGAGCAATGGTTGATAACTGTAAGTGTGTTTGACAATTAGGCCATACTTCTTGGTTTGCAGCATTAAGCATGTCATAAAAATTTTGTGCGGTTAGGTTTGGAGAATCCTCAATAATATTAGCATTAAATTGTAGACCAATTGCATCATAAATCATCTGAACAAATATTGTCGATGATCCAACATTATTTGTTATTGCATGATGGTTAGTGGCATTCACATTATATAATGCCTCCTCCCCATATATAGATGATTCGGTCTCACCATGCAAGTACCACACATGATAATTAGGGACAAAATCATATTTATAAAGATGGAACCTTACCTTGTTAACCTCAACATAATTCTTATTCTGGCACTTATTCTTATTACATGGACATTTAATGTGATTACCGTCACTGCCTTCTGGTCGACTAAGTGCAAATTGAACAAATTCTTCGACTCCCGATATAAATGATTGGTTAGGCAACCCATTTGTTAGCCTTAAATACATCCATTTTGTATTGGAACTCATTTTACATGCCATGATATGTAACATAAATTACTCAGTTGATTGATATACAATGAAAATAAGTAAGTACTAATCATCATTTCTCTTTAAGGTCATAGATAGTCAGATAAGGGAAAATAGATTCCTTATTATTTTCCCTTGAGTTTTCCATTTAAAACCAAACAAGAAAAAAAAAATTATCTTTTCCTCCCTAGTTTTTTCTTTTTTCCCTATTTTCATTCCCTCACCTTTTCCAGGTTCTCGCGAGTTCTAGGTTCCAGACATAGCCTTAAAGATCAAGACACAAAATACCAACCACCAAAAATTAGCATTCCTAGTACACAAAAATCAAACTTGGAAATAGTGTATTTAAAGGCCAAATTGGTGTTAAAAGTACTTGTCTATCAACAACCACAATATTAATTGGCAATCTAGGGATGAGTCAATCTAGCCACCTACAAAATGTTCAAAGTATAGCCAAGATGTTCATAAAATACAAAGGGCCACTAAAATGCTTATACAGGCTTATAAATAAAGGCTTTCAAGGTGTTATATCTTAGCAACTATAATTCATGTATCTAACATCATATAAAAGCATAGGTTTCAAATAAAAAACCACATAGAAAAACAAATTAAAAAAAACTAAACTAATATCCAAAAAAAACTCATATAGAAACCATAAAGAATATATACATTAAGGAGGCATGTAATATTCAACAAACTCCTAGACTTACAACCAATTTAGGAAAAGTATGGAGCAATATGCAAATTGTTAAGACAAGATTTTAATCCTAAATCCATAAATTTGAAAGAGAGCTAAATTTCATCATATCCCTCATTAAAATGCATAGAAAGAAGAAGGCTGAAAATTCTATAAAATATATTAATTCGTGTAACAAACTATAAAAATTTAATTGTTTGTGTGAGTAAATATGTCTAAAAAAATTCAACTTTTTATCAAATAATATTAGAATTTAACATAATTATAATATTTTATTTATCTGTTATCTATCAATATATTATATGAAATTTTATATATAGTAAAATCAGTTATATCATAATAAGTAAATATGTTTGAGAAGTAATATTTTTATTTATTAAATTTTTAAAAATATTTTATGATATAGTGAATTTATTTTATTTGTATACACTATTATATTTTGCATTACAATTAAATGTATATGCAATATTAGTAATATGTTTAAATAATTTAGAGAATATTAATATTTTAGTAACATAATTAACGAGATAAAAATAAAATTTTTAAAATACTAGTTTTTCACTATTTTATTGTTTATTTGCTTGTATGGATTCTAAAGTTAATGTAAAATGAGTTAAAAATATTATAAAATTTATATGTGAGTGTATAAATCAACTATAAGAACCAAATGCTAAAATTTATATACATATGTAAATTTTATATAAATATTACGAAACAATGTAATTAAACAAATATACTAATATACTAGATCCCATTAGAATTATTATAATAAAAATACTAAAAACATAAAGAAAAATAAACTTGAATTGCCCTTTTTTGCGCTACTGGGAATAAATATGCTTGTATTTGTCTATCTTAAAATAAACTTGATGCAGAGATAGAATTGCATACTATTTACTTATAGACAATATACCATGTCGTAAAGAAACAACTACAATTTTTCTTTCAAACCAAAAATCAAACCAAATCGTAAAGAAAAAAACTAAAAATCAAGAACCAAAAATCATCAAGTAGTTCTAATAAATGAATACAGAAAATCAGAACCACTTCACCAATTGAAGTAAGCCAAGAAGAACTATTTTAACTTCAATGTTCTTTATAATTCTAAACGACCTTCAAACCCATATACATTTTTCACAAAAAATTAAAAACAACACCGTTGATATTGTTCCATGGGATCTATATAGTGTAAATTATAGACATAAAGATGAGATGTACAATCACAAATGTTGGAAATGAATACAAGTTCAAAATCTATGAATATTTCGCCCTAAACGTACACTATATAGGTTTAGAATCTATATAGTGTAACCGGCGAGGAGGTGGCAAGGGAGTGGCAAGTGAAGAGGACCACTAGTAGCAAAATGGATCATGAGCAGCCAGAGAGAGGCAAGGGAAAGGTAGTTGTTTTTATAATTAGGGGTTTTTTGGGTTTTTGAAAATGGGAACACAAGCAAGCTACAGGAAAAAGGGTGACCGAAACTTGTAGGTGGGGCGACCAAAACCTACAGGTAGATCGAAACTTGATATTTTTTACAATATATTTTAAAAAACAGGACTGAAAATGAGATGTTTATATTATTTATATTTTCAAATTTAAATAATAGAAATTGATATTTTTTTATTAAAATTTAAATGATCCGATTGTTTTTATAATTTAAAGTAGAAACACTGAAAAATAAAAAAAAAATAAATGGGTACTATTTAAATAATAAAATTGAAGTGATAGTAATTTTTCACAATAATATATCAATAATAATATTTTTAATATTTGTTTTTTCAACTAAATTCTAATTCTTCTAAAGTACTAAGGAGGTAAAAAAGGAAAAATATTATTTTATTATTAAAACAAAAGGAAATACATTATTATTGATATAGGGTTAATTGAGTTGGACCAACTTTATGTCTGACAGATTTATAAATTTAAATGTGAGAAATTTTCAAAAATTTACCAAAAGAAGTCAAAATTGTCATAAAATATAATTTGCCAAAAAGACACAGTCGTACTTATAATTATAGAACCATAGTCAAACTAATGAAAAATTGATAAAATTAACTATTATTTTTTTTGTTTGGTTTTAGTGAATATAAATTCCTAAATTTAGATTTTCCCTAGAAAGATAAAGTGGTAAAAAAGTGGGAATGAATTAAATTTGGATTTTAGAAAATATATGAAAAATGATTTTATTTTAAAAATTCTTGGAAAGGAGAAGGAGAGTTGAAAAAGGATGAAAGAAAAAAAATTAAAAAAAGAAATAAATTTCTAAAGTGAATTAATAATGTAATAAAAAATATTTTAAAAACATAGAAGAATTCAAAATGTCATAGCTACCTGTCATTAAAACCCCCTAAGGGATGAGAAGAAAAATGGTAAAAAAATGAATAAGTTAAATTTGATTTTCCTTTATTTGTGTTTCATTCTTACAGTTGTTTACATTAGGTTATCCCAAATCCGAACATGGTAAAAAAAAGTATATTAATATAAATTTTCAAAAAACATCATAATTGTATTCTCTATATCTTCAAAATTTGTTATTAATAACAATTTTCAATTTTAGCTTCATACACATACACACCCACTAAAATCATATAACAAAAATTTTCAAAACAAAATCAAAATAGTATTACATATCTCATAAAATTTAAAGAGCTGTGAAATTAATTCTGTCATGGAAACCAAGTACCCCACTTATGCTAAGGTTGTGACCAGGTCCAAGTGTCATGACTTTTTTTTTAATATGGCTTGATAGCATCAAGTTAGAGTCGTGACTTTGTTATAAAGTCATGACTCATATCCTCAAAGGAAGGAAAAGTTATGACTTCTAAATATGAACTATTTGCTAGTATTGTGATATCCTTATAGAGTATTTGTGGCATGATATATGAGAGAAATAAAATCTAGTATCGTGGCTACTCATAGTGCTATAGACACTAGATATATTAAAAGAAACTTTTTGTATAATGGCTTTATCCAAGTATTGTAGCCATATGACATACAAGAATGACCTTCTTAGTATTTTGGCTATTTTCCAGCATCAAGGTCATTTAATGATCAAGAAAGACTAATGTCAATGTCATGATAATTTTACAACTCCACTACCATATAAAAATAGAAGAGGACCTTCATCATGTCATGATCTTTCTTGGCACTATGGTCCCTTATGAAGAACAAAAAGAAAATGACATGAAGTCATGATTACTTCATAACACCATTTTATTGTGTTATAAAGATATTATGTCTATGCCATGGTCATTTCCAAACTCTATGACTTTGTATTATGGAAAGATTATGATGTATTCTAGAGCTATTGTCATTTTCTAGAGTTACACCCTCAAGCTTAAGATATAAAGACCAAAGTTATATCTTTCTTCTGAAATTTATAACTTCATACTTAGAGTAAAGTAGAATTGCCTTAATATAAAAATGAAAGAAAAAGAAATTCATGGAAAATATCTCCTTCTTCTTACTCCTCCTCCATGGAATAGGCAAAGTCATGACACAACTATCAAATCCTAGAGGTGAATTTCACACTCTCTATGAGTTCCATAAGCAAGATATCCAATATTTAATGAATTCCCTAGAGTTGAGGGGATCAGCTCTCAAAACACCCCCTCTCTAGGGTAGATTTAATTTTTTTTTACCAAAATAATGTGTGATCTAGGATTTGTGTAAATTGAGTTATGTGATGTGACAATGATTTTTTATTAAAGAATATGTTTGATTTATATTTTGTTATGGATATTGATGGATCTGTGATTAAATAAAACTTGAACTAGGGTATTGACTATTGGTAGGGTTTGTGCGAGATTGTCTTGATTGATGATAATAGGTAAACCATGAAGCTCACTCTCTTAATTGATATGAAGGAAATGATAACCTTTCAAACAATAATGCATAAAATAAACCTATATGTTAAAATATAAAGTTTGGGTATATTAATCATTGCAAGTATGACACTTACATAGCAAAATGTATGCATCATTTTATACACCAATTCATTATAGACATCTTAAAAGAACTAGTTCTTAATTGGCATTATTGTTATATAAAATATTTTCCTAAGGGTTTCACCATTATTGTGGGAGTTATATCATCACCAAGGCAGATGATACCATTGTAAACCTCCACATGTCTAAACTATCAACAATCGCTTAATTAGTTTCATTTTGCATGTAACGTCTCCATTTACATCTTAAATCAAATTATAAGAATAATAAGTATGAAAGGCTGAATAATAAAAGAGAAAAATATAACATTTTGCATTCTCATCAATTAGCTAGCTTATAGGAATTGAAGAAAATTTTTATGGATGATTCTAGGAGACGGATGGTAATTTGTATTTTGTTAATGAAGGATGCTAGACATGGGTCATTATGCACTATGGTGTTCCTTGGGTAATAATTTTAATGTTTCGAGTGTAAATTTATTTTAGTTTTGAAATAAACCATAAAAATAGATGTTTTTAGGTTAAATAACATTAAAAATGAATCCGGAATATCAAAACTCATCTTTAATTTTGGAGAAAACCTTGAGGTAGTCATATAGATCAAATTTGAGATTTCAGTGAAAAAATTGTAATTTTGGAGAAAACCCAAAACATCCATGAATAGTAAAAACCGGGGCTGCTGGATTTAAAACTCATTTTCACCCAATTGTCCCTCATTTTCTTTCACTCCACTCTCACCCCACACCGCTTGGAACCCTAGAAATCATTAGAGATGAAGAAAGGAAGGGCAAAAGAAGAGATTTAAGGGTAAATTCAAGATCAAAGCTCAAAATCTTCATACAAACTAAGGATTTAAGGTAGGGGCTTTCTCTCATTCACTTACATTGAGGTTAGGGTATTTATATATGTATGTTTGGGCTATCAATGTTATATAATTAGGATATGAAATCATCATTTCTTAGTTTTTTTGCAAAGATTACATGCTTGAACAAAGTTAGGGTTGAATACCCATGAAACCCCTTTTCTTGTCTTAAAAACCCTAGTATTTGAAATTAATGGATTTTCTTTTTGAAGGTGTTCTTTATTATTGATTTCGAAATCATAGTGATTTGTGTGGAAGTAGTAAAATGACATGGTTATGATCTCTTGTATTTTCCTAATTGTTTATTAAAATTGTCTCATAGTGGAATTGTGGACCTTTGGAAGTAGCTTGTAAATTGGGGGTTTATGAAATTGAGGATTTATGGGTGATGATTGTTGGTATGATATGATCTTGTATGGTTGTTGGAATGAACATGGGTGAGAGGTTCCTTATAAGGATGCTCAATTCTTCCCAAGTGGTTCCCGATAAGGATGCTTGGAAAACACCATCGTGATGAGTGAGAGATTCATTGTAAGAATACTCAATCATTCTCAAGAGGTTCCCGATAACGATGCTTGGGAAACACTATCGTGATGAGTGAAAGATTTCTTGTAAGGATGCTTTAAAAACAAAGATAACATGGAAGGGGTGGAGGTTACTATTAAGTATGCTACCTACCAAAGAGAACCTTGAGGGGGTGGAGGTTACAGTTAAGTATGCCGCCTACCCTAAAGACTTGTTGGGAATTGTTTATAGTGAAACCAATTGTTATTTTCTTATGTGATGTTCGTTTATTCCTTTAATTACTGTTTTCACATAAACATGAGATTTGTTTAAATTATCCCTGTCTTATTTCAAATTGTATATCTATGTTATGTTAAAAAATGAGACCGACTGTTTTCTATACTTTTGTAAACCTTGTTGGAGTTTGGGAGGATTTTCCTACTGAGTTTCATACTCACCTCCTATATATAACCCTTTTCAGATTTTACCTTTGAGGAGGCGGCGGGAGTAGAGGAACTTGTGCATCGGGAGGCTCCACCTGAAGGAAATCTAAACCCCGAGGTGGACATGTATAATCAGTTTCTTTTGTACTAGACTAGAGAAATTATTTTGAGATCATATAAAGTCTAGTACTTTGTTATTCCACTACGTTATGATATTTTAAATCCTTTGGATATGTAAATGCCATGGTTGGACATACTCTTTTAATATTATGGCTAAGGCTTGACTTGTTTTCTTTTAATATTATGGTTGGGCATACTCTTTGGATATGTAAATGGTTGTTAGTATGTAATGCCGTCCAAGGGGGGTTTTTTGGGGCGTTACAACCATGCAATACTTAAGATATGCATAGGTATGTTATGACTCACAAGGTGGTGACAACCCTTGTGAATTACTTTCCCTCGTATAGTTCCCACTAGTAAAGCTTGAGGGAAGTGTACATAAATTCTATGAGTATTATTCCTTATGAAAATAAAAGTGAAAATACTTAAAAACTATATTAATCCTTGGTTTATGACACTTGATACTAGAAAATAAGAGTGTGCATATGAACTAACCATCAAGGGTATTTAAAAAAGTTGTTTAAAAGGTATTAAATTATGAATGACTCTCATGCAAAAATAATGTATTATCTTAGTAGTAATATACTGAGAGGACAAGTATAAGAAATAATCATTGGGACAGACACAATGGTGTTAATCACTTAGTATATTATTAGGGAAAGAAGTTATGCTACAATATCCCAACCTTCATTCTTTGTTTAGACATAATATAAGGTGATCTAATTTTAACACACATCATATAAATTAAATGAATAAATCCTAAGATCTATGATTTTTCATAATCTAAATATTCAATTTACTTGAAATGAGTTATCTCATTGTTGAATAATCAAACTGCCAATACAATTCTTGTGGGATTGATATATGGATGAACATTCTATTTACTACTTGTATGACTAGTGAACTTGCAGATCTTTGTTGATAAAAATTCTTGTTAATGAGATTTTGTGATATCCTCTAACTGATATAATGAGGTGACATAACAAAGTCACAATAAGTTTTTGATATCATTTTTAGATATTATTTAGTTTGATCTGTCAATATGATTTTATATAATTATCCTTGTAAGAGATAAATTTTTTATTAATTTAGATAGTATTGAATTTGATAAATATTTCCAAATCTAAATGTTAAATCTTGTTAACTTGTTTTGAAAGTGCTTAGTTATATCTTGGATTTTGCCTATGTGTTTTTTTTATTTTCTAGTCATTAATCTATAAATAAAAAAAATGTTAAGCCAATTTCTCCTTGAAGACAAAATGAAATTTTTTAAGGAGCTACGAAAGCATAATGAAGCTGATGATATTAATTTTTTGAATCTTTAGATAAATGTGAGCGAGAATATCCCTAACTCTCATTACAATGAGACTTATTGTGGATGTGTGGTCGAGGTTGTGACTTTTATTATGAACCTTATGAAAATTAGTATCAACCCTATTATCATCCAGAAGAAAGTTATGGAGACTCTGGATATTGAATCTATGAGGAGAGAACAATTTATAATTCTCATCCATCTTCAAAATTATATTATCCACCTAAACATGAAGAAATGTTGAAAAAATTGAGAATAACAAATACTACTAAGGAAGAAAAGTTGAGACAACTGAAAAAATAATAGTCATGGATTTTGTTAAGTTCAAAGAATGAGCATCATCAAAAATTCATGTTGCTAATAAGAAAATTGTTATAGTTTAGAATTTAGAAGAGAAAATCTAGGATATGGCCTCAATTCTTCAAGAAGAAGAAAATCAAGTAAGTAATAAAATCTCCATGGCTAATACAAAGAAATTTGCCGTATAGAATTTGGAAGAGGAATTTGAAGATACAATCTCAATTATTCAAGAAAAAAAAAGATGAAGTGAGTCATGAAATTTCAAAGATTAATATGAAGAAATTTTTAGTAGATTATCTAGAATAAGAATTTAAAGATAAGGCCTCAATTATTCAAGAAAATAAAAATGATAGAAAAAGTTATGGAGGAAAAGTTCGCACAAAAAGATGAAAAAGCCAAGACATTTTACAATTTCAAGGCTATAGAAAAAATAAAGAAGATGATCTCCACTCAAACTATCTCCATGGATGAGGGTATCAAAACTATCATTCATCCAACATCCACTGTTAAATATAGTATTGGGAGGCAACCAAATAATTTTTTTGTGCTACTTATTTGATGAAGTGTATCAATACTATTATTCACCCAAACTATCTCATTAAATTTTTCATGAGAATAAATATTATATGTATATATTTACACTTAAACCTCTCACACAAAAGAATCACATATCCAAACTAGTTGCATTCTAGATTCTTTGTCAAAAGCCACGATAGTTTTTCTGAGTCATAACTTTGATGTTACAGACAGAAAAAGCCCATGAAAAATTTAATGAAAAAGTAATAATAGTTTTGTAGAAACATAACTTTGGTATTACATAATGAAAAATACCATAGAAACTATATGACAAAGCCATGATAGTTTTTCTAAGTTAAAACCTTGGTATTATAGAAAGAAAAGCATTATAGATGCTATATGGAAAACCATGGATTTGATCCAAATTTATGAATTTGAAGGAACTACTTGACATAATTCCATGAATTTTCATTTATAGAAAAAAAAACAAACACGTATAGTCGTGGCCTTCATTTTCCTTTTCCCAACTATGAATACCTAACCATTAAATCACCTCCACATAAAATCCTAATCTTTTACTGATATCATCGACAATAAAAGAAAGAAGTTTATAAAAAAAATTGTCATAGAAATTACCCATAAGGAGAAAAGAAAAAAAATAGAAACCTAGAGCTATAAAAAGCCACCTGAAGTCATGGTGCCCACAGTGACTTATGTTATAGAAATTGGATAGAGAATAATGGATTCTATATTATCCAAAAAAAAGGTTCAATGAAAAGAAGGGATTTAATGATTCATTTCTTCCTTTGAAAATATTATCAGAAAATAAGATTTAAAAATTGTTTTGTACATATAGAGGAGAATGTTGAAATGCCTTAGTTGTAAAGTTTATGAAAATTTGGAGGATAAGTGGGGGAAGATGTACTATATAAAAGGCACTTAGATTTTTTTGATAGGAGAATTATTCACGAGCTTCTTAGATTCCTATGTGCTAAAGATTATGTGAATTTGAAATCCCTCAATAGGCCATTGGATTTTCCAACAATTACTAGATTGTTAATGAATAAAAAGGCACATGAAGGGTAATATGAAAGAGTGCATATGGATATTTGATGAGGGAAGAACTATGGAGACGAGTTAAGTTTGGTTGTATTTCATATGCTCATTTATATTACCAACTCTTAATATTTATTTGATCATTCTAGAGAGAACAATTTTACTATATGTCATCCTCTTTGATACTATATTGATGTGAGAAAGATTTTAGAAAAATTGAATGATGGATTCCTTGATGATGAATTTTCTAGCCAACTAATTCACCATTCTATTATTACTTTGTTATGTCTAGTTGAGGATGTCTTTATGGATAAATAAGTCAATACAATGTGTTTGATGTTGTCCCCTTGAAACTATTAGGCATAACAATTGAAGTAAAAAGAGATAGAAAAGAGAAAAAGCTGATACTTGATAGATAAGAACTGACAAAAATTTAGGAAGAAGACTCATCCTTCACCATAACTAACATACAGAAGACATAAAGGAGGAAAATATAAAAACATGAGCTAGCCCACATTGAAAATTTCTTAGTTACAAATGTGGTATGTTTGTGTATATTTTTCATATTTTAGAAAATATACAATGAAATGCCAAAAGAAACAATAAAGAGCTATAATAAAAAATTCATTTCTTACACATAGTTGTTGTAGAAGAAGTTAAAAAATATGATGTTATGTTGAAAAAATTTCCCCATCAAAAAGAGATATCTTTTATTATAATGCAAGAAAAGTTTGAAGAAATGATCTACAAATTCTTTGAGGAAGGAATGAGATGTGGATAATGGATTGACATGGAGAACTAAATCATTAGGAATGTTATTTGAGACCATTTTTGTGGATTGAGAAAGAGCAACGGAGAAAAGAATCAAAGGGAATGGGTATGAAACAATCTATTGCGAGTGCTAGTGATTGGAGAAAATAGAAAAGTATAATACAAATCAAAAAGATTTGTATTGTAAGTTGAAATATTTTGAAGGTATAATAAATTTGATTGGATGAAGACAAGATGTGATTTATGATGTTTTGATAAAAATATCAGACGGGCAATATCATACAAACATGACATGTGTGGCCAAGCATGTCACTTTGTAGTGCCCAGCATGGCATAGCTACCAAACCAATATTCATGACATGACCCATTTGGCTAATAGTTGTGTTGTGTCTTGGTGAGCCATGTTGAGTCATGTTGGGCTAAGCCGATTCATGCTAGATCATATCAGTTTTTGTTTTGGGCAAAAATCCAATTAAAATATTTTAAAATTTTAATATTTTAAGTATTTGTTGAAAATATTTAATTTTATATTTATAAGAATTAAAATGAAATAAATAATTAAAAAAATTTTTGACATTCGCTTTGGATATAAAATGTAAGTGTTTAATGAAAAAAAAAACATTGCATTCCATAATCAAAAGCAAAATATGATACATATACATATACATATATAATATACGATGAAGCATAACTCATAAGATGATTTGTGCATAATGATATAACCAGTAGAAATAAAAAAAATAATGACAATATGGTATCATATAAAAAAATAAACAAAAATCACATGAGTTATCAATCGATATATGTAATATGATAGAGCAAGCACAGATATAGATCATCATCATATATGTGTCTGAAAGTATTACTTGTGGGGGTCTCAATGTTCTTGATCTTCTGTTCCATGTATTGATCATTCGTCAACAACTCTTATGTCATATCTTGAATGTCCAATATCAAATCTTCTTAGTTCTTCGTATATGCAAGTATTTCTATGATATTTGATCATGATCTTGATCTCCTATTTGAAATAATATTGGTTATCATAGAAAGAGTATATTTCAAGACTATGCTAGATACTAGAGAGGTCAATAGATCACGTGTCATTATTGATAGTACGAGATAGAAGGATTCGTATGATTTCTACCAAAGAAAAATATCAAAATTCTTATTTTTATTATATGATAGAGGTGTCAAGTGGGCCAAGTGGCCCGGGCATGGCCTGATTAAGCCGTGTATGGCCCATTACAACATGATCAAGAACCGTGCTAGACCTGGGTCATGCTGGCCCGAGGCATGACTCTTGTCGTGCTGGGCTAGGCAGTGCTGGGCTTTGTGTCGAGCAAGTCATGACATAGGTGCCTGAGCCATGGGCATGATCCAGCAGCATGAGTACCATGCCCCAAGGCTTGGACTGGGTATTGCACATGGTCTAATCGGACCACACCAACCCTACCTGGTATTTTAAAAAAATTAACTATTTGTAAAAATCAGCCCACCCCACCTGGCATGCATGGTAGGTGTTTTTAATTAACCTACCACGTTGTTGGCTGAGTGCATCCACATGGCATGACCCAGACATACATTGATGCCCCCTAGCCTGACCAAGCCCACGGCTAGCCCAAGCCTTGAGGTCCTACATGGCCAGGCATGACACGGCTTGACTTTGCCTAGATTTATTAATTTATTTTTGGATCATTAATATAATATCTATCAATATAATTGTTTATATTGAATTAACATGATATATAATTATTTAGATTATCATAACTAAATATAGTATTCACATATAAAAAAATTTAAAAATTGTTATATTTTCAAAGGTAAAAACCTTTGAAAATGAGAAAAAATAACAAAAATATTTTTTTTGATATATCATTGTTTAAATAAAACTTATAAACCATTAAATGCCTAAACACATAAATCTCTAACTCCTAAACCCCTAACCCCCTAAATACTTAAACTTTTAAACTCGTAAACCTTAAATATAATTTAAATAATATATTGAAATATTAATTACAAAATAAATTATGAGTTATACAAATATAATTTAAATAATTAATTTTCATCAAAAAAATATATAAGCTTATAAAAAGAAGCAAAAACTAAAAAACAAAAAATATTATCTAGTAATAAATTTTTTATTATTTTTGAATCATTTTAGGTTTTTTAATTATATTTTAATTTATATCTATCATATTAATAATAGCATATTAATTTATTTTTTGATTATTGATATCATATATATCAATAAAATTATTTATATTTAGTTTATATTATATATAATTATAATGATTCTTATTACTAAATATTGTATTCACATTTTTAAAAAAATTTAAAATTATTATATTTTCAAAGGTTATAACCTTTGAAAATGTGAAAAAATATCAAAAATAATTTTTTTGTTATTTCATTATTTAAATAAAATCTATAAACCACTAAATGCCTAAAAACATAAATCGCTAAACACCTTTTTAATTTTTTTATAATTTATATGGATAGAAATCTAACAACCATCAGGTTTGTAGCATGTAGCCATTGGAAATAATTTGAAGGCTATGTTTTTAAAATTGTTTTTTAAATGCAGCAAAAGTGACACGTCACACCTATCATTATCACTATCAACACCCATTATGAGAAATTATAATGGGCAACCAACTTTGGTTGGGTCTCGACTGCTCCGAACTAAAATAAGTTGGCACATGAGTTGAACCTGTCTTATAGGACCGAGTTTTTTAAAAAAACTAGCTCCATTAAGTGGTTGCCTAATAGTGCATGACCCATGATCTATGACCCACCCATGCTCAGTCATGAGTCATCATGCTAGTAGACCATGACATTGGGTCAAGCATGCAGGTTATATCAGGCTTGTAGGTCATGCCAAGCATGTGGGTCATGCTGGTGGTCCTTCCACTACATAACATAGAATTTATAGTTGTAATATTATCTTAGAGTCATAGCCATAATTATCTTATAAATTTTCAATGGCTATTACCTTAATTCTATGTTGCATCAACCAAGTACTCTACTAGTACAAAAGGTCATGACCAAGCCTAAGTATTGTAACTTTATCTTTAATACAACTCATCAATTTTAAGTCAGAGACATGACTTTATTATAAAATCATACTTTTTGAGCTATAGAAAAGATAATTCATACATAACACTATTTTTATAATATTTTTGGATCCAATAGCTTATCTTGTCATCCTATTTGAATTGTGAATATATTGTATTTTGCAATTCTTTCATATGTTTTTTTAACCCATCAATCAATAAAGAAAAAGTCTAGGAATTAATTAATATCTTTGGACCTAGAAAATGATAAACCAATAATTGATGTATAACGAATCCTTTGAGGAAAACCTAAATATATTTTTTGAGTTAAAAAAGAAAAATAATGCATATGACTATTGTTGGGGAACAAATGAAATGAGAATAAGTAAGAAGAACCTAAAAAATTAATATGAGGCCTATTTTTAACTAAAAAGTGACTTCTATTTTATACTTCATGGTAACCATATTCAACTATATTATTAGTAATCGGTGATTTATATAGATTGGAGATCTAGGACACATGAGAGAACACATTCAATAATCTTTATCCCATTTCTAAATCTAAGATATACTTTCCTAGCTACTAAAAAATTCGAGAAGAGTGAATGACATGGTAGAAGAGTGGTTGAGATGATTAGAAAAGAGCTGTGAAGATACTAACTTCGGTATATTAAAAGAAAGTAATACATCAAAAGTTTTAGTGGCTGACATAGAAAAAGTTGAGATAGTCAAAAAGTTTGACAAAAGTACTTTAGAAAAATTTTCAGTGGCTAATACGAAGATAATCAATGTTGAAAACTAGAATGAAGCAATAGAAGTTTCAGTCTTGAATATGCAAGAAGTAGATACAAGTTTAACAATAGTACTATAGCATAAGTTTTAATTAGTTAGAATGTCATTCCAAGTGCAAAAACAAAGAAGAGGTAGTGTATCCTAACTATCCATGTAGATCATGTCATCAATTTGATTACATATCCAACATCAATGATTGATACATAAAGTACACGAAGGAAAAATATCAAAAAAAATTTGAAAAGTAGTTGGGATAACAGAAATTTTTGATTGAGAAGATAATTTATTGATGTTCTAGCAATGAATATTAAATATAGCACTACATGAAAGATAATCCAATGATTAATTTGTATGTGTGATGTAATAAATATCATATACCCATCACATTAATAATTACACACCCCCAATTTACCAATAGATATTGCTGTATATATAATTTGTTTTTATTTAATAATCTGTTTGTATAACCAAATATCTTTTCTGTTTTAATATTTTCATGTAAGTGCAGGAAAAAAAATATTAAAAGCCCGGGGATACAGCAGTAGCACAATAACGAACGTCCCGCTGTCCGGTCAGAGGGTCGAAATTTTTGGAGCAGAGCCTGACCCGTTCCATGATCCGACCCGCTTCGGTTAAATGAACCCGATGTTTATTTTTCATATAAAATGATTTGTATTTATTTTTCGGGCGGCTGTTTTTGACCCATTTGAACTATTCATCATCCCTATCCTCTCTCTGCGCGATTTCGCGACTGCTGCATGCTGCATATTGTAAGACGTTCTGTTTCTTGGTTTTAATCTGTAACGCATGAGCATTTTCTGGTAGAGGTAGCTAGTCGTACTGAGCGACTAGCGAACCACGTTATTTCTTGTGTTGATTTCTCTTTTTTGATTCTGTCGTGGATGCTTGCTTGGATTGGGATATATATTGCTTGTTTTCTGTGTTTCTGTTATTTTCTGTTTCTTAATCTCACTACCCGTGGAAGCGTAATTACCCAACAGGTATAGTCATAGAACTCAAACTCTATCACTAATACCAATATATCCATAAGAAATTGTTCTACTCTCTTGATTACTATGATACTCAAACCTAGTCATAGTGAAAATATATATTATTTGAAATGACATATAGATTATTGTTATTGAGGGGGAACCATTACTTGGGGATGAGCAATAGTTTAGTGTATAATATTGTTCAGTATGTAAACAACTAAATATTTTAATGTATTTGGTGTAGTATTAGATGAAGTGTAATTATGAAAATGAGTCATAATTGGATAGATTTCATGACTTTGGAGTTTTAGCGGATTATATTGATATTCATGAAATAGGTATGTTTTTGGAGGTAATTAGTAACATGGTGATGTGTAGTTTATTAAAAAATTTTAGCATCCATTCTTAGTCAGAACTATACTTATTATGATATGATAATATTTGAATGTCATATCTTTACCACTTCATTTAGAATAATTTTTCAATTGTATAATACAATCTTTTTATTTATGATATTATCATGAGTCACATTCATATTAATCTCGTAATAATTAAAATTATGATATTAATTTTAGGTTATATAAACTAAGTACCTCATTGATGCTAAAAGTCATAGTCACTTCCTAACACTACAATTTTATCTTTATCAAAGTTTTATATTCTCAAGTCAGAGCCAAGACTTTTTCCCAAGAATAGGAATTTTGGGCTACAAAAAAAGTATAGGGTAAAAACTACTCAAGTTAAAGTCATGGTAATTATCTAGCATTGTAACTTTTAGACACAAAATATTATAAAAAATATTATTTGAGAGTGGTCACTTCCAAGGCCATGACTCTTGCCCTTAAGAGAAGGCATAACTTTAACTTGGATATATGGTCTAATTTCTAAAGTAGCATCCATTCCTAGTATTGTGGTCATTACCAGCACCACTATCATTTCAATGTCATGGCCTTTTGATGCGAAAGAAAGGCCAATGCCAAAGCTATGATTATTCTTAACACTATGGCTTTGTATTAAATTGACAAAATGTACAAGTCATGGATACTTCCCATCTCTATGACTTAGTTTTATTGAATATTTAAGAGGCATTCACAAGTCATGGCCACTTTCAATCACGACCTTGAGCTAAAGACACAAAGGCCAAAGTTGTTTCATCTTCTCATAGTGATGACTTTATAGTTAGACAAATACCAAAATTATAAAGGTTTATGATTTATGTAATTATGATTTATATGATGTATGAATGATTTTATGAATAATTAATATGTTGATTTATGTTGTAGAATAGAAATTGATGGAAATAGTGATTAAATACAACTTAAATTAAGGATTTGAATATTGATAGATTTGTGGATGTTATCATGGTGGATAGTGATAGATAAACTATGAGGCATACTCATGTATATAATAAGAAAAAAGTAAAAACCATTTTAACCCTGATGTATCAGACAGAATTATACATTAAAACTTAAAATTAAGGTATATTAATCATTATGAGTATTATGCTCATAAAGTCGAATGCATTAATTATTTTACATACCACTCTATTATATATGTCTTAGATGAAATGGTTCTTAAATGATGTTGATATTTTATAGAATATTTTTATAAATGTTTTATTGTTGGTGTGAGAGTCACATCATCACTGTGGATGATGGTGATAGCTAATCTATAGGACATGCATGGATGAATTGAGACTAACAAGGTGGTGACACCCCTTTGAGTTTCTTTCATTCATAAGGTTACTAGTTTACTAATAAGATTTGAGTGAAGATAATATTAATTATGTGAGTATGATACTTATGAAGCTTAAAGTACAAATACTTATAAATCACACCAATTCTCAGTCTTTATAACTCTCGAGGTTGGAGAATAAAAATATATATATGAAGCAAGCATCAAGGGATATTGATGAATTGCCCAAAAATTATAGACTTATGAATAAATTTTGAGTAGAAAAACATGATTTTTCAAAATGTGTTATAAAAAATATTAATTTTGTAAACACCTAAAAATGAGTATATTTACAATTTGCCAAAAAAGAAACAAATTGTTAGGGTATGTTTGTTTTATGGCTTGAATATTGTTAGGGTAAAATAGACAAATTGTTAGTCCCATGTTTATTTTTTGAAGAAAAAATAAACATGGGACTAACAATTTGTCTATTTTTTAGCAAAATAGAAATATACTCATTTTTTTTCAAATCTAGTTTGTTCAGCTCAAAAAAAAAAAAAACATGACCTAAGCTCAAAAAACGATCAATTTAATACTTAATAGAATTAAGTAATCAAAATAAATTATTTTCTATCATTAATTAAAAAAAACATCCTCCCAATGGCCATTTTCCACTATATAATAGAACGCTGAGTGCTGGATCGGGAAACGAATGAGCGTTGTGCTCTCTTCGTGCTGGGGCGAGGCAAATGGAGGAGCCAGTAACCATGGCTTCATGAATCTGTAGGTTCTCTACAAGATGCCCTTCTATCTCCCCTGCACAGAAATCTAACGTCATCATAGTACTGACTGGTTCGCTGCTGTCCAACCCCTTTCCGTGTTGTAAGGGACTTTCTCAATTTTCATCAACACTTTAAAGGCACGCTGGTTCAGTTTTTTTTATCGCCAGTCTGCCTCCCATTGTCGTTACAGTTCTATCCGCTAATATGTTGATTGATTTTAAATTCTTGATATGATAGTTATATACTGATGAATAATGATGATTTCATTTTAGCCATGAACATCAGCAATGTTTTTTGTGCGCCATGTAGATTTTTCTGCCTGGGTTGTTGTTGTAATGACGGATGTGCCAAAATGCTAATCTGATTTCATTTTTTGGTGAGCGTCCGTTTTTGTAATAAGCGTTTATATGATTTCAAAGAAAGCGTATTCAGAATATTGCCATAAGTAATTGGGCATTTCAAAATTTCAGATACTTTGAAGTTGATTTTAGTATGTATTCCGATTGCAACATCATTCTGATAAGTTATAATCGTCAAATTTCTTTTGAATATCATGGTTTGAAGGAAACCTAATATAGGTATTTGATTGTTTAATCAAAATAAAACCTTCTCAGTTTTTTTTCTTTGCATACAATAAACCAAGATGTTGGTATCCTTTTGCTAAGCCAAGTGGTCCTTCCACAATTTTACCAGAAAAATGTAGGACGTGTATAGGCTCTATTTGAATTATTTTTTCCTAGTCTGCGGTACGGTGATCGATTTTTAGAAAAATTGTAATAATTTAAAAATATAGAGATTAAGTCATTAAAAGATCTTTTAGAATTTACTAGGTGTACCAAATCAAAGTTTGTGCTACAGTAGCGAAAAGAATCGATTTTGCTTTTCTTAAATGCTTAAATTTAAAACGGTAGATTTCTTATGGAATACTTTTAATTTGGAAACCTGCAGCCAAAAAATTCTTTCGGTTTTTCTTGAAAATCAACTAACATTTATTAACAAAAAATTGATTAATAATTTATTTTTTGAATCGTAAGTTTAGCTTTTTATATTTTTTTGTTAATTAAATATATATAAAACGCACGCTCTCAAATGCTATTTATATGATGGCTGCTCTCTTCCTCACCTATTTCCTAGTACCTCGGCCAGTCCAAAGACAGGACAATTAAACGTGGATTGTGTTTGTCAATTTCTACGTGTATATATATATACACACACAAATATATATATATTTATGTGTGTGCGTATATGTTTGTGCTTGTGCGTATGTGTGTGCGTGTGCTTATGTGTGTATGCATGCATGTATATGTATGTACGTGTGTATGCATGTACATATGTATATATATATAAATATATGTATGTATATGCACATGTATATATATTTGATATATAAATACACATATATATAATTTAGGTGATTGTTTTTATAATTTTTATTGTTGAAATAATTTTTTAAAATGTTGATGTGTTTATACAATTGCATGTTTTGATTTTATGTTCTCTGTTATATTTTGTATTTAGAGTTGTTTTTAAAAATTTGAAAATAGTATATTAAAATTTTAAATATTTTAGTTTTGGCATCCTAAAGCATAAATATATATTATTTTTTTAATTTTTATTTAATGGAATTTATTGTTTAAATTTGATATACTAAATATAAATAAAAATAATTTAACCATCAAACATTTGCTATATAAATTCTTGCCCAAAATATTTCTTGTTTAAATAAATTTAAATATATATATATATGATTATATATTTACAAATATACTTAGATATGTATGTTCATGTACATAGCAACATTTTGTATAGAAACTGTAACAACTTGATCTGCTGGGCAGTCTACATGCCAAATGAATTTTTATTTTTTCTTTTATTTTTTTATTTTTTGTAACAGGTTTAAAATTACTTTTCTAATTTTGTATTAAAATATAGTTTTTTATTATTAAACGATGTATTTTGTAATTTTTGGTAAACCAAAAATAAAAAATTATATTAAGATCTAAAATAAAAATAGTAATCATTTATGTAACTAATAAATATTTAGGTGAATTGGTAGACTATCTTTTAAAATCATAAATTTGACATTTTTATTTCTCTTTTGATAGAAATTGTATAGGTCTAATTATGTTTATTTTGTTCTCATAAATATTCAAAAGTTTAAAATTAATATTTTAATATTAGATTATTTTTTTTCAATTTTATTGGTCAATTGAGTTGTGATGTGCTTGATAGAGCTTTATGATGAGCTAGATGAACACTATGAAGTATGTGATAAGCTCAATGAGCTTGATATAGTTTGTATTGAGATTAAGGAGCTTGATGTTAGTAAGATTTTGTATATTAAAGTCATGTTGAATAATATATTAGGGATTATTGTATATTATATCCTAGTCAAATTTAATTTAGTGGTAAGTTTTTTGATAACGGACATAGTTTTGTCTTAATGTTGATCTTATTCATATATTATAATGAAAGAGGAAAGACATGCAAACTGATTATTATGAGTCATTTGATTAAGTTTTTAGGAGATTTAATGGTAATTAATATTATGCATATTTATTTTTAGTCATTATATTTTATGATTAATTTTATATCTATAAATAAAATAATAAAACATTAAAACTTACTAAAAAAAATAATAATTAATAAACTTAGGGATTATAGTTGAATGATATTTATGATATTTATTATATGTATTAGTTATAATGATATATTTTATGTATGTTTTAATAATTATGTATAGTTTATATATTAAATAAAAAAAATATTATGATTTTTAGAAATTTTTTATATTCATGATAGCTCGATTATTTATGAGTATATGATAAAATTTTTAAATAATGAAAATTTAAAATAAAATATATTATATTATATTTGATAATATATTTAACAATGAAATAGTTAATATATTTGTTAAATTATACAAGAATAATTATTATGATAGATTTTTTATGTTATTAGATTTGTCAAATTGGCTAGGTCAGCCTGTCTCATTATTTTTTTGGCATGAGCATGCCTTCCTTCAGGGCAAGTGATGGCATGGTTTAAAATAGTTAGGCCCGACATGGCCTGCGGGCAATGCTGTGCTTGCCCAGCTTGCTTGGGGTGTCCTGTCTCTATGGTTTGGCATTATTAGAGTTGTCAAATTGGGAGGGCATGTATGTCTTAATGACTGTGGGTTGGGTCGAATCAGACCTGACTCGTGCTCTTTTTTGTGGGTGGGGTCATTGCTGGGTTGGGCATAATAGATACTTGACATGGGGTGAATCCGTGCCAGTGTGTTGTGCCATGGCCCGAACCGTGCCTGGTTAGGCATGGTATGGCTCGTGCCTAACCTGGGTCCGACATGGGCCTGGGCATGTGATTTTCTCGTGCTGGGCCGGCCTAGGCATTGCTAAATTGTGTCGTGCCTTGTGTTCGGCCAGACTGGTCTTGCTCAGTTGATACTTATACTTATTAATCATACAATACAATCAAGGATTAAATTTTAATTGAATATAATATATTATTGAGATTATATATTTTTTATGTTGAAGTAAAATATTAGATATGAACATATGAAATTTAATATCAATAATAATAATAATGAACTTATTATTAGCAATACTAATTAGTTTATAAAAATTTGAATGTTTTTTATCACACAATAAATATGTATTTATTAATTTTTACTCATAATTTATATTGTACTCTGCTTATATTTTTGATGCTTGGTGAATAGTTATAAATATGAAAATTAAGTACTAAAGTACTATTTTATTTTATTTTTTTTATTGTTTGATTGTTTGCATGTGGCTAATGGTTAAAGTAGAAGGGTATAGAAAATTTTGATATACATATTATCATACATGAACTGATAAGATTAATTTGAATAGTTCATTTAAGAGAATTTGATATACTTATTCTTTTCACATACTATAATGTTATGTATAGTGATAATAGTAATGGGGCTCTAAGTAAATATTGATATTATATTTAGAAATATTAATCTTTTAATTCACGTAGTCAGTGATAAATTATGTGGTGAATCATCGAATAGGAATGAGTTGTCTTAGTACTTAAATACTAATAATTGTCTAATCTTATCATATTCGGATAATAAGAATTTTAATATTTTATAGTAATAAAAATTATATGAGTTTATATATTTCATGCTATCTAAAATATTATTGGATATAAGACTTTTTTAGTATTGAGAGTAATATTATTATATTGAATGTGATTTCAAATAGTAGATCGAGATTATTGGCATATATTATTAGTGTATTAATATACATGAAGACTTAGAAGATTTGAGCTTGGGCTTTTAGGATTATTTTGGAAATATAATAAAAATAGAGGAGTTGATTATTGATATTAATTCATGAGTTGTTGATAATGATTGATGACTAATATGAGATTGAGATATTAATGATTAAGTTGAGTACCTGAGTCAATTTTATTGCCTACGTCCTAGTATTATTAATATATTGATACTTATATCATTATTGATTATATGTTGATAAGATTTATATTTATCATTTTTATTTATTATTTTTGAATTATTTTTATTTACTTTTTATAATTATATTATGAGGTTTGATTTAAATACTTATCTTTTTGTGGTTTGTATTAAATTATATTAATATTTTTTATTTTATTAATTTAGATATTATTAGTTTTTAAATTTTAGTTATATATATTTTATTTAATATAATAAATTAAAAATTAAATAATTAATATTTTATATTAATTTAATCATTTAAGTATCAAATCATTAAACTTTATATTTTTAATAATTTTGAATTAAAATTTTTTCAGATCACCCAAACCTAGCTCAAACGATAAAATCCCGCCCCAAACTCAACCTGAATTGGCTAAATCTGTCCTACACAAGCATGACTCGGCACCAAATACTAAATAGCTGTGCCATGCTAGGTTGTCTCTGCTAAAGTTGTGTCGTGCTAGGAAAATCATGTGGCTTGATTGTGCCACCTAAAAATAGGTCGGTCATAACCATTTGATTGTGCCACTTGATTGTGCCACATCTATTCTTGAGTATCTTCTTGATGATAATCCTATTCCAAATTCAAATCTTCTTCCTTGGCAAAAATAATATTAACTCATTCTATATACCTCAAATTTTAGGTATAATTTTATTGATGATTTTTGCTTCTTTGAGCCATGAAGCATCGACTTATCTTTGTAATCTTTGCACCAATTGATCCACTACTAATTTTTATTTATTTGAAGGACACCTTGCTTAAATTACTTAGTATTCTCTTAGTCATTGATTTTCTTATATTTATTAAACAAAGTGTATGTCAACTAACCTTTATTAGTGATCCTCAAAGTGCTATTGTTATTTTTGTCTTTGCAACTCTAAAAGAATCTTATTATCACTATTATTTTTTTTTTTTTGATAAATGTCGAAATACTATCAAAAATCTTTACATTCTACACTATATGTAATAATTTGAAATTTTTGTAAAATACAATGTACAATTCCATTTTGATCTTCCTAACTATGAAGTCTGCATTCACTATTTTTCTTTCATGAAATTGTCTCTTCATTTCCTTCCATGTATGATATACCACCGTAATGAATACTATTTTTTTGAGATTATTTTCGGCTGAATCTGTATTGTACTGCATCTTTAAAACTTTAAACCTTTCTTGAATTGATATTATGCTTTCCTTTAGCTTGACCCAATCTTGAATTTCTTCTAGTATATACCTAGAAAATTATCAGTTAAAGAAAAAGTGATTGAACGATTCCGCATGATGGCAGAATTAACAATTGATGTTGCTCATGCTGGTGAAAGATTTGTCCTTTGTTCAAAAAGTATTATGTTTAGCAATTCATAAGTACTGCATGCTTCGGCACATGATTCTTCATCCATACAGATTTTGCCCATTATTTCTTTATTCTAGCATCAGAACTGGAGAGGGAGTGGTAGGCGTTGAAGACTATTCTACCCTTCCCACCCCAAGCATTTAAGAGAGATTCAACGGCTTCCTTTGAACCAACCTTTGAAATTAGGGCGTCCCTCATGGAAATGAAGCTTTTCTAGAATGGAGAATCTTTTTTCGTACATCGTGATTCCCAAATACTTTGAGCCTTGAGATAAATATGATGGATCCATTTGATCTAGAGAGTATTTTATATTTATTTTTCACAATATTTTAATGAAAAAGGTTTTATTCTAGATGATAATATTGAGGATGTCCAGGCCTTCAAGATGAGTTGGTAGACATACTTTCTCCCAAACAACTTTATGCCGATATCCACCCGTGTTTTGAGCTCTCCAAAGGAATTTTCTGCATGCTCCTTCAATGGAGTTAATAACGTATGAGGGAAGCAAGAAAACCAACAACCAGTAGTTTTCAATCCCTTGCACTACCATACATAAAAGTTCTAGTCTGCTTGGAATAGAAAGTAGTTTTCTAGCCAACTAATGTATGGCTTATGTGATCTTGGCCAGGAGTATAGAGAACTGTGCTGAAATTAAACGGCTTGATGAAAGAGGGACGCCAAGAAACACAAATGGTAGCATACCTTCCGTATAGCCAAATGCTTCAATTATTTCTATTTTGGTTTCATCGAAAATTCCTCCAAAGAAGATATTCGATTTGGAGGAGTTTACATTCAGCCCAGAAATCTCAGAAAAATTTTCCAGCATTTTAAGAATAATGGATGAAGATGACACGTTCCCTTTGGAGAATATGATCTGGTCATCAGCATACATAAGATGTGTTATCCTAAGAGCTGCGTATCTGGGATGGAACGAAAAATAATTCAGGAATGAGGGGGAAGCAAGTTGTCTCGAGAAATATTCTATGCATATGGTAAACAAGTAAGGAGACATGTGGTCTCATTGCTTAAGTTCCCGACGACCTTTTTAAAAAACCATGGAATTAGTCATTTATCGCCACTGAATAAGAAGTTGTGCTTATGCACTCATAGATAATCTCAATGAATGTCTTAGGAAGCCTCTTGAATGTCCATTTGAATATTTATCGCCACTGAATAAGACAGCTTAGCACTTCAATTAAGAAGCTCCATTCGACAGTGTCGAAGGCCTTTTGAATGTCCATTTTGAAAAAGTATCGAGGCAATATTCTCTTCCTAGCGTATCTTCTAATCAATTCTTGAGCAATAAAGAAGTTATCAGAGATTAAGCATTCATTGATAAAAGCCTCTTGCGAGGGGCTGATTATAGAATTCATTATCAACTTTAGGCGTGTGGTAAAAAGCTTCGAAATTATTTTGTATATCACATTACAACATGAGATTGGCGGATAACCATTTATGGTAGAGGCATGAGATGATTTAGGAATTAGGGCGATGTAGGCATGGTTTATTTGTCTTAACATCCTCCTAGAATGAAAAAATCGTTTGACTGCAATAGCCACATTTGCACCAATATGCTGTCAGGAGGCTTTAAAGAATTCTGCTGAAAAGTCATCTGGCCCAGGCGATTTCAAGCTTCCCATGAAAAAAACTGTATTTTTTGTCTCTTCGGTGGAGAAGGATAAATCAAGCAGAGCGTGATCTTCGTCTTTGAGTATTGGTTCGAGGGCTATAATTTCTTTATTAATGCTGCTTCTGGGCTTCGATGAGCCTAGTAATCCTTTAAAGAAGTTGACAAATGCATTCGCAATGTCACTCTTAGAGGTCGAAAAAGTTCCATCATCCTTAACAATTGTCACGATTTTATTTTTCTGGAGCTTAGAACTTGTTAAAGCATGAAAAAATCTAGTGCATCTGTCACTCTCCTTAAGATAATTAATTTTGGCTTTCTGTCTAAGGAAGGAGAACTCACACTCCTCAAGCATCCGTAAATTAATTTTGAGTTGAATTTCCTTAGATTTTAAACCAGGTTGTGGAGTCAAATACAGTTCGGTCTGAACCTTTTTTGGGCTTCTCTCACATGGATAACTCTTATGCTAATGTGCCCGAAGTATCTATCATTTAGTTCTTCTAAGTTGTTCCTTCAAGAGTTTCATCTTAGCAGCTAGTTGGAACATGGTTGAACCCACCACATCACTACTCCAAATTCCAAGTAATAATGGTCCAAAATTATTTTGCAAAAGCCACATATTGCAAAATCTGAAGGGGATAAGCCTCCCTTTATCTGTATGTTCAGTGGGCATGAGAATCAGACAGTGATGGAATATACTCCTAGGACCAGAAATTTTACATGGCAGTCCAGTTGCAGGTTGGCCCATTCACCATTGCTCTGTCAAGTTTGCTCGAGACCCTGTCGTTCGTCCAGGTAAAGTAGCTCCCAAAAGAGGGGATGTCTTCCATGCCTAGACGAGAGAGGCAGTCATGCGCGTCTTGGCATTCATAATTGGAGATAATTCTTCCTCCAACTCTATCAAGTCCAGACAAGGGGGAATTAAAATCTCCTATAAGTGCCCAGCACTTAAATCTTCCCACAGGCTTCTTTTGGTGAACACGGAATGAAAATCATATATGATGGATAGCTTAAAAACTAAGCCTTTCTCCTTATCCATAACATGGAAAGAGATGAGATGTGTAGTGCAAGAAATAGCACTTACATCCGAGGTTTGAGGGTCCCAAAAAATCAAGATTCTTCCGTACTTGTAGCACTCAAAGTTATCCAACACATTGAACCTTTTAAATTTCGTTCGCATAAGCCAAGCTAGTTTATCGGAGCTAAGCTTGGACTATGCAATAGTGAATATATCGATTGCGTAGGCTTTAGATAATCTAAGCACTTCTTTGTGCTTAAGAGGACAATTAAAATCTCTTAGGTTCCAATAAGCTATTTTCATTATGATTGCGGTTTGAACATTTATTTCTTTGATATCTCATCTCAGAATGCATTACATAGCACACAAAGCCCATAAGAACCCGGGTGCCCACAAGTGCTGAGGAGGAAAGTTCTTTACACATATGCTCCATATACAAGATAACATAAAAAGTCCTTACAATCACCCTTGTAACAGAATTCCAGAAAGAAGCCATAGAACTCCCCTTGTGCCGGTGTGAAAGACCCCGCACACATTCATGCAGCGTATGGTATATACTAAAATCCTTTAAGCTACTCATTGTGGTAAAAATAACTCTCAACACCCCAATTCCAAGGGATTTCCTCCTACCCTTACATATAATTATTACCCTTACATTCATCCCCACCTCACCGTGATCGTGTGATGGATAAAACCCCATATTTATTAGATTCATTTCATCGAGATACGCCCACACATAGCGAAGCCCACTAGCATCCATAATGCTCCACCCATTGCATATGATGGTAGAGAACAGTTCCAACCACTACAGCTCGGTTTGATCCAAGGCCTAAAGGTAGTCCTCGACACATTTTAAAATCCAGACAGAGAGCTATCTTGGTTTTGCTGTTGTATATAGTATCCTGTGACACACACCATGCCACTCCTAGAGGTGCCCACACCTCTCCCCATCTCCAGCCTCCAAAAGTCCATATAGAATCCCACCAAAAACCAAAAAAAAAATTTAAGTAAAAGCAACAAAAGTCTCAATTCCAATGGGGAAGAGGCCTCCTTTATTCCTCATATGTCGAACCATATGGGACTACACCCTTGACTTCTTTGCATTTGGATTTGTTCCTGATGTTTAAGGAAGGCCCTTCCCTAGTACTCAAGTCTTTCTTTTTCCTCCGAGCTTTACCTAATGTGAAGTATTTTCCTCATCATCTGCACCACCTGCATCCTCTTTCTTTTTTGACTAAAAGCCTGTAACTTCAGCATTAGACATTTGCCCTTCCTCTAGAGGAGATGATTTCATTCCATCATCAGTTTTGCTGCCTATCCTTGCTGGCGGAGAGGTAGCAGGGGAGATATCTTCGGCTTTTCTTCCAAATGGAGAGTCTTTCAATTCTTCCTCAACTGTCCTACTTATCTCTGCTAAAGGGGGAATGGCCAGGGGGGCAGCTCAGCTTTTTTCATCCTGAATCTTTAAATGTCGACAAGCTTTTATGGAATGACCAAATAAAGAGCAGTGATTACAATAGAGAGGGAGGTTTTCATAAATTATTGGCTGGGAGATTTTAGATCCGTCAGGGAATTCCAGTCCAACCTTAGGGATCAATTCGCCTCCAAGATAAATTTCCACCGGTACCCTTACAAACGCAATCTTAGAAATATTTGCTGTTAACTTGTCCATATGCAGGGGTCGTCTGATGCAACTAGCAGCCTTGCTTAGGCTCAGGGAGTTCCATAGGTGTAGCGGAAAGTTTGGCAATTTTACCCAAATAAGAATCTTTGTCATTTTCTTTAAGTCATAGTGAAAGCATACATGGAGATGCTTAATATATAGCGATCGGCCATAGACCAAGAAAGGGCCAGAATCAAGCACATGGTCTCTATCCTCAGGGTCACCAAATCTAAACACGAGCCAACCACTAAGATGTTGGATAATTTGAGGGGACAACTTCCATTGTTCCTCCATAAGCTTTTTCAACATTAGTTGGTCGGGACTCCTCGTAATGAAGTATCCAATTAAGTAATTATTCTAGTGTTCATGAAGGTCTTTTTCAACAAAAATAGCATTGCCCGGCTGTGCAGGGGGTATATATGTTAGTTTTGAGGTGTTGGCTAGGGCACTATTCCCAGCAAATAGACTACTCCTTGGGGCCTTAGTTATTCCGTAGGTTTTTTGGAGAAATTTACCTACTTTGTTCTGGTTACCAACCGGTTTGGTCTTGTTATCCATTGCTTCAAGACTAGCATTCTGAATGCTAGGAATATCTACATGTGTTACATTCATTTCAAACTGTGGGGCATCCAGGGTTTCAGCTCTTTCATCCAGCTGAGTACCCTCAATAAGTAAATTAACATCCACGACATCATTATCGAAGCTAGCGACATCATTGTTTGTCGAATTCGAGACTAATTCATTAGTAGAAATTGATGTTATTTGATTAACCATATTTTCGTCATTAATTAGCTCATCCGTATGCATATCCGAGTTAAGTAGAAGATGAGGTTCCTTAGCATTATTATCGGTATGATTTTTACCGTATATGATCTTCCGGCAATCACCATCTTCAACAATGAATTCCGTAGCACTCGAGTCATCTTTAGAGCAAAGGATTGTGCGCCTTCGAATTCTCCTCAGTTGAGTCTTTGTTCGTGATATCGGGCTGGAATCAAGGGGAGTTACAGCAAATTCTAGGTTTAGGTTGACATCCACATCAATATTAATGGAATTATTGGGCGGTCCCGACATGGTCAATAAAATAGGGTTAGTCCCAAATATGGACTTAATTCCATTGCATCGTCTAAGCAGAATGCTAGAAGTGTGAGAACTAAAGAGGAATTGAGCAGATTCGGGGAGTGGGGAGAGGAAACGGGGGGACAGTAGAAGAGAGCATGTAATTGCTTATTATCACTATTAAGATACGTGATTATGTGGTCCTATGTTCCATTTGAAAAATTGCTTGAATTAATCTAGTATGTACAGGGTTGATTTTTCTTATTCCCTATGATAAATTTGAAACAAGTATATAACTATGAACAAGTAAGATTGATTGAGAAATCATTGATCTCCAGGACAATACAAGTGTTAAAGATAATTGATGCTCTTTTATTCTTTATTTCAATTGGTTTATATAGTCAATTGATTATAATAGCAAATCAAGAAAATATAAAAAATAGTTACATGAATTAAATTCAAAAAAATAGAAAAATATCCCTAGATACTAGTTCTAACTTAACAACTTAGATAAAACTTATTCAATAACTATGACTCTTAACAATAAGTCATAAATAACTTAACAACTTAGGCACGTAATAATTTTCTTTTCCTTAAAAAATAGTCTTGTCCTAAAGGATATGCTTAGTAAATTATTTTTGTATTGTGGCAAAATTTTTCCAAGTAATTTTAACTAGTTAAAGTCTTTGCTAGTGTATGATAATTTCTTCTTTGTTCTGACAACGATTTATGACTGCTCGAGGTTTGGGATATAAGATTTTTGCATCATTTTCTACTACAAGAAGCTCACCTTGAATATAGTACTTTTCAGAAATCTTTTTCTTCTACAACTAGACATGGCACACTGAGTGAATTATTTACTCGATTAGCAATTATAATTGATAAGATACTACTATTTTCTTAAGAATCTTGAATGGTCCATAATACTTAGGAAATAACTTGATATTTTTTTTGCAACGAAAGTGATGTTTGTTGATATGGTTGGAGCTTCATCAATGAGTAAGGACAAACGCCGGACACAAGCTTAAACCCAAAAGAGGGAATGGATTATGACCTCCACTTAGGGGGAGATCGAGGTGCACTACATGAAAATTATAGATTTAGGGTTTTGAATCCTAAATTCTTTTAAGTATTATCATTGGGAACACAAAATTCTTGAGATATATTTTGAAATATCTCATGTGAATTTTTTTCTAATGTCATGCTAAATTGAGATCTAATGTTAGTATATTTTGTTATGTGTGATAAATAAACAATTAATTGAATTTTATGGTTATTTGGTGTTGTGGTTTGAGTATCGATTGTTATATTGTTTATCTAAAATTGAAATCAAGATTTTATTATTGTGTTTGCTATCATGATAATAGATAGTGATATGTAATTTATAAGGCACACTCATATTTAATGATAGAAAAAAAATGATAGTCCTTTTGATTATATAATATAAGATAAACTTATACATCAAACCTATAAAATTAGATAAATTAATAATTATAAATATAATACTTATGAAGTTGAAAGAATAAATATTTTTATAAGTCAATTCATTGTATATATATTAGATCAGCTGACTCTTAATTGATGTTGGGGTTTTATATAATATTTTTCAAAAAATTTTATTTTTAGTATGAAAGTTATATATCATCATGGTGGATGATGATATGTAAGACATGAAACACATTCAAGAGAATATGACGCGTAAGGTGATGATAGACTTATGAGCAACTTTATGTCTTATGACTACTATCAATTAGATTTGATGAAATACATATGGTAATTATTGTGAGTATTGTGCTTATAAAACTAAAAATACAAATATTTTTAATATCACATCAATTCATGTCTTTATGATACATGAGATCAAAGAATTAGAATATACATATAAAATAACTATTAATGATGATTAATGAGTTTGTGTTAAATGAGTTATGTCATGCCGGGCATGGCCCGGTAAGGTAGCCGTGCCGTGCTCGGAAGGACACGACTTGATTCATGTTGGCCCGACATGGCCCGACCAACTCAAGTCTAGGTAGAATCGGGCTAGGTCTTGTTAGGCCATACTGAATAATGTTGGGTCTTAGCTAGAGGTGGCCAACCTGGTGGAGTAGTTTATGATTTTAAATATTTATTTTGTAAATATTAAGTTGTCTATTATGAGTTGCTACATAATTTCATATACATATTAAATCATAATTAAATAAAATCATTAACATAAATATTTAATAATGAAAAATAACAAAATAAAAGTTATCATCCAATCCAACCAAAAATAAAATAACACAACATAACAATTAACGACCATCAATGAAGCTCAATCCCAATGGTAATCAGTGTTAGTATACAAATGATCATCATCACATAATCGTCTAATGGTATCACTAGCGGTGGGCTCAATATCCTCAAAGTCTTATTAGTCATTATTTGTCGGTAACTCCTTTACTCATGTTCTAGTTCGATCTTGGATGCTCAACCTCGAATCTTCTCAATCCTTCATTCATTCTAGTACCTCAATGATATATAGTCACAGTCTCGATCTCCTGTCTAAAATAACATTGACTTCAATAGAAAACGTAGACTCTAATATTTTGCTCGATACTAGTTGAGTCGGTAGATCCTATGCCATTGTAGATACCATGAGAAAGATAAACTCATATGATTTATATCATTATAAAATATCAAGATTCTTATTATTATTATGTGATATGATTGAATAGTAATTTGAGCATGACTATATGCCCGTAATGTAGTCAGATCATATGATTTACCCTAGTATAAGAATTTCAAGATTCATATTCATCACTCCTATTTGATGAGCCACTTCATTATTTCTTATTCACTAACTGAATGGAGAATTCATCATCTCTGAATATGTTTTCATGTCCGTACTCAAAGTATGGTTATAATTACTACAATACCTAGCATCATAATATGTAAATAACTTAGTCAATTTTTTGGGAATGAATTCTTCAGATTGGTGTTTATGGTTCATGCATGTGAATAAATATGTCTAATTATTTTCTACATCTTCCACCGTAACCCTAGGATCCATGCAGACAGTCAAATAATAAAGAGGTGTAATGGTTGACCAATACTTTAAGTACTTGGTTTTCATCTTAATAACTATGTCACTAAATATAAGAGCAATTCTAAACTTTCTAAACATGCAACTAATCTTATACATACACTTGAGTGCAATTAAAATGGTGGGAATATAAACCAATGAACATATATTCATCATATCATAAAAAATTTTCATGAATTTCATAATTGAAATTCTTATATCTCAGTCTTCATTGTCAATAATAAGTTCATATATTTGTATCCAACATATGACTCTAAAATTAGGTAAGTATAATTCTAATGATATCTAATATTCATTTAAAATTTCTTCTACTTTAGACTCGTAGACAAATATATAATACCAAACTCATGCTGTTTGTTGTGCGTTCAAAGATATTTTAGTGATTTTTATATTTTTTTCTAATGCAATGAAAATAACCTTTATCCGTGCTTGTACTATTTAGTTAATAATGCTACCCAAGTATCTAATGTGAAAAAAATTCTTTTAATGACTCATCTCTAATGATCCTAACAAACATATTAATGACTACTCCATTGTTAGATGTGTTATAAAATATGATACTAAATATTTTATTTTGAATATGATACTCTCTAAATATTCTCATCATACACTCATATATGGCAGGACCATCATGAGGACGGAGAA
Source organism: Sapria himalayana (assembly GCA_029783825.1). Taxonomy (NCBI): domain Eukaryota; kingdom Viridiplantae; phylum Streptophyta; class Magnoliopsida; order Malpighiales; family Rafflesiaceae; genus Sapria; species Sapria himalayana. Next base: position 8,380,948 of record JAREIK010000088.1, on the reverse strand, counting down.
TTTCTAAAAATCCTAAAATCTTTTTTTTGACTGTCCATTTAAAAACTACATAGTAGGCGGTGAGTCATACAAAAGATATATCATAACGACTAATCTAGATATCAGACATCACATAGACCACACCACTATAGTGAATAAATTCATTAATTATTATTTATTTTTTAATAATATTTTAGTATGTCATTCTTACATGTAGACCTAGGAATCCTATGATATGCATGTTGAAAATAAGTTTGCATGATACTGTCTATTCTTGGATCCTCCAAAAATCTAATCGAAAGACTCATCACGATGATTAATTTAATCATGTCTTTCCTCCCTAACTCATTGTGGTATATGAGGGGGGTCAACAAATAAGTTATACTAGATTCAACCTTAAAAACTCCACCGCTCAGTTAGATTTGCCTAGTATTTAATACACCATATTTTTTGGTACAATGATCAACTTGCCTCTTTGGGTACCTCGTCTCACATGCACTCCTACATATATATATTTTTTATAATACTTATATTATGCTAATTATTCATCGATATTCCTAATATTTTTATTTTATATTATGTTAAAGTGAATCCAAACTATAAATATTCTTCTAGTTTTATATTTTTTAAATATTTGAGTGTGTTGAGGCCTTGTGACAAAACATAGTTTCGACCATATATATTTTCATATGGATATCATTATTAATATTATCTACGTGTATATTAATATTAATTTCATTATTTTTAAGTTCACTATTAGCCATTTTTTATTTTTAGTTTATGTTCTAAGTTAACAATTAAATTATATTAAAAGAAACTAAATAAAAAATAATACTTAGTTAATGGAAAGGAGTGATAGAGTAAGAGAAAGTCACAGTCAACACCCGATAGGTTAGGTAAAGGTAATGAAATTAAAATAGCTAACAACAACACCAAATCTCCACTCCATGTACTTTAAGCTTTAAATAAGCTTCTAAATCTAAAAGCTTTAGATCGAGAGAGAGAGAGAGAACCAAGAGGATAGAGAGAGAGAGAGAGAGAAGAAAGAGTTGAGCTTGATGAATGAAAAACTCAAATCTCTAAAATCATCTATATAGTTTTTTTAATTAAAAAAATATTTTTTGAAAAAAATAAAAAGGGCATAAATTCGACAGTCATCAGATTTCTTCCATAGCCATTGAAAAAAAAAATCCAACGGCTAGGTTGTTATTAATTTTATGGTTTTTTTTTCCTTTGACCCATTATTGTTAGCTGTTAGGTAGGTCCTAGACCCTGATAGCCAAAAGACTATCGAGGGACTCAGAACTCAAGCTCAGGCTGGAGTTGGAGGGGGGCATCCTTATGTGCCTGGATCATGTAATGCAGACTCGCACAACCAATCATGTGACAAGTTCATTTAACACCATGTGTACTATGCGGGACAAGTTTTTTTTTAATGTATTTTTAAAAAAACTAATTGATCTATTTCTAAATAGAGGTGTCAAATAGACAGTGTTATGCCGGAATAGCTTGGTTTTCAAGGCACGATCTTACCACCATGCCTTTCTTGATTCAGCATGGTGGCATAGTTCACTAGCCCAGCACGACATGGTTAGCATGACCAAGTGCATGATCATGCCCAATCATGCTGAATGGTGAAGATGCATGACCCATGCATCTTTGCTGTTACCCAATGGTGGACGGTGGCATGGCCCCAAATGTTCGACTGTGATGGTGATGGGTGGGCTAGTTACGGGCCGACTAATTACAATCTGCCACGTGATTGTTTATTTTTTTAAAATTAGCCGCACTATAATGGGGTGATCAATTTTTTTTAAAAAAAAATTGACCGTCTGGGTGACCACCCGACAAGGTTTACTGTGTCGTATGGGCTAGATACACTAGTCATGCTTGGCTCGGCATGAGACATAGTTTTTGCTAGCCCATCACAATATGAATCACACCATGGGGTAGCCCTACCCTGCCCGAGGCATAGTTATGTACTGGGCCATGCCAGGCCAGGTCTCGAGCCATGCCTGGGTTGCCCAGCCCATTTGACACTTTTATTTTTAAATTAGAAATGAATTTTGTAATGGAATTTTTCATTTCTATTTTCTGCAATACGAAGATGTCTCATTTGTTGTAGTCTATATGTTGTATACAAAATACATATATATACTAAAACTACATATCCTACAATCTAATAAGTACATGTACATTATTCATCAAATGACATTTATATAACATCTACTATGGAGTACTCGTCGTATAATATACACCAAACTTCATCAATTCTAGTACACATTAATAACTTCATAAAATGATAACACAAAAAATATGAGTTTAGCACATAAATTTTCATTACAAAAAATAAATAATATAACATCACAAAACAACTATGAATTCTTCTCGAGATGAGTATTGTCCTTTGAAGATTTGGTCGGATCTTTTTCAGAATAATAAAAAAGAGATAAAGTCTATATCTTGCATATTATTTTCTCAATCTTTAAAATTTTCTATTATATTTCCTCCATTATTTTCATTATTTTCTCCTATCTTTTCATTCATTCTTACTTTCTTTTCATTCTTTTTTCTTTTTTTTTTATTTCTTTAATTTGTTTTTTTATCTCTTCATTCTTTTATTTCATCTCGTCTATTTTCTTTTGTAATGTATACTAAATTTCTTATATCTCTTCACACAATCTCTCATAAAACATGTTATTATAATTGGAAGATGATGGAGAACTTTAAATAGAACCTGGATAAAATATAGATGTATGAGTACCAAGACCACACACTCACTTTTTTTTTGGCTCAACTCTGACAGCTTGAAGATATATTTGTGCAACATCAATTTGTGATGTTTTTATAGAAAAATTTATCAATTGTAAAGTAACTGCACCATACTCTCTACAGCTTCCTATAATTGTTAAAAATACAACATAACTTATCATTAATATATTCAGATAAAATATATACCAGCACATCAAACTGTCAACATCCTACTAAAAATTAATATAAAAATTAAGCGAGTCATTATATTTAAGGAGTTCATATATAATAATTAATCAATAATGATAATAAATATTACTTGACCTTGGATATTAATTTTTTTGTATGACATAAGTTATATTTCTTTATAATTTCTTATTTCATACATTGTAATTTATAGAAGACACTGAAAATACAAATTAATAAACTCATATTAATATTATTTGACTACTTGACTACAAATGATAAATTTAATTCTTGTACATTTACTTAGACACCTAAAATAGTGTTGGTAAACATCCCAACTCAACCTCATGATAATAAATAATAGTTACTAATGATGTACATAATACATTGTCATACATTTATTATCATTTATATTCACAAAGCTCAAATCATAATAAATTAGGAAAATAATTTTACCAAATCTAATGAATGTTGGTAAGTCATCTTTGAACCTCCAATATATTTATGATTTTTTACCTACTTTCTCTGATCGATGATTGTGTGATGCTATCTAGAACAAAATCTTTAAATCCTCACTATTCCATTATTCTCACCATTTAAACCAAACATTAAGGGAAAAACTATTTGGCATTGCATCTTTATCATACTTTTTTCTCTATTTTTCAAGTTTATCATTATATTTAACACTAGCCATATATTTCTATATATCCTTCATCGAGATCAACAAAGCATTATTTCATTTGTATTTTTTTTTTGTAAAAAACAAAGAAAACAACAATACATTGTAATGTAATTACTTTCATGGTATTTCATAAAAAAATCATTTGATAAATTGGTAAATATATCAAAATTATACTTCAAATTATTCTCAATAAAATTCTTTCATATTCGAGGAAGTTTGTTTCACTTTATACCATTCACAACAAGTTTATCCTTAAAAATCTTCTCAATTATAAGAGAAGCTCTAAGAATAAACATATAATTAATTTAATATTAACACTCACACACACACACACACACATAAACAAAATATACTCATGTTTCTATTGCTGAGTTAATATTTTATTCATTTTTATTGCTTATCCAAAACTTCATAATGCAAATGATATTTTAATTCTCAATGATACTATTCAATAAGTAGCAACTTCATAATTTATTATTAATCAAAATTCTCATATTTTAACCTTAATTATTTACTTATATTTTTATTCATAATTGCAATTTTAATTTTTTACAAACAAAAATAATGAAAAATGATAATGTATGTATGTAGTAAATTTCTGAAAGCTACATAATATTTATTATTAATTATGAGTCAAATGAAGATTTTCTTATTACTTTACATACAAATAGGATTGTGAAAATTCAACCATTGTTGATAATATAGTACCAATGCATGTACATTCTAATATAGGCAGGATGGAGGTAAAATACCTTTCAGTACAAAATGAAATGAAGATAAAATATTAGTGATATTCAATCAATGTATCTAATGATGAGATGATGTTAATGTATCCTCTATATGTGTAGAAGAATAATGAGAGACTTTGTAGTATTGTCATCATTGAATAAATATTGAATTCATCATTCAAAAATTATTAGTTAACTTCTTATACCCCTCCCCATGAATTGAGATCCTCGACCACTTGAATTGTCACCTTTCATACCTAACTAAAGTTATATAAATATTTAAAAATACAAAGATAGTAAAAACATATAATGAATATGTTATTCTAACAAAACATAATGTGAAACACATTTACATTTACAAATGCAAAAAAATATTGTTATTTAATACCCAAATTATAGTTGTTACAAAATAAGCAACACAATATAACATGAAAGTTAATAAATGTCTACTCATCATCATAATTTTCTAACAAATTATCTCCATCTACATATTCATTCTCATCTAATTGTGTAATTAATTACTCATTATTTTCTTCAACATGATCATCATTAATGTCCAGATAATTTTCATCTTTCCATGCAATGTTTGAAGCCCATCATCTACCACAAGATTAATTGGATGAAGTTCCACAATATTCTTTTGAAATGTAAGTACGTGCAATTGTGTGACAATAACATCATTTTCAAGAACTTTTACAACTGATCTAGATTTTATTTTATATAGCCCACTAGTCAAATATTTTTTCTTGTGGTTGGGTAAGCGGTGTAACCCACTTGTATTGCTTGCACCACAATAATTAATGACTAATACTTATGATAATATTTCTTATGATATATATTCACAAGATTATATTGATAATGAATTCTAGTACCTAAATTCGGAATATGATCAATCTATTAACACTTAAAAAAATTATCTTTTTAATTAGTAAAGTAGGATACTACATTTATAGAATTTCAATCAATCGACCGTGAATGTTAATATTAGATACAGTAGAGTTTGACCCCTTGATGTATATATCATTATTCATTACATCTCTATTTGAATAATATTTCAAAATATGAAATTTATATTCATTTACATAATATATGAGATATATCTATAAACTTCATATTGGCCCTTTTCCAAGATCTTTTATTTATCTATTTTATATATTTGATGATGAAAAATATACCTAAAATATAAAATAAAATAAAATCATATTTATATAATATTCCACGTAAATTGTAGAAGCATGATATGTTATATACTAACAATATTTTCAAACCAAAATCCAAAATCTTTGTCATACTTTGCATCAATAGAAATATTATCAATATGTAGTTCTCTTTGCCTTAAATTCCTTAGAATAAATTCTACAAAAATAACATTGAAGTTATTTTGAATATTAAATAAAATTATATCACATACCATGACAAAGATATGACAATGTACAATAAATATAAATATTCTTTAATATAAGATGTAACTTCTTTATAGTTCAACAAGATATATGTGTACGCAGCATGATATTTCTAATTATCCAAAAAATATCTTAATTCGCTCTATTATACAATTGATCTACATGAGTGAAAATGAAAAGTATATTATCTTCTCCTGACCCACCCCCCATACCACAATCATATTTTAGTGACATTATGTTATATGAATTATACATTTGTAGCTAAAAATAGTGCCTATTAAATACCGAAGCTTTTTTAACCAAGTAGGTATATTGCATATTGACCTATTTTGAACATTATTTTTAATTTTTTTAAGATATCTAAAAAATATATCCATTAGAATAAAATTTATTCATTGAATATATTTATATTTGTAGATTAACAAATGAAAATTATTTAATTTCTCAAATGGATACATTCATCTGTATTACATAATGTCTACTATCATGGATTTATAAGAAAAGTAGATTGGAAGATATTCCATATAGTCAAAAAAGTTAGGAGGAAAAATATACTCAAGTCTGCATATATTTATTATGGGTATGTCATTTTGTAATTTCTTTATCTCTTCCTTTATTATGACATTACAAGTGAAATTTTAAAAAAATACTTATTTCAGTCAATGCATCTCAAATATTTTCTAGAAGTAATTCACAGAATACTAAGGATATTAACCTCTACATAAATATTTGGTAGTCATAATTTTTCATCTCAGATAACTTATGCTTTTTTATATCAAAACATCTTCCCATTTTAGATGTGAACTTTAACTCAATTAGTAATTTGTATAAAGCTTCCTTTACATTATTGTCAAGACTATAACAAGTCTTAGGAAATTTATTCCTTGATTCATCCCTGTGTAACTCTAAACGTGAACAAAACTCTTTAAAATCCTTTTTTGATTTAACATTATCCCTTGCCCATTCTTTCACATTCATGATAGTATTAAAAATATTATCAAACAAATTATTCTCAATATACATCATATCTTAGTTAAACCTAATTAGGTTGTTTTTCTAATAAGACAATTCCCAAAAGATAATTTTTTTCTTCCAATCACAGTGATAATTATTTGAAAATTGTGCATTAAAATAATCTACATCAATATCTAAAATATTTTTGAACCCATATCTTTTAATTACATCTAATATTTTAGTACCTAACCTCAAATGTGGTGTGTCTTTTACAACTATCTGACCTTTTCTAAATGAGTTAATATTCTTCCAAAATATATGTTCCAATTGTAAGAACTTATGATAATTATCAAATCAAAAGTCTTTCCTTTTTTGCTCAGAGAAAATACATCAGAGTTTTTCATATATTAAGGACAAGCTAATTTCTTTATAGTACTTTATCATTACAACATTGAATATGTAGGAAAAATTTCTTATATAAGTTCACATAAGTGCTGCTCATATTTTGAAGTTCTACTTTCTTGATATATCATATGTTTCCATACCATGCTCCCTCAAAATTTTTAGCTATGCAATTATGAGCTATAGATTAACATCCAACTTTTCTTTTGGGTTTCTCAGATCAAACATGATGACACATAAAAATATGTACTGATTTATCATACACATTCATGGTAGTAAATTATATGGTGTAACATTCACTAACCATGAAGAGTTTTATTTTTCTATTTGTCCAAATAGTTGAAATCCATCTATGCATAGCCCTAATCTAATATTTCAACTTTTATTTAGAAAAAATAGATGAATATTATGAAAATATTTCTAAGATGGAGAATCTAAGCAATATTACATCATGTCTTCTTCAATAATATGCTCTTTGTACCAACTCATGTCATTAGTAGTGACTTCAGATATAAATAATTTTTACAAATAAGGAATTAATAAGAAGTAATATATCTTCTTGTAAGGAATATTTGTTTTCTACCTTTTACATGTTGTATGTCTTTTGTAATGAGAATAGGTATAGAAATTAAATGTAAATTCTTCATTATCTTCACCCTAATATATCATGCAGTCATTAATATAGTAATCTTTTTTTTCTACAAGTAAACCCAAACCTTACATTAACTTTTTTGTGCTGTAAAAGCTATTTGTCATTACATTATTCTTTAGTAATAATTTAGATAACAATTCACATATTTACTCAAAACATATTTCTGAAAAATGATATTTTACCTTTAAATTCAAGAGTATGACCATCACAAATAACTTTGGGTGACAATGTGAATTACCTAATCAAACCTCTTCTTCTGATGCTTAGAGCATTTCATAATATTATTTTGCTGATTATTTTGATATCGTCAATGACATCTGGATTGTAGGAATGACTAATAATATTCTTCAATATTACTTCACATGCATCATTAGGATTGACATATTCCATTACAACATTTGAATCAAAACTTACATCTATATAACATTTCATTATTTGTGGCATAACTATTTATCTATGTTTATACTGAATATAATAGTCTCCAATAAATCCATTTTTTGCATGATGATGTTGCACTATATCCATATCCTAGAAACTCTGATTCTGACATTTACAGTTATTACATGTGTAACTTATTTTCTTTCTATCCATAAATTTAGGGTGCTTTTCAGCAAAGTCAACAAAGATCTTAATTCACTCTACAAACTTATTAGTTAAAAACCTATCTTTCAATCTGACTTTCATCCATTAATGATTAGTTCATATAATATTTTTTATTCCTGTAACACATAATACCAAAAAATTATTTTGAATTATAATAATGTAGATAGTAATTTATTTATAATAAAGTTGTGATAATATATGTAAGATATTACATAAATATCATAAAAATATTGTAGTTACATGCATCATTAATAGGTAAGTTTATTAAAATGAGAAAATAGAGGTTGTATTAATCTCATATATATTTACCAATAGCATTTAGTTGTATTTTTCTCATATACAGAAAACTAAATATTTGATATTTATCTATAAAAGATGAGATCACATAAATTAAGCAAAAAAAAAAGTTATGTATGTGTTAGTAAGTTTTTTTCCATTTTGTTTATATATGAAAGATTACAATATAAAAATATATTGAGGGTCATAGATTCACTCTAGATGTGAAAATAATAATATTTTATAAAAATAATTATTTTTTCATTTGGGGTAAATAAAATAGTTATTTTGAGATTCTATTATTTTTGGGATTAATTAAACCATTAAAAAAAATAATAACACGAATCCTACTATGTGAAATTCTAATGGGATTAATTTCTCATGTGTTTCTTTTATCTGAATGAATTAAGATTCTAAAATAATTGATGCCTTTAAATTTAAAAATATGTAGTAACTATTTTGATACAAGTATTTTATATAATACAAATCATCCAAAATTTTATAATACCAATGCATATCAATATGCCAATGAAAATACGACAACAAACATCAATTAACCATAGAGCAAATCAATAAATTAATAAGGATTTTAACTAATTCATATGAAACATATAATATAAATAGGCATCTCCCTGCTATGAAATGTAATATGGATTTTTTTAAAAATATCAAATAATGAGAGGTGTTTTTTATCCGTTTCCACCTTTAGTGACTTGTAGATAAAGCAACTCTCTCAATCTTGAATTGAGGTTCTTGTTTATTTTGTTGTTTATGATTATTATGTTTTAACCTTCAAAATTTTAATATATATAAATTTAATTAAATAGCTAATTAGGTAACCAAAATAGCAAATGAATCCTATTGTGAATACTAAATCCATATTATACTTAAATTTATTTTATTAAGTATGTTCAAAAAATGAGAAAGCTAAATGTTATTAATTAGAATGATAAAAATTCAATAAAATAAGAAGTGAGAACTTATGAGGATGTTAAATAGGAAACTAAACTATAGGTAATAACATAATACTTACATACCTTAAATGATCAAGAAAAATAAAAATATCAAATTACATACCTCAATGATAGATGAGTGGGGTGACAAATACAAAATATAGAAAATAAATCTCGATTTCAATGATGGGTGATTATAAATTTGACAAAATTTAAGCTGAACCCTAAGTTTTTTTTTCAAAGAGATGAAATATTCTTCGAAAACAAAATTAACATAAAATAGTGATGAAATAAGTTTTTAATTCTAAATTAGCAACGTAAATAAATTCCATCACTGAAAATTTTACAGTCTAAAAGTAACAGACTTTCAAAACATTTCAAATTTAGAAGTGAATCGGCAATCCATTTCTATACAAATTGAAAAGAAATTGATTTCTATCACACTTTTTATATAACTTATCATTATTAATAACTAATAAATCTAGAAATAAATTTTCCATTGCTAAATGTCAAGCAAGCTATTCCTCCCATGACCACGCATCATTTTAGCAATAAAATGTTAAACCATTTCAATTTCCATCTCTACGTATGCTTTTAATTCTATTTCGCATTCCATTTCTATATAATATGAACTAATCCTCACCATTTATTACCGACGAATTATTTTTTTGTTTATAATTTTTTTTAAGAAAATATCATTTTCATTTCTAATCCATTTCAATTTCGTTCCTAATTTCATAAATAGAATAAGTAATCTCTATTTTTCATTTCTAATTGGTTTCTTTCTTGTAGTGTATAACTACTAGAAATATTGATTTTAGCTACAACAAAAAAATAGTATCTAAACTATTTATTTTAGTAGCTAAATTGATTTAGCTATTAAATAGCTACTATAGGATGTAGTAGCAAAATTCCTTGTAGCTAAGCTAAATTTAACTACTAGTAGTAGCTATTAGCTACTATTTTAGCAAATACAGAATGTTATAGCCAATTAGCTACTAAAAAAAAATAGTAGTTATAATGAAAAATATAGTAGCGAATTTAGATAAAGAAATTTTTATATATAGACGCTACTTAGCTACTATATTTCTTAGTAAGTAAATAGCTACAAAAAAGGTAGTAGCTAATTTAAAGAATTTAATAGCTAACATAGTGAATAAGGTGATTATTTATACTTACTAATTAGCTACTCACAATAATAGTAGCTATAATTGAGAATACAGTAATTTACTAAAATAATATATAGCTACCACTTAGCTACTACATGATGTAGCATCTATTTAGTGACTAAACTAGGTAGTAGCTAAGTATTATAGTTATATAATTGAGTTTTGTATGGAAATAATATATTTAAAATAAAAAATATAAAATATAATGCTAGTTTGAAAAATATTACCAAATTAGTATGTCTGGAAGCATCATGGAAATAATTATTATTGTGAATGCCGACTATTGAAAATATTATGGAGATCCCATTTTCGTTATTTCAGCTCGCCCCTCACCCGTCGCCCCTCGCCCGTTGCCCCTCTCTTCCCACCCCACTCCTCCCGCTCGTCTCCAGGAGCTCCATCGTGGGGCTCCGTCGAGCTCCAGCAAGCTCGACGTGTAGCTCCATTGTGGAGCTCGACGGAACTCCACGAGCTCCACGGAGGAACTAGACAGAACTCCACGCCCTACATGAGGGAGCTCGTTTATCTCCAGCGACCTTGAAGTGGAGCTTGACGAGCTCCCTTGTAGAGTACCATCGAGCTTTAATGAGCTCCAACAAGTTCGATGTGGAGCTCCGGAGAGCTCCTTCATGGAGCTCGACGATTGAGCTCCTTGGTGGAGATCTTTGAGCTTTAGACCGAGTTCTTTCATGGAGTTTTGTCGAGCTCCGGTGAGCTCCACGACAGAGCTCATGGGAGCACATTCGTGGAGCTCCAGTGAGCTCCGTCAAGCTCCATGAAGGAGCTCCATCGTCGAGCTCCAGTGAGTTCCACGTCAAGCTCCAGTGAGTTCCACGTCGAGCTCGCGCGGAGCTCGACGGAGCTCCATGAAGAAGCTACTAGATATGGGCAGGGGGAGAGGGGTGGGAAGAGAGGAGCGAGAGATGAGGACAGAAGGGCGAGAGAAGACAAACGAGGGTAGAGGGGCAAGGGACATAATGAGATCTCTACAATGATTTTAATAGTCGCCATTCATAATGCCGGCATATGATTTAAAAAAATCAACAGCATGACAATGACAGACATTCACAACGACGGGCATCACCATGTTGTTTTAAGACATATTAGTTTAGACATATTTTTGAAATTATGATTAAATTTTAGATTTTTTATTTTAAATATTTTATTTATGTACAAAACTCAAATTTATTTATGTTTGCATTATTTTAAAAAGATAAATATGTTATTGTTTTTGATTTATGATTTGATATTGTTTTTTAGGGCACGAACGTGTTACCGTGCTGTGCCCGCCCCGGTTTAAAAACATCCGGGCACGGCACGGCACGTAGGCAAGGCAGGCCGTGTCGTGCCTGGCCGGGAGTCGGGACCGCGAGTCGGGATCCAATTAGACTCGACCCGCGGTCTTTTTTTCGGGAGGGGCAGGGTCACGCCCACGCGTGCCCGCGTGAAACCGGCACGGGAAGAACCCGTGCCGCTGTGCCGTGCCGGGCCAGGCCCGGCACGGCTCGTGCTTAACCCACGCACGGTCTAAAAATGTGCCGGGCTGGCCCAGGCACAGCCGAACCGTGCCGTGCCTCGTGCCGGGCCGGACGGCCCGGCCCGGTTGACAACTCTAGTTCAGGATAACGTGTCTTTCAAATTTCAATTCAACTGTTGCAGTCTGGTCTGTTCCAGAAAAATAACAGACATGAAACACTGTTGATTCGTAGCAGAGATACTGTTCTTGGTTCACTCCCAAGAGGGGACAGCGTTCGACTTTCGACCTCTGTCCTTGCAGCCAAATTCAAGAGCGGCAATCAAGTCTCTCGCCGTGCAAACCATGAAACTTCATCGCGTGGAAGAATTATTTCCTTTCCATTTCTCTGCTAACAATGTAAATTTCCTTATCGGCACATTTTTCTGCTAACAATGTCAATTTCCTGATCGGCACATTTTTCCTTAAAACCAAATTTCTTGCACCGTCAAGAATCGGATGCCTCAAATGTGTATACAAAGATGATGTATACACAATTTGTATTAATTTGATTTATTTTACACAACGACACTATATTGGTACATCAATCGAATTATCAGGGAGCAAAGATGATGTATACAAAATTTGTATTAATTCAATCAGTTCAAATTATGGATGACCAAGATATGCTTTGACAGGCAACGGTTTCAATTTCGATGCAGAAATCAAACGCAAGTGCTGCGTCGAAACCCAAATCTTGAGTACATCCTGACCAAAAATTGACATCAGTTAAATACTTTAATAAATAGTCAATAACCAAGTTGAATTTAGGAGAACTAGTTTTTATAAAATTTATCTGATATAGCTTGTTTAATTTTTGGGGGTAAGATAGGTGAGATATTAATTTATCTTAAACTTTGTATTAGGCGAGAGTGTTATGCATTGAGTATTATTATTTTTTATTTATAAAATTAAATATAATAATAAGTATATAGAAACTATAATCTCCAATACAATCTCTCTCAATCTAATCCCTTAATTATAACCCAAAATTTTATAGAATCTTCTAATTAAGGAAAGTATAACTATGTGAATTTGTAACTTATATAAATCTCAATACTCTCACTTAAGTTGTTGCATAGATATCATGCATTCTTAATTTTTCTAAAAATAATGACAATACTTGATACGATACTAGTTTGGACTTTGGTAAGGATGTTGGTAACATGATCTTATAACTTGACTTTATACAACTTAACAAATTTTCCATGATGAAATATTTATCAACCCCAACATATTATGCACAATTATTTTTTGGTAATTAAGTTTATTTTGTACAATCATGTTGTACTAGGTTGTTAACAATATTATATATTGTATTGTTATTACAAAATAATCAAATTAATAATCTGGATATGTAACTCAAATCTTTTAAAAAAAAGTCTTTGCCATAATGTCTTACAAGTTTTTTGTGTCATGCTTATATATTCAGCTTATGTATTGAGTGAGCTATAATATTTTATTTCTTACATTTTCATGTGACTAGATTATTACCTACAAAGGAGAAGTAACTAGAGTTAGGTCGTTTGTAATCTATGGTACTAGCTCATTTGATAGTATTATCATTGTTGTGATCATTATAATTATTATCATAAACTAAACTTTATCTTAGCTACTTGGAGTTAATAGTATATATTCTATTTTATCAATCAACCATAATTTTTAACATGGTTGAATCATGTTAAAAATTGTGTTCAATTTTATTTTTTTAGTTATTAAATTATTTCTTATAATTTAGACTAAATTGTTCTTAGGTCAATCTTTAGTTTGTTTTTTCTTTCTATTTGAATAGTCTCATACTTCTTAATTAGTATATTAGGAAGTCTGCATTGGACGTGGTCAAACAATCTCAAATGATTTTTTCTCATATTTTTATTTATAAAAATTATTTTAATTTTTTTCTAATAATTTATTTATAATTTTATAATTTTTAGTCATATTATTCATCTAATTTACAATTTTCATCTTTGTTGCTCTCATTTTTTGAATATATTATTTTTCAGTTATTCAATATTTACTTTCATATGGTATTATTAATCTTATACATGCTATATAATTTTTTAAATCTATTTGTTACTTGTTTATTACAAAAATTCTGAAATTTTGATATATATTTTTATTTGATCCATTAAACTTTAATTATATGTGATATTTATGCATTAATTTTCTCTTCTTTACTTAATATAAAGCTTAAATACTTGAAATATTTTTAATATTATTGAACTCATATTTTAAGTATTCTATTTTATTATGACTAATTTAAACTTTTTAGACATAAGTACAATTCTCTAAATTTCTAGTTTTTTATTTAATTTTTTTAGTTTTATTAACCAATAATATGTCATATACAAATAATATATATCAAATAATATTATCTTAATTGTCTCTTGTTAATTTATTTATAATTAGGAAAAAATATAAAGATTGAATGATAATAATTGATATAGTTTCACAATTATTAGAATTTTATGAGTGATACATTTAATCTAACTCTAGACATGAATCTAATACATAATATTTGAGTATTATGGTTTTTTCATTTTACATTTGTAAAATGAAAAATATAATTAGGAAAAAACCATAATACTCAATAATGATAATATAGAATTCATGTTCTTATATAATTGGTAATAATGATTGGGAAGCCTATAGGTTGGATGTTCCCATAAAAATATCAAAAAATAAAAAATTGAATAAAATAAATAACAATCACAATTGTCTTATTAAGCTGGTGTATACAAATTCACAATACTCAGTTTGGATAAAAGTAAATTAAGTTGAGGTCTTTTCAACTTCTTCATAAAGATATCCACTATTTATCCTACTATTTGAATATATGTTGTAATCAATGTATTCAAAGGTGTTTTCCAGGCGCACCTTGATGCGCGCCTCAGGGTGAGGCGTGGGAAAAATGCCTTGAGGCATTGGAAGAAAAGCGTAACATTATGAATCACATCTCCAGTTTGAATCGATCGACCTTTGCGACGTCGGCAACCAGTTTGAATTACTTCTCCAGCGGCGATCTCGTCTCCGCTCCATCTCCAGGTATGTCTTCTCTCTTGATTTCCCCTTCTTCATCTCGATCAGTGTCGTCGATCTCCCGATCTGTGTCTTCGACCCCCCTGCAAATCCCAATTCCTCCCCCCCTCGGCGACCTCTCGATCCCCCTCCTTCGAAATCCCGATCCCCCCCCCTTTGAAATTCTGATCCCCCCACACCCGGCAACCTCCCGTGCCCCCTTTCCCCCTTTGAAATTTCCCCCCACCCGGCAACCTCCCAATTCTCTCCGGTGCCCCCCCCCCCCCCCCCCCGCGCGAGCTGCTCCCGATTCCCCCCTCCCACCTTTCTTTTTTTTGTTAAATAATTTAAAAGAGATTCATCCAATCTCTTTTCTTATTTTTTTTTTATTTAAGGTAATTGGAGCTTCAGCTTTTAAGTTTATCATCTTTTAAAAAAAAAAAATTCAAACAGCCTTAAACATCATTCCGATTTTTTTTAAAATTCCTCTAAAAAAATATTGACTTTTTAAAATTTAAACTAATTAAATTTTTAATTTTATTTTTAAATTTCTCTAAAAAAATATTGGCTTTTTAAAATTTAAACCAATTAAATTCTGAATTTTATTTTTAAATTCATTTCAATTATGTCTTGTTATTATTTTTTAGTCAATTATATTGTTATATAGAAATGTGAATATTATTATTGATATTTTTTTTAGAATGAGTTCCTCCAATTCAAAAAATTCAAGAAGAGATTTTGTGTGGAAATATGTTATTAAAGTTTCTGGGGAGCAATATTTGAGATGTAAATTTTGCAATCAAAGATGTGCGGGAGGGATGAATAGACTCAAACATCACTTAACCGGAACTCATCATGGTATGAAATCGTGTCCCAAAGTTAGTGAAGATGTTAGATTGGAATGCAAAGAAGCATTGGCCAATTTTAAGGATAAAAAAATTAAAAGAAATGAATTGCTTCAAGAAATTGGTATGGGTCCAACTTCAATGCATGAGAGTACTTTGTCCAAAATAATAGGTGCCTTAAGGAGTGAAAGTGGGAGTGAGAGTGGGAGTGGGAGTGGGGAACCTATTCCTAGGGAACCCATGGATAAATTTACCACTTCACAACCTCATCAAAGTACTTTGAATTCAAGGTGGAAGCAAGAAGAAAGGAAGAAAGTGTGTAGAAAAACTTATAATATTTACACCTCTTTAATAATTTATACTAGGTACAAGTGGAAGCAAATGCAAAGAGAAGGAGTTCAATTTGACACCAATTGATGAAGATGAAGATTTACATGAAATGAGATTACATGATAGTGGACATTTTCCTACTTTTGATACATTGGATGAGGATGATGATGACCTTGGAGAGGAGGATTTAAATTGAAACAATTTACTCTACTTCTTATTTCATGACTTGGTTATGTCTTTTTGTTAAAGTTTGAAGCTATTACTATAGTTGAATCCATTTTATATTTTATGACTTTGTTATGGTTTTTTGTCAAAATTGTGAATTAGTATGTTTTTTTATAAATAATCCTAATGAATCATTTTCATATTTTTATTTATGCTTTTTTATTTTATTTTATTTTATATATTTTAAAATATTAATTAATTATATATTGTGAGGTTCAAAAAGTTTACGCCTCAACGCCTCGAGGCTTACGCCTCGCCTCACAAATATAAAAATGCCTCGCCTTACTCTTTTTCCTTTTAAAACTTTGGTTGTAATGACTATGTCCTAAATCTTTTTCCCGAGGAAGAAGGAATGCATATTTATTTGGTTCATCTGCTTGTGAAACATCGAATTAAAGATTATATATCTTGCTGCTTGACTACTATTGTAAAGAGTAGTGGGAGAATATACCTATTCTTCTCGAGCAAATGAATCATCTAAAGTATTTCATAAGTAATTTTTATTATTTATTGTGAACTTGATCTTTGTGTTAGATTTCAAAATAATCATATATTTCTTTATTTTTTTTAAAATATAAAATTATCTCTAAGAAAAGTATAAGATCTTGTCATAGATTTTTTTTCAGTGTATTATGATACTCAACTCAAATCTGAATACTTGATTAACTTAAAGTGTTAATACTACCTAAAAAAAATTCTAAGTCTTGGAGATTTCTTTGTATACCTTAGTATGCAATAAACTATGTCAAGATAAATATGTCGAAGATAATATAAGAAATAACTAACTATATAAATAATGTATATTATATTTAGCATGATCATAGTTAGATGATTAATCTTTCTTTTGATTATCTTATAAGTAATTGAGTCAACTAGAGTAGTCGTATCAAAAGTGAAATAAATACTTAGATCAATTTGAATATTTGTTGGAGTACAATCCAAAAGATTAATTTCTATAAGATTATAAAGCCCATATTATCTTCTATGACATAATGATACTCCTCATATAATAAATTATCTTTATGCTAATAAAATATATGACTCTCCTAAGGTATTCAATTTGAAAATATGCCTAAAGGTATTCCTTGAGTTGAGTGATTCCTAATTCATTATCTCTCATAATCAAAATATTATTTACGTTGATAATCGACAAAATTTTTTTATTATTAGAGTTTCTTTGGAAGAACAAGGAAAAATCACTAATACACTTATGTAACTTAAATAAGATAATTATCTATGAAAATTTTGTAAGTCAGACTCTTGGTAACTGCTTGAGACTATACAATGCCATCCTCATTTTGCAAATTGCTCTTGATTATATTTCTTGAAACTCAAGTGACAATTCTATATATATATCTCATCATCAAGGTCATTGTAAACAAATACATTCTTAAGTCTAGTTGTTGTATCCTTTAATTGTGTGATGCTACAAGAAAAAATTAGAATATACACCGAGATCATCTTGACTACTAGAGAGTAAATGTCTTAGTAGTTCATCATATATATGAGTGTATATCATTACTATAAGTCTTACTTTAAAATAATTTATCTTTTTATCTAAACTTGTATTTATAATAAACACTATATGTAACTAACAAAAGACTTTTTCGAAGGTGGTTATACTAGTTTTTAGGTCCCATTAGAGTAAAAAATATCTTTTATATCATGGCTTGATGTTATTTTAGGTGAGATAATGTCTCATATGTAGACTTGGTTATTCTAGTACTGTCAATAGAAGTAATGAAGGAAAAAAAAAAGAAAGAATAAGACGAGAATATAATAAAACTTGTGAAATTTGGTTTTAAATAATATATTTCTATCTTTTCCGGAATTACAAAGCAAAGAATGTACAAGTAATGTATCCAAAATACTCAAATATTTAAAGAGAGATATTACTGTTAAATAGAGAGTATATAATCTAGAATGCCTAATCCTAAATAGAGTCTTCTTTAGAGTTTAATAATCCTGAAAATAAATATCATCAAAAATAAAGATAAAGTTAGACTTAAGTTATTTAGAAAGATTTCTCATGTATAATAAGCTAATAGAATAATTATTAATAAGCATAATATGAGGAAGTAACAATGATTCAAATTGAAAAATATTATATCAAATGACTTTTGAACATTTATTATTGATTATTATAATGTTTTCACGATAAAAAAAGAACATAATGAATATTGTATAATTATCAGAGATATGAATATTTACTTATGTATTAATAAAACTTGAGTTTGAAGTGATAGTATAAGTGAAATAATCAGTGATAATTAAAAGAAAAGGAATCTATCATTTTCTTAGATGTGAGTTTTATATACTTCTTTATAGTAAGTTTTAAGGTAGATTAACTTTGTGAGAATTTTTAAATGATTTTTTATAGTTAGTTTGTATTTCTCATTACTCTGTGATACTTTTGATTTTCTGTTCAAAAATAATATCAAATAATTATTTTTAATGTGACATATTCTCCTAAATTAATATATTAAATTGTGACTCTCCTTCATTTACTTAGTTTATTATAATTTATATTATTTTATAAAATTGTGATTTCTCCAAAAATAAAAAAAAACAATTTCACTCAATTCTATTTTTTTCTTTTTTTTTTTAATTTTGTTGGAAACCTAATTAGGGGGTTTGCCCAAAATGTAGTCGTTCTTCATTGTTTGTTGTCATGTGCCATGCACCACAATTGCATGCTTATTGTAGCATATGTTACTGTTACTTATTGCGATTGTCTGCTGCTACCAATTATGATTGTCTGCTGCCCCCAATTGCGATTGTCTGCTGCCCCCAATTGTGATTGTCTGCTGCCCCCAATTGCGATTGTCTGCTGCCCCCAATTGCGATTGTCTGCTGCCCCCAATTGCGATTGTCTGCTGCCCCCAATTGCGATTGTCTGCTGCCCCCAATTGCGATTGTCTGCTGCCCCCAATTGCGATTGTCTGCTGCCCCCAATTGCGATTGTCTGCTGCCCCCAATTGCGATTGTCTGCTGCCCCCAATTGCGATTGTCTGCTGCCCCCAATTGTGATTGTCTGCTGCCCCCAATTGCGATTGTCTGCTACCCCCAATTGCGATTGTCTGCTGCTCTCAATTGCGATTGTCTGCTGCCCCCAATTGTGATTGTCTACTGCCCCCAATTGTGATTGTCTGCTGTCCCCAATTGTGATTGTCTGCTGTCCCCAATTGTGATTGTCTGCTGCAGACAAATATTATTGTCTTCTGCTGCCAATTTCAACTGTCTGCCGCTGCCAATTGTGACTGTCTGCTGCCTCCAATTTCAACTGTCTGCAGCCGCCAATTGCGATTATCTGCAGCCGCCAATTGCGATTATCTGCAGCCGCCAATTGCGATTATCTGCAGCCGCCAATTGCGATTATCTGCAGCCGCCAATTGCGATTATCTGCAGCTGCCAATTGCGATTATCTGCAGCTGCCAATTGCGATTATCTGCAGCCGCCAATTGCGATTATCTGCAGCCGCCAATTGCGTTATCTGCAGCCGCCAATTGCGATTATCTGCAGCCACCAATTGCGATTATCTGCAGCCTCCAATTGCGATTATCTGCAGCCTCCAATTGCGATTATCTGCAGCCTCCAATTGTGATTATCTGCAGCCTCCAATTGCGACTATCTGCTGCTGACAATTGCGATTATCTGCTGCTGCCAATTGCGATTATCTGCTGCCGCCAATTGCGATTATCTGCTGCCGCCAATTGCGATTATCTGCAGCCGCCAATTGCGATTATCTGCAGCCTCCAATTGCGATTATCTGCAGCCTCCAATTGCGATTATCTGCAGCCTCCAATTGTGATTATCTGCAGCCTCCAATTGTGACTATCTGCTGCTGACAATTGCGATTATCTGCTGCTGCCAATTGCGATTATCTGCTGCTGCCAATTGCGATTATCTGCTGCCGCCAATTACGTTATTCTGCTGCCGCCAATTGTGATTATCTGCCGCCGCCAATTGCGATTATCTGCCGCCGCCAATTGCGAGTGTATGCCGCCGCCAATTGTGATTGTCTGTTGTTGCCGATTGCGACTGTCTGCTGCTGCCGATTGCGACTGTCTGCTGCTTCCGATTGCGACTGTCTGCTGCTTCCGATTGCGATTTTCTGCCGCTGCTGATTGTGACTGTCTGCCGCCGCCGATTGCAACTGTCTCCCGCTGCCAATTGTGATTGGCTGTCACCACCGATTTTGACTGTCTGCCTCCACCAGTTGCAACTGTCTGTTGCCGTCGCCAATTGCAACTGTATGCCACTGCTAATTGTGACTGTCTGCCACCGCCAAATTGTGTCTGCCGCTAACAATTGTGATTGTCTTCCACTGGCAATTGCAATTGTTTATTATTTAAGTATTGTAAATGTATATAAATTAAAATGAGTGTTTAATCCAGAATTAATAGAAATGAACGAATAGTATTTTCTTCTTATTTTCTCTTGTATTCGTGTCTTGTAGTAATATTTTTCTCTCTCTCTCATGTGTGTAATATGTTTTTTTATGAGAGTTCTTGAATCTATGTTGAATCGTGCATCTCTTGGTTTGGGATCGCATGAGTGTAAGATCTTGAGGATCCTTGTGCATTTGGATGTCCTAACATTTAGTATTGAGGGACTTTGAGGTGTTATGTCTGGTATTAAAGGGTTGTTAAGGTTTTTGTTTGTTGTGTTTGGGATTAACTTACATTTGGTATTAAAACTAGATCTAGTGGTGTTTTGGATGGTGTTATATTTGATATCAAAGTCAAGTGTGTAGTGCGACCTTTACACTTGATATCAAAACCATGGATTATTGTGAGTATTACAAGTTGTTATTTAACTATTTTTTTATTATATAAGAGAATATGATAAATATTTGTTATATATATGTTATTATATTATTTTTGTTTATTTTTTTTTGTATTTTAATTGTAACACATGTTATTTATTATTTATTATTTATTGTTATTATTCTCACTTATATGTGATTACACAAATATTAATATTTTGAATCTCATAAGTATTTTAAAATTAAATATGTTTGGGTAATAATAATAATATTGAAATGTGTGATTATATAAAAAATTTTAATATTGCATGCATATAGTTGAGATCATGTCTTGATGCTATAAAAAATGTTTTGTAAGGGTGGTAAGTCTTGTGTTCGAGAGTCATCAAACACAATTTATTTGATTTTCGAGGGCAATACTATTGAGATATTAGTTTTCTTTAGACTCCTTGCTAAAGTTAGAGCCTTGTTCACTGAGTATGATCTCCATCTATATCTCTATTATTATTATTATTATTATTATTATTCTCACTTCATTAATATTATTGTTTTTAGTTCTTTATTATTTTTATTTATAGTTCATTGTTATTTATTTGTTTTATTTTTATTTATAGTTCATTGTTTTGATGTATAAATGTTATTGGTATGATGAATATTCATCTTGTATAATTGTTTTTGATGTTGCTTTTTGAAAATTAATAAATAATTATTAAATATGGTTATATTGTATAATATTATAAAAAAATTATCAAAATAAAAGAAATGATAAAGTCTATACTCACATCTTAATGCATCATGACTTTCACATTAATAGTTTAGTTAAAAAAATATTTGGATCAATGATCTTAAATATTTTAGTATTTGTAAAATAACTTAGACCATCATTTTATTTGAAGAATGATTTTTTTTTGGATATTTTATCTAAATTACTAATAATTAAATTCTTTATAAATAAAACTTGATTGCTGTTGTGTTTATAACAAAGGATTATTTTTTGCAAAAAAAAAAAAACAACTAAGATATTTTTGTAAAAATGAGTAGATGAGTCATCTTTCTAAAATTGGATTTTAATAGGGTTATTTTTCTAGATGACAATTAAATTTGATAGTTAATCTTAATTTTACTAAATCTTGTTTGCTTATGCTCATGACCATATTTAAAAGAAGTACTTCTTCTTTAAATCCAAATGCATGATTATATTTAAATATTGGAGATATCTATAAAATAATAAATAGAATATTATAATTTATGTTTTTTTTGCAATTTTTATTATAATTCTTTGCTATTTGTTGATATCATAAAGATTTAATTTCAGGGTTACATTGGGAAACTACGACAAATAGACATATATTTTCATAATGTTGCAACAAGGGTATTCAATTTCATACCTCAAAAAAATGAGGTATTTTTCTGTTTCCCTTTACAATTTTTTTGCCAGTAGCAAAATATTTTTTTCATTGGGGATTAATATTTACTGATCTATTTTTTCTTTTTTGTGGGTACCAATTGCCAATGTTGATTTCTCATTCAAACAACAAACCTCTTGAAACTAAACTTTAGTATTATTTCAAGGGCTCACAAAATTTAATAATTTGCCCAATAAATTAAATATTTAGAGGTTACTAAATACAAAAAAAAAACACATAGAAGGATGGTGACATAAAGAAATATATATCATGACACCTAACAATTAGACAATCAAATATGTGTAATCTCATGAATTTGTCATGATATGAGCAACACTGTGATACATTGTACGAAAAACACTTATAAATATCAGCATAAAATAATTATATTATTACAATACAAACTAATGAAAATTTAAAAAATACAATAAAATGAGCAAAATTAGCTAATCATGTAAATGAATTACATTTTTTTTAATTTATACCATCTGCTTGGTCTGGCTTGGTCACTATTTAGGTCGGATTTGCTAGTGTGGGTCCTGGGTCGATGTGCCGGGCTTGGAGATGTCCAACTTTGTTATGATGGGTTGCTAGTCTGGGTATACATATTTCATCTTGTTCTATTGATAATTTTTTGTTTCTATGAGAAATTAAATCAAAAAGTTTATCGAGGTTATTTTCCTCATTGGAAAAAAATATGTCCAAATAATCTAAATTATATGTTTGTATTTGTCATCATTGCCAAATGGGTGTTGAGCTGGTCAATTTTTTTCTAATGTCTAGTTCTAATAGTGAATATTTACTTGCAATCAAATATAGATCCAAGAGGACAATAAGGTAGTTACATGTTTCCATTGAAGTGAAATATATGCATCTTAATTGTAATGATTTGTATTTATCTCGAATAAGATAATGTTTTAGAAATTTTGAGAATGCTAGTTTGATAAAAAAAATACTATTTATACGAATTTGAAAGTTATGAGTATGATAGTACCTTTTAGTGTTACAAATTGCAACAATGGCATTGCATTTTTGGTATGTCAACAAGTTAATTGGAAGGCCAAAGATGATAAGTAGGTCAATCAACTAACATCAAGTAGTATTGAAATGGGGTTCAATGAGGATGAGACAATCTTTTGTATACTTGTATAAATTAAATTTCCTAGTTTTGAATCTGTCAAAAACTGTATTACTGCAAACAATACAAAGAAAGTGATGTTGATGAACAGTTTCTCTTTATCTAACAATTTACATGGCATGGAGAGGTAGATATCTTATGATAGGAAACCTCTTCATCGCTAACATTTATTACTGCTTGATATAATTGTTGAGAAGTCTTTTGATGTGATGATGTCTTTGATTCCTCGTGCAAACAAAAATTTAATTTTGTACAAATTACAAATGTCCATTGTCTATTGGAGTCTGCAGAAACCTCAAAAAATTGTGGAATGAGAACTTTTCTCAAAGTAATCTGTAAGAGATAATTCTTTAAAAAAATAAATTTTAAAAAGTAACAGCAGCATTGATGATTACCCGCTCATCAAAGGAGAGAAACACTTATATTTATTTTGAGTGCTAGGTAATTAATAAAAGAAGATCAGGATATTGCTGTGTTATCTTAACTCTTTTATTGTAGAAAACTTATATAAAATATTCTGATGTCTTACTCAATTAAAGGTATATAAAAATATATGATTGATTAAATAATTTGTAAAAATAATTTTGAAAAAACATCAAACTAAATAATGATGGCATACAAGAGGTGCATTTATTTAAATAAGCTATATAATAAGATAGCCCACATATTTGATGTTCTCATAAATAATTAAATAAAATGGTAAAATAAACTAAAATATAAATTTAAACTTAAAAACTATAATTTTTATTACAGTTGGTGAATAAAGGAACAAAATATAAATTGAGGTTTTTTCAAGACTTTTTTAAATATATTCGTTGCCTGATCTATTTTTTGAATATAAGTTGTATCAAAGTACACATTATGAATATTTTAATGAGAAAAAGTAGTTGATCTTTATGTATTTTATTAGTTATTGAATGATTAGATTTAAAATTATGTTTCACTACCTGACTATCATAGTAAATAATAGTGAGAGAAGAAAGTAAATACTCATTCTTTTTGAGTATGTATTATATCTAAAGTATTTTATAGGTAATCATAGGCATCATTCTAAATTTTGTATGTATATTGAATTTCAATATAATTATTGGTTTTTTACTTTTCTAGGAGATTACAATATAATTATAGGTAACTATAGTCATCGTTCTTTTTGTGTATGTTGATGCTAACTCGAATTTGAATATCATGCAAATTATGTGTTATTGTTTGTTGAAAAAATAAATAAGTTTTGAAGATTTTTTCATATATTTCATTATGTTAAAAGCTATGTTAAAGTGAACTTGGTGAGAATTATATATTTTAGAGACAAATTAAAAGATAAAAGGAACAACACTCAATATGTAAAATGTCATACGCACCGCCCTTATATTTTAGAGAATTAAATAAGTTTTAATTGATTTTGATGAATAATCATGAAATTGATATATTCTTATAGAAATTTGGTTACTTGGTAGTTTATGGATTATTAAATAGTTTTGATTTTTATTTATGATCAAAATTTTACTTAATTAGTCATAATAATCTTTGTACGTCATGACTCTATTATCTTGTTAGTATAATTCTTTAGCTATGCAATATATTTTTGTGGTTGCTATTTTTTCATGTAGTCATAGCCAAAGTAATAATTAGATATTTAAAATATTAATTTTATGTCGTAATTAATCAAGTATTCCATCGATGCTAAAAGTTATGGTTACTTCTCGTCATTGTGACTTTATCCTTAATACGGTTTTATAGTCACAAGTTAGAGTGTAACTTTTTTACAAAGTTGTGATATTTGAGCTTTAGAAAATTACAAAGTTAAAATTATTCAGGCTAAAGTTGTGATAATTATTCAATGTTATAATTTTTAAACAAAATATTATAGAAATCATTTATTTGAGTATGATTAATCTCCAATGCTGCATTCAAGAAAAGACAATCATAATTTTTATTTTCTGGTTAATAAAAATTATAATTTCTAATGATATGACTTTTTGTAGCATCGTGATCATATCATATATGAGAAAAGTCAATATCAATATCATGATCATTCTCAATACCATGATTATTTATTGCACAAGAGAGACCATTCTTTGTGCCATAGTCATTCTCAGTCTTAGGATTATATTTTGTTTATGAAAGGCCAATCTCAATGCCACGGTCATTCCTATCATCATAACCATATGATGAATAAGAGAGATCAATGCTAAAATCATGATCATTTATAGTATCGTGGCTCTGTGTTACAAAGTCAATAGATCCAAATCATGGATACTTCCTAGTGTCGCGACTTAGTATTATAGAAAGATTATGATATTTTTTAAAGTCGTAGTCATTTTTCAAAGTCATGATCTCAAGTTGAAGAAATGAAAGTTAAAGTCATAATATTTCTTTGAAAGTCATGACTTTCCACTTGAAAAAAATATAGAAATATTAGAGTAAAAAAAAAGGAAAGTGGAGGGATTCGAGAGAGGTTTGAATTTTTTTTTCCTCCATGCAATATGACAAAGTCAAAGCATAATAACTAATCATAGGGATGATTTTCACACTTCTTAGGAGATTCACAAGCAAAAAAGGGGTGCAAGATATAAACAAAATTATAGAGATAGGTGGAGCAACTCTCAAAAATTCTCTCTAAGATAGATTTGAGAAAATTAATTAAAATAACATGGAATTAAAATTTGCGTTCTAGATTATTGTGAGAGTTGTAATTGGAAATTTAAATTCAATGAGATTTTTTTTTATATCTTGTGAATCTTTTCTCAATATCAGGTTAAATTGAGATCTAATATTTGCGTAATATTATTTATGTGATATATAAATAATTATGATATTAGTAAATATATTTGATTTATATTGTAAAATAAAAATTAATGGATATAATGATTAAGTATAACTTAAATCAGGGATTTAATTATTGATGAGTTTGTGTGTATTATTATGGTGGACTATGACATATAAACTATGAAGCTCTATCATGCATACGGTCGGAAGGAAGTGACAACTCTTTCGACCGTAATGTCTGAGATAAATTTATACATTAACACATACAATTTGAATACGTTAATCATTGTGAGTTTTTTATTTACGAAGTTGAAAGTATGAATAATTTTATATTTCAATCCATTATATATGTCTTAAAAGAATTACTTATTAATTGAGATGAATAATTTTAAGATATTTTCTTAAGGATTTTATTTTTATTATGAGATTCATATCGTCACCGTGGAGGATGGTAATAAGTAATCAATAGAACATATATTAGTGTATCATAACTTATAATGTAGTGATAATCCTTTGAGTTGCTTTTATTTGTATAGTTTATATTAGTGAAACTGAGAGAAACATATATTAATCATACGAGCATGATACTCATAAAGTTAAAAGTATAAATACGTATAAATCATATCAATTTTTGATTTATATAATATTTGAGGCTGGAGAATAAGAATATACATATGAAATAACTATCAAAAGTAATTGATGAGTTGCTTAAAAATGTATGAGCTTGTAAATAATTTCGAGCAAAGATAATTTGTTATCTTAGTGGTAAAATATCAATTGAATAGCTATGGAGAGATTATTTTGGGATGAGTTCAATAGTGATAATTATCATGTATATCGCTAGGGTAAAGAGTTATTGCATAATAACCTAATATTCATTATATATCCATACCCAATATAACTTAAATTATTTGAATAAACATCACATAAATTAAATGTAAAAATTTAGGTTCTAAGATTTATACAAAAATTTTTAATTATTTCTTTTATTAAAATTGTAGTCTCATTGTTAGTGGACTAAATTACTAATATAATTTTTGTAGGATTGATACGGAACAAATTTTTTTTTTATTACTTATATGATCTGTATACTTATTGTGAAGAAATATAAGAGAATGAATTGGTGAAAATGAATTGATAATATTACAATCTATAGAGACACCTATATATATACAAAAGATTGAAATAAACCAGAAGATATTCTAAGAATATCATAAGGAATAAATTAGATGATTTTATAAGGATATTCCATGATTCTTAACAATCCAATCATAACAATAAGGATATTCCATGATTCTTAACAATCATATCATAACAATAAGGATATCCCATGATTCTTAACAATCTTACCATAACACTCCCCCTCAAGTTGGAGCATAGATATCTCTTATGCCCAACTTGTTACACAAATAAGCAACCCGACCACCACTCAAGGCATTGGTGAAGATATCCACTAATTGGTCTCTAGTCTTCACATATCCTGTAAAGATAAGCCCAAGCTGTATCTTCTCACGAACAAAGTTATAGTTGATTTCAATGTGTTTGGTCCGCTCATGGAACACTGGATTGAAGGCAATGTGAATTGCTGTCTGGTTATCACACCAAAGTCTGGCTGATAAGGGATGTGTGATACCTGTTTCTGTCAAAAACTGGTGAATTCACATTATCTCGCATGTGGCCTGTGTCATGACCCGATATTCTGATTCTGCACTAGATCAAGATACCACACTTTGATTCTTGCTTTTCCAGGACACCAGGTTGCCTCCCACAAAGACACAATAGCTTGAAGTAGAACGCCTATCATCTTTGGAGCCTGCCCAATCTGCATCTGTGAAATACTCAATCTTCTCATGCCCATGATTATCATAGAGAATATCTTGTTCTGGTCTAGCTTTGAGGTAACCTAGAATGTGTTCCACAACTGCCCAATGATCAACGGTGGGGGAAGACATGAATTGACTCACAATACTAACAGCATATGCAATATCAGGGCGTGTGACTTTAAGATAATTTAATTTTTTAACTAACCTCCGATATCTCTCAGGATCATTGTACGATTTTTCTTCTTTGACTAGTTGCATGTTCGGAGTCATAGGTGAATTACATGGTTTAATGCCTAACTTACCTGTCTTGAATAATAGGTCCAGCACATACTTGTGTTGATAGATAAAAACCCCTTTGCTACTTCTCATAATCTCTACACCCAAAAAATACTTTAACATACCTAAGTCATTTGTACTGAATTGTTGTGGAAGAAAGGACTTCAGTAACAAAATACCGGTGGTATCACTGTCAGTTATAATGATATCATCAACATAAACAACCAACAGAATGATCCTGGTGGCTGAATTTCGGTAAAATACTGAATGGTCAAACTTGTACTTGTGCATTCCAAACCTCTCAATTGTCTAACTGAATTTTCCAAACCATGCATGTGGACTCTGTTTGAGTCCTTATAAGGCTTTGTGAAGGCGGTAAACTCGGTTGTCTGTCTCCCCCTGAGCAACAAACCCCGGAGGTTGCTCCACATAGACTTCCTCCTTAAGATTACAATGGAGAAAGACATTTTTGATATCTAACTGATGGAGATCCCAACTGTACCAGGCAGCCAAATAGATAAAGAGTCGGACCGAAGTCAATTTGGCCTCGGGAGAGAAGGTATCGACATACTCAATACCATAGGTCTGAGCATAGCCTTTGGCCACAAGTCGAGCTTTGAGGCAAGCAAGACTGCCATCAGGATTAACCTTCACTACAAACACTCAGTGACATCCAATAGCATGTTTTCCTGCAGGCAACTTCACTAAATCCCAAGTATCATTAGTCTCTAATGCTGCCATCTCTTCCCGCGTAGCATGATGCCGGCCAGGATGAGACAAGGCTTCAAGAATAGAGGCATGTAAAGAGGAAGAATCAAAAGGAGTAATGAAAGCACGATATGAAGGAGAAAGGTTATGATAAGACAGACAATAGAAAATATGATAAACACACTTACGTGAACCTTTGCGAAGAGCAATAGGAAGGTCATCACCGGAGGGAGGAGCTGATGGCGAGGGACATGATGGTGGAGGATCAGAGACTGGCGGAGGTGGCCGACGAGAGTATACCCGTGTGATCGGAGGACGATCAAGCGGAGTAGGAGTAGAACCGGTCACAGGAGAGACATGATAGACCAGAATATCTTCATCCTCCCCCTCACTAGGAGGACCAGGAGAGGTAGAGAAGGGGGTATCTTCATGAAAGGTGACATCATAAGACACTAGATAGTGCTTAAGATCAGGACAGTAATACCGATACCCTTTCTGAACTTTTGAATAGCCAAGGAAGATGCACTTGAGGGCTTTAGGATCAAGCTTGGAGAGCTATTGCCGAACGTCCCTGACAAAATATGTAGACCCAAAAATTCGGGGGCAAATGGGAAATAAAGGGGCAGTGGGGTATAGGATATGAAAGGGAGTATCTCAGTTAAGCACAGAAGAGGGCATGCAGTTAATCAAAAAACAAGCAATGGAAACTGCATCGGCCCAGAAATGCTTAGGCACATGCATTTGGAAAAGTAGAGCCCGATCAGTTTCCAAAAGATGACAATTCTTCCTCTCCGCCACACCATTCTGAGAGGGAGAAACAACACATGAGGTTTGATGAAGGATGCCTCGCTCATGCATGAATATTTGAAAATACTCAGACAAATACTCTTTAGTATTATCACTACGTAATGTTTGAATAGAAATATGAAAATGAGTTTGAATTTCAGCATAGAAGACACATAAATGAGAAAATAATTCTGACCGAGATTTCATTAAGTATAACCATGTAACTCTTGAAAAATCATTCACAAAAGTAATAAAGTAATGGAACCCAGTGGGTGATAGGACAGGACATGGGCCCTAAACATCGAAGTGGACTAATTCAAAAGGAGCACTAGCTCGTTTATTAACTCGAGGACTTGAACTAAGGCGATGATATTTCTTCAGTTGACAGGACTCACAAGGTAAGGTAGACAATGATAAGAATTGGGGATATAATCTTTTTAATAAAGTAAGAGAAGGATGACCTAAGTGGCAATGCAACTCAAAAGGACTTGATGCTGCAAGACAAGTGGCTGTACTGGATGAAGACTGATTAAGTATATAGAGACCGCCAGACTCACGTCCCCTACCAATAGTCCGCTTCGTCACCAGGTCCTGGAAAAGACAATAGCCAAGAAGGAATGAGACTGAGAAATTAAGATCATGAGTAAGTTTTCTGACAGAGAGTAAATTAAATGACAGATTAGGCACATGAAAAACTGATGATAAAGGAAGACATGAGGTAGGCGAGACAGTGCCTGACCCAAGGGCACGGGATTTGGACCCATCCGCCAAGGTGATGATGGACTTGGATGAGGTGGGTTGCACGGAAGAAAGTAAACTTAGGTTACCTGTCATGTGGTTAGAGGCGTCTGAGTCAATGACCCATTCATTGGCGCAGAATACAATGCAAGCGATTGAGTTACCTGTATGGGCAAGGTTGGACATGGCAGCCGGAGAGGGCTGTGTAGACTTCAGAAAAGCTTGGTACTTCTAGAACTGAGCAAGATCGTCGGCAGAGAACTGTGTAACTGGAGTAGTTGGGGTAGCAGTGTTGGTTGCAGAAGAAAGAGTGACAGAAGAACCTCGCTGATTTTTGTTCTTTAATTTCCAATATTCATGAATTACATGACTTGGCTTCTTACAGTAATGACAAATAATCTTGGAGGAGCCCCCATTCGATGCACATGAAGGCTGAGCATACTGTTATTTTGACGTAGGTCCACCTTGACCAAGAAGCGCAGGAGTGAGTGAGGCTGATGACTGAAGTCCTACAGAATGAGATACCTGCCCATTCAACTATGCTATATACATCTTCTAATGAAGTGATGGTGGGAACAGCAAGAATCTGTGCTCGAGCAGGGTCATAAGTAGGCGGTAGCTAGCCAAGAACCTCATAACAGCAATCTGTTCATGTTGTTGCTGTTGGATTGCAATATCGGTACTAAAAGGCAGCACCATATTCAATTCTGCATAGGTCTTTTTATAGTCTACGTATGCTTGCAAAAGGGACATGTCCTGCATCTCAGCCCGATAAAATGCTTTACAAATATCAAACACTCGTGTGATATTTTCCTTACCAGAGTATAGGAATGCAAGATGATTCATGAACTGTTTGACTGTCGTACAGTGAACAATGATTCCGATCACGTTACTATCAATTGAATTTCTGACTTGAATAAAAAGACGAACATCATTCCGTAACTAGATGAGGCTGGAATCATCTGTGGGTGGTTCAGAGGTAAGATGGTGCTCCATCTCCATACTTCGGAAATAGATTCGAACTGTATTACTCCATTCGATGTAGTTCGGACCATTTAGTTTATATTCCATAATCTTTTGAAGAACAGGAATCCCAGCCAGAGTGGCAAGATGCATCTTGAAAGCAGATTCAATCATGATTAAGCGGCTGAAAATAGGTTAGAGGTAAGATTGATGAAAGCAAGCAATTATCGAATGAATATCCGACAAAGAACACCTTGGCCGAAATATACGAATGGCTAGAAATCCAAGTTTTAGTACTTGGATCAAGGTAAAGGGGTATATACGAGATATAGGATATAATAAACTGTGCAAAACACCTCAAAAATCCAAAATCGACAAAACATCGATAATTAAGACAAAAGGGGTCGAATTGAAGAAATATCAAAATACCAAGCTATGGTTGTTGGATCGAAGATTGGAGGTTAGATTTGGATTCCTGGGACAGAGACGATTCAGGTGGTGGTCAGCCAGAGGTGCTGCAACCGTCGATGCGCCGTCACGTGCCGGGAAGGTGACCGGTGCGTGCAGATCTGGCAGCCTCTTCAGGCAGCGCGTGGGGGCGCGTGTGGGGGTTTCCTGTGACGGCCTTGGACAACTATGGTCGTCGGCGAGGTGCACTCCTGTTGGTGGGGTTGGTGGCCGGAAAATTTCGTCAGAGGAGTCGCCGGAGAGAGGCAGCAGGTGCGGAACACTATAAAAAAAATCCCTCCAAAAAAATGCTCTATTTTGAGCTATTCTAACCCTAATCCCTCTGATACCATGTGAAGAAATATAAGAGAATGAATTAGTAAAAATGAATCATGTGAAGAAATATTTTGAGCTATTCTAACCTATAGAGACACCTATATATATACAAAGGAATGAAATAAACCAGAAGATATTTTAAGAATATCCTAAGGAATAAACCTAAGGATATTATAAGGATATCCCATGATTCTTAATAATCCTACCATAACAATAAGGATATCTCATGATTCTTAATAATCCTACCATAATACTTATGAATCCTTGTTTACGTATTATTCTCATCAATGAGCTTTTGAGACATTGTCTAACTAATAAAATTAAATAACATAACAATGTTGCAATTTCTCTCCCATCAAACAACATAAAATACAAAATAAAAGCTAAATAAAATCATAATATCTCTGTGAAGTTAATGAATATAAGCTATGTTGCACGGACATGGATACGATACGGCAGGATACGGGGATACAACAAATTCTAAAAAACTAGGATACGGATACGGCTAGGATACGTCATGATAAAAAAAATAAAATTAAAAATAAAAATTATTAATTATAAATATTAGGTATTTTAAAATAATTTAAAATTCTGTATTTTAAAATAATTTAAAATTTTGTATTTTAAAATAATATAAAAAAAATTTAAACCCTCTAACATCCTCCCCCCCCTCCCGAACCTTCCCCCCCACCCTCCCTTTACAGTTTTGATTTTCGAACTCTCCTCCCTCCCGATATAGATTCCAAAACCCCCCTTCTCTTTATAGAATTAGGTACCTTAGGTACTATCGGCGCCTCGGCGGTGTGCTCCTCCCCTCCCCGTTTGACGCAATGACAATTGACAACTATTTCCCGTAATCGGCTTGTCGACAACTCAATGTCGGCGGTGTGCTCCTCAATTTGTTGGAGATGTAGGAGTAATCGTTAATATATAGTGTATTTCCGACGCGTTAGAATTGTAAAAATGCGTCGGTTGGTAAACGACGTGTCTTTTGTTAACGACGACTGTTTCCGAATAACGCGTCGGATACGTCTCCGACGCGTATCCGATACGCCATGTGGCGTATCGCATACGGATTTGTGTCCGATATACCACGTGGTGTATCAGACACGTATCCGACGCGTGTCGCCGTGTCCACGTGTCAGACACGTGGACACGGCAGTTCCTAGGCGTATCCGCGCAACATAGAATATAAGTTCACAACACTTAGCTTGAAGAAAAGAAAAGTAAGTTGAAGTTTCTTCAATGTATTCATGAAGTTATTTGCTAGCCTCTCTATTATCAGAATGTATCTTGTAGTTATGGTCCCATGACCCATCTTGAATTTTTTCTCTGAGAAAGAAATAATTCACCTTAATGTATTACATTAGCTCGTGAAATACTGAATTGGAGGGTATATGCCTCATTATTTGATTATTATAACAAATGTTAGTGAGAGAAAAGTGTGCATACCCTCGAGCAGATGTTGAGCAGATATCGAGCATATCTCTTTGAGCAGATATCGCATTCAAAATATCTCATAAGTAATTGTTATCATCATTGTGTAGTTTGAACTATACTTTTGCACTGGATCCTTAACAATTGCCCATCTCTTACTTTTCCAAAAGACAAATTTATTTCTAAGAAAAATAAAAATTTTGTTATAAATTTTTTTCGGTAAATATTGATGTCCAACTTGAATATGAATACTTGACTAAATTCAAGTATCATTGATCCTTATAGGAGATATTGAGTTATGAAGATTTATTCATATATCTTATTATATAAAAAGTTGCATTATGGTAAATATATCTAGAGGAATCTAGGAAATAACTAATTATATTATCTGTTTATGCTATATCTGATCTTGTCATAATCATATAATTTATCTTTTTATGATTTTTTATAAGTAATATAGTTAAGTGGAGGTGTCGCATCATAAGTGAAATTAATACTTAGATCAATATGAGTATCTGCTAGATTATAATTTGTAACACTAATATTGGTAAAAGTATCAAGTATATATATTTTCAATGATAAGATGATATTTATTATTGAATAAGTCACTTATAATTCAAGAATATATATGAGTTTTTTATTTTCCTTCATATGAAATTGTGGCTGAAGATATTATTTGAGTTAAATGATTTATAATGCATTATCTTTCATAATCTGAATATCATTCACGTAGACAATTAACAAAATCATTTTATCATTAGGATTATTTCGAAAGAATACAAAATATTAGTAATGCACATGTAATCCAAACATAGTGATTTCATGTGAAAATCTCATAAAATCTGCAAACCACACTTGATTATATTACTTGAAAGCCCAATAATTGCTCCATATACATCTTCTCATGATTTCCTAAGGTTATCATGAAGAAATGCATTGTTTATATGTATTTTATTTATCCTCTAACTATAAGATATTATATGAGAAATACAAATATGTACTGAGGTTAACTTTGCTACTAGAGAGTAAATGTCCTAATAGTCTATACTAAATATTAAAGTGAATTTCTGTACTATAAGTTTCATCTTAAAATAATTTATTTTCTCATTTAGATGTTTTTATAGTGAATATTGATTTGTAACTAACAACAAATATTTTTTAAATTTTGTGATAATAGTTTTCTTGTCTTATTAGAGTGGAAGACATGCATTTTATTTATCATGATATATTTTTATTTTGAGTGAGATAATGTCTTAAAAAGAGATTTGAGTATTTTAGTATCATTAAGAAAAGTAATAAAAAATAAAAGAAAGAATAAGATAAAAGTATGACAAAATTTGTGAAATAGGTTATATCCATCCCAATAAAGTATCATAGTCTCTCATGCTTCTTCATTTGGAATTATGATTAGAAATACTTATTGAATTTAATAATTGCTTATGCATCATCTTTCTAACAAATATTTTATTTACGTACACAATTAGTATGATAAATCTATCATATGAACTCTTTTGAATAAATAAAGAATAATCTGTATTATATCTATATAAATTAA
The DNA here is from genome assembly GCA_029783825.1 of Sapria himalayana. Taxonomy (NCBI): domain Eukaryota; kingdom Viridiplantae; phylum Streptophyta; class Magnoliopsida; order Malpighiales; family Rafflesiaceae; genus Sapria; species Sapria himalayana. Next base: position 8,345,132 of record JAREIK010000088.1, on the reverse strand, counting down.
AAGAGATGATTATAGTGAAAACGTGACAATCGAATATTCAATTGTTTTTTTAGGCCATAGAGTGCATTCCAATCTAGAAATTGAGTCTGATTGTATTACTAAAAAATTAAGTGGTTGCTTCATATACATTTACTCATTAATGTCATCTTTAAGAAATATATTTTTTATGTCTAATCGATATATCCTTAATTTGTGAGAAGATGTTAATAATATAAGTATCCGTACTAAAATTATGTTGGATTCTAAAAATAAAATATCTCAATAATCTATACCAAATATTTAAGTAAATTTTCTCACAATAACTTTAGCCTTTATGTGATCTATCTTCTCATGTGGATTAATCTTCATAGTGAACAACTATCTACAACTAACCGTAGAACTTTCAAGAAGGTTGAAGTACTAGTTCCTAAATTTCCTCAGAATAAAGAGTATTTATCTCTTCTAATATTACAAGAGTCAAAAGAAAGGAGAATATATGAGTATGATAATACATGTGAAATAAGATACTGAGTATAATTCCTTTATTTTTCTATGAGGAATAATCAGAAAATCAATATTAGAAGATTCGGTTGCATGATCATTTGATTTCTTGGGATACATTTATTTGCTTTAAACATGTTGCATATGTCTCAATCTTCTAATATAAACTTTATGTCCTGAGCTATTAAGTCTTATTGTTCTCAACTCATTTTGAGTTGGGACTGAAACAATCTAGAGAACTACTATATTGTCAATATTCAAGAGAGATTTTCTTTCTTGTGAAACCTCATTCTTTTAAGAGTCAATTTATTATGTTCTTGGTGGTAAATATGATTATTCTTAATGAGTGTCATCATAATATGAACAAATAAATTTATATATAATTGAAGGATGACTTTCTCTTCTAATTAGATGTCCAGATAGTAGGACTCATAATGAGTAATAAATAATAATAGATCTAGATGTACCTCTTGTATTTTTACTATTCCTAGATTTGTTAAAGAATGAATATTTCTTAAAAATATTATTAGCTATTTTTATTACTTTATTAATTTTAGGCGAATAATACTTGTACCCTTTCTAGATACCAGAGTAACCAAGAGAGACATTTTATTATCCTAGGTGTCATTTTGTTACGTTATTGAGAGAGATTTTAAACAAAATTAGTATTTCTAAAAATTTTGAGAGCTAAGATGAATAACTTCTCATCAGGATGTAATATTTGAAAGGATACATATTTGATAAAGAATAGAAGATGTTTGATAGATGAGATAATTTGTGTATAAAGTTGTTTCTCACCAAAAATACTTTGAACATTTTTAGACTTGTTAAAGAATAATTCATTCTTAAAATTTAATAATATTATCTCTTACTAATTCTTTATTAGTTTTAGATGAATAATATTTATACTCTTTCTATATATTTGGTTAATCAAGAAAGATATATTTTATCACTTCAAGTGTCATTTTATCACATTATAGAGATATATTTTGAATAACATGTGTTCCCAAAGAATTTGAGAGGTAAGATGAATAAAATTCCTTCAAGATACGATATCTAAAACGATATATGTTGAAAAGTTATATAATTTGATATTAAGTTTAAGTGAAAATATATTGTTAAAATCATATCTTCCCAAAATTATTTTGGAACATGTCTACCAAAAGGAGTATCTGAGTTATTTTTAATAAATGTCTATTTTTCCTTTCTATAATCTTATAATGTAGGAATATATTTGCAAAATAGTCTAATGTATGTTCCATTGATCAATATAATAAATACTGAAACATATACTCTAATCAATAATTTGTATATTTTTATTAAATTAATTATTTATTTTTTTATGAAAGATAAAAAAAACTTGAAATGAAAAAGAACCATCCAAGTAAAATATATATCATCATTAATAATTATAATAAAATGTATAAATCTATTCCAAATTGTATCTCTATTATGTTTCAATACATTTAAGTCTATTAGTTCGAATAAGTCTTTATTCACATATATTTGAAGGGCATAATAGGAAGTTTTGATATATTTTATTTAACTGATATATATTATACTTTAACTTAGAGACATCTCTAATATTTAGTTCCAATATTTTTTATTTGACCATGATGAGTGATCATGGCAAGAATGAATAATAGATGAATAGTACTTAATCACCTAGTGAGAAATTCTATCGTAGAAGTAAAAACATACAATCCATCTTGTTTAGTTTTAAATAAAATGTTTATTGAAATCTTTCGATCCTATAAAATAATATCCGGGAAAAAGAAAGTCAAAATTATGCTGTCTTAAAAAATAATTCACATAAAGAAGATTAATGAGATGCTTAAGAATAAAAAAATGCATGAAAAAAATGACATGCCAAGGTGAATGTCATCATAATGAAGAAATATTGATGGTTTGCAATTAATTATTATAATATTTAGAAACAAGAAAAAAAAACATAATAAATAAGGAGCAATCACTATAAGGTGATTGTTGTCATACTAGTCAATAACATATGATTCTTAAGTGAAAAAATGAGTCTAACATACTATCATACTTGAATGATGAGACAAAATTATTAGCTACTATCTTTTTAATAAGAAATTATATATATTCTTCTCTACGAAGGGTCATAATAGGAGAACTCTATGAGAACTCTAGTAGTTGGTTTGCCACTCCCATAATTTGTAGTGCCTTTGGTATTTTTTCTTGAAATAATTTTCAATAATTCATTTTGGTAAGACTAATCTTCATGTCGTATGTGCATTATACTGTGGTTCTTATATCTTTGTTTTTATTCTGATTGATACTTTTTCTATTATTAATATATATTAAATAAAATATATTTTTAGTGGGTCTCAATTTTATCTTGTATATATTGAAATGTTTGGTGATGTATTTTTGGTATAGTAGGAAACCCTTGATCACTGAGAATTTAATTGTGGAATCCTGAAAAACTATTGATTTGTGAGTACAAAAGCTTTAATACTAAGAAACTTCTCAATCTATCTCATTATCTCAATCATATTAGATTAACCTTTATTGGGAGTATCTCAAAGAGTCATAGTTATTTGTGTGAAACAAATAAAGTGAGCAGTGATCTATTTTGATTCTCTAAGCTCTTCTAATCTCGATCCCATAAGTAATGAAATAGTGTTGTATAATTGCATTGCCTGAAATCAGTATAGTAATGCTACAAATTCTCATAATATCTTATATATCTTGTAAGATACAAAAATAAAATTGATTGGTTGTCACATGATAATTAATAGTTGTGAGTCATTCTATAACTATTCTTCCTCTATTTCATTTCTAGGACTAGGAGACTCTTTCATTAGTTGATCAATCTTTCCCTAATCAAAAAATAATGTCCGAACTCTTGTAGTCTATCGTATATAATTTTATTTTCTAAGATTCCATAAATTTATGAGAAGGATTTGTTCCAATGTATGAATAAAATTATAAGCATAAATGTGTGAATCATGACAAACTTTTTCAATACACCACTATGGAAACTAATGAAACATAAAAAAATGACAACACTTAAAATAAAAAAAACACATATAGACAATATCCTTATATAATTATGGGCAAATCCTATTGGGACAACCCACAAATTTGGTAATCTTATAAAAAAATGAAAACAAATAAACTAAAAATAAACTATAATATTCTTCGTCAAGTTGGTACATACAAGTTAAAAGCATTAAACTTAGAAGAAAGGAAGGTAAGCTATGATCTCTTCAAGATATCCCTAAAAATATCTGCTAGTTATTTTATTATTTGAATATATATTATAACAATGGTCTTATCCCAAATCTTCTTCATGAGAAATAGGTAATTCACTTTTATGTATTTTGTCTACTTTATGAAATGATGGATTGGAGGTTATATGTCTCCTTTCTTGATTATCATAATAAAGAATAATAGGAGAAGATATTTGTATTAGATTTCTAAATAATTAATTTTCTTTTTTTAAGAGATATGATTATCTCCTTGAAAAGTATAAAATTGTCATGTCTTCTCTATGTACAAGTTGATACTCACTTAGAATCTGAATATCTGACCAACTACAAATGTTCATGATCATTGAAAAAGATTCTATATCCTTGAGATTTTTATTTATACTTTAATATATGAAAAGTTATGTCTAGATCAATTTGTTATGGAGAATCTAGTAAGTGATTAATTATACTGATTGTATATATTTTATCTAATCAAGTAATAATTAAATAATTAATTTTTTATATAATTTTTTATAATTAGTAGAGTTAATTATAAGGGTCATATTTGAAGTAAAAATAATATTTGGATCGATAAGAGTATCTATTAGGGTACAACCTAAAATACTAATCACTATAAGAGTATCAAACACTTATCTCCTTTTTGACAAGACAATTCTTTTCCTGGCGTAAATCACTTTTATACCATAAAAATATCCGAGTCTTCCAAGATTCATCATGTATAAATATGACTGAAAATATTTCTTGAATTAGATAATTTTCAACTCATCTTTTATAATTATAATATCATCAACATATATAATAAGAAAAATTATTATGCAATTAGGACTACAAAAAAACAATGAAAATTTCGTAATGTACTTGTGTAAATCAAACAAGGTGACTATTGTGAAAATCTCACAAATTAGGCTCTCGATGACTATTTTAGGATATAGAATACCTTTCATAATCTATATATTATATTTGAATGGATTGTTCTAAAAATTATATGGCAGCTCAATATTCATCACACTCTTATGATCACTTGAAGAAAGGTATTCCTTATATCTAGCTTGTGTATTCTAAATATGAGAGATGTCAGAGAAATAAGAATCTATACAAAAACCACCTTGGCTATTGGAGAGAAATTATATGTCTAAAGTTTGCGGTCAATAGCTAACAAAAGCTAATAACTTATCCTGAACATCTAAGTGAATTTTTTCTTTACATGTCTTGCCTTATTGTGACTTACCTTCTCATTTTGAAATCATCTTAATAGTGAACACCTACAAGCATCAAATAATAAATCTTCTCATAAGTCATGATATTAATTTTCAAGTTCTATTAGAGTGAATGATATCTATATCTTCCAACATAGCTTGTCACTATCTGATAGTCCACACTATGTCATATACACTTGAGTAAGTTTTACTTTATTGAGGAATCTCCCTCTCTCCAGAGTCACTAAGATATATTCTTGTTAGTATATATTATGACTTAATAAGAATACTATCATAATGCAGACCAAAAAATTTAGAAGTAGCAGATGGATGACTTTCTATTTTAGATGATGGTCTAAGTGAAAATACGGAGTAAGACAAAATAATGAGTCTAGATGTAACTTCTAGACTTTTATTCTTTTTAGGCTTACTAAATAATGACTCATGCTAAAAAAGATAGCATTAATACTCACTAAAATCTTATTAATTTAAGTGAAAAATATTTATATATTTTTTAGATATTTGAGTATCTAAGAAAGATACATCTCAAACCTCTGCGTGCCAATTTATTTAATTATTGGGAGAGATCATACACAAAATAAGTGGTTCCAAAAACTTTGGGAAGCATACTAAATAATTTCTCTTCAGGATACATAATCTAAGAGGATATTCACTAAGAAAAGGCATAAAAGAGTATTTGGTTGATAAAATAATTTATAATTAAAATCACATTCCCAAAAAATACTTTGGAATACTTATTCCAAAGTGAAGTGTTGAAACTATCACAATTTGATATTTATTTTTCTTTTTGAATACCTTATTTTGTGGGAGTGTCCTGACATAGACAATTTGATATATAATCTCGTGATCTATGTATTAACTATTGAATTAATTTGACATATGTTTTAATATATATTATTTATTCTTATTTTTTAATTTTTTGAAACTATTTTTTTATTATTTTATAAAATGTCTGAAAAATAGTAAATATATATAATTTTTGATAAAAAAAAATCCATTTATATTGTGATCAGTCATTAATAAAGATGATTAAATACTTAATGTTCATTTTGATTGCTTCTCTATTAGTTTCTCAAATATCTAAGTATATTAGATCAAATGAGTTTCTATTGATATTGAGATGACGGGTAGGATAATAATTTGTGATTTGCTTTTCTAATCCATAAACATTAGTAAAAGGTCCAACACACTCAAATAATTAGAAGGAAATCCTATCGTATGAGAGAAGAGATATAATTTATTCTACTTAATCCTAAATGAAGTTTTCATTTGAATGTTATGATTATGTAAATAAAAATTTGTAAATAAAAATATAAAATTAAAATTGAATTGACTTGAAAGACAACTGACTGAAATCATACTAATAAGATAATCAGTAATAAGCATAATATGATCAAGAAATAAAAATTTTTTCTAAATATTGCAATATCTAATAAATTTAGAATATTTGTAACTGACTATAGTAATATTTTTAGAATATGTAAAAATAATAAGAAATAAATTATTATTATTTGTGAAGTAAGTATTGACTTTTGAATCGATAACCTAAGATTCTAGGAGTTTGAATATCTAGTATAAGTGACAAAATTAGTAATACTTGAGGAAGAAAAAAAATGTATGCTTCTGACTTAAATATTAATTTTGTAAGCACGCATATTAATAATGATTGATTTCTCTGGAATTTGTAAGCTTTCACCTACACACGCATGAATTTGATATCATGTAGAAACTAATGAAATATAAAAAAGGATAGTAACACTTAATCCAAAAAAAATAATTATAGATAATGTCCTTATATAATGGTCAAATCTTATTTGGGGAGCTTACAAGTTAAGTATTCTAATAAAAAAAATAAAAACAAATAAAATGAAATGTCCACATGCAACAACCACAAAACAAATATACGGTGAAGTCCACATACAACAAGTGCACAATCCACACATACTCATTGCACGTGCTCATTGCACACACTTGAACTACTTACAAATTGTCCAGGCACCAGCATATTGACTTAGTTGGAAACAACGTTCCATTGTACCCACCTATGTTGCACGGACACGGATACAGACACGGGGATACGACACGACAAGATACGGGGACACGACAAATTCTAAAAAACTAGAATACGGATACGGCTAAGATACGTCATGATAAAAAAAATAAAATTAAAAATAAAAATTATTAATTATAAATATTAGGTATTTTAAAATAATTAAAAATACTGTATTTTAAAATAATTTAAAATTCTGTATTTTAAAATAATGTAAAAAAAATTTAAACCTTCTAACACCCTCCCCCCTCCCGAACCTTCCCCCCCTCCCGAAACCCCCCCCCCCCCCCCTCCTGAAACCCCTCGAACCCCCCTCCCGAAACCCCCTCCCCCCCCCTCTCGAACCCACCCCCCCACCCGATTTTCGAACTCTCCCCCTCTCGAAACCCCCTCCCCCCCCCTCCTGAACCCACCCCCCCACCCGATTTTCGATTTTCGAACTCTCCCCCTCCCGATATAGATTCCAAACCCCCCCATTCCCTTTATAGAATTAGGTTACCTTAGGTGCTGTCGGCAACTCGGCGGTGTGCTCCTCCCCTCCCCGTTTGACACAATGACAACTGTTTCAGAACAATGCGTCTGATACGTCTCCGACGCGTATCCGATACGCCACATGGTATATCTCATACGGATTTGTGTCCGATACGCCACGCGGCGTATCGGACACGTATCCAACGCGTGTCCAACCCGTGTCGCCGTGTCCACGCGTCCGACACATGGACACGGCAGTTTCTAGGCGTATCCGTGCAACACAAGTACCCACCGCCGGTATGAATACTAGACACGCAACATGCATATATCCCATCACATGTTTGTACATCTGCACCCACCATATACACATTTCAAACACGTTCACTACACAAATGGCCACACATCTTCATGTGTGCTCGTGTGCTGTTATAGATGCTTGCTTGACACATACATTTTTCTTTTTTCTCTATCTAGGGTTGACTTTTATACCATGACAAATTCAAAATTAAAATAATGCAAATTATAAAATATACAAATGGAGAGGCCCTATAGATACTATGCTACTTAGATTGGGACAACTTATATGTTGGGTAAAGTAATAGATAGATTGAAAGTGTAGTAGATGGTTTGAAGAAGAGATTAGAGAAAGAAGTATACCTCCATATTCATATGAAATTTGGATATCATTGATACAAAACAAATTATTCAATTACTAATTACATGATAAAGTATTAAAAATAAAATAAAGAGGATTAAACATTAATACAATACAATATACTAAACTGGATATTTACATGCAAGATAATTAGATTAATTATTATTATAATCTCTTTAACTAGACATGTAATAAATGATTATATAATAAAACTAATTAATTTGAAATTAATTCAATTTGGTTTTTGTGTCTTAAATAAGTATATGTATTTTTTGTTGCATATTTTATTTTCATGGTTATTTTGATAATGATATTTAATAACTACATAGGTATATGATTAGAAAGATTCATATTCTACTAGAGTTTGCGCAATAACTCAAATAGAACATGAAATGAGAAAATCTTCTAAGGATTTCTCAAAATCATTTGCAAAAAATTACTTAAAAATATCTAATTTCAAAGAAAAAGAATATTGAGGACAATACTACTCACATCTCTTTTGGATACAAAAATAACTAATACAAATACTTCTAGGAGATTAAGTTGCCAACTTCCTTTTTTAATGAATGAGGCTTGAAATAAAATAAATCCACCAAAAATATAGGGTAAAAAAATATAAATTCTCTTTTATAGATATGTTTTATAATATGACACTCATTTGGAAAAACAAATAAAAATATTCTTTTAATAAAATTATTTATTATCAAAGTTAATGTACTTCTAAGGTTTATAGAAATATTTTTATGTACATGAAGTGTGATAGATGTATTAAGGAATATTTTTTTTTTCAATTATCTCAACATAATAGATGTATAATAGGGTAGAATTTTGTATAGTCTCATAATCTAAACATTAAGACTTAAATCATAATGAAGATTTGTCAACTATATTATTAATTCTTAATATTTTGACATTGTAACTATATCATGTTTTTATTTATTTTATAAAAAAATTTGAATTATTTGTAAACAAATATACCCATGTATACCAATAATAATTGTCGGGAAAAAAAATAACATATTAAAATTTATTGTTGTTCACTAACTTATTGGTCTCTCCAAGGAAGCACGGACACGGCTCCCTACGGTCGTGTCCACGTGTCCGAGTGTCGGACACGTGGACACGATATGGACACTGCATGGATACGTGTCCGATACATCATGTGACGTATTATTGATAAATCCGTATCCGATATGCCACGTGACGTATCGAACGGTGACATATTGAATGTCCAGTGGCCAACGTCGCCGCATGGGCGACGTTGGCCACTCGACGCAGGCGGCAGGCTCGAATTGAGGGGGGGAGGCAGGGGGCAGGCGCGAATTGAGGGGGGGGGGGCAGGGGCGGGCATGAATTGAGGGGGGGAGGCAGGGGGTGGGTGGGAATTGAGGGGGGAGGCAGGCGGTCATGAATTGAGGGGGGAGGCAGGCTGGCGCTAAAATAAAATAAACTATTTTAATAAAATAAAATAAAATATTTTTATTTTATAAAATAAAAAAATATATTTTTATATAATATAAGATAATTTTAAAATATTATTTTATAAAATAAAATAATTATAAATATTATCTTATAAAATAAAATAAAATAATTATAAATATTATCTTATAAAATAAAATAAAATATAATATTTTTATTTTATAAAATAAAAAAATATATATTTATTTTATAAATTAAAATATTTTAATTTAATTTAAATTATTTTATAAAATAGCTAATATTTATAAAGAAAATAATTTTTATTTTTAATTTTATTTTTTTTATCATGCCGTATCCTAGCCGTATCCGTATTCTAGTTTTTTAGAATTTGCCGTGTCCCCGTATCCTACCGTGTCGTATTCCCGTGTTCGTATTCGTGTCCGTATCTGTGTCCGTACTTTTTAGGGTCTCTCAAACACATGTATAAATCAAATAAAATTGATCTTTCTAATATTAATTCAACATGTTGCACTCAAAGTTTTATTATTATTATGCTTTTCTTATTATTAAATTTATTTTTTATATTTATTTTAAATTTTGAAGAAAATATTTTACATGTGAGTTGATTCAATTATTTTTGTTTATTATATAAGAGTATTTATTATATATTTTTCACACGAGTATTATTGTATTATTTTAGTTTATATGTGTTAACTGTAACAATTTTATTTTTTTGATTGATATACCTTTCAACCAAGAGAGGGGGCTCATTATACTGCATCATAATTCTTTGTTTGATTACTAAAGAATGATTAGATTCATAATGGATGATTAAAAGAATGAAAGCAACTTATCATTTGTTAAGTTTTGAAAATAAATTAGAAAATACAGAGCCTTTCACATTTCATTTTAAAATGGTTGTCCTCGATGCCGATTGCTGCATAACAACTTCAAAAAACAAAAGAAGTAACAACATAATTGAGCTGCACAACAATGCAACTTACTAATAATATGATCATGATAAAAATAGAAATTATATAGTATGGGAAAGAGCATGAATGCTCACTCAATTGTTATCTTCACCAATTACCTTACAAACATGACCATAAGTCTTCATTCTTATTGATGTGTTGAATGGAAATAAGCATTTAAAGAATTTATAGTATGTTAATTAAAAATGAGCTAAAAATTAATATTTTACAAATGAACTAGAACTTACAAAAGCATATTTTTGAAGAATCCTTATATGATATTAGAAATCAGTGTAATTTCTAATTTAAAATATAATTTAGAATACAATAAATAAAATACCAACTTATATGAATAATAATTTTGACAAAACAAATATCTTGTTGCTGGAATATATTCCAAAGTTCTTTTCAACCTTTCTGGATTCATTCTGGATTGTCTCGTATGGGTTGCGTTTTGTATTTTTAAGCATTTATACACGTGTGATAAACAATAAACTAGCATGACTGAAACAATGTATTTTTTTTTTTTTCGTAAAGCAAAAAAAAAAAAATTGGGGTGGCTCTAAAGGAGAATATTTAAATGTATCTGATAAGAATTATATTTAGATTATTGATTACCTGAGAAGTCCATGTGTTGCATGTATTTATTGGAAGTCATGCCTTAGTGTGATGACAAGTATCTTCTTCTAAGGCTGATAGGTTTTGGATTCGAGATTTATTAGATGCAGCAAATTTTCTCGTAAAAAATAAATAGAGATTGAGAACTCATTTATTGGTTAAGATTTTTTTTGCAACACTTTGGAAATCTATCTGTATTTTGGAATTTGTTTTAGAATCTTATGGGACATGCTTATTATGAATTCTAACTTTAAATTCAGTTCCCTGCAGGTGTCAGCGACGATAAGCAATGATCACCTTCATGGTTTAATAACCAATCAGAATCCTGCAGAGCATGGCCATAATATTCTTAATCCTGTTGGAGCTGATTTTGATGCCTGTTTGGCATGCAAACAATTTCCCTGCATTATTACTGGCAATTCTCCTTCAGTTGAATTATATGATGGGACCACACGATATGAAAATGACACTTCCAATCCTTTCAAATGTAAACTTCTCCATTTTGGAAACATCAAAGAAATTACATGCTAGTGTGGATACTGAATCACATCATTATGCAGCTTTCATGTACAAAGCAGTCAGTTGCATCCCCGGATTAAGGAAGAAGCAACAATCCCAGCTGGAAAACAGTGGTTTTCACACGGTGTGCAGTGTGCTTGTTGAATATTTTTGTCAAAAGCAGTGTTATGTTATTTCACATCATGTTAGGTCCTTAAAAGTTACAATGCTGTGTTTTTAATCCAGGTGGGTAAACTTTTGCATCATTTTCCTCGATCTTATGCTAATCTTCAGAATGTTGTTGATGAAATTGTTGATGGGCAGCACTTGGTTTCTGTTGGAAAGGTGCTATCTTCTAGGTGATTTTTTTTGTGCCTTATCCCATACTGTTTAAGTGGAACTTAAAAAATAATTTTAGCCATATCTATATATTGAAACATTGTTCAATATTTCTATTTCATCATTTTTAGTTTTCTTCAAAGAGGTAAAGTTTATTATCTCAAATTGTTCTTTCAAGTTTCTTTTTTGTCCAAGTTTCTAATTTTTTTTCTCTAGGTTTAAAAATTATTTGTCTTATTAGTTTTATGTATCTTAGTGTTATAATTTTGTTGAAATCTAGGAGAAAAAGAATAACATAACATGCAATATAAAAAAAAATAGCCAACTCTTATCTAATAAGCAAATTCTATTGGGGCAGCCATAGATTGAGTGTTTCTATCAACATAACATAACTAAAAAGAAAAAAATATATAAATAAATATTTATCATCAAGCTGATGCATGCAAGTCCAAAATACAAAACTTTGAAGAAAGGAATATAATCCGAGGTCTTTTTGAGACATTTGAAAAGATATCTGTTTGTTGTTCTCCTATCTGAATTTATGTTATAATAATGATTATATTTTAAATCTTTTTTCTGAATAAAAAGTAATTCATCTTTATGTGTTTTGTTTATTCGTGAAATACTAGATTGAAGACTATATTTCTTCATGTTTGATTGCTACAATAAAAAAAATAGAAGATAGTAAATATCCAAGCTCTTCAAATAGGAGTCATATCTAAAATGACTCACAATTAACAGTTTCAATTGTTCTGAATCTTTTCTCTGTATTAAATTTTAAAATAATTATTTGTTTTATACTCTTCTAGGAGATAAAATTGTCACTAAGAAAAGTATAAAATTTTATTATAGATCTTCTCTTGATGTTAGTGCTAAACTTAAATTTGACTACTCTGTTAACTTCAAATATCCATCATCATTGAAAGAGATTACAAAATTATAGAGATTTATTCTCATACCTAAGTATGTGAAGAGCTATTATATGTTATATCTAATCGAGTAATAGTAAGATAGTTAATTTTTTCTATGATTCCCATATTAGTAGTATAATCTATAGAATGAGTTATATCATAAGTAAAATTAGTACTTGAATCAATAAGAGTTTTTGTTAGAACATAACTTAAAAGTTCATCTCTTGTAAGAGTATTGATTGCATACTTTCTTTGTGCCAAGATAATATCTCTTCCGGAGTTACTCACCTTTATGCCAAGAAAATATTTGAATTTTTCAAAATTTTTCATCTAGAACTAGGATTAAAGATACTCATTGAATTTGATATTTTTCAATTCATTGTCTAATATAACTAGAATATTATCTATGATCATTATGAATAAAATTATCTTATCATCAAAGTTTATTAGGAAAAATAAAAAGAAATTTATAATGCACTTGTGTAAATCAAATGATATGATTATATGTAAAAATCTTATAAATGAGGCTCTTGGTGACTATTTCATATCATATAATATATTTCATAATCTGCAAATAATGATTAGCTATACTACACTAAACCCAATTGATTACTTTATTTACATCTCCTCAAGATTACTATGAATAAAAATATTTTAATGTCTACCTATTGTATCATTTATTTATTAGATATAATCAGAGAAATAAGAATTCACACTATAACTATTTTGGATACGAAAAATCTTTATAGTCTACATCAAATATTATAGTGAATCTCTTCGCTATAAGTCTTGCTTGAATATAATTTACTTTTTCATCTAAATATGTCTTTATAGTGAACAATCACCTATAATCAATGACAAATATTTTGATTAATCTGAAATTAATTTTTAAATTTCATTAGAGTGAATGTTATTTATCTCTTTCAACATGATCTGACACTATCTCTAGTGAGCTAAAGTCTCAGAAGGAAACGTGAGTATCATAGTACTATAAAGAGAAGTAGTAAAAAAAGTAAAAAAAAATAGAAGACATGTATACGTAAATTCATGTGAGTTTGGATGCTAAGTATAACTCCTTTATTTTTTTCGGAAATTGATCAAAAGGTAAAGATTAGAAGAGTAGAAACCTAGACATTTGATGTGACATGCCGCATAATAATTACTACTATGTGTTTGATTATCCTATTTGATACTCTTATAATCAACAACAAAAATTCTCACTGTGCTTGAATTATCAAGTTGAGAATAAGTAAGGAGGTGATCAATGACCACCAAACATTTAGGCAGTTCCTTATCATTGGGCATAATAAAAGAAAATACATGATGGAGAAAGGTGTGATTGTTATTAATTCAAAAAAAATAAGATGCTCGATAACAAAATTATCTTGGTTTGTTCTAAAGAATCTTTCAAATATCAAAAGTTGAGGTGCACAATATTAGATTTGATGAATGCTCAATGTGAAAGTGATTCAATTTTTTTTTGTTTTTTCATGACCTCTAAGCTAATCTTGGATTCAAAATCTACCCGATAGCTGGCTTATTAATTTTTCAGCTTTGCATTGTGCTAGTATGATTGTTATTCATTTTTTTATCTATTTTCTTTTGTGTATTCCCTTTGAAAAAATCATACTTTGATTATAGCCAAGGAGGGGATCCTATTGTGAGCAAAATACTCTTATTTCATTTGATTCAGGGAGCAACCCATTGATATTTTTCGAGTTCAAAACATTTCTTCAAAAATAGGGGTACCTTGTGGGTTACCACCATCATTATGTTGTTAATATGTTAAACAACATATTTTAGGTATTAAGTTACTTTTACCATGATGCAGACTGGTTATTTGTAGTATCATCATTTTTTTTTGTGTATTATATGTTTTTGAGGTCTAATGTGATAGTGCTGTTGGTTTCAGTAAAAAAACTCCACTTGGTCATTTCTCTTGGTGTCTGCACGTGTTTGTCATTTGGTGTTGATTTATCTTTTCTGTTGCAGAGGGGTTAAAGCCAATCGTTCATTTTCTTTTGTTGAGGTGGTTGTGGAATGTGAATCTAAACTTTTATTTGATGAAGCTGATACCAGGGAGATAAAAACAATTTACTTGCATCTGAAGAAGTTTTTTTATGGCTCTCACTGTGCTCATCATGCTTTTGTCAAACATCTTCAGGCCAAGTATAAATTAGGAGAAATGGTCTGTGTCTGTGGTAAGGTTAGCTTTTCTATTGTTAGCTGCTTTCTTCTGTCCCTTGACAATTTTTTAAAATCTGGTTCAGCTACTTTGCTTCATAGAAATTCCCATTATTATCCATGCTTTAAAACGCTAACTACTAGTATGTTTTAAATAATGGGTGTTATCTTACTGCAACACTGAATCACATATGTCTCTCAATTGTGGTAGTTCATTATTATTTGTTGTTATTGACATTTATTATATATTTTTTAATTCCTTTATTTTTTTAACTATTTCATATTTCTTTTATACTTACATGAGCATCTGATACATGGGTTGCCCTATACATATATATCTATATATATGTGTGTGTGTGTGCGCGTGTTTTCTATAGTAGTTTTCAGCCTTTTTGTATTATTATTATATGTTTTTTAATATTATGTCGATGGAAGCAGTAAGCACCCATCTCGTAGGTTGTCCCAATCTTTTTTCCCTATGTTATAAGAGTTTGATTGTATGATGATATTATTGTGATTTATTGCATTTATTTTTTAGCATTATTTTGTCTTATGGTATTAGAGAACTCTTGAAAAATTTTAACTCTAGGTTTGCGTGGGTCAGGTTTACAAACCCAAGGTACAGAAGCATGTGCAATGTACCAATATAGTGCACGTGCACACAATGAGGAAGATGGGCATGCATTTACTGTGTGCCACCGAGTATAGCCATCAAACACCCATTGTATGTGTGGTAGTGTATGATTCTGTGCAACACGTGCTTGTAGTGGTGCACGTAAGCAAGGTAGAGGCTCTCGTGGTGCTGTGCCTGAGCAGGGGAGAAGTGCATGGGGTGGTGCACTTGAGTAGGGTAGTTGCGCGTGCAGTGGTGTGCCTGAGGCTTTGATGGGATATTTTTATATGGGCAGAAATCCTAATTAGAGTTTTGACAAAATACACAAATTTAGGTTTGCAAAAATTCTAAGTGCATTTTTGTTTTTTTTTGGAGGAATTATAATTGTGTCATAATATAAAGAGAAATTATTATAATAGAGATAAATGAAGGAGAGCCTTAATTGAGTGTACACATTGCATGATGATGAGCAATATCAAAGGTGATTGTTGAATATTATATTTAGATAGTAATAGCAACTGGGTAGGGTGGGGCCAAGGTGATCCTCTCCATGCTCCGCCTTATTGGGGATTCTCTAACCCCTGCCTCACCCCACACCCCATTTTTGGTAGGGTGGAGAGGGGTGTTTATGTCATGGGGTGGAGTAGGATTTTTATGTCATAGTGTGGAGCAATGCATTCCCCTCCTTGTTGCCTTGTTTGTCTGGATCCACAACTCCAGGAGTTAGATGGGGCATGGGGCTTGGGGATCATATTTCTTGAGCCCACTTCGACCCTATGCCTAGATCCTAAATGGGGTGGGGACAGGGTAGGGATCGTATTCCTTGACCCCTCCACGAGGCATAATTTTTTGTTCCATCCTCGCCCCACTCTGGGGCAAAATTTTTTGCCTCATCCCTACCTTGCCAACACAATTTTGTGGGGAATCCCCCACATTGTTTGAGGTGAGTCCAGGTGGGGATGGAGCAATTTGCCATCCTCAAATAGGAAGTTAATTTTACAAAGATTTGATCGGCAAATTGACTATTAGAGCAATTCAAAGTTTTTCATATAGTTTATCCACCATGACACTTATATTTATTTAAGAGGAGTATATAAAATTTTTCTTTAAGACAATAATAGATTGTTTTTTTTATATATTATTATTTGATTTACTTTCACACTCATTTTAAACTTTTAGATTATCACAACAAGAGCTAATAATCATATTGTTCGTAATCATATCATATTCATTATATATTTTTTATTCTTTGAAAATATTATGGTAATTATGTCAAATATTTAAAATTTATTAGATATGGTAATTTTTTATTATCCTGTTAGTTTATTTTTTGTGAGTTAATTTTTTTTATAATTTTATTTTTACTTTATTTTTACTTTTACTAATATTTATTAGTAGGATCGGGAGATTATAAGGAAGATTTTATTTGAAAATGAGTAATGTTCATTATATATTTTTTTCTTTGATAGTAATATATTCTTTTATATATTTGAGTGTATTAGACTATATTTTGTTCCTAATCTTAACAATATTTTGAATTTAAAATATGAGACATTGGTTAGAAAAACTTATAAGAGCTTCTATCTTGCACTCTAATCTAATTTGAGTAAGGACACATTTGATTTAATATATTATGATATATGAGGACCTAATAGAGATAATTATAAAGAGTTCTAGGTATTTAATTATTTTCTTTGATAACTTCTTAGGATATATATGGATATATCTCTTTTATGATAAATAATAATAGTTTTTTTATTTTTTAGATATTTTATAAATTAATAAATAATATAAAAAGAAGAGCAGAATACTATTTAGGTCAGAACATGAATTTTCAGAATCGTTTAATCCAAAGAAGATTTTAAACAATCGATTCATAATACTTCGATCTCAGATAAATATACTAATCTGATATCAAATGTTGTATTCTTATTACTAATCATCGATTCAACAAAGATTTTTCAGAATTCCAGTAAGTAGAAGAAGAGCATAATGCATGAAGAAGAAGAGCTTTGAAGAAGAGAGAGCAAACACAATAAAAATAGATATCAAAAATAATATTCTGTCCATCATAAAAAAAAGAAAGAAATCAGAGTTTATATATAGAGGCTAAGATTGTAATATAACTAAGTACTGAAATCCAAGCTTAGCAAACATAAGGCAAAGGCCCGATGCCAATAGGTAGAAGATATATTAGTTAGATATGAATAATATATTTCTATACCGCAAACATGAAGAGCAGGCTCATATGGAGCAACTATATGAGCTTCGAGCAATACAATCTGATACAATTTGTCGACTACAAAAGATATTATATGGTGTGAAGCAGTCATGGAGAGTTTAGTTTGTGAAGTTTTTACAGCTAGTTATCTTGTTTAGGTTACATGAATTTGTTATAAATGTTTCATTGTCTTTTGAAAGGGTTTTGATGATAGATTGATTTTGCTAATTTATTTATATAAATAATATTCTGATTATAAGAGATGATAAAATGTGAAACATCCAACTAAAGGAGTACCTCCACATATAGTTGTTAAATGTACATCTCATGCACACCTAAAGCTCAAACACCATGATGCTTCTCTCAAGGTGCCTCACTTGGGGAGAGGCACACACATTTGTGAAAGGTACGCCTTTCCAAGTGAGTCTTTTCTAGGCATGCCTCAACCCCCTCTCCACAAATTTTAATATAACAAGACTTCCTTGCCACACAATTTATAATATAACTAAACTCTCCCCACAAATACTAATATTACCAAAACCCTACCAAACCACTACTCCACTTTGAAAAACATAACTTTTTTGTTTTTTTTGTCTGTCTCTTCCTACTTTTTATCCTCCACATCTTTCCCCCCTCCCCACCTCACTAAGTTTTGATTCTTTCACCATCTTGACTGCCTCTCATCTATATAAACTCTAACTATTACTCATTTATGTCAACTCCTCACTAATTTATCTTTCTCAAAAAGTTGAATGATATAACTGAAGTTGAAGTTGATTCCAAGTGGAAAAAAAGATCTAGGTTGAAAATTTGTCTGTCTATTAGTTATTAAAAGTTCAAATACTCTCATTTTGTAATTTTTATGATAAAGTAATAAAATGAGATATTATAGGCAAAAGAAATATCTTGTTGGAGGATTTAAAAATACAAAAAAGAATAAAAATTCTAAAATATGTTAGAAAAGAATTGAAAGATTATATTCTAGTCAATAAAACTCAAAAAAAGTGAAATGAGTTTGAAAGACATAATATGAATGAGAATTTATTTGGGTTCTAAGATGAAGATGATGAGGATGTTACTAGTAAAATGAGATCAAAGGGTGTTTTTGGTGATAGTAGTAATGTATGAGAAGTTGTGGTAGTGGTTTAGCAAGATCAAGATTAAAAAATCATATGGATCATTTCTTTATTCCTAATCCAAAAATAATTATTCAAAATAGGAAAAATACTCAAAATACTCTCAGTATTTACAAGAAATAGGTCAAAAAAAGAGTTGATATTTTATTTTTTAGATGGATGCATGATATCATAATTTTATTTATTATAGTGAATTATGCTAGTTTTCTACCAATATTCAAAAGTATTTGAGCAATATAGTTTGGGATATAAGTGACTAAGTTTTTATGATATAAAAGTTATTAATTTTAAAAAGAATTATTTTTTACTAAGGATTTGATGAATGATTATTTCGTAGAATGAAAGCAAAATAAATGTTCAATTATGACGGATGAATGAACCAATAAGAAAGAAAAGATATTAGTGAATTTTATGGTGAATTCTCCAAGAAGAATTATGTTCATAAAATTCATTGATATTTCTTTTATGATTAAACTAAGAATTAAACTATTTGAATTAGTTAATAGTTGGTTGAAAGAAATTGATAAAAATAATATTATTCATGTTATAATAGATAATGCTTTAAATTATAAGTGATCATGTGATCGAATCTCTATTGGTCTCAACAACTTTATTTACTCAATAATTCATCCCATCATATTGAGCAATCCTATTTTGTTATGGAAATAATCATCAAAAGTTTTCATGAGAGAAAAGAAAAATATAAAAAAATTATGAAAATTATTGATAGGAGGTCCAACTTCATCATTGTTTGTATTTAGTTGGATATTATTTGAACCCAAAAATTATTATATTATTAATGTAAATGTATGGTAAGATTGGTGAAAGATAGATTATTAAATATAATTATGTCACAACTAGACTTATACATGTGTATTTGAGATTTTTTTGGTAATGAGTTTACTATCAGAATGAACATGACATAATTTTCATATTACTTATTCAATTTTAGTTGATTAGCACATTGAAATTATTATATGTTTTTAGTTAAAATATATAAAATATTTAATTGATAATTTATTTATATTAAGTGTAACTGAATGGTGTGATATATTTAGATTAGAGGTGTCAAACGGGCCGGGACAGGCCAGCCCGGCCCATTTTTTAGGGTACGATCGTGCTTTCGTGCCCGCAGGCATGGTGGGCCGTGCCGTGCCTTGCCTGGCCCGCTCGGGCTTGCCTGTTCGAGTGGTTTGGGATACAGGGGACCGCTGGTCAGGTCGAATTAGACCCGACCCACTGTATTTTTTTGCGAGAGGGGCATCGTGGGGTCGGGCTCACGGGACACCCGGCACGGGATAAACCCGTGCCTGTGTGCCGTGCCGCGGGCCGAACCGTGCCGGGCCAGGCACGGCACGGGCCCGGGCACGGCTGAATCATGCCGTGCCTCGTGCCGGGCCGGCCCGGGCCGGCCCCGTTGACACCTCTAATTTGGATTTAGTACTAAAAGTTTACAAAAATTTATATTGCGGATTCCTAACCTAACATGTAGTATATTCAATTGTGAAAGAAATTAAAATATTTTTGAGAATGTAAGTTATTAAAATAATTATATACAATTGAATTTGTCATTATAATATTATTTAATATATTATATAATTATGATTTTTTTTTCAGATTCATAGTAAGATGAAAAATAAGTTAGAATATTAATGTTTGAATGATTTGATATATATTAAGTATACTTGAGCCTTGATAAAAAGATAAATGAGCATTATACTATTAATCCTATGTACTTAAACGATATAGATAATAATAATGAATAGTTGATAAGAAGAATAAAATATAATGCTATAGATGATGATTTTATGCTCAATAGTAATGATTTAACATGGTGTGATGTTGCAAGAGCTAATGAAATTGAGGAGCTCCGGGTTTGTATATGAGCTAAAGCAAGTTCAAGTAAAACATAACACCAAAAATCAAGATTATCAAGTTCTAAATATATTTTTACTTTTGCTTTGATTGATAAAAATAAAAAGATGCTCTATTTATGAGGAGAAAGATAAAGATTGGAGAAAATGTAAGAGTGATGATGAGAAGAATAATAACAAAGACCTTATAGATTTAAAATATGAGGAAGACTTGTGGATATTTATTTTATGTCTTTTTTAATTTTGAATATTTGTTATAACGAGAAGTATTAATGATTTTTCATTTTTATGTTTGTTATAATGAGAAGTATTAATGATTTAGAATTTGAGGTTTGAATTTTGAAATTTATATGTTAGATTGTAAAAATTTTATTATTTATTTTTAGAACTTTGAATGATTGTGATGATAGAAAATATTAATGATGTTTAATTTTTTATGTTTGATATTCTTGACTTGATTGTATTTTATTAATTAATAAAAATTATAAATAATACTTAGTGAAATATATAATTTATATATATATATTAGGTAAAATGCTCCTCACAAAAAAAAAAGTCTCTGCCTTAATTGTGCCTTGCGTCTTAAGGCCTCAAAAGGCTTCTGTGTTTTATTGCTCCATGCATCTCAAATAATTATGCTTTTAGACATAGTTTTAAGAGAATAACATTAGGAGATTTAAGTATTTTCTTGATATAGAGGTGACTTATTCTACGAGTAATATTTTTTTATCATAAATGAGATGTGTTAGATAATCTTCTTGAAATTATTTTTTTGGGTTGTGTTCTAATAAATATTTATATTATTTCAGGTAATAATTTTATTTTTGATGCGGCATCTCTAGTTGATTCTTGTACTTAAAGGAAATTTATTAAAGAGATTATTTATCTAATTTTGACTAAATTAGATATAATACACACAATTAGATTCTCATTGATAGGTTAGTTTTGATGTAACTCTTTGCACACTGAGATATAAAAAGAAACTTCAAAATTTGAGATCTCTTTAAGAGATCATGAACATTTGTAGTTTGGTACCAACATACAGTAAGAGGAGATCTAAGATCGAGTTCAATACCTTTCATGGATATAATTTTTTTACTGAAAAAGTAAGATACAAATGATCATTTTGAAATTTAGGACAAATGTAATGTCAAAAAAATGATAATTATTTATGAGATACTTTGGATACGGCACATACATGAAAATATTAGGCTTTTACTTTTTTCTCATACTTATCTCTACTGTGACAGGCAGTGAGATATATAGTCTCAAATCTAGTATTTTATGAGCAGACAAAATGCATACATAATCTGCTTCTCGAGAAAAAACATCTAGAATGAGATCGTTGCTAGATCATATATTTAGAGAGGAAAACATCCAATGAAGGTCTTGAAGAGGTCTCATCTTATTTTTTTTTCCTACAAACTTAGTGTTGTGGGCTCGTATGCACATACATCATTAATGGATGTATGTGCAATTTAAGGATTGACACTCATTCTAGACTCGTTAAACAATGAGTCCTTGTCAAAAAAAAATTTATCTTGACAAAAAATTTAATTTTTGATAAAAAATATTTATATTCTTTTTGAGTACTAGAGTACACAATGATATACATCTCAACATCATAGATGTCGATTTTCCCCATCTTAGAAATTTATCAAGAACAAAATAAGTGCCCCTAAAAACTAAGAGAGACAAGTTAAAAAATTTTCTTTATGAACTAATATATTAAATAGTTTATTTTAAGAAAAGACATAATAAAACATTTGATTGATGTGTTATATTGTGGTTAGATTTGCATCTCTCTAAAAATATTTTAAAATATACTTTCTAACTAGGAGTATCAGAGCTATCTCAAGTGATATCTATTTTTTCGTTTAACAACTTTGTTCTGTTGGGATGTGTAGATCTTGGAAGTGTGACATATAACCTTATGATCTATATAGTAAATACCGAACATTCCTGACATATATTCTAATGAATTATTATTGCTTAATTTTTTGATATTTTTATAAATTTTATTTTTTATTATTTTATGAAATATCTAAAAAATTAAAAAAATTTATAATTGATCATGAAAAAAATATATCTGTGTATATTTTGAACAGTTATCAATAAAAATAATCAAATATATAAAATTAAATTAATTACATCTATACTAGAATCTCATTTGTTTAAGTATATTAAATCAAATGAGTCATTACTCAAATATGACTGACATGTAGGATAAGAAATTCTATTAAGCTTTCCTAATTGATATGCATCATATCTTATGGTCAAAATACCTTTAAGTTTAGAGTAAATATTCTTATTTTGGCTAGATATAGTTGATCAATTTAAGATTATATAATCAAAGAGTCTTAACTAGTAAAACATTAAAAAAGAGATCTTAATAACAAAGAGAAAACATATAATCCATTATGCTTAATCACAAATAGAATATTTTTTAGAGTTTCATGATCATGTAAATAGATATCAATGAAAGTAAATACAATAAAAATTTAATTGTCTTGAAAAATGGCTCACATAGATTAATATAAGAGAATAATTAGAAATAAGCATGACTTAAGAAAATAATAAAGATTAAAATTATATACTACCATATCATTTGATTAGAGAAAGCATGACTTGAGAAAATAAAAGTTTAGTTGACTATAATGATATTTTCAGAATAAAAAAAGAATGTAGTAAATATAATTTGATTATCATTAAAATAAATATTATTTCATATGTCAATTTAATAAGAATACGAGTAAAATAATTAGTGACATTTGGAAGAAGGAAAGAATCGATTGTTATCTTATAGAGGAGTATGACTTCTAATAAGTGTAAGTTGATGGTGGATGAAATCTATGGTGATTACTATATGACTCTGACAGTCAACTTGTTTGTCTTAATACTATGTAAAATTAGTAGTATTCTTTCTAAAATTAATATCTAATAGTCATATTTGGTGTGACCTATCATGCTTTAATGTGTATACTAAATCGATGTCTTTCTCTATCAGTCTATCTATATTTATTGTGATAATATTTCTACAATATGATTCCTCCAAAAAAACAAAGATGCACCAAATCTTATTTTATGTTAAACTAAATTAGGGTTTAATTTTATTTTTGTTTATGTCAAAGCCCTAATTGGGTCTTTATTGCAAGGGGATTTACTTAGGCGTTTAATGTGAACTATCAAGATATTTTATTTCTAATAACAAAGATGACCTCCAGATATATTCTTATTTCTATGGCAGAATTTCATTGATGAATGATATATCAATTAAATGTGAACAATAATTTTTTTATGGTGATGTTGAAGATAAAATGTTTATTGAGTAACCACTTGGGTTTATAGTAGTATAGTTAGTTATAATTTGTAGATTGTAAAGATATTATTTGGTTTAAAACAATCACTAAGAATTTAATTTATGAGATTTTTATATGTAGTCACTTAGTTTGGTTTAAATAGTTTGAATTTTTTTATTTTTCTAGATGAACTTTGACTAAAAGATGATTTTGCTCATTGTGTATATTAATATTATTCTAGTTACGGAAGATGATGAGTTGTGAATCATCTAACTCGGGAAATATCGTTAGTCTTAATGACTGAATTTACATTAGACAAATAATCCGGAAAGACACTGATATTTTCTTGTTATATAGGTGGGTTAATCTAAGATTGTTATTGTGTTATTAAAGATGATATATATACTTGATACTCTTATAAGAGTTTGACTTTTAGGTTATGTTCTAGTTGATATTCTTAACAATTCAAGTACTGATTCTATATTTAATGAGATATGTGAAGAAGTTTCAATGATTTAGGATTTTTTTTTTAAAAATCATGTGTACTTGCAATTAATATTGTATTTAGATTGGTGTTAGGTACCCAATTTGCATAGAGAAAAATCTACAACAAAGTTTATAATTTTTATTTGAGATGATTTTATTTCTTAGAATAGTTAGAAAATAATTATTGAGTTTGTGTAAAGATATTGTTCGAGATGATGATTATTAATTATAAGATATTTTATATTTGACACCTACTTAAGGAGTTTAGGTATATATTTTCTTCTCTCAAATCTCTTTATCTTGATAGTTAGACATATGATATATAATTTTAAATTTGGTTTTTTACGAGAGGACAAACACATAGAAATGATCTCTTTCTTTCTTTTAAAGAAGATCCATGATGAGATAATTGTGACAACACATATTCTGACAACAGAGTATCTAACAGATATTTTAACCATGGCTTTTGAAGAGACCTCAGTTTTGGTGTTGCAGTTTTTTTTAGCATATTGCATCTTTCTTTTTTATGCTATATTGATGAGAGTATTCAATTTGTGAACTGCTTTAATAGAATTTGTTTATTATGTAAGGGAGTTGTATGTATAGTTTTTTACTTTTATTCATTGAATATTGTAGGTTATCTCTCCCTTGCTTAATTTTATAATTTTAGTGGATATTGACAGGGCTCCTTGATACCTTCGCTCACATTTTGTATTACATGCATGTTTTTATTGGATAAATTAATTGATTAGTTTGTTTTTCTTTCTGTTTGAGGAAATATGCATATTAGGAGTTGCAAGATGATATGATTAAGAGTATTGATCTAGGACACACACATGATTTATTTTCATGTTGGTATCTTTTGTTGATAGTATATCATCTTTGATTTATTTGGGAAAGGCTTAATCCAATCTTATCTGGAAACAGGTCAGAGAAATGCAAGAAAACAATCATTATGAAGTGAAGGAGTATAATGTTGATGTGCTGAAGGATGGTGATGATTCAACATTTCATGTAGGGGGGAGACCATTTCCTATTTACCCTTCGAAAAGAGGATTAGTTCCTAATTTTTTACGGATCATGATTTCAAAGTTAGTGATCCATCAATGCATTTTCATTGTTTGATTGCTTGTATTGATAATTTATCCTCTCCTTGCAGTACTGTTAATTTATGATTTTCTTTTCCTAAGATAGGTTTATGTATTTTATGATGGTTTATTTATTAGTTTGTTCATTAACAAATTTTGTGCTTACTTTTTTCTTATCTTGTACCTCTATTCTATTTAGTTGGTGGTAAATGTTTTCAGGCAATTCATTTCATGTGATAATCTGTAGATTTATTGTAGTGAAATTGGCAAAATTGTTGTATGACATGCAAATATTTTTTATTTTGTGATTTAATTTTTTGTTATGCATATGGATTTAAATAAGACTAAGTAATTCTTTTTACTATGTTTTGTTTATTGTTACGAGTTAATGTTAACAAGTTGCCTTATAGGCTAGTAATTATTTTCTGTTGTTTCTGAATATAATTTTGACAGCTACTTTACTCAATATATTATCTTTCAGAGCTATACAAACCTTGCCTGCCAATGTTGATCCTATTCCAAAAGAGATCACTCAAGAACTTGGGCTACTATGTCTCCATGATGTATGTATTTGTTTGTTTATGTGCTAGTGTATTGGCTCTATTGGAGAGTACAAGTTAATGATGTCAGTATAATTATCATAGATTTTCTGGCACATCATAACCCTGTTTCTATTCTAATGATTTAAACCAAAGGGAATATCAAAGTATATTTTGTTCATTCCAAAATGTAAAGGTTACAAGTAGGTGTATAAATACAATAAAAACATTAGAAGCACCCTAATAACCCTATGTTTTCGCTAATATCTTGTGCTAACATATGAGAAAGTGAAAGAATTGTTCTAATTTTTGTTTTGAATGAAATCGAAATTAATTTTCATGTCTTTCATTTATTTGTGAAAAATTAAATTAAAAAATAATGTCTAGTGACCTAATTATCATAATAAATTATTATTATTCGTTGAATCGAATCTCGGTTTTTCCTCAAAATGTATCTAAAATATATGATTTAGCTAGTAATCATAAATAGTTTAGTAAACTTTTTGCTAATGCATACTAAAATTCAACTAATATCTAAGTAATCAACAAGTTGAGAATACTCATAATTTTAGAAATAAATTTTGAGATGCTTATTTCTTTGCATGATGAAAAATATGAAGAATTAAATTCGTATGAATTTATCATAAATAATTTAGAAAATAATTGATTATATTATATGTGAAATTATCAGTGAGAAAAAGAAAAGAGCATTATTGCTGCATATTTTTATTCAAGAATATTCCATATTAAAATTACAAAGAATGCAACATTTTAATAGAAATCTTTGACCAACTAGTACATGGAAATAAATACTATTTTATTTTGTTTTGGGAAATTGTGTAAAAATAATTAAACCAAAATTCACAATATTCAATTAAAATTCAATAGAAAAATGTACATGAGGTGCTCATCTATAGACTCATTAGATTCATATAATTCACAAATTGAGTACTCTAATTTATAATATAATAAAAAAAGAATAAAAAAGATTGTAAATTACAACATCTCTTTTAAAATATTCATGAAAATATTTGTTGACTGATTCATTATTCGGATATAAACTATACTAATAATTTCATCATGAATTTTCTCTTTGAGAAAGACAATTAATCTTTTTTTTTATTTTGTATGCTTGTGAAATATTAAATTAAAAGCTATATTTTTTATTATATAACTGCCATAATAATGAATAATGAGAGAAAAAAGTGAATATCTAATCTTCTCGAGAAGTGCTAGATCCAAAGAATTCCACATGTGATTGTCGTCATCATTCTATATTTGGCTCTGCATTGGATTTCAAATAAATATTGATCTCTTATTTTTTAGGAAATAAAATTACCTACAATAAACTATAAGAATTTGTCATAGATCTTATCTATAAGCAAATTAGTGTCCAAATATAATTTGAATGCCCTACTAACTCCATGTATTATTGGTTTCCGAAATAGATCTAAAGTCCTGAAGACTCTATTTACATAGCTTAGTATACAAAGAGTTGTATATATGTCAACTTGTTGCCGAAAATCTCGGAATTAACTAACTATGCTAATAATTAGATAGTTAATCTGTTTTATAATTCTTATATAAATAATATAGTCAATTAGGAGAGTTGCATTAGATGAGTAATTACTACTTAGATTAATTAAAGTAATTACTGAAGCATAAAATAAAAAATTAATTTCTATAAGAGTATTAATTATATATCTCTCATTTGACAAAATAATTTATATCTTAAAGTATATAACTTCTATTCTAAGAAAGAATTTGAGCCTCTCAAGATTTTCTTTTTTGAAAATTTGACCGAGGATAATTATTGAGTTGAGTTATTCCTCACTCATAATCTCTAACGATCAAATTGTTATCCATGTACATAATAAATAAATTATTCTATCATTAAAATTCTTTTGAAAAAATAAATAAAAATTCATAATGCTTATGTGTATATCAAATGAGATGCCTACTTGTGAAAATTTTGTAAACAGAGTACTTAGTGTTTGATTCCGACTATTTTGTGGCTTCCATAATCTCTAAACTATTTCTGACTATGTTGCATGAAATTCATGTAGCTACTCTATATATACATTTTCTTCAAAGTTATTATTAAGAAAGAAATTCTTTACATTTAGCTACCATATCCATTTGTAAGATATTGACAATGAAGTAAAAATATACAAGTGTTATTTTGGATATTAGAGAAAAATATTATAATAATTCATATTTAACATTTAAGTAAATCTTTTTTTTACAAGTATCATATTAATGTAATCTATCTTTCCATCTAAACATGTTTTCACAGTAAATACACACGTCACTAATAATAAATATTTTAAAAGATTATGTTATTATTTTTCAAGTCATAATATAATATAAGACATCCATCTTTTTTATTGTTATATGACGTTATTCTGGGTAAGATAAAGACATAGAAGAAGACTTGAGTATCCTATTATTATCAAGAGAAATAGTAAACTAAGTAAAATAAGGAAAACATGAAAATGACAAAACCTATGATATTTGGTTTTGAGTACAACTCATCTTTCTTTTCTAAAGAATAATCAAAAAATTAAGATCAAAGTCGTTGGGTACATATTCATCCAGTTTCTCGGTAGATTTATTTTTTGTTTGAGCAAATTATGTATGTCACATATACTTAGTATAAACTCTATGTACTGAGTGATCAAGTTTTTTAATTTTTGGCTCATCATGTGTCTTAACTTGGAATAGACTTGTGGACTATCTTGTTGGATGGACTCGAGAGAGATATCTTCCGCTGGAAAACCTTGCTCTTTCCATAGATATTATTCATCATGCTCAAAATTAAAGAAAATCTTTTTCTAAGTCTTCTGATCCCAAAAACAAATATAAATAAAAGAAAAAATAAAATTAGAATTATGTTAGAAAATGTAACTCACATAAATAAAATTAATAAGATAATTAGAAATGAGCAGTGTATGAAAACCAAGTTGAATATCATCATACCTAATGACTTTTGAGAGTTTGTTTTTGTCTTCCAAAATATTAACTGAAAGAGAAAAAATAATGAAAAAAATAATAATTACTAGTAATGTGAGTAATAACTCATGTGTTGATAATTTAGGAGTATGAAATGAAAGAATAAGTAATAAACTTATAGTACCTAAAGAACTAAAATATATGTTGCTATTTTTTAGGAGTTATGAATACTTTTTTTTAGTATGTGTCATAGTAAATAAACTATATGAGAATTCCCAGATGATTTTGGTAATCAGTTCATCTCTCTTAATATTTTTTAGTGTTTTTGATCCTCTCTAGAAACAACTATCAATATTTCATTTTGGTATCTTATTTTTTCTATAATAAGTGCATTATATAAAAATTCTCATGCATTTGCATAATGATGCTATATCACATTTTCTCCTATATTGACACCAATAGTGGGTCAATGCCACACAAATTCTTTGGCACTAACAATGAGCTAGTGTCACTCACAAGTCACAACCACTGCTCAAAATTCTACCACAATTATGTTTTTTTCCTTTACATGCCTATCATGTGCTTTTGCGCACAGTTCATGTTATTGTGTGTCTACTATGCATTATGGATAATAGAGCTTTTAGGATAGATTGGCATGCATATGATTTTGGTAGCCCTGCTTGTTGTTTTGCCTTATGTTGTCATAGTGGGCATGCAACATAAACCCTATTGTACACAATGAAATAAAGGGGGGAGACAAATTGGGTGCACTTTTCGTGCTCCTTCTACACATGCAATGCACACATGTTTATTGTAGCACTAAGCATATGGTGTACACATGGACTATGCTATTATAATATACATATTTTCTCTTTGTAGAAACCCAAAAGTTTTTACTCCACATAATGTTGTCTCAGATACTAGATTAAAATAATTAAACTAAAATTCACAAAATATCTAATAAAAATTCAATAGAAAAATGACCATTAGGTTCCCAAATATGGTGGTTTTGTTGGATTGGGGTAACACACAAATTAGATGCTCTTATTCATAATATAATAAAAAGAAAAAAGAAAAAAATAAAAAAAAATTATAAACCACAATAAACTACAATATTTCAACTACTATCAGGACAATTATAATAATGTAGCTATAACACAAAAATCTAATCAATTGTAGCATAAAGTCTCACACAATCTTTGTCCAATTGTAAAATGACATTTTGGGAATTTTGATATCCAAAGACTTGTTTTTTCAACACACTCTCAAGTATGTTTACAAATGTCACAATTATAGCTTGCTCAACGTCTTTTAAAAAATGGGATGTTAACATGAGGATTACAAATTATATTTTTCAATTTGTCATCTAATTAAGTGTCAATCAACCATTACATGTTTTGTCCAATCATGATGAATGAAATTGTGGGTGATATTAATTGCTGCTTTATTATCACAATATAGATTGGGTGAATCCTAAACTATAGTTTGTTCCATGGCTTGAGGTGAATCCCATTATGACTAGCCGTGCTATATGTCTTATAATGGATCCATCCAATATGTATTTTATTATAAATACTCATTTTTATTTGACTTGAATAGCACCTCTAGGTTTCTAAGACATCATCTCAATTTTCATTTTTCTCCAAGATCCTCATTTCTTCTTCTGCTACATTTTTACATTCTTTATATAGAAGTGCTTCTTCAATTGTCTTAGGTGGCTTAACCTCGACTATGTTAGATGTCAAAACTTTCATATAAGAGATTAGATGATCATATTTGGCCATTCGAGTTATGAGATGTTGTGTATGAGGATAAATGCCTTTTCTTAAGGCATTTGACAATCCATGAATATGTTGAGATTAACATTAAGCAAATAAACTTTTGCATTACTCGAGTCTGAGTCATGACAAGTTCAAAGATGCACTAGGTCTACTCCTTTTTGTTGTATTCTTGATGAGAGAAGACATGAAACTCTTGAATATGTTGTTGAGTTTGTTTAACATCTAAATTAGGAATTTTAGTTTCAATAATTTTGTGGAATTGTTTTCATTTTCAAATTTGAAATTATAGTTAATTTAAAAGAAGTTGAGTGTGTGGTGGAGGTGGGATAACACTAGATGAAACTGGTTAAATTGAATATAGTATTTTAGAGGAAAATTTTCAGAAATTATATTTATTCTCATTCTCTCTTTGAAGGGGATTTTTGGGATAAAAGTCTAGAAAATATAAAATGTAAATCTTTAGATATCATAATACTTCTAATAATATTAATGCTAAAAATTATTCAACAATCAATAAAACTCATAATCAATATGCACAATGAAATACCCTTGTATAATGGGCAACATAGATTGGAGTGATCAATATGTTGAGTGCTCACATTTATAATGAAATAAATAAAAAAAGTAAAAACTATAAATAAAATAACAAGTTGCAACTATAATATTTTCATTCAAGTTGATACATAAAGATCTAAAATATTAAACTGAGTAAAGAAAAATAAGCTGAGATATCTTTAAGTTCTATTTAAAGATGTTCTTTTTTACTCTCTAATCTGTTGTCTAAATAATTAATAGTGCGAGAAGAAAGAGTGAATATCTAATCTCCCCAATTAGGTGTAAGACATGAAACTATTACTACAAATTATAAAAATTTGTAGTAATTATCTTTTCAGTGTAAGCTGATGCTCAACTTGAATTTTAATACTTGACTAATTGTACCAATAATATGATAATTCAGTTGGCAATGAGACTTCATGTTCACTAATGGGATCATGAGTTAGATCTCTAGGGATGCCGAATATGCACCCCATAATGTCATTCGCTCTATTATGCTATTGAGATAGGGCCTTACCTGCTCTTATTCTGGGGCTCCAAGACTCATATATGGGCTGGGGGATAATATGGGTTTGGTTGGGGGGGGGGATAAAAAAAATACTTGATTAAGTACCAATGATTGATGAAAAGATCCCAAATCCCGAAAATTTTTTTACATACCTTAGAATGCAAAGAGTAAAATATTGGTGAACATATATATATGGGAATGTAGTGAATGACTAATTATCTTGATGACAAAAATTATATATAGTTTATAATGGTCAAATAGTTAATATTCCATATGATTTTCCTAAACATAATATAGTCAAATGGAAAGGATATCAAATAAGAAATTAATATATGGGTCAATCAGTTTATTTGCTAGAGTGCAACTCTAAAAATCATCCTCAACGAGTCTATTAATTGCATTTATCATCTATGCCAGCACAATTCCTCTTTTTTTTAGTAGATTATTTTTATCCCAAGAAAATATTTGAGTTTCTTAAGATCATTTATGTTGAACTGTAATTAAAAAATGCACCTTGAGTTGGATGATTTTCAACTCATCTCTCATAATTGAAAAAAAAAACTTTTGTGCAGGGGTCAGTGTAGGCGAAAATAGCATTCTGGCATCGTTAGAGGAACCGAACAGATGTACCAATTGTATCTTATAGCCACATTGATTAATTCCCCGCTTCGTCACAACTTAACCTATATTCTATTGAAAAGAGAGACTGTAGTTTGAGCAATCCACTGATAAACCAGACTGTGACTGGGGCCCACTCTTTGGTAACATAACTTTTGATAGAGATTGCCTAGTTTACATCTGACTTGAAAGACTTTTATAACCTTTCAAAATTGTTCGCTTTGATTTGTCCCTATAAGCAAAATTATCTCGTAGTCAGAATTCGTATGAAAAAATAAAAAAAAAAACATAACATGCAAATGTGAGGACTGCCTATGAAAATATTCCAAACAAAGTTTTTTGGTGATTGCATCTAGTCATAATATACATTTCACAATAAGCAAATTAGGTTTAATTGTGTGTCTTCAAACCATTATGATGAGCATCGATAAATAATATTCAAAAGAAATATTACAAGTAATAATTTTTTTACTTGATACTATGGGCTGGATGATGCATGTTTGGGTCTTATTCTAGTAAAAAGATACCCAATTAATATCATTAAACTGTTAGATGATTCAAAATCATGTGTCAAGCTACGTGCGAGAGTACTTGAAATAATGCCTATGAAATAATTTTTTTTTTAAATTTTAAAGTTTAATTTTTTAGTTTAAATAAATTATATATTATATTATATATAGAATTATAGATAAAGTATAATATATTAAAATTATAAAATGAAAATTGTTAAAAATATATAAAATTACAAAGTTTAATTTTTTAGTTTAAATAAAATATATATTATATTATATATAGAATTATAGATAAAGTATAATATATTAAAGTTATAAAATGAAAATTGTTAAAAATATATAAAATTATAAAGTTTAATTTTTTTTATAATTTAAAATAAAATTAGTTTGTAATTTATTAGAATTAAATTATAGTTTAAAATTTTTAAATGAAAAATTTAAACAAACAAATAAATTAAACAAAAAATTTCGTTAACAAAAATTAAAAAGTCAAAAAAATCAAAGCAAACTAAATGAGAAATGACCAATCAACCAATAAATACCGAAGGTCCGAACCAAATAAATTCAAATTTTAACATAACGTAAAAATAAAGTGTATAATCAATAAAAAATAAAACATTGAAATCAAAAAGTAGTGGATCATCATCAATCGTCAATCGGTATATCATGAGCATCATCAGTCGCAATATTAAAATTACTATCATATGGATCATCATCATCAGCAATCAATTCTTCCGTTTTTGCAGTGGATGTGGATGCAATCTCTGTCCCAGCTCCAACGCGATCATGGATGCTAAATCTCGAATCATCCGAATCCTTCAAACAGGCCAAGGCCTCATTAATATCTGGATTTAATCTCGATCTCCTATCTGAAATCACGTTTACTGCAACAGAAAAAATAGACTCCGATGCTACGCTCAACACCAGAGAAGTCAGTAGATCCCGTGCTATCCTAGATAGCACGGGAAAGGTGGACTCATATGATTTTTACCACTATGATATATTAAGATTCTTAGTATCAGAATATGATAGGATTGAACAGTAATCGGTTTCTAAGTATCGAGAAAGCTCGCTTCTATGTAATGGTCCATTCCGACGTTTTCTCCTCGCTAGCTGAATGGAAAAATCGTCATCTCCGAACAAGGTATCAATGTCCATAATCACAGTTTCACTACCACCACCACCACCATACTTAGTATCATAGTATGTGAACATGTCAGTTAACTTTTCGTGAATGAACTCTTCAGGTGGGTATTCCAGGTTCACGCACGAGAAAATGTAAGTTAGGGTTTTTTTTATCCCTTCCACCTTTACCCTAGGATCAATGCATGCAATGAGACAATAAAGAGATTGAACAATGGATCAGTACTTTAAGTACTTGGTTTTCATCTCTGCAACCATATGGCTAAGTATCGGGTCAGCTCGATACTTCCTAAACATGCTATTAATGTTGTATATGCACCTGAGTGCAATGCAAGTCGTGAGTGTATAAACCTACGAACACATGTTTGCTGTGTCATAAAAAATCTGCAGGAATTTCATAAATAAAATTTCTGAAGCTCAGTCAGTATCGTCAATAATAAGTTTGTTACTCTTATTATTGACGTAGTTGAATATTATGTGTTCGTATCCAACATATGACTCCAACATCAGGTACATGTAATTCCAGTGATGTCTCATATTCGATTGAAATTTTTTCTTCTTAAGATTCGCAGACAAATAGAGACTACCAAATTCTTGTTGTCTGCGAGAAGTGCGAATATATTTTAGTGTATTAAGTATATTATCCAACGCGGGGTAATACACCTTCATACCTGCTTGAATAATCAGGTTAATCACGTGACAGATATATCTGACATGAAAAATCTCTCTTAATAGTATGTGTCTAATATTCCTAACAAACATGTTAATTGCTACTCTATTATTAGATGTATTATCGAACGTGATACTAAAAAATTTATTTTGAATTTTATATTCCCTAAAGATTTTTATCATACATTCAAAAACTACCGGGTCATCATCAGGATAAAGAATCTCAGAGAATCCTAAAATTTTTTTATTCATAGTCCAGTTAGAATCTACATAGTGACTGGTGAGACATGTATAAGATGATTCATCGTGACTTGTCCAGATATTAGATGTCACGGACACCACTCCACTATATGTCATAAATTCATTAATTATTTTTTATTTTTCTAACTTATACAATTTAGTATGTCATTCCTAGATGTGGACCTAGGAATCCTACGATAAGCAGGCTGAAAATATGTCTGTATGATACGCACTACCCTTGGATCTTCCGAAAATATGATCGGAAGATCCATCAATGATATAAGTTTGGCCATGTCGTCCCTACTCAACTCGCTGGAGTATATGAGGGGAGTAAACTTTGAGACTGAACTCGATCCAATCTCAAAAAATGCAGTGCCAAGTTGGATTTGCCTAGAATATAATGGACCATATTTTTTGGTGCATAATTCGGCATACCTCTTAAGGTGCTCAATCCCAAACGAACTTTTACAAGTTAAAATTTTCATATAATATTTGCACTGTGTCATTTCTTCTTCCTCACCCCTAAAATTTTTTATTTTATTATATTAAAATAAGTCCAAACTACAGAAGTTCTTCTAGTTTTTTATTTTTTAGAGGTTTGGGTTGAGAGGACTGGAGAAACCAAAGTTTCCGCAGTCTCAGACCTTTATGTAAGATTTTTATTTTCTAAATTTAAATATGTTTTATTAGTATTTGTCATTTTTTAGGATTTTTGTTAAACAAAACACTTATGTAGAGATCAGATGATAGATTTTAGATTTAATTATTTTAGGACTAGAGAGAGAGAGACTAGACTAGAGAGAGAGAGACTAGACTAGAGAGAGACTGAGAGAGAGAGAGAGAAACTTAAAATAAAATTATCCGGTAAAGCAGTGAGGTTAATCACGTGCACGGTACATCACAGTCTAGCTCAAAATTCAAAACCCGAGTTGAGATTCCCGAAAAGTCAAGCCAAATGACGAAATCCCAAGTCCCGAGAGAGAGATAATATTTTTGAGAGAGTGAAAATGTGAGATTTGAGAGAATAAATGTTTATGAAAAACATAAATGTTATAGAGAGGTAGGGAGGATTTTATAGATTAAAGAAAATATTTTTTTTTAAAAATAATTTTATTTTGTTTTTTTTTAATATTTTAGGGGGCAGAATTATGAGGGCCGTCGGATTCTGTCTCCTAGTCGTTGGAGGCGAGATCCAACGACTAAAATTTAATTTTTTTTTTGCCCGTTGGGTGGGGGGAATTGGGTCGGGTCGGGAGGGACCGCGGGTCGAGTCTGATTGGACCCGACCCGCGGTCTTTGTGTGCGGGAAGCTAGGCCCGACTCATCGAGTCACAAGAGGGTGAGCCGTGAGCCGTGACTCGTGACTCGTGAGGGTGCGGGAAGCCGGGAGCCCAGGTTTGTGGGTGCAGGACCGAGTGTGACCCTAAACCGTGCCGGGTCAGGCACGGCATGAGGCTTGGTTGGCCTCGGCACTACACGGGTTGTGCCTTACTCTGGCACGGGTAATTCCCGGGCCGGCCCAGGCACGATCGAACCATGTCGGGCCCGGTCGGCCCGGCCCGGTCGGCTCGGCCCGGTTGACACCTCTAGTAAGATCATATGTATTGAACTGTGATTAAATGTGCTCGTTGAGTTGAATAATTTTTATCTTATTTTTTTTAATTAAATAACCATCCATGTGCATTAAAATAAATTATCTCATCTTCAGACTTCCTTTGGAGAAAGCAAAAAATTCAAAACACACCTGTGTAAAATAAATGTAGTGTTTGTTTGTGAAAATATTACAAATCAACTTCTTAGCAACTGCTTCTAGGCATATTATGTCTTCCACAATAAAGAAAATGAGTCTAATTGTGTGACTTGAAATCAATGTGATGAGCATAAAGAAATATCACTCAAAAGGATTATTATTTATAATAGTTAGGTTAATACAATAATATATAGTAAATGAACTTATTCAACAAATATGAGTTGGATTACACATGTTTCAACCTTATTCTAGTAAAAAGATACCCAATCAATATTATTAAACTTTTAGATAGTTGAAAATGATGCATCAAACTACATATGAGAGTACTTTAAGTAATCTTAATATTTTATTTATTTATTTATGTTGAGTGAATATAATAATTGATGGGACATAATTACTATAATGCCTTTACTTTTGTTGAGAAATATGCAAAAAAAAATGAATATCAATGAAAATCACTATAATCAAATGTATACAAGCTAAGATCTTTTATAAGAGGTTAATCAAATTGGGATATCATATATGTTGTGTGCTCTCATTAATAATACTAAATAAAAATAATAAATAGTAAACTGCAACACCTCCTTCAAATTGGTGCATAGAGAGGTAAATTATGACCTTTTCAAGGTCTTGGTGAAGATATATGTTTTCAGCTCTATTATTTGAATACAAGTTGTAATAATAGTCATATCTTGTATCTTTTTTTGAGGAATAAATAATTAATTTCTATATACTTTGTTCACTCATAAAATATCAGATTTGAGATCATATATCGTACTACTTGATTGTCACAGTCAAAAGTAATTGGAGAATTAAATGGATACATAATTTCCGTAAGAATTTTGCCTAATTTATAGTATCTTGCAAGTAATGGTTATCATCACTTTGAATTCTATTTCAACATTAGCTCTGAAAATGATTATCTGTCTCTTACTTTTGTCGAAGACAAGATTGTCTCCAAAAAAAATAAACAAAACTATCATATATTTTCTTTTAATATAAGTTGGTGTCCATCTGAAATCTGAATATATAATAAATAATAATTGTTCTTAATCACTAAAAAAGATCCTAAATCATATAGATTTCTTCATATGCATCAATATGTAAAAAGTATCTCTAGGATGAATATGGTGAGAAGAATCTACGAAACAAAAAATTACATTGGTTGTATAAGTTAAATTTCATTTGATAATATTAAATAAAAATTACTTTTTATGATTTTTTATATGTAGTAGTTATAAGAAATTTGTACTTGAATCATTAAAAGTTTTTATTGGAGTACAAATAAAAAGATTAGTCTTTATAAGAATATTAATTATATGCCTGCCTCCTTTGTGACATGATAATTAATCTCTTAGAATACATCACTTTTATACTCAGAAAAAACCTGAGTTTTTTTAAATTTTTTGTTTGAAACTATAATTGGATATACTTTTTGATTTGAGTTATTCTCAGCTCGTAATTAGAATATCATCTATGTATACAATTAAAATAATTATAATATCAAATTTTTTTGGAAAAAAAAATCTATAACATACCTATGTAATTTAATAGAAGTGACTCTTTATTAAAACCTCATAAATCATACGTTTAGTGATTGCTTTAGAGTTTATGTCATATAATACCTTCAACAATCTACAAGTTATGTTTGATTGTGTTGTTGGAAATCACAGTGACTGCTTCATATGTATCTTCTCCTTTAGATAATTGTGAAAAAAAATATTTTTAACCTCTAATTAATATATTTTTTTATCTATGAGATTTCAACAGTAAAATAATAATCTGTTTGGAAGCCATCTTAAATATTGAAGAGAAAATATCATGATAATTTATACCAAATATTTAAGTAAACTTCATCGTTGCAAGTTTTGTCCCAAGGCTATCTATCTTTGCATCTTACATGTTGTCACAATGAGAACCAATAACATGCATTCTCGTAAGTCATAGTATTAGGTTCGAAGTTCTATTGAGTATCAGACTGAGTGAGATAGTACCTCAAAAGAAGACATGTTTATCGTAGTACCATCAAAAGAACTAGTAAAATAAGTAAAAGAATAAAGAAAACATATGCATGATAATACTAATGAGATTGAATATTGAATAAAACTTTGTTGTTCCTTCCAAAGAGTGATTAAAAGCTCAAGATCAGAAGAATCGTCCACATGATCATTTAGCTCTTTAGTATATTCATCTTTATTTTGATAAGGCTATGTTTGTCTCCTCCTGTGAGTATAAACTTCATGTTATGAGTAATTGAACATTATAGTCTTTGAATAATTATGAGCCTGAACTAGAATAGACTAGTGAACAATTGTTTTGTCTGGACTCAAGGGAGATTTTCTCTTCGAGGAAACCTCACTCTTTCCAGAGTTAGATTGCGTTGTAACTGTTGTTGTATATTGATGACTCAATAAGAGTATTAGCATAATGTGAACTAATAAGTTTAGATACAGCAGATGTGTGATTCTCTGTCCATACCGGATGCGCAAGCGGGACTACTGAATAATAAAGAATTATAACTCATGCTTGAAAAATGTATCTTCTAGATTTTTACTCTTCATAGGATCACTATAAAATAACTCATGCTTGAAAAATATAACGTCACGACTCATTAAAATCAAACTAGTCTTTAGTAAAAAGTAATTGTATCATTTTAGGTACTAAAGTATATGATGATAACATATTTCAAGACATTTAGTACCAACTTATCTTATTCTGATGAGAGATTATGAATAAAGTAAATAATCCAAAGTTTTGTGAGGCAAGGTAAAATTATCTCTCTTTTTTATGTAAGATTATGAATATATGCTGCGAAATGATTAAAGAAGTTTTTTCTCATCTAATTTGTGATTAAAATTATATCTTACTAAAAATATTTTGGAATATTCTTCCCAAATAGTTGTATCCATGTTGTGTCAATTATATACCTATTCTTCTTTTTATCAATGTTATTTCATGGAGCTATATTGACACTTGAAATTTGATGTATAATTTCGTGATTTAAATCATAAATATTGAATTTGTCTAATATGTATTTAAATGCATTATTATTTTTTATTTTTTAATATTTTATCAAATTAATTTTTAGTTATTTTATGAAATATTTAAAAAATAGAAAACACATGATGTAACATGAAAAATTAATATTCATGTATGTTCTCTTGAGTAATTATAAATTAATATAATCAAATATCTAATTTCTTTTTTAACCGCATCTTTTCTATGTTCTCATACATATGGGTATATTAGATTAATGATTGAATGAGTGCTTATTTATATCATTCTGACATTTAGGATATGAAACTCTAGTATGTTGTTTTAACTAACATGTATCATACTTTATAGTAGTAATACCCGTATAAATAAAATAAAATATTCTTAACTTGGCTAATGATTGATAACCAAGCTGAAAATGAACAAACAAATGATCCAATACACTCAAAATATCTTTCACGAGATCTTACAGTATGTGAGAAGACATATAGTTCATCATATTTAGTTCCAAAAGATATTTTCCTCAGTGTTTAGAATCTTGCAAACAAATTAAGAAGAAAAAAATAAAAATAAAATAAAATTTTATATAAAATAACTAACACTAAAAAAAAACTAACACAAAGAAGACTAACAAGATAATCATAATAACTAAATCATGTAAAAAAAATAATGAGTCATGTTGAATATTGTCCTACTTAATAATTTTTAAAAGATTGCTTTTAGCTATCATAATATTCAAAGAATATGAATACAAAGTATTAAAAAGAGAATGATCATCTGTAATATGAGTGTTGACTGACGAGTTAATAATTTAGGATCTTGAAGTAGATGAATGAGATACAAGTGTTGTAGTATCCGGAGGTTGAAAAAAGTATGCTGCTACTCGACTGGGGATTAATCTTGAATATCATCAATAAGTAGGGTTTATGGTTGGAAGACTCTATGAGGCCTCTGGATGGATTTGGTAGGCAACTTATCTCTCTCAACTATAACTATGTAAGTAATGTTCTCAGCTTCATCCCTAAAAATAATTTTTCATAATTATCTCATATGTGTCTCATTCTCCAATAGCATATATACTAAATTGAGGATTTTCTATCTAGGCGAGGGGTACACCACTATGAATAATTATAGTTTTTAAGCTTAATAACTAATATTTTGATTTCTTTCATATTAAAAGAAATAATTCAAAAATAGCTAAAAATACAATTATCTCAAACAAAAACCCTAATTTGTTGGAAAAATTTTGAATCATTCCAATTCGAAATACTAAAATTGATGAAATCACCATTTGTCCCAATTCAAAATTAGGATTTCCAAATCCAAAACTCAATTTGCTATAAATACCAAATTCTTCTACCCTCAAAATCAGGGTTTCTTGTATCCCTTTCATTGCTACTATCAGAATTGAAACTGTGATTTTGAGGCTACCATCATTTTATGACATCAATGCAATGGGCATCAATGCTTGTTTCACACACTTGGAATGCGATGAAAATATTTGGCTGGCAGCTGCACACAGTAACTATGCTCCTGCATTTTCTTTATACTGCACATGCATGTACTGTAGCATGCCTCGTCCATGTGCACTTTGCTAGTATAATGCATGTGCTCTTTCTCTAAGATTTTGTACCTTAACAAGTCATATGATATTTTCTTCTCATAGTATTTTGACTTAAATATTATATTGAGAAACAAGCCAAAAAAATGAGCTAGTCAAATTCGGCATCACACAATACATAAATAAAAATAATTAAATAAAAATAAAAAAAATTAAATCACAACTTTAATTAGTCGATTTTTATTTTATTATATAATTGTAATAATGAAGATTATAATTATTGACTTAGTTTGTACGTATTATGATTTTTATTTAGTTTTTATTTATGTTTTTGATGGGAAAACCCAATGTGTGGGCTATCTTAGCCTCTAATCACTTTTATCTGTTATATAAAGAAGTTTGATATATTATATTTTGTATTGACTATTTATTTTATTTCTTGCATTTTAATTAGTAACATGGTATCAAAGTAATATGCATATGTGTGGGTAATAGTTTACAAACCTTAGAAGAGGCACATAATTTGCACCAATAAAAGATATAGAGGATGTTTTTCAAGTGCCTGAACAATGAATGCACAAGCACTATGCATGCACGTGCACAATGATAGCAAAATGTGCACAATAGTGTGCATGCGCAATGACAACCAAGGAAGCACAGACATGATTCCCTACAACTGTGTCCACGTGTCCGACACCTGGACACGTGGACACGGTATGGACACGGCACGAATACGTGTCCGATATGCCACGTGGCATATTGGATGGTTTGGTCTGCTGCCGTATCCATGCCGAGAGTGACCGACGTCCGACGACGTCCAGTGGCCAACGTCGCCGCATGGGCGACTTTGGCCACTTGACGCAGGCGGCGGGCACAATATGTGGGGAGGTAGGGGGCGGGCGCAATTTGATGGGGGGAGGCAGGGGCGGGCGTGATTTGAGGGGGAAAGGCAGGGGGCGGAGGCTATCTGTGGTGGGAGGCAGAGGGTGGGTGCTGTCTGTGGGGATGCAGGGCTGACATAAAATAAAATATTTTTATTTTATAAAATAAAAAAAATATATTTTTATATAATATAAGATAATTATAAAATATTATTTTATAAAATAAAATAATTATAAATATTATCTTATAAAATGAAATAAAATACAATATTTTTATTTTATAAAATAAAAAAATATATATTTATTCTATAAAATAAAATATTTTAATTTAATTTAATTTAATTTATTTTATAAAATACCTAATATTTATAAAAAAAATAAATTTTATTTTTAATTTAATTTTTTTTATCATGTCTTGTCCTAGCCGTATCTGTATCCTAGTTTTTTAGAATTTATCGTGTCCCTGTATCCTGCTGTGTCGTATTCCCGTGTCTGTATTTGTGCCCGTGGTTGGTGGTGCATAAGCACATGTAGTCAGCATAACTAGCATGCACAATAGTAGGCATGCGGTAGTGGTGTGTGACACATGACATTTTTTTTGATCAGCAAGTTTTTGGTGGGAATGACTACACATGATGATGGATGGGCGCAAACGATAGCGTACGATGACAGTATAGACAGAACACTTTGTTGGGTTCCAAAAGATTTGTAAAAAAAATATATTTGAAAAAAATTGAATTGGGATCAATTTTTTTTTTATTTTTAGAGGAACCATAATTTTGAAGCACGATATTGACTATTGTACAAGAGGTAGATGGATGAGATTCTCAGTCTAGTATATTAATTGAAAGAGGATAAAACACATCAAAAATATTTGTTGGATATTATTTTTAGAGAGGAGACCGAGGGAATTATCCAACAGTAAAATTGACATGTTGACTTTCAAAGCTATCTAGAGGTCATTAAAAAGTGCATAAACTCATGAATTATCAATAACAATAATTCATGATACTTTTATGTTTAAAAAGTGCATGATACTTACTAGATTTGAGTACATAAAATATTTTTATGAGATAACAATAATTTATTTTTTTGTCACTCGTAGTTTCATTTTAAACTCATGAATTATCAATAACAAGAACTAATAATTTTATTATTGGTAATCATATTTTATTTTTTATATATTTTTTATTTTGAAATATTATTATAGTTGATTAATATTTGAAAGCTATTGGATATGGTAGTATCCAACTTGTTTCTCTATTATTTTATCGTATCTTATTTATTTTTGATTGTACTATTAGTTTATTTATGTGAGCTATCTTATTAGACAATTAAACGTTGACTTTGTTTTTTCTTCTATTAATATTTGTATGCAAAATTAAAAGATTTTAAGAAAAATTTTATTTGGGACTGAGCAGACAAGATTGTATGTTTTTTTTTTCAATATTAAAATATTCTTCTAGAAATATGAGTGTTTTAGACTTGTTCTTCGTGCATTCTCAATTTGGTCACT
This sequence comes from Sapria himalayana, assembly GCA_029783825.1. NCBI lineage: Eukaryota > Viridiplantae > Streptophyta > Magnoliopsida > Malpighiales > Rafflesiaceae > Sapria > Sapria himalayana. The sequence continues at coordinate 8,301,144 of JAREIK010000088.1, read as the reverse complement.
CAACATTGGATAAATTAAAAATATTTTATTTTAATATTAAGAGTATTTCAACTCTAGAATGTGAGACATATCAACTTAGAAAGCTTACTAAAATTTCTTATCTTACATGCCAAGATGATTTAAGTAGAAATTCATTGGATATGATATACCCAAACGTATGAGGATCTAGTAGATATTCGACCAAAAAAGGATTTAGATATCTAATCATTTTTGTTGATTATTATTTGAGATATACTTGAATATCCAAATATATATTTTTCGTCATAGTTCACAAGTTATTATTTTTTTCAGATTTTTTATAAAATAATAAAATCTAATTTGATAAAAATATTAAAAAAAATAAAAAAGTGATTATACATTAGATCATATGCATTAGAATATTTCGTAGACCAATTTGATGCATATGGTATAAATAATGTGATTATACATTAGACTTCCTGTGCTGACATTAGTGTTTAAAAAGGCATTATCAAAGTTCGTCTAAATGCATGCCTCATGCTGAGGTGTGGCAAAAATGCCTCGAGGCATTAAAAAAATATTTTTCATTTTTCTAGTTTGCATTCTTGGGATAAGGAAAAAATTGTTATGAAAGAGCTTGGACAACTCGTTCTAGATTGACACATGTAACCATCCTGATTGATAGCTCATTCCAAGTATGAGCTATGCCCATTTGTTCTTGGAATGAGCAATGTCCACTCATTCTTGGAATGAGTTGCGTCCGCTAATTCTTGGAATGAGTCATGTCTGCTCGTTCTTGGAATGAGTCGCGTTTGCTCGTTCTTGGAATGAGCCGAACCCTCTTGTTTTTGGAACGACCATGGCCTGATCCTTTTTGGAATGACCATGCTCGCTCCTTCTTGGAATGAGTTGTGCTCGCTTGTTCTTGGAATGGGTCATGCTCGCTTGTTCTTGTAATGAGTGATGCCCGCTCATTCTTGGAATGAGCCGCTCTCGCTCATTCTTGGAATGATTCACATCTGCTTGTTTTTGGAAGGAGTTTCATATGCTTGTTCTTGGAACGAGCTGTTCAAGAACGGGTTCTTGGAATCATGTAAGAAAAATTTTTATATATTTTAAAATATTCATTAATTATACATAATACGGGTTCTTGAAAAAACTTACGCCTCAATTCCTTGAGGCTTGCACATTGTCTCACAAACACAAAAATATTTTGCCTAATATTTTCACCTTTTAAAACTTTGGCTGACACACTACAATAAAATGAGGTGCCTAGAAGGAAAAATAGACATCTGATTGAGATGAATCAGATACTCTTAATTGGAAAGAGTATTTTAAATGTCTTTGGGAAGAGTTGATTTTTACCATAATCTAGCCTATCAATTGAATGCGTTTTTCTTGTCATTTTTTGATATATATTCTTTCAGATCATACATTATGGAGAAAAACTATTTAGTTTGTCTGCTAATTTTTTGGATACACTTGTTTTATTCTCAATTGCTCTTGAGGATTGGGCAAGTTAATATCTAGGGTCTTGTGAAGTGCTTTGCTTAGATATTTTGGTATTCAATGAGAGTATAAATATTTCTTATTAGTGATTAGTATGATTTTAGTGAGTGTGAATGTTATCTTTTTTGATAATTACTTTAATTATTTAATAAATCTAAGAATAGTATGAATCTATATGTTATATTTGAATTCATTATTCTTTGTCCTTTATCTATAGTCTTGTATGAATTATCAATTAGTAGAGAGATTCACTTATCTATTAAATCTAAGTATGTTAATACTTATTATGATGTTACTCTGATGAAGTAATCATACACATCAACAAATTCAAATTATATTGAGTTTGGAGAGAGTGATATTTTTCGAGCGGGGGATCTCATTCATACTAGATGATGCGGTAGTACAAGAATCTGAATAAGTGCGTATTCATATTGAGTTGACAACTAAGAGAGTTGACCACCTTGGTTTTAGAGTCCATACATGGAGAGCGACATGTCCAATCTTCTCAGACAAGTGATGATTCTACCAAAAAGCCAAATGATCTTACAGTTAATCTTTCTAGTCTCAACATTCTTATACTCATCAGAATTGATAGAGAAGTTGTACTAAATATTTGATTTCATATGTTTTGTTATATTCACATATTATTATTTTTTGTTTGTTTTATTACTCACCTTGATGGTACTATGATATCATGTCTCATTCTGAGATATTGTGTTATTCAAGATGATCCCATATCATAATGAAAGAGATGAATGTCTTTCATTTTAATAGGACATGAGAATTAGTATTATGACCATCAAAAATATTTTCCTCGGTTGGAAGTGGTATTCTTTGTGAAGAATGACATGGATGAGAAGGTAAATTGCATTAATGTAAGACTTGTAATAAGAATATACACTCAGATATTTAATGTGAATTACTAGGATAATTATTTTCTTGAAGCCAAGATAATCTTAATAAGTATTCTTATTTGTAGTATCTAATATTCTAGTATCTGGCATTTGGATGATACACTAGCTAAATGTAATGAATGTATTTCTTTACTGTGATATTGAGGAGGTCTATATGAAGCAGTCACATGGATTTTTGAGTAGCACAATGAAGTGTAGTTTGTAGATTGCATCAGGCTTGATATAACCTGTAATATTTACTGAGAGCTTTATTTGTAAGGTTTTGATACTTGTCATCTCGTTTGGGTTACAAAAGTGTGACTAAATTTTTTTGTTGTGACTTCATTCATGCACAAGCCTATATGTAGTATAATAAAAAATTTCTAACAATTAAGTTGAAAGTCGTGACTATCACAATATGTAGTCGTTTCATCATATCTCAATCCAAAATAACACGTCGTGATTTCATCATATCTCAATCCTAAAAAAGACATATTTTAAAGTCGTTGGATATAATATTATTCAATTTGGGTCTTTGTTATTTTCTAATATTTTGTTTATTCTTAGTTATTCATTTAGTTAACTACACGTAAATTGTCTTTTCAAACAACTTAATTTTACTTTTATTTTTACTTCTAATAATGTTTATGTGCAAGATTAGGATACTTGAGGAAGTCTTCATTTGTAATTTAGGAAAGTGGATTGTATGTTTTTTCTTTGATAGTAAATTTTTTTAAAAATATTTAAGTGTATTAGATCATTTACTTGTGCTTTTTAATCTCAATTATTAATTATTAGCCAAATTGAGAATATTGTACCATAGTCTTAAGAGTATTTCAACCCTAGAATTTGACATATGTTAATTATAAAAGTTCACTAGATCTTTTTATCCTACATTTCAATCACGGTTGAATAGAGATCCATTTGTTACATTCATAATTTCAGATAGGGAACTAATAGATATGTGACTAGAGTGTTTTCATTATTTGATTAATATTATTGATTGTTGCTAGAGATATACATGAATATATCTCTTTCAAGATAAATTATATTTTTTTTATTTGTTATTTTTTTTATAAAATGATACAAAATAAATTTAATAAAAATTGTTAAAAGAGAGAGAGATAGAGAAGGAAACCTTCAATCACTGCACTTGTGGAGAAGACATCATAAAACCTATCCATCACTTTTTCATCATAATCCAGCACATTATATTCCTTATTCTCATTTTTTTTTGATCCAACCCTTACAAGGAGAGGTATATATAGCTAGAAGAATAATACAATATATTCAACACTCTCCCTCAAGCTGAAGCATATATGTTATATGCACATAGCTTGTTACTAATATATTATTCCTAGGACCTCTGAGAGATTTAGTGAAGATGTCTGCTAGTTGATTATTTGAATTAATAATATTTATAGCAACACATTCTGATGCGATCTTCTTTCTAATAAAATGATAGTCAACTTCAATATGCTTGGTTCTTTCATGAAAGATTGGATTGGATGCAATATGCAATGCGATTTGGTTATCATAGATGTGTTTCATCTGTTCATCATTTCCAAATCTCAACTTGCGAAGATGTCTAAACCATATAAGTTCACATGTTGCGAGAACCATAGCTCGATACTCGGCTTCAACGCTAGATCTGTCCACTATATTTTATTTTGTACTCTTCCAAGATATTAGATTATCTCCAATAAAAATATAGTACCTTGAAGTGCAACGTCTATCCGTGAGTGAGCCAGCCCAATCTGTATCTAAGTAACCGACAACCTGAGTATGACATTTGTTCTTGTACAACACACATTGACTTGGTGTGCTTTTGATATATCAAAGAATGCGGATTACTGCATCTCAATGGTTATCATATTGTGACCGTAGGAATTAACTAATAATACTCATAGGAAAAGAAATGTCTGGACGAGTAATGGTGAGGTAGTTCAATTTACTTACGAGTCGTCGATATCTCCCAGGGTCTCCTAAAGGCTCACCCTGTCATGGTACAAAATGATATTTTGATCCATAGGTGTGTCTACTAGTTTACAGTCTGACATACCAATTTCTTTCATGATGTCTAAAGCATACTTCCTTTGGGAAAAGATCACACCAAAATTTGATTGAGTTATCTTAATTCACAAGAAATACTTGAGTTTTCCCAAGTCTTTAGTCTGAAAGTGGGTAAAAAGATATTGCTCTAGTTTCTAAATACCATCCTGATCAATGTCTGAAATGATAATGCCATTCACATAAACAACCAAATAAACACTTTGCCCCAAGGAGTTATAATGATATAAAACTGAATAGTATGCCATACTGCAAAATATATCAAACTCTTGAACAACAGAACTAAACGGCCAAACCATGCTCGAAGAGGTTGTATTAAGCCATATAAAGAATGACGTAGCCTGCACACTAAACTAGACTTCCCCTGAGCAACAAAATCAGGAGGTTGCTCCATATATACTTCCTCGGCAAGATCACCATGAAGAGTAACATTTTTAATATCCAATTGATAAAGATGCCAAGAGCACATAGCAGCCATAGAGAGAATCAAATGGACTAAAGCAATCTTGGCAATAGGGGAGAATGTATCATCATAATCAGAATCATAAACTTGAGTATAGCCTATAGAAACTAAGTGAGTTTTAAAGTGATCAACTTGTCCATCAGGACCAACCTTAATGGCGTAGACCCAACGATAGCCAACTGTAAATTTACTAGAAGGTAAATCAGTAAGATCATTAGAGTGAAAAGAAGTCATTTCATCCATCATTGCTTGTCGCCAACCTGGATGGGAAAGTGCCTCATGGGTGTTCTTTGGAAGAGAAACAGAGGTTATAGCAGAAACAAAAACAAAATAGGGTAAAGATAATCGATTGTAACTCAAAAAATTGTAGATAAGATGAGAATTATGAGCAGAACGAGTACTATTCCGAAAAGCAATGGGTAATTTATCAGGAGAAGACAGAGCCGAAGCAGGAGAAGCCGAAGGGACAAGAAGTGAGCCAGTAGGTGGCTCAGCAATTGGGAGAGGAGCAGCGATACGAGGATGACGATGATAAACCTGAAGTGATCAAGAAGGCACAACATCAGGTGGGGAGATAATGGGAAGGGGCAAGACTTCAAAAATATAAAGAGACTCAAAATTGGGAATATCCCATGAAAAGGCACTTCGTGGATCCGGCAGAAAGTTTGTTCTGTCTAGCAGTAAGAATATGAACAAAGCAAGTACAATCAAAGACATGAGGAGGAAGGAAATAGAAAAAGTGGTCAGGGAAGAGAAAGGAATGAAGAATCTGATCATGTAAGCCCAAAGAAGGTATATGATCAATCAAACAACAAGCGGTAAGAAATACATCCCCCAAAAACAAAAAAGAACATTACTATGGAGGAGGATAGTATGAGCTGTCTCAATAAGATGTCGATTCTTGTATTCAGCGACCCCATTTTGTTGAGGAATGAGTGTGAGCACACGAAGACTGATGAAGAATCTCATGATAAGAAATAAATGAAGTAAACAATGCTGAAAAATATTTTATGACATTATCACTGGGTCTGAATTTCAATATAAAATTTCTGGAAAATAGACAATAACTCAATTCGATTTTTCATTAAAAATAACTAAGTACATCGTGAAAAATCATCAATAAAAATGACAAATTATTAAAATCTTAAAGTAGACACAGTCCGACAAGGACCCTAAAATCAGTGTGGACAAGCTCAAAAGAAGACTTTTCCCAATTATTCCTACGCTTTGGGAACGAGACACAAGTATGTTTCCCAAGTTGACATGACTCACACATAAATGACGACAAAGTAGAAAAATGAGAGACCATCTTTTAGAACTTGGAGAGACTAAGGTGGCCCAAATGGTTGTGAATGAGGAGAGGAGCATCAACGGAAATGCAAACTGTAGGAGATGAATCCAAGGTGAGGTGATAAAGGTCTTGAGACTCATGTCCCATGTCAATCGTCTTTCCAGTACTTCGGTCCTGCAATGTCATAAATTTATCAGAAAAGATAATAGAGTAATTGAGAGTATGAGTAATTCTATTGTTGGAAATAAGATTAAAAGTACGTTCAGGAGTATAAAGGACAGACGTGAGATATAGTGAAAGAAGAGGAAGGGCCAAATCAATTTCTTTAGCCACAGTTTGAGAACTATTAGCTAAGGTAATAGTAGGTAAAGTAGAAATAGCAGTAATAGATGAGAAAATATCCTTATTACTAGATATGTGATTAGAAGCTCCAAAATCTAGAACCCAGGGTTCAAGAGGAGATGTGTGGGTAAGGCAGACAGATGCATTACCAGGCAGGACAACAAAAGTCGGAGATGATGAGAAGCTCTTTTTACTTTAATGTGCCGTCCCCAGAGTGATAAAGCAAGGAGAGTTTTCGGTCTAGTCGAGTGCTTCTTCCCGTCTCGAGTCCTTTCTAATCCAAGTCTTTTCACTTGTCTCCCCCTATGGCTTTTGGTCCAATTTAAGACGAGTCAACAGGGAAGCAACCACCGGGGACCTAGGTTTTTACATGTGGTTGCTCTTTCTCCGAGTGAAAATGCCATCACAGAAGTCCACAGGTCCGTCGGGAATGAAAGAGTAGGTATCCCGTAGTGGATGCTCGGCAGTGAAGTCATCAAGTGGGAAGCTCTTATCCCAACCTTCTCTTATGACTGGGGCTAGATCTCTTTATTCTTCGTGGCAGTGCAGGGAGGCCTTCCATGTAACTGATAGCAATGATCGCGAGTGTGGCCAAGTTTATTGCAATAGGTGTAATGAGGACGTTGACCTCTACCTCAGTTACCACTGTGTCCTTGAGAGGTAGTTTTAGTAACTAACACAGAAGAATCTAAAATGCTATCAGATGACAAAGTCTGAGTGAACTAGAGACGAAGAAGGTGTGCAAATACATCATCCAAGGATGGAACTGATGAACTACTAAGAATCTGATCCCGTATAGGCTCAAGATCCGAATGGAAGCCAATAAGAGTAAGAATCATGAAGAACTTGTCAAGCTGTATTTGTTGAGCCTCAACATTAGGAGTAAGAGACATCACAGTCAAGAACTCCTTAAGAGAAGTAATCTGACCAATATAAATAGATATATTCAAGTCTTGTTGACTGACATAGATAATAATGAAAGCCACCTTATAAAGATATTGAATATCATTCGTGTATAATTATTTGATCCGAGTCCAAAATTTAAAACAAGTTTTGTAGGCTCGAAGATGAAGAAAAATCTTTGGATCAACTGATTACCATAATATACTATATAATTGAGTATCAATCTTCCTCCACCGTACGTGTTCAAAATCAGAGATATCTGCCTCATGTGTAACCAGATAATTTTCATATATTTGTCCCATAAACTAAAGTTTAACAGAGGTAGATCAGAAAAGATAATTTTTACTGTCAACCAATTTCTCCGAAGTAATCATGAGAGATTCAGATATGATAGAAGAAAGTATGAAAGTTTTTGTAGTCATATCTATGTATCTAGAGAATGAACTATAATACAGCTTTAGATGATTACCCTAATAATTGATGGTGCTGGTAACAAGAAGATTATAGAGGAAAGATGCGAACAGATCCAATTTGCAATAGTGGCAAGTACTTTTGATTTCTGGTGGTGTTGCCTTCCTCAAGATTGGAGGAGCCAGTGAGAAGGAAGTTAGCGAGAAGAAGGATAGAGTAACGGATGCTCTAAATGCCACAAAAGTGGCTTTGGAAGAAGGTATCATTCTTGATGCTGGTGTTGCTATGCTTTATGTGTCACGAAAGCTGGAAAAGTTGCAGAAGGCCAATTTTAACCAGAAGATCAGCATTCATATAATTCAGAATGTGCTCAAGATGCTGGTGCACAACATAGCTACAAATGTTGGAGTTGAGGGCACAGTTGTGGTGGGGAAGTTGTTGGAGCAGGAGACTCATGATCTTGGATATAACGCCGCCAAAGGCGAATACATGGATATGATCAAGGCCGGAATCATTGATGCTCTGATACCATGTTGAGAGAAAGAGAGAGAAGGAAATCTTCAATCGATGCACTTGTGGAGAAGACATCATAAAAGCCATCTATCACCTTTTCATCATAATCCAGCACATTATATTCCTTATTCTCATTTTTTCTGATCCAACCCTTACTAGGAGAGGTATATATAACTAGAAGAATAATACAATATATTCAACAAAAATATTACAAAATTGATAGATAATAATGTATTAGAATATATGTATGATTAATCTAGTATTTATTATATGAATTATGAGATTATATATCATATTTTTTTGTATCAACATAACTCAATAGAATGAGGTTGTTGAAAAAAAAAATAAATATTTGATTTGAATGATTTATACACACTCTTATTTTGAAATAGTGCTATGAAATTTCTTCGAAGATATGTGATTTTCATAATAATCTAACTCAACAATCGGATGTCCTATTGTATCATTTGTTAGTACATGTCTTTTATATCATATTTCATTGAGAGAAGCTATTTAACTTGCTTTTCATAATTTTTAGATGCATATATTTTTTATTGTTTGGTCTCTAATCTGAGACAAATTGATATTTAGGGTCTTGAAATATATTTTGCTTGGAGATGGGTACTTAAAAAAATATACATATTTTTTATTAGAGACAAGTATGATTTTAATGACTGTGAGTTGTTCTTTTGATAGATTATTTTTTTAATGAGTTTAGGAAGAGTGAATTTAAATATTATATTTAGATTTGATACTCTTCATTTCTTACATGTAGTCATACTTGGACTACTAGTTAGTCGAGAAAGTCACCTATCAACTACATCTGAGCATGTTAGTACTTAATATGATATTTATTTTATGAAATTATCATATCACTCTATAAGATTATATCATGTTGATTTTAGAGAGAGTACAAATATTATAAGAAGGGATATTTTTTTCAGGTCAAGATGATGTAGTCCATGAGTCTTTATCAATATAGAGTCATATTGAGTCGGTAATTGGAAGACTTGACTACTTATGACTTAAAATCTATACTAGGAGAGAGAGATATATTCAATCAACTAAGATCATAAATGAGTTTTCTGAGTTGCTAGATATTTTTACAGCCAGTCCCTCTGATATTGGCATTCCAATCTCTCTATGAAAGGGACATATGAGCTATGCTCAATAATTGATTTCACCAGTTTTATCATATTTTTATTTTTTTATTTTTTTTATTTTTTCTCTTGTTGGTACTTGGAAATTCAAGTTTCTGTCAAATGCATTATTTTATTTAGTATGTACTAGATCATGATGAAATATATGCACAACCTCTTCTTTAATGGGAAATGGGAAATAGTTTCATTATGTTCGGGAATGTTAGATTTTGGTTGTAAGTGGGTGTTAATTATGAAGACATGCCCAGTTGAGAAAGTAGATTGTCTTAAAGTAAGACTTGTCGCGATAGAATTCACTCCAACTAAAAGTTGACTATGAGGACATATCAATTGGAGGATACATCATTTTATAATCAATATATGAAATAATTACTTGAATTTTGAGCAACATATTCAGATTCAATTTACAAATTATACAAGTATGGTAAGGCCCGAAGTTGTCATTATGAGCTTGATTTGCAAAATTTTTACACGTAATTATTTTTTTTGGGTTATGCTTGTGTGTTATTGATATTTCTTAATTTTTTTTTTGAAGAAATCTTAATGACAAGTTGATTTTGTTTATTATCTATATACATAATATTTTAATTACGAAAAATAATGAGTTGATCACTCAACTCAAGGTGTACCTTCAGATATAATTTCAGGCAGATAATTTTGATAGATTTGAATATTTTCTTAGTATAAAGATGATTTATTTTCTGAGAAATATTATCTTTTATGAAGGAGATATTTATTTGATATTCTTGTAGATATTAATTTTTTGGGTTGTGCTCAAGCAAATACTTTTATTAATTTAGATACTTATTTTTTTCTGATATGACTCTAATAGTTGATTTTATTATTTATATGAGAATCATAAGAAGGAATAATTATCTAATTGTGATCAAATTAAATATTACATATATAATGAGTATAATTAGTTATTTTTTTGATTTTCTTAGGTAGATTCACCTTGGCATAGATATATGCATATTGAGGTATTTGAAAAATTCTTCAAGAATTGGGATTTCTTATAGGGTTTATGAATACTTCTAGTTGATTGGATATTCAAATTCAAGTTGGACATCGATATGTACCTAGAGGAAGTATATAATATAATTTTATATTTTTTTGAAGATTTTATTTTAGAAAAGTAAGAGACTAATAATTATTTTAAGATCAAATACATGAATAGTTCATAGTGATGATATTAGTTATTTGCATGATATTTTGGATGCAACAACTACTTGAAGAGATTAAATATATACTTTTTTCTCAGGAGCAGACGAATAACATAGAAGTAGATTATTTTTTTCTAAGGAGAATATTCATGATAAGATAACTATTATAATATACATTCAAATTATAAGGTAACTAGTAGATATCTTTATGGTCTTAGATATGCCTCAATTTACATTTTTTTCTTTTGAGCTTGGTGTTGTGGACTTGTACATACGAACTTGATGAAGGTATTATTGTTTTTGTTTTATTATTTTTGTGCTTTTTTATTTTTGATGGGAGCACCTGACATATGTGTTGCCCTACTTATTTTTGTATATTATATAAGAATATTTGATATATGAATTTTAGAGTTATTGTTGAATTATGTTGTTAATATTTTTGTTTTAACAAAGCCAATGCCTATTTTACATGATATTGTTCTATTTTTATTATCTTTGCTTATTCTTTTAATATTTTAGTAGTAGTAGCTAATAATATTCTTTAAAAAATTATTAAGTATGATAATTTTTTATTTCCCTATTTTTTTTTGTATTTTGCTTATTTTTGATTATTTGGTTAATCATTTTTATGTGAGTTGTATTGTTTGGCAACTCAATTATGATTTTTGTATTATCTTTCATTTGATACTTGTTTGCATGATTGGAAAAATATGAGAAAAACTTTTTTTTCAACTAAGCATGTGAACTATATCTTTTTTTTTATGATAGGATCTCTTGATCGGTATTTGAGTATATTGGATTATTTATTTGTATATTCTCAACTTAGTCATTTATTATTAATAAAATTGAGAATATTTTACCCGAGTCTATTTGGAACATATGTCAAAGCTTCATCAGCTACACCAATCTAATGTGTGTGTAAAAATTAATTCAATCCATTACACTCAAATATATAAAAGACATTATATATATGAGAAATATAAATTTTTTAGGTATTTGATTATTTTGTTGATTAGTATCCATGATTTATATGAGTATTTATTTTTGTGTTAAATCATAAGTTTTTTTTTTGATATTTTATAAAATGATAAAAATTTGTTTTGATAAAAATATGAGAAAAATAAGAAGTGATAATTTATTAGAATATATATCAGTCAAATCAAATACTTATTGTATGAATCATTTGATTATACAACAAAATTTTTGTGTCGACACTTCTTTATTCAATGTGATAAAATAAATAAAGAATAAATATTTTGTTAAGACAACTTAGATATTCTTATTTGGTAGGAGTGTTTCGAAATTTTTTTTTGGGAGATGCACTATTAATCACAAATTATCTCATTAACTAGATACATTTTTTTATCATTTTGTAGTATGTGTATTTTTAAATTTTATATCTTGAAGAAAGATTGTTTAGTTTGTTTTCTAGAATTTTTGGAAGTATTTATTTTGTTCATAATCTTTCTTTAAAATATGACAAATTGGTATCAAAGGTCTGAATACATGTCTTCTTTAGATATTTTAATATACAAAGAAGGTATAAGTATTTTTTTTATCGAAATATAATAAAATTTTATTGAGTGCTGACATTATTTTTTTTAGTATTACTCAATTTTAGTAAGCCTAGAAAGAGAAAGTCTAAAAGATATATTTTAACTTTTTTTTTCTTACTCATTTGTGGTGTTACTTAGACTTCCAAATATGAATGAAATTTACCTGTCAAATACATTTGAATTTGTTGTTTCATAATATACTTTTATATAGTTATCATATGTACTGGTAAGTACAAATTATGTTTATTCTAAAGAATATGATATTTTCCATGAGAGATCTTCCTATCCAAATAACATAAAAGTCCATGAGTATACTCCAAGTCAGTCTCATGATGAGTTATGAGCAGAGAGATTTTATCGCCCATGACTTAGAAAATATATTAGGCGAAGGGAACATGTGCAACTCGTTCTTAATAAAGATAAGTCTATTGAAGAGCTAGTTAATTCTATAGTCAGCTCATCTATTCTTGATTTTCTAATTATCATTCGGAAGGAACAAATGAGTTGTATTCAGTATTAAATCTCACAAGTTTTGTCTTATGTATATTTTTTTATTTTTTAATTTCTTGTATTACTTCTCTTAATGATACTAGGATAATTATATCTTATTCTAAGATATTTCTAAACCAGGATGATATTATATAAGATTGGAAGAGATAAATATCCATAACTCTAATAAGATTTGAAAATTAGTACCATGATTTATGAGAGTCTATTGTTGGATACGTATTGGTGTTCACTATGAATACATGTCTAAATGAGAAAGTAGATTGCTTTAAGACAAAAATCATAACAAAGAGATTTATTTAGATGTATGATGTGAATTATGATGGTACTTTTACTTGAGTTGCTAAGATGGATGATATCCCATCTAGATGGATGGTAATATATCTAAATGTGAATAATATATTTTTTCATAATGATCACGAGAAAAAAATATATATGGAGCAACCACTTGGGTTTCAAGCAGTACGATCACATATAATATATAAATTGTAGAAGTTTTTGTGTGATTTAAAATAGGCAACTAGAACTTAATTTGTGAGATGTTAATAGATAATTACCTTGCTCTGCTTATATAAGTTTGTTACTGATTTGTTTTTTGTGTTTTTAAATGAGTTTTGATAATATGATGATTTTACTTATTGTGTACGTGAATGATATTTTACTTGACTATAATTGATAAGTTGTAAATCACCAAATTGAAAGAAAATGAAGCTATTGTATGGATCATAAGATTATATACTAGAATTTTTGTATTGACTCACTCAAACAAAATGAAGTTATTGAAAGGAAGATTAGACATTTAATTGGCACACTCAAACAAAGCGACCTTAAGGCATGAGATTTTTTATGTATGACGCACCCTATTTTACATATATATATTTTAAAAATATAATCAGATATAATAATTATTTTACATATATACTAGAATTTTTGATTAATAACAATTATTAATCAAATCTATTTTACATATATGTCAATAAATTTAATAAATCACATATCTAAAGTTTTAATAATACAAACTATCAATAGATTTTGTCAATATGCAAGCACATATTTATACTCAAAATTTTAAAATCATCCAAACAAAATACATTAAAATAATTAATTTTTTCACATTAGTCAATATTCATTAATCCTCCATATCCACATAATGATCATCATCATTATGTAGATGCAGAAAATAGAAACATTCGTTCTTGTTTACCCAATGCCTATATTGGGAAAATAGGCATCGAAGGTTTTGGCATATGTTCATGAAAATAAGAAATACTTGATCCCCATTCCTTTTCCACAACATGCAAACATAAATCATCATTTTTACAGTTTTGTATGTATTGTAGAAAATAGGAATTTCCTGCACAAAGGTGTTCTTGTGGAGAGTCTCGTGCCTCAGGGAAGGCATGTGGTTTTTCTATTTTTCATGCACCTATGTGAAGGGACCTTCTCTCGATCAAGACGAGGCACCATGGTTGGGCTTACCTGTGACTGAGCCTAAGCATGCCCAAGGTATGCCTTTCACAATCGTGCCCCAAGGGCATTAGGCATAGTTGATGCCCTCATGCCACTATGAATCAAATAAAAAGGATGAGAACTTTATTTATTACTAATATGAAAATATACATGAGTATATTTTGTCAATTCACAAGTTTTGAAATGAAACTCAAAAATATCTAATCTTTGTAACAAATGAGGTAACATTACCTATACAATTTTAAACGATGAATGACCTAGATGCATGTGGTACAAACAAATGATATATTTATTTGAGAAATTGAGAAAAAACAAAAACAGATTATTATTACTTTTTTCAGGTGATTTAAAGTCAAAAGATTATTCTTTTCCTTAGTAAGTTCAAATTCTTTCCTCAAGTTATTTCATTAAAAACACAATAAGGAAAAAAATAGCATAACATTTAAGTTTGTGAGTTTTTGAATGGAAACAAGGTTGATCAATAACTTTGATGTATAGGGTAGATATAATGTATACGTCTCCAAAACATGCAATAGTAGCTAAACAAACATTAACCACTATAATTTTTTTTGTTAATTGGGCTTGAGGTATAGGTATAGAAAAGTTGAGATTTTGAGGTCATATGATCTATGCTATTATTGTCTATTGTCCAAGAATCATCTTAAACTTTGTTTGAGACATTTATCCAAAAAGAGAATAAATTTGTACCCAGAATAGCCAAAGAATATGCTCTAATAGGTTTGTCAAGGGATTTCAGCAAGCTTCTCAAATTTATTTCTTCGTTATTTGATTTGCCTATTGATGAATTTTCTTCAATTTTCGGATGATATGCTATGTGTACTTGAGGCCTTTACTGCCCAACATGATTTCCCCATTCACAACTTTGTGGCATACCATTCAACATCACTTTTCTTTTTTGTGCCTTCGTTTCTTGTAATAGGTGCACTAGAAATTGTCATTGTTTTCCTTTCATTGAATTTTCTCTACCTAAATGATTATTTCTACCCAAACGTTTAACCAAATCATTTTTTACTTTTGTCAGATATTTTATTTCTGATATTTAAATGATTTATCCATGATTTGTGATTCAAGCATAATACTCCTAGCTTTCCTTGCCTTGAAATAATGTCACCACCTTATCAGATACTCTATCTTGCTCAATGAAATCTTTTAGAACAATGACATCCTTAGACATTTAGCTTTTATCATCCTATAATGATTAAGTTCTCGCAACCAAGATATCAGTTGATTGACATATTCAGTCATCTTCACCTTGACCTCATATGCTCGAGCCTCAACTTTAGCTTTTGTATATGTTTGTTAGATTGTATCTCAAATATTCGTAGCCATAGCCTAGCACATACATATATTGCTAATCTCTGAAATCAGAATTCGATAGTCATGCCATAACTGTAGAATCTTTTTCATCCTTTACTTCAAAATTGGGATTCCTTGGTTTCGGCCTGGTACCCATAAGATAACTGATTTTCCTTTTTTTTGATGTTTTTATTTTTTTTTTAATAGGCCCACCTAATTTGTGGGCTATAACAATCATATTGTTCATTATATAATGGTGTGAATTGTACATTATGAATTATAAACTGTTAATTTATTTGATTCAGCATGGTATCCGAGCTTACATTTTTCTCTTATTAAAATATATTTGAGATTCAAAGTGTTTGATGTTTTAGGCTATCTCAAAGAGAATAGATAGAGATAGATCTTCTCCATACGAGGGTATTACCCTAGTTTACAACTAGGAAGTTTGAACGGAATGGACACTATCAAGCTTAAACAGTCATGCCAGCATCAGGTTCAACATGAAGATGGGCTAGTATCATCTTCCTGACTCTTCACTGGCTGTATCTACTATCTAGTTATGATGAGCCAGTCCAAAATACATCAACAGCACAAGCCACCATGTGCCGACCATAAGCCAGTGCTGCCACACACAGCGGAAACTAGGTGTGCAATGTGAGTGAATTGTAATGTGCAATGTGAGTGAATTGTAATGTGCAATGTGATGCGAGCTGTTATACACATGCTTGGTAAATAGTAGATGTGAGTGTTGTGGTGTGTGCATTACATGTGGTGAACAATGGTGTGCGGTGTGTCCAAAGTGTAATGTGCGTTGTGAAGTGTTGTGCAGTGTGACACAAGGTGTGCTGTTTGAGTGCATGTGGTGAATAGTATACACGAGTGCAGTGTTATTTGCAGTATACGTGGTGCACAGTGGGTTTTGGTGTGTGCAGCATTAGTGTAAAGTGTGTGCACTTTCGGTGTGCAGTGTGCAACAGTGGTCTGCAACATTGGTATTCAATGTGTGACATAGTGGTGTTGTAGTGCTATAATGTGTGACAGTTTTATTTAGCTTGGAGTAATTACAATTTTGTACTATATTATGGAGAAGCATTATCGTAGCAAAGATTGATGGAGGAGAAACACAATACCATGTACTCATTGTAAGATGATAAGTTATACTAGAGACAAATGTTAGATATTATAATCAGAGAGGAAGCTGAAAACTTTACACAGGTGCAGTTTGTAATTTGCAGAAAGTACTTTATGATCTCAAATAGTTATTGAGAACTTGATTTGCGATGTTCTCATAGCATACACCTAAAACTTGGTCTGCAGTGTTTATGCAGACAATTATCTTATTTGGAATACACAAGTGTATTATTATTATTTTTTTTTAATATTTTCAGAGGTACCTTGATTGCCAAATATTTTTATTAGATTATTCATATAGATGATATTTTGATAATGAAAGATAATGATTTGGAAATCATCCAACTCAAAAAGTATATTTAGATACAATTTCAGAAGAATGATCTTAGGAGACTCGTATATATTCTTGGCATAGAAAATATATATTCTATGAATTATATATTATTGTTACAAAAGAGATATGTATTTAATATTCTTTTAGATATTAGTCATTAGTGTTGTGTTGAATTAGATATTCTTATTGATCTATGTACTAATTTTATTTCTGATATAACTCCTCCAGTTGAATCTATTATTTATAAAAAAATTATAGAAAAATTAATTATCTAGCTATATCCATATCACATATAGAATACATAGTCAGTATAGTCAGTAGTTTCTTAGATTCACCCTGACATGATCACTTTGATGTAACTCTTTGCATGCTAAGATATGTGAAGAAGTCTCTAGAACGTGAGATTTTTTTTAGTGATTATGAATATTTGCTATTAGTTGGATATTTATATTCGAGTTGAACACTAACATGCACTAAGAGAAGATGTATAATAAAGTTGTATACTTTTCGTGGATGTATTTTTTTCTCCTAGAAAAAGTAAGAGAGTTATTTTGAGATTTAGTACAAATACATAACTTAAAATGATAATGATAATTACTTGTGAGATACTTTGAATATTATATTTGTTCAAATAGATTGAAGATGCACACTCTTATGTCACTATTCTTTACTGTGACATTTATGCCACGAGGCATATAGTTTTACATCTAGTATTTTAATAGTAGATGAACACAAAAAGGTTGACTATTTTTTTCCCAAGGAAGAAGATTCAATAAATCATTATTACTTCATCATACATTCATGCAATGTAACAGCTAGTAGAAATCTTTGCGAAGGCGAAGAAATAGTCATTACTTTTTTTTTTCTATTTTTGATGAGAGTTTATGACTTGTAGGATGCTCCGATCACAATTTTTCTTTGTATAAGAGCATGAGTTTTATATTATTTATTGTATTGTTGTTCTTTTTGATTCAACACCCCTTCAGGATAATGCGATCAGGTTGAGATCATTGAAAGTAATTTTTTGATTCGGCTTATAGGCAACCTGAATATTTTGTAATTCCCTTAATTTTTTAGATCAAACAATCTCCTCCATTTGTGTTGTAGCAGTTGTCTCTGCAACCTCCGATATCTTCCATAAAAAAATCTGATCTCTTGGGGATTAAGATCGATCATGAATCTAAAAAATAGTAGCAATGAAGGCTGGTAAAATGACATGTTAAATATTTTATTTTGCCTTCAGAAAATAGAACAAAACAGGGCAGAGAAAGGAAACATGAATAAAAAAAAATCCAGTTATGAAGGCCAGAAAAAAAATGGCAATGAAGGCCAGAATGATGTCTAGGTTTTAAAACCTACACTTCTGATACCATAACACAAAATAAGGGATGTAATTTATTAATTTTATTTTTTTACATTGAGTACTCACACCCTTTATGTAGGAGCTTACAAGTTCACTATGCAACTGAATCCCTCAATTTAAGGGATTTTAAAATAATTATTCTATTCTATTGATAACTTATTTACAGCTTGATTACAGCATATTTACTGCTCAACAACAGTTTGATTGCAACCTATTTACCTCAACAATATCTTGATTACAGTCTATTTACTGCTCAACAGTTTCCAATATGAATAATGAATGACTTAAATATATGAACAAAAAACATGTGAAATGAGTTAATATTTATGCTTGTAAACATAAACACACAATATAATAACAGAAACCATGTGAAGTAATTTAATATCTATTGTTTGCTTTATTCATTATGTTCATATTTCAAATCAAATTAAACTTTCTGGTGAATGGGCAATTCCAAGTGCAAAATGAATAGTGACTTGTTAGCAAGCTACAAACCACTAACAATCAAACTTCTTTCATTATATATCTTTATTATAAGGTCATGTGTGAAATTGTTCAGTTCTTTTTACTCTAGTATCTTATTGCTATCTTTGTGCTATATAATGATCCATGATTTGGATGTTCATTTCAAAATATGCATCATGAGTAATATTGTGACTGATTGTAGTTAACCTTCTGAAGTTCCACATCGATTCAGTTTTCTGACTAGTGGTATGTGAATTGTATGAGCTATCATACATTTCATGGAAACCAACTTTTATATGCTTCACACTAAAATGTGCTCATTTCCCCCTCCCAAGTCTATATTTCATATTCATTTTTCTTCTAAAATCCTACAATGATAAATTCTTGTTGAAAGTTTGCATAAAAATTGTTTATAGTGATCTCTTTAATGAATTTCAAAATTTATTTTTTCTTAAAAAATAGGCTTATATTGGGATTCACCAGCCCAAGAATGAGGAAGAGGCTTGTTTGGCTCGCAAAAGGCTTGTGTTTGATGAGTTATTTTATTTGCAGGTTGTACTATGTTCTAAATGTTGAATTTATATGATGAATCCTTTATGTTCATTTGCAGGTTGTACTATGTTTTAAAAGTTAAATTTGATATGATGAATCTTTTATGTTCATTTGCAGGTTGTACTAAAAATAAAATTAATATTAAATTTAATTATGTTTTATTATATGATTAATATTAATATGAGAGAATTATATTTTAATGCATCAAAATAAGAAAAATTAGGAAAAATATAATTATCATTTACTTTTAATGCTACATTCAAGTGATGTTATTATTATGTTATTATTTCTATGCCTATTTTTTTAATATTATCTATTTTAATTGCTCAATTAATTTTAATTAGATAATAATATATAAGTAATATTATATTGAATCTTATTTATTTATTTATTGAAGATATAATAAATTATTGATTGAAATATATAGTTATGTGTTATTTTAATTTATTCAAATTCATTGAATATAAAAATAAAATTAAATATAATTATATTATAATATATAATCAATATTGAATTAGTTTGATTCAAATATAAATTTTCATAAAATTAAAAATATTTGGATGTATCAAGATATATCAGAAATATGTTTTGATATATCACACTTATATCTCAATATATTTGGATATATCACATATCTATTTAAATATTTTCTTCCAAAAAATTAATTTATTTATGAATATACATATACATTTATGATTGGTAATATTTTGTGATATATCATATTTTTTTTGGTGATATTATGCATTTATCATTCAACAGAAATTATTGCACCCCGTGTTATGTTTGCAACCATAGGTACATGATATATCCTAGATATATTGCGAATATATTTGTATATTTTCATCCTTGAAATATTTATTCATTGTATTTAATTTTTTTCTGTTGTTTTTATTTATTTATTATTTATTTTTAATATTTTTGACGAGAGTACTTAACTTGCTAATTGCTTAAATCATTTTCATCTATTATATAAAGATATGGGTTGTATGACATTTTGATAGTGTTTTATTTATTTTTTGTTTTTTTTTTTTTTTTTGATGGTGTAATATGGTATCATAATGATAAGTGTGCATGTGGTTAAAGGTTTAGAAACCTTAGGGGTGAGTAACATAATTTATGGCAAAAATAATAATAATTTGTGCATACAACACCAACACACAATGGTCGGAGATTGGCACATGGTGGAGTGCGTGGCAGTAACTATGAAGGTGTATGCTGATTGACAGTATTAAGCCCACGTCGTTGCTGGCAGAAGATGAGTGTGTGTGGTGGTGCAAGGCTCGTGGCCACCAATGGATCTTTTTTTTTTTTTTTGAAATCCTTAATTTGTGCACGGTGGTGCAAGGTGGCGCACAACAACAGAGGATGGTAGACAGTCAAAGATGGAGTTTCTAGAGAGATTAGCAGATTTGTTAAAAAATATAAGTGAAAAAAAAGTTGTGTAGTTTTTTGTATTTTTTGTGGCATAGTATGAATTATCATATTCACAACAGTAGTTAGAGAGTCACAGTCTAGTGTATTCATTGCAGGAGGAAAGGTTACACCAAAAATAATATTAGATATTATTTTTAGAGAGAAGACCGATAGTACTACATAGTTATGAGAGGTACATACTTACTACTAGAGCTATACCGGGGGTTCTCATGGAGTTTATCTACCATGACACTCATTAGAAAAGAGCATATACAACTCATTTCTAAGGTAGCATTAGATTATTTATTTTTTTCAAATATTACTAGTTTTTTTTATTCGTACTCTCACTTCAAACTCTTAAATCATCGACATAGGA
Source organism: Sapria himalayana (assembly GCA_029783825.1). Taxonomy (NCBI): domain Eukaryota; kingdom Viridiplantae; phylum Streptophyta; class Magnoliopsida; order Malpighiales; family Rafflesiaceae; genus Sapria; species Sapria himalayana. The sequence continues at coordinate 8,279,981 of JAREIK010000088.1, read as the reverse complement.
GTAAAATGTCACATCACCAAAAGTCATATTTTATCCTCAATGTTTTTTTTTTATTTTGAAATATTAGTCTCAAATAACAACTATTCTAAAGTCATTATATCTTATAATATTCAAATTTTATTTTTTGTTACTTTATTGTTTCTTGTTTATTCTTGGTTATCTTGTTAGTTTATCATCTTTGGATTGTTTTTTTAGACAATTCAATTCTAATTTTATTTTTTTTCTTATCAATATTTGTCTGCGAGGTCAAGGCTCAAAGGAAAACTTGATTTGAGATTCAACATGTTGGATTATGTGTTCTCTTTAACGAAAATATTTCTTTATAGAAATTAGAGTGTGTCTGACCTATTACTCGTGCATTCTTAGCTTGGTCTCTCTTCACTTACCAAATTGAGAATGTTTTATCCTAATATTAATGATATTTTGATCCTAAAGTATGAAGCATATCAGTTAAGAAAGTTTACTAAAACTTTTTATTCTACATCTAGTATTCTAGTTTGAGTAGAGACTTATTCATTCTGATATACTTAGATATATGATGATTAAATAGAGAAATAACCAAAAAGGATTTTAGTATCTCATCAATTTTATTAATGTATGCTTGAGGTATACTTGGATATATCTCTTTTATGATAGATCTTAATTTTTTTTAATTTTTAAGACTTTTTATAAAATGATTAAAATTTAATTCGATAATAATTTTTAAAAACTAAGAAGTGATAATGTAGTAAAATATTTGTCATATTGATTTAATGCTTATTGTGTAGATCATGAGATTATATCTTAGACTTCATGTGTTAAAATACCTTTACAAATTGTGGTGCCTAAAATGTAGAATAGACATCTCGTGGAGATGACTTTGACAATTCTATTTGGAATTTATTTCAAGTTTTTTTTGAGTGGTGATTTTAACAATGCTTTTGACATGCTTACCATCGTTGAAATTCTTGTAACTGAATAATTTAGTCATCGATGCAATGAGCATCGATGTCCACTTCTACTGCCATGTTTTCTATTGTACACAATGTGTATACCACAACAATGGGTGGCCCATAGTAATTTAGGGTTAATTTTCCTTTTCCCACATATGTCTTATGATTTTTTTTATAAGAGTATAGGTCTAATACCATGTTACAAATTTGGCTTGGGTCAAATCGAACCCTAAATGTTAGCTCAAAGAAAGACAAAACTCAAGTCATATATTAACGTCATAATTAGTCACAAATTTTTTTATGAGAGTTGTATTTTAATATATTTTTTTTATTTTTTTTCTAGATGGTACTATGATAGTCAAGTCTTCTTTTGAAGTATTATCTAATCTAAGATGATATTAAATCATGATGAAAGAAATATATGTTCTTTACTTTAATGAGACTTGAGAAATAGTACCATGATATTTTAGATTTCCAGTTGGTCATAAGTGAGTGTTTACAATGAAGATAAATCCAATTAAAAATATAATTTACCTTAAAGTGAAACTTGTAGTGAGAAGCTTTACTCAAATATTTGATGTACATTATAAGATACTTTTTTTCTAGTGATCAAAATGATTTTAATGATAACTGTTATTTTCTTGCAGCATTTGATAATTGGAGGATACACCAATTAGACATGAAAAGTATTTTTCTTCACGATGACATTGAGGTGAAAGTGATATAGAGCAACAACTTGAGTTTCAAGTAACACAGTTAGATATAGTTTACATATTATGAAAGTTATTATATGGCTTAAAGTTGTTATCGAGAGCCTAGTTTGCGAGGATTTAACAAGAACCACGATGACATGGTTTTGATTATAAGAGATAACAAGTTGAGAAACGCCTAATTAAAGGGGTATTATCATGCATCATTATAGACTAATAACCTTGGGATACTTAGAAATTTTATTGGTATAGAGATGACTTATGCTACGAGAGGCAGCAACTTGTCATATAAGAGATTTCTACTTAGATATTAATTTTATTTTTCATATGATCTTTCTAGTTGACTCTAATATTTATATTGAAAATATTAAATATTTGACTATGATTAGATTAGATATATAATTTCTAAGTTAGTATAGTTAGTAATTTTTTAGATTTTTATTTGTATGTTCATCTTGACATTATTTTTTATATATTAAAGTATGTGAATAAGTCTCTAGGACTTTGGATATGATTCAGAGATCATGGGCATTTGTAGTTGGTTAGGTATTAAAACTTGAGCTAGAATGCACTGAGAATTTGTCTATGATAAGATTTTATGTATTTTTTTAAGATAATCTTGTTACATGAAAAAGTAAGATAAAGATAGTTGTTTTGAGATGTAATGTGGAGATAGAGTTTACAATAATGATGGTAGTTACTTGTGAGATATTTTTGATATGATATTTGATTGAGGATATCCATTATTAATTTTCTTTTCTCATTATTCTTTATTTGATAGGCAGTCAGTAAGGTATATAGTCTTCAAACTAATGTTCCACGAGCAAATAAAATACATAGAGATGAAATGGTTTTTACTTGGAAAAAATATTTATGTTGAAATCATTATTATATTGTACTTTTAATTAATATGATAACTATTAGATATTTTTACGAAGGTCTTGAAAAAATCAAATATTATCTGTTTCTCATTCCAACTTGATTTCTTGGACTTTGCACATAATTTGAGGGGGTTTGTTATAGTTCATAATTTTATTTATATATATATATATATATATATATATATATATATATATATATATATATATATATATATATATTGTACTGTATTATTTAGCAGCACTTGACCTATGAGTTGTTATAATCATTTTTCCCCATTATATAAGGGCTTAATTTATTCATTATTTTTCATTTAATATTGTTGCATTTTTATTTCTGTATGGGTTTGAATTATAACAATTTATTTCTTTATCTATAGCATGTTATCTCACTAAATGTTTGATTATGATGGACTCATTAATTATACATTATCTGATTGATCACTCATTTTTTGACCAAACTTAAAATATTGTATCATAGTTTTAAAAACATCTCTACACTATAGTATCAAATATGTTAGTTAATAAGATATATCAAAAGTTCATATTTTTCTCATTAGACTAGTTTGATCACGAAATCATACAATAAATTTCATGTATTAGGATGCCTCTAAAAATTAGACATTTGAATAACACGACTCAAATAATCATTTTTAGTATCTGTGTTTTAAAATATTATTTAGGATGTATGGTATTAATCAAGCAGTCACTTAAAGTTTGATTTGCAAGGTTTTTATAAACTAAGAATAAATATTTCGAGCAACATAGTCAGACACAATTATGAATTGAAGTAGTAATTGAGAGTTTGGCTGGTTAGGTTTTTACAGATAGTTATCTCGTTTAGTTTATACATGTATGTGATAAAATTTTCATTATTTTTATGGAAGACTTTTAACAACAAAATCATTTTGCTGATTGCATACGTCAATAATATTCTGACAATTAGAAATAATGAATTGTGAATTGCCTAACTTAAGGAGTACGTTTAGTTATAATTACATACGAAGGATTTTGAGAAGTCTAGATATTTTCTTGGAATAAAGGTAATCTATCTAAAAAATATTATGTTGTTATGAGAGGAGATATGCGATTAACACTCTTATATTGGTTGTCCTTTTAGGTTGTGCTTTAGTAAATACACTGATTGATTCATAATCTATATATAAATTTCTTATCAGATAACTCCTCTAGTTGATTATACTATTATCAGAGAATTATATGAAAGATTAATAATTTGATTATTATCAGATCAAACGTAATTTATGCAGTTAATATAATTAGCCTTTTTTGAGATTCTTTATGATAAGTTTACCTTTATGTAGCTTTTTACATGTTGAGACGTATGAAAAGTCTCTAAGACTTGTTATTATCCAAAAAACATTTTAGAACACTCTTATTAAAGAAGAATATTCTAATTTTATAAATCATATATCTATGTATTGTTATATGCAGTTTTCTTTAAGGAACCTCATTCTGTGTATTGTGCTTTCATAATAAGTATGACATATGATTTCATACTTTATATAGTAAGTACTGAAGTTGTATGACATAGACACTAATAATTCACTTCTTATTTTATTAATATTTTTGTGAAATTATTTTTTTTATGTTATGAAATATAGAAAAATAAAAAAAATTATGATCTAAAGTTAGAAATAAATATTTATGTAAATTATAAATAATCATCATTGAATGTGGCAAAATGCCTAAACAATCTCAAGTCTTATCTCTATTCTATTAGGTCTTCATATATCTGAATTTTTTAGATCTATTGAGTTCTTAGTTATACTAATCTGACAAACATGATACAAAACTCTGATATGTGTCTCACACTCATAGGTAAAATTCCTGTAAGAATAGAATAAAATATTTTCAACTTTATTAATGATAAGTAATCAAGTTGAGAATATATATTTAAATGATATAACATGCTCAATTTTCTAGTAGGAGATTTGATCATAAAAGAGAAAATATATAATCAATCCGGCTCAAAATAAATTAAGTCTTTCTCATAGCCAAGGAAGCATAGATATAACTCCCTATAGTCGTGTCCACGTGTCGGACACATGAATACTGTACGGACACGGCATGGATACGTGTCTGATATGTCATGTGGCGTATCATTGACCAATCCGTATTTGATATGTCACGTGGCATATCAGATGGATGCGTCAGCTACTGTATCCATGCCAACAACGCTGAGTGGCTGACATCCGACGACGTCGAGTGGCTGACGTCACCCATAATGCCGAATGGCCGATTCTGTGGGACGGTGGGGATGGGCACGATTCTGTGGGGAGGCAGGGAAGTAGGGCATGATTCTGAGCGGGTGTGATTTTGATAAAATAAAATAAAATATTTTTATTTTATAAAATAAAAAAAAATATATTTTTATATAATATAAGATAATTATAAAATAAGATAATTACAAATATAATCTTATAAAATAAAATACAATATTATTATTTTATAAAATATAAAAAATATATTTATTTTATAAAATAAAATATTTTATTTTATTTTATTTTATTTTATAAAATACATAATATTTATAAAAATAATTTTTATTTTTATTTTTTTTATCATACAATATCCTACCCGGATCTTAGTTTTTTTAAATTTGTCATGTCCCTCTATTCTGCCGTGTTGTATTCTCGTGTCCGTGTCCGTGTTTCTTAGCTCATAGTCATTCAATCTTATTAATAAATATTAATACAAGTTAGAAATAAAGTCAGTTGAGTTTCCTAGAAAATTAACCTTGAAAAGAAGATTATTAGGATAATCAAAAATAAGTAAAACACAAGGAAAAAATAAATGAACTAGTTAAATACCAACATACATATTGACTCTTGAGGGCTTATTATTAGTTGTCATTATTTTCAATGAACAAGTAACAAAAATAATGAAAAGAGAATGATTAACAATAGTATTAGTGTTATTTCACGTGTCGACTATCATAGAGTCTAAAGTGGAAGAACGAGTAATAAAACTAATAATACCTAAAAATGAGAAATATATATGCTATAACTTTATATAAGAGTTTTGTATTATCATCTATATTAAGTATCACGGTGAATTAATTTTATGAGAATCTTATGATAGTTCTGGTAGTCAGCAAGTCTCTCTTAATACTTATAATATTTTTGGCCCCATTCTATAAATAATTGTCCCCTCTCTCTGAATTATGTTATTTTTTTATAATATATATATTGTAGAAAGAATCTCCTATTTTTACATATTGATGGCATATTAAAGCTCCTCCAATTGACATTGACTATGAGCTGATCTTACATAGGAATGTTTTGATACTAACAGGGTGTTTGTGTCACGTATAATCATTGCTTGACTGTGAATTAACATCACTTATAATAATTTCTTAAAAAATAAATTTTATTTCTCTTTTTTCTATTTTCTCTTTCTTGGGCATCTACTTTGGGTCTCTACTACACACAATATCTTATATGATGTGTATGGTTTTCCGCATATTAAGGAGTAGAAACATAATAATTTTTATGCATCAAAATTAATATGGTGCACCTAGGGTTTGACATGCATTTTTCATTTATGTATGAGATGCTTGTGTGACTAAATGAAAGATGGAACGCAGGAGGAGGCACACCCTTTTGTGCATCTTCTTCTTCGAAAAAGATAGTTACTATGCATCTCAATGCACTGAACACATGCATTGTATTGTTCATAGTCAACATGATCATTACTTGATTATATAAATATATGATGACTACAAAATTGTTATCATAATGCTGACCGACAACTTTAGATGTGGTGGGTGGTTGATTATCTCATTTAACTAAAGTCTAAATGAGATTATAGTAGAGTAAGAAAAAACAATGAGTCTAAATTAATTTTCTAGCCTCTTACACTTTTTACAATTATTAAAAAATAAGTTTTGCTCAAAAAAAAAATATCACTGCTCATTAATACTATAGATGACTATGGTGAAAAATATTTATATCTTTTTTATGTTTGGAGTTACAAAGAAATATACATCTCAAAATGTTATGTCATCTTATCAAATCTTCCGAATAAATAATGAATAAAACTGATACTCCCGACCACTCTTGGACATAGACAAAATAATTTATCTCTAAGATATAATATCTAAATGGGTACACAGTGATAAAGAATAGAAAAAGATATTTGGTTGATGAGATAGTTTATAATTTAATAAAATTAATGCTAGAAAATAATATGCACAACACCATTAAAACACATCATAAATATGTGTTTTGGGATTCTCTATCATAATCAGAAAAACGGATTGGGCCAACCACATGTTAAAAGGTACTCATCCATAATGAAATAAACAAAGGTAGAAAAACAAAGTTGTAAATTAAAAGCAAGTCAAAATTGTAAATCTCGTGAATTTAGCACATAAAAATCTAGAATACCAAATTTTGAGAAAAGAAATGTTAGCTAATATTTATTCAAGACCTTTATAATGATGTCTACTAGCTAATTTATTGTTTAAATATAAGTTGTAGCAATATTATTATTATGAATCTTTTACCTAAAGAAAACATAGTTAATCTATATGTGTTTCATTTATTCTTGATATACTAGATTGAATGTTATATATTTTGTTATCCGACTATCATAGTAAAAGTAATGAGAGAAGAAAATGAATATATGATCTCTTAGAGTTGGTACTAGATCTAAAGTATCTCAAAGTTAATCATTGTCATCATTTTGAACTTTGTCTCTATATTAGATCTCACTAAAATCATTTGTCTTTTATTTTGCTAAGAAACAAGATTGTCTCTTCTGGTGGTTACACTCAATTCACAAAGTTGCTGCTTTAACACAAAATTTGGGAGAGGTAAATGTTTTGATAGCCTTATTCCAAAAAGTCACATAGATTTTTCTGGTGATTAGTCATATTAATATTATTTTTGCTCAAATATATTTAACTTCATAATTTTTATGATAAAAATTATTTCTTCAAAAGTATAAAAATTTATAATAGATACTTTCTCTTTGCAAATTGATGTATAACTTAAATTTGAATATTTAACTAACTATAACTATTTGTTATTGTTGAGATGAGTATATTGACATTGTTCACTTGCATTAAGATCTTATAGGTCACACAAGATGAGACAATTGAGACTATCTCTAACTCAATGAATTATCACAACACAATCAAAAGATGAGAGTCTATCCGTAACAACTTCTCATTTGTGTCATAACTTTCTAATTTATTTGTTCGATGATCTTTTATTTTATGACTAAAAAATTACATCTAACTCATTGTTCTTCCTTTGTGATAATTATGATTTTTTAATTTTCAGAGTATTCATCAGAATTTTAACATTTTACATAATAATTCAAAAACAACACTATTACAATGTATGCTGGTGTGCTGAAATATGTAATAAAAAGAGAAAATGTTTTTGCACAATAGACACTAGTTGCGCCATGGTGCAAATTTTTGCACCATCCAAAAATACACTATTGTCCTGAAATCACCCAGAGCACAAACACACTTCAGAAAAAACTACTGCACCCTTATTGTGCCTCAAAACCATACTACACGCACTCAAAAAATGCATCAACTCTTATCACAAAGAGTCAATGTTTGATGGTGGATACGGCGGCCCATGAACACTCTTGTGTGTCTTCCTTTTTTTGTCTAGCAGATGTTCATGTGCGTGCACTGTCGAATGCAATGTGAGTTTCATTGTGCTGTTACACTGCATTTGCTCCCTCAAAAGAAACACTAGGGTTTTCACTTCCTAGAATTTTAGCTTTGATACCATGATAAATAATAAATTATATCCAACTTCAAGTAAATTCTCAATAATAATTACTTGAGACAACGCATATGTTTTGTGTTTTGATCCATAATAAAATAAATAAGAAAAAATAAAGTAAGACATTATAAACACAAGCTGAAACTTTAACAATGCCAAACATCTTCACTCTAGGGTGGTTGGTATCGAGTTCGAGACGTGTTAAACGTGATTTCTCCGATTTATTGAAATAATGGTGGCTGTGATACAACCTTTTATGTTTATCTGCAACAAACATATTCAGTATTATAAACTTATTACTTTTAAGACTGTTTGATGTGATAAGGATACTTCAATCTCTTTTCATGCACACCCCATGCCTGGACACATTCTTTTATTCATATTGTTGACATTGTTGTTGTATTATTTATACTTGTAGTATTTTTTTTATTTTGGTGTTATATTAATCTGCACATATTATAGAAAGATTTTTTGCTGCAGTTGGGTCGTTTTTTCAAAATGCTGGAAGGTGTTGATAATCAATTGAACAAAGGGATATTGCTTGAAAAACATAGACATTCAAAGCTAATTGACATTTCTACAGAAAATTGGTCAAGTTTAACCATGAATGTTTTGAAGGCTCTTCCATATTCTCTTACTGGTAGTCAACAAATAGCTGTTGCAGAAATTATACATGATCTAAAATTACCAGTTCCTATGAAAAGGCTTTTGCAGGTTATATTCTACTTGTGATCTATTTATTTTTTTTATTTTTTTTTATTTTTTTTGATGATATTTGTTATTTGGTGTTGTCCTTTTTTTGATAACAATAATTTACTGTTAATTTGCAATTCTAACATAAACATAAACATAAATCTCATATATATTCACAACAATGACCTTTGATTTTTAAAATTCAACAGTGTGATAATGATCGTCATTCGCAACGATGGCCATTGTCACGCTGTTTTCAGACGCACTCGTTTGGATATATTTTGGAAACATCCTTAAATTTTGAATTTTTTTAAGCACTGTTCACGTCCAAAACTCTACTTGGGGGAAGAACCAAGGGGAAGGCTTACCTTCATTGCCCATTAACCAATGTTCTTTTTTTGGTAACATAATGGGTGAATGAGTTTTCTTAAATAATGATCATTTATTGGTGGAGCATTCCACTAAAATTGTTTCAGAGTTTTTGGAATAGATAATTGAACACATAATATATTAACATATATATATATATATATATATCATAGTGATTGGTTAAATGATGTAATGGTTGGCCTGGCTCCTAGAGGTGTCAACCGGGCCGGCCCGGCACGGTTTTTAATCGTGCCCGTGCCCGTGCCGTTCCCGGTTAAAAACCGTGCCTGGCCCGGCACGGGTTCTTCCCGTGCCGGTTTCACGCTGGCACGCGTTGGCGTGACCCGTCCCCTTTCGAAAAAAGACTGCGGGTCGGGTCTGATTGGATCCCGACCCGCGGTCCCGACTCCCGACCCGGCACGGATCGGCCTGCCGTGCCGTGCCCGGATGGTTTTAAACCGTGCCCGGCCCGGCACGGTGGCACGGTCGTGCCCTAAAAAAATATGCCGGGTCGTGCCGGGCCGGCCTGTTTGACACCTCTACTGGCTCCAAACCTCAATTGAAATCAATTTTTTTTCCTCATAATAAATTTATTTATGATTGGTTAAATGAGTATTTTTTTTGTTTTTTTTTTTTTTGTTTTCATTTGTTCTATTTAATGATTGCAAAACCAACCATGTGCATCTTTGATGCGAACCAATTAAGCCCTTTTTGCCAATATTTTATTGTTTGTGCAGGGAGATGTTGGATGTGGAAAAACTGTGGTAGCATTTTTGGCTTGCATGGAGGTCATTTCATCTGGTTTTCAGGTTGGACACACCAAGAACAAGGCATATTTATTTTTTTTCTTTAATAAATTTTAAACTGATGCTGGAAATTGTTGCTTCCCTAACTAATGGAAATACTGTTCTATTGAAAAGTAGGTGGGTAATTGTCCTGAAGTTCATTGATGTGATTCTTTGTCCGTAAGAGTTTCACACGTGGAATGTTCTTCTTGCATGTTTTCTTGTTTCTACTAGGCAGCATTCATGACCGCAACTGAGTTATTAGCTATGCAACACTATGAGCATTTTCTTAAGTTACTTTCGGCTTTGAAGGAGAACCAATTGAAGCCTTCTGTGTCTTTACTGACAGGATCTACCCCATTGAAGATATCGAGGATGATCCGTGAGGCATGCAGTTTTATTTGGCATTGCAAATTCGTTTACATCAATGAGAATTAATAATATTGCAAATTGTTATTGTTTCTACATTCTTTGGGGTTGACAGAATTTGAAATCTGGAGCCATCTCTATGGTCATTGGAACCCATAGTTTAATTTCTGATGATGTGGAGTTCTCTTCTTTGCGGATTGCCGTGGTAGATGAGCAACATCGTTTTGGAGTGATCCAAAGGGGAAGATTTAACAATAAGGTTGTCTAGTCTTTTCCAGTGTGTAATTGAATCTCTTTAAATATCAAAGTGACTGTAACTTTCTTTTTGCTGGTGGTGGTTAGCTCTCACCAAGATTGTCTGGACATGTGCAGTTTATAACTACATTTTTTTAAATGTCTAAGTGGCTTTCTAATTTCTTGCGGTGGTCAGCTTTCGTTTGGACAAGTCTAACATGCTGCTTTAATGTGCAATTGAGTACGCTTCCATATGGTAAGCCAAACACACACTGGTATATGATATTGTTGAATATGCTGCCTTGGGATGAACTGACGTTATTAAAAACATTGGTATTGATGATTATATTTGGTGGAATAGTAATGAAAATTCAAAAAAGCGTTGAATATTAGTGACTAATAATTCTAGGGTTTATATTTATTATATTATGTATTTATTTTTTGATGGGAACACCCAATTTGTGGGATGCCACAATAGTTTTACTTTTTATTTATAGTGTTGGGGTTGATGTATTTATTATATATTTTTCATTTTGAATTAAGATGGTTTTTGAGTTTATCATGGTATCATATCAAATCCTAGATATAGAGAGAAGAGAGATGAGAGAAAGATAGAGAGAGAAAGAGAAAAGTGTGTGTGTGTGTGAATGAGACATGCATATGTAACAGCACAGGCATACACATGAGTGGAGTGTGCATGTAATGTACTTTTGTAATCATCCTATTGTTGGTGTTACAAGAAATGAGTTGTTTGCATCGTGGTACCTAATGTGTGCTAAGTGTAATGTTGATAGCCATTGACTTGACATGGTGATGATGGTTGGTTTTGTGCCGAGTGTACATGCAATGAATGAGGAGTGTATAGTGTGCATGTAGTGTGTGTTGTATCTTTTGTGTGGCGTGGTTTATATATAATTTAATTAATGGGGAAAGTCAAAATTTTGACTATTACCTCATGGAAGCTTGTGCAACAATATCATATGCAATGATATACTAGAGTTTAGATGTGATTTTTTAGTCAGTAAAAACTTAATCACTTGATTACCTCTAGGCACTTTTGTCCGGGCATCATGGTACCCGGGCTTTAGGTGCACCCAATGCATGATTTAATATTTATAGATTTTATTGATTGTCTATATGAATAATATTCTGAATTGATTATGTGAGATGAAGTATTGGGAATCTCCTAACTCAAGAAGTATTTTTAGACATAGTTTCAAACAAAAAATTTTGGGAGACTCAGATACTTTCTTGGCATAGAAATGGCTGATTCTATGAAGCGTTTGCTTTTATCGCAGTTGAGGTGTGCACTTGATACTTTTGTAGTGCTTAGTTTTTTGAGTTATTCTTTAGTAGATATTTTTATTGATTTCAAACATTATCTTTATTTTTGATATAATATTTTCGGTTGACTCTATAATTTATAGGAGAATTATAAGAAATAATAATTATATGATTATGATTAGAATAGATATGACATACGTAGTTAGTATCTTTAGTCATTTCCTAGTTTTTAGTTTGCACGTTCACCTTAATAAAATTCTTCGCATATTGAAGTATGTGAAGAAGTCTCTAAAACTTGAGATCTCTTATAAGGATCATGTGTTTTTATTGTTAGTCGAGTATCTAGATTTGAGTTGATCACTAGCATGCATCGAAAGAAGATTTTATATTTTTCTTGAAGATTTTATATTTTTCTTGAAGATTTTATATTTTTCTTGAAGATATTCTTATCTCCTATAAAAGTAAAAAACTTGTAGTTGTTTTGATATCTTGTGCAGGAGGAGAGTTCAGAGTGATGTTGACTGTTACTTGTGAGATATTTTGGATATGATTTTTGCTTGAGAAGATCGAGTACATACACTATTCACCTAGTATTCTTTACTGTGATAATCAAGTAATAAGATGTATAATTTCTAATATAGTATTTAATGAGTGGAAAAAGTACATCAAGTTGGATTACTACTTTATCAAAAAAAATGTTAGATTACTACTTCCTCATGAAGAAGATTTAGAATAATACCATGATTATACCATATATTTAGATAGCAGGGTATTTAGTGGATATTTTCATGAAGGTATTCAAGACTTCAGCTTTTCTTTCTTTTTTCAAAGTTGGGTGTTGTGATTTTTATCCATATTTTATTTTTTTTATTTTATATTATTTGAGTGGAATACTCAATATGTGTTGGCCCAAAAGTTTTTGGTTGTTATATAATTATGGTGTATATTATATTTTATTTATTGAGTGTACTTTATTTTTTTGCATGTTAATTGTAAACAGATTCATTTACTACAATCTATGTGCTTATTAGAGATTAATTGTCAAACATCTTTACAAGTATTTTGTGAGTAACTAGATCATTCATTTGTCTTTCAAACTTGGTATCAGTGACATATATCCTAATTTGAGTGTGTATCTTATTGTAGTTGCATGTATTTTTTCTGTAGTGTATTCTTAGTGTGTACATAAATAATATGTGTATTCTTTTTTATGCTTATATATGTATTTGTTTGTATACTTAGTTTTTTTTTTTTTTTTTTTTTTTTGAAAATTATTATGTATTAATAGAAAATAATATTCTTTTTATTTAACAAGTATGATATATTTATAATCTGATATATTTATTTTTTGTTATTTTATTTCTGAATTATAATTTAATATTGACATAAAAGTATCGATGATAAAATAATTTGTTTCTATAACTTTTTTAATATTTATTTTTCTATAGTGTTTTCATAGTATGATTTTAGTATTTTCATTTTTTTAACAACTTTGCTTAATATATTTTATAATTATAGGTAACAAACATGTAATTTTAATAATAATTCTTTTGGTAACAATGGTATTTTTGTATACCCTCGTTGATTAGTTGTTTTCAAGAGTGCAATGATTTCTAAATGTATATTAGTTTAAGGAATACTAATTTAAATTCCTGATTATTCTATTACATAAAATTTTTTTTAGTTACTGCACTATTAAATTTATCAAACCTAATGTGTTGCTTATGACTTTATATTTGGATGAATAAGACATTAAAACTTTTAGCAGGCACATTTTTGGTTCGTTAAGTCAATTCCTTCAGTGGAATAGCTTGAAATCCATTATTGTCACATTATTGAGAAAAGGATTTTCTGATTGTTGATGTCTAGGATCCTTGTATTTTCAGCAAGATTTTGTCATGGTACATGTCACATGTTTGTGCTTATACTATGTGCAGTTGTATACTTGCTCTGTAGATTCAAACACAGTTACTGGAAAATCAGATGGATCCTTGAATACCAATGTCAACATGGCTCCCCATGTCCTTGTCATGTCAGCAACTCCTATCCCAAGGACACTTGCATTAGCATTGTATGGTGATATGTTCATAACACAGGTATTCATATCTATTGCCTCTTCTAATGTCAGTATTTTAATCTTTACATGATCTTGTTGAAAAGTTATCTTGGAACGTGGTTATGTATAACTTTTAAATGTTGCTTATAATTTTTTTTATTAATTTTCTTTTTTTTAATATTACGGATGAAAGTACTCAGCCTGCGAGTTGCTCAAACACAATAAGTCAACCATATATGGGCATCCCATGTATTTTTTTCTAGTTAAGTTTTATTAGATTTTTTTATGATTTAATGATTTAAATTTTTCTATGGTATTAGAGCAAAATATTCACATCTTAGGAATCTATTGTGTAAGGATGTAAGTAATTGCCCAAAATTGCCTAAAATTGAAAATTATTGTAGTTTATAGTTTACAGTTTTTATTTTATATTTTTTTTATTAAAAAAATGTTGAAATTAAATATGAATAATATTCTGTTAGAATTTACATATTGAATATATTTATATAATTTAAAAGTGATTATTGTAATTTATTATTAAAAGTGATTATTGTAATTTACAAGTCAGATGCTCTTATCAAATGTATTAAAAAAAATAAGAGAATTGTATTACCTCCTGCTCCATTAAACTGATGCATATAAGTCTACGGTTCTAATCTTGGAGAAAATAAAGATTAATTGAGACTTTAAGATTTTTTTTAAGATATTTGCTAGTTGCTATGTTGGTTGAATATATGTTATAGTAGTAAACTTATTTTGAATTTCTATCTTATGAAGAAATAATTCATTTTTATATATTTCGTCCATTCATAAAATTTCAGATTAGAGGATATATATTTTGCTACATAATTATCATAGTAAAAGATAGTGAGAGAATAGTATATCTGATCTCCTCGAGTAGATGACTCATCTAAAGTAGCATGTAAGTTATTATAATCATCATTTTAAAATCTATTTTTACGTTTGATCTAAAAATAACTATATGCCCCTTAGTTTTATAGAACACATGATTTCTTTAAGAAAAGTGTAAAATATTATCGTAAATTTTCTTTCGATGCTTGATAGTGCTCAACTCAAATCTGATTATCTAGTCAGCTAGATGTGCCCATGATCCTAGAAATAGATTGCAAGGCCTAGAGACCTCGTCACATATTTTATTATGAAAAGAATTGCATCAAGGTGAATATCATGAAGAAAATAAAAGAAATAACAAATTATTATATCTGTGTATGTTTTATCTTTTTTAGTCATAGTCAGATGATTAACTTTTTTTATACTTCTATTAATTATAGAGTATACTAAAAAGATCACATTTGAAGTAAAGTTATGATTTTGATCAATAGGAATATCCACCAGAACATTATATAAAAGATGAACATCTGCAAGAGTATAAAGTGCATACCATCTATATGCTAAAAAAGTATGAGTCTCGTGAGATTCTTTATTTGAAGTTGTGCATGAAGATACTCTTTGAGTTGAATGATTCTTAACTCATAATCTTTTATAATCAGAATATCATATAAATAGATAATTACCAAAATTATTCTTTTATTGAGATTTCTCTAGTGAAACAAAAAAAAATTTAATACATTTGTATAACCCAAATAAGGTGCCTATATGCAAAAACTTTGTAATTATGTTCTCAATAATTATTTTATGTCATATGGTCTTTTATAATATATTAATTATATTTGCTCAAAATTAAAGTGATTGCTCCTTATACATCTCTTCCTGAAAGGTATCATAAATTAATATATTCTTCATGTTTAATTGATGTATTCTCTAATTATGAGATACTACAAGAGAAATAAAATTTTATATTGAAATCATATTGGTTATTGGAGAATAATTGTTTTAGTTGTTTACACTAAACGCTTGGGTGAAACTCATCGTGATAAGTCTCGCTTTAAGATGATTTATCTTCTCATATTTACATGTCTTTAAAATAAACACTCATGTGCAACTAAATAATAGATTTTTTCAAATATCATTATTTTAGTTCCTAACTCTCATAGAGTCGAGGACATGTATTTTTTTTTTGATGAGTAATGATAAAACTAATGTTAGGGTAAGGTTTTTATAGTGACAGACCTCACCGCTTGCGGCCCCATATCCCAGAAAATTTTTCTTTGGCCTGACCCTACGGGTTAGTATACACCGCTTGACCCTACTGCTTGAAATATTATTTTTGGGAAGCACGGTTCTACTTACGTAGTGTGGGATTCAAACTTGAGACCTCTCCTCTGGAATATCTCTGTCTTGCCATTAGGACAAGACTTCATTGGTCATGTATCTTTTATATCATGGCTTGAGACAATCTTGGATGAAATAATATCTTAGAATGGGACTTGGGCATCAAAGTAGAGGAAAAGATGAGAGTACAATTAAATATGTAAAATTAGGTGTTAAGTACAACTCTTTTATCTATTCGAGAGAGCTATCAGAAAGTAAAGGTCAAAGGGACTAGTTGCGGGATCATTTGGATCATTGGTGGCCTCATCTATGGTTTGAGTAGGTTGGGTGTCTATCTCTCTCTTGATCTAGACTCACGAATTATGAACTCAATATAAGTTTGTACTTGTGAAGACTCACGAATGACTATATCATCTAGGCTTGAGGGAGATCTCTCTACGTATGAAATCTTACTCTCTCTAAATTCATCATGATCTAAATTTGTTGGTAAATATAATGATTCTATTAATATAATATTTTACTAAGTATCAACATGCTCAGATATAACCAATGGGTAACTCACTATACTAATTGATAGTCTAGGCAGGATGATAGGTAAAGATGAAAGAGTAATAGATCCATATGCAATATCTAGATTTACATTATTCTAGGCTCATTCAAAAATTCGTTATTGTAAAAAAAAAATTATATATGCACTTACTAAAATTTTATTAGTATTTGATAAAAAAATATCTGTACTTTATTTAGGATTTGGAGTATCTAAATATTAATTTGTCTTATTTTGGAGAGCGATCGAGGAAAATAAGTGTATCAAAATTTTTTGTAAAGCAAATTAAATAATCTCTTCAGGTTATAAGATCTAAAAGGGTATACACTAAGAAAGAATAAGAGAAAGCAACCATATTGATAAGGTTGATTGTGGTTAAAATTAAATCTCTTCAAGGGGGTTTCAAAATACTTTTTCCAAGCTAGATTTTTTGTGATGTCTTAATTAGATACCTATTTTTTTTAACAACCCAAGTAAAACATATATTTTAATACATAACTATTTTTAAAATTTTTAATAATTTTATCAAATTATTTTTTTATTATTTTATGAAAAATTTAAAATATAAAAAAAATATATATGATTTATCTCAAAAAAGATATATCCATGTATATTATGAGTAATAATTATCAAAAGTAATCAAATAGTTAAATCCTTCAATAGTTAGATACTCAGAATATACAAGTGAATGATCTAACATACCCAAACATCTAGAAAAAAATTACCATCAAAGAGAGAATTTACAGTCAACCTATTTTGTCCTAAATGGAATTTTTCTCAGAGTTTCCTAAACATTCAAACTAACATGAAAATTTGGTTTAAGAAAGACATATGAAAGTAACAAAAACTAATGCTAGATACTATCATATCTAATAGATTCTAAATATTTTTCATTGACTAGAATAATATTTTCTGAACAAAAATAAATGTAATAAATAGAGCATGATTATCAATAATATGAGTATTCACTCATGTACTTAAAAAATAAAGTCTAAAATGAGTGTATAAGTGAAATAACAAGTGATACTTAAAAAAAGAGTGATTTATTGTAGGCTTAAAGAATAATTTTATACTGATTATCAATAATATAATCTAAAAGTCTCTAGCGAGTATAAGTGTCATAGTTGATTAATTCTGTGAAAACCATTTGGTAGCTCTGATAGTAAATATGTCTCTTTTAATACTATATAAAGTTTATGTCAATTTCTGGATATAATATATAATAGTTATCTTTGGTGTAATTCATTCTCTTGGAATAAGTATACTGAATTAAGGTTAACTTCTATTTATTTCTGCTATAATAATTTTTTTCTATTTTATGCCACAAAATTACTGATTTTACAAACAAAAACTAAAATATTACACCCAATTAAAATTTTTTCTAAAATATAATTTATGTTTTTTATGATTCTGCCAAAGCTATTTGTTTGGGTCTCTGTCAAAAATGCAATCGTGCACCACAATGTGTCACTATGCACCACTATGTGCCTATGTTGCACGGACACGAATACGGACACGGAGATACGACACGGCAGGATACGGGGACACGGCAAATTCTAAAAAACTAGGATACGTCATGATAAAAAAAATAAAATTAAAAATAAAAATTATTAATTATAAATATTAGGTATTTTAAAATAATTTAAAATATTGTATTTTAAAATAATTTAAAATTCTGTATTTTAAAATAATGTAAAAAAAATTTAAACCCTCTAACACCCCCCCCCCTCCCCTCCCCCCCCCACCACTCTCCCTTTACAGTTTTGATTTTCGAACTCTCCCCCCTCCCGATACAGATTCCAAAATCCCCCCTTCCCTTTATAGAATTAGGTTACCTTAAGTATTGTCGGCGCCTCGGCGGGGTGCTCCTCCCCTCTCCGTTTGACGCAATGATAATTGATAACTATTTCTCGCAATCGGCTTGTCGGCAACTTACTGTCGGCGGTGTGCTCCTCAATTTGTTGGAGATGTAGGAGTAATAGTTAATATATAGTGTATTTCCGACTCGTTAGAATCGTAAAAAAACATCAGTTAGTAAACGACGTGTCTGTAGGTAAACGACGCATCTGTTATTAACGATGACTGTTTCCGAACAACGCATCAGATATGTCTCTAATGCGTATCCGATACGCCACGTGGCATATCGGACACGGCGACACGGTAGTTCCTAGGAGTATCCGTGTAACATAGCTATGTGCCACCGTGCTCAACCACTATGTGCAATTAGGATTTCAGCCCAAACACCATCGTGTGCCACTACCATCCACCTATTGTTGCTCATGCTTGTTGTCCCTAAATCATGCATGCCTGCTGCCACACCCTTGCATGCATGTTGTCACCACCACTATGCCTTTTTTGTGGCATCCAACTTGTGGGTTGCTCCAATCCACATGGTTCAATATATAAGTGTTTGTCATGTACATATTGTATTATTAACTTCTATTGAGTTTATTATGATTTTTGGCATGGTATTCTTTGTGGTATCAGTTCCAAAAATATAGGGGGTACAAACTCCAAAGCATGTAAAGGTACAAAACCCTAAGGAGAGACACATGTGCACTATCCTAACATAATGGACATGGTCGTGTGTTATTGTGCATTCCACCACATAATTATTGCATACTCATTGTGTGTGATGGGCATTGATGCCCACTATGCAGACATCACGACATCCACATTGTGGGAAGGAGATGATGCCAATGTTACATGACTTTTTTGGGCAGCAATAGGTAACAATCATGTTTTTGTGCCCAAGATCCTAATTGCTATTAGCGACAGTGCATGTGTTTGGTTGATAGTATGCATCAATAGTTTTTTTAGGCAATGATTTCTCAGAAATCCTAATTTTTGGGATTGATAATTTTTGAAAATCTTAGAATTAAGATTCCAAGTTTTGTTTGAATCCAAGTTAGGGTTTTTTCCGATTTGTTTGAGAACCAATTATTGGTATATTTAGTATGGATACTAAGATTTCAATTATTACTATTTTTTTGGGCAGCAATAGGTAACAATCATGTTTTTGTGCCCAAGATCCTAATTGCTATTAGCGACAGTGCATGTGTTTGGATGATAGTAAGCATCAATAGTTTTTTTAGGCAATGATTTCTCAGAAATCCTAATTTTTGGGATTGATAATTTTTGAAAATCTTAAAATTAAGATTCCAAGTTTTGTTTGAATCCAAGTTAGGGTTTTTTCAGATTTGTTTGAGAACCAATTATTGGTATATTTAGTATGAAGGAGACTAAGATTTCAATTATTACTATTTAGAAACTTGACAATCAGAATTATTTGTAGTGACCTATAATAGCCATGACATAATTTCTTGGTCACGGAATGTTAGGCCACCTGACAAATGTGCTACTCAATGATTAGTCGATAGAAAAGTGGTTTAAGACACTATTCTTTTTATTGTGATGTGGTAGTTCATGGAGGTAGAGTTATTTTTAATTTTTTCATCTTCTATGACATGCAAGTATTAATGAAAGATTGCAGTATTATTATGCATTTTAAATGATATAAATATATGATATAGTTATTCAATTTTTATGACTATAGTTGGAGAGGATTAGTGAGTTAGGACAAGTTACTATGCACTATACATGGTTCACTTAATTAACTATATAGTTCATGAATATCTTTCCAATTGAGATTTGAGGCTATGAAGACAATGAGGTAGTTAAAGAGACTTTTCAGCTTGATATTTTTATATTCATTGCTCAATGATTTTTCAGTATTTCACAGCTAGGTTTTGGGTGAAAGAGAGTTTCTTATCATACTAGAGTTGCACCACAATGACATTGAAGAGAAAGTGTGGGTGAAGCAGCCACTTGGGTTTTGAATAGTATGGTCAAACATAATTTATAAATTATAAAAGATATTGTATGACTTGAAATAGTCATTGAGAGTCTGATTTGTGAGGTTTTCATAAATAATTTTTTAACTCAAGAAGTATCTTTAATTGTAATTCAGATGAAAAATTTTGGGAAATTTGATTTTTTCCTAGTATAGAGAAAATATTTTAGGAGAGAGATTATTGTCATATACGAGATATATAGTTGATATTCTTATAGATGTTGGACTTTTGGATTATGCTCCGACAAATACTCTTATTAATCTGGATATAATTTTTTTATTTGTTGTCTTTTTCATTTTATTTTATTACTTACAGAAGAATTATAGTGAATGTTAAGTATCTGACTATTACTAAACCTAATTTAGCATATATAGTTTATATAATTAGTTATTTCTTAAGTTCTCTTATGCAGATTCAAATAGATGTAATTCTTACCCTTGTCATTTCTTTTTTTTTTTTTTGATAAATTAATTTTTTATTACTTAATGAAATGATTGAATAAATTTTAAAAATATTTATGATCTCCTACAATGTGGCTTTTGGCTCTCGAACAAGAATATATGAGTCCAAAGTGAAAAAATGGGTCTGAAGAGTTGTAATACATGAAGACCAAAAATGATGCTATCCTACTTGGGAGAATTCCTAAATCTCTCCTTTCAATAGGGGTTATGGTGGAAGAACTTTGTGAGAACTTGTTGATGGATTCTATAGCAGGCTCATCCACCTCAACTATCAATAGTGTTGGTAGTTAGTTCTCTGGAAATAATTCTTAATAATATTCTTGATGTTTCCCTAGCTTTCTGCAATGTATGCATTGGACTAAGCTCTCCTATCTTTGCCTCTTATAAATTGAACTACTCATTGATATAAATATAGTATGGTGAGAAATTATCTATCACTCAAATTTTGATTTTGAAATGTGAAGAAGTCTATCATTGAGTTTAAGAATATCATACTAAGAAATTGTTTAATATATTTCATATTCTTTGATGCATTAATTTTAGCTAGAAAAATCTTCGAGAGTTGTATAGTTAGTTAAGTGAATTATGTAAATTGAATAATAATTTGATTAAGCTCTCTATTCTTCTCCAATCTTAATCTAATTAGCTGTGAAACTGTATTATATATTTATTTTATCTGAGATGAGCATATCAATGATGAAAATGCTCATAAAATCTTGCTTGTCGTGCATAACAAAATTGAGATACCTCCAACTCAATTGACTGTCATGTAGTAATTAGGAGGCAAGAGTCAATTTACAGTCATTTATTCCTAGTTCTATCATTGGATGGTTCAATTGTCGAATGGTCTATCATCCTGACTAGAAAGCATGTGTGACCTTATCGTCTACTGCAAGTAATTCTGGTTCCCAAGCTTTCATAATGTAATTATTAAAATTTAATTTTTCATATATGTAAAACAATACTGTACTTTGAAGAAAAAGAACCATGATGTGCCACACAAAAAATTACACCATAACACTGTGTGCTCACTATGCACCCCAACTGTATACATCACATCATGCACACATTTCTGCACACAGAACCCATACTCCACTTGAAACTCGCACACTTGTGCACACCATGATCAGACATGATACACTCTCTATATGTTACAGTTTCTTTTCATATTTATTATATTTTTATTTGTTTTATGTTATTAATGGGACCATTCAATCTGATGAATGTCTCAATAGGATCTGCCCATTATATAATGATGTTCTGTCTCAAGTATTTTTATTGAGAATATTGAGTTTATTTCTTACTTGAAGATTTCTACATGGTATCAGAGAGATACTCTAATTAAGATTAACCCTACACGTACAATTTGGAAGAAAGTAACACATTCACTATGAACCTCAAGAAAATTTTGGTCTTTGACACTGCAACAAAAGACAGTAAGTGTGTGTGCACTGCCAGTGGTGCGACAATGGTGTGATGGTGGTGCCCAAAATATGGTTTCAAAAAAATAGGGTTTTGGTAAAATTAATTCTTTGAACAAATGAGTTTTCGTAAATTAATTCTACACTTATTTTTGTGCAGATTTGGAGTTCCCCAGAAAAAAATAGGGTTTTGGGACAACTTAAAATTTATGTTATTCTATTATATTGAAATAATAGAATAATAAGAACATAAATGTAATAACACACAAGGAAATCTATGCATCAAAAACCTTTATATAATGGGCCAAAATGATTGGGACAACCCATATGCCAGATAATCCCATCAAAAATATAAAATACAAAAAATTATAAAAACCTATATATCAAAAGTCTTTATATAATGTTTCAAAATGATTGGGACAACCTATATGCTGGGTGCTTCCATCAAAAATATAAAATACTAAGTATAGAAGAAAAAATATTAGATTGAGGCATCTTTAAGATTTTTGTGAATTTATTTGTTGAGTGTTTTATTATCTGAATCTATATTATAGTAATTATCTAATTATGAATCTTCTCTGCTAGGAAGAAATAATTCATTTTTATCCTCTTTATTTAACTCTTTAAATATTAAATTTAAGGTTGTCTATCTTATTTCTTCATTATCATAGTAAAAGATTGAAGAAAATAATACATATCCAATCTTTTCGAGAAGATGATGCATCCAAAGTATATTGCAAGTAAGTATTATCATTAAACTAAACTCTACATGTATATTGTATGTTTAAACAATTATTTATTTTTTATTTTTTTCGGAGATGAGAAATGCCTATCCAACTAGAAGTGTTCATCATCTTTGAATGAGATCTCAAGTCATTGATGCTTCTTTACATGTCTCGATATGTGAAGTCACATCAAGGTGAACTTGTCGAGTATAATTTAGAAAATAACTAAATATAATAACTGTATGTTATATTTGGTCTGGTCATAGTTATATAGTTAATTTTTTGTACTTTTTTTTATAAGTTATAGAATCAACTTGATGGGTTACATTAGAAGTGAAATTGGTACTTGAATCAATAAGAATATTTGCTGGAGTACAATTCAAAAGATTAACTTTTGTATGATTATTAAGTACACATCTCTTTTGTGACGAGATGATACTCTTTGTATTTAAGTTTGCTCTATGCTTTGAAAATATTTGAGTCTTCTAGGTTCAATCAATTGAGATTATGTCTGAAGTTTTTCTTTGAGTTAAGTGATTTTTAATTCGTATCTCTCATAATTAAAATGTAATCCACATAGATAATTACTAAAATTATTATGTCATCGGGGCTCTTTATAAAAATAAAGAAAAGACAATAACATGCCTATATACCCTAAATAAAGTGATTGTATGTGAAAATATTATAAATTGAGATCTTAATGATTATTTTAAATTATATATTAATATTTTATAATTTATTAATTATGTATGACTGTTTTGAATATGAGTCTATGCTAGTGAAGACTTGTGGACTTCTGTTTTATCTAGGTCTTAAGGAGGTCTTTCTGCATGGAAAATCTAATTCTCTTAAAAATAAATATTATCTTAATTTATTGTTAGACATGATACTCCATAGAAGTGACATCATATTGAGCATCAATATGCTCAGATGTAGCCAACGGGTGATGACTCTCTTTACTAAATGGTGGTCTAAGTAAGGTTACAGGTAAGGGAGGAAGGGTAATAGATCTAGATGCAATATATGGATTCACACTCTTCCTAGGGTCACTAAAGCATGAAACCTAGTCAAAAAAATATTTGCATTCACTAAAATTTTATTATCTTTGATGTCAAATATTATACCCTTTTTTGGTACTCAAGTAGCCAAGAAATACACATCTCAAATCGTGACTACTAATTGGTACTCAAATTGTCTCGACCTAGTGATTCATTTAGGATAAAATAAGTATATATAAAAATTCTAAGAGATAATTTAAATTTCCTCTCTTAAATTTAGAATCTAAAAGAGTATGCATTAAGAAATAATAAAAGAAGACATTCGATTAA
Organism: Sapria himalayana; assembly: GCA_029783825.1. Taxonomy (NCBI): domain Eukaryota; kingdom Viridiplantae; phylum Streptophyta; class Magnoliopsida; order Malpighiales; family Rafflesiaceae; genus Sapria; species Sapria himalayana. The sequence continues at coordinate 8,255,371 of JAREIK010000088.1, read as the reverse complement.
TAAGGTAAATTATAATTAAAATTATATATCCCAAAAAAATATTTAATAATATTATTTCAAGTGAGGAGTGTCCAAATTATCTAAATTAGATTTTTATTCTTATTTTAAATAACATTATTTTATTTGAGTATGATGGTTTTTCAACACATGAAATATGATATATAATTTAATAATCTATATCGTAAATATTAATTCAATCTGACATATAGTTTAATGCTTTATTATTTTTAAATTTTTATAATATTCTTATCAAATTATTTTTTAATCAATTTATAAAAAATCTTAAAAATAAAAAAATATATATGATATATCTCAAAAGTGATATATTCATATATATCTCAAGTAGTAATCAATAAAAGTGATCAGATACTAAAATCTTTCTCTAATTATATTTATTCTATGTCCTCATATGTCTAAGCGTATTTGATCAAATGAGTTTTTACTCAAGTAGGATTGATATGTAGAATAGGAAGTTCTCGTAAATTTTTATAATTAACATGTCTCACACTTTAGGATATAAATATTCTTAAGAATTGGAAGTATTCTCAACTTATCCAATAATAAGTGATTGAGCTAAGAATATATAAGTAAATTGTGAAATACACTCATATATTTAAAAGAATACATTATCATTTAAGATAGAGTATATAATCTATCCTACTCAATTTCAAATTGAGTTTTTCTCAGAATATTTTGATCATACAAATAAATATCAATTGAAATAAAAGTAAAGTCATGATTGGGTTGTATGGAAAGTCAACTCATATAGAGTAAACTAACAGAACAATCGAGAATAAGTAAGATACGAAAAGAATAATAAAGACTCAAATTAGATATTATTATATTAAATGACTTTTGAATATTTCTTATTAGGTACAATAATATTTATAGAACATGAAAAAAATATAGTGAATATAATATGATTATTAGTAATATGAGTGTTAGTTCTTATATTGTTATTTCAATAGTCTATAATAAATGTACGAATAAAATAATTAGTAATATCTAAAAGAAGAGAATAATTTGATAATATCTTAGAGATGAGTTGTTTAACCTTTTCTCTATTAATTGTAAATATCATGTTGAGTGAATTTTATCATAATCCTTAGATGATTCTGATAATTAGTCTGTCTTTCTCAGTATTGTGTAACACTCATAGTCTCCTCTATAAATATAATATCAAATAGTTGTCTCTGGCATGGTCTATTCTTTTGCAGTTGATGCACTCAGTTGTGATTCTTCTTCATCTAATTTTGTTTTTATAATTTTTTTCTTGATATTGTGTCACAAAATTATAGTTTCTCTTAAAATTTAAAAAATAATTGAATCAAATTTTCTTTTTTTACACACATCAACTACTTAGGTTTTTTGCCCAAAAATATCATCATGTGTTATCATGCTCCACCTAGGATTTGCTGATCAAAAGCAGTATTGTTGTGCACTACACGCCACCATCACATGCCTATTGTTGCACACTCATGTTGCTTCCAACCATGCATGCCTCTACAACCACGTGCCTATTGTTGCTCACTCATATTGTTGCCAACTATGCATACTTCTGCAGCCACCACCATGTGCCTATTGTCATGCATTATTGTTGCTACCAACCATGTGTGCCTTTTTAGCCACCACCACATGCACCATCTACCACCACTGCGCGTCAGTTGTTGGCACTACCATAAGTTGCTGCTAGGAAAAAAATGAAATTTGTTCTGTTTTTGTTCTAACTTGGTTCTAATACTATATTAAAATAATATACTAATAACATAAGTTATTGCTGCTAGGAAAAAAATTTATTATATAATATATATAAATGATTGGGACAGCTCATATGTTGGTTGTTTTCATCAAAAATAAAAAAAATAAAAATAAAATTGTAACATACCCAAATTACGGTTAATATTCATTTGGACACAAATTTATCTAGTTTTAATAGTGTTTTTGGAAATCCCAAGTTTAATTGATAGATTGAGTATGGAAAGATTATCATAGATGACATAGAAAGAAAAGTATTTTTTTTCAATGCACACACTATAGGAGGATCGGTCATACCAAAGATTGTAGTTAAGGGTTATTTTTGGATAGGAGATATAGAGTATTACATAGAAACAGATTGATTGTAACATTTATTCATAGGTCTATAGAATTTATCCAAATACTATTTACTAGAAATGAGTATATAAAATTTTTTTCTAAAAAAGTAGGTGACACTTCATCTTTCTCATATATCACTAGTTTTGTTATTCCTACTCATTACTTAGTTTTTTGGATTATCAATACAAAAGTTAGAATTCACTTCATTGGTAATTATTATCTATTTTTTATTAATTTTTGTGTTCTAAGAATATTATTGTAGCATATAATAAATATTTTAAAACTATTAGATATGATGGTATCTAGGTCCGTTTTTATTTTTTGATCATGTTTTTCTTATTCCTAATTGTCATGTTAGTATGCTTTTAGTTTTATCTACTAATGTTTATTTATATGATCAGAAGGATTTATGAGTGTTTATATTTGGGATCGAGCATAGTTTACCATATCCTTTCTTTCATATGATATGATTTCTTTCTATATGTTTGAGTGTATTGGATAATTTAAATGTGCATTTTTAACTTGATCACTCATCATTGGTCAAGTTGGGAATGTTGTACTTTAGTCTTAAAGTTATTTTTATTCTATAAATTGATACATATTAATTATGAAAACATATCAAAGTTTTATATCATGTTTGTCAGCCTAGTGTGAATAGGAATATTTTGATATGATACACTCGTACATATGAGAAACTGGTAGACATACAATCAAAAAGACTCTTAAGTATTTTTTCATCTTTATTAATAATTTCTTATGGTATATTTGAGTATTTATTTTTATCAAAGATTATAAATATTTTTTATTTTTAGATATTTTACAAAATATAAAAAATATAAAAAATATAAGTGATAATATATTAAAATACACGTTAAAAAGATTCAATATGTACTATATGGATCATAAGATTATACACTTAACTTCATGTGCTTGCACACTCCCACAAGATATGGTTAATGAAAAGGAAGAATAGAGATCTGATTCAGATAATTGACTCTTATTTGAAAAGAGTATTTTGATATATTGTTAGATAATTGTAGTTTTAATTATAAAATAACTTATTAATCAGATGTCATCTTCTATTATTTTTAATATGTATCCTTTCAGATACTATAATTTAGAGAGATATCATTTAGTCTATCACTTAAAATTTTTAGGAATATTTATTTTATTTATGATTTCTACCTAGGATAAGATAAATTGACACTTAGGATCTTCAAATATATATTTCTTGGATACTCTACTACCAAAGAATCTATATATGATTTTTATCTAAGATTGATATAATTATTGTGAGTATTGACATTATCCATTTGAGAATGAGTCATTTTTTTATTGAGCCTTGAAAGAGTTGGAATCTATAAGATATATATGAATTTGTTACTTTGCATTACTTCTCAGTAGTCTTACTTGGACATCCAACTAGGTTCACTATTTAAAAAGGCTTTATAAATGTGCACCTAGACGAGTGCCTTAGGGCAAAGCATGGCAAAAATGTCTTGAGACATTAAAAAAAGTATTTTGCAATTTTAGAATTTTGTGAGAAGAAAAAAACTATACCGAACTAGCTTGGTTAACTCATTCCAGATTGTCACATGTAATCATCCTGATTGATAGCTCGTTCCCGAACAAGTTGTGTCCACTCGTTCCAAGAATGAGCTGTAATCATCCTGATTCATTTTTGGAATGAGTTGCATCTTCTTGTTCTTGGAATGAGTTGTCTAATAATGAGTTTTTGGAATCATGTAAGAATTTTTTTTAATATATTTTAAGATATTAATTAATTATATAATTTGAGACTCAAAAAGCTTATGTCTCAATGCTTTGAAACTTATGTCTTGCCTCACAAACATAAAAATATCTCGTTTAACACTTTTGGATTTTAAAACTTTGGTTGTGATAGAAAGTTATCCGTTCACTATTTTTGAATTTATTAATCTATATTATGATGCTCTTATAAAGTAATCTTATGTATCAACAAATATAGATTTTGGTGACTATGAAAAGAGTAGTTTTTCAAGAGAGATCTCTCTTTTAAGTCCAGACAATATAGTATTCACAAGTCTACTTTAATTCAGACTCATGATGAGTTAGAAACTAGGATACTTGATCACCAAGAACTTAGGACTTATGCTAATATGAGAAGATATTCATAGTCTGCTCGGATTAGATATGAGTCTATCGAGTAGTCAAATGATCTTATAGTTGATCCTTCTTGTCTTAGCCGATTGATTACTCTTTGAAAAGGATAGAAGAGTTGTACTTAATAATTGATCTCATAGTCATTGTTATAAATATGTTTTTTTTATTACTTGCCTTGATGATATTAGGATATCCAAATATTTTTCTAAGGAATTGTCTCATTCAGGATAACGCTGGGACTCGTTGGATGAGATTGATGTTATCTACTCCAATGAGACTTGGAAATAATCATTGGGAACTAGTACAATGACTTATGAGAATATATCTTATTAGTTGCATGTGAGTATTTACTCTGAAGTCATTTAGATGGGAAGGTAGATTATATTAAATGAGACATATAGTAAGTGAATATACTCAGATGTTCGGTGTAGACTATTACGACACTTTTTCTCTAGTGGCCAATATGACTTTTTTACATTATCTTATTTATCTAGTTGGATTACATAGATGATTTTTCATCAGTTATACATGAAAAATTCATTTTTTCACAGTGATTTTGAGGAGGAAGTGCATATAAAACATAGGTGTCACATGGCTTTAGAGCAATATGGTTAGACATGGTTTATAGATTGTGGAAGGCATTATATGACATTGTTAGTCATTGAGAGCCTAATTTATGATATTTTCATAGATAGTTATATCGTTTGATTTGTACATGTATGTTATTATTATTTTTTCTTGAAAAGCTTTGATGATAAGATAATTTTGTATATTGTGTGAGTTAATGATATTATGGTTATAAGGGATAATAAATTAAGAATCATTTAACTCAACTAGTACATTAAATTATAGTTTTAGATGAAAGATATTGGGGGACTCAATTATTTTTTTAACATGGACATTTTCTCTATGAAATGTTTTTTTTGTCACAAAAAAGATACGTACTCGATACTCTTATAGGGATTGAACTTTTTAGTTGTGCTCTAGAAGATACTTTTAGTGATTTAGGTAATAATTTTATTTTTGATCTAACTAATGTAGTTGATTCATTTTTTTATAGAAAAATCATAGTGAATATTAATTATTTGCCTATTATTCGATCAAATATATCATATATAGTTAATATAATTAATTATTTTCTAAATACTCCTTCGCTATTTTACTCAAACTCACCTCTTTACATAATAAGGTATGTGAAGATATTTACATGAATTCGTATCTCTTTTAGTGATCATAAGCACTTGTATTCAATCAAGTATCATATTCAATTTGAGTATTAGTATGCACCGTAAGGAAATATAAGACATAATTTTGTATTTTTTATTGAGATAATCTTATCTCCTAGAAAAATAAATGGTATGCATTTATTTTAAGATACACCACAAAGGTAGAGTTTAGAGAGATAATAATAGTTATGAGATACTTCCGATGTGTTATCTATATGAGTTAATTGGGTATCCACCCTCTTCTTTCATGTTTCTTTGTTATGATGTTTAGTTAGTGAGATATATAATCTCTAATATGATATTTCATAAGCAGACAAAATACATAAATATGGAATATTTCTTTCTCAAAAAGAAAATTTGAGATAAAACTGTTTCTACAATATATATTCATATAGCAAAATAGTCAACAAACATCTTCGCAGATACTTTGAAGAGTTATAGCTTATATTTTTCTTTTTTAAATTTAGTATTTTGAACTTTAACACACCAACTTAATGTGGTTGTTATAGTTATAATTTTTTAGTCTTTTTTATTCTTTTTTACCTTGTATTGTTGTTGATAATAATACCCGATATGTTGGTTTCTCCAATCACATTTACTCATTATATTAGGAATTAGTTAGTATATTATTTTGTTATAATTTGATTAAATTTTTATTTTACTTTGTGACCTAAAATTCAATATTATAATTGAAATAATTATGATACTTTTCGATGATGGAAATATTTTAAGATATTTTTAAAAAATACTATTATAATCGCAAAGTATTCGATCAACATATTTTTGAAACACATCAAGATAAGAATATTTTTTCAAATACCTCAATATGTGAAGAGATGTGTCAAGGTGAACATGTAAAAGAGAATCTAGGAAATATTTAATTATATTGATTACGGATATTATATCTAATCTTATAATAATTAGATAATTTATTTTTCTTGTGATTCTTCAATAAGTAAAAAAAACAACTAGAATTGTTACATTAGAAGTAAAGTGTTTGATCAATATGAATGTCTGCTAAAGTATAACCTCAAATTATCCATGTATACAAGAGTACCAAGCTCATATCTCCCCTGTGATAAGATGAAATGACTTATTCAAAAAATGTATGAGTCTCTAAAGGTCTTTCTTCTGAATTTATTCTTGAAGGTATTCGTGAGTTGGATAATTCCTAAATTATCATATCTCATAATTAGTATGTCATTGATATTGATAATTAGTAAAATTACTATGTCATCAGGGCTCCTTTGAAAATAAAAGTGTTTAATACATTTATGTAACTCAAATGAGGTGATTACTTATTAAAATCTTACAAAGCAGTTTATTGATTTTTGTTTAAAGTCATACAATATTTTTTGTCATCTAATTGTACTGCTTAAAACTCAAATGGTTACTTCATATACATTTCATCAAGTTCATTATTAACAAATACATTATTTATATCTAGCTAATATATTCTCAGATATGAGATCCTGTAATGGAAATAATATTTCATATTAATGTAATCTTATTTATTAGAGAAAAAATATCCTAGTAGGTCCATACTCAATACTTGAGTGAATTTTCTTGTTATAAATCATGACTTAAATGTGATTTACTTTTCAATTTGGATATATCTTTATAGTAAATACTCATATACAATCAATAATAAATTTTTCTAAAAGTCATGATACTAATTTCTAATTTTCATTAAAAATGAGGATATACATCTCTTAAATTATGATCTGATATCATTTTGGATGTGATAATAATACCTTATAAAGAGATTTAAGTATCCTACTATCTTCAAAAAATAATAATAAAAAAATTAAATAAGAAACAAGACAAAAATACTACAAAACATATAAATTTGGGTGATAAATACAATTCTTTTGTTATTTATATAGAGCGATCAAAAAGTTAAGTTTAGAGGGGTTAGCTGTAGGATCAATTGTTCTATTGGTAAACTTGTTTCTGGTATGAGAAGATTTGGTGTGTCCATCTCCCCTGGTATAAATTCTAAGTTTTGGATAGTCATATCTTTCAGTCTTTGACATAATATGAGCTTATACTGGGACAAACTCTTGGACTGATATGTTATCTAGACTTAGTGAGATCTCTCTTATTGGGAAATCTCACTCTCTCCGGATTCAATATTATATGTACTTATTGGTAGATATGTTGATTTCAAGAGAATGTCATTATACTGAGTACCAACATAATTAGATGTAGTTGATATGTAACTCTCTCTATATGTGAAAAAGGAAAAATAATACATCAAGGTATAAATTCTGGACTCACATTATTCTTAGGCTCGTTAAAAATATTTTTCTAAAAAAATAAGATATATATTTACTAAAATCTTATCGGTCTTTATTAAAAAATATTTATATTTTCTTTTTGTATTAGAATATCAAAGGAAGACATATCTCAATGCCCTTGATATTAATTTTTCTCATCCTGAAGAGCGGCCAAAAGTAAAATAAATATAGACAAAAAATTTTGGAGACAATCTAAATGATCTTTACATGATGTTAGATATGAAAGTATAAGTGCAGATAAAAAATAAAAAAAAATATTTGATTGATAAGGTAAATTATAATTATAATTGCATCTCCTTAAAAATATTTGAAAGTGTTTCTAAGTAGGAGTGTTGGAGGTTGAATTGGCCTTCTATGGAGGCTCCATGGTGAATGGATAGGAGAAAAATGGGATGGGATTGGAATGCTCCCTAGATCTGCCCATGACGGACCTACCTTCCCTTACTAGCTAGTCAGGACAAAGTATTATTCGTTGTCTATTTTTTTCAGCAACTTTATTTTGTTAAGGTGTGATAGTACAGAAATTATGGTATATAATCATATAATTCATAAAGTATTGAATATGTTTGATATATATTCTATCAAATTATTTTTTAAAATTTTTTTAATATTTTTATCAAATTAATTTTTCATCCGTTTATGAGATATTTGAAAAATGGAAAATATTTTTGATATATTATATAATAGATATATCCATATATAATCTTGTGTAGTTATTAATAAAAATAATTAAATATCTAAAATCTTATATGGTTGCTTCTTTATAGGTTCTCACACTTGCGGGAATATCAAGTTGAATAGTTCCTTACTCAAAATGACTGGCTTGTAGGAAGGAATGCTTTGATAAATTTTTTTAATTGACATGTCTTACATTTTTATGTTGAAGTGTATTTAAGACTAAGATAAAATATTCATGAATTATCTAATAAAAGATGATAAAGCTAAGAATGTATAAGTAAAAAGTTCAACACACTAAAATATTCATAATGAGATATTATTTTAGAAGAGAAAATACACAATTCAATCAGCTTAATCTCAAGTTGAGTCTTCTTCCGAATCACTCGATCCTACAAATAAATATTATTAGAAGTAAAAATAAAATCAGAATTAAATTATCTAGAAATATAAATCAGAGAATAAACTAACAAGACAATTAGAAATAATCATAAAATAAGAAAAGTAATAAAGATGTAAGCTGAATACTATCATATCCAATGACTTACAAACATTTATCATTAACTACTATAATTTTTTAAAAGAAGAAAAAAATATATTGAATATGATATGATTATATATACTATATATTAGCTCATATGTCGATAATTCATAAGTTTAAATATGAGTACATGTGAAATAATAAGTAATACCTGAAGGAGTGGAAATATTTGTTGTGTCATAAAAATTAATTTTATATAATTATCTCTAGTAAGTATAATTACTATGGTAGATGAACTTTATGAGGATTATTGGATGACTCTAATAGTAAACATCTTTCTTAATATCAATAATTTTTAGTGTTTTTCTATAAATTATATCCAATAATTTTCTCTAGTATGACTCTTCCTCATACAATGTGTATACTAAACTAGGACTCTCATGCATTTGTTTTTATAAAGATAATACATCGTTATACTCTACATAATTCAAAATTAAAATGTATCAAATTAGGGTTTTTCTCCAAATTCTTATTTTCTGCACAACAATTAAATGTATCATATTAGAGTTTCTGTCAAATCTTAATTTCTAAAAAATAAATTTCTATCAAATTAAAAATAAATTAAGAATTGAAAACCCTAATTTTTTTTTCAAATGCAAATTAAGATTTTTGCACAATAAAATCCTAATTTTTATTCAATCCCGAATTAAGGTTCTTGTCTCACTATTGTCAGACACTAGAGTCACCATTGTCTTTGAATTGTGTGCCTCCTCTTCCTCCATCATGCATGCATGAATTGTAGATGTGTGAAAAGTATGTACTATGTTAGTACATTGCACATGCATTTCTTTCCTCTAGGATTTGTAAACCTAACATGTCATAGGATTTATATTTCCTAAGGCTTTGACTGTGATAGCATATTGAATTTTGGATCATGTAGTGAAATAAAAATATAATCACACTATATCAAATAATGTATCAACAAATTTCTTATATAATGGGAAAATATAATTTTGACAACTCATAGATCAAATGCTCTCATTATCAATAAAATACAAGACAAAAAAGAATAAGAAAAAGACTAAAATATTATGAACTATAATAAAATATTTGATCTTCATTTCTGTAATCTTATTTTATTGAGGTATACTAATACGAAGAATTTAATATATGATTTCATGATAAATATAATAAACATTAAAGTTATTAGATATATATTTTTAAATATTCACTTCTAATGATCTTTTTATTTTTATTAAATTGTTTATTGTTGATATTTTACAAATCTATATTTAAAGTTATTTTTGAATCTTTTCTTTTTTTTTTATTTTTTAATGGGAGCACCCAACTTGTTGGTTGTCCTTATTATTTTGTTCTCTATATAAGGCTAGTTCATGTATCTTATTTTTAATCTAAGTAAAATAATTGAATTTGGAATTTATCATGGTATCAAATCTATAATTATCCTAGGGTCTACTTTTTGTAAGTTTGAGTGTATGTGAGAGAGAGAGAGAGAGAGCTGAAAATCCTAAGGGAGAGTGCACATTTACTATTCATTTGCACAATCTTCTATTGTTGTACCCATAATAGTGTGTGCAATAGTGCACTCAATCATGTCTATTGTTGCACAACAATGCATACAATAGTGCATGCAATCATCTCTATTATTATGCAATAGTGCACACAATTATCTCTATTGTTGCCCAATAGTGCACACAATTATCTCTATTGTTGCCCAATAGTGCACACAGGCATCTTTATTGTTGTGCAATATTGTGCACAGTCATCTCTATTGTTGTGCAATAGTGCACACAATAATGCATGCAACTATTCGTACAATTGTGCAATAGTGCACACAATAATGCATGCAACTTTCTCTACTATTGTGCAATAGTGCATACAACCATCTCTTCTATTGTGCATAGTAGTGCATGCAAGAGTATATTAAAAATATATATAATTTTAATTTTGTCAAAATAGTGATAGTAATTGTAGGCTGCCCAAATTAGTTTGTCCTCTATATAAAAGTTGTTCATATATCTTATTTTTAATCTAAGTTAAATAATTGAGTTTATAATTTATTATTTTTTAATTTTTTTATGAAATAACTAAATATATAAAATTTGAGATCTCAAATGAAAAAAGAAAAAGTCAAACAAAAATTAGTATAATCATCAATAATGATAAAAGTATCTCAAATCATTTTGTGTATCATCTCTACTAGGTTTCTAATCATATGAGTTAATTAGATCCAAATGGTGCATTACTCAAATAAGTCAAGTTGACAAGATAGAAAACTCTGATATATTTTCTTATCTGAAAAATCTCACAATATAATATAGAGATATATTTAATATTATAATCCTAGGAATATATATTTAATATAATATCTGAAAAATCTCACAATATAATATAATATAGAGATATAGAAAACTCTGATATATTATAATATTTTTTATGGGGTAAAAAAGATGGGAAGCAAAAAATGCACTGAAAAAACTGGAGGGATATATGTTATCCAAAAGTGGAAGAAGGTTTAGGAATAATCACTTTACAGGATATGGCCACTGCCTGGGATTGTAAAGGATGGTGGAGGCTGATTGAGAATGATAGCCTTTGGGCAAATTATATGAAGGCAAAATATTTAGCACAAAATAACCAGAGGCTTAAGCAGGTATCAAATAATTGGAAGGCTCTGGAAAAACATAAAGAGATAGTAGAATCACACTCAATACTGAAAAAGAGTGGTTGGAAATGGACTCTCACATCACAAGATAATTTCACACTAAAATCGGCAAAGGAGTTGATTAGGAAAAAAAAACCTGCTAAACTCATATTTAAATGGGTCTGGAAAGCATTATCACATGCATCCTGGAAAGTATTATCACATGCATCCTGTGGATACTAATGTGCAGAGAAGGGGTATAAAAATAGTGTCCAGATGTGAATGCTACTTTGTAAAAGTAGAATCAATGGATCATCTATTCTTGGGAGGAAAAATTGCAGTAGAAATTTGGAAGAAACTTGAAGAATATGTACAAATTAGTAATACAGCGGAGGGACTAATAGAAAGAATTAAAAAATGGGAAAAGGCATCTTCCACTAACACTGCTAGAAATTGGCTCAATAAGAATTTACCTCATGTAGTGATATGGTGTTTATGGAAAGCTCGTAATAGGAGTAGATTTGAAGGGAAAAGAATGAACTCAAAATATATACTACAAGAAATTAAGCAAGAAATAAATAACATATCAAATATTAAGCCCATTATAGTAGATAAACTAGCTATAGATAATAAAGCGAAAAGGGAATAAGGTCTTAATATAAAAATTACTAAACAATATTGGGCAAAAAATATAAGCTGGGCCAGGCCCCCTCAAGGGAAATTTTCCCTAAACATGGATGAAAGTTTTAATAGGGATACAGGAATAGCAGGGGGGGTGAGTTAATAAGGGATTCTAAAGGCACAGTCATTAAAGCTTTCACTTCGGTTAGTGTAGCAGACTCGGCTCTGCATTCAGAAATTATGGCGTTAAGAATAGGCTTAAATGTATGTAAAAAACTGAAATATAGAAATATTCAAATACAGGTAGACTCGATGTTATTATTTAATTTAGTAATAGGAAGAATTATTCTTTGGAAATATGAAGAAGAATTAGAAATAATAACAAAGCTTAAAAATAAACTAAATACATCAATAATGCATATATACAGAGAGGCAAATACTCTAGCAGATAATTTGGCGAGGATAGGCTCAGAAAAAGGAGAAATAGAATTCGATGAGGATTCTATGCCGAAAAAATTAAAAGGTTTAATAAAACTTGATAAGATGACTTTTTCTTATTTAGAATTATAAAGGATGGAGGCTGAATCAAATCTAAAATAAAATTTAGCTTCTCTTCTCAACAGCGCTGCAGCATAAGAAGTGGTTTTTTGTTGATGGTTTTTTGCTTGGTTTTCAGAAGTGGTTTGTAGAACATATGTTGATGGTTTTTAGTTTGGCTGCTTCCCGAGTTGATATGGTAGACACTCTCGACTGATCATCCGGTCCTGTGGGTGTTCAACACTTGTAGAGGAAGTGCAGAATGAGAGTGTCTTGCTGCAGCTTGGTTTATACAGAGCACTCATTATAAGGCGCGACAAAGAGAATGGAAGCGAAATTAATAAACGATGTATATGTATAACAAGGGACAAGGGGGAATAGGTTAGAGAAGTTATATTGTAGTCGCGCTTGTTTTCTTTGTATATTGCAGATTCTGGAGCGTATATAAGAAGGACGACAGAAGAAAAATACTCGGGAACAACGTGAATATCAGGGCTTGAGACACGGGGAGACGAGAGGATAAATGCTGAGCTTAAGAAATGGCCGAGCAATACATCGGATTAAACGAAAAGATGGACCGATAACAGTTAAATGCAAAGATGGGCCGAAAATTAGATAAACTAGAGCATCTAGCTTTTCTAGTTTAATTTATGTATTGAATAAATACTTATTTGAGAAATATTATAAACTTCTATATGCTCGCTAGTAGGTTTAAGGTTAGATGGGTGTAAGAGGGCCACGGGTAGATGTAGGTTGTAAAAATTGTATTCCTCCACCAAAAGAGAGGGTTATTAATTAATAATAAAACAATTTTTTTTAAAAAAAAGATATATTTAATATTATAATCCAAAATTTTCAACTTTGTTGGAATTGAATAGCTAAAGTGAGAATGAATAAATAATAGATGAATGATACTTAAACACCTAATGGGAAATCTAATCATAAAAAGGGAAACAAATAAATTATTTTTTTTTTGAAGTTTTTTTATCCTGCAAAATTTTGGTGAGAGAATATATAACAACACGACAAAAAAATTAGACTATTTCGGCATCCCAAAATAATTATTTCATATTATTTCTGTTTCGAAATGATAGTCCAATATCACACAAGAATTTGTTCCGAAATGATAGTTCGATATGATAACGCAAAGTTTAATTCATTTGTAAAGTCAATTTTACTATATTGATGGCTTCTTGGTTATAACTGATAGTCATAGGAATGCTCATCGATCCAGTTATTTATTATTTATGGCTTCCATATACTTCTGAAATGCTAAAAAGGCATCATTGAGCTTCTCCAAATGGTACTGTCGGAAAAAAATTTTCCCTATAGCAATGTGCTCATCGATATCCATAGTTGTCTGCTGATACTGAAGGGACTGGATAGCATTGAAGAAGCCAATATCTAGTTATTTATCATCGAAGTTTAATGTCTATATTTAATTTAACTAGTTTTGAGATCTAGTTAGCGGATCCTATACGTAACATAACATGGTTAAATTATACATCAATCAAAAGTTCTCGAAAAGATCTTCGTAAAAAACATAGTCACAAGATTTTCCTGTTATTTGGCTCTTTATTTTTAAAGAAGTACATAAATCAGACTATTATTTCGGAATGGAGATGGTAACAAGTTAATAAAGTATCAATTTGAATATTATCATAGTTAAGGATTTTAGATTACATAGTTACAATAACATTTAAAGAATAATAAGAAAAAGTATTGAATAGACAATAGTTAATTTAATGTGAATATTGATTTTTGTGTCAATAATCTAGAAACTTAAAGTGGGAAGATGTGTCATGAGAACTATAATATCTAAAGAGTAAGAAGTATCTAATGAAACATTACTATAATGAATTTAGTTGTCTGCCTATGTTAATGAATAATATATAATATTCATGGTTTCTGCTGTAAAAATAATTATTAACATCCTTCTGGTACGTCCACACTTGTTGCAGTGTGCATCATACAAAGATTCTCATGCATTAGTATATACTTCCTCTAGACAAGTACTCGTAAATATGAGGAATTTTTAGTTCATAAGTATATATAGCAACACAACAACACTACACACTTATTACACTAAATCACCATTGCATCTGTGCACCACACTGCACACACTGTTGCACTCCACCACACTACATTGTTTGCATCACATAACACCATATTGCACTACACTACATGGCACACCACATTGTTGCACACACCTCATTGTTCTGCATTGCATATGCACATACTGCACAATGTTGATGCACTACTGACATCGATGCCACTATCACACACATGATTTGTTAATGCCAAGAGTGGATTTTCATCATTGTATATGCACGTACTGCATCGATCCATACATTGGGTTGATGTCTCACTTCTCTCTCTCGCTCTACACTATTTTATGGTTTTTAAATCCTAGCTCTAATATATGTTTAAATCAAAAACAAAATTACCATAAAATAGTAAGAGATAAATAATTGTGCATTGCCCATGCACTTACTGCACAATGTTGATGCACTACTGTCATCTATGCTACTATCACACACATGATTTGTTAATGCCAAGAGTGGATTTTCATCATTGTATATGCACGTACTACATCGATGCAGACATTGGGTTGATGTCTCGCTTCTCTCTCTTGCTCTACACTATTTTATGGTTTTTAAATCCTAGCTCTGATACCATGTATAAATCAATAACAAAAATACAATATAGTAGCAAAAGATAAATAATGAGATACATTCATTGATGATCAAATAAGAAAAATTTATAAGGGCAGCCCACATAATAGATTCTCTCATCATTAAGTAAAAAAGAACAATCATATAAAAAATAACTAGAACAACCTTGTATTTGTGCACGGATGGCAATATGCCAATATATGCATGCATTTGTATGTATGTATTTTTTGAATATGGTTTTGTGTAGTTGTACAGTGATTTTGAAAGTTCATTTTGATGATATCCTAATGCTTATTTTTACCAAGTGTTAAGTATTTGATCCTGTTATTTGGAAATTTGTATAAGAACTTTATGCTGAAAATCATTAATATTGAAATTTTCTGCTTTTATTCTTGCTAAAGTTTTCTTTATTTTTTTTTATGATTTTTATGAGAATATTCAGCTTGTAGGCTATTCTAATTAGTATCTAAATAAGCTGAATAAAGTTCTATTTTTAATTTTTTGATTGAATTGTATCTTAAAGTGTTAATATATTTTTTATTGTGTTGAATTTGTACATAGTATCAAAGCAAGGTACCCTTGGAAAAATTAATCCTATGAGTGTGTGTAAGTTAGGGCTACGAACCTTAGAGGGGAGATGACACACTTAGAGCAAGGTAATCTTGTGATGTGTCTTCCATAGATATTTTAGTTTATAAAGAGGATACAAGTATGCTAGTAGGATTTTAGTAATTATTAATGTAGCTTGTTTTATTAGAACTTATTTTTTAAAGAGTTGAGGGAGACTCTGAATCCAGATGTTATACCTAGATTTATTATTCTTTCTCTCTTATTTGTAGTTATATATTAATTACTAGTTAATAGAGAGAATCACTCATCATCTATATCGAAGCATATTGGTACTCAGTATGATATTAATTTCATTGAGTTATCATATCTACCAATAAATTTAAATCATATTGAGGTTAAAGATGATGAGGTATCCTAAATATAGAGATATCCCTTCAGGCCCATATAAAGCAATTGTCCATGGGCCTTCATCAGTACAAACTCATATTGAATCAAAGTTAGGAGACTCACCACCCAACGAAGTATCTATCAGGAAAGAGAGACATGCCTAATCTACTCAAACTTATGACAAGCCTACAAAGAAGTCAGACGATCTCATAGTCATCTTATTTGATCTTGATTTTCTAATCATTATTTGGAAGGGAAAAAGAATCAACCATCAATTATTTCTAAGCATATTAATACTTAATATGATATTAGTTTCATGGAGTCATCATATCTACTAATAAATTTAGATCATATTGAGTTCAAAAATAATGAGGTTTCCCATATATAGAGATCTCCTTCAGGCCCATATAATGCAGTAGTCAATGAGCATTCACCAATACAAACTCATATTGAGTCAGAGCTAGGAGACTCTGTCACCCAAGACTTAGAATATCTATCAAGAAAGAAAGACATACCTAGTCTACTCAAATCTAAGACTAGGTAAGTCTGAGCTTTCATCAGTACAAACTCATATTGAGTCAGAGCTAGGAGACTCACCACCCAAGACATTAAGTATCTATCAAGAAAGAGAGACATACCTAGTCTACTCAGATCTGAGACAAGCCTTCTAAGAAATCAGATGATCTCATAGTTATCTTCTTTGATCTTGATTTTCTAATCATTTTTTGGAAGGGACAGAGAATCACCCATCAGCTATATCTAAGCATATTAATACTCAATATGATATTAGTTGTATGTAGTTATTATATCTATCAATAAATTTAAATATTATTGAGTCCAAAAATAAGAGATTTCTCATATATAGAGATCTCCTTCAAGCCCATATAATGTAGTAGTCAATAAACATTTACCAGAAGAAACTCATATTGAGTCTAAGCTAGGAGACTCGGTCACCAAAGACTTAGAGTATCTATTAGGAAAGAGAGACATACCTAGTCTACTCAGATATGAGACAAGTCTGCTAAGAAGCCATATGATCTCATAGTCATCTTCTCTTATCTTGATCTTCTAATAATTCTTTGGAAGGGACAGAAAAGTTGTATTTAGTATCTGATTTCATAAGTTTTATTGTATTGTTATATTGTTTTTTTTACTTCTTTCATTACATATTCTAATGGTACTAGTATACCTAAGTCTTATTCTGAGATATTGTCTCATTAAAAATAGAATGATGAAAAAGATATATGTCATCAACTCTAATGCCACTTGAGATTAGTACTACAACCTTCATAAAAGTTTGTTGATGGTTATAGCTGGGTGTTTACTATGAAGATTGGTTTTGATGGGGAGGTAAATTACCTTATAGTGAGACTTGTAATGGGTGAATTTATTCAGACATTAGGTATAGACTAAAAGGATATTTTCTCTCTAATTGTCAAAATATCCTCAATATAGATTTTGGTATCTCTTGCTACATCTCATAGTTGGATGATATATTAGCTAGATATGAAGAATATAATTTTTTTATTAATGATCTTGAGGATGAGATATATATGAAGCAATCACCTAAGTTTCAAGCAGCATAGCTAAATGTAATTTGTAGATTATGTAAGGTATTGTATGATTTGAAGTAGTCAACGAAAGTTAAATTTATGAGATTTTTACAGTTAATCATCTTGTCTAACTTACACATGTGTGTTATAAATATTTCTTTATTTTTTTGAATGGGCACTAATTGTAATGTGATTTTGTTGATTGTGTAGATGAATGACATTCTGATTATAGGATGTATTGAGTTAGATCACCCAACTCAAGGAGTTCATACAGTTATAATTTTAAATAAAAGATTTGAAGAGGATTGGGCTTTTTTTTTTGTATAGAAGTTATTTATTTTGAGTGGTATCATCCTTTCATAAAGTAGATATGTTGTTGATATTTTTGTAGATGTCGGTATGTTTGATTGTACTTTAGCAGATTCTTTGATTGATATGAGTATTGACTTTATTTTTGATGTGGCATGTCTAGTTGATTCTACTATTTATAGCAGAATCATATCAAAGATTAATTATTTAATTATGACTAAACTAGACATGCATGCGTAGTCAGCATTATTAATTGTTTTCTAGATTCTTTTTGGTATATTTATCTTGACATAACTCTTTACAAACTTAGGTATGTGAAGAAGTCTGTTGGATTTAAGATTTCTTTCAGGAATCATGGACATTTGCAGTTGGTCGAATATTCAAATTTAAGTTGCGCACTAGCTTATGTTTTGTTATGCTATTTAATTTTGTTAGTTATATTATCTAATTTTGTTAGTTATGCAATGTCTCAGAAGTTTGTTAGCAAAGATATCTCTTCAATAAAAATCTACACATATATGAGTTGTATAAATAGGAAAGATGATTTTTATCTAGATATTTATCTCATATGGATTGTATCAATAGTTCGTTTATTCAGTTGTGAGATGATTCATTTCTAATAAAATAGATATTTTGAATTGTGTAATCAATCTTTGATTCATAGTTTTATTTATTTAATTTATGTAGTGTGTGTTCAAATTATTCGAATTATATTATGTCTGGATATAAAATAATTATTGGGTTGTTGATTAATGACTTCTTGACCTATTGGCATGCAATATAATTATTACCATTAAGTTCATCCTAAATGATGGCTTCTTGTAGTTATCCCCTCAATAATTCATTACTGAAACAATAATGCATCTATGCTCAAGAATTATTTACAATTCCATGCTTATTAGGTAATCCATCAACTTTTATTTATAATTGTTTCGTATATATATTTTTATCCTTTGGTCTTGGGTATTATAAAGATTAAGAATTTGCATGGATTATAAGTGTTTGCACTTTTGCTTTGTAATGGTATACTCAAACAATTAATGTATATGAGTTACAATATATTCGTGTGTCTCGGGAACCATGTATTATCTTCCTCTTCGGTAATGACGTGACTCACACACTAAAGGTGAAATCTTTATGAAAATATTATATATAATGTCTGTGGAATATATAAAAGGGGAAAGCGCTACAAGCGAAAGTCAAGCGAAAGAAATCTAAGATTTTCTCTCTCTCTCTCTCTCTCTCTCTCTCTCTCTCTCTCTTTCTCTCTCTCTCTCTCTCCTTCTTCGTCTTCATGGTAGCAGAGGGATATTTCGAATGAATAATATTTGTTCGAAATCTTCGCCTTCAAAATCCTCTTCGTGCACATACGGATCGTCTTCAAAAGCTTGGCGTACCTCCTCCTCCTTGCAATTGGGTGGTGGTTCCGAAATCCGAATGAGCTGAGCAACCCTTCGTCGTCAAGGCTTGCAGACGCTGCTTAGTTTTCTGTGTGGCTTTGTTTGCCACCATTAAAGTGAACACCTCCGAGAAGTTGACCATCCACCGCAGAATACTAACTGCAGCGGCACAATTGGTCTCCACCTTTATTCATCTGTAAATTGTGGCTGGTTTCCTCCTCCTCCAGTTCATCATTGCCGTCGATTTGATCTGAATTTTCATATTGTTCTTGGATTGTCGCTTGGTTTTCTTCATATTGAGGAACGTATTGCTGGGTTCCTGCAGGCCCAGCTATCTGCAGCTTCCTCTTCCTCGTCATTTAGTGATCTAGGGTTATTCTCTTGAGACTCATCGCTACTTTATCTCCGCTGATGTTATTTTCTTTGAGGACTCACCATTCTTTTTCACCACTTCTGAGTCTCTTCCTGTTTCTGCAGTCTTGCCCATTCCCATTGTCTCTTCACATGATGTTGTGCCTCCTCAACCACTTTAGGTTTATCATCGTCGCCCTCGTGTCGATGCTCCTCTGTCATTTGCTGAGGCACCTGCTGACTCACTTCCTATCCCTTCGGCTTCTCTTGCCCGACTTCACTCTCTCCTGATGACTTACCCATTGCTATTCAGAAAGGTAATCGCTCTACTCGTAATCCTCATCCTATTTATAATTTTTTGAGTTATCATCGATTATCTTCACCCTATTCTGCTTTTGTCTCTGTTATATCCTCTGTTTCTCTTCCAAATAGCACCCATGAAGCTCTTTCCCATCCAGGCTGGCGACAAGCAATGGTAGATGAAATGGCTGCTCTACACTCTAATGGCACTTGGGATCTTGTTGTTTTACCCTCTGGTAAATCTACAGTTGGTTGTCGTTGGGTCTATGCAATTAAGGTTGGTCCTGATGGTCAAGTTGATAGCCTAAAGGCCCACTTAGTTGCTAAAGGCTATACTCAGATTTATGGTTCTGATTATGCTGACACATTCTCCCCTGTTGCTAAGATTGTTTCTGTTCGTCTACTTCTCTCCATGGCTGTTATGTGTTCTTGGCCTCTTTATCAATTGGATATTAAAAATATCTTCCTTCATGGTGATCTTGCCGAGGAAGTTTATATGGAGCAACTTCCTGGTTTTGTTGCTCAGGGGGAGTCTGGTTTAGTGTGCAAGTTACGCCGTTCTCTATATGGCTTGAAATAATCTCCTCGAGCATGGTTTGGTCGTTTTAGTTCTGTTGTTCAAGAGTTTGCCATGCTTCGCAGTACAGCAGACCATTCAGTTTTCTATCATCATAACTCATTGGGGAAGTGTATTTATCTGGTTGTTTATGTGGATGACATTGTCATTACATGCAGTGATCAAGATGGTATTCAGAAACTAAAGCAATATCTTTTTACCCATTTTCAGACCAAAGATTTGGGGAAACTCAAGTATTTCTTGGGAATTGAGATAGCTCAATCCAGTTCCGGTGTGGTTCTTTCCCAAAGGAAGTATGCTTTAGACATCCTGGAAGACATCGGTATGTTAGATTGTAAACCGGTAGACACGCCTATGGATCCAAATGTCAAACTTGTACCAGGACAGGGGGAGCCTTTAGAAGACCCAGGGAGATATTGACGACTCGTAGGTAAATTGAACTATCTTACCATTACTCGTCCAGATATTTCTTTTCCTGTGAGTGTTGTTAGTTAATTTCTACAGTCACCATATGATAGCCATTGGGATGTCGTAATTCGTATTCTTCGATATATCAAAAGTATACCAGACCAAGGTGTGTTGTACGAGAACAGAGGTCATACTCAGGTTGTTGGTTACACGGTTGCATATTGGGCTGGCTCACCCACAGATAGACGTTCCACTTCAGGGTATTGTGTTTTTATTGGAGGTAATCTAATATCTTGGAAGAGTAAGAAACAAGATGTAGTAGCGAGATCTAGCGCTGAAGCCGAGTATCGAGCTATGGCTTTGGCAACATGTGAACTCATATGGTTGAAACATCTTCTTTGAGAGTTGAGATTTGGAAAGGATGAAGAGATGAAACTCATCTGTGATAACCAAGCCGCATTACATATTGCATCCAATCCAGTCTTTCATGAAAGGACCAAGTATATTAAAGTTGATTGTCACTTCATTAGAGAGAAAATCACATCAGGATGTATTGCTACAAGTTTTGTTAATTCAGAATATCAACTAGCAGATATCTTTACTAAATCTCTCAGTCATCCTAGGATTAAATACATTTATAAAAGCTTGGTGCATATGACGTATATGCTCCAGCTTGAGGGGGAGTGTGGAATATATAAAAGGGGAAAGCGCTACAAGCGAAAGTCAAGCGAAAGAAATCTAAGGTTTTCTCTCTCTCTCTCTCTCTCTCTTTCTCTCTCTCTCTCTCTCCTTCTTCGTCTTCAATGTCTATCTCAATCGAAAATCAGTTCTTCTAAGACATATACAAATAAATTAACATATAAAAGTATTTATACTTCTTGTATCATAAGTGTCATATTTGTAATGATTAACATATTAAAATTTTGAGTTTTAACTTACAAGTTTATCTATACATCATGGTCATAATGATTAATTTTTTTCATATTGTACGTGCAAGTGAGCCTGTAGTTTATCTACCATCATCCACCATAATAAATTATTCATTAATATCCATAACATAACATAAATCAAAGCATCATTCATTAATATTAAAACCATTTTTACATTATACAAATAAAATTTATAAATCCTAAATTATACACTATTTTGACATAAGTTTGTCAAATCTATCATAGAGAGAGGATGTTTGCGAGTTACATCCCCCAACTCTAGGAATTAATTCATGTCTTACATTTCTTATTTGTTTATAGATTTTTTTGGAGTGTGAAATTTGACCATATGATTTGGTGGTTGTACCTTGGCTTTTATTTGGTGAGTGGAAGAAGAATGATGGAGATCTCTCTCAATTTCTCTCTTCCTCGTATGCTATATCACTTTGATTTATATCAGGTTACAATTCTAGAAAGTTTCTATATCACTTAAAATAGAAAATTATGACTTTCAAAAAAAATTATAATTTTGTCATTCCTCCTTAATTTTAGGTTACAACTATAGAAAGTGGTTGACTCTTGAATATATCTAAATATTTTTTTAACATAAAATCATGGTGCTAGGCAATGCATGTGATTTGACCTAAATGACTTTGTAACACAAAGTCGTGTCAGTGGGAAATGTCATAACTTTGGTATTTATTTTTCTTATTCATCATATGATCATGTTGTCAGGAATGACCACAACGTTGTGAATGACTTTTCATGTCATAACATGGTCGTAGTGATGTGAATGACTTTTCATGTCATAATATAGTTGTAGCACTAGGAAAAGACTGTTATATTAGTATTGGTTTCTCTTGATCATCATACAGTCATAATATTAGAAAATAACCACGATACTAAGAATGTCTCTAATGTGTAGCATATGATAAAAGACAATCTTAAGTTATACTCCAGTAGATTTTCTGATTGATCCTAGTATTAACTTTATTTTTGTTGTGGCTCGTCTAGTTAACTCTAATATTTATAGCTAAATTATATGGAAGATTAAGTATATAACTATAACTAGACTAGATATAGTATATGTAGTCCACATAGTTAATCATTTCCTAGATTTTCTTCGGCATGTTTACCTTTACATAGCTCTTCACATACTAAGGCGTGAAAATGTCTAGGATTTAGGATTTTTTTTTAGGAATCATTGACACGTGTGGTTAGTTATGTATTCAGAATTGAGTTGGGTATTAGCATGTATTATAATTTTATTATGTTACTTAATTTTGTTGGTTATATAGTATCCTAAAATTTCTTTAGTGAGGGTATCTCTTCAGTAAAGATTCACATGTATATGGGTCGTATAAGTAGTAAAGAGAATTTTTAACTAGATATCGATCAATCATGAATTATATTAGTAGTTCAGTCATTCAAAAGTGAGATGATTCAATTCTAATAAAATAGATATTTTGGATTGTATGTTAATTTATGTGATGATTCATAGATTTATTTATTTAATATATATGATGTATGTTAAGATAGTTTGAATTATATTATGTTTAAATACAAAACAAATATTAAGTTATTGTATAATAACTCTTTACTTTAATAGCATGCTAGGTGGTTATTACTATTAAGTTCATCTCAAATAATAGTTCTCTTATAGTTTTTCTTGTAGTATATTATCACCGAAATAATAATTTAATTTTATTTGAGAGTCATTCATTATTTCATATCTTTTAGGCTATACGTCAACTATTATTTATGGTTGCTTCGTATGTATACTTATTCTCTGATCTTAGGTGTCATAAAGATTAAAAATTAAGATAATTGGTAAAATTTTATACTTTTAGTTTCATAATCATTTATACAAGTGAAAGTAACTCAAAAGA
Organism: Sapria himalayana; assembly: GCA_029783825.1. Taxonomy (NCBI): domain Eukaryota; kingdom Viridiplantae; phylum Streptophyta; class Magnoliopsida; order Malpighiales; family Rafflesiaceae; genus Sapria; species Sapria himalayana. The sequence goes on along the minus strand of JAREIK010000088.1, from coordinate 8,231,282 downwards.
ATTATAATCATCTTATGAGTCACAACATACTCACATGTATCATGAGAATTATTTATCGTTCTCTTACTCGATGATGATGCAATTCATATAATAATGATGAAACTCTTAGAATAATATTTATATAACATTCATTATAATTGAGAATAAGTTCTTTTAAGACATGTAAAATAGAATAGTATGTAAAAGTGATTGTGTTTTTGGCATCATGAGTATTATATTCATAATAATTAATATATTCAAATTTTAAATTTTAATGGATAAGTTTATCTTATGCATTATGGTCGAAAAAACTATTATTTCTTTTCTATTGTATGTACTAGTAAGATTTGTAGTTTATCTGTTATTATCTACCATAAGAATTTCACACACATAGAAAGTATAAAATATCTTTTGTTTAAGTCTAAGGATTAGTTTAAGTCTAAGGATTAGTTTAAGTTCTGCCTCCCCAACTCTAAGGATTAGTTTAAGTCTTATATCTTTTGTTTGTTTGTGGAGCTCATAGGAAGTATGAAGTTTGCCCATAGGATTTAATAGTTATGAGAGAATATTTTTCAATTTTTTGTTATTATTTTCCATAAGTCGTCTAAGAAAAAATATTTCTCAATTCTATTGTCATTATTCTCCCTAAGTTGGCTTTGGGAGAATATTTATCAATTTCTTTGTTGTTATTCTCCCTAAGTTGGTTTGGAGAAAATATTTATTTAGTTTATTTTGTCATTACTCTTTAAGTTCATTATGCAAAAATATTTCTTCATTTTCTTTTGTCATTGTTAAGTCGGATAGTATAATATTTATCAGTTCTTTTATTGTTATTCTTCCTAAGTCGGTTAGGGAAAAATATTTAATAGTTATTTTATTGTTATTTTTCCTAATTTGACTAGAGGAAAACATTTTTTTAATATCTTTGCTATTTTTAATGGAAAACTAATATCAACTAATTCTTAATTTGCATCATATCAATTTGTCATGTAACTATTCTAATTTTGACATCCTTAACTATGTACCCATCAATTTGAGGGGGGTGGTGAAGTTTGAAAAAAAAGAAGTATTACTTTTTGTTTACTTTACTTTATGTTTCTAATGAGTTATTTGTGTGAGATGAATTCATCAATTTGTATTAAAGTTAATTATTTTTAAGTTATTTTTTTGTTTATTTATAATCTTGAGTTTGTACAACAGTAATTTTTTAACATAGTTGTTTTGAGATCGATTGCAGAGATATTGTTTAGAATAATAATTATAGTTACTTGTGAGATTTTTGGATGTAGTATATGCTTTAAGAGATTTATTTTATATTTTCTCCTTTCATTATCCTTAGATATGATTGTTAGATAATGAGATATATAGTCTCAAATTTGATGTTTTATGAAAGACGAAACACATAAAAGAAAATTATTTCTTCCTATGGGAGAAGATTGAAGATGAGACCATTGATATAAAATATATTCAAACAATAAAATAATTAGTGGATATCTTCACAAAGGCTTTGATGAGACCTTAGCTTACTTTTTTTTTCTTTAATTTTCAAGTTTGATGTTATGGACTTATACTTACTAATTTATTAGGTGTTATATTTTTCTCATTGTTTTTTCTTATTTTATACTTTTTATGGGGGCACTTGAATTTCCCCAAACACTTTTATTATTATATAAACGTATTTAATATATGGACTTTTGCAAATATCATTGACATTCATTTTGTGTTCTTATTTTTAGAAATAATATTGATTAACAATCAACAACATGGTAGTTAAATTGGTGTGATGAGAAGTGCACAATCTTTAAGTTGCAATTTCAATCCTCACCAGCTATCCTTTATCTTTTGGATGGGGCTATCATGCTTTTCCTTGGGACCTTGGTGGTTAGCCCATTATCCAATTTGCCTAGGAATCCCGCCTGATAACAAAAATAAAATAAAATAATATTAACCAATAAATTTAAATATGGCAAATGAGTGACACTCTTTCTTAATAGAGGTATAAGTGGAACTACTTAAGGAGTAAAAAAGAATAATGGGTTTAGATGTATCTTCTCAACTTTTATTTTTCTTAATGAAAGATTATAGACAAAGAATATACTCAAAAATATTGAGAGTCGGGCTAAATAATATTTTTTCAAGATGTAGGATTTGAAGAGATGCACATTGAGAAAGGATAGAAGAAGATATTCGACTAATGAGATTATTTCTAGTTAAAATCATCTCTTCAAAGTTGTTGGGGAACACTCCTTCCAAATAGGAGTATTCAAGTCATCTCATATAATGTCTATTCTTCTTCTCATCAACTTCATTTTTTAGAGGTGTGCTGACACGAAAAATTTGAAATATAGTGACATGATTAATATAATAAGTATTGAATATGTATGATATATATTCTAATACATTATCATTTTTTTAATATTTGATCAAATTATTTTTTATTATTTTATGAAATTTTTGAAAAAAAAAATACATGTGATCTATTACAAAATAAAAAAAACTAATGTATATTATGAGCAATTATCAATAAAAATAATTAATACCTAAAATTGAATAAACATTAATAGATAAAATTCTTATTTTTATTAGGTCTCTATATATCCGAGTGTTTCAAATTGAATGAATTCTTATTCATGATGAACTAGCAGGCAAGATATGAAGTTTTTATATATTTTCTTAACTGATATGTCGTATATTCTTCAAAATATTTTGATCCTTCAAATAAATATTAATAGATAAAAAAATAGTCATAAATGAGTTATTTAGAAAAGCATCTCATTAAAAATAGATTAATGAGATATTTAAGAATAAGCATAACATGTTGAATAGACAAAGAACTAACTCGGATACTATAACATCCAATGGCTTTAGATAATTTGTTATTAATTATAATTATATTCTCAAAATAAGAAAATATAAAAGTGAATAAATAATTATTACCTCTGAAATAAGTACTAGCTCATATATTAATAATTCATGAATCTAAATAGTGAGTATGAGTAATAAACTTAATGATACTAGAAGAAAGAAAGTCTTTGTTGTTGGTTTAAATAAAAGTTTAGTATAATCTTTTGTATATTGAGGTTTCAAACGTGACATATCATGCCTAGCACGACATGCTTTCTAGCATGGGTCATGTCTTGCAATCACTGCCCGTTAGCCCACCATTTGTCTGCTTCGTGTCGGGTCGTGCTCAGTCATGTTGGGTCAGGCCTTGCTAGGTAAGCTTGAGTTCATTCCAAATTAGCCTGGGTCATGTTCAAGCTAGCTTGGTTTGGCCACCCAAGCTGGAATTAGCCAGCACCGGCTAGCTGTGTTGGACCATGCAGCAGCATGTGGGCTAGAAACCCTGGCTTGGCCTTTGGATGGCCTGAGTCATGTAGTGGGTTGGCACTGCCAGTGCCACGGTTCAGACATGGCATTTCTGTGTCGTGCCTATGTTATGCTCAGGACTCCTTACCTAGTTGACACCTCTATCTATAGAATATGTTATGATGAATGAATTCTATGTGAACTCTTGAATGGCTCTAGTAGTTAGCTTGTCTTGGTAATTTACTTTCGGTCTTTTCTCCTAAAATATTATCCAATAATTATCTCTTGTGTAGAAGGCCTAAGTCATGTTCTAGATCATCCACATTATACACTAAAATGAGATTCTCATCCATTTACATTAATTGTGACAATCTCTATTCATACTTAATATACCAACTAAAATCATAATTGCTTAGTTTGGAATCTTAAATGAATATAAATCTGCTCAAAATCAATATGATGCCTCTCTCCAAATGAATAGTAAATTCTAATTGGAGGAATTTTCCCAAAATCAAAATGTGTAAAACTAAAAAAAATTAAAAATTATCTTGAGACCCTAAATTCAATGAACACCAATTTTGCCCCAGAAGTAATTCTCCACCAAAATTCAAAGCTTGCCCCAAAATCCTAATTTTCGGGCACACTGATTCTGCACCAACGTAATGGTGCATACACTGCTTTGTGCTCCACCTCTCACCCCATTTCTCATTCATTCATGACATCAACGTAATGGGCCCTAGCTCCCTATCTATCATAATGGGTATGCAACGAATTTTCATGGTGGTACATGAGGATGATGTGCTTCTTCTAGATTGTGCGTGCATGCACTGTATTGGTATAGTGCACTTGAATAATGACTATAGCTCTCAATCACACAAGCACCATAAAGTTTATTTTTTCTAGAATATCACTAAGATGCCATGTAAAAATCTCTTATAAATTCATAATCTCAATAAAATCAACAGTACGTATTGTCTTTATATAATAAGCTAATGACTTTTGGCAACACACATATTGAGTGCTCCCTTCAATAATAATAAAAAAATAAAAAACATGAAGAGTACAATTATAAACTACAACAATGTAGTTATTGGTGGTGGAGGGTTATTTGTGATAGTTTCCTATTTTCCTTGTAAGCAAAAATGTCCAGTAGGCCCTCTAGCCGTGATTGGTGATTTATTGGCTATAATTTCAAGCTTAGGCCAAATCATGATGTGCAACGTGACCTTATTTGAGTCTCTTCAGCTTCTTATGTTGAAGAGAACATTATATGTTTCCCTCATTATTGCTTAATTTGAAAATGATTCTAAATCACTAGACTCACAAGTCTGATACTATAACTATTAGGCAACTAACAGTTTTGTTATCTAGTACATGTCTATTATTTGGTTTTGATTCAAATTGAATGATGGTTTATTTCTCATATGTTGTCAATCTTTTATATATTTACATACCAGTTTGAGTGAGGGTGTTGATGTTTACTACTTTTATGCTTGTTGAAATTTTAATATTTTTCTTTTATGATTTTATTGAGCACCCAATATGTGAACTGCTCCAATCAGTTCGTTCACTATATAAAGGTCTATAATGTATGATATTAATTATCTAAAAAGTTGAATCAAGTTGTGTTATCAATTTATTAATTGACTTGTATTTTGAAGTGTTATATTTTTTATCTTGTTGAATTTGTACAAGTAAGATATTGTATTAAATCGTGATGTAATTTGTTGCCTCTTGATGTTTCTCTTTGTATGTAGATAACTGACCTGCCTCCCGGAAGAATTCCAATTGAAACACACATCATTGAAGGAAAATATGATGAGTTTGAACATGTTTACAAGGTATGTATATCTCTTAAGAACTTATATTAACATTTTCACCAAGGGGATAACGTTTATTGTTTGAGAAGAAATACACTAGTATTGTTATTCAAAATGTATGCATCCTTTTTTATGGAAGAGTTATTCTATTTTTTTGATATTTATTTTATTTAAGGTTGCAAATCAATGGCAGTTTTGAAAAGGATATGAATGGACTCATTAGTGGCAAATAAAAGATATCCATTTGTGCAGATTGAATGGTCAATAAGAGAAATTTGAATTTGTCTATGCTTTTTATGACAGTTAAATTTTTTAAGAAAGCGATACATCTAACTGCTTACATAAATGGAAAAATAGCAAGCCGGCTTCTTTCTCATGTTAAGAAGACACATCCAAAAAGCTATATTATGGAAAAATTTAGGTGTAAAACGTAATTAATAAGATATTGAACGAAGAAAGTGATTTAACTTGGATGCTTATATCATGTGAGATGAGATAGTGTAAATCATAAAAAAAAATTTATTGCATAACTTAGATGGAAGGACTCTTATTTATGAGACTAAGACAAAACATGGGCATCCACTAGGTTAATAATAAATGAGATTGGTTTTAGAGTCTTCAAAAATATCATAATTGAGAAGCTTCTAATTAATATAATGTTGCTAATAAAGATAAATATGATATTGAAGTTTATGACAAATCTTGAATAGGTCATAGGTGAATGGATTGAAAACTATAGATTTCATTCATGAGATAACTATTGAGTAGTATTGAAATTAATGGAGATTATTGTTTTGTTTTGTTTTTTGCTTTTTTTATTTTATGATATGCAAAGATATTCTGCCACATTTGATTACTCATTGATATGTAATTTATATTATTGAAGTTTGTTATTTTTTGTTTATAGCATTGTTCTTATTTTCTTTTATTTATGTTTTTGATGGGAGCATCTAACTTGTGGGCTATCCAATATTTTTTGTCTGTCATGTGAGGGTGGTATGTATTATGTTTGGATATTGAGTATGATTATATTTGAATTTTTATTATGTAGCTTAAAATTCATAATGGTATCAAAGTTAACCATATGGAAAATTAGATCCTATGGGCGTTTGCGTGTGTGAAAGTTATAAACCCTAGAAGGAAAATAATATGTGTTGTATAAGTATAGTGCATGTGAGCGTAATCTGGAAGAAGAACAAGATGGTGCATTTTTCTGTGCCACCAATTTAGTTCATCACACACCCACTGTGTGTGATGGGTCATCGACTCCCATTGCGTCCATGCCGTTAGTTTGGTATTGGGCGCACCTGATTGGAAGGTGGTGTGTATGGTGCATGGTGGTGCGCAATCAATTAGGACAAAAACCCTAGTTCGAGTTTAACTAAAATTGGGCTTAAATAGAAATTAGGGTTTGCAAACCATGTTTCATTTAATTTAATTCAATAAAAACTCAATTTTAGAAAATAAGATTTGATAGAAATCCTATTTTGATCCAATTGATTTTGAGTAAAAATTAGGAGTTTTAATAGTAATTCTAATATGTTGTTCCATCTTAGAATTTGTATGGAGAGGTATTATCACAATTAAAACAATGATTGAAGAATCTTAAATCAATTTACACACTACAGTAAGTGGATCACTATAGAGATAATTGTTTGATATTTTTTTCTAAGAAAGTACCAAGAGTTTTACACAGTATTGAGAGAGACATATTAATTATCAGAGATATGAAGGGGTGTGAATCCTTATAGAATTCAAACATAATGACATTTATACTTACTAAAGAGAAACATATAAAAATATTTTTTAAAGCAATAATAGATATTTTCCCACTTTCAAGTATTTTTTGTTGTTTCACTACATGTGTGATCGAGTGATGAAAATAACTCCTTTGTCTTGTCTAGGGTGATCAGAAGGTTAAAGACTAAAAGGATTAGTTGCAAGATCTTTTGACTCTTCAATAGACTCATTTTTGATGTGAGTGAGGTATATATGTCTTCTCCTCCTAGTATATATCTTAAGTCCTTGGTGGTCAGGTATTTTAGTCTCTAACTTATTATGAATTTGAATTGGAGTAGACTTATAAGCTATTGCATGGTCTGGACTTAAGCGAGATTTTCTTTTTTGAAAAACATCATTCTCAAGAGTAACTAAGATCTATATTTGGTATATATAAAAACTTTATAGGAGTATTATCATAATATTAACCAATAAGTTTAAAAGTAATTGATATGTGACTCTATCCAACAGGGACTAAAAAGTAATGAGTCCACTAAAAAATAACTCTTGCTATAAAAAATTAATTTTGGTACTTACTAATATACTATCATTCACAAGTAAAAATAAATGTATTTTTTTAGGTATTTGAGTATCATTGGAAGACATTTGTCAAGGTATTGGGTTCTAACTTATCTTGTATTTAAAAAGAGATTGTGGATAAAACAAATATTCTCAAGAATTCTAGAATATATGCTAAATAATATCTCTCTAGGATGCCGGATCTAAAAAGAAATATGTTGAGAAAGAGCTAAAGAATGTATTTGGTTGATGAGGTAATTTGTAGTTAAAATTGTATATTTTAAAAATTATTTTGGCACGCTCCTTCCAAATATGATTGTCTGAGCATCTTAATTAATATTTATCCTTCTTTTTATCACATCATTTTGTAGGGGCATGTTGGTACATGATGTTTGATATATAATTTTATGATTTATATATTTAAGTACTTAATATATATGACATTAATTCTTATATTATTATTTTTTTATTTTTTTAATATTTTTATCAAATTATTTTTTTTATTGTTTTATAAAATATCTAAAAAATAAAAAAATATTTATAATATATGATGAAAAAGAAATATTCACATATATATCATAAGTAGTCATTAATAAAGGTGATCAGTACATAAAGTTCTTTTTGGTTGTCTTTACTATATCTTCGTAGATCTGAGTGTATTAGATTGAATGAGTTCCTACTCATATCTGATTATGGGGTTAAATAGAAATTTGTAGTATACTTTCATGACTGACATGTTTTATACTATATAGTAAAAATAATCTTAATATTATGATATAATTTTCTCAATTTAATCAATGATAGGTGACTAAGTTGTGAATGCACAACTAAAAGATTCAATGCACTCATATATTTAGTGAATAATTTTTAATATGAGATAAGAGATATAATTTATCATGCTCAATCCCAAATAGTAAGATAATATACTAAAAGGATAATCATGAATAGTTATAATATAATCAAGAAACAAAAAATTGACTTGGATATTATTGTATTTAATAACTTTTGAGGATTTGTGACTGACTATTACAATATTCAAAGAACACGAAAATGATATTTGTTGTAGTTTTTATTTTGTTTTTTATATATATATTTGTTGGAATCATCTGATTTATATGTTGTTTCAATTATTTTTGCTTATTATATACAGGTAATTGATATAGTTTTTCACATAAATTGCCATCTATTTTATTTTTGCATATTTATTAATAACATGGTATTAGAATGAGGTTGAAAATCCTTTAGAAAGAAAGTACTTGTATTGTACCAGAATAATACATGTATACGTGTATTATTTAAAATATAGGAGGTTTTTATAGATGTTGCCATGGTCCAGGCATGCTCTAAAAGAGGATAGAAGCACAAGTGCAGGCATGCACAATGAGGATAGTGGTGGTGCTTGGTGGTGCTCAGGTGCTCATAGACACGAGGTTTCTTTACCAACAGTAATTTGAGTGTGTGTGTGTGTGTGTGTGTGTGTGTGCGCGTGCGAGCGGTGGCAGGTAGTGGAGTGTGTGGTGGTACTTGCGATGGTGCATGCAAAGGCGTGAAGCAAAAGGCCTAACTAGGTTTTTATTTTTATTTTGATAGAAGTTATGTAAAAAAAAGTGAAAATGAAGATAAACCCTAATTAGATTTGGCTTGAATTAAGATTTGGTATAACTTTATTTTTTTGGAAGAAACAAAATAGATTATTACAGTAGAAGTAAATATAAGAGAATCTTGGTTTAGTGTACTCTTTGATATGCCCAAATGCTCAAAGAGGCAAAATTTTTTTGCACACATAGTAATTTGTGAGTGTGTCTGCAAGCAATGGAAAGTAGTGGAGCTCATGGTGGTGCATGTGGTGGTGCGATCAAAGGCATGAAGTGGGAAGCCTAATGAGATTTTATTTTTATTTTGATAGAAGTTATAGAAAAAATGGTAATGAAAGATTAAATCCTAATTAGATTTGGCATAAATTAAGATTTGATAGAACTTTTTTTTTTTGGAGTAAGTAGTATGTATTATCGTTGCAGAAGTAGATGAAAGAGTGTCTCAGTTTAGTGTACTTATTACAAAAGGATAGATTACACTAGAAATTGTTGTTATATATGATTTCCAAAAAGGAGATCGATAGATTTATGTAGTAGTGAGAGGGACATGCTAGTTATCAGAGTCGTCCAAAAGTCCTTATAGAGTTTATCCAATGTGAGACTTGTTAGAGTTTATCATTATTTTTTTTAACTATTATTAATTATTTTATTCATACTTTTACTGTAGACTCTTAGATTATTAATATATAAGTAAATATTCACATCACTAGTATTTATTTTTTATTCTATATATTCTTTTTTAATTTTGAAAGTATTATTATAGTCAATGATAAATATTTAAGAGTTATTGAATAGAGTATTATTTAGCTTGATTGTTTATTATTTTTTTATGTTATGTTTATTTACCGTCACTGATATTTATTTACAGGACTGAGAGAGTTTGATGAATACCCAATTTGAGATTGAGCATACTGGATTTGTGTTATCTTATATGGTAAAATTGTCCTCTAAATATTTGAATATTTTGAACAACTATACTTGTGTATTCTCTATTTGGTTATATGTCACTAAATAAGTTGAAAATAATTTATTCTAATCTTAAGGGTATTTTGACCCTGGAGTGTGAGGCAAGCCAGCTAGAAAAGTTTACTAGAACTTCATTATACATATCAATTTAGCTTAGGTACTAAACTATGTGAACTTAGTTATATGTGAACTTAGTAGATATATGATAGAGAGTGATTTAGGTATTTGATTGTGTTTATTTATTACTACTCGAGATATACAAGAATATATTTATTTCACAACAATTCATAGTTTTATTTTTTTATTTTTTAGATTTTTTACAAAATAATAAAAATTTAATTGAAAAAAAATATTAAAAAAGTAAAAAGTTATGATATATCAGAATGTATATTGGATCGATTTAATACTTATTATATGAATCATGAGATTATATATCATACTTTTTGTATTAACACATATAGCAGAATGATATTATTAAAATGAAAAATAGATATTTAATTGAGAAGTATCATGTACTCCAATTTGAAAGGAGTGTTCTGACATATTTTTTGAGAGATATAATTTTAATTATAATCTATCTTATCAATTGGATATTCCCTTCTATTTTTTTATCAACGTAAACCCTTTTAGATTTTACATCATGGAGAGAGTAATTAGTTTTCCTCTTAAATATTTTGAATCTACTTCTTTTGTCTTTGATTGCTCACTAGGATTGGGCAAGTTACCCTCTAATTTCTTGAGATATAATTTTTTTAGATACTTTAGTATTGAAAGAGTATACAAGTAATTCTTACCAAATATTAGTAAGATTTTAGTAAGTGGGTATATTATTATTTTTTTACCATGACTTATTTTTAATCAACCTAAAAAACATATGAATCTTGTTGCATCTAGATATATTATGTTGATACTCAAGATGATGTTACTCTTATGGAGTAATTATATTTTCCAACAAATTCAGATAATGTCGAATCTAGATAGAGTGAGGTTTTCCAAGTAAGGAGATCTCAAGTGGACTAGATAACATAGTAGTCCACAACTCTTCTCAAACAAATAGTACATACTCATGTTAAGTCAGTAATTAAGAGACTTGACCATCCAAGATTGGGAGTCTATATTAGGACAAAGAGATATGCCTAGTCTTCTCAGACCAAAGGCAATCTTATTAAGGAGTCAGATGATCATACAACTAGTATCTTTAATCTTGACCTTTCAATCACTTCTTGGAAGGGACAAATAAGTTGTACTCAATACCTAATTTCATAGATTTTGTCTTATTTTCTTCTTATTTTTTCTTTTTTTTTTTATTTTTTTTTACATTATTAGATTGCTCAATATTCTTTTTAAGATATTTTCTCATCTAAAAATGTTAGGTCATGATGGAAGAGATATTTGACTTCCACTCTAATAGGATTTGGAAATTAGTACTATGACCTTCTAAATTTTTGCTATTAGTTGTAAGTGAGAATTCACTATGAAGTTATGTTTAAATGTAAATATTAATCACCTTAAGGCAAGACTTATAGTAAGGAGATTAACTCAAACATTTGATTTAGATTATCAAGACACTTACTCTCAAATGGTCATTATGGTCTCACTGTATTTTTTTTTTTTGCAGCATCTCATAGTTAGAGGATACACCTATCAGAGGATACACCAGTTATTTGAGTTTTAAGCAGTATAGTTGGATATAGTTTGTAGTTTGCAAAAAGTATTGTATAACCTAACGTAATTAGAGCCTGATTTATAAGATTTTCACAAATAGTCCTCTTTTCGGTTAAACATGTGTATTATTAACTCTTCTTTATTCTTTCAGGGGAGTCCTAATGATAGAATAATTTTATTGCTTATTTACAAAAATATTATTCTGATTAAGGAAGATGATAAGTTAGGAATCATTCATCTCAAATAGTACTTTCAGGTATAATTTTAGACAAAGAATTTTGGGAGAATCAAAATTATTTTGGCATAAGGTAGTTTATTCTACAATTAGTATTATCTTATCGTAGAGATGGTATATACTTGATATTTTTATTAAAATTGATCTTTTAGTTTATACTCCAGTTGATCTAAATACTAATTTTACCAATGATATATTTCCTGTTGACTTTACTACTTATATGAAAATTATAAAAAAATTAATAATCTGATTATTATTAGATCAGATATAATATAAGTAATTAATATAACTAGTCGTTTTCTAGATTCTTCATTGTAAGTTTACCTTGACATAGTTCTTCGCATATTGAGGTATATGGAGTCTCTAAGACTTGAGTTATCTTTAGATATTGTGAATATTAGAAGTTAGTCAGATATCCAAATTCAAGTTAAGAACTAGTATGTACTGAGAAAAGATTTATTATAGAATTTTATATTTTTATTAGAAGTAATCATGTCTCTTGAAAAAGTAATAAATAAATAATTGTTTTAAGTTCTAATATATAAGCAGAGTTTGGAGTGACGACGATATTTACTTATAAGATACTTTGAATATGATATTTGTTCAAGAAGAATGAGAATGTATTATCTTCTCCTACTATCATTTATTTATGACAATTAGATAGTAAGGTATATAATATTCAATGTGGTATTTCATGAATGGATGAAACACATAAAGGTAAATTATTTTTTCTTTTAAGATAAGATTCAATATAAATTCATTAATATAGTATATATTCAAACAATAGAACCAGCGAATCTCTTCATGAATGGCTTGAAGAGGCATCAACCTTTTTTTTTTTTCTTTTAAACTAAGTGTTATAGGCTTATATGCACCTTCTTGATAAGAGTATTATGGTGTTTATTTAGTTAGTTTTTTTTTTTTTTGTGGGAGCGGCTAATATGTGGATTGTCCCAATTATTTATGCTCTTTATATAAGAGTATCTCATGTATGTTTTTTTCATATGGGTTGTTTATTTTATTTCTGTATATTTATTTGTAATAATATTAAATAGATAATGATTATCTTTGAAGTGAATATTGGCTCATGTATGAATAATCAAAGATTTTGAATAGCAAGTACAAGTGAAAAAATTAATAATTCTTAAGGAAATAAAAGTTTATGTTACTGACTTAGAGAAGAATTTTTTAGATTTTTATCTGGTAAGCATCATAATAGATAAACTTTGTGAGGATATTTTGATGACTTTGGCTTTTAGTCTCTATGTGTAGTCCTTTTGATTTTTTTTCTGAAATTAACTTTCAATAATTATCTCTGGTATAATTCATTCTCTTGTGGTATGTGTATTGAAATGAGGTTTTCACCCGTCATCTTTGTTGTAATGATCTATCTTAATACTCAATCCGTCAACTAAACTTAGGCTTTTCTTGCTCAAAAATTCTCACAACGTAAATATGCTCCAAATTAATATATTAAAATTTCCAAAAATGAAAACTTAGTTTGTAGAAATGCCAGATCAGAAACCCAAAGTGGGGTTTACAAATTCTATCTCTCGAAAATGAATTAATTGTGTGATTTCTGCATGATTTCTGTTCAATTTCAGCATTATTTAGGCATGATTTCAGCACAAACTTGTCCAGCAACATCACAATTTGTGAGACCTTACTGTGTGAACTCACTGTGCGAAAGCTATTAGGTATTCCAACTGCGCGAAATCAAAATTTTGTGAAATCTGTCCAGTATACACTGCATGAAATCTGTCTAGCATACACTGGAAAATTTAAAATTCGCACACGCAGGAATTCAGAAATTCATGCACTCATCGCGCAAACTCATTGTGAGACCTTATTGTGTGAACTCACTGTGCAAACTCACTACGAAAATATCATCTAGGATTTCTTAACCTCACTCTGTTATCATCTAGAAAAATAAAGAATGACAAGCAATAATACTCTTGTCAAAGTCACAAACGACATTCTTATATAATGGACAAATATTGTTGAGTTAATTTATAAGTTGGATGCTCTCGTCAATATAATATAAAAAGGTAAAATATAATAAGCTTAAAAGAAAATAAACTAAAAATAAAGAATGATAAGCAGAAAAAAAAATAAACTGACTATGAAAACTCACTATGAAAATACTCTCTAGGATTTCTTAATCTTACTCTGATATCAAGTAGGAAAATAAAAAATGATAAACAATAATACTCTATCAAAATCATACAAATGACACTCTGATTTAATGGACAAAACATATTGAGTCGGTTCATAAATTGGATGCTCCCATCAACATAATATTAAAAAAAAGTATAATAAGTTGAAAAGAAAATAAACCAAAAATAAACTATAATAAATATTTTATTATTTTATTAATGACTAATAATATACATGTTATATGTGTCAAATGGGCTGGGCCAGCCCGACCAGAAGCCTGGCATAGCATGTTACAATGTTGGGCCCACTCTTAGCATGAGTCGTACCATGTTAGGCCGAAGGTTTTCGGCCCACATGCCTTGCAGACATGGCACAGGTGCCTTGCACTTTGGGCATGGCACGCCAGCTCATGCACAGAGCGATGCCCGATGGGGGAATGATGTGCCGATACCAAACGGGCGAGGCTCGGCATGCCCGACAAGCGACGGCGCGTGGTGCCGAAACCCTAGGTTATTTAAAAATTGATCGACCCGTCTCGAACCCAAGTGGATTTCGGACCGTGGGATCGTGCCAGGCTTTTCTTTGAGGAAGCGTGTTGTGCCAAGCATAGCACGGTACTATAGCGTGCCGTGCCAGGCATAACATGATACTATAACCTGCCGTACCATGCACAGCACGATACTATAGCATGTCGTGCCTGGCACAGCACGCCAACTCGGTTGGGCCTGAAAAAATCAGCCTGAGCTGGTCCACCCCATTTGACACCTTAATACATGTATATATTATTTTTCATGATAAATCATAAGTATTTTATATTTTTCAAATATTTTACAAAATGATAAAAAAATAATTTAATAAAAATATTAAAAAATAAGATATTGCAGTACATATAATACTTGTCGAGTAAATTTATTATTTATTATAAGAATCATGATATTATAAATAAAACTTTGTATATAAGATTAACTAGCTGATTTATATAATAGTCATATATAGTTGAAGAATTGTGGTATGAAGGATCAAAAACAAAAGGGCTTGATCTCATGAGCTATTGTGTCGTTTGGACTTGAAGGAGATTCACTCTTAAGAAACCTTATTATTTCAAGAATTAATTTGATTTGTAGTTTTTAATACATATGTGAACTTTATAAAAATATCATTATAATATGAACTAACAAATTAAGATGTAGTGGATGTGATTCTTTCCAAATTAGATATCCATGTAGGATAATTGAAAAGTAAGAAAAAGTAGTAGGTCTAGATAAATCATTTGGACTCTAACTTTAACTAGTCTTATTAAAAATGAACTCTAATTCAAGAAAGATATATCACATGATTCTTGATACTAATTTGTCTCATCTCGGAAAGAGATTGTAGGCAAAATAGTTACTCCTAGAAATTCTAAGAGGTAGGCTAGATAATCTTTCTTCAAAATGTAAGATTTGAAAGGGCATGTGATGTGAAAGGACAATAGAGAAATTTTGGTTTATGAGATAGTTTGTAGTTGAAATCATATTTCTCTAAAAAAATTTTGAAATATCTTCTCAAATAAGAGTGTCTGAACGATATCAAGTTTTAATTATATGTATATTCTTCTTTTTAGTAACCTCATTCTATGGAGATATATTGGTATAAAAAATTTGATATATAATTTTATAATATATATAGTAAGTATTATATCTGTCTGAAATATATTTTAATAAATTATTATTTCTTATTTTTTGAATATTTGTATCAAATTAATTTTTTATTATTTTATGAAATATCTAAAAATTAGAAAATACTTTTAATCTAACACAAAATACAAATATTCTTATAAATCATTGGTTTTAATTAATAAAATTAATTAAATATCTAAAATTATCTCAAGTCTCATCGCTACAAAGTATCAAGTCTTCTTATATTTGAATGTATCAAATTAAATAGATTCTTATTCACATCAGCCTGATGTCCAGGATAGAAAGATCTGATATGTTTTCTTAACTGATATATTTCACACTCAAATATATAAATACCCTAAAGAGTAGGATTAAGTGTTTTCAATTTGATTAGTGATTGGTAATCAAGTTGAAAATATTCAAGCAAAGTGTTCAACACATTCAAATACATAGTAGGAGATTTTACCATTGAAGAAAATACATATAATTTATCATACTCAAACCTTAAAAATATCTTTCTCAAAATTTTCTGATCTCATAAACAAATATTAGTAAAAAAAATAAAGTCAAAGAGATAACTCGTGAAAAAAAAATTAATAGGACAATTGAGGATAAACAAAATACATGGGAGATCTAAGGAACTAAACTGAATATTTTTATACCCAATAGTATTTAAAAGATTATTATTGATTATCATTATATTCAATGAACAAGAAAAATGTATAAAAAAATAATGATTATCAGTAATCTGAGTATTAGTTTATATATTATTAATTCAAGAGTTTGAAATGAGAGTACTAGTAACAAAATTAGTAATATCTAAAAGATGAAAATTATATGTTATTACCTTACAGAAAAATTTTGTATACTCTTATCTAATAAGTATTATGGCTGATAATTTTTATAAGAATTCCTAAATAATTTTTATAGTCAGTATGTCTCTCTTAACATTATGAAATTCTTTTGACTTCTACTATGGAAATAACTATCAATAATTATCTTTGGAGTATGAAAATCATACATTATCATCCTTAAGAACATCACAAAAATGTTAACAATCTAGTTCCTTTTCCTAATGTAGACTTTTAAAATGTGATCTTTCTTAATATTCTCTTACTTTTAATTATTTTGAAAGAAATTTATTTTTGTTGTAGTCGTGAATTATACTTTTATGTTACCATCATGAATATTTATATTTTTTATTTTATATATTTTCAACTTTTATATGATTTATTTATGCAATTATGCAAACAATATAATAATAATATAAATATAATAATACAATGAGAAATTCATATATTAATTATCGTTATATAATAGATGAAAATGATTGGGACAGCTCATATATCAGGTGCTCCTATAAAAAATATAAAAGAAAATAAAAGTAAAGAAAATTATAATATCTTTGTCAAGCTAGTAAATACAAGTCAATGATAACAAGTTTGGAATAAAGAAAGATAAGTTTAGGTCTTTTTAAGATTATTGTAAAGGTGTCTGTTAGTTGTTCTACTATCTGAATATATATTATAGTAATTATCTCAACGTGTATTTTTTTTCTTAAGAAGAAATAATTTATCTCTATATACTTTGTTCGCTCACATAATATTAGATTTGAGGGTATATGTCATATTATCTAACAGTCCTAGTAAAAGATATTGTGAAGAGAGATTGCATGTCATATCTCTTAAAGAAAACACATTCAAATTATCTCACAAGTAACTATCATAATTACTTATGTCTCTACTTTTATATTAAATCTCAAAATAATTATTTTTTTCTTATTTTTTTAGGAAAAAAGGTTGCTTCCAATAAAAGTATAAAATTTATCATAAATTTTCTTTCAATATATATATTATTGCTCAACATGAAATTGAATACCTAATCAACTAGAAGTATCTATAATACTTTAAAGAGATTTCAAGTTCTGGAGATTTCTTCATTTATCTAAGTATACAAAGAACTACATTAAGGTAAACTTGCCGAAAAAAATTTTAAAAATATCTAATTATATTGATTGCATATATTATATCTAGTCTAGTTATAGTCACATAGTTAATTTTTTTTATAATTCTCTTATAAGTGATAAATTAATTAGAATGATCATATTAGAAGTGAAGTTGGTACTTGAATCAATAAGAATATTTACTAGAGCACAACCCAAAAAATTAATCTCTTCAAGAGTATCAAATACATATATCTTCTATAACAAAATGATATCATTCGTAAAATAAGTTATCTTTATGTCAAGAAATTATTCGAGTTTCCCAAGGTTCTTTATCTAACATTGTGTCTGAAGATACTCGTACTCCTTCAGTTGAGTAAACTCATTCATCTCATGAAATGTAAACAATCTATAAAATAATCTTGCCATCTGGATTTCTCTGTAACAATAAAGAAAAGTCAATGAAACATATATATGTTATTCAAATAAGGTGACTGTATATAAAAATCCTACTAACCAAACTCTGTGCTTATTTCAAACTTATCTCTGATCTGAGCAGGCTAGGCATGTTTCTCTCTTATATTATAGATTCCAATTTTTAGATGATTAATCTCATAATTACCAACTCAATATAAGTATATATTGGTAAAAACTCATGAAATAGTATGTGATATGAGCAAGAAGGAGATCTCCCCATTGGGGAAACCTTATTATTTGTAGATTCATCATGATTTGAATTTGATAGTAGATATGATAATTTTATATGATTAATCATTAATATCATATTGAGTACTAAGATGTTAGTCGTAGATATAGCTGATGGGTGACTCTCTATTAATTAGTGGTTCAGGAAAATATACTGATAAGGGAGGAAGAGTAATAGATCCAGATACATCTAGATTAACACTCTTCCTAGACTCATTGAAGAAATAAGTTTTGATCAAAAAATAATAATATCCGTACTAATTAAAATTTTATTTGTCTCTGATAAAAAATAAATATCCTCTTTAGATATTCAAGTATCTAAGAAATACATATCTCAAAATTATAAATACTAATTTATCATATTCTAGAGATTAATCAAGGTTAAAATAAGTGTATTCAAAAATGTTAGGAAGCAAATTATATAGTCTTTCTCTAAGATATAGGATATAAAAGGTAAGATAAAATATAAAAGAGTACTCAATTAATGAGATAAATTGAGTGTATTGTCAATAAGTATTAAATTAGTCTTTTATATATATATATATATAATAGTATATAGTCACTTATCAATTTTTTAATATTTTGATCGAATTAATTTTTTATTATTTTATAAAAATTAAAAAAATTAAAAAAAACATGTGTTTTATCTCGAAAGTGATATATTAATGTATATCTCAAGCAGTCATCAATAAAAATAATCAGATATTTAAATTCTTATATGGTCACATCTCTACTAGGTCATAATAGATCTAAGTGTAACATATTGAATGAGTCTCTATTCAAGTCAGAGTGGCTTGTAGGATAGGAATCTCTTATAGATTTTCTTAAATGACATATCTTATATTATAGGATTATAATATTCTTAAAACTAAGGTAAATTATTTTTAACTTAGTTAGTGATGGGTGATTGAGATGTGAATACACAAGCAAATGGTCTAACAAACTCAAACATTTAAAATGTGATCTTATTGTCTAATAGAGAACATATAATTTATCCTGCTTAATTCCAAATGAAATCTTTATCAGTCTCTCGATTCTGTAAATAAATTTCAATAAAAATAAACAAAATTATAGTTATTTATCTACAAATATAATTTATATAAAGTAGAAATATAGGATAATTAAAAATAAGTAAGATATGAGAAAACAATAAAGACACAAGTTGAAAATATTCTTAAGACTAAAGTAAGTTATTATTAACTTAGCTGGTAATGAGTGACTGAAATGAGAATGCACCAGAAAATGGTCTAACATACTCAGATATCTAGAATGATATATTATTGTCAAAAAGAGAATATATAATTCATCCTGCTTAAGTTTAAATTAAATCTTTTTTAATCTCCTCGATTCTATAAATAAATGTCAATAAAAATAAAAAAAATAGAATTGAGTTATCTGCAAATATAATTCTTAGAAAGTAAACTAATAGGGCAATCAATAATAAGCAAGATATGAGAAAACAATAAAGAAACGAGTTGGATACTATCATATTCAATAATTTTCATATATTTACTATTAATAATAATAATATTTTAACAACTAGAAAACAATATAGAAAATAAAGTATAATTATTGGTATTATGAGTGTTGACTCAATTATCGATAATCTAAGAGCTTGTAATTAATATTTAAGTAAATTAACTATTAATATCTGAAATAAGAGAATAATTTATTATTATCTTAGAAATAAGTTACTATTTTTCTCAAATGAGTATAATTATATTGATAGATTAACTCTATGAGAATCCTTGAATGACTCTGGCAATCAATTTGTTTCTTTGAATATTGTGTAACGTTCTTGCCTGCTTCGGATATAATATCAAACAGTGATTTCTGGTGACTCATTTTTTTCAGTGAGTACATTGAATTGTGATTCTCCTTAATCTAACTTTGTTCTGATATTACATCTAATACTATTTTCATATTGTATTATAAAATTTTTGTTCCTCCAAAATTAAAAAAAATTACATTTAATTCTATCTTTTTTACATTGTAGTGAGTCGTCATGCGTTATAATTTTTGCCCAAAAACACAATTGTGCATTGTAGTGAGTCCTCGTGCGTTATAATGCCATGTCATATGTTGGCATGTGCTACTGTACACTGGCATGCACCGTCATGCACTCTTGCGTGCTATTTTGTGTCATTGTATGCTACCATGCACTACATAGGGTTTGATGCTCAAAAACGTCATTGCATACCCCTTGCCACCATCGCATGCTTACAATCGGTGCCCCTTTTGCCACCAATCGTGCATGCCTATGTAGCTACAATGCATCTCTACTTCCACCATTGCATGTTGGCTATCATCACCTCAATGCACCACCACTGGTAGAAAAAAAAAATTGTGTTTTTTTTGTTCTAACTCATTTCTCATACCAAGTTGGAATAATATTATAATAATATAAATAAAATAATATTTTGATAAATCACTACATAAAATATTTTTATATAATAAAAATAAGTGATTTGGATAGTCCACATGTCTGTCGCTCTCATCAAAAATACAAAAAAATAGACAAAAAATTGTATTAACTTTTTTGTAGTTCATGTTAAAATTTGAATTGCATAAAATAAAATAAATACTCAATAAATAAATCATACTTCAAGTACCCTTATATCATGGGCAAAAGTAAATATTATAACTTATAGGTTTGGTATTCTTATTAAAAATATAAAAAGAAATAAAAAGCTAAATAAAATCACAATACTACTTATCAAGTTGATATACACAAATCCATAACACTCAGTTTGGAGAAAAAGAAAGATAGTTGAGGCTTATTTAAGGCTTTTGTGAAAATATCTACTGGATATTCTGCTATTTGAATGTTTATTTTAATAATGAGCTCATCACGAATGTTTTTTTTTGTAAGGAATGAGTTCATTTCAATGTATTTTGTTTTTTGGTGAAATCGAATTAGAAGTTATATATTTCACTGTCTGACTGGCATAGTAATAGCACTGAGAGATGAAAGTGTATACTCAATCAATTCGAGTAGGTATCATATTCAAAGTATCTTATAAGTAATTATTGTCATTGTTTTAAATTCTACCTCAATACTAAATCTCAAAATAATTATCTCTCTTATTTTTTAAGAGACAAGTTTACCTTCAAAAAAATATAAAATTTTACCATATATTTTCTCTCAGTACATATTGGTGCTCAACTTAAGTCTCAATTACTAGCCAACTATAACTATTCATAATCTATGAAAGAAGATAATTAACTATCCTAGAGATCCGAAGTCCTAGAGTATAAGTGTCAACTGAGCCGAGTGACTTGAGCACAACATGAGAATGTTGTGAGAGATGCGGTCCTAGACACATCCGAACATGAGAATGTTCGGATGACCTGAGCTCATCCGAAGTCCTAGACACAACATTCTCATAGGTATGAGAATGTTGTGTCTAGCACAATATGATCTAGTCCAGAGCTGTGCCTCGACCAACCTCATGTTGGTCTATCGCATGGCTCTGGAAATGCTGAGCGAGGATTCCTAGTCCACATATTGTGAGAGATGCGGCACAAGTCATATTGTGCCTAACACAAATATCAAATATATTTATATAATAAACGAAATTGATTGTGACAACATGCAAGTTGGGAGCTTCTTTCATAAATATAAAAGAAAAATAAATGTAAATAAAATTGTAGTATTCCTCATTAAACTGATGTACACAAATTCGCAACACATCTTAGAGAAATAAAAATTAAGTTGGGACCTCTTCAAGATTTTTATAAAGTTTGTTGTTTTTTTTACTATTTAAAAGTATATTATAGTAGTGATTTTATCCTGAATTTTCTTCTTGAGGAAAGAGTTCATCTTGATGTGTTTTGTCTACTTATGAAATATCAGAATAAATATTATAAGGCTCACTGGCTAACTAACATTGTAAAAGATAGCAAGAGAAGAAAGTTTATATTTGATTTACTTGAGTAGATGCTACATACAAAGTATATCACAAGTAATTGTTATCTTTGTTTGAATTTTGTCTTACTATTAAATCTCGAAATAATTATGTCTTTTACTTTTTTAAGAAATCGTGTTGTTTCCAATAAATTTACAAAATCTTATCATATTTTTTCTCTCAATAAATATTGATATTCAACTTGAGTCTAAATATCTATCCATCAATAAGTATCTATATATCCTAAAAAAGATTTTAAGTTCTAAAGACTTTTTCATATACCTCAATATATAAATAGTTACATCAAGGTGAACTTGTCAAAGAGGATTAGATAATTAATTAATTATACTAACTACGTATGTTATATTTTGTATGATCGTGATTAAATAGTTAATATTTTTTTATGATTCTTCTATATAAAATAAAATCAATTGAAATAGTCACATCATAACTAGAGTCAACTAGGAAGATTATATCAATAGTGAAGTAAAAAAAAATACCTAGACTAATAGAAATATTTGATAGAGCACATCCCATTAAACCAATCTCTGCAGTATATCAAATAAATATCTTCTTTGTAAGAAGGTATATATTTTAGTCTCTTAATATCACAAAGTTATCTTTGTATCAAAAAAATATTGGGAGAGCACATCCCAATAAGACATCTTTATATCAAAAATGTATACTTGAGTCTCTTAATATCTTTTGTCTGAAATTGTGTTTGAAAGTATTTTTTGAGTTTGATAATCTTCAATTTATCATCTCTCATTATTAGAATATTATATACGTAAATAATCATCAAAATTATTTTACTATTAGAATTCTTTCAGAATAATAATAAAAAGTAACATATTTCTATAACTCAAATGAGGTGACTGTCTGTGAAAATCTTATAAATCAAGTTCTTTGTGATTGATTCAAGTCATATAATATCTTTCACAATCTAAAAATTATACTTGATTCGTTGTTTGCTCCATTTTGAAATAAGAATACATATTAAAGTTTTTTTTCTGTCATTAGAGAGTAAATGTCTTATTAGTCCATATAAAAAATCTAAGTGTATCCACTTATTAAAAGTCTAGTCTTAAAATAATTTTTAGTTATATTTTCATAGTGAACAACCACTTGCGGCCAATGGTGAATTTTCTTGAAATTTGTGATACTAATTATCATGTCTTATTAAATTGAATGATATGTATCTCTTTTGTCATAGTTTGGTGTTATCTTGAATTAGATAATTTCTCACAAAGAGACTTGGGTATATTATGATCATCAAGAGAAGTAATAAAAAAATAAATAAAATGAGAATACAATAAAACTTATAAAATCTAGTACTTAGTATGGCTCCTATGTTCCTTTTGGAGAGTTATCAGAATGTTGAGATTAGGGAGATTAGTTGTATGATTGTCTAGTTTCTTGGTAAGTTTGTCTCTGATCTAAGAAAGTTGAGCATGTCTCTCTCCCAGATGTAGATTCAAAATTTATAGTCTCTTAGTTTTCAATTCAATATGAGTCTGTGTGGACTCCTATATTCTTGCGTACTTTTGTACTAGTGTAGACTAATATATTATCATATCATTTAGGTCTGAATGAGATCTCCCTATCCGAAAAATCTCATACTCTGTGGACTTAATATAATTTAAATTTGTTGATAAATATAATGGACTCATGTGAATAATAAGATATTGAATACCAATATATTCAAATATAATTGACGGGTGCCTCTCTCTACTAATTGATAGTCTATGCAGAGCTATGGATAAGGAAAGAAAGGCAATAGATCCATGTGTAATATATAAATTTATTTTATTCCTAATCTCATTAAAAAATAAGTCAATCAAAAAAATTAATATTATTACTCACTAAAATCATAATAGTCTCTAGTAAAAAATATTTATATCCTTTTCAAGTACTAGAATATTAAAGAAACTTAATCTCGAGATCCTATATACCAACTTATCCTGTCTTGGTGAGTGTTTGAGGATGAAATAAATGCATCCAAAAATTCTTGGAGGCGTACTAAGTAGCCTCTTTATAAGATGTAGGATCTGAATTGAAATGATTTGAAAATAGGCAAATGAAATAATTGATGAGGTAAATTATGATGAAAATTATTTCTTTACAAAAATATTTTAGAATATTTGCTCTAAGCATTATTGTCTGATATTCTGTCTTTCTTTTAATTATCTTATTCTATTAGTTTTATAAGCACATCAAGTTTGATATATAATCTCCTGATCTATATAATAAATGATAAATTTGTCTGACATATTCTGAAATATTGTTATTTCATAATTTTTAAAAATTTATATCAAATTAAGTTTTATTATTTTGTAAAAAATCTAAAAAATATAAATAACTTATGATTTATCATGAAAAAAATAAATTCATATATATCTCGAATAGTCATTAATATATATTATTAGATATCTAAATTTCCCTCTAGTTGGATCTCTATTAGATTTCTATATGTTTGAATATATATGATCAAATGAGTCTCTACGAAAATCAAATTAACTTGTAGGAAGTTTTAGTGAATTTTTTTAGCTGATATATTTCATACTCTAAGGTTGAAATATACTTAAAACTTTGCCAAATACAAGTGTCAAACTGAGAATGCACAAGTAACTGGTCTAAAATATTTAAATATCTAGAGGGGAATTTTATTGTCAAAGAGAAAACATATAATTTAGTATGCTCAATCCCAAATAAAATTGTCCTTGGATTTTTAATCTTGCTGACAAAAAATTAATATTAAATATCTAAGAATTCACTTAGATATTTAGTATTAATTATCAATATATTTTTTTTTCAAGCAATCAAGATGATCTCTATAATAATTTTTATGTTATTGGTAGCATCTCATATATATATAAGAAATACAAGCTAGGTGTGAAAAATGTCCTTGTGTATGTGGATGATAATCTTAAGCAATCACCTGAGTTTTAAACTATATTATCAGATACAGTTTGCATATTATAGAAAACACTATATAAAATATAATAGTTATATAAAATACCTTGTTTATCTTACACATTATTGTTTGAATTTTTCTTTTTTTCAGATGAGTTTTAATGGTAAGATAGTTTTATTTATTGTATATATCGATAATATTCTTATTACAAAAGATATCAAATTGAGAATCATCCATCTTTAAAAGCATATTCAGTCATAATTTAAAACAAATAATTTTGGGAAATATAAATATTTTCTTGATATAAATATGATATATTCTAGGAAAAATTATTTTATTATAGATGAGGTATGTAATCTATATTCTTATAAGAGTTAAGACTAATTTTTTGGGTTGCATTTCATCAGATATTCTTATTGATCAAGATATTAATTTTTTTTATTAGATATAATTTCTCTAATTTACTCTAATTTGTATATGAAAAATATAAGAAATATTAGTATTTAATTATTATCATATTAAATATAATTTATATAATTAATATAATTAGTTATTTTCTATATTTTATTCATCATGTTCATTTATATGTAACTTTTCTAATAATCATTGGTACTTATAATTAATCGGATATTCAAATTACATCTTATATAGAGAATAGAGTTACTATAAGTTTTTGTAATTTTTGTTATGGCTTACAACTTTGTAGTTTATAGATTTTAGTTTATATTTTATTTTATTTTACTTTAGTATATTATGTAAGAGAGTACTAAACACGTGGACTACCCCAACCTGATTTATCTCTTATGTAAGGATTATATTTATATTTTTTTAATGATTATATTATATTATGATTTGGTTTATTTTTTGCTTGAATTATAATATGGTATGAACATAGTTGTGAAAGGCACACTTAAGGCGCGCCTAGGCTCAAGGCACGACTACTCCCTAGCTATAACGTCTCGCCTTCCAAGGCATGCGCCTTACTGAAGAAGCACACCTTATATACTATAGTTTTTTAAAAAAATACATTTATTCTCAAATTTTGTAATTATATATTAAAATTTATGTTATTTTATTTATTTTTTTTATCAAAATTTATTTAAATATTAGAAACATTTATTTTTTTATCAATAGAATCATATTTAATAAAAATTTATGTGCATCTAAAGTCACATTTCACTTCACAAAAGTTCACGCCTTAGGTGTTCCTTGCGCCTCAAGGCTCCAAGAAACCTTTGCGCCTTGGTGTACCTTGCACCTTTTAAAACTATGGGTATGAATCAAAATCTTAGAGGGAACAAATCCTAGGGCATGTAAGAATGCAAAAACTAAAAAAAAGAGGGCATGCATTGTACCAGGATAATGCAGATGGGCGTGCATGCTATAGTGCTTACCACCACACATTGTCATCACACACCCACTATGTACGATCGGCATCAACACCCATTGAGTCGATGCCATAGAGAGCAGGAGGCATTAGAGTCTGGGGCACTTTGTGGTGTTCATTATAACGTGGTGTCATAACATTCGGGTACAATACCATCGATGGACCAAAATCCTATTTTTTCAAGCCTGAAACCCTAATTTTGTTGAACAGCAGGAGTGGGTTTCAGGTGATAATAACGTTTTGGCCCAGAATTGTAATTTTTAGGCTGTGGTAACTTAAGAAACCCTAAAACTTAGGGTTTCTAATTTGGGCAAAATCCAAATTGGTAGTTACCTAGTGCTTTTTAGGTATTGGAGTGTTTGAGAGAGTGTTTGTGATTATTTATTTTTTATTTTCGGGTTCAATTTAAATGTTTTATTATTTATATAATTAAGTTACTGCTGCTTTTCATTAGACTCTGCACTCAGCAGTTTGGATTTATCCAGTTTATTCAACAAAACTACACATGGTTACATCGTTGTGGCAGATGATGTCAGATGAACTAGAAGCAGGTGGGAGAATTTATGTCGTTTATCCAGTTATTCAGCAATCTGACCAACTGCCTCAGCTTCGAGCTGCCTGTGCAGATCTGGAAACTATGTCTCATAAATTTAGGAATTACAATTGTGGGTTGTTGCATGGAAGAATGAAGAGTGCTGAGAAGGCAAAAGCTATGGGGAAATTTAGATGTGGGGAAACTCAAGTACTTCTTTCCACCCGAGTAATTGAAGTTGGTGTTGATGTTCCAGATGCGTCCATGATGGTTGTCATGAATGCTGAAAGATATGGAATATGCCAGTTGCACCAACTAAGAGGGCGGGTTGGTCGTGGTCCCAAGAAAGCCAAGTGTATACTATTGGTGTCTACTTCAAGGAGCATTAACCGGTTGAAAGTTTTGGAGGAGTCCTCCGATGGTTTTTACTTGGCAAACCTGGATCTACTTCTACGTGGACCAGGTGATTTGCTAGGAAGGAAACAATCAGGGTATCTCCCGGAATTCCCTCTCGCCAAAATAGAGATGGATGGGGGCGTTTTGCAGGATGCCCATGCTGCTGCGTTGGTAAGTGCTTTTTTTAATGATGTATTTATTTACTAATTCTAATTGTGATGATTATTGTATTTCCTTTTTTTATTGTTTTAGGAAGGTTTGCTTCGGCTAATTTTTGAACATATTGTAAGCGAGTTGACGACATGAATGTCATACTTAGTATACAAATATCTCACTTAGCTTGGGATCTAGGAGAAATTAATATCTTAATAATCTTAATTTTGAAAATCAAATACTAGGTCTGATGAGTTTTAAACTTGAGATCTACTGTTCATGGGCGGAGATGTTTGTCATCGCAACAATATATGACCTCATGTGCATGTTTGCTACGCGAAGATTTTCTAGGTGATCAATCATCTCAGTGCTAGTCTCACCCGATCATTTTTTTTTACTTTGAAGTTCTTATAAAATCCGATATATTAATATTTATGTGGTCGGACATAAACAAAAAAAAATAACATAAAATAATAAAATCATAATAAAAAAAGATAACAATAAAAAAATAAAACTGTAAACTTCAACAAAGTTATTATGCTTTTTAAAACTTGTATGCAAAGAGTGCTCCACTCAATCACAAAGTGATCGTAATGATTTATGTTGCTTGTTAGAAGTATGCCAATCAATGTAGGTCATGTTACCCATGATACGAATAGTCTAACTGGTGGAAATGTTGAATTTATGTATTTTTGGGGCCATGAGTATGATCCTCATGGGCTACACCCCTAAGCGTTGGGACAGGGGTTGCCCTGCTGTCACCAGTGGTCTCCCGATGATTGTCCGAGATGTCAATCTAGCTCAAGGAAACACAAACACCTAGTTAAAAAAAAATGTAGGTCTTATTCGTTATGATTTTTATTTTTCCTATATAGTCTTACCATTGCATCTCATCTATGTATGGTTAATAAGATTACAATGGTTCATATTTAAGTTGTTTACCATAGAAGATGACACTACCCTCTAGGTCGGAATCTTAGATATTCATGTAAAAATGAACATGAAAACGAACATAAATATAATGGACGTGAAACTATTTCAGCATTCAGCTTCTTGCCAATGTTTCCTTCATAATGTTGAATCATTGTTGGCCTTGAGTAGCGATATAGCTCCTTATGAAGCTCTGAGTCATCTGATATGCTTGCAGAAAATTTTAGATAGCTCTCCAGGTTTAGAGCAATTTCCTGCGCTCAAATTGGAGCTAAGCATGAGACAACCATTATGTCTTCTAGGAGATTGAGAATGCTCCACTCAGAAATGCTCCACTCAAACCATTCCAGCCCTCCATATCTTGCCATCTTGGGAAGTAGATTAATCTATCCATGTTTTTTGTCTGCCTTAGTTTTTCTGTTGTAACATTGCCATTGCCTTTGGTAATCAAGAAAATAAAGAAAATTGTTAGATGTGACTTGGACACTTAGTGATCTTATTTTGAACACTTTGTAATTGATTATTAAACTAAGATTAAACAATGTTATTTAGCCAATTAATATTTGAATGGGTATTTTTTGCCCCCTACCCTTTGCTTTCCAAACACAGACCATTATATCCATTGGCTCATATATGAGTCTCAAAGCCCCAGCATCACAGTAAGATCCTCGTCCCATTCACATTATAGGTGATCTAATAAGCAACTTTTGGAAGCATATCCAGCATCTTTGAAAATTAAACTTGTATCTTAATATAACAGGGTTAAAGTATTCATCCTCTTTTTTTCAATTAGATTACCATGTAATTGTATCTGAATGGGTTGGGTGATTGATTGTTCAATAAATATCAAAATAAGGAATAGAATAGAACATCAAACATTCAATGGTTTTCTAAATGTTCATTACATTTTGTAGTTTAAAGTTAGGATAAATACTTTATTATGCTTTGAATTTTAAGTTTTAATTTACAACTACGAATAATTCTGTGTTTTTTTTTTTAGGTTTCAATAAGAAACGAAGCCATGATCGTGTTGACAATACATGCATTAGTAAGACTAGTTTTTTAGATAGTTGATCAGGATGCATTATTAAGATGTTTCAATAATGGTTTATTCAAAAATGTTTCCGTTGGCGTGCGTGTGCGCGTGCGTGTAGTGTGTGTGCGCGCGTGCATGTGGCGTGCGTGTGCATGCGTGTGCGCGTGCGTGTAGTGTGTGTGTGTGCGTGCGTGTGGTGTGTGTGTGTGCCCGCATGTATGTGGCGTGGGCGTGGTGTGTTGTGGTGTGTTGTGGTGTGCGGTGTGATGTGGTGTGCAGTGTGTGTCTGTTGTGGTGTGTGTGGTGTGTGTGTGTGCCCGCATGTATGTGGCGTGGGCGTGGTGTGTTGTGGTGTGTTGTGGTGTGCGGTGTGATGTGGTGTGCAGTGTGTGTCTGTTGTGGTGTGTGTGGTGTGTTGTGGTGTGTGTGGTGTGTGTGGTGTGTTGTGGTGTGTGTGGTGTGTGTGGTGTGTTGTGGTGTGTGTGGTGTGTGATGTGGTGTGTGTGGTGTGTGTGGTGTGTGATGTGGTGTGTGTGGTGTGTGTGGTGTGTGATGTGGTGTGTGATGTGGTGTGTGTGGTGTGTTGTGGTGTGTGTGTGGTGTTGTGGTGTGTGATGTGGTGTGTGTGGTGTGTGTGGTGTGTGTGTGGTGTGTGTGTGGTGTGTGTGTGGTGTGTGTGTGGTGTGTGTGGTGCGTGGTGTGTGTGGTGCGTGGTGTGTGGTGTGCGTGGTGTGTGGTGTGTGTGGTGCGTGGTGTGTGGTGTGTGTGGTGCGTGGTGTGTGGTGTGTGTGTGTGGTGTGTGGTGTGCGTGGTGCATGTGGTGTGTGTGCGTGGTGTGTTCTTTTTTTTTGTTTTAACCAAGTGGGATCCCTATGCCATTGAAATAATCATCAATACTCCTATATCACAGGTGTATTGATGGTAGCTGATGGAGATCAAACTTTTAACGAGTAAACATCCCACCAATTGAACAATCATGTCATTAAAACTTGGGAGGATCATAACTTATTTGATAGATACATTAATTAAAAATGTGTTAAACTCACCTAGCGGAATGCATGTTAACATCAACAATGACAAAAAAAACATCTTTCTTGTGCCTCGGCCTGATATGTGACATATATCACATTATCTTACTCCAAGTATAATATACTTGTACACCTTATAAAAATGATGCTCTCAATATTTTATAATAAAAATAACATTATTGATAATTTTAAATGTCCTCAAATCAGATTGATACCTTGAAGAATTATTAAAAAATCATAAGGTGAGGGCAGAGCACCTCAATCAATGCTCACGTAGTCAGCATGGATCAAACTCATGCACCCACGAAAGTATTAAGAGATGGCTTTTCTTAGAGCTGGATGACAAGCTAAAGGGCTTTTCCTTAAAAAAAAAAAAAAAAAGGAGAAAAATCACATCTTCAAACTTTGGATTCCTGGAGGTACAAATTTCAAGCTCTCCCTGGACGGCATTTTTAAAGCAGATGCCAAACAAGCCACAACACATTCACCCAAGCTAGCATGAATGACTGGAACATTGCATGGTAATCAAAAAAAAAAAAAAACAGATCAGATTTGGAGTAAAAAATTGGCTTATGGTAATTAAAAAATACACATCTGACATGCAATTTACAGATAGATTGGAAATTTACTATACACATCTGAAAATTCTGCAAAAGATACAGCCACATCAACCTCTGGCTCTGGCAATACATGATGATAATGATGATTAGCTCTTGTTTAACTCAATTTTTGAGATTGTGAAGTGCAAGAAACGCTGGCAATTTTCTGCATATCAAAATTAATGGAGATCAGTGGCCACTACATCATCACCAGCTATCTTAAGAACATAATGATTGTGTCATTCTAACTCAAATGCCTACCCTCCTGTCACACCCTCTTGCCATGCTGCTAACTTTGCCATAAAATCAATGGTGGAGAAAACAAAAGAAATGTGAATCATGTTAGCGATAGAAGTTATTTGGGAGAAGATAGACAGATGATGAAGAGCATCAGACACAACTAGTAGCAGCTAGATGAACATTTTCGAATGGATGGGGTGGTGAGCTGCAGCAGAGTGGTTTGTCCGTCAGCTCTCGAATTCAAATCCAGACTCTGAATCAGAGTTTCTGTACCTGTCCAGACATCACTAGAGGTGAAAGTAGAGAGAGAGCGCGAGAGAGAGAGAGTGTGTGTGTGTGTGTGTGAGTGTGTGTGTGTGTGTGTGTGTGTGTGTGTGTGAGTGTGAGTGTGAGTGTGAGTGTGAGTGTGTGTGTAAGTGAGTGAGACTCATATCTATGTAGGATTAGCGGAGTTGCACATAAATTACTCGTGCACTCTCAATCCTAAAAAAAATATTATACATTTGACAAATAATCGTTATTGTAGTGTGTGAAGGGATGTTATTTTTTATGAGATATTAGATGTGCAACTTTTAAACTCCACTCTAGAAGTAAGTTTTCCTAACATTTTATCACCACAAAATTAAATATTATCTTAAAAATTAATGGTTCGTCTTGATCGATAAAATAAAGGTCGTGTTATCAACGGCATGATGGTTGAGTTGGTGAAATAAGAAACACAAAACCTTTAGGTTGTGGTTTGATCCCCACCAGCTACCCTCTACGAGTAGGACATGCTATTGTGCCTTTTCCCCTAGGATTCCACCAGCTAATAAATAAAATTAAAAAAATATAAATCGTGTCTTTGTGTGATGAAAGGTGTCTTCGTCCACGGATAATAAATCTTAGGTTTGACAATCATCAATTACAACCTCTTTATTTTTTAAAAATAAAATTATTAAGATATTAATCTCTCTCGGACCCTACATTAAGGTGGAGCATTGTGTACTGGATGCTATCTTTTCTATCTTAATCAATAAGATAATACATCTTCCCTGTTGTTAATAGTCTAGAGTATACATAAACACTTGGATAAAAATTACTTGACCCATTAAATTAATAATAAAGATATGATGGATAATAGCATTATTGAACTTGGATATGACCAAAAATATTATGAGTTGGTTCAGATTGCAGAGACAAGCTTCAGGGATACAGCCAATCTGTAAGATCATGAATTCGAATTCCACCTCTAAATCGATGACAATGTACTTGTGTGGACTTGGCTAGAGGAGAATAGTACGAAAATATCTACTATTGCACAAATAATAATACAATGGATTTCCTAATGACTCTGAAGTTAAATAAAAATAGTATTTGAATGACTGATCACCTAAGAAATTCTTATGTTACATGTATTTTTTGGAGATCATGTTTTGATGCGATGATAAATACCATCGACCAAGGCAGTAGGTCTCAATTTCAAAACTCAACTAATACAGTCTCTCTGAATTTCAGGTGTGGACTTGCCTTGAGGAAAATAGTACGAAAATATTTATAATTACACAAATACTAATACACCGGATCACCTGAGAAATCCTCATGTTACGTGTATTTGTTGGAGATTGTGTTTTGATGCGATGATAAGTACCATCTGCCAAGGCGGTAGGTCTCAATTTCAAAACTCATCAAATACAGTCTCTCTGAATTTCAGGAGTAAAACTATCAAGGTATTAACCTCTCTGAGATCCCGTGCTAAAGTGAGATCCATCTCCCTAATGTAGAACAGAATCTAAAGACAGGATTTTAAATTGACTTATAACAAAAAAGTATTACTTTGTGGAGTTTCTCCATGACAGAATCTTCATATACTTTGTAGCCAGCACCAACCAAATTATCAAGGCCATTAGTGTCCAGAGAATGCTGGTTGCTAGGAAACGGACACTCTGCTGCCATAGATGGCTCAACGGGCATGAGTATCAGAGGATTTGAAAAAATGTCAAAGCTGGATCCACTTTGAGCAGCAGCAACCTGTTAAAGTAACAACATAGTTAAAATGAAACCCATCATTTCCCTGACGATAACAATCACTCATTGGAAAATTGAATCACCATGCAGGAAAGCGATTTAAAAAAAAAAATAACACGGGTGTATGCTCACAGCTGCAGCTTTGGTTGCCATCACGACAAGAGCGGAACTTCTTCTTTTGCTTGAACTTCTCAGAACAACATCTTCAACCTCTCCAAACTTTGAAAAGAAGTCTCTTAGCTTGTCGGAAGTATAATCTTCACCAATAAGTTTTTCCCAAGAAACTTTAAGCATCCGACTCTTATCAACGCTTCTTTCACTTGTTCTGGACGGATCAAATGCGTCTCTCTTCAAGATTGATACAGCTCGTGTTCTTTTAGTTGCTTCCATTGCACGAATCACTGCAATTTCTTCTCTTAGTTTCTTACTGATCATCTCCTCTTCCACACGAGCCCTTGCGAAAGAGTCATCTGCAGAGGCCATCTTCTCCCTTTCTTCAAGATCATTGACCATCTTCCTCCGCTTTGTGTCCCGTTGAGCGTGATAAACATGCTGCTTACATTTGACACGAAGAAGATCATCAAAAAGCCTTCGGGTCTTCTCATTCTTCAGAATGTCATACGATGACTTGATCTTTTGAAAATTGATATGAGCGTCTGAATCATCTGGTCGTTTATCAGGGTGCAGCTCTAATGCCTTCGCTTTGTATGCTTTTGATATCTGCTTTTCAGTAAGCTTTGCCCCTTCCTCACCAGAGGACAATCCTAAAACCCTATAATGATCAATGTTGGTGCCCATATCCAACACTTGATGATCTGGCAATTGAAACTCCACCAGTAGATGAATGCCACTTCAATTTTCTTTCTTTTAAAATTAGTTGTAAGCAAATATCATTTAAGTTCCCAACTGTTTCATCACAAAAAAAAAAAAAAACAACGAAATGAGAGTGAAAAAAATGCAAATTTAGAAACACAGGATAAAAAATTTCCTGCTTGGTTTCCCGAATCATTATTACATGGTGCTTGCATATAGAGAAATACAGAGTAAAATATTTTGTAGTTTATGTTGTATTCTGTGTTTTGAACCATTTTCTTAATAGATTTGACTATTACATGAATGCCCACAAGATTTATAATGATACTGATAATGATAAAAATGATATCTATCCATTATGATATAAAGTGTGTATGCAGATGCACATGTGTCGACATATGAATGTAGTAGATCCAAGTATGTGTGTGGTTGCGTGTGTACTCTAAGATATAAGTATTTGTGTCTGGATGTGTGTCAAAATGTCTGTCAATATATATGTGTGCATAGATATTTATATGTATTATATATGTATGAGTGTATCTATGTGTGTGTGTGTGTAGATATTTAACTTTAGAGCACATAATAGAAAATAAAATATAATCACTCATAATAAATATAAAAATCATGTCATAATATAATAGAAAAATATGATTAGGAAAACTCAAGTCCAGGGTAATATCATCAATCATTGAGTAAAATAATAAAAATACAAAAAAAAAAAAAAAAGAGTTAAAAGTTATGAGTAGCAACATCCCTCTTAATAAGTTATAAAGATTAAAAAATAAGTTAGTATCTCTACAAGATATTCATAAAAGTATATATTTGTTGCTTCCTTATCTAAATATGTATCATAAGAATGATCATATCCTGAATATTATCTATGAGAAAAAAAATAATTTACTTCTATTTTGTTCACTCATAAAATATCAAATTAAAATCTATATATATTATTATCTGACCACCATAATAAAAAGTAATGAGATAATAAAGTAAATATTTGATCTTCTCGAGTAGCTGACGAATTCAAAATATCTTACTAATTACCATCATCATTGTTTTAAACTTTATATTTGCATTTAATCTCAAAACAACTAGATGTATTTTGTTTTTTTTAGAAGACAATTATTTCAAAAAAATAGATAAAATTGTATCATAGACCACCTTTTAATGTACATTGGAGCCCAACTCAAATTTAAATATCTAATAAATTGCAAATACTCATAATCCCTAAAAGAATTTTCAAGTCTTAGAGCTTGATTCACATATCTCCTTGCAAAGAGCTACATCAAGATAAATCTACTAAGAAAAATCTAAGTTATACTAAAATATTTAAGCAATTTAATACCTTCAAGAGAAAAAAATAAATAATACGAGAGTAAATAAAAACTAAGGAATTGTGAGCTAGATACAATTCAACTATCCCTTCAAAAGTCAATTGAAAGATCAAAATCATAAGAATTAACTTAGGATCATATGACTCCCCGATATACAAGTTTATTATTTGAGCAGTTGGGTTTATCCCCTTCTCTTAGTATAGACTTTTAGTCATGCATGGTTAGGTCTCTAAATTTCTCATTTAACATAAACATGTACTAAAACAAACTCATGGACAACTATAACAAATGAGCTTGAAGAAATTTTCATTTTCAGAGAAATCATACTCTCCTGAATCAACATGATATATACTTGTTGATAAATATGACAACTCCATGAGAATGATATCATATTATGTATTAGCAATTTCATACGTAATTGACAAATGACTACTAATTGGTGGTCCACGTGAAGACTGCATGTGAGAAAGAAAAAATTGAGCCAGTGGCATATATTTGTATCGTGTTATAGCATGGCATCACCCACTAGGTAGAGATGAAAAATAAGGCAGACCAACCTAGGCCCAATGCAAGGAATATCATGTCTGACAACAATTCATGGCATGTCGGGCTAGAGATAGACCCGCATGCTGAATTTCATTTGGCATGGCAGAAGTTTTAAATGGGCCAAGTGACCCGAGCACGGCCCAAGGCATGGCCTGAGTTGGCAGTGCCTGGCCCGAGTTTTCAGTGCCTAGCCCAGCATGGCACAGAAAAAACCTGTGCTTGTGCTATGCCTGGGCTAACCGAACCACATGATGAGACAAGCATGGCCTGGTACAATGGCCCGTGGGCACTCATTCTCGGCATGAACCGAGCAATGCCCAGACCCAACCCCACCCCGAAGCCCGATGCTTAATGGATCCAAAATTCCGTCGGGCCCATAACCCAACTTGCGGTCATTTTTCCGCAACCTCCAAACCCGAGCCTGATTATTCTAGAAGCTGAAGCTTCTAAAACTTTGGACTATTCGGGTCGGTTCGACAATCGAACCGATCCAATAATCCAAATAAATTAAAAAATTCAAATTTGAGCCATTAGATTTCATCTCCAACAGCTATGAAACAAAATTCGACGACTGAGCTATACACCAAAAAAATATGATACATTAGATCCTAGGCAAACCAAAATCAGTAGTAAATTTTTTGAGGCTGAATTCAGTTTAGTCTCAAAATTTACTTCATTCATATATTACAACGAGTTAGAGAGGAAAAGTATAATCAAACTAATCACTACGATATATTTTCCGATTAAATTTTCAAATGATTCAAGGGTAGTCAGTATCAAGCAAACATATTTTCAACATGTATATCATAAGATTCATATGTCCATATTTAAGAATGACATGCTAAAATATTATAAATTAATAAAAAAATAATAATTAATAAATTAAAGAAATATAATAGAATGATGCTCGTGAGGTCCAATATCTGGACTAGTCACGACGATACATCTTATGCATATCTCACCAGCAACTACGTAGATTTTAAATAGATATTAAATAAAAAAATATTAAGATTTCATGAGATTCTTCATCCTAATGATGTCCTAGCCATTTTTAAATAAATGATAAAAATCTTTAGAAAATATAAAATTCAAAATAAAATAATTAGTATCACATTCGATAATACTTCTAATAATGAAATAACGATTAACATATTTGTTAGGAGTATTAGAGTTGAACCATCAGGAAAATTTTTCATGTTAGAAACATGTGTCATGTCATTAATCTGATAGTACAAGCAGAGATAAACGTGTATGCCCTCACTTTTAAAAAAATACATAACTCACTAAAATATAAAGCATGCCTCACAGACAATAAGAGTTCAGTAATCTCTATTTGTCTGTAAATCTAAAGAAAAAGATATTCAAATCAGATATGAGATATCATTGAAATTATACATATCTTATATTGGAGTCATATATTGGATACAAATACGTGATATCTAACTATGTCAAAAATAAAAATGACCCGACATATGATATCAAAATTATACATTCCTTATTATCAATACCACTGATATCCAACTATGTCAGTTTATACTCTCATAACTTGTATTGTACTTAGGTACATATGTAATATTAGTAGTATGTTTAGGAAGTTTCGAGATAACCCGATACTTAATAATATAATTCTAGGGATGAAAAATAAGTACTTAAAATACAGATCCACCATTTTATCTCTTTATTGTCTGGCTGCCTGCATAGACTCTATGATTAAGATTAAAGGAATAAAAAATATTTTGATATACATATATTCATGCATGAATCAAGGAGACCCACATGAAAAATTAATTCAAGAGAAATTGACTGAGCTTTTTACATATAATAATACTAGGTATAGTGGTAGTACTAGTAAGACATCGAGTACGAATATAGATATCATATTCAGAGGTAGTGACTTTTCCATTCATATAGCGAGAAAGAAATGACGAGGTGAATCATCAAATAAGAGTGAGCTATCTCAATACTTATATACTGATTACTGCTCAATTATATCATATACCAATAATAAGAATCTTGATATATTATAATGATAAAAATTATATGAGTCCACCTATCTCATTCTATCTAAGATGACACAAGATATACTAACTCTTTCGATATCGAGCATAGCATCAAAGTCTGCTTTTTATATTATAATGAATATTATTTCGGATAGGAGATCCATATTATGATCATATATTATTGAGACATTAGAATAGATGAAAGATTGAGAGGATTCAACCTTGGATATTCATGATCATGCTGAACTATAGTAAAAGTAGAGAAGTTGATTACTAGTGATGATCCATATAATATTGATATTGATAACGATTTGACGATTGATGACGTTGATAATTAATGGATTAAGACACTGATATCTGATATTAGATTTACTCATTTACATTGTCTATTTTTATTTATTTTTTATTTGTGATATTACTTTAAGTTTGATGATTGATGGTAGAATATTAAATTTATGTGATTTTCATTTTACATTTGTATTAATATTTAAGTTTTATTAATTCATATATATTTAATTTTTAAATTTTAGTTGTTTATTATAATAAATTTTATGTTTTATTAAATTTAATAAAATAAAATTTTAATATTTATTATTTATTTTAATTTGGTATTAAATAATTAACTAAAACTATTTAAGTATTAATAATTAAATTTTAAATTTAATAATATTTTATATATTCTGTATTAAATTAATAAAAATTTTCAAAATGACCCGAACTATGCCCAAACCCAGCTCAATGGGCAAAATCAACCTCTTACTCAGCCCAGAAGGGCCGAAACTAGCCTTTCCATGCCCAACCCAGCATGGTTTCATCATAGTCAAGCCAACAAGCCTACTATAATGAAAACATGTCAGGCTAGGCATGGCATGATAGCTCAATTGGACCACCTAAACCCGGGTCAGGCCAGGCAGGCCCAAACTATTTGACACCTCTAGGCATGACACGACCTAGCACAACAGCTCAAGCGAACCAAGTCTAGGCCACTTTCAATTAGGCATATGGTGGTCATGGGGTGCGATCCCAAAGCAAAAAAAAAATCCCTAGGTTTGGGATGTGTGCAACTCACATGCCCCTAATTTTAAAATTCAATTAAATTGAATTGGCGCCTAGTTTGGACTTGTGCTCAACAGACCCAATAAAATAAATTTTTTTTTTAAAAAAGTAAATACACCAATCACAATGGCTATTGAGCCATTGTGCCTTGGCCACGTGCTATGTGTTGTTGCTTGACATAGCAAAGAAAAGTTTGATATTACATGTAGAAGCATATTTGATCATTGGATATTTGGATTATAATTTCTACAATCTTAGATAGAATTCAATAAATAGAAAGATTATGTCCACTTTTAATATTATTTCAACAATTAAAAAAATTTAATATGTTTTATTCTCCACCTCAAATATATATATTTCTCTTCTCTCCTCTTTCATTTTACTCTAAAAAATTTCTAATTTTTTTTGCATTTAGAATACATTGTTATAGAATATTATTTATATTAATATTTATAATTTATAATTGATAATGAAAGGTATTTGATCTTATGAATCACAATCTATATGCATGAAATTGCAAAACAATATTAGGCCTATAAATTTACAAGGTACATGCCTATTATTAAATTTTTTGTTTTAAATAATATATAATAAAAAAATACTTTTACACACTTAACACACTAAAAAATATCAAATAATAATTATCATATAAATAAAATTAATATTGTAGATGAATTTAATATAGCTAATGACAACCTAACTAAAATATCTGAGACTAATTTGTCTAAGTCATAGATTAACCTAGGCACCTAAAAAACTTAGTTTACATAAACGAACATCTCAAGATTAAAATTATTTTAACTTAGTTAGAAAAAAATTTATTAGAGTAATTGAAAAAAATTGATTCAATATGAATATTATAAATAAAGTATAACTATAAAACTAATAGTAAAATAGCATCTTAGGAGGTATGCTAAATAATACTCTAAAATATATGATATATTAAATCATATACAAACTCAACTTGATAGTAAGATTATTAAAATTAGATCAATTTTAGGTTTATAACTCCTTTTATTTATTTTTATTAGTTTACTAGCGAATGCATTATTATGTTGATTATTGGTAAGGATCTTCCACTTCAATCAAGTTCAATGTATGCAAAATACATCCCATCAATTTATCGTAAGATCTCTAAGTTGTCTTGTAAGACTAATATAACAAAAAATATAAATTTTAAAAATAATTAATAATTAATAAATATAAAAATATATTAAAATAATTTGTGACATCTAATATATAAACTAGCTAAGGCGACATTCCTTTCATAATTCATCACTCACTTTATTGATTTAAATAAAAAGTAAATAAAAAAATATTAGAATTTTATGAAATATCACATCCTTATAATATAATAAAATATATAATAAAATATTTGATAATATTTGATAAAATATAATAATATAAAATATATAATAAAATATTACAAAATATATAATAAAATTTATAATATAATATTTGATAATGTTTTCAATCATATTGTTGTGAGTATATTTTTAAGAATCATATGAGGAAATTCTCTAATTATAACTTATCGTATTAGATATATGAATCACATAATTAACATAATAATACAAATAAACTTAATAATTATTTCACCCTCTGTAAAATAAATTAAAAATATATTAAAATATATTAGTATATCTAGTTACTTACAGGAACTTTATGGTTTATATAAACCAATGAGTTTTTAAAAAAAAATCTCCACTAGATATTATAGATTATTAAAATTAAACATATTTGATATTATTTTCTTTTGTTATTTATCAACACATAATATCAAAGTTCTTTAATTAGAAAATTAATGAAATAATAATTAATAAATCAGATTAAAATATAAAACTTTTATTTTTTTAAAATATAACAAATATTCATATACACACTTATATCTTGCATTACACTTAGATATGCATTTAACATAAATAATATATTTAACTAATATATAAATTACAAATATTTTAATAACATGATTATTAAGATAAAAATAAAATATTTAAAATAATAAAACATTATTATATCTCTTTATTACTTAGCCATTTGGATAAATCATAAAATTAAGATTTAATGAGTATAAAAGATTAATACTATATTCAAAAATAATAAATTTTATTTAGTTAGTTAGATATAAATGATTTAGTAGTCAATTGGATGGGTATTAACCATCAAGATACTTAGACATCAATTATAACAAAACACAAATAATGTACACAATAAAATTTGAAGATTTCAAAATCAAAATCAAACAGATTGAAAAAAAATAATCTTTTAATTTTAGTATTTTATAATTTTACTAATTATCATATTTTTTTAATATTTTAATTTTACTTTAAAAGATTGTGTTATCATTTGTATTATTATGTAATATTTTTTTAATATTTTTTTAATATTTTTTTATTTACATTCTAATTTTAAATTAAAATTTTGTCATTTAATTTTTGTTAAATTCATAATTTTAAATTTAATATTTTATAACTAATTATATTTATGTTATATATATATTGTTATAAAATAACATTACAAAATATAAAGATGCAGAGAATTATGACAATATATATACAAAAAAAGAATACAAATAGGAAAAGAAAGTGAGAAGAGACTTCTCATTGAAATGATATTACAAAGAAATGATAGAAACCTTTGATAAACTTTATGTACAATAAATTATTATTAACTATAAATGACCTCATAGTAATATTAATAATAATCATCATAAGGCATGTTCATGAACTTATAAAATAAATTTAAAAAAGATAGAATGAATTGATGTATATCATATCATAAAGAACATGTCTCGATCAAAATATTACTAATAAAATTCAATAAGATAAAACATAGCAAAGGAAAAAATATATAATATTTAAATAATATTATAAAATATTCTTAGTATGTTAG
Organism: Sapria himalayana; assembly: GCA_029783825.1. Classification (NCBI taxonomy): domain Eukaryota; kingdom Viridiplantae; phylum Streptophyta; class Magnoliopsida; order Malpighiales; family Rafflesiaceae; genus Sapria; species Sapria himalayana. The sequence goes on along the minus strand of JAREIK010000088.1, from coordinate 8,189,182 downwards.
GACTACCATATTAAAAACTTCAATAAAATTATGTAAAACAAAATTTGGACAAAGAAAAAAATAGCATAGAATAATAACAACCTATCATAAGCATGCATCCCCTCATATCGATATCATTAAGTTGGTGTATTTCAATATTATGTATTAGCTTCTTTAATATTGAGGTTGACAATGAATTTGTAAATAAATCTGCTAAATTATCACTTGATTATATTTGTTAAACATAAATTTTACCAATTTTTCTAAAATTCATGTATATAAAAGAATTTTAATTTTTTCAATGCACACAAAATTATCTACAAATAACATTGTCAAGTTATCTTTTATAGAGGAGATTCCACATAATTCATTGATATATTGAATCATTCATCTTAGTCATGTGCATGTTCGACTTACTTCATGAATTACTATAATCTCTAAATGATTCAATAAAATGGCTACAACTATTTGCTTAAAGAATCTCCATGAAATAGCAATTCCATTACAATTAAATATAAATCATATTTGTTATATGGCCTTATGTGAATCTAAAAGATATCTTACATCAACATATTCAAGTAATTGCTAATTTGATTTCTTTAAATAAAATAAGCTCATATCAATTATTCCTTGAAAGTAATATAAAACATGCTTTATATCGTTCCAATGCCTTTGAGTTAGAGTGAAAATATATTTGGCTAATAAATTAAAAGAAAATTCAATATTTGAGTGCAGTTAACAAGATACATAAGTACATCAATAATACTAAGATATAATATTTTAAGACCATGTAATTCTTTACTCATTTCATAAGGACAAAATAAGATTTTTTTTTGTTGTCAAGTGAACAAACAACCATTGACAAATTTAAAGAGTATGCTTTATGCATAAAAATATATTTTAAATTTTTCTTAATATATGTCAATTAATGAAATAAAACTCTAATAGAGAAATACCCAACCTATAGGTCAAGATAAGATTTTGTTTTCTTGACCTTAATTTGTAGGTCAGGAATCCCAATAAGATTTAGATCATCAACATATATAATTAAAATTATAAATTGAATTCTTAATTTCTTAATAAAAATGCATAGACATAAAATTGTTTCCATACCCTATTTTTAATAAAAACTCATTGAGTCAATTATATTACATGTGTCCAAATTATTTCAATTCATACAGAGATTATGATAATTTAATTGAACACATATTATGAGATTTTGTATTATTTGTTTCAGATAATTTAAATCTTTCAAAAATTTTCATATATATATATATCATTAATCATTATATATGAATCCATAAATAATTTGTGATGAGATGCATGAGATGTATATCTAAGGATATGTCAAGATTGAACATCTCAAAATTGTGTATTTTTTCTATTTTCTTATTTTATCTTACTATTATTTTTTTTAGTAAGGAAATAATTTTTTTTCCATTTTAAAAAGATTAGAATAATGATTATAATAGTATTGGATAGAATTAGTAATTTTTTATCAAAGACTCGTTATTTTATTCAACTATTAAAAAACAAGATATTAATTCTAAATATTTAATAAATTTATCATTTCAATATTACTATTGCATGAGTATATTAGAGAGGTAAATTATTGTAAATATTTTTTTAGCATATCATCAACCATAATGTTTTCTCCACTTAACTTCAATTCAAATTTTATTTTGAAATAAAGTAGAATTATAATTACTAATTATTTTAAACCTTACAACCTCATGTACATTCCATTATACCAAATTTTTGATAAAATTATTATTTTGAGTGATCAAATCTATCCTTTAAGCTATTCTATAAAATGAAAGAATTGTTTACCATAGCATATTCATTTGGAGATAATTTCTATGAAAAATTAGTGCAATTACACAAACTTGTCACGACTCTTTATTTTTTTCTTTTATTATTTCTTTATGATTCATGAAGTTTAGAAATATTTTAATAACAAAAATCCATAATAAATAATTTTTACTATAAATATCAAGTATCACAAATTAACATTTTATGCAATTTAATATTTTTGCAAGCTTTTAATAAATAAAAAATGAAAAAAATATAATGTTTACCTTTGTTGGAGCAAGATTATGTTGATAACATGTTACAAAATAATATGACAAAATATAAAACTAACAAAAAAATAAGCAAGAGAAAAAGAAAAAAAGACTTTTCATTGAGACAATATTATAAATAAATATGAAAAAAAGACATTTTATAAGCTTCATGTATAACAGTTTATTATTAATTTTAAATAACCTCATGATAATATTAATAATGATTATCATGAAGCATATTCAAGAACTTACAAAATAAATTTATATGGAACATTAAGTGATACGATATCTATCATGCATCACATAATTAATATGGTCATTCACAACATGACCTTTTATTTATAACATATATATAACATTATATTTATTTATTTATATATATATATATATATATATATAATACACAAATGCAGTGTGCTTGCAATGTAGTTGCGGGGTGTTGGGTGCCAGCCTGCCATTGACCAGTAGACCCAAAACCTACACACACAGCAGACAGGCCACAGAAGTTCAGGGAGAGGGCCTTGGGACTGTTAGTTGTGGACCAGAACCAGCACAGCCAGAACTAGACGCCCTGTGGCCTGGCCAGGGCGCCTAGCTCACCTAATTCAGACCCAAGCTAGTTTCAACTGAATTATGCCACACCCAAGCTAGCTTAGGTTAGGTGCATGTCAGCCCAGACGTTAACAGGGCCCACTGCTGAACCATGCAGATTTTTTTGCGGAATAACCCGACCCAGCATGGTAGGCAGTAGGCACGACCCAGTCCACAGGCAGGACTGCATGTCATGGGGCCACACTAATGCCAATAATCCGTCACTAACATTAAATCATGTCAAGCTAGGCACAACACAGTGGGACGAATAGGCCACCCAAATCAGCATGGTATGTTTGTCACATTTACTACTAGGTATTACTTCTAGCAGCATCTAATTACTTTTGGTGGTGTCTGGTTGCACCTGGCTTCCTTGTGTCTCAACATGTACACACCTAGTAGCACCAGCCATTAGGCACAACAAAGTCACCCAATAGGAATCTGATTAGGGCACATGGAACTCTAAGTCAACATAATTCTTCATTGACTACATTGTTCTCTCTCTAGGATTCTACAATTCCTAGAGAGAGAGAAAATGAAAAAAATCATGCCCTCATATTATATGGTAAACAATAAATATAAATGCAATATGTATAAAAAAAAGGATACAACACGCATGAATAACAGAGAAAAACTAAACTTGTAAATAAAAAATATATTTGATAGGAGCAACTAACATGTTGGGTATTCCCATCATAAAAATAAATATAACATTAAATATCAAAATATGCAATTCCTTGTGAATGATCAAGGAAAAAACCCATAAAATTCATTTTTTCCCCAGACCATTACTTATGGAACTTCAGTTTTCCTAAAAAATAAAATACATTTTAACTCTTAATAAAATTAACTAAATCCTATCACACAACCTACACTTATACTATACTCACTACCATCCTAGAGGTGAGTTAGCTTAAGGGCTTCAAATGGAAATTCATTGTTTATTTTCTTCCCAAAAACTCTCAAATTAAGGTAGTGTTTGTTTTTTTTTACTTAATACTGAATATATTTTTTTTAAGTTTACTATTGAATGGTACTTAATAGCATTAAGTAATAAGTTATTTATTTTTTAATATTAAATAATAAGTAGTAATAGTAACAAAAGAAATTAAAAAAAAATAAATGAACCGAGTTGAAATAAAATAATCTCGTACCAAACTTCCCATTCTCATCCATGATAGTAAAAATTATTAGCTCTTCTCATTGTAATGTAATAATGGTTTTTTTCTTATTTTAATATAAAATAAATTTTTTTGGATAGAAAAAACTAAATAATTTAACTTTTTTTATTCAATTTTTTTTAAAAAAATTCAGCATTAAGTTACACATTTTTTGAAAAACAAACAGTTGAACACTTAAATCAAATTGCTTCAAGTGTTCAGCCCAAAAAACAAATAGGCCCTAAGAGTGATTAAGAAGACCAACTTTAATTCATTAAAATTATAATATTCAAATGATTATATAAAGATTACATATTTTTTCATGCTGCCACAAAATTAATAGTAACCTTACAATAATTTTTTTTATGTATGTTAATAACAGAAACTTCTATTATGATGCATAAATATGCTCTAGGCTTAAAAATTTAGAATTCAATCAAATACATCAGCACGATACATTAATTTTATCACACACAAACCAAGACTCAAATATGCACTTTCATGCATGTTAAATTTTAGCTAACCCTATAAAAACTAGATAGCATTTTTGACAAATTCTCAACACTCCTTTTCATTTTTAACATGTTATCATAAATATTGAAAAGTCGACACATCAAAATACCTCATTACTTGAAAAGCACGGGGAGACCTGAATTGTGCATAACAATTTTCATCATTATCTTTCAACCATGTTCTTACTCAATACACAACAAAAGATACAAATGTGAAGGGAGCAAGAAGAAAGGAGAGATTTGTGTCCATGTACCACTGAGTGATTGAGGACTTAGGAGCCTCGGACGTAGGAGAGGCTGGCACGAGAGGGCACATCGTAGGTCCCGATCAGACTTGGTTCTGCGTTGTGCAATGACACTAACATATTCTATAAGTATAGTATGAAAGAATGCACGAAGGTGCCCGACGAAACGATAAATAAAAAAAAATTAGCGCCGCTCAAAAAATCTAAAATAGCGTCGCAAACAAAATAAAAAATATGTTCAGGTAAGTGCCTTAAATTCTAAAGCAAAAAAATCGTGCCTTATAAATGTATAGGTAGGTACGTAATAATATTTAGGCAAGTACCCTAAAAAAATAGGGTGAATCATGTTTTGGGTTATCCCTCATAAAAATTTAAGATTTTGAAACTTATCTATTAAAATTTTAAAAAAAATGTCACTAAACTCAAAAAAAATTAAATTTTGGGGCACTCTATTACGTTTATCCTAAAATACCCTTCATTAAATTCCTAATATAAAATTTAGTCACTAATTAATCTCTTCCCCCTCTCCCATAGCATTCGCATTTCACTCTCGCTCTCTCCCATCTTATGCAGCTCGAAGACGAGCTCAAGGAGCAAGTCGGGCGAGCCTTCGAGCTCCTAGAGCTTGTCGTCGAGCTTAATGGAGCTCGACAGGGTCGTCTTCAAGCTTGCAGGAGCTCGACGGGCTCCTCTTCGAGTTTCAGGAGCTCGTCATGGAGCTCGTCATCGAGCTCGATGGAGCTCGTCATCGAGCTCGATGGAGCTCGTCATCGAGCTCGATGGCGCTCATCGTCGAGCTTCAGGAGCTCGTCATTGAGCTCGATGGAGCTCGTCGTCGAGCACAATGAAGCTCGACGGGCTTGGCTTCGAGCTCCAGGAGCTCGTCATCAAGCATAATGGGATTCGAAGGGTGAGTCTTCGAGCTCCAGGAGCTCGTCGTCGAGCTCAATGTAGCTCAACGGGCGAGTCTTTGAGCTCCAGGAGCTCGTCATCGAACTTGATGGAGCACAATGGGCAAGTCTTCGAGCTCCAGTAGCTCATCATCGAGCTCCACGAGCTCGTGGTCAAGTTCGATGGGGCTCTCGGTCGAGCTCGACGGGCTCCCGTCAACTCTATGTTCTCATAGTCGAGCTCCTGTAGCTCGACCACGAACTACAGGAGGTGACGGAAGCCCATCCAGCTAGACGAAGAGCTCCACCGAGCTCCTCGGTGGATCTCCGTGGAGATAATCGTGAGTGTGTGTTGTGACAAATATTTTTAAAATTAATAATTTTGTAAATGTATTTAAAATAAAATATTATAAATTATTTATATTATGTATGTGTATATATAATGTGTGTGTGTGTGTGTGTGATGTGTGTGTGTGTAAATGTATTTAAAAGTTATTATAAATTTTGTATTTAGAATTCATGTTGAAATTTAATATATGATTAAAATAAATATTTATGTTATGTATATTTGAAAAAATCATGAATTATTATCTTACAATTATGTTGAAAATGAAAATGTAATTGATAAATAGACATTATTTTGTTTTTCTTAAAAAAAATTCCCTCGAATATTAATGTAAAGATATATCTCAATTTATAATTTTTTGTTATTAATATGTTTTTTTAAAAATATCATTTTCAAATATTATGTAGTGCATATAAATACATGCCTTTAATATTTTGAAAATAATCTATTATTTCTAAAATAATGTTAAAACAAATCACCATATGCATATAAGCATTTATATATCTATAAATTAATTTTTTTTATTATATTGAAAATTAATAAATAACCATATAAATATATAAAAGTGTTTTCTTAAATAAAAATATTTTGAACTTAATTTCAAAAATATACCTCAAATGTTCATTAATTGTAATTAATTATGAATTTAGAAATATTTTTTTTAATAATAAACATAACATATTGCATGTTATTTAAAAAGGTATAGATATTATAATGTAAAAAAATATTAATTTTAAAAATTCTTCTTTATAAATACAAACTGATGACAAAGATATTATAGCATTAAAAAATATTTATTACACATGCATATTGTATTTCATTTTGAAATTTATAAAATCTATTTCAACCAAAGAACATTTGAATAAATATGAAGTAAACATACATTGTTTTAAGAGAATTAAACATACAAACCCTTAACATATATAAATCATAATGATTTGTACAAACATAGAAAAATATAATTCAAAAAATATTGAAAAGATTGGAACACTTATATTGAACTTCTTAAAATACAACATATCAAGAATTTATACAAATCAAACAAAAATATGCATGAAGTATATAAAGTGAAATAATGTCCAACAAGTAACCAAATAAAATATCACAAACATGAATTAAAGAAGAAAATCAAAAACTAACAATTAAACATAATTTAATGCATCGAACCATAGAAATTTTACAAGTCTTTATATTGTGTCCTTGTTGTATCTTGAACAATATACCATCCGTTTGTTCATCATTTGAGATTCAATACGTATTTTTAGTGGTCTTCCAAGTGGACATTTTGACTTGGGAAGAAGTAAGGAGAAATAAATCTTACCCAAAATATTACGTATAATATCATATTCACATATTGAAGGCTTATCATGTGTTTCTATTCCTGAAAATGAGCCTGAATATATCAATTCTTGCTTTGCAATTTTATACCAATTATCAACATAATCAATCATAGATTGACCTATTGATAATAACAATGCACATACATGCTCACATGGAATACCCAACATTTGCCAACTTCTACAAGAAAACTCCCTATTAATAATATTAACATTAATGTTATCTGACCCAATGAAAACACCATAAATACCATTAATAAATTGAGAAACTAGTAATGATTTTCCCTTGTTAATATTAGACATAACATGATCTTCAATTTTGGGACCAATATTTACTTTCCAACCAATAATCTCTTCCTTATACTTAGCCAACATTCCACCTAACTTTATCATATGCTCTATTAAAAAACTACAAATTGAATAATAACATTCCACACGAACCCAAGAATTTAAAAATTCAGCAAGATTAGATGTCATTTTATCCCATCTTTTTTTTTTTTGGAAATTTTGACATAGTCCAATGTTCTGGTTCATTGGATTCAACCCAAATTGCTAAATCTTCATTAAACTTTCTAAGTTCCATTAATCATATATCATAATCATGATCCAACCTTGCATATGCAATACTATCTAACCATTTGAGAGCAACCTTTTTTGCCTTCTTTCCTTTAATATTATGTTTCCCCAAATAACTACTGAACTTCTCTTTTAAATGACAATAACAATAAGCATTTTCAATACCAAACAATTGTGGAACAACATGCAAAAAAGCCAGATGTCGATCAGATATAACAACATCTCTATCATTGATAATTGATTTCAAATTTTCTAAAACCCAAAACCAATTATCATAATTCTCCGAACTTATCACCCCAAAAGCTAAAGAAAACATCAAATCATTGGCATCATATATTGTTGCAGAGAAAAGAGTTCAGTCATAAGGCTCACTCATATGAGATGTAATAATAGCAATAATTGGCCTACAACTCATCACAAACCCTTGAATAGAAATGGAATATGCAACAAAAAATTGCTCAAAATGTCCTTCTTCAGAATTAGTATACTTCACAATACTTCTTGGGTTTGTTTGAATAATACGCTCACACATCCATGGTAACATTTTGTAATAATTATATGGAACTCCAAATACACGTTCTTTCTCCTTCTCCTATATATGCCAAGCTTGATTATAAGTTATTTTCAATCCATAATTTCGAATAAAATCCTTACATATTTGTCCTGGTAGATAATCCAGAATAGATTGAATAATATTATCAATGATAACCGATGATCTACTAGGTCGAACAACAGGCTTAGATACAATAATATCATCCAAAGAATAAGTATGAGTATTATTGAAAGCATGCACGTGAACAATTTTAGAATTTCCAATTGCTCGACAAGTAATTTTCCATGGACAATCACTTATATTACATATCACAGTCATGTGTCTTAAAGAATTCTTTTTAAATTTATATTTAAAACTTCCAGCCAAAGATATTAAGTAAACTGCATCATGAAATTTACTTGCACTCGAAAATATTTATTTCGACCCCATGACAGCTTTATCATATGGAGTTACCTCAAGTGTAGAACCATAAATTTCAGTACATCTTGATGAAAAACCATAATAATCAATAAATGAATCCGATTTTCTATGTATAGATACAATTACACATGCGCTTTTACCATGTGTAGAATAAAGACCAATTGGGCTGTATACAAATGAAAATTAGATGATTTTAATAAATAAAGAATTTATGTATATAACATCAAATATTTTTTATGACATTAATGAAAATATATAACATAGTACCTTGTTATGTGAAGGACTTTTTCATTTGTAGTACTAATTGGGGACAAATAAATATGACAATATAATTCATTAAAACGTAGCATCTTTGCGATGAAAAAATCATTTTCAAGTGGCAACATACAATAAAGATTAAATTTCACAATAAAATAAATGCCAAATGAATTTAACTCCATGCTCATTTCTACACATATCTGATTAACAAGTGAGTGAAACATAATTTCGTGTTGAAGAACAATAGATTTTGTATGACCACCCTTATAGTCAACTGATCCTTCATTATTTTTAATCAAATATCCACCTTCATGAATGAAGCAAAATATCTAACAATCCATTTCCTTTCAATATGTAAAAGATATCTACAATTTGCATGGATTCAATGTTAGTCATGTCAATTATGAATTATCAAAAATAATTAAGAAATTTATTATAATATTTAACATTAGTCAAAATTACATCATTTCTTGAATAATAATTTACATACACATAACTTAATACATGTACATATGTATACACTATTGTAAATGCATCAACATATACACTTGGATCTATATAATTATATAAATATATATACACATACATACATATATACATATATATTTATATTTATTTTTAATATAAATATTTTACCATAATGCATGTGTGTGTGTGTGTGCGCACGTGCATATATATATATATATGTTTATTTTTAATATAAATGATTTATAATATTTTAGTTAGATTAAATTTTCAATATCAAAAAAATTTTATGACTTTTTCACACAAGCACACACACAGAGAAACACACATGCATATATATATATATATATATATTAATATGTGTGTGTGTGTGTGCGCGTAATTTTTAATATTAAAGATTTATAATAATTTAGGTTAATTAATATATATATATATATACATAAATAAATAAATACATACATACATACATATATATATATATATTTATTTATTTATATTTATATTTATTTATTTATTTATATATAAAGCCTATACTGTGTGCATGTTTAGATCTATGTATTTATATAATACATAAATAAATAAATATATAGATCTACACACACACACACATAAATAAAAACATAAATAAATAAATATATAGATCCATATATATATATATATACACACACACACACACATAAATAAATACATAAATAAATAAATACATATATATATATAAATATATATCTATATGTGTATATATATAGATCTACATATATATATATATATATATATATAACCTATAAACACGCACACACACACATATAACATATACATATATATAGGTTATATATATATATATAAAACATATATATATATCATATATATATATAACATATATATATAACACACATATATATATATATATAGAACATATATATATATATATAACATATATATATATATATGTATTTTATTTATTTATTTATTTATACATAAAAATACCTATACAGTGTGTGTGTGCATAGATATATGTGTTTGTATAAATATATAGATCTACATATATATCTACACACTATATAGGTTATATATATATATATATATTTAACATATATGTGTGTGTGTGTGTGGGTGTTTATATTTTTAGAGAGAGAGATATATATATATATATCTCTCTCTCTCTAAAAATATCTAGATGTATAAATAGTATTACAAAAAATAAACCAATTAAAAATGGAAATTAGAAATGCTTAATTTCGTTTTTGAAATTAGGAATAGAATTGAAATGGATTATAAATGGAAATGATAGTTTTTTGAAATAATTAGAAATGGAAAAAAAAATCCATTGCTATTATAAGGCATGGATTAATTGAAAATATATGGAAACGGAATTAGAAAGGAAAATAGAGATGGAAATTGAAATGGTTTATCCTTCCATCGATAATTGTGATGCACAGTCGTGGGAGGATAAGTTTGCATGATTTAGCAATGAAAAATTACATTTCTAGATTTTTTAGATATTAAAAATTCTAAGTTTTATGTATATTATGACAAAAATTAATTCTATTTCTATTCATTTAGCAACCGAATCCTTATGAGTTTCTAAATTTAGTGACAGAAATGAATATCATCACTAAATTTGAAACATATCCAGAGTCCATCGCTATATGACATTAAATATTTCAAAGATGGAATCGAAGTTAATTCTGTCACTAAATTACCATAATTTTTATTCCGAAGAATGCTTTGTAACTTCAAAAAAAATTAGGATTTGGGTGATTTTTATTTTGATTATGAGTTCATCCAATTTGTGTTCGAGATCACTTTCCTCAACTTAGTGTTCATTATGCTACTCATCTATCATTGATGTATCCAATTTAGTATTTCCAATTTTCTCATATGTACTATATTTGAGAATTGTAATTTTTGTGTATTTTATTGTTACATATAGTTTTTTTATTGTTTAACATTCTCAGGGGTTCTCTCTTCTTGTTTTCTTGAATTTTTATCATGCTAATTGATAAATTTTTCATTTTATATTTTTTGAACATACTAGGATTTGTTTAATTTCTAGGTTACTTAATTGAGGTATGAAATTTTTGTGTGTTATATTGTTTACCTATAATTTTTATCATGCTAATTAATGTGAACTTAGTATGTCTAATAAGATTTATTCACTTTTTAGATTACCTAATGAGCTATTTAATCGAATTCATAAATATTAAATTTTCGAAGGTTGAAAGATAATTACAATGAACAACTTTAAAATTTGAGATAATTAGTTTAAAAAGTTTGAAAGCATGCAATTTTTATGTTAAAATTGAATGTATGCAACTTAAACAATAAAAATTATATATATATATATATATACATCAAAAAATTTGTAGGTATGCAATTGTAATAATAAACAATTTATATATTTTTTAACAAATATTAAAGTTGAAAGGTAATAACAATGAATAACTTAAAATTTTTTGAAGGTATGCAATTTATAGGTTGGAATGTAACAACAAATGAATAACTTAAAAAATTTGAACCTCATTGCAAAATTTATAGAGTCGCTTGATCTACACTTCACTAAATGTGCAATCCAATATATAACACCTCTCATTATTTTATATTTTTAAAAAATGTATATTGCATCTCAAAGCTGGTAGATGACTATTTATATTACATGATTCATATGGATTAGTTAATATTTCTATTAATTTATTAATGTACTCTATCGCTAGTTGACCTTTTTTATCATTTTTTCTTTGACATATTGATATGCATTGGAATTGCAAATTTTTTGAGGATTTATATTATATAAAATGTTTTTGTCAAAATAGTTAGTTAGTAATATTATTAATTTTGAAATCATAAATACATTACGAATTTTTCTTTTTTGCTTCATATATGCAATTTAATCCTATATAGATAAATATCAAATATTTAGTTTTATCTATACGAGACAAATACAACTCAAGACTATTGAAAAAATATCAAATATTTACTTTATCTCATTTTAATGCAAACTTACCTAATAATGATGTGAAAATAGCTTTTGTATGAGATTTATATAATGTCCTAAATTTGTTACTACAATTATATTTCAAATAAGTCACTATCTACATTATTATAATTCAAAATATGTTTGTGTTATATGTTACAGGAATAAAAAATATTATATAACCTGATCATCAATGGATTAATGTAAGATTGAAAGATAAATTTTTAACTAATGAGTTTGTAGAGGGAATTGATAAGTTTACTGGCTTTGCTGAAAGATAGTCTGAATTTATGGATGAAACAAAAATAAAATATCAATATAATGACCATAAATATCAAAATTAGAGTTTCCAAGATGTGGACATAGTGTGATTTCATCTTGCAAAAAATGAATTTGTTAGAGAAATATATATGGTATAAACACAGTGAAATAATTGTGTCACAAATAACAAAGTATAATGTACATAAAAGTGTTAATACAAATGTTGCAATGGAATATATCAAATTCAACGAAGCATGTGAAGCAATATTAAAGAATGTTATTAGTCTTTCATTCAATCCAGATGTCATTGATGATATTCCAATATTATCATCAAAATAATTTTATAAAATATTAAAAATATCAAAAGAAGAGGTTTGACCAGGTAATCCACATACCCACTTAAAGTTATCTACGATGGCTAGACTATTGAATTTAAAGGCAAAATATTATTTTTTAGAAAGGCATTTTGTAGAAATATGCGAGATATTTTTTGAATTATTACCAAAGACTAACATCATGACGAATAGTTTTTATAGCACAAAAAAGTTAATTGTGGCATAGATAGTGAAGTAATTGCATGTAATTTTTGTAACTATCCTCGGCATAAAAGAAATACTACATGTAAAAGAAAAAAAAACAATATTCCTCATAAAAAGATGTATTATTTTTCATTGACTCATCGTTTATAAAGATTATTTGCATCTTAATCCACTACTAATTACATGAGTTGGAACAAAGAACATATTATTGAAGAAGGCATGATACAGCAATGCCTAGATTCTCCTTATTAGAAATATTTTGATGATTGTCATCAATCTTTTATAGATGAAAGTCAAAATATTAGATTATTGTTGTGCATAGATGGATTTTAGCCAATTAGACAAATAAGGCAATTATACTCTTCATAGCTAGTTATTATTACACATTATAATTTATCACCGTGGGTGTGCATGAAAGATGAATATATATTTTTGTATGTTATCGTGCCATGTCCAAGAAACCCAAATGAAAAGTTGAATATTTTTCTACAACCCTTTATTGTGGAGCTCAAAAATATGTGGGAGGATAGTTTGGAAACATATGATATATCTAGAAAGTAGAACTTCCAAATGTGAGTCGCACTTATGTGGACTAAAAGTAATTTTTTTTTGCATATTCAATATTATCATGATGAAATACTATAAAAAATTAGCTTGTCCTTATTGCATGAAAGATTCCGATGTATTTTCTTTAAGCAAGGGAGGAAAGACTTCTTAGTTTGATAACCATCATAAGTTCTTATATATGGAATATCCATTTTCGGATGAATATTGATGTATTTAGTAATGACCATAAAGTTGTAAAAGGTGCCCTACCTTTGAGGTCAGGTACCAAAATATTAGATGTAATTGAAAGATATGAGTTCAAAATGTTATAGATATTGATATAGATTACATTAATGCACAAATTTTGAAGAATTATCATTATAGTTGGAAGAAATAATGTATCTTTTATGATTAACTTATTGGAAAACAAACATAATTAGGCACAACTTAGATGTGATGTATATTGAGAATAACTTTTTGATAATATTTTTTATTCTATCATGAATATAGAAGGAAAAACTAAACATATTATCAAATCAAGCGAAGATTTGAATGAGTTCTGTTCACAACTAGAGTTACATATAAATGAATTAATGCATAAATTCCTTAAGGCTTGTTATAGTCTGGACAAGGATGCAAAGGAAGATTTGTACAAATGGCTGATGGAGCTCACGATGTCTGATGGATATACATCTAATATGGAAATATGTGTTGATATAAAGAAGCATAAGTTATTTGGGATGAAAAGTCATGACTGCCATGTATTCATGTAGAGGCTAATACCTATAGCATTCCATAAATTACTTCTAGAAAATATTTGAGAAGCATTAACTAAAGTAAACATTTTTTAAGAATCTCACTTATAATTTCATAACAAAGGAAGAAATGGAGCAATTACAAACTGACATCCCCATAATCATATGTAAACTTGAGCGTATTTTTTCTTTTAGCTTTTTTGACACCGTGTAACATCTTTTGCTTCACTTACCTTATGAATCCATGATAGCATGCATTGTGCAATATAGAAGGATGTATTCATTTGAGAGGTTATATAATTTTCATTTTAAAATTCTAAATGTATCCTATGAATATATTTTATTCTAATAAAGATATTTTTTATATATCTTAGAAAATTGAAAAACAATGTTCGAAATAAAGCAAAAGTGGAAGGATCGATATGCAATGCATGTTTGGTTGAAAAGGCTTCGACATTTTGTGTGCACTACTTTTGGCCACAATTATATAATTCACATAACAAACTATCACCAAATAATAATTATGGTATGGTGGATGAATCATAATAACATGATGTTCTTTCTATATTTACATATGCGGGTCAATCATATGGTAAAGAAAAATCAAGATATTCTTTGGATGACTAGGAGTATAATGTTGCACACACATATATCTTATTGAACTCTGAGAAAGTTATACCTTATATTGAGTATTATTTATAATCAATTTAGATTCTTATTTCTTTGTCATAATATGTGATATATCTTTTTTATTATTCAAAATACCTTCAATATTATTTTTGAAGAATTTGTGCCAAGGAATTAAGGCAAATAAAACTACATTTTGATGATACTTCCATTGATGCAAAGCTTAACAAAGATTTCACAATTTGGCATGAAAAATATGTCAGTATATAACTTATCATTCTTACTTTTAAAAATTAATATGCAACATTATATAAGTATGATTTTATCTTTTTTCAATTTGTAGGTATAATTTTTTTCATCAAATATATAAAATAGGCAAATAAATGATCTTACAGAAGGGCAATTACAAAGTTTAAAAACTTATCCCATACATTATATAAATGGATACAAATTTCACATTTTAAAACATAATTTAAATAGAGCTGCAATAAATAGTGGTGTATGCCTCAAGGGATCTAACTCTACTATATCTAATATTGATTTTCATGATTAACTAATTGAAATTCTAAATGTGAATTATCCTAATTTACCAATTAAAAGGATAATTCTATTTAAATATGATTGGTTTGATCATATTCCAAACTTGGGTATTGAAATTCAATAGTAATACAACTTTGTAAATATTAATCATAAAATATTATCATAAGAATGAACCATTTATTCTTACAGTATAAGCTGAACAAATGTGTTACACCACTTATCCAACCACAAAAAAAATATTTTTATAACTAGTTGGTAATATGTAAAATAAAACCTAAATCAGCTATGGAAGTTGTTGAAAAGGATATAATTGTCATACCATCACATTTACCTACATTTCAAGGGAATACTGTCGAACTTCATCCAATCATTCATGAGGCACATGATGGGCTTCAAACATCATTTGGTGAAGATGGAAACTATTTGGACATTGTTGATGACCAAGTTGAATAAGATAATGAGAAATAATTAATTACACAATCAGATGATGATGAATATGTAAATGGAGATGATTTATTAAAATTTTCCATTGATGACTAGACATTAATTGACTTTCATATTATTGTGTCTTGCTTATTTGTCTTACTTATTATTATGTTTTGTTATTTTGACATTTTCATGACATATTTTTATTATCTTTGTATTTTTTGATGTATATATCTTGATTATGTATGAAAGGTAACCATTCAAGTGGCGGATGATCTCAATAAGTGGGGAGGGGTAGAAGAAGTCAAATAACAATTCATGAAGATAGAAATCAACATTTATTTAGTGATTATAATACTACAAATGTCTCTCCACATTCTCCACATTCTCCTCATTATGTGGATTGACTACCACTAATATTCTATATTTGTCTCATTTTGCATTGGAATATATTGTTAGCTTCATCTTGCCTATCTTAGGAGGCCCATGATTTGGTATTATAGTACCGAAAATGGTTGGATATTCGTAGCTTTCTAAAATTATTATTTAGCTTACAATTGACAATAAAGAGTATGTAGCTTTCTGAAATTTACTACATGCATGCATTATCATTTTTTATTATTTTTATTTGTAAAAAATTTAATTAACAACTGCGAATGAAATTATAAGCAAATGAGTAAGGTTAAAATTTGGCAATTTTATTAATAACAAACTTTTATATTGCTACTTATCGAACTTTATTATTTAGAATTAAATTTTATATTTACATTATGAAATTTTAAATAAGAAATAAAAATGAATAAATTATTAACTTAGTAGTATAAAAATATATGTAGTTTGTTTATATGTATATATATGAGTGGATGTTAAATTACTTACAGATTTATTCATTCTACTTCTCATATAATCAAAAAAATATTTAATGAGAAACTAATTGTAGAATACATAATGTAGAGCAATGTGCCCTTAAATATAAAAGAATTTTATTGATAAGAATTTTAAGTACAATTTTGATGCATTTACTTGTTTTTCAATTTAGTTTAATATAAATTCTATTAAAACAAATACATTACAATGTATTCTTGTTTTATTTG
The DNA here is from genome assembly GCA_029783825.1 of Sapria himalayana. Taxonomy (NCBI): domain Eukaryota; kingdom Viridiplantae; phylum Streptophyta; class Magnoliopsida; order Malpighiales; family Rafflesiaceae; genus Sapria; species Sapria himalayana. Next base: position 8,172,028 of record JAREIK010000088.1, on the reverse strand, counting down.
ATTTTTGTAGAAAAAGTATAAATAGAATAATACTTTGGTGGTCTCAGTAAAGGATACATGAAACCATATGGCTATGTCAGATACAATAACAAGCTTGACACATAGAAATAAAAATTATGGTTAAGATGCAAATCCTAATAGTATTCCTCTTACTATTTAGATGAAGTGGTTAGGAATACTAGAATAGTGAGAACATCAAGACCTTATACCAGGTGGTGTCACACAATTATCAATTAGAGAAAGTAGTTGAGGGATTATAACTTTTGAAACATATTGGAGGTTCAAAGGCATCCTACCAATATTCAAAAAATTTGGTAAAATTGTTTTTCATAATTTATTATTATTTGAATTTTGTGAATGCAAATAATAATATATGTGTGACAATATACTATGTACCTCAATATTAACTATTATTTATTTTTAGGAGGCTGAGTTGGGACATCCACCAATACCATTTGAGGTATTCAAGTGAATGTACAAGAGGAATGATGGATCATTTGTGGACAAAGCGATCAAATTATATTAAAGTGATTTTCTCAATTTGTATTTGTAGTGTCATATGTAAATTGTAATTAATGAAAAAAAATAATGCAAAAAAAATTATTTTTTTAGCATTCATTGAAATTAATATGCAAACTCAAGTATTTTTTTTATCATAACTGATGAGTTATTATATATGAACTCATTAAATATAATGACTAACTTTATTTTTATATTAATTTTTAGTAGGGTGATGATAGTTTTATGTGCTGGAATAAATTTTATCTGAATATAATAATGATGAGTTATGTTGTATTTTAATAATTATAGGAAGTTTTGAAGAATAATGGTTGTTATTGCTCTATAATTGATAGATCATTCTACAAAGGTGTTTGAGATTGATGTTGTGCATATTTATCTCCAGGCTGTTAGAGTGGAGCCAAAAAAATGGCAAGTGTTTGGTCTTGGTACGCATGCATCTATATTTTATCTAGGTTCTGTTAGGAGTTCTTCATCATTATCTTCCAATTATAATAATTTATTTGATACGAAGTTGCACGAGAAGATATATAAAATTCAGGATACTTAGCAAAGAAAATATGAAGAATTACAATAAAAGAATAAAAAGATGCAAAAGAAAAATGAAGAAATGAAAAAAAGAGAGGAAGAAAGAATGAAAGAGAAGAATAAAAAATAAAAAAAAAAGATGAGAAAATAATAAAAGAGAGGAGGAGATGTAACAAAAGATTTTGAAGATCAAGAAAATAATGTGCAAGATGGTAGAGGCCCCATCTCTTTTTCATCATTCTAAAGAAAATCCATCTAGATATTTAGAGGAGAATATTCTATTTAACAAGGACTCGTTGTTGTTTGTGATTGTGTGTTATTACTCTTTTGCAACGAAAGCTTTTATTGTGAAATTTTGGTTTTTTTTGTTTTTGTTTTTTGAAGTTATGAATGTATACTATAATTGATGAACTTTTATATTTGTTATTTGAAGTGTTATTTTGTATTGGATGTTATATGATTTTCATTGGATAAATAATATGTGCATGTACTTACTAGTTTACAAGTTATATGGTTTCTATATGTATTTATATATTATATATAACATACATGAACTACAACAAATGAGATATGTTCATGTTGCAAAAAATCAAAACGAAAAATGATATTTTAAAATCCATTTCTAATTTAGAAATGGATCTTGCATTTATATTATATTCTATCACTAATTTAGTATTGAAATCCAAGATCACATTTCCATCACTAAAATTAATGATGAAAAAATTTCATCGCACATTTTAGAAAAACTTGGGAGTTATCTGTTTCTAAAATATAGAAAGGAACACTATAGAAATAAAATCTTTTCCTTTCTATTTAGATTGCTATTTGAATATTTTGACGGAATTAGAATTGAATTTGGGCATTTCTAATTTTGTATTTTCTTATAGTGTAGGATTATATTTAGATAAACACACATAGAATATATATATATTATTTTTTCTATGTGTGTGTGTATATGAATAGGTTTATAAACACACACATACAGATACAAAATATTTAAACATATATACATATAGAAATATAGATATATATTAAATTTAAAAAAATGAAACTGCTTTTCAAATTTGAAAATTAAATATAAATAAATTATATAATATGTATAATTATTTTTTATTAATATAAATATTTCAAATATTTTTTATACTATGTATTATTACATAGTATACTATGTAATAATACATAGTATATACACCTCTAAATATAAATATTTTATTTTTTAGGTATATTTTTTTAAAAAATTAAATTTAATGCCAAAATGTAAATGTTTTTATTTTTGATCTCTAAAACATAGTTTTCCAAAAAAAAAATTATGTGATGTACCCAAACAAAATATTATGTAGTTTGTACATCAAAACCAAAAAAAAATTTTATTTTATATACTAAAATTTATCATTCTCATTTTATCTTTACTGTATCATATCACATTTAAAAAAATTATGGGTTTGATCAAATAGGTCCTGATGAAACCTATGTTTTTTTAAATAAAAAATAGTTTAATTTTTTTTATGCTATACATATAAATAAATTATATATATATATATATATATATATATATGATACACAATATATACTTGGTGTATATATAATATATATCTTGTATATATACACAATGTGTGTGTGTGTGTATGAATATATTCATTATATATGTACATATATATACGTGTGTGTGTGTGTGGAATATATCCATATCTACATACATATATATACATATATATTGCAATACAACACACACACACACACATGTAGATATATCCATAAATATATACTATATATATTATAAATACATACATATTGTATATATGTATGTGTGTGTGTGTGTGTATAATATGTATATGCACGCTTTATATATAATATATATATATTGCATATAAATAATATATAAAAATTATGTATATATAGTATATATATTGTGTGTGTGTGTGTGTATTATACGTGTATATATATATATAATATAAAAATAAAAAAATTAATTCAAAAATAAATTAAAAAAACATGGACAGATTTTGTGTGACCCACTAGTCCCATCTTCAAGTTATTCCAATATGTTGTAGAAATTTGGTCCATGCTGGTAGTATCGGTTTCTATAATCTTCATCTCATTTTACATTTGAATTTATTACACGTGTTTTTCTTCAATTTTTAATTGTTTGCGATGTTGCTCCAGTGATATCTCCTGTTGCGCATATATCTTTTCATGTCACTCAATTTTTTGTCGTTCTATTTTCATTCTTTCATTCTAGTGATGATAATCTAGTGACCTTTCATCATCAATTTGTTTATCTTTGCTTTTAAGTTTTTTCTTCGAATCTTTTTTGCCCAATGGCCTTTTGAGGTTGGGAGAGAATGATGGTTCAGTATTGTCCCCTAAATATGAAGTTGAATAGCTGGATTCAACATGAGTTGATTCAGTAGGACTACTAGTTGAATGAGTTTTTGCTCTCTTATTGCTGGTCAAATTATCATTCCATTTCCGCTCCATTTTCAATATATTCTCACAATGCTCATATTGAAATAGTTTTCCAATTATCTTAGCAAACATTTCTTTCTCTTCATCAACCTAAAACCATTTGAAATATTTCAATAAATTATCAAGAAACTAAATCTTGCTAGTGTCTGAATTTAAAATATAAATCTTACATTATTTTGCTCGGTATGTTCACTTTGTCGTAGTTTTTCTATTTGACAATAAAAACCGACAAATTTACTGCATTTTTCATTTATATCACTCCAGTAACTTTTAATAGAAGATTGGGAACGCCTTTCGTTATTACCTCCATTAAGTTCTAAGTATTGCGATATTCTTTGCCAGGATGCACCACTTTGTTGTTGATTCCCGATAATTGAATCTTTGCTCGTATTAAGCCATGCTGACACAATTAATTTATCTTCTTCAACAAATAAATTCTTTGTCCTTTGCGACTTTCTCACATTTGGGACAACTTCATTTTGTATTGATGTCAAATCTACTGGATTGCTTTGAATAATATCATCATATAAGTCAGTCTCGTTCATTAGCAAATCAGTTAATGAACCATGATATTGCAACTTCATCTACAAAAAAAATATTATAATCAATTTATATAATGAGTAATTTATAAAACATTCAATTGAATCTATTAAAAATTAAAATTATAAACAATTTAAAAAATTAGAAAATTATCTACATTAATTATAAAATCAAAATATAAAATAAAAGCGAAGGAAATACCTTTCTTTTTTGGAAATATTTCTTTTCTGTCAGATTTTAATGGAAGGGATGCAAGGATGGAATGCAAATATGGAAGACAAGAAATAATTTTTTTAGATTTTTTTTGATTGCTGGAAGGATGCTGTGTAGTAGAGCTTTCAAAAAAAAAACAAAGCTGGATGGAATTGAATTGTGCAGCAGCCCATTCAAATTTATAAAATAAATTAAAATATATCAATTGGATATATACGTTGAAATGCACAGTAAAATAACCACATTTTTGTATCTTTAACTTTCTCTCTCCGAGGTTGCCATTTATAGCACCCCAATTTCATGGATGCTATTTTGGCAACCCAGATGCCATCCCCGTTGGAGCGAATAAAAGTAACATTTGAGGTGCCATTTTGGTAGTTACGGGGATGGCACCCTGTTTTGCAACTCCGGTTGGAGTTGCTCTTATAGAAGATCCTCATACGTATTATCCCATGCTATCGTGGGCTTTCCAGCCTTGATTTTACTTTCAATTGCATTTGCTTCCACAACTTTTTGGGCAGTTGGCCTTCATGGCGGCCTTTCTGGCTTCTCCTTCTTCTTCTTGATAATCTTGGCCTCATTCTGGTGTGGTAGTTCGTTCGTCACATTTGTCTCTGCCATTGTTCCTCATGTTTTGATAGGTTTTACCATAGTTATTTTCGTATTGGCTTATTTTTTTCTTCTTAGCGGATTCTTCATTAATCAGAATCGAATACCTGATTACTGGATCTGGTTCCACTACATGTCTCTCATAGAGTACCCGTACACATGGGTCTTGCTCAATGAATTTAAGAGTAACTCCAATGGGAGTTGCCAAAAATGGGGTGTCAAATATCATTTTGGTACCTAAAAAATTTTTTTTTTGCTCCAATGGTAGGTGCCATAATAAAGATGCCATTTTAATACTTTGATGTATTTTTTTTTAATTAATCTTTTAAATCCCAATTTAAAACATAATAAATAATGACTAAAAAATAAAACCCCACTTTTTCATAACTCCCATCTTCAAGTTATTCCAATATGTTGCAGAAATTTGGTCCATGCTGGTAGTATCGGTTTCCATAATCTTCATCTCATTTTACATTTGAATTTCTTGCACATGTTTTTCTTCAATTTCTAACTGTTTGCGATGTTGCTCCAGTGATATCTCCTGTTGCACATAAATCTTTTCATGTCACTCAATTTTTTGTCGTTCTATTTCCATTCTTTCATTCTAGTGATGATAATCTAGTGACCTTTCATCATCAATTTATTTATCTTTGCTTTTAAGTTTTTTCTTCGAAGCTTTTTTGCCCAATAGCCTTTTGAGGTTGGGAGAGAATGATGGTTTAGTATTGTCCCCTAAATATGAAGTTGAATAGCTGGATTCAACATGAGTTGATTCAGCAGGACTACTTGTTGAATGAGTTTTTGCTTTCTTATTGCTGGTCAAATTATCATTCCATTTCCGCTCCATTTTCAATATATTCTCACAATGCTCGTATTGAAATGATTTTCCAATTATCTTAGCAAACATTTCTTTCGCTTCATCAACCTAAAACCCTTTGAAATATTTCAATAAATTATTAAGAAATCAAATCTTGCTAGTGTCTGAATTTAAAATATAAATCTTACATTATTTTGATCGGTATGTTCACTTTATCGTAGTTTTTCTATTTAACAATAAAAACCAACAAATTTACTGTATTTTTCATTTATATTAATCCAACGACTTTTAATAGAAGATTGGGAACGCCTTTCGTTATTACCTCCATTAAGTTCTAAGTATTGCGATATTATTTGCCAGAATGCACCACTTTGTTGTTGATTCCCGATAATTAAATCTTTGCTCGTATTAAGTCATGCTGACACAATTAATTTATCTTCTTCAACATAGAAATTCTTTGTCCTTTGCGACCTTCTCACATTCGGGACAACTTCATTTTGTATTGGTGACAAATCTGCTGGATTGCTCTGAATAATATCATTATATAAGTCGGTCTCATTAATTAGGAAATCAGTTAATGAACCATGATATTACAAATTCATCTACAAAAAAAAAATAATCTAATCAATTTATATAATGAGTAATTTATAAAACATTCAATTGAATCTATTAAAAATTAAAATTATAAACAATTTAAAAAATTAGAAAATTATATACATTAATTATAAAATCAAAATATAAAATAAAAGAGAAGGAAGTAATGCAAGTATGGGATGTAAATATGGAAGATAAAAAATAATTTTTTTAGATTTTTTTTTGATTGCTGGAAGGAAGCTGTACAGTTGAGTTTTCAAAAAAAAAAAAAAAAGCATTTAACCTAATGACGACGAGCATGAATTAATTATTGATAATGTTGTGTTTTTTCCAATTTTTTGTGATTGTGGGATGCTGGGGCGAAGCCATTATTAATGACGATGAGCATAAATTAATTTCTTCGATGCTTGGTGGAAGGGGAGAAAGAGATCAAAGGTGCGAGCTTTGAATGGGCGTGTTCAAAGACGAACCTCACGTAATCAAAAAATTGTACCAATTGGACAACGTCATTTTGTCTTCTCATCGTGCTACTCTCACCCTAGATTCCAGAATTGATTACCAATTTGAGTAGTCTCGTCATCATTGTCAACACTCAACAATCTTGGTCCTGGAAGCTTTTTTCAGTTGTGATTGAGCGTCAACACTTAGTCGTCATCATTGTCATTCGTCAACACTCAACCCGAAAAGCTGTTCCCATTGCTTACTCTTTTAACATAAACTATTTACATTTTTTAATAAGTTTTTGTATAATATAAATGGATAAATGATATTTTATAAAAAAAATATCATTTAAATAAAACCTCAATCTAATCTACATTTCTCTGATTCTCTCCGTCTCCTTCAATCCTTCTCTGCGGCTGCCCACACCTCTTCTCTGCACTCTCTTGATTCTGAACTCTTCTTTTCTTCTTTTCATTTATTTTCATATTCTTCCATTATTCTCCTCATCTACTTGTGCTAGAGATTCAATAAGGCTTCATCGCTCATCGGTTAAGCTTAAGTAAGGTGGAGTGGAAACGAGGCATACTTTAGGTATTTAAAACTTAAAATAGAAGCTTTTCAGGTTTAATTTTGGTTATTTTACTCCTACAAATCAAAGGTCTCTTGTAGGTAAATATTTCCATTATCACGCTTCCAATTTTCAGTCACATTAACAAGATGATGAGTCCCAAAAAATGAAATCATTTTGATGTTTGTTTGTTTTTGTTTAGATCTGTGATTTGAGACTTAGAGAATTCTTTGGTTTCCTTGTCTTTGTCTTGCTCTGTATGTACCTTTTTGAATTTTCTGGTGCCTTATTCTGAATTCTGATAACTAATAAGTTTGTGTTTGAAGAATCTCTTTCTTTGCAGTTAAATATTTTAAGATACTGTCGAATTAAGTTAATGTTTTAATTTATTGTTGCTTTTCAGTTTTGTTTGTAGTTTAGGAATTAGGAGGGTAGACACCATGTTGATTTTAATTATTTATGTATTATGTTGTAGATTGGGGGCAGTATTCTATTGAATATTTATTGAATGGATTTTTAAACTATCTGACTTGAAATCTTTTGAAACTTTCACCAAAAGTTTTTCATTTAAATCAAAATATTACAATAATTGTATTGTTACTATTGTAGTTCTTTGGAAGAAGCAATAAATGGCAGATTTTAATTTTTGGGTGATTGGTAATTGCATTTGATTTACCTTGAGTTGTTGAATAAGCTGCTAAAAAAATTAACTCTAAAAGTAGATGTTATGTGTGTGTGTATAAGTCAGTCTATCTCTTTGAATTCAATTACTAGAGTTTAAATAATGTGATGCTTTAGCCATTAGCCCATTACATAAATGTTATACTTATAATAACTAGTGGAGTTTATCATATGTATTTCATAATATCTAAGTATTCTAGTTCTACTTCTAGTGAACCACAAATATCTTCAACACCCATGGATACTTAAGAGTAGAAAAGTTTTATGTGAATATTGAGTATGAGATTAAGGAATCAAATGAACTTAATGAAAGTGAAAATGTTAATTTGGAAATTATTGAACCCACTTCTATCATTACTTCGAAAGAAGATGAAGTTGAAAACCCTTTCCAATATTTTAAGAGATCGAGAAGATCAAAAGTTTGGGATGATTTTCTTCAACCTGAAATGATAAAATGGAAATGAAAAGTAAGGTGTAAATATTATAAATCTCATTTTTCTATCTTAGCAACTAAAAGCACTACTCATTTGAATTGATATTTAAACACTTGTTCAAAAAAGATATTATACTTGAAGCAATAACAAATGAGTAATTTTTCACCATCTGATTCAAGTATTGGTACAAACAAAATTGGATTTGTTAGTACTTTGCATAATGATAAATTTGACATATTAAAGATGAGAGAGAAGATAACATATTAGCTCATGATGGATGAGCATCCTTTCACTATTGTAGAAAAGGAATGATTTAACTTGATGATAAAGTAGAGTTATTAATTTGTGAACTAATCAATATTTTTTTTTCATTCTCTTAGGTTTTCACAATTTTAGTTGATAATGTAAATGTAAATGATTCTTGTATTCAGATTTTAAAGGATAATTTTGTATCTAATGAAAGGTTACTATGCAATGAAAGGTTATATTTTATTCATTGTTGTGTACATATACTTTACATAATGGTTCAATATGGCTTTGAACAAGTGAAGAGCATCATTCTAAAAGTCCATGAAACTATGAACTTCTTGAATTTAATTGAGACACAACTCAAATGGTTTGGTGAACTTGTTTAGAAATATATTTTCTAGATATTCTTTACATGATCATAATTTTGGTGTTGTTCTAATGATGATGAGTGGGAAAAGATTGAGAAATTACTTCTTAGTGAGGTCCATAAGATTAAAGTATTGTTGGATAAAAAATTTGAGTCTCCAGATGATTTTGTTAGGAGTATGGTTCAAAACATAAAACAAAGGTTTGACAAGATTAGGGTGAATGCAATATGCTAATGGCAATAGGAGTGGTGCTAGACCCTAGATTGAAAATGAGGGCTCTAGAGATTACATTCCCTAAAATGTTTTTTTGCATGTAGCTCAGGAGAATATTAGTAAAGTTAGAGATGCCATGTATCAACTTTATGATGAATATGTGAGAATGCATTATTCTTTTACTTATTGAAAGAAGTGTATAATGTGAATCTGTTTCAAATGCTAATGAAGGAGAAAGAACATCATGTAGTTTGTTAGAACTTTTGCAAGTGGTTTGAAGTGGGCATGAAGTAGAACTGATGAAATATGAACTTGATGTGTATCTTGATGAGACTTTTTATTTCTCAAGATTATAAATTTAATTCTTTGGCTTGATGGAAGGAAAAATCAATGAAGTTTCATATTTTGTCTAAGTTGATAGCAAATATTTTGGATGTTCCAATCACCACTTTGGCTTTTGAGGCAAATTTTAGTGTTGGAGGTCATGTAATAGATTTCTATAGGTTTCACTTGCTCCAGAAACATTACAAATGTTGATATGCATAGATGATTGGTGTAGATCCCTCCATGGAGTGAAAATAAAGAACAAAATAGGAACTATTTGATAATAATTTTAGTTTACTTTTTTAATGTATAAATATTTACATTATGATATTATTGTAGAACAAAGATAAAGATTGATCAAAAGAAATTTTTATCCCAATTCCGAATACCTATAAAGAATTGACAAACTGACAACTCAATAGGTTTTGATTATGAAATTAAAATTCTGAGTCATATTTTTACTGCATTTTATTTATTACTTGAAGTTTTCTTATAGAATTAAATATTTTTAATAACAAATTATTATGTTTTTTATAGGTGTTTGTGAAAGATATTTTGATGGGCTTTTTGGTAGGATTTGTATCGCTATTTTAATTGACAAAGGCTATTTGAAGTTGTATCATAAGAATATGTGTTTAAATATATTTGTTTAATGATAGTCCATTTGTATATTTAGGGTGTTCATCCTATCCTACAGGTAGTAAATATAGTCTTTCACTTTCCCACCTGATAATAAGAATTTTTTCCCCCTACCCTACCCGATACTTTATGGAAGAATTTTTTTTTACCCTACCCTACTCGATAATATATAGCATTCCTACCTAACTTTCTACCCAAATAATCGGGTAGGAAGTCAGGTAAGAAGGTGGGTAAATATTTTTGTAGCTATTAATTTTTTAAACATTTTAATAATTTAATTATATAACATGCACTGATACCAACTAATTTAATAATACAATAAATTAATAATACTAAAATCTAAAATAATTACAATAATAATTATAAATATTTTCAGCAATTAATCCATCATAATTATTACAAATACAATCCATCATAATAGCTGCACAAATATAATCCATCATAATTCTCACACAAACTCAATCCACCATAATTGTTACAAAAACATAAATACATTAAAATCATAACTACTACGCCTGTGGTAGTTCACCACTCGCCAGTTCACCACAAATCAAGTAGTCTACACAAAAAAATAATCAATATTTTACCAACTCAAATATTCATAACAATAACAAATACTCTTATAATTACTAAAAAATAAATAAAAAAAAGTTAAATAACACCTTTTTTGCTAGTGTCATTCTCCTCTATTCACTCGATAGAAATTAAAATTGTCTCTGACGCTTTATAGTTATTTCTAAAAAAAAAGAGTATGGAAATAAAATTAGATATGGAGTATTCATCAATGAATAATAAAAATATAATAATAAAAGTATAAAAACCTGAATCTAGTTTATAGCTTTCTAAATCCTCCAAAATATCTTTAAAGTCATAAGTAATGAATGATGATTGAAGTTAATTTTGTGCACATATGAGACACTCAACTATTTTAGGTACCAGACAACTTCGAAAAGGATCTAAAATACGATTCCCAGTGCTAAAAGTTAATTTTGATGTCACTTTAGAATTAGGAATTGCTAACAAATCATGAGCTATTTTGGCAATGATTAGAAATTTAGAAGAATTAATCTTCTACTATTTCAAAATATCAAAATTGATGCTAAGAAATTTAACATCCTTAATTAAATTTTGATTTAACTTTGATTTGTTGTCCACATTACCTTTTTCAGCTCTATACTTGTGCTACCTATTTATGAAATTTGTATGTATTTGATCTTGGATAGACATCTCAGCCAAAAATATATTTTTCTCATGGTCAACACTTAATCCCACTTCACACCCCACACTAAATCTAGTGTATTATTGGCATAATTGGTCAATAATATTTTTGATATTTTCAACTAATTAAACCTTAACTACCTCATCCTCAGCTTTATAATTGTCTTTGAGCCAAATTTTTAATGTGTCCAATTTATATCGTGGGTCAAGCACAATAGCAACAAACAACATCGAATTAATATTATCTAAATGCCCTCAATACTTATCATACTTGCATTACATTCTCATAGCCATAGTACTCAAAAGATAATCATAATCTTCACAGTAACCTTGCAAATGAACATACACAGTATAAAGTTCTTGAAAAAATAAGTTAGATATGGTGTACAATGATCCAAAAATATACAAAGTGATCTCATAAAAAGTTTCAAAAGCTTCATAATAACTCATGAACAATGTCCCTATCATCAAATATAAGTGGCCCTAAACCACCACTCCTTTCACTCTATTGACTTACAAATTTCTCATCATCTTCTTGTAACAAATCAGATGCACCTTTGTACTGTTCTATAATTTTAAGCATCAAATATGTAGAGTTCCATCTTGTTGGAACATCAAGAAGAAGAATACAATTTTCACCAATTTTTTGCCTCTCAATACATGACTTTAACTTGTCAAGTCTTGAATGAGAAAACTTCGCATATTTTACAAATTTTATACCTTCAAAATTGACGTGTTCACTTCCTTCAAATCCTCCATGACAATTATTTTCAAAATGTGTGCACAACACCTAACATGTATAAATTTATTTTCTAAGATAGTGTTTTTTCCATCCTTAGTTTGTCTCTTTAAATAATCAAGAGCACTATCATTAGAAGTAGCATTATCCACTATAATAGTAAATTTGCTATATATCTCCCATTCAATCATGTATACTTTGATTTCCCTTCCAATTATTACATCCTTATGATTATGACTTTTAGAAAATTGATTATTCATTTGTGCAACTTTCAATCATTATCAATTAAATGTGTAGTTAAAGACATATAAGTTAAATTTTGAATAGATATCCATGTATTAGTAATAAGGGAAACTCTTTGACTAGATGAGACAAACATATACTTCAATTTTTTTTTTCTATCATATATAATTGCAAACAATTCCTCATCACAATGGTACAAGAAGGCATATAAAATCTAGGTTCGATAGTTCTCATCAACTCTCTAAATCCTTCTTTTTCAATAAAGTGGAATGGTAATTTATCCACTATAATCATAGTAGTAATTTTATCTCTAATCTTCTTTTTATTGAATTTAGCAACACTAAGGTTATTAATAACACTATCTTTATTTTTTTTGAATGTACCAATTAATATTAATTGAGATATGTCATTCTTATTCTCACTCGCCAAATAGGATTTCCAACGACCTAAATGATAAAGCAAAGATAAAGTACCTATTTTTCTTGTATGATAATTGTAAATCTTACTACAATGATAATATTTAACTTCATCTGCAGCTTTAATCTTTTCAAAATACTTTTAAACTTTAGATTAATTTTTTTGTATTTTGTCCCTCACATAGAATGTCATCAATAACTTGAATGTTTCTATTAGAATCAATTTGAATAGATGATCGTGGAGTAATTTCATCCACAAAGAAATGATTTGTGGATAATATATATCATCCCAATAAGAAATAATATAAACTTATAAAAAAATAAATAATCCACTAAACTTGAAAGCACACAAAATGAACAAATATTCATTATACACAAATAATGTTGGAACACTACTATGAATAATCAAATAGATCTAAACCCAATACAACTAGCAGAATGACAAACTTGGGAAGTTATATTCACATAAAAAAATTAATAACTATAGCAATGGGGGCCTCCTAGATAGAGGTGTCAACTGGGCCGACCAGGCCCGGCACGAGGCACGACACGGTTTTTAATCGTGCCCGGGCCCGTGCCATGCCCGGTTAAAAATCGTGCCGTGCCTCTCCCGAGCCGTGCCCGGCCCGGCACGGCACGTCGGCACGGGTTCTTCCCGTGCCAGTTTCACGCGGGCACGCGAGGGCATGAACCGGCCCCTCCGGAAAAAATTACGATGGGTCGGGTATGATTGGATCCCGACCTGCGGTCCCGACTTCCGACCCGGCACGGCACGGCCTGCCGTGCCTGCGGGCCGTGCCGGGCCGGCCTGTTTGACACCTCTACTCCTAGATTTATTCTACTTGTTTCCACATTGAGGAAATTTAAATTCTCACATTTTCCAGCTTGGGAGGAGAAGACCAGATTAGAAAATTAGCTAATACTTTATCCCTTCCCAAATTACTATACTACTCATGGAAAATGACTCCTCCTAGAATGTATTCAAAATATCCTAACACTGATAAAGATGTAAAAGATCTGCTATAATTTCATTTCTTATCGTGGGTTTGATGAAATTAATGAGACACAAAATGTTCCATTTAGAAGGCAGTAAAGCAACAAAACAGATTCAAAGGAGAAGGCAGTAAAGCAAAAAAGTGACCATTTTCTAAACAAAGGAGAAGGTCCTATGTGTCTTTCTCTTATTTTGAACTGAGACAGCAACAACAAACAGAAATGGAGGGTAATATTGATGTATCTGATTATTAGATTTCAATTATCCCACTCTTTTTGAGCAAGGGTTTCCTCATCTTGTGAAAAATTTTCTTGGTTCAGAGTTAGATTCAAAGTCTTCAAAATTTCTTTGCGTAGATGAAGGTTTGCGATCAGAATTTCCAAGCCAAACCAGATTGCGGATAGAGATATAAAGGCTTTGTTTGGTTCTCAAATTGAAATGTATTATGCCATCTGTCAATCTAACATTATCTTCTTTAGAGCAAGTATTTTAAATAGAAAAGAGATGAAGCTCTGGTTATGTCATCACAAAATCTTTCGAGTTGAAGATGAATGAAATGTTTTGTTTAGATGATGTAGAAGAAGCTAGAGTAGGACTTAGAATAGCATGAAAGAGATTGTAGCAATTACATCTGAGCCATTAGTTGATGATGAACTATAATTCCTTAATGGAAACATTGACATAGTGACCCATAGATCTTTCTTGATTGATAATGAATGATGTTTTTTTGTTAGAGCTCTAGTCATCACAGATAGAAGTTTTTTTCTGACATAGCTCAAAACATATTTCCTGGTAAGAATATTAATTTTATTAAGTTTTATCATCTCATTTCCTAAGCACTAATAAACCTTATGTCTTCCTAGTTTTTGATCCCTTTATTATTGCCTGCCTATAAATCAAGGTTGAATATTTGTAAGATAATAATCTCATTATGCTAGATGACCTCCTTTAGTGGCTCTAGGGCAAGACACAGTTCTTTAGTGTATTTAGAATAGATATCAACCTTTGAATGACTAAAATCTATATTTTTCTCTAATCATCCCATTTTTGTATTATGAAGAAGATGAGAGAGAGAGAGAGAGAGAGAGAGAGAGAAAGAGAGAGAGAGAGAGAGAGAGAGAGAGAGAGAGAGAGAGAGAAAGAGAGAGAGAGAGAGAGTGTGTGTGTGCGTGTGTGCCTGAGGGTTGGATGGGTGGATGAAGGAGGGAGGTGGTGGGTGCTGAGCAGAATCTCAATTCTCATATTAGGGGTTTTTTGTGTTTATTACACACACACACACACACACACACACACACACACACACACACACACACACACACACACACACACACCTATGTTGGGTAGGGTAGGAATGCAGATATGGATTGTTATTTCACTTTCTTATTTGATTTAATTGGAAGACCAAAAACTCTTTCGCACTCCAACCTGATTTTTGTGATTAACCATTTAATAGAGTAGGGTAAAAATTTGCGGCCAATCAAAAATTTGAACACCCCTATTTATATTTTTAGAGACTACAGTTTTATGATGTTGTAACTTGTATTGAACATTAATTTTTATTTTTGTGTTTTTGGATTCACTGATGTAGTTTGTTTGTATTATTCATATTCCTTGAATCCTTGTTTTGATATTTTCTAGATGTCTTTGTAGAATTCAAGCCTTACTCGAGTCAGGCTCATACTATATTTCTAAAAAAATATATTATATGTATACTAATATATAACTATATATAATTATATTTTACTAAATATATACCTATATAAATGTTAAATATATTTATATCTTTAGCTACATACATATTCATAACTATATGTGTATAATTATATATAAATATTTGTATAAATATGCAACACTCTATATAATTAAATATAACTATATTTATAAATTTATATACATATATGTATTCATATAATTAAATTAAAATATTTGTTTATAATGTTGTATATATTTATGTATAACTATTTATCACTACTTGTTTAAATATATCTATATATAACTATTTGTTTAATTATATATAACAAATTATAACTATATATATTATATGTAATATAATATATAATTATAATAATTATATCTTACTATGTGTATAATTTTAAAAGTTTTATGCATAATTATATTTAAATATTAAATTTACAGCTTATATTTAATATATATTTGTATATAGTAGTATATAAAAAAGTATTTTACTATATGTATACCTATACATAACTATATGTATAAATATAAAATTAAATTAACAAATATATAAACCTACATATATAAATATATGTTTAACTATATGTGTAACTATATGTATAATCACATGTAATAATATTTATAATTACATGTATAACAACATATAATATTATGTTAAACTATATGTGTATAACTATATTTAAATATTTGTATAACTATAAATGTCTATATAATTATATATAACTATATCTATACCTGTATATACATTTATGTATTAATATAATTAAAGTAAAATATTTTTTTTATAACATTATTTATATTTATGTATAATTATTGATAACTACTTGTATAAAAATATCTATATATAACTATACATTTTATTATATATAACTATTTATAACTTTATATATTATATGTAAAATAATATATAACTATAAATAATCGTATCTTACTGTGTATAACTTTAAAAGTTTTATGCATAATTATATTTAAATATTAAATTTACAGCTTATTTTTAAACTATATTTGTATATAGTAGTATATAAAAAAGTATTTACCTATATCTATACCTATACATAAATATATGTATAAATATATAAATATAAATTAACAAATATATATTTAACTATATGTGTAACTATATGTATAACCACATGTAATTATATTTATAATTACATGTATAACAACATATAATATTATTTTAAACTATATGTGTATAACTATATATAAATATTTGTATATCTAAATAAGTGTCTATATAATTATATATAACAATAATTAGAGACAAATATTTTTGTTAAATAAAATGATTTTTTTTATTATTTATGAAAGATGATCGTGAATGGATGTACAAGGGTTGAATTATGAATGAAATGTTCTCTAATGAATGTGGGGATAATGTTGGTTAATTTGTTTAGTTTTTTCTGAGATATCCTGAGTGTGTGAATGGTGGTACAGATATAAGGTGTCATTGTACTTTAGTTAAATATCAGAATAAAAGGTTTTTGAATTTTGAGACTGTGAAGATGTATTTGTATAGAAATAGTTTTGTGGCGGATTACTATGTTTGGATATATCATGGTGAGAAGCAAATTTACTAGATGTGTTCGAGTTCAGTACGAGTATCAGTAAGTGAAACTGATCAGATGGTCTCAGATAATATTAATCACACTATATATAAAATGAGTTTTGATACTGTGGGTCCTGAATTCAACCCGAATGAGGAACCCAATGCTGAGGCAGAATTTTTATGACATGATTTCAGCTGGAGACAAACTTGTATATGAGGGATTTTCTAAGCATGCTCAACTTTCTGCAGCTGTGAGGATGTTAGCAATAAAGTGCAGACACAAGTGTTCGTAGACATAGTTTGATGATATGTCTAAATTTTATCAAGAATTATTGCCAAAAGATAATCTATTGCTATTGGATTACTACAGCATGAAGAATTTAGCTAGAGGCCTAGGATTATCCGTATAGGTCATTCATTGCTGTGTGAACAACTGTATGACATACTGGGGTGATGACAGTGACCTTAATAGTTGTAAAATTTGTGGGCATGCTCGATACAAGTAAAGGTTATAGGTTCTGTATGTTGAAGGTGTTGTATAAGAAGATGTACTATTTTTCAAAAATATCTGGGTTGTAGAGATTGTATGCATCAACCGCAATAGCTAATAAAATGAGGTGGCATTCAAAGCATCATATGGAGGACAGTAAGATGTGTCACCCTTCTGATGCCCCTATTTGAAAACATTTTGATGGGCATTTTTTTGATTTTTCTTCTAAAGTTCAAAATATTAAGCTAAGTTTATTTGTTGATAGTTTTAAGCCGTTTGGTCAATCTGGACAACAATATTCTTTGTGGCCTATTGTGGTGATCCTGAATAATTTGCCTCCAGACTTATGTGTGAAGGAGGAATTTATGTTTTTGATTGTGTTAGTATCAGGGCCTACGAATCCAAAAGGGAAGATAAATATTTTCTTGCAGTCATTGATAGAAGAGTTAAAAAGTCTTTGGGTAAAGCATTCATTGAGTAAAGTAATTGCCGCTAAAGGTAAAAGGTATCTAGCAGACTATGAATATACTACAGCTCATCTATATGTCCCAATGAATTGTCCAGATGTTCAACCATTCATTGAGTAAATATTTCTTAATAGTCAAATGATATCTATTATGCATTATAATTTATTATTTCCTATCAATGTATCAATTATTTTTAATTTCTTTTTTTTAGTAATTTTGTTACAGATAAATGCAAATAGTTTCCAAGCATTAATGAAAAAGCAATCACTGTCGTGATGGAGAAAGAATTTCCATTATTTTTTGAAAAATACATATGTTTTCTTATAATGAAAATCACAAAATAATTTTATTATTTTAATAAAAATTTATAATTATAATCTAAATAATTCACTTAATTTTGATTACAGGTTCATAATCGTGCAAATAAAATTTTTAATCATTATATTCGAAATATAGCATGAGATCCCCTAAGAGAGGTTGAAACGTACAATGGTTACCGTGTGAATAGTTTTAACTTTCACACTAAATCGTATGATAGCTATCAGACAATAAATAATACGGAGGTATGCATTAAAAGATCAATATACAATAAAACCAAATATGACTATTACGAAACTCTAGTTTAAGTGATCGAGTTAGAATTTGAAGCTCTCACAGTTAAAAAAATTGTATTATTCAAATGTGAATGGTTCGATCTAATACCACATGTTGGTATTAATATTCATCCTCGATATAAACTTGTCGGTTTGCACAATAAAAAATGATTCAATAAGTATGAATCTTTTTTTTTAGCAGTAAAAGCATCACAGGTTTATTATTGTGAATATCCGGGTTGGACTGATTCTAGAAAGGATTGGAAAGTTATGTGCAAGACAAAAGCAAGTGCTCAAATTGACATCCATGTATTACCAATTACCGATTTCATAGAATTAGCATTTCAAAATGATGACAATGATGTTATAATCGAAGTTGTGGTGGGCGACGAAGACTTCCTTTTAGTTTCATTTTCTGAGATGGATACAAGTGGGGAGATAGATGTTGATGAAAATTTAATTAATTATGAGGAAGAAACGAGTGATGAAGAGGAGTTTGAAAATGATGGTACTATATCTGAAGAAGAAGAAGAATCATATTTGGATGATTCTGATGAGAATGAGTAGACAGTGTATTTTATGTAATTTTAATTGTTAATCATTTTTGTTAATTTTCATTGTGTTATGTATTTTTTACAGGTATGACACATGGATGAGGTAGAGGCAGCAGGTTGCAAGGTCGTACGAGTATAGACAGCACGGCCTAAGGTATGCCTGAAACTGGTAGATGGTCATGGGTGGAAGAGATGTCACAATAGACAGAGAAGGTTATGAATGTATCGCAACAGCAGCATCAGCTGACTGATCCACATAATTATCTTGAGATTTTGATGAATGATCAAGAGACGTGGGAGGAAGATGATGGAGATGTTGGATAGTCTTCTTCAGAGCACCCTACAAATGAGACTCTCTCAATTACTCATTTTGATCCGATAATTGATAATCCATAAGATATAAAACTTAATAAATTATTTATCAATTTATTAATTTATTTCTTACTTGCTAATAAATTTTTTGTTGCAGGACGAACTTAGAGTCGTCTAGTTCCATTTCTAGGATTATGAGAATAATTTTTAGTAAGTACTTTAAACCTAATGGACATAATTGGAAGTCACTAACACATAGAGACCAATTGATGATTTGGAGAGAATTTAAGGTAAATATTACTACCTAAAAATTTGTACTTCTTTTATTTATTTTTTGTTTACTGATTAAAAATTATTTATTTATAATTGTAGAAAGTTTACAGGTGAACTCAACCAAAGGAGTCGGTCAAAAGTGTGTTCTACAAATATGTTGCCAGTAGGTATAAAGATACTATGTACAAGATCAAAGATAAATAATTGAAAAAGAAAGAAAAAAAAATTGATTGTCCCGGATTATGTTTTTGAGGAGTGGTGGAGCAGATGAGAAGATCCAAATTATAGGAAGAGATGTGTTAAACAGAGTGGTAATCGTCGCTCAGAGCAAGCTGGAGAGGATATTGGCATCTCTACATACACTTGTAGATTTTGCTCTATGCGTAAGCACGAATGAGCATTGATATTATTTTTAATTTATACTTTTATGTTTATTACTTTGTGAATTGTGTTCAATTATGCCTAAATTTTATTTTTCATAAGAAATTTTTTTCAGTATAATTAACATAAGTATTGTGTGTAATTATAGACATGCAAGAAGGGTAAGAAGCCCAATGCTCACTTATTCAGATACGTGCACACGAAAGCTCATGGTGATCAGACTTTCGTTGATCAGAGATCTTGTGCAGCAAATTTAAGTTTTAATAAAAAAATTAATTTTTTTTGTTTGAATATAAATTAAAATACTTTTCATACATTTTTATTATGCGAGATAAGAGAAATGTTAGCTGCTGCAACTCATGCGTATTCCTAGTCTATTTCAAGTTTATGTGATGGTGTAACAGGTAGTTCTCATTTATTAGCTCTATCAGTTGATACGAATCAGATTTGGCATGTGGTTGTTGATGGCAATGAGAAGATGCCCGTATATGACGTCGGTTCGTCGACATCATCATTCTACTCGCATAGACGACCAAACTATGAAGCTAAATTTTTAGGATTAGTTTCGAATTTATTCTTGAAGATGGAGGAATTTTAGTACGTGATGCAAAATTCGATACAGTTTCAATTGACCGATACCGAGCGGCACATGATTAACTATGAGGATAATAGGGATGAGAGTTGTATGCGTTTTGACTTGCTTATAAAGAAGTTTCAGGAAGTGGGACTGCAATTCAACCCTGATGATCTACCTTAGATGATTCGATAGAATGCTCCAGCTATAACATCTACTCTATAACCTACAGCAACACTTGCAGCAATCGTATCAAGACTAGCAGCAGTAGACTGCTCTACCCCAGTACCCGACATCTCACCGTGTGGATTAGAAATGTCGCAGCATAACGATTATGAAACTAGGCTGGATGATTGAGTGTATTATAATTTTTTTTAATATCTTAAATTTTGATTTTGGATTTTATTTTTTTATTTTATCATGATATTTTTAATATATATGTAGTATATATAATTGTTTGCTAGAGTTAATTGGATTTTTATTTTGTTATTTTATCTGTATATGTTTCTGTAGGAACTGAATTCAAAAATGGTAGTAAAATAGTTGTTTTTTTATGTTTTATGTTCCAGTTTATGCAGTAATTGTAGAAATACTATAATTATCGACCAATAATTTTAAAATATTTTGGTAGGTTTTTTCTCGTAATTTTTTAGGCTTTTACCGACTGTTTTGTGACCATTTATCAATGTGAATGCTTTTGGTCGGAAAATGGTCAGAATATCATCGAAATTATTTGTCGGTAAATAGTCTGGAAATTATTAATAATTACCGACTATTTGGAGATCATTTACCGACCTAATTATTTTGGATGGAAATGGTCGGAATATCGTCAGATTTTGTTTGTCAGTAAATGGTCTCCAAATGGTCGGTAATTACCGATCATTTGGAGATCATGTATGAACCTTATTTATTCGATCAATAAATTATCAGAATATAGTTGGGAAATTTTTGCCGTAGAGTATCGGTAAATGGTCGGTAATGCTGTATATGTAATTTGTTTTTACTTAATAATCTGTTTTAATATTTTCATGTAAGTGCAGGAAAGGAAATATTAAAAGCCCGGGGATGCAGCAGTAGCACAATAACGGAGGTCCCGCTCCGAAATTTTTGGAGCAGAGCCTGGCCCGGTCCATGATCCGACCCGCTTCGGTTAAATGAATCGGCTGTTTATTTTTTGTATAAAATGATTTGTATTTATTTTTCGGACGGCTATTTTTTGACCCTGTTGAACTATTCATCTTCGCTCTCATCTCTCTCTGCCCAATTTCGTGACTGCCGTGCTGTATACTGTGAGACATACTATTCTTGGTTTTAATATGTAACGCATAAGCGTTTTCTGGTGGAGGTAGCTAGTCGTACTGAGCGACTAGCGAACCACGTTATTTCTGTGTTGATTTCTCGTTTTGATTCTGTCGTGGATGCTTGTGGATTGGGATATATATATATATTGCTTGTTTCTGTGTTTTCTGTTGTTTTCTGTTCTTAATCTTACTACCCGTGGAAGTGCGATTGCCCAACAGGTAATTTCTCAATTGATTGATTTTTCATTAGTAAAAAATATAGCGACAAGCAAAATTGCTATCAAATATTTTGGTTGGTAAATGGTAGTCATTAGGTTTACCAACCAAAAATACTGAATTTCAAACTAAATAATTGGATGGTAATACGGTGAATTTTAGCATTGCTATCTGTCTATCTAGCTATCTCTCTGTCTTTCTGTCTATCTATATGTCTCTCTGTTTTTTTGTCTATTTATTTTTTTTATATATATGTATGTTTATCTATCTGTCTGTCTATCAGACTGTTTATCAGTCTGTTTATCTGTTTGTTTATCTGTAAATTTATATGTCTTTCTATTTGTCTATATATCTGTTTGTCGATCTATCTATCTATTAGTCTGTTTATCTATCTATCTATTTGATTGTCAATCTGTAAGTCGATATATCTGTTTATCTGTCTGTCTATCTTTCTGCCTATATTTCTGTCTATTTGTCTGTCTATCTTTCTGTCTATTTGTCTGTCTATTTGTGTCTATCTGTCTGTCTATATGTCTGTCTATATGTCTGTCTATATGTCTGTCTATCTTTCTGTCTATCTGTCTGTCTATCTATCTGTCTGTCTATCTTTTTGTCTATCTGTCTATCTTTCTGTCTATTTGTCTATCTGTCTATGTATCTGTATATCTATCAGTCTATCTATTTGTCTGTCTATCTGTCTGCTTATCTGTCTAACTATGTTTTTGTCTATCTATCTGTCTATTTATCTATTGACATATTTGTTTATCTAATTGTCTATCAGTGTGTCTATCTATATGTCTATATTTTAGTCTATCTGTTTGTCTATCTGTCTTTTAATCTATCTATTTATCTATTTATCAATCTATTAATCTATCAATCTCTTTATCTGTCTGTCTATCTATCTATTTGTTGCCTATATATATATATATATATATATATATATATATATATATATATATATTTATCTGTCTGCCTATCTGTCTGTCTATCTGTCAGTCTATCTGTCAGTCTATCTACCTGTTTATCTATGTCTAACTATCTGTCTATCTTTATATTTGTCTAACTATTTGACTATCTATCAATCTGTATATTTATCTTTCTGTCTGTCAATTTGTTTATCAGTCTGTATAAGTATTTGATTATATGTCAGTCTATCTATTTACTTATCTTTCTGTTATCTGTTTATCTATCTGTCTGACTGTCTATATGTCTGTCTGTCTATATGACTATTTGACTATCTATATATCTATCAGTCAATCTATATGTCTGTCTATTTATCTATCTATTTGTATATTTGTTATCTTTTTGTATATCAATTTTTCTATTTATCCGTCTATATATCTGTGTGTATGTATGCATGTTTATATATCTGTCTATATGTTTATCTATCTATCTATCTGCATATATGGATGTATATCTATCTATATGTCTATCTATTTATATGTCTATCTATCTATTTGTCTCACATATCTGTCTGTCTATATATTTGTTTCATCTATCTGTCTGTTTATTTGTCTGTATATTTTTTTTCTGTCTAAGTCTCTATCTTTTCGTCTAACTATCTATTTATATGTTGTCTATATGTCTATCTACCTATCTGGCAATCAGTCTATCTATCTATCTATCTATTTGTCTATTTGTTTGTTTATCTCTTTGTTTATTTTTTTTGTCTATCTGTCTATCTATTTGTCTCACATATCTATCTATAAATCTATATATTTGTCATATTTATCTTTCTATCTATCTATTTGTATATGTGTCTATTTGTCTATCTGTATATTGGTCTATTTATCAGTAAATTTATCTGTATGTCTATCTGTCTCTCTATTTGTTTCACTTATTTGTCTATCTATATGTCTGTCTGTAAATATATTTATCTATCTGTCTAACTGCCTGTCTATCTATCTATCTATATGTCTATCTGGCTGTCTATCTATCCATCTATCTGGCTGTCTATCTATCTATCTATCTATATATCTATCTATATGCCTGTTTATATTTATCTATCTATTTATCTGTCTATCTATTTATATATCTATCTGTCTGTCTATCTATCTATTTGTCATTATATCTGTTAATTTATATGTCTGTCTATCTATCTATCTGTCTATCTGTCTATCTATATGTCTGTATATCTGTCTATCTATATGTCTGTCTATTTTTTTATCAATCTATATGTCTGTCTATCTGTCTTTCAATCTGTCTATCTATCTGTCTTTCAATCTGTTTGTCTATTAAATGGTCTGTCTGTCTATCTGTGTGTCTATCTATTTATCTATTTGTCTATCTATCTTACTATCTGTCTACTTATCGATTTATCTATATGTCTGTCTATGTCACTATTTATCTTTATATTATTTGTTTATCTATTTGTCTATCTCTCTGTCTATTTATTTATTTATCTATCTGTCTATCTTTTTGTCTAATTGTCTATTTATCTATTTGTCTATCTTTCTGTCTATCTATCTATTTGTCTATATATCTATTTATTTGTCTCTCCATCTGTCTATCTATCTTTCTGTCTATCTATCTGTCTATTTGTGTGTCTACCTATTTGTTTATCTATCTATTAGTCTGTCTATATATCTGTCTATATTTCAGTCAACCTATTTGTGTATCTATCTTTTTATCTCTCTATCAATCTATCAATCTATCTGTCTCTATATTTATATATTTGTCTGTCTATCTATATATCTATCTGTCTGTCTGTCTGACTATCTGTGTGTCTATTTGTCTATCTATCTGTCTATCTGTTTGTCTATTTGTCTATCTATCTGTCTATCTGTCTATGTATGTATCTATCTGATTATCTATCTATCTGTCTATTTGTTTATCTATATGTCTATTTGTATGTGTATCTATATGTGTATCTATATGTCTATCTGTCTGACTATCTACATGTCAATCTATGTATCTGTCTATCTTTCTATCTGTTTGTCTATCTATTTGTCGATCTGTCTGTCTATCTGTATGTCTGTCTATCTATATGTCTATTTATCTGTTGACATATCTATTTTTTTATCTGTCTATCTATATGTCTATCTATTTATCTATCTATCTATTTGTCAATCTCTTTTTCTGTCTGTTTGTCTTTGTGTCTATCTATCTATTTGTTTATTTGGCTGTCTATTTATCTATCTATCTATCTGTTTATCTATCTGTCTATCTATCTCTCTAATTTTTTGTCTGTCTATTTTTCTATATATAGGTATGTTTATCTATCTTTCAATCTGTCTGTCTATCTATCTGTCTATATGTTTGCCTATCTGTGTATCTCTCTGTCTTTCTATTTATCTATTTATATGTATGTTTATTAGTCTGTCTATTTGTCCATCTATCTGCCTATCTATTTGTCTATCTATATGTATATCTAACTGCCTGTCTATTTGTCTGTCTTTTTGTTTATCTATCTGCCTATCTATTTGTTTGTCTATCTATGTATTTATGGATCTGTCTTTCTGTTTGACTATCTATCTATCTATTTGTCTGTCTTTCTATTTGTCAGTCTATCAATCTGTTTGTCTATTTGTCTATCTATATGTCTGTCTATCTATATGTCTATCTATATATCTATTTGTTTGTCTATTTGTATGTTTATCTCTCTATCTATGTCTTTATATATGTCTATCTATTTGTCTGTCTATCTATCTATTTATCTATCTGTCTCTTTATTTATTTGTCTATTTATCCATCTATCTGTCAAACCATCTCTATGTTTATCTATTTATCTATATGTCTGTATATCTATCTATCTATTTTTTGCATCTATTTGTCTATTATTCTATCTATCTATTTTTGTATCTATCTATCTATCTATTATTTTATCTATCTGTTTATTTATCTATTTATCAGTCTGTCTATTAGTCTTTCTAACCATCTGTCTATATGTTCGTCTTTCTTTTTGTCTATCTATATGACTTTTTATTTTTTTGTCTATCTGTCTGTCTATCTGTCTATTTTTCTATCTGTTTATGATCATGTTTATCCATCTGTCTATTTGTCTCACTTATCTGTCTGTCTATCTATTTGTCTATTTATCTGCATATCTGTCTCTGTCTATCTTTTTTGTCTTTCTATCTATTTATATGTCTCTCTATTTGATTCACCTATCTGTCTGTCTATATATCTATCTATTTTTCTGTATATTTATTTTTATATGACTCTCTATATGTCTATCTATCTATCTCTTTATATGTTTGTCTATATGTTCGTTGATCTGTCTGTCTATATATCTGTCTATCTATTTGTCTATATGTATATATATCTATCTATATATTTGTCAATCTATCTGTCTATTTGTTTGTCAATTTGTTTGTCTGTCTATGTGTCTATCTATCTTTTTTCTGTCTGTCTATCTGAATATCTATCTATTTGTCTAACCTATCTGTCTGTCTAGTCTATCTATCTATATGTCAGTATATTTGTTTATCTATCTGTCTATTTATCTATCTATCTATCTATCTATCTAGCTATATATCTCTCTTTCTATCTGTTTACCTATATATATATCTCTCTGTCTAGTCTATTTATCTATCTGTTTACCTATATGCCGGTTTATATCTGTTTATCTGTCTGTCTATTTGTTTATCTATCTATATGTCTATTTGTCTGTCTATCTGTCTCTTTATCTTTCTATTTGTCATTCTATCTGTCTATCTATTTGTATATCTATCTGTCTATCTTTCTATCAATCTCTCTATCTATCTATCTGTCTGTCTGTCTATTTGTTTATCTATCTATTTGTCTATCTGTGTGTCTATTTGTCTGTCTGTCTATCTATTTATCTAACTTTCTATCTGCTATGTAATTGTCTATTTGTCCATCTATGTTTTTATTTATCTGTCTATATATCTATCTATCTATCTATCTATCTTTCTGTCTATTCATATGTCTATCTGTCTATTTATCTATCTGTTTATAACTTTATCTATCCATCTGTCTATTTGTTTCACCTATTTGTCTGTCTATCTATCTGTCTATTTATCTATACATTTGTCTGTTTTTTATTCTGTTTTTCTATCTATATCTCTCTCTATTTGACTCACCTATCTGTCTGTCTATATGTCTGTGTATATATCTATCTGTCTGTGTATCTATCTATCTATCTATTTGTCTATGTGTATGTATATCTATCAATATATTTGTCAATCTATCTGTCTGTTTGTCTGTCAATCTGTTTGTTTGTCTAACTGTCTGTCTATCTGTCTATCTGTGTATCTGTCTGTTTATATGTATGTCTACCTGTTTGTCTATTTGTCTAACCTATTTGTCTATCTATCTATTTATCCATCTATATGTCAGTATATTTATTTATCTACTTGTCTATCTATCTATTTATCTATCTAGCTATCTATCTATCTATCTGTGTATCTATATGTCTGTTTATATCATCTATCTGTCTGTTTATTTGTCTATCTATCTATATGCTTATATGTCTGTCTATCTCTCTATCTAATCTTCTATTTGTCTTTTTATCTATCTATCTATCTGTGTGTCTATCTGTCTATCTATCTATCTATCTATCTAATTATCTATATGCTATCTATTTGTCTATCTGTCAGTCTATGTCTCTATTTGTCTATCTATCTATTTATCTATATATCTATCTATCTGTTTATTTATCTATCTGTCTATCTTTCTATTTATTTGTCTATCTATATGTTGATCTATCTATATTTCTATCTGTTTGTTTATCTGTCAGTCTATCTGTCAATCTATCTGTCTATCTATATGTCTGTCTATCTGTCTGTATATCTGTAAGTCTATATGTCTATTTATATTTCTATATAATATGTCTATCTATTGGTTTATCTATCTTTCTATTTGTCTATCTATCTGTCTGTCTGTCTATCTATCCATTTGTTTGTCTGTCTATCTATCTATCTATCTATCCATCTGTCTGTCTGTCTATCTATCTGTCTGTCTGTCTGTCTATCCATCTGTTTGTCTGTCTATCTATCCATCTGTCTGTCTGTCTATCTATCTATCTATCTATCTTTATGTCTATCTATTTGTCTATGTATTTATCTATATATCTATCCACCTATCTATCTATTTATATGTCTATCAATTTATCTCACCCTCTGTCTATATATTTGTTTGATTATATGTTTATTTATCTGTCTATCTATCTATCTGTATATCTGCCTATTTATATGTCTGTCTATCTCTATCTAGCTATATATATCTGTCTATCTATCTATCTATATATCTGTCTAATTATCAATCACTCTATCTATCTATCTATCTATCTAGCTATATATCTATCTGTCTATCTGTCTATGTGTCTGTCTATCTATTTATCTATCTATTTTTTTATCTACCTGTATGTCTGCCCGTCTAATGTCTGCATATATGATGGTCTATCTATTTGTATTTTAGTCTATCAATCTATCTATATAACTATCTGTCTATTTGCCTATCTATCTATCTATCTGTCTGTTTATCTATCTATCGATTTGTCTTTCTATCTGTCTGTCTGTCTATTTTTTTATATATTTGTCTATCTATATGTCTATATGTCTGTCTGTCTGTATATTTGTAAGTATATTTGTTTGTCTATCTGTCTATCTGTCTGTCTATCTGTCTGTTTATTTATTTGTCTAACTATCTTTCTATCTGTCTATCTATCTGTCCTTCTATCTATCTATCTATCTATCTATCTATCTGTCCTTCTATCTATCTATCTATCTATTTATCTATCTGTCAAGCTGGTTGTCTATATTTTTGTTTATCTATCTGTCTATTTGTCAGTCTACATGTCATTGTCAATCTATATGTCTATCTACTGTCTATCTATCTGTCTATCTATTTGTTTATTTATATATAGGTCTATCTGTATATCTATCTATATGTCTATCTTTTTGTCTGTTATCTATTTGTTTATCTTTCTGTCTATCAATTTGTTTATCTGTCTGGCTATCAAATTGTCTATCATTTTTTTTTAAGTTGTTTATTAATTTAACCCTCTCTTTTGGCTGAGGAATACCTTTTTTACAAGCTAAAATCTACCATTATCCCTCTTACACCCATACACTTAAAGAAAAAAAAGAAACAAAGAACAAAGCCTAATTTGAATATGAGCATGTGTGCTCGCTTTGAGCTTATTTGTTTAAAGATCTTGAGTTATTTCTTTGCTTCCAATCTGAACATTATACCCGGTTATCTGCCATCTTCCCTATTGTTAACTTTCCCTTCATGATCCTCCTTATATAAGTCAATAGTCGGCTCCAAAGCCTGCACAACTAGTCTTTTTCTGCATAGGGATTTATCTTTCTTACATACCTGAATCTTTGTTTCATAAACACCCTTCATGCTACACTTTTTCTGCATCAACCATTTTTTCCAGGCCTTTGAATCTTGTTCCCTCTAGGTCTGCACTTTATATGCTGTTCCAGAGCCTTGGCTTTCACTATATATGCTGCACTCTACACTTTATATGCTATTTCAAGGACTAGGCTATTCCTTCATCGTGTGTGCTGTATTTTCTGAATCTAAATGACAGCATACCCTACTCTATGAACAGAATTCCTAATAAACTATTATCCTAAACTGAAAAATAACACATGACCTTTCAACATGAATCTTATAAAATACTCTCATCACATAACATAAACATAAACACTTAAAACAGAGACAAATACAATGCTGCAATCAAACCACATTATAAACTCTGCCTCTTTGAATTCCCGCGCTGCTAAGAAAACCAAGAAAAGAAAAAGAAAAACAAATACAAGTATACATTCTATTTCTTTCCTCCCTCCTAGATTCCTTTCTAAACAAACCTGAAACTGTAGGGACAGAAATTCCCCTACCGACTGCCTCCATTCCTTCTAACAGTTTAGGTTTTTCTTTATCATAATCTCCTTTTTTATCTCTCTCTACTATTCTACCCTTTCTAATTCTTAGATAAGGGAAGGTTCACATATCTAATTTCACTAGCCCCTTTAATTTTTATGGCATAGAATCTATTTCATATTCCATTTCTCCTCTTTCTACACCTAATCTAGCGAGATTATCTGCTAATGTGTTTTCCTCTCTGTATATATGCAATATTGATGCGTTCAATTCTTTAATAAGATTAATTATTATTTCTAACTTTTCTTCATACCTCCAGAGAGATATCCTCCTAGCTACTAAATCCACCAATAGCATTGAATCTACCTGAATTTGTATATTTCTAATATCTAGTTTTTTACAGACATATAAACCTATTTGTAAAGCCCTGATCTCCGAATGGAGAGCCGAGAATGCTACACTAACCTGCGTAAAGGCTTTCATGACAATACCTTTAGAATCCCTTATTACCCCACCTCCCCCTGCAATTCATGTATCCTTATTAAAGCTTCCATCCGTATTTAGGGAGAATTTTCCTTCCAGAGGCCTATCCCAGCTTATGCTTCTTACCCAATAATAATTAATCTTATTTGTAGTGAGGTCCCAGCCTTTTTCTTCTAACTTTTGTGTAAATTTATTGTCTACCTTTATAGGCTTTATGTTAGATAGATTACTTACTATTTGTCTTATTTCTTGTATTATTTCCCTTGAATTCATTTTTAAGCCTTCAAATCTGCTCTTATTTCGTGCTTTCCAGATGCACCATATTATTACATGAGGTAAATTTTGATTAAGCCAATTTCTAATGGGACTGCTAGAGGTTGCCTTGTCCCATTTTTTAATTCTTTCAATTAAAACTTCCTCTTTGTTACTAATATGTTTATTTACCTCTAGTTCCTCCCAAACTTCTATAGCAATTTTTCCTTCCGAGAATAAATGATCCGTGGTCTCTACTGCCTCAAAACAGCATTCGCATCTGGATACCATTTTAATACCTTTTCTTTGCACATTGGTATCCACTGGAAGCGCATTCGCTAACACTTTCCATGCTAGTGAGCACATTTTTTGCGGTATACCTGCCTTCCAAACCCATTTAGATAAAGGCTTACTTGGTTTTTTCTTCCTGATCAATTCCTTCACAGATTTCAGTGTGAAATCACCTTGAGGTGTGAGGGTCCATTTCCAACCACTCTTTTTCCATATTGAATATGAATCTACTATCTCCTTCTGCTTCTCCAGCGCTCTCCAGCTGTTCGATGCCTGCTTAATCCGCTTATTATTTTGTTCTAGGTATTTTGCCCAGAGGGTAACATTTTTTTTCAATCTCCACCACCCTTTGCAGTCCCAGGCGGTGGCCATATCCTATAAAGTAATTATCCCTAGACCTGCTTCTGCTTTTGGATAACATATATCTTCCCAGTTTTTCCAATGAATTTTCTGATTCCCATTTTTTTTACCCCATAAGAAATTTGTCATTTCCATTTCAAGTTTATACATAAATTTTTTGGGAGGATGAATAACAGATAAAATGTGCACCAATGTGGTTTGTAAAACATGTGAAATTAAAGTAATTCTTCCTCCAAATCCTAGTAAATCTTCCTTCCAGCCTGCTATTTTCCTTCTCATTTTATCTCGGAGTGATGCTAAATATTGATCCTTCAATCTTCCTTCATATATTGGGCAGCCTAGATATATTAAAGCTACTTTATTATGTTTGAAGCCTGTTATATTCTTAATCTTGTTTATGACTTTCGCTTCTACCTTTTTTGCTAACATAAACTGACACTTCTCTTTATTAACTACTTGCCCTGTTTCCATCTCAAATAATTGTAGTAAATCAATGAGATTATTTATGGATTTTTTACTAGCATTTGTGAAGATTATTAAATCATCTGCATAAGCTAAGCAGCCTATTATCGGGGTAATTTTTGGCTGCCTGAAAGGAATTATTTTACCTTCTGACCGTCTTCTTTTTAAATTAAGAATAAGTAATTCTAAATAAATATCGAAAAGTAAGGGGGACAAAGGATCACCCTGTCTTAAACTTCTTCTTAGCTTAAACTCTTCTTCTCTTTTACCATTTATTATTAGTCTAACCCAAACACTTGAGATGCATCTATATATTAAATCTATGCATGTTTCCGAGAACCCAAACTTTCTCATAACAAAGCAGAGAGTGTCCCATTCTACCCTGTCAAATGCTTTAGATAATTCTAGTTTAACTACTAGATTGTTTCCTCTCGTTTTAATCGCTATCTCCTTCATCATTTCTGATGCTAACTTTATATTTTCAATCATTAGTCTGTTTTTAACAAACCCCGTTTGTTCCTGTGAAATTATTAACGGCAGAATTTGGCTAAGCCTATTTTGAATTATTTTGGCTAAAATTTTATAAATTGCATTGCATAGGCTTATGGGTCTAAAATCTTCACATTTCTGCGGGGAATCTTTTTTAGGAATTAACACGATAAATGAGTTCGCCCAAGCTTTCGGGATATCTGCCCCTGCAAAAAAACTAGCAATTGCTGGGACTAGATCATTTTTGATAATGGGCCAAGTTGCCTGGAAAAAATAATTATTCCAGCCATCCGGCCATGCTGCACTATCTTTATGCATATTAAAAACCGCATTTTTAACCTCTTCTTCTTCAGGAAACATTTCCATCATTTGATTTTGTTCATTGGTGATGGACATACTAATCTCTTGCATTAAAGAATTTCCTCCGTGAGATGACTGACCACAAAGGTGGCTTTTAAAGAATTCCTCGAACATGATTCCTAGTTGCTTATCATCCTTAACCCATGTTCCTTCGTTGTTTTTAAGACCTTTAATTTTATTCTTTTGAACTTTTATTTTACACATATTATGAAAAAATTTAGTATTTTTATCCCCATCTTCTAGCCATTTAATTTTTGCTCGCTGCTTCCAGAATATTTCCTCCATGTGTAACTTAAGGCTCAACTCCGCCTTTGCCTTGTTTAATGCTTGTCTAATTTTTTCATCATTTTTATTATCATATTCATTTTCTAACTTTTCCACTTGTTCTTCTGCCTGTATTATTTTTTGGTTTATATATCCAAAGACATCCCTATTCCATATTTTTAGGCATTTTTTAATATAAATAGCTTAGTTATTAAAACTTGCATCGGTTTACCCGGTACTGGTTCTAACCAAGACTCTTTCAACAAATTCTCAAAATCTTTATGCTTAACCCACATATTTTGGAATTTAAAACTACTTACGTCTCTTTTATTTTTATAAATCGATATGAGGAGAGAGCAATGGTCCGAGCAGGTTCTGTTTAGGTGCCGCAGCCCAGTGGTTTCATGTGAGGTTAGCCACTTTGCATTACACAGCACCCTGTCTAATCTAGCCCAAATAGTTCATCTTTTCTGCCAATTATTGCTCAAAGTGTAATTTGTTCATGTAAAATCGGGGCAAGAGGCGCCTCCTCCAGTGGGCTGAAATCCTTCGTCCATTTCAAGACATGCATAGGATAACCATTAATTTGCCATGAACCTCTAAACCATAAACGATAATAGTCCTCATTCGTGAAGCACTATAAAAACACATGTTTAGCATCATAATCCGTCAGCTTCACCCTTCCCGTGAGCTTCAACGAGGAGATAAATTGAAGTAAATCGTTCGGTCGAGGCCTGCCATGGGAGAACTTCCCGATAAGCATGAGTTCATAGGGCGCCGTGAGTTTTTGCATATCTTCGGCAGAAAAAATAACTACGGGACTCCCGTTTTTATTTCTGAAGGTGCATGAATAGGGCACGGGCTCCCTTGTGATCGAGGCAAAGGACTTGTTTTTTATTAAGTAATCCTTTTGCTCCATTTTCAGCATGAAAGGAGCTCAATTTGAGCAAAAATGGAGATTTTCTTTCTCTAGAAAGTAGGGTTTCTCTCTCTCTAGGTTGAGAGCGTTTTTGAGCGATTTCTCTGAAAATCAATTCTTCTTCAAAAATTGTCTATCTTTCTGTTTATTTATTTTTTTTATCTGTCTGTCTATTTGTTTGTCTGTCTGTCTATCAATCTGTCTATCTATTGTTTGTCTATCAGTCTGTATATCTTTCTATCAATCTGTATATCTATTTATCTTTCTTTCTATTTGTCTATATTTCTGTCTATATATATATATATATATATATTTTATCTGTCTGCCTGTCTATTTGTTAATTTGTTTGTCAATCTGCTTGTATATCTTTCTATCTATCTGTCCGTCTGTCTATTTGTCAATTTGTCCGTCAATCTGCTTGTATATCTTTCTATCTATCTGTCTATATAGTTGTATGTCTATCTATCTATCTATCTATCTAACTTTTTGTCAATCTTTTTATTTATCTGCCTATCTATTTGTTTATCTGGCTATCTATCTATCTGTATGTCTATCTGTTTGTCTATTTTTTAATCAGTATGTCTATCTCTCTTTCTACATATGTGTCTATCTATCTATTTATATTTCTATCTGTTTATCTATTTTTTTATTTGTCTGTCTATCTGTCTGTCTGTCTATCCGTCTGGCTGTCTATCTATTTATCTGTCTGTCTGTCTATCTATTTATCTGTCTGTCTGTCTATCTATCTATCTATCTGATCAATCTGTGTGTCTATCTGTCTGCCTATCTGTCTGTATGTCTATCTGTTTGTATGTCTATCTATCTATATGTCTATATGTCTCTCTATATGTATGTCTATATATATGTCTATCTGTCTATCTATGTGTCTATCTATCTATGTATCTTTCTATCTATCTCTCTGTTTGTATATCTATATGTCTATATATCTATCTGTATATCTATCTATCCATCTATCTGTATATATGTATGTTTTTCTATCTATATATATTTAATTCTATCTTTCTATCTGTATTTCTATATATTTGTAAGTCTGTCTATCTATCTATCTATAAGTCTATCCTTATATATATATATATATATATATATATATATATATATATATATATATATATATATATATATATATATCTGTGTGTATGTCTATGTGTCTCTCTATTTGTCTGTCTATTTGTCTCACCTATATGTCTATATGTCTATCTGTCTGTCAATCTCTTTATTTATCTTTCTATCTATTTGTTTTTCTATTATCTATCTATGTATGTGTCTGTCTAATTATCTTTCAGTTTATCTATTTGTCTATCTATGTATGTGTCTGTCTAATTATCTTTCAGTCTATCTATTTGTCTATCTATATTCTATTTGTCTATCTATTTGTCTATCTATATCTCTATCTATCTGTCTGTGTCTATCTATCTCATGTCTATCTGTCTGTCTATCTGTTAATTTATCTATTTGTATATCTATTTGTCCACCTATTTTTATCACCTATCTATCTGTCTCTCTATTTGTGTCTATCTATCTCTCTATTTGTGTCTATCTGTCTGTCTGTTGATATTTTTTACTATCTGTATGTCTATCAGTTTATATATCTATCTGTCTATCTATTTGTCTATCTATCTGTTTGTATATTTGTCTGACTATTTGTATGTTTATCTGTATCTCTATCTATCTGTTTATCTATTTCTTTATCTGTCTGTCTATCTATCTGCTTATCTATTTCTTTATCTGTCTGTCTATCTATCTGCTTATCTATTTCTTTATCTGTCTGTATATATGTTCGTCTATTTATCTGTATATCTCGCTGTCTATCTAATTATCTATCTATGTATCTATTTATCTATCTGTTTGTCTATCTACATGTCTATATATATATATATATATATATATATATATATATATATATATATCTGTTTGCCTATGTGTCTCACCTAGAGGTGTCAAACAGACCGGCCCGGGCCGGCCAGGCCCATTATTTTTTATCACGAGCGTGCCTTCGTGTCGGGCCAAGCACGACACGGTTACTCTACCGTGTCGTGCCCGGCCTGGCACGGTTTAAAAAAGCCGAGCCTGCTTGGGCCCGGCCTAGCCATACGGGCTAGATATATTTTTTTAATTTTTTTTATTTTATTTTATTTATATAAATTATTAAAATATATATATAATTTTAGATAATGTATAATATTATATATTTATAATATGAAAAATGTTAAAATTTATTAAAATAAGAAAGTTTAAAATATTTTTTTAATATAATATAAAATTAGTTTAAATTTTATTAGAATTATATAATAAAGTTATAAATTTTTAAATAAAAAATTAAAACAAAAAAATAAATAAATCAATACATTTTGTTAATAAAAATAAAAATAAAAAAAAAACATAAGCAACTCAAATAAAAAATGACCAATCAGCCATTTGAAACTGAAGGTCCGGACCAAACAAAATTACAGTTTCAACACAACATACAAACAAAGCGTACAATCAATAAAAAAACATCGAAATCAAAAAATAGTAGATCATCATCAATCGTTAATCGGCATATCATGAGCATCATCAGCCACAACATCAAGATCAGTATCATATGGATCATTATCATCAGTAATCAACTTATCCGCCATCGCAGTGGATGCGGTTGCAGTCCATGTCCCAGTCTCAGCTCCAGCACGATCATGGATGCTAAATCTCGAATCCTCCCAATCGTTCAAACAAGCCAATGCCTCAACAATATCTGAACGTAATCTCGATCTCCTATCCGAAATCACGTTCACTGCAACAGAAAAAGTAGACTTTAATGCTACGCTCGACACCGGAGGAGTTAGTAGATCCCGTGTCATCCTAAATAGCACAGGAAAGGTGGACTCATATGATTTCCACCAATATAATATATCAAGATTCTTAGTATCAGAATGTGATAGGATTGAACAGTAATCAGTATCTAAGTACCGAGAAAGCTCGCTCCTATGTGATGGTCCACCCCTACGTTTCTCCATCGTTAGTTGAATAGAAAAATCATCATCTCTGAATAAGGTATCAATGTCCGTAATCACAGTCTCACTACTACCACCACCATATATAGTATCGTAGTATGTGAATAGGTCAGTCAACTTCTCCTGAATGAACCATTCAGGTGGCTCTTCTAGGTTCATGCACGAGGAAATGTAAGTCATGGTGTTTTCTAACCCTTCCACTTTAACCATAGGGTCCATGCATGCAGCGAGACAATAAAGAGATGGAACGGTGGACCAGTACTTCCAGTACTTCAAGTACTTGGTTTCCATCTCTGCAACCTTATGGCTAAGTGTTGGGTCGCTCGATACTTCTTAAACATTCTACTAATGTTGCATATGCACCGGAGTGCAATACAAGTAGTGGCCGTATAAACTGACGAACACATGTACGTTGTGTCATAAAAAATTTTTAGGAATTTCATAAATGAAATTCCTGAAACCCAGTCAGTGTAGTCAATAATAAGTTCGTCACTCTTACTATTGACGTAGTCGGATATCACATGTTCGTATCCAACACATTATTCTAACATCAGGTACGTGTAATTCCAACGATGTCTCACATCCGATTGGAATTTCTTTTTCTTAAGATTCACAGACAAACAAAGACTACCAAACTCTTGTTGTCTGCGAGGAGTATAAATATATTTTAGTGTATTACGTATATTATCCAACGCGGGGGAACACCTTCATACCGGCTCGAACAATCAAGTTAATCACGTGACACATGCATCTGACATGAAAGATCTCTCTTAATGGTGCGTCTCTAATATTCCTAACTAACATGTTGATCGCTACTCTATTATTAGATGCGTTATCGAATGTGACACTAAAAATTTTATTTTGAATTTTATATTCCCTAAAGATTTTCATCATATACTCAAAAATGGCCGGGCCATCATGAGGATGAAGAATCTCATAGAATCCTAAAATTTTTTTATTGATTGTCCAGTTTGAATCTACATAGTGGCTGGTGAGACATGCATAAGAAGATTCATTGTGACTTGTCCAGATATCGGACGTCACGGATACCACTCTACTATATGCCATAAATTTATTAATTATTTTTTGTTTTTCTAACTTATATATCTTTAGTATGTCATTCTTAGATGTGGACCTGGGAATCCTACGATAAGCAGACTGAAAATATGTCTGCATGATACGCACTACCCTTGGATATTCCGAAAATTTGATCGGAAGACCCATCAATGTGATAAGTCTGGTAATGTCGTTTCTATCCAACTCGCTGGAGTATATGAAGGGAGTAAACTCTGAGACTGAACTCGATCCAGTCTCAAAAAATGCAGTGCCAAGTTGGGTTTGCCTATGATCAAATGGACCATGTTTTTTGGTGCATAATTCGGCATGCCTCTTAAGGTGCCCAGTCCCAAATGAACTATTACATGTTAAAAGTCTCATACAATATTTGCACTGTGTCATTTCTTGTTCCTCATCCCTAATATTTTTTTATTTTATTATATTAAAATGAGTCTAAACTATAGAAGTCCTCCTAGTTTTTTGTTTTTTAGAAGTTTGGATTGAGACGACTGGAGAAATCAAAGTTTCAGCAGTCTCAGACCTCTGTGTAATATTTTCATTTTCTAAATTTAAATATGCTTAAGTTGTATTTGTCATTTTTTAGGATTTTTGTTTTTAAGAATAGTTTAATAAAGACTAGAAGACTGATTTTAATTTTTTCTAATTTTGGTCTAAAGAGAGAAACTAGAGAGAGAGAGAGAGAGTTAAAAAACGTAAAATAAATTATCCGGTAAAAGCAGTGAGGTCGGTCACATGCACGGTGCACCACAGTCAAGCTCTAATGTTCAAAACTCAAGTTGAGATTCTCGAAAATCCAAGTCGAATGCCGAAATCTCGAGCCCTGAGAGAGAGAAGCAAGATTATAAAAAAAATAAATGTTAAAGAGAGGGGGTGAAATTTATAAATTAAAGATAATGATTTTTTTTTAAAAGTAATTTTTTTTAATTTTTTTTAATTTTTTTGAATTTTTTTTGAATTTTTTAGGGGGCAGATTCATGAGGGCCGTTGGAGGTGAGATCCAACGGCTGAAAATTTAATTTTTT
Organism: Sapria himalayana; assembly: GCA_029783825.1. Lineage (NCBI taxonomy): Eukaryota > Viridiplantae > Streptophyta > Magnoliopsida > Malpighiales > Rafflesiaceae > Sapria > Sapria himalayana. The sequence goes on along the minus strand of JAREIK010000088.1, from coordinate 8,133,026 downwards.
ATTATTATTTTTCCGTTGGAGTGGGGGGATTTGGGTCGGTTCGGGCCTCGTGGGAGTGGGACCACGGGTCGGGTCCAATCAGACCCGACCCGTGGTCTTTTTTGTGGGAGGGGCGTGGGGCGATCGCGGGGTCGAGCTCGGGGATAGCCAGCACGGGATGAACCCGTGTCGGTGTGCCGTGCCACGGGCCGAACCATGCCGGGTCAAGCATGGCACTGCACGGCACGGCTCGTGCCTAACCTGGGCACGACATTTTTTAGTGCCGTGCTGCACCGTGCCTGACCCGGCATGGTTTGGCCCATGGCACGGCACACCGGCACGAATTTATCTTTCTGTCTATCTGTTTATCCTATCTGTCTCACCTCTAGTCTCACCTATATGTCTCACCTCTAGTTTCACCTATCTGTCTATCTGTTTATCTTATCTGTCTCACCTCTAGTCTCACCTATCTGTCTATTTATCTTTTTATATATCTATCTGTCTATATGTCTGTCTATCTATCGATCTATGTGTTTATCTATCTGTCTATTTGTTTGTATATCCGTTTATCTATCTGTCTGTATATCTATTTATTAATCTGTCTGTCTATATGTCTGTCTATTTGTGTATATGTCTGTATGTCTATCTGTTTATCTTTCTGTCTGTCTATATGTCTGTCTTTTTATATATCTATCTTTCTTTCTATCTGTATGTCTATCTATCGGTCTATTTGTTTTTCAATCTGTCTATCTATATGTTTGTCTATATGTCTGTTTATATATCTATATATCTATCTCTCTAACTATTTTATTTATCTGTCTGTCTATATGTATGTCTCTTTGTCTATCTGTCTGTCTGTCTATTTGTCTATCTAACTGTATATATATCTGTCTGTATATTTATCTCTCTATCATTTTTTTATTTGTCTCTCTGTCTATCTATTTGTCTATCTATTTATCTGTTTATCTATTTTATAAACTTTTGATCTATTTGTTTGTATATATGTCTGTCTAGGTGTATGTCTATCTGTCTAACTAACAATCTGTCTGTCTAACTGTCTGTATGTGTATCTCTCTATCTGTCTATTTATTTGACTATTTGTCTGTCTATCTTTTTGTTTATTTCTCTCTCTATTTGTCTGTCTATATGTCTGTTTATTTGTTTATCTATTTATTTGTCTATCTATCTATCTGTCTATTTATTTGTCTATCTATCTGTGTATTTATCTGGCTGTATATCTCTTTATTTATCTTCTATCTATATGTCTCTCTATTAGTCTGTCTATCAGTCTTTCTATTAGTCTTTCTTTTTGTCTACTTTATTTGTCTATATGTCTGTCTATCTGTTTATCTATATGTTTGTTTATCTATTTGTCAATCTGTCTATTTATATGTCTGTCTATCTGTCTGTATACCTGTAAGTCTATCTGTTATCTGTCTGTCATTCTAACTGTCTATCTATTTATCTATCTTTCTTCTATTTGTATGTCTATCTAACTATTTATTTATTTTTCAATCTGTCTATTTATCTATTTATCTATCTATCTGTATATCTATCTATATATCTATTTGTCTATCTGTCTTTTTATTTATTTGTTTATCTGTTTGTCTATCTGTCTATCTATATGTCTATCTGTTTGTTTATCTATCTATTGGTTTGTCTGTCTGTCTGTCTGTTTATCTGTATATCTATCTGTCTGGGTATCTATGTATCTATCTTTATATATATCTATCTATCTATCTGTTTATCTTTCTGTCTGTTTATCTATTTTACAATCTTTTGTTCTATCTGTCCGTCTATCTGTCTGTCTGTATATATGTCTATTTGTCTATCTATCTATCTGTCTATCTATCTATCTATCTATCTGTCTGTCTGTCTATCTGTCTATTTATTTGTCTAACTATCTGTCTATTTATTTGTCTATCTATCTGTCTATTTATTTGTCTATCTCTCTATCTATTTTTTTGTTTATTTGTCTCTCTATTTGCATGTCTATATATCTATCTATCTGTCTATATATCTATATGTCTATATGTCTATTTATTTGTGTGTCTATTTGTCTATCTATTTGTCTATTTATATGGTTGTCTATCTCTCTATCTTTCTATCTATCTGTCTGTCTATTAGTTTGTATATCCATCTGTCTATCAGTCTCTCTTTTTGTCTATCTATTTGTCTATATATTTATCTATATGTTTGTCTATATGTCTATTTATCTATTTGTCTATCTGTCTATCTATTTGTCAATCTGTTTATCTATTTTTCTGTCAATCAATATATCTACCTATCTATCTATCTCTCTATCTATTTGTTTGTCTATCTGTTTATCTATCTTTCTATCTATCTGTCCTTCTATCTATCTGTCCATCTATCTACATGTCTATCTCTCTGTTTATCTGTCTATCTATTATTCTATTTGTCTATCTGTCCATATGTCTATCTATCTGTCTATCTATTTGTCTATCTAAATGTCTGTCTGTGTATATGTCTATCTGTCTATCTATCAGTCTGTCAATCTATCTATTTGTATATCTATCTATTTTTTTTTCTATCTATCCGTCTATTTATTTGTCTATCTCTCTGTCTATTTTTTTGTTTATTTGTCTCTCTATCTGTCTGTCTATATGTCTATTTATTTGTATGTCTATTTGTCTATATATCTGTCTATTTATATGGTTGTCTATCTCTCTATCTTTCTTTCTATCTGTCTGTCTATTAGTCTGTATATCCGTCTATCTATCAGTCTCTCTTTTTGTATATCTATTTGTCTATATGCTTGTCTATATGTCTATTTATCTATTTGTCTATTTGTCTATCTATTTTTCTAATCAATCAACATATCTACCTATCTATCTATCTATCTATCTCTTTTTCTATCTATCTGTCTATCTCTCTGTTTATCTGTCTATCTATTATTCTATCTATTTGTCTATCTATCTGTCTATCTATTTGTCTATCTATCTATCTGTCTATCTGTCTGTTTATCTGACTGACTGTCTATTTGTCTATCTATCTATTTGTATATCAGTTTGTCTAAATTGTTTTTCTATTTGCCTATCTGTCTCTTTATTTATCTATTTGGTTATCTATCTTTTTATTTGTTTGTCATTTTATTGGTCTATTTGTATATCTGTCTAACTATATGTTTATCTATTTTTCTATCAATCTTACTATCTATCTATCTATATATCTATTTATCTATCTATTTGTCTAATTATCTATTTATCTGTTTATCTATTTATCAATCTATTTATCCGTCTATCTATCTATCTGTCTATCTATCTGTCTATCTATCTATCTATCTGTCTGTCTAATAATTTGTTTATCTATCTATATATCTCTCTGTCTATCTATTGTTTGTCTATCTTTCTCTCTATATGTCTTTGTATCTTTCTATTAATCTATCTATTTATCCATATATCTATCTGTCTATTTGTCTATTTGTTTGTCTATCTATCTATTTATCTATCTAACTATCTATTTGTCTATCTGTCTTTATGTTTATCTGTCTGTCTATTTATGTGTCTATCTATCTATCTATATGTCTTTCTATTTATTTATTTATCAATCTATCTTTGTATCTATTTGACTATCTATATGTCGGTGTATCTATTTATCTATCTATCTGTCTATCTATTTATCTATTTATATCTCTATTTATCCATCTTCTTTCTATCTGTCTATTTATCTATCTGTCTGTCTATTTATTTGTCTATCTATCTGTCTACCTATTTTTATCACCTATCTATCTATTTATTTGTCTATCTGTCTATCTATCTATTTGTCTAACTATCTATCTATGTTTCTATCTATTTGTCTATATATCTATTTGTCTATATGTTTATCTTTATTTCTATATATATGTCAATATATCTATAAGACTATCTATCTATATGTCTATCTGATTGTCTATCTATCTGTCTGTGTCTATCTATCTATCTGTCTGTGTCTATCTATCTATTTGTCTGTCTATATGTATGTTTGTTTATCTATTTATTAGTCTATTTATCTATATATTAATTTGTCTATCTATTTGTATATTTGTCTATCAATCATTCAATCTGTCTATATATCTGTCTGTTTCTCTGTCTGTCTATCTATCTATTTATCTATCTATTTATCTGTCTATCTATCTATTTATCTAACTATCTATTTGTTTCTCTATTTGTCTGTCTATCTGTCTGTCTGTCTATCTGTTTATATTTCTTACTATCTATATGTCTAGCTATCTGTCTATTTATCTATCTGTCTATCTATCTATCTATCTGTATATCTATTTGTCTGTCTATATGTCTATTTATCTGTCTGTATGTCTGTAAGTCTATCTGATTTATTTGTCTGTCTTTCTATCTCTCTGTCTATCTATCAGTCTGTCTATTTATCTATCTTTTTTTTATTTGTATTTCTATTTATCTGTCTATTTATCTATTAATCTGTCTATCTATCTGTCTGTCGATCTATCTATATATCTATCTGTCTATCTGTCTTTTTATATGTATGTTTATCTGTCTGTCTATATGTCTGTCTATTTATCTGTCTATCTGTTTTTCTATATTTTTGTCTATTTGTTTGTCTTTTTATCTATCTATCTATCTATCTATCTATCTGTCTAACTATCTGTCACTCTATCTAACTTTCTATCTTTCTGTCTATCTATTTTTCCATTTTCATGTTTATCGGTAAGTTTATATGTCAGTCAATCTGTTTGTCTATATGTCAGTCTATTTTTTTATATGTCTACCTATATGTCTATCTATCTATGTATCTATGTGTGCTTATTTGTCTGTCTATATATTAGTCTATCTGTCTATCTATTTATGTATCAATCTATCTGTCAATCTGTCTGTGTATCTGTGTATCTTTTTGTTTATATCCTATCTAGTCCAGTCATTTGAAGTTCCTCAATCTGAACTTAAGGTGAAACTAAAATATAATTTTGTGGCTCCAAGAAGGATATCTAAATTTATTTCAAAAGAAAACTCTGTCACTTTTATACTTTAAGATTCCATGTGATTTTTTAAAGTTGAAAGCCACATAGCTAACTAGAGATTAACATTATTATATTGTTGAATCTTCTTTAGAGTATAAGATTCATGGTGCCAAAGAAATATCACAACTCAAGTAACTCTCTTCTAGAGCACAAAATTATGGTTTCATGAATGTTATGGCTGAGAAATTTTCAATTTGGAATGCAAAGTCATGTCATTGGGAATGACCATAACTAATATAAATCTTCTCTATAATAGAAAGTCATGATAAAAGTATGGCCATGACTAAGATATTTATCATGACTAAAAATATCATGACTTAGACATATACTCCCTGGATCACAAAGTTACAAAAGAAAATATTATCATAACGAAAAATTAATTAGTATTTTGGCTCTATATCAATTAAGTCATGACATTGGAGAATGTTAAGACTTTTTATATTGGTGGGATACTTGGTTGTTAATATATGAAAATAAGGTCATGATCATTATTATATTTTAGAGATATTATAGTTGTAACTCTAAAAAATAATGAAAGGTAGTCATAATCTCAATTTGATAGTCATAATCACCTTCATGCTTTCATCATTACAAGTGCTCAAATAAGAATATATTTAATAAACATTGGAAAAGATTTTGTGTGAGATATGTTGAGAGGCATCCATGAAAATCTAGAATCCCCAATGCAAGCTCAAATAAGAATATATGTGTCAAAACCTAAATTCAATCAAGATATGCCCTCGTTAGCCTTGAATTTTCTCCTAATTGGGTGTTATAATCATGCCACCAAGAGTTGTAGTGGATATTGGCTCGAAATTCAATTCCTCTTCTCTTTCATTTGAAATTTATAGTACTAGCTTGAGGTTGTGACTCTCATGCCTCATCATATTTTATCTAGAGTAACAAAGTTATGGAAAAATGAATGTCATGACTCAAACAACTCTCCTCTTGAACATAGTATCATGATGCTAGGAAGGACCATAACTAAATTAATTTATTTCTAGAACAAAAAGTTGTAGCATAGAGAATGGCTATGTCTAGTATTTTCTCTTTGTAGCAAACTACCATGGTATTGGAAGTGGCCATGAATGATACACTTACTCTTATAACTAAAATTGTCGTTCTTAAAATAGTCATGGATTTGGTGATTTCTCTCTAAAGCACAAGGTCATGGCATTGAAAAAGGCTAAGATTAGAGTAAATATTCTCTAAAATGAAATAACATGGTAGAAAATAATATTTCAAGTCAAAATACTTATTATTTTGGCTCTATAATGAATAAGTCATGATATTGGAATTTGTCATGACTAATTGTACAAGTGGGTTACTTGACTGTCATGACATAAAATTAATATCATGGCTATTAAATATTTTAGAGATAGTATGGTCATAACTCTATAATATGTAATAGCAATGAAGATTATATTGCATAATAAAAAAATTGTGTCAACTCAATGATAGAGTCATTACGTACAAAGATTTGTCATGAATGATTTTGTAGAGTTATGGCCATAAATGGTATCATAACTACTCAATAAGATAGTAGAAAGTGAACTTAAATCATTACATAGAAAATGTAATGATTATTTATCGCTTCTCCCTCTCCTATAAGCCTTCCCTCCACTAAGTCTATCAATCTTCACCCAAATTACTACAATTTCACTAACATTCATCAAACTTCCTCAAAAAAATAAAGTTAGTGAAATATTTTCAATAAAAATACAAATACATACAAACATACTAATAAATATATTCCAAACTACCCAAAGAGTTAATATGTTGAGTATCAAATAGTCAACCAATAGGATTTCCATAATAAAGTATTTTAAATTAAAAAAATAATTAATAATAAATGAACTTAGTAAACATAGTTGAGTGATGTTCATAATGCCTGACATATGGACTACTCTTGATAATTTTTATTTGCATGTCTTACAATCCACTATATTAATTCAAAGTATAAACAAAATAAAAAAAATAGGATTTCCTATAATCCACCATTTTCATGGTCATCTTGTTGTATATGAATGTTTAACGAAGATCTTTAGAAAATATGATATTAAAAATAAAATTTTTAGTATTATATTTGATATTACTTTAAATAATAATGTCACAATCAATATATTATTCAAAATCATTAGAAATAGCCTCTTAGATAATATTTTTCATGTTAGATGTATGTGTCATGTAAGTAACCTAATAGTATAAGTGAGAATGAAAATTATTTTTTTATGTTAAAATACATACAAAATTCACGAAAATATCATAGAATACTTAATAGGAAACAAAATGTTGATACTATGTTTGTCAACAATCATAAAAAAAAAGTTCAAATAGATGTCAAACATTATTAGAATTATACCTATCTATTATTATAGTAATATGTTGGCTACCAACATATGATATCTGAATAGATCAATAGTAAGAGTGAAAAACTTATTATCGATGATTCATACTAAAAGATATGAATTGCATTTTTTGAAATTATTGAAGATTTTTTATAATATGATGAATATTTATTTGTATGTGTACACTCCCAACATTTGCATTGCACTCAGTACATATATAATATTAGTATTGTGTTTAGCAAGTATAAAGGATATTTAGATTTTAGTATCATAGCTATTAAGATGAAGACTGAGTATTTAAAATATTAGTCAACCATTCCATCTATTTATTTCTTAGATGTATATATGAATCCTAGGGTTAAGATGAAATGAGTATAAAACATATTAAAATATATATTCATATGCATGAACAAAGTAAAATAACTAGATAGTTAGATTCATAAAAATTAGGTAACATGTTAATATGTTACAACACTAGGCTTGGTAGTTTTAGCATGGCTTTGTGTATCAATTTGGACATCATATTTAGATATGATGAAAATGTCATTCAATTAGCTAGGGACAAATGATGGTGTGGTCCATCGAATAAAAGTGAGATATCTCAATGCTTGGATACCAATTATCAATCTATTTTGTCTCATGGTGATAATAAGAATTTAGATATATTGAATTGGTATATATCATATTAATCCACTTATCCTATGCTATCTAAGATAGAAAGTGATGTATTGACTCGTTTAGTATCTAGAATAACATCGGAGTCTAGTTTTTTTATTGCTATAGATATTTTTTTAGATGAGAAATCTAAACTGCAATTAGATATCATTGAAGCTTTTCATGCTTAAAGGACTAAAAAGATTCAGGGATCAATATTCATGATTGAGTAAATGAGCTAGTAGTGGATGATGACTATTATTACTTTGTTACACACCTAATTTTATGATTAGGTGCATCCCAAAAGCTAGTTGAGTGAGGATCATTCATCAAATATTATTGCACATATATAAGAGTCATACAAGTAATAAAGTGAATATTTAGTATAAAAGTGTCAATCGGGCTCGGTAGGCCCGATCCGGCACGAGGCACGGCATGATTCGGCCATGCCCAACCACGACATCAATCATGCCATGCTGTGCCGAGGCCAACCGGGCCTCATGTCGTGCCTAACCCAGCATAGTTGCGTGGCCTGTGGCATGACACACCGACACAAGACACCGAGACCAACCGCACCCACACCGCCAATGCCAACGCCATATGGAAATGGGAAAATGCATGGGCACGGGTCCGATACATTCCGACCCAACCCGCAATCCCCCACGAATCCCCCCCCCCAATTGTTCGAAAAAAAAAATTAAATATTAGCAGTTGGATTTTGCCTCCAGCGGCTAGGGTGCAGAATCCGATGGCCCTCATGCCCCCTAATTATCAATAAAAATTTAAAAAAACATAAAAATTACTTTTTAAAAAAAAATTCATTCCTTTAAACTATAAACCCCCTCCCCCACTTCTCTATAAATTTTATATTTTTCATAAACATTTATTATCACTCTCTCAAATTTCTCTCAAAGCCATTGCTCTTCTCTCTCTTGGGACTCGGGATTTCATCATTTTACTCGGCTTTTCGGGATTCACAACTCATGTTTGAAAGTTTAAACTAGATTGTGGTGCACCGTGCACTTGATCTACCTCACTGCTTTATGAGTATTTTAGTTTTTGTTTAGTATTGAACTATGAATTTTAACTTAAAAATTATTATTTAAAAAAATTAAGTATTTTTGTTTACTTTCTCTCCCTCCCTTTCTCTCTCTCTCTCTCTCATCTCTCTCTCTCTAGTCTCTCTCTCTCTAGTCTCTCTCTCTCATTTGAATATCTAAATCTATCAATTATCATCTAGGCTTTACCTCCTATTTAACAAAAACCCCAAAAAATAACTAATACTAATGAAACATATTTAAATTTAGAAAATGAAAATCTTACACAGAGGTCTGAGACTGCTGAAACTTTGGTTTCTCCAGTCATCTCAACCCAAACATTTAAAAAATAAAAAACTAGGAGGAGTTTTATAGTTTGGACTCATTTTAGTATAATAAAACAAAAAAGTGTTAGGGGTGAGGAAGAAGAAATGACACAGTGCAAATATTGTATGAGAAATTTAACATATAAGAGTTCATTTGGGACTGGGTACCTTAAGAGACATGCTGAATTATGCACCAAAAAACATGGTGTATTAGATCCTAGGCAAACCCAACGTAGCACTATATTTTTTGAGACTAAATCAAGTTCAGTCTCAAAGTTTACTCATTTCATATGCAGCAACGAGTTGGGTAGGGAAGGCATGACCAAACTCATCACATTGATGGGTCTTCCGATCAGATTTTCGGAAGATCCAGGGATAGTGAGCATCATGCAGACATATTTTCAGCCTACTTATCATAGGATTCCTAGGTCCACATCCAGGAATGACATACTAAAATTTTATAAGTTAGAAAACCAAAAATAATTAATGAATTTATGGCATATACTGGAGTGATGTCTGTGACGTCCAATATCTGGACAAGTTGCGATGAATCATCTTATGCATGTCTCACCAGTTACTATGTAGATTCTAAATGGACAATAAATAAAAAAAATTTTAGAATTCTCTAAGATTCTTCATCCTCATGATAACCCGACCATTTTTGAGTGCATGATGAAAATCTTTAGAAAATATAAAATTCAAAGTAAAATTTTTAGTATCACATTTTATAACGTATCTAATAATGGAGTAGCGATTAACATGTTTGTTAGGAATATTAGAGACGCACCATTAGGAGAGATTTTTCATTTCAAATGTGTCACGTGATTAACCTGATTGTACAAGCAGGTATGAAGGTGTGTTTCCCTACATTGGATAATATATGTAATGCACTAAAATACATTCGTACTCCTCGCATATAACAGGAGTTTGGTAGTCTCTGTTTGTTTGCAAATTTTAAGAAAAAAAAATTTCAATCGGATCTGAGACACCATTGGAATTACACGTACCCGATGTTGGAGTCAATTGTTGGATACGAAATGTGATATCCAACTACGTCAATAACAAGTGTAACGAACTTATTAGACACTGACTGGGCTTCAGAAATTTCATTTATGAAATTTCTGAAGATTTTTTATGACACGACGAACATGTATTCAGTTTATACTTCCATGACTTGCATTGCACTCAGGTGCATATGCAATATTTGTAGCATATTTAGGAAGTATCGAGCCAACCCGACACTTAGCCATATGGTTGCAGAGATGGAAACCAAGTACTTAAAGTACTGATCCACCGTTCCGTTTCTTTATTGTCTTGCTATATGCATGGACCCTAGGGTTAAGGTGGAAGGGGTAGATAACACCCAGACTTACATTTTCTCGTGCATGAACCTAGAAGACCACCTGAAGGGTTCATTCATGAGAAGTTGACTGACCTGTTCACATACTACGATACTAGGTATAGTGATAATAGTAGTGAGACTATGATTACGGACTTAAATACCTTCTTCGGAGATGGCGATTTTTCCATTCAGTTAGCGAGGGGGAAACGATGGGATGAACTGTCACATAGGAGGAAGCTTTCTCGGTATTTAGATACCGATTACTGCTCAATCCTATCACATTCTAATACTAAGAATCTTGATATATTACAGTGGTGGAACTCATATGAATCCACCTTGCCCATGCTATCTAAGATGGCATGGGATCTATTGACTCCTCCGGTGTCGAGCATAGCATCAGAGTATGCTTTTTCTATTGCAGTGAATGTGATTTTAGATAGGAGATTGAGATTACATCCAGATATTATTGAAGCCTTAGCCTGTATGAAGGACTGAGAGGATTCGAGGTTTAGCATCCAGGATCATGCTGGAGCTGGGACAGGGACTACATCCGCTGTGAAAGCGGATGAGTTGATTGATGATGATGATGATCCATATAATAGTGATTTTGATGTTGTGGTTGATGATGATCATGAAATACCGATTAATGATTGACGTGGTTGCCGATTTCCCCTGCCCTTTTCTAGACGCCAGTTGCCAATGCCACGCCATGCCACATGTCATTTGTCATTGCCACTTGATTTTGATTAATGATGTCTCACGGTCACGGATATAGTTGATGATTTATGTTATTCTTGATTCTGATTTTTGATTTTGATGTTTTGTTTTGTATTGATTATATGCTTTTTTATTTACATTACGTTGTATTTACTTTGGTTTGGTATCTATTGGCCGATAGGACATTTGGTTTGCTTTTGTTTTTGTGACTTTGTAATTTTTTTTAATGAAATTTTTTGTTTAATTTATTTTTGTGTTTAAAATTTTCATTAAAATTCTATAATTTAATTATAATAAATTATAATCTAAATTTATTAAAAAGTAATAAAAAAATTTAAACTTTATTAATATTGTATATTCAACAATTTTCAAATACAAATTTAAAATTTTTAAACATTATCTATATATAATATATATTTTATAAATAGTTTAATATAAAAATTTAAAATTTTTATTTTTTTTAAACAAGCCCATACCCGGCATGGTAAATTCACCGTCGGGCTAGTGGGCCGTGTTGGGCCTGCCTTGAATAAACCATGTCGGGCCAGGCACGACATGGTACAGTGACCGTGTCGTGCCTGGACCGGCGCGAAAGCATAATCGTGCTCCAAAAAATGGGCCGGGCCAGCCCGGCATGTCTCGTTTGACACTTCTAATTTAGTATAAATATCAATCTCATAGGAATGGCACATGTACATAAAATCAATCAATGATAGTTTATAGCTACTTTAGTATGCATACTAAACAATATTCAAATTATGAATCATAGATTTTAAGGATGATTCATATTTTTATTTATAATGAAATTCATTAATAACTTTGTTATGATTATGCCCACTCATAGAATGTAGGTTGGATAATTATGGAATGATCACTTGTCATATCGATATAAAAAGTGATTATCAACTATTGAGATATTTCCAATGATGGTTCATTCATAGTTCTCCTATTGATACTTTACCAATAAGATAACACATCATCCATACTTGGAGGTCATTCACAAGTCCTCACCTTCTAGGTAACTCATTAAATATTCTTAATAGTTACTTTGAATATGTATTCTTATTCTATGAACTCGAATATCTTTCTCAATAAGAATTGATATGGTAATAAAAGTATTTATATATTTGGCTTTGTTATTGTTGTACTCACATAATTACTATATGTTTTTCTTTATGTTTCACTAGTGGCGGCCATATGACCTAATGTAACTCAAAGAACTATCACAACTACACGAATCATATCCATCACCTATCACATGGATTAAGTATCATCATACCCCACTATAATATGTGACTCCAACACTAAAGGTAATATTCTTGGACAAACATTCTATTTACCACACAATATTAACAAATGATCAATTCCTCTTATACTTTCATAATGGACTGGCATATAAAAGTAGTCAGGCTTTTGACTTCTTAAGCATGATGCTCATAATGAATAAACATACATTAATTTTGAGTTATGTTTCTATTATGATCTTTCGAAGTATTGCGCCTGAATTTTGAGACATTCCTTCATGTCATCTTCTATTTCTTTCCCTCCATATGTAGTATAAGGCTGCATCAAATATATCTTTTTGTACTATGTTCAGTAGTATGTTGGCTGCATAATGTGTCTTTAAAATTCTGAGTCCTACAGGAATTGACTTTATCAACTTTGAAATTTTGGTCCAAATTTTCAAGGTATTCAAAATCCCTTCCAAAAATTTATATTTGAAGAAAATAGATAGAAAGATTATGTGCTTGTGCAGAATTCACAATCCAAATTCTTTGATGTTGCAAACAAGCATGTCTATAGTTCTGAATTTTTCATTCTTAGGTATCCATAAAAAGACAGCATGCTTGGAAATGTGGTTTGAGAACCAAATATATTAGGTCCATTTCTTTTCCTTTTTTTTTATTATTTCCAATCAAGAAATTATAAGCATTAGGTATAATTCTGCCATCTTCAGCCCAATTAGAGATCACTTCTTTGGGCTTTATCAATATATCCAAGCTGAGAATCATAGTTCTTGTATTAGTCATGGCTCAAGTTTGGCTCTTTAGAATATTCTGTAGCCAGAAGTCATGATGCCAAATTAGCATCATGACTTTTGTTTCATTATTCTATGGTTTAGTAAAGAAAAAATCATTGCAAATAGAGATTTCCATGGCATAGCACCAGTGAAGTACTTAGTTTTTGTGACATAAAATTAATCTCACGGTCATGAAGTTGTTTTGAACTAGTTTAGTTGTTACTTTAAAAAATTTCCATAACTACAAGAATATGTTGCATAGAAAATGAATTGTATCAATAGGATTATAGAGTTATGAAATACAAAGATTGTTATGACTATGTATGTAGAGTTTCAAATAAGAATGAATGTCAAAACTAATCTATAAGTACTCAATGGTATAATTAACTAATAGTATGTAAGATGCTATGACTTATATGACTTTTTTCTCCCCTTCTATTCACCAACTCTACCAAGCCCCACATTATTATAGCATATCAAGATAGTGGGACAACTTCTTTTGTGGTTAGTTAAAAAATCATATTGGGGCTTGATCTTAATGATTAAATTTCGGGATTAATAAATTGTACACTATATTTTGTGTGACTATCTACTTTTCATTATTATATCTACAGTGTAGATAAAAAAAATTCTTAGGTTACCTCACAATAAGTACTACATTTTATATTTATACCTAGATCATCAATGAGTTCATACCTTCATCACTAATCTCAGCTATTCATGCTAGTTTGTCAGTATATTTCTTAACTTATTATTTTCTTTATGATTTTTCTTTTGAAATTGGATCATTCACGTGACTTTCTTTTTTTGAATGTCCTTCAATGGGGTTATGCTACAAGGAAGTTATGACTTTTTTGAGTGCCACAATATTATTCTAGGCTATAGTCTAAACAATTACTTTGTATAATTCAAATGTCATGGCACTGTGTGAAGCCAAAGCTATTACCTTTACCTTCTAAAACTCTAAAGTTGCAATACTATTGGAAGCCTTGACTTTCATCACTACATCATTTTTTTTGCTTCCTTAGGAATCTCTAGATTTTTCATTTCCACGATGTCATTATCTTTCATTTTATTAGGCATAAATTGGGATTTTTGCATCTGCCTTCATTTCATGTGTGATCTCTAATTTATCCTTTTCATTTTTTTTGTAATTATGCATTGAATAATTGGGCACCCCTACTTCCTTTTTCTTCATCTTTTGAGTAGTCATCTTTGTAGTTGTCTGAAGTTGTGACTTTGAAGAATACTATTACTAATGACTTCATGATAGTTATGTCCGTCATTTTCTTCGTCACTTTCATACCTATAGATTTCTTCTTCTATATCATCTCTATCATTTTCATCGGGCGAGTAGTCTTCTACAAAGTCTTTCCATTAAAAATTGACTTATTATTATATTTTTATGCCAAAGAAATTATCTATCTTCCAGCAACCTTCTTCATCATTGTTTGGACTATTCACCCCCTCATAAAGGTTGAATTTGATATGTTATTCACCCACTCAAAGTGAAAACTCTTCATTCTTCGCATCAATTAGGACCTTAGTAGCTAAAAATAGTTGTCCCAAAATTAATGGAGCATATTAATCTTCTTCCATATCTAACATAATAAAATCAAAGTAAAAAATTAACACAACCTTTATTAATATTCTTCAATAATGCACATTAGATGCTTTGTCAATTGATTCACCTTTTAGAGTAAGAGAGAGGTTGGAATAATTTCATCAAGCTCCAATCTTCCTACTATTGATAAAGATATCAAGTTAATACTTGATCCTATATCACAAAGTACCTTTCGAAATGGGTGCTCCCCAATCATACAAGATACAAAAAAACTTTTTAGACTCATCAATTTTTTCAGAAGATTTCATTGAATGATTGCATTATATTTCTTCATCATATTTATGGTTCCATAAATCTCTAATTTTTTTTTTACCAACTCATGACATTCTTCATGAACTTTATTTACATAATTGGACATTTAGGATAATGCTTCGACAAATGGAGTCCTAATTTCTAGCTTTCAAAAAATATTAAGAAATCTTACAAATTGTTTTTCCATTTTTTCCTTCTTAAATCTTTTTTGAGAAGATAAACTAAGAGCAAAGGTAACTTTGACATTTTTTTTATCACATGCTTATTTCCATTACTTCTGGTATTCTCTAGTCACTCTCTCACTTCACATTCTCTATCAATCATTATAAGGAATATAAGATGGGTATTATGTCTAGTGGATGCCATAGCCTCAAAAAAATGTCATGGAATTGGACTCCATGGATTTTGAATTAACTATGGTGTTGGCTATCATTTCTGGGAAAGCTACAATGCTTTTAGTTATAGCTCCTATTTTAGCTTGCTCCTCATGTTGCCCCTCTAGCTCTTTTTCACTTCTAAGTATTATGGACAAGTATTTGTTTGGGTTGGCCAATGTATCATTAGCTAGCTCATTCATGATATTACCTTTCAATGATAATGTTAGTTGTCCATCTAATTTTCTAGACACAACATTGCTGTGTTTGCATTTTTTAACTTAGTCTTAAGCTTCTCTATTTAGTTATCTTGAAAATCTTTTTTCACTTCAACTTGATAAATAGTGCCATCAAATGGTCCTCTATTAACAATTTTTCTTTTACTTTATGGTGTTGGTAATTTGAGCTTGATTCTTCTTGATTATTATACCCCATTGAATTGTGTCAAAAAAATCATTGGGAGTTGGTCGATATTTTGGTGCATCCTGCCATAGCTCCCATATAAATAAATTTATGATTTCACATATTTGGATGGTAGTGTGTAAGGATATTAGGGTTGGGATGAAACATATATTTTTTTATTGTGAGTTCTCTCATATTTTTATTTCTCTTCATGGACTTCCAAAATATTTATAAATACTTTCATCTTGGCTTCCATCATGGTCAATTGGTCCAATTCCAAAACTCTAGCTTGTCTTCTTCCAGAGCCATGTTTGTTTGAAGTTTGGTAATTATTTTTTAACCAACTCTTCAAATAATAAATAAGCCTCCTTGGAAGATTTATTCATAATTGAACACCTCAAGGCTGCATCAATAGTACATCTCACCATATAATTAAGAGTATTGTAGAATGTTTGAGCTTGGAACCATAATTCAAACTCATATTGAGGGAATCTCCTCAATAACTCCTTAAAATAATTTTAAGCATCATATGAAATATGCAGCTTCTCCTAATGGAATTAGCTTATCTTGCTCCTGAACTATAAGGTGATTTTGAAGTAAAAAGAAATTTGTAAGGAAAACTTATACAAGTTCATCACAACTCTCAATGAAGCTTTGATATGTGCTAGAACCAACTATATGCATTGTCACGTAAAGAGAAAAGAAATAAATATATCTTGATTTCATCTAGACTAACTTTATTCACTCTATTTGTGTTACATAACTCCAAAAATAGTTTGTTTTTGGAGTGGGTTTTGTAATGTACAAATTCATCTCAAATTTATATTGATACTGCTAAACTATCAATAACAAACTAGTATTCAACTCAAAATAGTTTGTTTTCATTATCTACATTCAAATATCTAATTAATTGTTCGCAATCATAAGACACCAATAATTGCCCAGGATATGGTAACAATTGAGTTATTGGAGATCCTGCCACTCACTAAAAATATATCTTCAACTTTTTGGTGTGGGTTTATTTTAAGTTATGACATTGAATAAAAGTCATGACTTTTATCTTTCAATTCTATAACACAAAGTCACGGTACTAGGTATGAACTACGACTTTGGTCTCTTTCGTCTACTTGATGGGCATGTTGATGGGAAAAATCATGATAACTCATTTAGCCTATGTAAAAAAAAATTGTACCATTAAAATGTGGCTACATCATGCCTATTTAACCTTTATAACCCATTGTCAAGTTGTTAAGTGTGGTCACAACTTGTGCATTTCACTTATGTAACCCAAAGTTGTGACATTGAATAATAGTCATGGCTTTTGTTTCTCTTTTGAGCCAAGAGTCACAGTAATTGTGTTTGACAATGCTCATGTTTGGCTATATATAATATTTTGTAGCCAAAAGTTGTGCTGCAAAATTATTATCACGTCTTTGACTTAGGTATTCTATGATTAGGTAAAAAATATTTGTTGCATATGGAAGTTGTCATTTCTTCTAGAACCAATGGGGTACTTGGTTGTAGTAATGTGAAATTAAAGTTGTAACAATAATGTTGTTTCGAGCAAGTTTCATTACAACTCCAAAAAATCTTCATATCCAAAAATATGTATTACGCAATGATAGGATTGTATCAACAAGGAGGTAGAATCATGGCTTATAAAGATTGCTAGGACTATGTGTGTAAAACTTCAGCCAAAATGGATGTTGAAATTAATCTACAAGTACTAAAAGGTATAATCAAGTCATATCATGTCAGATGCTATGACTTGCATATCATTTCACTCTTTTTCTAGCCACCAACTCTACTTAGTCACAAATCTCATACTAAAAACTCTTAATTTGATAATTATTTGTCAAAATCCTCTAAAATAAAGTTTTAATAAAATCAATACTAATAAATCCTTCTTTCATATAAAACACATCATGAAAATTATACCAAATTATTAGTATTATCCTGATTGTGCCATACAAAACAATGAATCATATGGCTTCGAGCATATTGAGACTATAAATACAAATAGATCATGGGTGTTGGAGGATGGATGTGTGATGCATGTTGTTTTGCTATTGCTAATGTTGTGATATTGTTTAGTTGTTGTTTACTTTTAAAATTTTTTAATTTATCATTATTTGTCATATGATACAATGAGATGTGAAAGTGAAATATTTGTATTTTTTATTGAGTTATATATTTTATTTATTTTAATTTATAGTGCAATTTATTTTTTAAAATTTTTTTTTTATAAATTAAAATTTTACTTTAAGTTTAAACTTTAAATTTAAAAATTAAAGTCGGTGCCCCAACATGCACTAAGATCACCACTACACCCCACAATGCCAATACCAAGTGCTCACTAACTATTGTCTACTAGACTACCCACTATTTGTGGGTTGTGGTTGTGCCCTATATCAAGTGTCACATGTTGAGATAGACCACACCATAGGACATGACATAGACCACATGCCACTAGGGCTAGGCTGTGCTGTGGGAAGACTCGGTTGTCTCTGTCTGGCATATCCCAATGAAAATTTCATGCCACTATCGACCTGACCTGGAAAGGCTTGATCTGACCCAACATGACATGGTGTGCCTAGTTTATAAAGGTGGGCCAATGAGTCATGTTGGCCTAATATTATAATTTTATTACGCTACTTAATTTTATTGGTTAGTCAGTATCCCAAAATCTTCTTGGTGAGGATATCTCTTCAACAAAGATTCATAAGTATATGAGTCATATAAGTAGTAATGATAACTTCTATTCAGATATTTATTCCATAGAAATCTAATCAATAGTTAGGTCAATCAATAACGAGATAACATAATTAAAGTAGTGAAGATAATTTAGAATTTTGGTATGACTCTTAGATCATAGTATTTTTCCACTTAATTCATATGATACATATCCAAATAATTTGATTTATAATGTGTATAGATGTTGAATGAAAGTTGGATTATTATTAGAATGTCTATTTTCTCTAATAATATACAAAGTAATAATCACTATTGAGCTTGTCCTAATGATGGTCATCTCATAATTATCCTCTTGATACTTTACCAGTGAGATAATATATCATCTCTTCTTAAAGATCATTCATAAGAACACATCTTTTAGGTAACTCATCAACTATCCTTGATGATTGCTTCATATATACATTATTATTATTATTATTATCTCTCTGGTATCATAAAGACTAAGAACTAGTGTTATTTAATAGTATTTGCACTTTTAGCTTTGTAAGTATCATACTCTTATAATTAATATATACTTCCCTCAATTCTTACTAGTAGAAAACATTCGAATGAAACCAACTCAAAAAGCTATCACCACCATGTGATTCAAAACCAATCATGCATGTCGCATGAATTACATATCATCATTCTCTACAATGATGATGTGACTCACACATGAAAAGTAAAATCCATAAAAAAATATTTTATAAAATGCCAATATAAGTTGAGAATCGTTTATTGTAAGATTTATACAATAGAGTAGCACATAAAACCATTCATGATTTTGAATTTGTGGTTGTCATTCTTGAAATGATTAACATACCTCAATTTATAGTTTTAATATATAGATTTATCTTATTCATCATGGTCGGAATAAAGTTACTTCTTTCCTACAATTTCTATTTAATCACTATTTTCATTAATTTCCATTCCATGACATAAATCAATCACATCAATTAATCATAAAATTATTCATATATTACATTAATAATAACACAAAACTTATATCTTAATTTAGCCTAATATTAGAAAGAAAATCATATGAGGTATATGAAAAGAAGTCTCATGAATCTTAGATTCCCATTATAGCCCTCATGAGAATCTAAGATACAAATCCTAATTTCATGCTACTTTAATTTATTTGTCAACTTTACCCTAGAGTGCAAGGTTTGAGAGTCACACTCTGGGGTTTATATTTTGTCTTGTATCTCTTGCTTGCTCATGGACCTTCAAGGAGAACAAAAATCTTCTCTAGGATTGTTGTTATACTTTTAGTTTTAGTCTTGAAGAGTGAAGAAGAAGGATAAGAAGATTGTGTTTCATGTCTTACCTTTTTTTTGAGCCTTTGAGTCTACTTTTATACTCCATAAATCTAACACTTTTCCGAGTAGAAACTCTTGCCTTTAGTAAGATATCATGACTTTGGTCTTAGTTTTTTAAGCTTAAGATCATGGCTCTAGGGAGTGGCCGTCACTTTGGGATGCCTCCCAATCTTCCTGTGACACAGCTAAAATGTTGGAAAGTGTCTACAACTTGTACATTTTGTCTATGCAACACAAACTCCCATCTTTTGTGAATGGGTTGCGGCTTTGACCTTTCTTTTTTATCAAATTTATTTGGTAAAGGGAATGAGCATAGTTTTTAACTTGATCATTATTTAGCAACAAATAGTCATGGTGCTAGGAATAACTATGACATTAACTATTGTGTTTCTTTTGCATCAAAAGATCACAGCACTAAGAATGGCCATGGCTTTAGAAATTAGTCCATACATCCACGTCGCAACTTTGGAAGTAGTTATGCTTGTGTAATGTTTTTTGTAACATTATTTGTTCAAAATTTGTAGTGTTGAATAATTATCATGACTTTGTCCTGGATAGTTTTGCATGTGTAACTATTTATAGCCCAAAGGTCATGACTTTTGAAAAATGACATAACTTTGACTTTAGAATACAAAGTCTTAATAAAGATTAAGCTGCAACACTAGGAAGTGGATATGACTTTTAGTACTAATTAGGTACTTGATAAATGTGACATAAGATTAATGACATAGTCATTTAATTATTATGAGATAAATGTTGCTACGACTCCAAGATATAGCCAAAAATAACAAATTATAAAGTTGAAGGATTATACTAACGAGGTGGTAGAATCATGGCTTATAAATATTTTCATGCCTAAATATGTATACTTTCAACTAAGAATAGATATCAAAACTACTCGATAAATCACAAATCAATAAGTAGTCAATTACCTCCAAAAATATTTTGATTTCTTGACTATTCATCAAAATTCACCAAAATTTCAAAGTCATGAAATCAATCTAATTATGACCTATTTTTATGCTTACACATTTTCTAATATAATCTCACATATATAAAAATATTTGGCATTTTACATATCATACAAATTGACATACTAAAATTATTGTCTATTCCCAAGCAATACTTTTTCTCTCAATAAAAATATCTTTTATATCATCTCAAACAAATTAATCACAATTAATTATAATACCACATTATGAAAATAAACAAAAAGTATAAATCAATGGGCCAAGAAAGTTTAGCAATATGTTTTCTCTTAAAGAACAAACTTTTGAAAGGGGAAATATGTTCTAAAGTGCTGAAATGGTGGCATAGAATTGGATGGTCTCTTTGAATCTTTTTTCTGGGTAGTTTCCTGACACAATATCTATATCAAAATGTCACATACCATATCTTGTATTTCACCAATGGAGTTCAGTGCATCTTCAAAGGATCTCACTACAAAATATAAGTGAATTTTATTTGTACTACTTTTTTTCAATTCCTCTATACACTGATTCTTTCAATATTGAGTTCCATTTTAATTTCATTTTTCCTTTTTTTGCTACCATTTCTTTCAATCCATTATGATGGCCATGTATAGTCTACCAAATAATTCAATATTTCCCATCAAAAAAACTCTTGGGATATCTCTCAAGTAGTGCTATATTTAATATTCATAACGATATCATCAATAATTTATCTCCTCCTTCAAATATCTTTATCATCTTTTATATAATTTTTGATCCCTATTCTTCTTTTACTTTTGATATTAGTCATTGATGCTAAATAAGAAATCATCTAAATAACAATATCAACAAGGTTAATTAGGATAAACTACCTTTTCTTTCTTTTTTTGCTTGCCATGACATTGCAAAATATCATGACCTTTTCAAAAAAATTTTCCTAGTTCTACTCCTCAACTACATCCTTATCAATCATTAAAACTTAATCATTTATATATTTTTCTTGTATAATAAAGATTGTATCTTTGATTACTTATTCCTGGATCTCAACCTAAATTTTCAATGTATTAGCCATTAAAACTTCTATTGTTGTACTTTCAGCATGCTTGTCAACTTCTTTAACTTCCTCATCCACTAAAACCTTTGAGTTGGAACTTTATTTGAACATGCTCAATTTAGTGTCTTCAATACTCTTCTCTAATCATCTCAACTACTCTTCTTCTACTTCATTTGCTCTTGATAAATATTTTAGCATTTGGGTAAGTATAACATTATATGAAACTTCTAGAATTGGATAAGAATTATTAAATGTGCTCCCTTCATGGCTCCTGGATCTTAAATCTCTATAAATCATTACTGAATGATAATATAGTTGATTCAAATTACCATGAGGTGTGAAATAAAAGTTAATACTTAGTGAATAATAAGTCTCATCATATTGATAGTTTGACTTGTTCTCCCTCATTATCATCTCATTTCTTTTCCAATGATAATCATATGTATCATTTTTCTACTTTAACACCTAAAGAAATATATCAAGGTTTTTCTTTATTAATTGGTTGCACATGATCTTTTGATAGTTACTTCATATGCATTCTCTCATTATTTGATCTCCATTGTCATAAAGACTAATAATGGGACATAGAATGAAGGTTGGGTTATTGAGTAATGACCCATTTCTCTAATGACATATAAGGTGGTTGTCATAATTGGGATCTTCTCAATAGTGATCCTCTCATAATTTCCCCCTTAGTACATCACTATAAATACAATAATTCATCTATGTATGAGAGTCTTTCATAATCTCATACCTTTTAGGTAACTTTACCAATAATATTTGATCGTTACTTCATATGCATTCTCTCATTATTTGATCTCCATTGTCATAAAGACTAATAATTGATAGGGTGTATAAGTATTTTTACATTCAACTTAGTAAGCATCATACTCACAAAATTAAAGTAAACTTGTGTGAGTTTTACTAGTAAGAATCATATGAGAAAAATAGCTCACAAGGACTATCACTACCTTATAAGTCATAATATACTTGTGCATGTCTCAAGGATTGCATATCATAATCTTTCTCGGTGATGATATGACTCTCACACTATTTGTGAACACTTTGAAAAAATACCCCATATATCCTCCATCTAAATCGAGAAAGTTTCTTTAAGATGTATATAATGGATTGACATATAAAAGTATTCACACTTTTAAATTCATAAGCACCATATTCATGACGATTAATATACTTAAATTTTAGGGTTCAATATATAGGTTTATCTTGGGCATCACAATCAAAAGTATTCTAATATCATTCCTGTTGTATGCACAAGTGAGCCTCATAGTTTACTAGTCACCATCTACCATGATAATCTTGTACAAATCTACCAATAGTCAATTTTTAATTCATGTTCTATTTAGTTACCATCCATCATTATCCATACATAAAATAAATCAAACTATTCGTGCATTCATAATTTAAACAAATTAAATCACATAATTCAAATTATACAACCCCTAAATCCTGGTAAT
Organism: Sapria himalayana; assembly: GCA_029783825.1. Lineage (NCBI taxonomy): Eukaryota > Viridiplantae > Streptophyta > Magnoliopsida > Malpighiales > Rafflesiaceae > Sapria > Sapria himalayana. The sequence goes on along the minus strand of JAREIK010000088.1, from coordinate 8,109,424 downwards.
TTAGTACATATTTTTGAATTTAACCCTAAAGGATATGTGTTTGAGAGTCATGCCCCTCAACTCTAGAAATAAACATAAATCATGAGTCCCTTGCTTATTTGTGAAACCTCTAAAGAATATGAAATTCACTCCCAAGGTTTGTAGTTTTCATGGATTTGCTATTGCATGAGGGAAAAGGAAAAGAAATGAGATTTTTTTTGAAAATTCTTTATCTTCCACTTTTATAGTCATGTGGTCTTACATTATTCTAAGTAGAAAATCATGACTTTCAGAAAATAATCATAACTTTAACCTTCATCATTTCAACTTGAGACTTTGACTCTATAAAATAACAACTCTATTCAATACATTGATCTTCTTGTAATACAAATTCACGACTCTAGCAATGACCATGATTTGGGCCTAATCTCTCAATAACATAAAGTTGTGGTACTTTGAAATGGTCATAGTTCATATATTTATCCATTTGTAGTACATTGAGGGCCATGATACTATGAAGTGGTCATAGAGTAGAGACTACTTCTCATATTGTTATATAATCATGACATTGTGTGGAGACCATGACATTGGAAAATACCTTTTCTTGATATATATGTGATCACAACACTAAGAAATAACCAAGGTGCTGGAAATGTCTTGGAAATGGTTGTCCTTGAGTAATATCCTCTATACTATTTAGTATCCCAAAATTAATGACTTTAAATAATCATTAAGGCTTTTTAATAAATTACACATCACAATATTATCAATCACCAAAAAAATACAAGAATATTAGATAATTTGAATCCTAAATAAACTTTTACACTTAAAATAATTACTCATCCTACCTACCCCCTCCAAAAAAACAAAAAAAGAAACATAACATCCAAACATCTTGATTGAATTACACATAACAGATACATTATCACAATATGAGAATAAATAATATAAATACAAATCGTGATACTAATAAAGGTGACTGGTGTGATTTTTCTTTAGATAAAGGAAAATCCAATATCGAGTGCTCAAAAGGTGGAAAAGAAATGGATGACCATTCTGAATCTTCCCTCTCTATAGATAACTCATCTAGTGTGTTCACCAACAATTCATATAGAGCTTCTTATCTTCGCCTCATCTAATTTAGTTTTATTTTAAAGTTTCCCAATACATAATAAAATTTTTTTTAGTTTGTATTATATGTTCTTATTTCATTCATCCATTGGCACTCCCTAAATGTCATTTCCTTCACATTCATTATGTCACTTTCCTTCAAAATTATTTTCTAATTTTCCACAACTATTTTATATAGAATTCCAAATGATTTGACAATTATCATCCATCCAATATCCATGTGTTTCATTCCTTTCTCTGAGAGTTTGTAGATCTGATCTTCAAATTTTCTAATATCTTCCACTACTCATATGCTGTAGGAATTGATCTTCTTTTTCAACTCTTCCTTGTTTTGATCTACATTTGGCTACACATTTTTAAAAATATGCAAAATATCTATAAATATACCACTATGTGCAACTAATAAATGTTCAATGTGTGCTAGCTAACCTTCTTGAGTTTTTCTCATTCTTTCCATATCTTATCTATTTTTCATAGTGAATGGTGGGCTTTCTTCCTAAATTTTAGATGGTACTTCATCTTCAAAAATTGGCTTCTTCCCTTATTTGACTCCTTTAATTTCCATATTTGTGCCTAATATTATCAAGAGGACATTAACAAACACATTGCATCGACTTGTTCATCCGAATGAATAATCTCGACTAGACACATTAAAGTATTAAAAAAATGATGAATTAGTTGACCAAAAATTGATATTTAAAAAATCTAAGCATTGATTTATCCAAAAATCTTTTTCATATCAAAGTGACACTCAATGAGAATGCCATATAAGAATATTGCTCTCTTTGGAATAATTATAAAAATATGAATAGTGGGTAATAAAAATGAGAATATGAAATACAATTAAAATTTACTCACCTTCATGAGTTTTTTCCTCATTAAATAATCATATCACTCTTCTATGTCACCCTCCATGTGCCTTTAATATTAGTCAATAGCTTAGCAATATTGGAAAATCTATGTCACTATGGAGAGATTTTAAATCTATATTATCTTTTGCCCCTAGGAAACTAAATAACTCATTAATTATTCTCCTATCAAATTGAACCCAAATACCTCTCACATAGTATGCCTTCCCCCACTTATCCTCCAAATTCTCATAGAACTCCTTTACAACTAAGATATTTTCCCTTTCTCAATGTGTACAAAATATCATCTAATTCTGTATTTTAATAACATTACAGAATGGAAGAATGAATTTGTTGAATCCACTTACTCCAATAAACTCTTTTTTTTTCAAAGCATGGATTCCATCCATCTCTATCCAATTTTTATAATGAAAGTTACCTTGGGCACCATGACTTCAGGTGACATCTACATGGTGCCAAGTCTTTATCTCTTCCCTCTCTTCTTATGGCTCATCTATCTGACATTTTTATTTGATAAACTTATTTCTTTTCATTATTGAATCAACAAAAATGGGTATTTAGAAAGGATCATCATGACAATAATGGGGAATTAGAGTTTTTTGTGGAGAAGATTTAAGGCTTAAATATTTATAATCATGGTCTGATAATTGAAAGTTGCGGCTCTATGAATGTGTTTTTCTTTTGTAAATAAAAAGTTTTGGCTTTAGGGCAAGTAGTACCTTCCAAGTCACAGTATTCTATCAAATTCATAGTTTTCCCACATATCTTCTATAATGTTCTTCCCTTTGTAGCACAAAAATCATGGCACTAAAAGACTATAATGGACTTGTCATTTATCTTTTATAATGTTTTTTTCTATAACACCAAAGTCATAACTTTGAAAACTATCATGGCCTTCTCATGTAGCTTATGATGAACTTTTTCATTCTGTAATACCAAAGTCACGACTCTGAAAACTATCACAAACTTGGGTAAAAAGATCTCAAAATTGTAGTTAGTTTGAATTTGTTATTCTTTTGTATATGGGAGAGAGTGTAAGAGTAATTATGTACATGCAATTCTTATTCTCACAACAATCATAATTTATCACACAATAAATAAAAATAATATAGGGTTGCCTCTCAAAGAGTACTATATTTAGCATATGTATCTAGACCATCAAAACCTCTTTAATTCTATCGAAGATCTATGATGTTCATACAATCTTTTTAGAATATTACTTCACTTTATTCTTGTTTGTCTATTCATTTATTCTTTCTTTAGTTACACATGTCTCTAGAGCAGTTTCTTCATTTGATGAAACAATAAAATCTACTGAAAAATAGAAATACCAACATTGAGCAATACATCTTTGATGATTTTATATGGTTACTTGATAGTTCGATCTAGCAATTGGAATATGAAAATATTAGAGTAATTTTACCGAGATTCAATTTTCATGTAATGGATATGGGCATCAAGTTGACACTTGATCCCAAGTCACATATCTTCGGAAATATGTAACCTCCAATAATGTAAGGTATAGTAATACTTTTATGTTCTTTTATGTAAGGTAGAGTAATATTTTACAAACTTTTTCTTACTACTCATTATACCTTTAATAAATTTAACATAATTCAATATTTGGGCTAAAGCTTTGATAAGCAGTATGTTCACTTCTAACTTCCAATAAATATTAAGAAAATTTCTGAATTACTCATAAAAATTCTTCTTCCTAAATTGGAAATGGAAGATTTATTAAAAACTTACATTTAGCTTCATGATGATCTATTTCTTTTTCTTTATAGCCTTGGATAAGTTTCATTCGCTCATCTGATTCCCCATCTCTCTTTTTCTCATCTTTAGATGGAACTTATTTTTGTAAGTCTTTTTGAGCCATAGCTTCATAGTTATCATTATTCTAGTTCTCTAATAATAGGGTCATAGCTTCTTAGATAATTTTAGGTTGAGCCATGACTTTTGAGGAAGTCGAGGCCTTGTTTTCCCTAAAAACTCTATAATCCTTTTGAGGAAGTCATGGTTCTTGAAAGAGGCATGGCACTTTTACCCCCAAAATATCCAAAATTGTTTTGTTCAGAGTGCCTCCATGTCTAATATTGTACCCCATGCACAACACAAGGAAAAGGAAAAAATAACCATGCATGACCTAGCCAATATAGTATAGAACCATGCCTAGACTATGATCACACCGTTCCATGGCATAACTAGTACCATGATGGGGTAGAGCTAATCATTCCTCATGTTAGGCTATGCACAAATTACATGCTTGGCCTATTTTCATAGTGTAAAGGCATGGTGACCTGTGACTGGGTATGGCTCATAGATAGATCATGGATCACGGACTCAATAACATTTTTTTTAAACTACTAGCCTCATCCATTATTGGTGCTACCCATTACATTTTCATGTATTGGATGCTGACATGAAAAGTGATAGGCCACACTTATTGCTTTCTATGTCGCATAAAAAACATAAAAATTATATTATTCTATAGTCATTGGATTTCATTCCAAGGGCTATAGGCAAAAATCCGATGGATGTTGGATTTCTATGCATTTATATTAAAAAAATAAACAAAATATGCATATTGTTTTAATATACAAAATTTTTATAAATATAAAATATATTTTTTTAATTTTCATAAAATTTATTTTCTCCTCTCATCACCTCCCTCCCTCTCTCTCTCTCTCTCTCTCTCCTCTTATGTATTGTGTGCTCTATTTTGCTAATTATTCTTGGTATTGGGTTTAGAAATTTAGAAAATGAGATGGATGGTAGATTATGACTAAGGATTATAACTCAAATAAATTTTCATTATTATGGTATACATTTATTTTTTACTCATTAATTTGTGTAATACGTTATAAAAAAAATTTAAGATATAAAATTATTAAATTTTTTAAAATTAGAAATATAAATAAAATACAAAATTAGTAAATAGTTATTTTAATGATAATAATTTTGAAATAAATCTAGATAATAATGATAACATGACCAAAAGATTTTAGTCCAAAACTAGGTTCTCTCCAATGACATCAACTTATTTGCCTAAAACCCCTAAAACTAAGCAAACTTTAGTAGTATAGACTCACTTTTAACATGAAAAATATAAAAAATCTAGGGATGTTGATGAAGAATTGACAAAATATATGAATTATAAAAAATATATATACATATAAGAGTATATATGATTTATTAAGAAACTTGCTGATCAATACACCAAAAAATATGATTCATTAGATCTAAGTTAAACCCAATTAAGTAGTGAGGTCTTAGAAGTTGGATCAACTTAAGCTTCATTGACCCCCTTCATTTACTATAATGACTTTGGGAGGGAATACATAGCTAAATTGATTATGGTCATGAGTTTTTTGATTAAATTTTTGGAGAAATATGACATAATAAAATAATATAAGTTAAAAAATAACTAATAATTAATAAATTTAGAAAATATAATTGAGTTGATCCAACATATAGATTAGTCATGATAATACATCATTTGTGTGTCTCACCACTCACTATAAAGATTCAAAATGAAAACTTAATAAAAAATTTTTAGGATTTCTAAGATTTCCCATCCTCATAATAGCTCTACCATATATAAGTGTATGGTGATGATCTTTATGAAAGATGACATTTAGAATAAAATTTTTAGTATTATAATCGATTAATACTTCAAATAATAGAGTCGCAAACTATATGTTTGATAGAACCATTAAAGATGGGTCATTAGGTAAAATTTTCATGCTAGATTTATGTGTCATATAATTAACCAAATATTATAAGTGAGAATGAAAGTTAATTCCCACACATTAGAAAAATTTAGAGAGTTACAAAATATCTTAGGATGCATTGTAGACGAAAAAAGTTTAGTCATCTATATTTGTTAATGGGTCTAAAAAAAATTTTAAACAAATGTGAGATATCATTGAAATTATACATATTTAATGTTAAAGTCATGTATTGGTTGCCAACACATGATATCTGATAATATCAATAGTAAGAGTGATGAACTTCTTATCGATAATTCAGACTGTAATATATAAATTTATTTTATGAAAAATATGAAATTTTTTTATGATATGCTAAACATTTATTCATTTATGTATACTACCATAACTTGTATTGAATGTAGGTACATACACAACATTAATAGTATGTTTAGCAAGTATAAAGGGCACCCTTTGTTTAGTGTCATGGTTAATGAGATGGATGGCAAGTATTTAAAATATTAGTTTTTCATTTCGACTGTGTATTATTTGGCTGCCTATATGAAATCTTGGATTAAGGTGGAAGAGATAAAAAATATATTAAGATACATATCTACTTGCATAATCCAAGCAGATGAAACTGAACGTTTTATTCACACAAAATTAACTAACATATTTATATATTCTGACACAAGGTATGATAGTTGTAGCGAGACTCTAAGTAGGGGCATTCATACCATATTCAAAGATGATTTATATATGATGGCCTTAATGGAGTGGTATGTCAAATAGGACTGAGCTATCTTGATACATAGATACTGATTATTACGTTATCCTATCATATGGTTATAATAAGAATTTGGAAATTTTGAGTTGGTGGAATTAATAAATCTACTTATCATGTGCTATCTAAGATGACAGTGGAATCTACTGACCCTTATGGTATCTAGCATAGTATTGAAGTCTATTTTTCTATCGCAAGTAATATTATTTCAGATAGAAGATCCAGACAATGACTAGATATCATAAAAGCACTTACATGCTTGAATGATGAGAAAGATTCAAAATTTGGCATTTAGGATAAAGCAAAAGAGTTTTTGGTGAATGATGACTCATGGGACATCCACTACTAAAATTCACCGAATTACCGACCTATTATTTGGTCGGTAATTCGGTATTTTTTGATCGGTAAACCTAATACATATCATTTACTAACCAAAATATTTGGTTGTAAATTGCTCGTCGGTAATTTTTTTACTAACAAAAAATCAGTCGATCGGTAAATCACAATCATTTACCGACCCTCTACAGACAAATAATTACCGACTATATTCCGATAATTTTCTGATCAAAATAATTAGGGCAGTACATGGTCTCCAAATGGTCGGTAATTAATGATCATTTACTTACCATTCACCGACTAACAATTACCGACTAAATTTCAACCATTTTCCAACTAAAAGCAGTTGGTAGGTAAATGGTCGATAATTATCGACCAACTACAGATCATTTACCGATAAACAATATCAGACTATATTCTGACCAATTTCCGACCAAAAGTATTAGGTCGGTAAATGGTCTCTAAATGGTCGGTATAACTGACAATTTATAGATTATTTACCGATAAATAATTTTCGACTATATTCCAACCATTTTCTGACCAAAAGCATTAGGTTGGTAAATGGCCACAAAATAATCGGTAATAACCAATAAAATTACGACCAAAAACTGACCAAAATCTTTTAAAATCATTGGTCAGTAATTGATCTTCAAAAGTATTACCGACCATTTGGTGACCTTTTGCCGACCATTGATATTAAAAAATTTTGGTCACTTTTTGGTCACAATTTAATCGGTAATTACCGATCAAATATTTTTTTTCTAGTTTTGATTTAAATATCATATTTTTGAAATATATATATATATATACATACAGAAATATATTCAAATTACGCAACAAAAAATATTTTTAATTAAAACCAGCAAACAACTATATATACTACATATTTATAGTAAATATGCCAAGAGAAAATAAAAAAAAATGAAATCAAAAATCAAAGTTTAAGGCATAAAAAATAAATGTGTGTAATACACTCAATCATCCAACCTAGTATCATAATCATTATGTTGCAATGTTTCTGGTCCGTATGGTGAGATGTCGGGTACTGGGGCAGAGATGTCTGCTGCTGCTAGTCCTGATGCAGTTGCTGCAAGTGTTGCTATAGGTGATGGAATAGATGTTGTAGCTGGAGCATTATGCCAAACAATCCAAGGTAGATCATCAGGGTTGAACTACAATCCTCCTTCCTAAAACTTCTTTGTAAGCCAGTCAAAATGCATATGCAACTCATCCCTATCATCCTCATAGTCAATCAATCATCGCTCGGTATCAGCCAAATAATATTGTATCATATTTTACATCATGTCCTAAAATTACTCCATCGTCGAGAACAAATTCAAAACTGATCCTGAAAATTTAGCTTCATAATCTGATCATCTATGGGAGTAGAATGATGAAGTCGATGAACCGACTCCATAGACGAGCATCTTCTCCTTGCCATCAATAACCACATACCAAATCTGATTCATATCAACTGGTGGAGATGATGAATGAGAACTACTTGTTGCACCATCACATGAACCTGAAGTAGACTAGGAATACGCTTGAGTCGCAGCAACTAACATTTTTTCATATCTCGCCTAATAAACATGTACGATAAGTATTTCGATTTATATTCAAAAAAAAGAGAAGTAAATTTTTTTTATTGAAACTTACATTTGCTGCATGAGATCTCTAATCAATGAAAGTCTGATCATCATGAGCCTTCGTGTGCATGTATCTGAATAAGCGAGGAGCACACAATACATACGTTAATTCTATTGAAAAAAAATTTCTTATGAGAAATGAAAATTACGCATAATTGAACACATTTCACAAAGTAATAAATATAAAAAAGTATAAATTAGAAATAATACCAATGCTCGTTCATGCTCATGCATAGAGGGAGATCCACAAGTGTGTGTAGAAATGCCACTACCCTCTCCAGCCCACTCTGAGCAACGATTGCCACTCTGTTTATCACACCTCTTCTTATAATCATGATCTTCCCATTTGCTCCGCCACTCCTTGCAAACATGATACGGGACACTCAAATTTTTTTCTTTCTTCTTCAACTATTTATCTTTGATCTCGAACACAGTGTCTTTATACCAACTAGTAGCATGTTTGTAAAACACACTTTTAACCACCTTCTTTGGCTGTGTCCATCTATAAACTTTCTGCAATTTTTATTTAAAAAATTTTTAATCAGTGAACAAAAGAATAAATAAAAGATGTAAAAAATATTAGGTAGTAATATTTACCTTAAATTCTCTCCAAATCATTAATTGGTCTTTATGTGTCAGTGACTTCCAATTATGTTCATTAGGTTTAAATGACTTCCTAAAAATTGTCCTCATAACCCTAGGAATGGAACCAGATGACTCTAACTTCGTCCTGTAACCTAAAATTTATTAGTAAGTAAGAAATAAATTAATAAATTGATAAATCATGTGTTATGTTTTATATCTTATAGATTATCAATTATCGGATCAAACTGAGTAATAGAGAGAGTCTCGTCTATAGGATGTTTTAAGGAAGACTCTCCAACATCTCCATCCTTTCTCCTCTCCCTCCCACAACTATTGATCATCCATCAAAATCTCAGGACCATTATGTGGATCAGTCAGTTGATGCTGCTGCTACGATACATTCACAACCTTCTCTGTCTGCCATGGGATCTCATCCACCCATGACCCTCTACCATTTCGGGTATACTTGATGCCTTGTTGCCTATACCATAACTAGTACGACCTTACAACGTGCTACCTCTAACTCATCCATGTGCCATATCTATTAAAAATACATAAGGAAATAAAAATAAATAATAATGAATAATGATTAAAATAACTTAAACACACTGTCTACTCATTATCATCAGAATCATCCAAATTTGGTTCGTCTTCTTTTTCATTTATAGTAACATCATTTTCAAACTCCTCTTCATCACTCGTTTATTCCTCATGATCAATTAAATTTCATCAACATCTACATCTTCACTTGTATCCATCTCAGAAGATGCGACTAAAAGGATGTCTTCATCCCCCACCATAACTTCGATTAAAACATCATTGTCATCATTTTGAAAAGCCATTTCTATGAAATCAGTACTTGATGATGTAGGGATGTCAATTTGAGCCCTTGCTTTGATCTTGCACACAACTTTCCAATCCATTCTAGGACTGGTCCGACCCAGATATTCACAATAATAAACCTATGATGCTTTTACAACTAAGACAAAAGGTTCATACTTATTGAATTATTTTTTATCATGCACGTCGACAAGTTTATATTGAGGATGGATCACAATATTTACATGTAGTGTTGGGTCGAACCATTCACATTTGAATAACATAGTTTTTTTTAACCAGGAGGGCTTCAAATTCTAACTCGATCACTTCGACCAGAATCGAATAATAGTCATATTTGGTTTCATTGTATACGGATCCTTTAATGCATACCCCCGTATTGTCTGTTGCCCGGTAACTACCATATGATTTAGTGTGAATTTTAAAACCATTCACATAGTAACCATCGTATGTTCCAACCTCTCTTAGGGGACCTCGTGCTATACTTCAAAGATAATGATTGGAAATTTTATTTGCATGATTATAAACCTGTAATCAAATTAAGTGGATTGTTTAGATTACAATTATAAATTTTTATTAGAATAATACAATTGTTTTGTGATTTCATTTTAAGTAAATATACGTATTTTTCAAAAAATGATGGAAATTCTTGCTCCGTCATGACATTGATAGCTTCATCATTCATGTTTGGAAACTCTTTACATTTATTTTTAATAAAATCACAAAAAAAAGAAAGTATAAATAATTTAGACAGTGATAGGAAATAGTAAATTATTATGTTAAATAGATCTCATTTGACTTTTAAGAAATATTTACTAAATGAATGGTTGAACCTCTGGACAATTCATTAGGACATATAGATGAGCTGTAGTATATTTATAGTCTGCTAGATACCTTTTCCCTTCAACACCAATTTCTTTACCCGGAGGTTTGAAAATTTCAAACATATCATTATCCACATTGTCATAAAGATAAATCTCATTCCACATTTCCTTAAGTGGAAGTGTTGGATCTCCTTCTTTGAAATAGAATGATGTGAATTTATCAGCCTCATCCTTAATATAACCTATTGATATAGAACCCTCAACTTGAGCCTTATTCATTATTGTATGCATTATTTTTCTCAAGTATCTACAAAAAGATTATTGAAAATTACAAGTCATTTTTGTGTATATATAAATATATATATAGGAAAAGAATTGGTTGTGTGAATTAATATTACCTTTCTGGAGGATACATATAATGATAATGAACAAGAACAGCAACCCTAGCTTCGTAAGCCAAGTGCACTAAAAGATGTTCCATTGAGTAAAAAAAAACTTAGAGAAAATATTTTCTCAATATTGCATAAGATAACATGAATTTGTTCATCCAGATCCCTCAACTCCTCATCAGTCAAAGAAGAAGAAGTCAGTTGCTTAAATAATAAAGAAATATTAGTTATCGGCTCCCATATTCTATTAGGCAGGAATTCTCAAAGAGCAATTGGTAACAACTTTTGCATGAATACATGACAATCATGACTCTTCATGCCAAACATCTTAATTTTTTTCTCATCCACACATCTCCCTATATTAGAAGCATAACCATCTAGAAATCTAAGTTTTTTTACCCACTCCAGCACATCCTTCTTCTGTGATTTATTCAGAACAAATGGCATATTAGGGTACTTATTGGTGACAAGATTTTTTGCAAATTGAAGACGATGATAATATTTATTCAACTCATCTCTTGACTTGTACGTGTCCTTAGTTTTCCCTGGAATGTTAAACACATTATTGAAAATATTGTCAAACACATTCTTCTCGATATGCATAGTATCAAGATTGTGTCTGAGCAAGTGTTCACGCCAGTAGGGCAAATCCCAGAAAATACATCTCTTATTCCACCCACAAATCTTAGATATAGATGCATTCACAACCTCAGCATCAACATCTATCACCTTCCTCAACCCCATGTTATTCAATTCTTGGAGAATTTCATCCCAAAATCTAACCCCCTGGAATTGACCTTTCTATTCTTAATCAAGTCTTTGGTATTACGTCGATACGGATGATTAATGGGCAAAAACTTTCGATGGTTGTCAAACCATGACTATTTTCCGCTCTTAATTAATCTAAAAGTATCAGAATATTCCATACAATGCAGACATGCCAACATACCAGTTGTACTCCACCTAGACATCATATAATATGCTAGAAAGTATTTTATGGCCCACATGACCATGAGGGCAGTGTGCATCTAAAATTTTTGCCATTTGGAAATATCATAAGTTTGAACCCCAACACCCCCAAAGACTTTTCAACTCCGCTATCAATGGCTGTAAAAAAACATATATTCCCCTTTGGATTCTTAGGCCCCGACACTAACACAGTCAAAAATATAAATTCTTTCTTCATACATAAGTTTGGAGGCAAATTATACGACATCACCACCACAAGCCACAAAGAATATTGCTGTCCAAATTGACCAAATGGCTGAAAACCATCAGCAAATAAACCTAGCCTAGCATTTCAAGCTTCAGAAGAAAAATCAGGAAAACACCCAACAAAATGTTTCCAAGAAGGGGCATCAGAAGTGCAAACACATCTTACCATCCTCCATATGATGCTCTGAATGCAATCATTTCATTAGCTATTACGGTTGATGCATACAATCTCTACAACATAGGTGTTATTGGAAAATAGTGCATCTACTTATGTGGTACCTTCAACTTATGTATATACAATCTATTTCGAGAACCCCTAACCTTTTGCTTGTATCAAGTATGCCCACATATTTTACAACTATTAAGGTCACTGTCATCACCCTAGTATATTATAAAGTTGTTCACATCGTAATGAATGACTTGTACGGGTAATCTCAAGCCTCTAACTAACTTCTTCATGCTGTAGAAATCCAATGGCATCAGATTATCTTGTGGCAACAATTCTTGAATGAAATTAGACATATCATCAAACCATGCTTGTGAACACCTGTGTATACACTTTATTTCTAACATCTTCACATCTACAGATAGTTGAGTATGCTTAGAATTTCTCTCATATACAAGTTTGTCTCCAGCTGGAATCATGTCATAGAAATTATTTGCCTCAGCATTGGGTTCCTCATTCGGGTTGAATTCAGGACCCGCAGCATCACAACCCATTCTATGGTATATAGTATGATTAATATTATCCGAGACCATCTGATTAATTTCACTTACTGACACCCATACTAAACTTAAACACCTCTAGCGGACTTGCTTCTCACCATGGTATATCCAAACATAGTAATCCGCCACAAAACCATTTCTATACAAATGCATCTTCACAGTCTCAACATTCAAAAACTTTTTTATTCTGACATTTATCTAAAGTGCAAGGACACCTTATATCTGTACCACCATTCACACACTCAGTATGTCTCAGAGCAAACTCAACAAATTATTCAACTTTATCCCTCCATTCATTAGAGAACATTCCATTCACTATTCGACCCTTGTACATCCATTCACAATCATCTTCCATAACTAGTTAAAAAAATCAATTTATTTAACAAATGTGATTGTCTCTAATTATAGGTATATATAATTATATAGGCATTTATTTAGTTATACAAATATTTATATATAGTTATACACATATAGTTTAACATAATATTGTATGTTGTTATACATGTAATTATAAATATAGTTACATGTGGTTATACATATAGTTACACATATAGTTAAACGTATATTTATACATGTAGTTTCATATATTTGTTCATTTAATTTTATATATTTGTACATATAGTTATGTATAGGTATAGATATAGTAAAATACTTTTTTATATACTAATATATACAAATATATATTAAATATAAGTTGTAAATTTAATATTTAAATATAATTTATGCATAAAACTTTTATAGTTATACATATAGCAAGATACAATTATATATAATTATATATTAGTATACATATAGTATATTTTTTTTTAGAAATATAGTTATATAGAATTATACATATAGGTATACATTATTATATAGTTAAAAATTAGTTATGTAAAGTTATAGATATAGTTATAAAAATAGTTTACTTTATTATAAATATAGTTTTAAATACTTTTATATAAAATGACATATGATTATATAATTAAACACGTGTATCTATATAATATTTGTGAATAAAATATTTTTATAAATGTTACTTAAATATAATTATATTTATATGTAATACTTTTATAAATAATATATAGTATATATATCACATTTATATAAACATTATAAATATTCTATATTTATATAAAAAATAATATGCAATATAAATATTTACAAAATTGTATAATCATTTAATGTTACATAATTGTTATATAAAAAATTATATAAATCGATAGTTTTATGTAAATATTGTATAGATATTTATAAACATTAATGCATATGTATAAATATTTATATATAACATTATATGTTTATATAAACATATTAATGTTTATTTATAATGTAATACGTTTATATATATTAAAGTATAACCATTTATAAATAATGTCATACGATTATATAAATCTATAAAAGTTTATATATACTATTACATGTTTATAATTTATTCGGATACAACAAAAATATAACTCATAAACATTAAGTTTAATTTTTCTTAAGTTACAGAAGCAGATAAATCAATCATTATAAATTTTCTTCAGCTACATAAGGATAGAACAAAAATGCAAACATTTTCTATTTGAAATTAAATTCAATAAAACCCTAAAAATCTAAACAGTAGAAGAACAAAGATTACACTGAAAATTTATAATTTTATTAATTATGCAAAGTCAAAATCATATAAGTTAAATAAAATAGAAGCAAAAATGAAGAAATTCGGAGGAAAATTAAAAAAAACTAATACCCGATTATACTTAAAAATGAAAATTTGATTGTCATAATAAAATTTAGAGAGACAAAGTTATGTATAAGCATTTTGAAGGAGAAGAACAAAGAAAAATTTACCTGTAATCATAAGATAAAATACAAATTCTTTGATTTTATGCTTGTAGTCACGTATCACCTCTGTTTTGAAAAATGACGGAGATACGTATGTTTTTAAGTGTTAATGACTTAGCAAATGAATTTTAAATCAAAAAATTAAAACTATGTTTTACTAACCAAACTTATAGTTGGTAAAAGGTCTGTAAGTATAAAGTTATAAATATTTTGGAATGTCACTTTATCGATCAATTTTAATGGTAATATATTTTTGGTCGTTAAATAGTCGGTAATTTGTCGGCAATTTCTATTCACTAATTCCATCCTAATTTACAGACCAATTTCCAACCAAAAATATTTGGTTGGTATTTGGTCGGGAATATTTTTTTTCTGAAACCTCATTTAGTCTTTAAATGGTCGTGAATTGGTCAGTAATTACCGACCTATATATGTGAGTAGTTTGGCCGGTAATTACGACGTTATAAATATTTTGGAAAGCCACTTTACTGATCAATTTTCATGGTAATATATTTTTGGTCTTTAAATCATCGGTAATTTTTTGACAATTTTTTTTCTCTAATTCCCTCCTAATGTATAGACCAGATTCCGATCAAAAATATTTGGTTGGTATGTATGAAAGGACTTTGTTTGGAAATTTGGTCGGAAATATTTTTTTTTTCGAAACCCTATTTTGTTCTTTAAATGGTCATGAATTAGTCAGTAATTACCAACCTATATATTCGGTCGATAGTTTGGTCGATAATTATGACATTATAAATATATTAGAAAATCACTTTACCGATCATTTTTCATGGTTATATATTTTTGGTCGTTGAATGGTTGGTAATCTTTTGGAAATATTTTTTTTGCTAATTCCCTCCTAATTTACATACTAATTCCCATCCAAAAATATTTCTTCGGGAATATTTTTTTTATATGCCTTTCTTTGGATCTCTAAATGATCATGAATTGGTCATTAATTATCGACTTATATATTTGATCCGTAAGTACGAAGTTATAAATAATTTGAAAAACTATTATATCGACCAATTTTAATGGTAATATATTTTTGGTCATTAAATGGTCGGTAATTTGTTGGCAATTTGTATTTGATAATTTCATCCTAATTTACAGACTAATTTCCAACCAAAAACATTTGGTAGGTAATTATGGTCGGTCTTTGGTCGGAAATTTAGTCGGGAATTTTTTTTTCGATACCCTTTTTTGGTTAATAAACGATCATAATTTGGACAGAAATTACCGACCTAATTTTTAGGTCCGTAATTTGGTCGGTATTCTCATTATTTTTTGTAGTGATCGAGCATATTGAGGCCACCACTAGTATGACCTTCAAAATGATACATGATAATAATGATTTGTATCCGCACTTCAAAACTATAGACATGAATTGATGGCTCATGTGATGACTTCTGATGATGCATATTTTATTTATCTTTACTTCATCTTATATTATGTATCATATTTTAGATTGTATTTTTTTCATATGATATTTTGATTTTTGAGTTGAGATGAATATCAATTAATTTATTTTAAGTTTCTAATGCAATGTACTTTTCTAAATTTATTATTTTAATATTTAAACATAATATTTATAATAAATAAAAAAATTATAATTTTAAAGAATTTTAATGGGTTATCTAGGTTGTCCATAATTAGTACAACATAGCACAACCTAGAATCAACCCGACATGACATAGTGGCCTAGCTACACCACAAAATATTAGGTTATACCAACATGACACAACCCATTTGACACATCTATGTTAGTGGAGACATTATCAGACACATTACATTGACTTGTTCATTCATAGAAACTTCCTTGACTAAACACATCAAAGTAATAAGGGATCGATAAATTAGTTGGCCTGGAAATATACTATCAAGGAATCTGAGAATCAAATTCTCCAAAATATTTTTCACATCAAAACTATACCCAACAAGAATGACATATAATAATATTGCTCTTTCCAGAATAATCATAAAACATGGAGAGTGGGTAACAAACATAATTATATGAAATACAACCATATTTTACTCACCTTATTTGGTTCCCCCCTCATCAAATATCTACATGCACTATTCAACATTATCCTTCAAGTACCTTTACCATTCATCAATAGCTTAGCAATAGTTGAAAATTTTATGTCCCTATAGAGAGATTTGAAATCTACAATATGTTTTTTTTTTGGGAATCCAAGAAACTTATTAATGATTCCCCTATTAAATTGAACTCAAATATCGCTCACATAGCACATATTTCTCCTACCTATCCTCCAAATTTGGATATAACTTATTTACAACTGAGGTATTTTTCAAAGAATGAAATTTGTTCATCCCTATCCAATTTTAATAATGAAAGTTACCTTGGGTACCACAAATTTATGTGGCATCTCTACGATGCAAAATCTCTATCTCTTCCCTTTCTCCTTATAACTCACCTTTGCAACATTTTTCATTAAAAATCTTATTCCTTTCATTGTTTAATCAACAAGCATTAAGGATTTAGGATAGATTGTCATAGTGTCAGTGGGAAATTAGGGTTTTTTTGATGAGGAAATTCAATGGTTAAGTATTTATAGTCATGACCTGATAATTGAAGGTCATGACTCTATGAGTTTGTTTTTCTTCTATAAATAAAAAATCTCAGTTTAAGGCAAGCAATACATTTCAAGTCATGACATTGCATCAAAGTCATGGTTTTTTCATATATCTTTTATAATGATCTTTCTTCTATAGCATAAAAGTCATGGCTCTTAATGATTACCACAGCCTTATCATTTAGCGTCTAAGACACTTTTTCATTCAATGAGATCAAAATAATGGCTCTAAAAAACTATAGTTGTTGTCTCTTGTAGTTTCTGATGGAATTTTTCTTTCTGTAATTCCAAAGTCATGGCTCTGAAAAACTATCAAAGCCTTGATAAAAAAAAACTATATGTAGCAGTTAGTTTGAATATGCTATTTTTTTATTCTCACAACAATTAAAATTCATCACATAAGAAATTAAAAAAAAATCATGGGTTTCCTCCCAAGTAGTGCTATGTTTAATATTCATATCTAGACAATCAAAACTTATTTAAATCCATTGGAGATGTCTAATGTCCACATGATTTTTTTAGTATGCTGATTCACTTACTTTTTAATGGCCTCTTCATTTAGTCTTTCTTTAGTTACATTTGTCCTTAGGGTTGTTTCCTCATTTGATGTCACGACTTAAATGAATGTTGTAGCTTTTTATTCTCCACCCAAATTTCCTTTTCATTTTGGATCCTCAAAGTCACAACATTGAGTATTACCATGACTTTTCCTTTAAGCGTTTCTTTTCATTTTCCTTTATATATCTCCAAAATTATGGCTATTGTTATTGTGGGTTTGTCTTGCACCTTTTATTTTCCCTTTTCATTTTATAACTCCAAAGTCATAATATTGTTCATAGCCTCAGTTTTGTCCTTATGCTTTATATAGACTAATTAATTCTAATCACCAATGTATTGGTTCTAAGTACAATCATGATTGTGTTCTAATTTTTTAGCTATTTTCATTCTAGAACACCAAAGCCAAGGCAATGGGTACTACAGTAACTTTATTGTTGATTTTTCATTTCATGATTACTATCTCAGCCTTGTCTTTTCCTTAGATTTATTCTCTTCTTTAAAGCTACCATCATAAGATTCCTCAGAGGTCATGACTTTGAACAATGTTATAACCTCATAGCAGTCATCTTCCTTTATTTCCTTATATTTGTAATTCCAATATAATTTTTTGTATTCTACATTTTTATTACTATCACAGCTCTAAAGTTATTCTTCTATTTTATACACAATATTGATCTTACAATTCTAAAGTTATTCTTTTGTTTCGTATACTTCATCACTCTCACAACTCCAATGTTTTTTTTTATGATTTATACATTTCATCTAAATTTAGCCAACAATCTTTTTCAAAGTCTTTCCATCGAAAATCAACTTTTTATAGCAATACAACACTGAGGAGGGAATATTGGTCTTCCTCCATATCTAATATAATGAAATCTACTAAAAATAAAAATATCAAACTTGACCAATACGTCTTCGATGATTCTATCCAAACATTTGATAGTCTGATCCACCATTTGAAGTATGAAAAATATTAGAGTAATTTTGTTGAGAATCAACTTCCATGTTATGGATAGAAGCATCCAAGTTGATACTTGTTCACAAGTCACAAAATATCTTCTAAAATTTGTGATCTCAAATAGTGTAAGGTATAGTACGTAAAACTTCTAGGGTTTTTAGTTTTATCAGAATTTTTCTTTGAAGAATGGCATTACACTTCACAGTCATATTCACAGTCATATTCACAGTCATGTATATCTTCAATTTTCTCTTACTACTCATTATATTTTTCATAAATTTAACATGATTTGGCATTATGAAATGGAAGATTCATAAAATTTAACATAAGTCTGATTCATTTCTTTTTTTGCATGGCCTCATGTAGGATCCATTGCTCATATGATTCATCACTTTATTTCTCATAGGTATCATTATTCCAATTCTCTTCAATTGGGGTCATGGTTTCTTGAAGAATTTTAGATTGAGCCATAGCTTATGAGAAAGTCACATCCTTGTTATACCCAAAAACTCTATAATTTTATTATTCAAAATAATGTTGTAGCACTACATTCATGGCTTTTGGAAGAGTTGCAGCACTTTAACCACAAAATATCTAAAATTATTTTTTTCAGAATGCCTATGTAGCTCCTTCCAACTTTTAAGTAACATTGATGAATAATTATTTGGATTTTTTTTAAACACAACTTTATTAAAACAATACACATTGTTTGCAGAAGAATAAAAAGTTGGCCGATTTAGGCCAACTCACTGAATACTAAAAACCATATTGGTTCTATGCATCATGAATACACATAAAGCCACAAAGTAACCATAATATAACTAAATCTAACTGAGAAATAAAAAGCTAAAAGTTAACAATATAGTAAGTTTTGCTTTCTATCCGATATATCTTTTCATTTTAAATCTATCTCATTATTTCTTGGCTGGTTCCATTGTGCATATCCACCTTTTATTCCCTTCTCCTTTTCTATACATGCGGCTCAGAAAAGACATCAACACCACAAATGAAACACTTGCCTTACATGTTGTGTCCTTGTACTTGACCCAAGATATTGTCCAACTCTTCTTTCTAATATTTTTCTTATTGCATGTTACAACTTGTAACCTATGCCTCTCAATTATCCTATGCTTCTACTATTTATTAATGTTTGGCTTACAAGCTAATATTATGTTTTTGATTAAAGAATCTATTCGGAAAATGATTCTTTCTAGTGAATATTTTTTTATCTCTGAATTTAATATAGTTTAGGATATTAATATTAATAAAATACTCCCACCAAATCTTTTAGGATATTGACCTTAAATGATAAACCTGACTTTTCATTTGGGTAATTATTACATTTGAAAATCAAGTTAAAGCCTTTTTGCTTTAATATATCCTCAGTTGAAATGAAATTGTTTACTAATCACTAACCAAAAAATCATATTTTTTTTTGTAAAATATGTTTATGTGTATGCCATATTCCAATGTGATTCATTGTTATTTCACCTTTAGTATGAAAAACTTCCCAAACAGACTTTAAAAGTAAATACACCTTTATTTGGTAATCATATCAATTTATCCACTGATTCTCTTCTTACCTTGATAATTTATTCAACAATTCTAGGAGGAAAGACCTTGTTTAGCTTGTCAGTATCCCACTCGTTTCCTTTATATAATTCTTTCGCAAGGGTATCGAAAGGGCATGTAAGTGTGGGCGTGCTTACCTTTTCCAAGTCCAGAACTTATCATGCCAAAAGGATATTTCCCCATTTCCTAATTTTTTGGCTATATACTTCTCTGTTTGGGTACTTTTTTTTTATTCTTTTCAATATCATGGTGTCTATATATCTCTTCTCCATATTGGGAAATCCTGGACCATAGTATATGTCCCTCAAAAATCTATTGAGGAAAAACTACTTAGTATGAAATTCTCACCATAATTTTACTTCCATCACTCTCAATATATCTCTTATGTTTCTGAATCCTAAACCACCTTTTACTCTCAGCTTACATAGATTTATCTATTTTGTCCATCTCAAATATTTTAGGTCTTTCTTTTGACCCCATAAGTATTTGAATATATATCTCTCCATTATTTTAATAATAGCAAGAGGCAGTTTAACTGTCTGAATAAGATATAGTAGAATTGAGGTAAGGACATGTTTATTTAAGATGATCTTTCCTCCATTGGATAGTAATTTATTTGACAATCTTTCGATTCTATTTTGGAACATAGAAAGAATATTATCAAAATATTTGTTATTACTTTTTTCTTTGAATAGAGGACAAACCAAATACGTGATAAGGGAATCCCGATCCTCCATTCCAAGTAAATTTTTTAGCTCCATAATTCTTTTGGGTTTGGGTTTTACACTATAGTAAAATCCACTTTTTTGAAAATTAATTGCTTGACGCAAAATTTTCTCATACTTTTGGAATACTTCTTTAACCTTTCTAATGGAGCTACTTAGCCCATTGGTAAATACATGGTATTGTCTACATATGCTAAGTGGCTTACTGCTACATGGCTTCTATACAGATATCTCACTCTTGGATTCTTTTCATAAATCTCATCCAAGCTTCTAGAGAGATATTCCACCATTGAAACAAAAAAGGTTAGCGACAAGGGGTCTTCTTGTTATAGTCCCCGAGTGGATTGGAAGAAACCTACTATCACCATTGATTATTACTGAGAACTAATTATATAAAATGCATCGATCTATCATACTCGTATACTGAGTGGGGAATCCAAATTTATTCAACACCTTTCCTAGATAAGACCAATCAACCCTATCATAGGATTTTTTCCATATCCAATTTTAATACTCTAGTTTCCACCTTTAATATCTTTTGATATAAGATTGGTCATTTCTTGTACCAATAGTATATTATTGAATATATTCCTTCAGGGTTTTCAACACCTTTAATACCCTGAGATACACTTATGGAGCACTATTTTAACTCAAAGGACCAACATTTTAGAAATGACTTTATACGACACATTAAGTGGACTTACCGATCTATAATTCTTCCACATCAATGAGTTATCCTTTTTGGGATAAACGATCAAGTGATATCATAGTGTTGTAGAATGATTTTGGAAAATCTTCATCATTGAAGAAACTCACACAACCTTCCCAAATATTTCTCTTTACTGTTTCCCAACAAGTCTTATAGAAGAAAGAAGAGAATCCATCTATGTTGGGCATGTTATCTAATTTGATGGAAAATACAGCCTTTTTAACTTCTTCTAATGCTAGAGCTCTACATAGCTTCTTTCCTTCCTCATTCGGGATAACCTGAGGGATATACTCTAAACTATCTTTCACCACCTCATCTTTTATCAGGAGCTTCTAATAGAATGCTACACAGAACAATTATTTGGATTTATTTTTCATATAACTTGGGTAATTCGTTTACTCTTATTTTCTTCATTAATAATGACAATTGGCCAATGTGATGTTCTATGTTCCTCATCACCAATTTTATTTCATTCATCCTCACTTCAAGTATCCATATTCGATTATCTTGGTTATTATTTTATTTTCTAAAATACTGCTATAATAACTTATACCCCCAACATCCATAATTGGCTTTTCTTCCATTTATGATAGTTGATAATTAAAACTAGAGTCATCTTGATTCATATAGTTCACCAAATTATTCCTAATATTTTTAGAAGATTTGCTAATATATTGAAGCTCACTCCCAAATTTTCAATACAAAATATTTTCATGATTTCTCATATTTGAATGGTAATAAGTTGGGACATTGTAGTTGGATCGAAACACATATCATTTGCTCTATATTTGATTGACCTTTTCCATTTGATTAAGATAATTCATGTACACTTATTCAAATAGATGTAAATGGTGATCTTCCCCAATATTCTTCTCTTTTCTTCTTGTGCATCAAATATTTTTAATAGAGCTTCCATCTTTGTTTCATTGGTGGTAAACTTATCTAATCCCAATACATTGGCTTGTCTTCTTCCAAATAAATGATTTATTAGAGTTTGGTAGTTATTTTTTACTAGCTCCTCAAATAAATAATATGACTCCTCTGGCAATTTATGCATAATATACCTTCTAACAGTCTCATCAACCATGCATCTTATCATTTAGTTCAGCCCATTATAGAAGGTTTGGGCTTGGAACAAGAACTCAAATTCATATTGAGCATAAATCCCTACAACTTCTTAAAATGGTTTCAAGTATCATATAAGTTCTCATGCTCCTCTTACTGGAATTGACTTATCTCACTCCATAGTTGAGAAATAATTTGAGGTAGAAAGAATTTAGTAAGAATATTATCCAATAATTCATTATAACTATCAATGGAGCCACAAAGTAATTATTGGAATCAACTCTATGCTTTAACACTTAATAAAAATGAAAATAAGTATAACCATATTAAATAATAGGCTAACTCCAATCAATATCACTATGTAGCATATCTCCAAAAATAATATGACATATCTATTAGGGTCCTTTGATACCCTTCTGCTATATTATTGCTTCTAAATCATAACTATTAGACTCAGCTTCAACTCAAAGTAATTAGATTTCACTAGTTATAAATGAATCCTAGAATAATTGTTCATTATAATGGACTTACAATAGTCCATCAAAGTATGGTTGTGGGTGGACTATCAAATAGCTTGTCTACAACCTCCTTAGGTCTCTCCAATACTTCCATTTCCCTATATAATATTCTTGTCAGCTCTTTTATTTAGCATGGATTCTGTTAGTACTTTCTATATCTTGGTCTAGAGGGTTTAGCTTAGCCCTAGAGCCCTGGCTCATAAAAGGTTGCTAAAAAAGAAAAACAAAATAGATGACAAGAATACGAACAAAAATAAATACAATCATCCATACTCAAATAAATTAACATTATTTAGCTTTTAAATCTGAGAATATTTATCAAACTTAATACCATCTACTAAAAATAAATTATTTTTTTACAAGAATAATTATATAAACTTACATTGACTAACCAAATTAAATAATCCTCAATAATGGTGTCCAATACTTATTGTGACTTTGTTACTCCACCTAATTTAATTAGTTAGCCAACTTCCAAAAAGCTCATTAATGAGAATATCTCATCAATTAAGATTTACAAGTACATGGATCTTACAAGTAGTATAACAGACTTTTATCCAAATATCAATCTCATAGAAATTATATCAGTAGATTGGTCATTCAATAATGAGATAACTCATCTTTAGTATTACATATACTTAGATCATTAAATAATCTTAGGTTTATGGTTCATTCATTTAATCTATGTGATATCATTAAGTTGCCTAACATATATTATATTGGATATATAATGAAGGTTAGGGTATTATGAAATGGCCCATTGTCATAATGATATAAAGTGGTTATTAACATTGAATCCGTTTCAATGGTAGTTCCATCATAGCTATCCCCTTGGTATATCACCACCAATAATAATTTATCTCTACATGAGAGTCATTCATAATTCATATCTTAACGGCAACTTTGTTAGCTACCCTTAATAGTTGCTTCGTATGTACAATCTTGTTCACTGCCATATATTATCATAAAGACTAATTATTGACTTCATAAGTATTATACTCACACTATTAACATATACTTTCCCTGAGTTTCAATGGTGATAACCATGTGAGTAAAAGTAGCTCACAAATGCTATCACTACCTTGAAATAACAACATACTCATGCATATCCCTAGGATTGCCTATCACCATCCTCGATGATAATTCAACTCACATCCTAAAGGTGAATCCCTTGAAAGAATATCTATATACCATCTATACTAAACAAGAACATGTTCAATTAAAAAATATATAATAGATTAGTATGTCAAAGTATTTATACTTTTTGCTTCACAAGACAATACTCATAATGATTTATATACCCAAAATTTGATATTGAACTTGTATCTTTTACTAATATATCTTAATCAGAAGGGCTATCATGTCTTTCCTATCATATACACTAATGAGCCTCCTAATTTACTTATCACCATCTACCATGATAATCTCATATGAACTAACAAATAGTCAAAACCCTAATTCAAATTCTATTTAGTCACCAATCATTAGTATTCATACAAAAAATAAATCAAATTATTCATGCATTCATAATTTAAACCAATTATATCACATAAATAAATTACACAAACCTTAGAACATGCAAGTTTCATACAAATTTCTGAATTTATTTTTAGAGGAGATGAGTTTTAGAGTCATGCCCTCCAACTCTAGGAATTTGGATAAATTTTGTGCCTCTTACTTGCTTATAAAACTCTTAGGCAGTGGATAATTCACTCCTAGGATTGTACTTACTATGTATTTGTTGTTGCATGAGGGAGAAGGATAAGAAATAAGGGTTTCTTTGAAAATTTTTTATCTTTTATTTTTATTCTTGGGTAGCCTTGCATTACTCTAAGTAGGAAGTCATGACTTTCAGAAGAAAGTCTTGACTTCAGTCTTTATCTCTTCAGCTTGAAATCACAATTCTAGAAAATATTCATGACTATATTCAACATCTTGATCTTTCTATAATACAAAATGAAGATATTGGTAATAATTTGACTTGGGCCTAATCTCTCTATATCACAAAATTGTTGTGGTGTAAAATGACCATGGCATCATGTATTTATCCATTTATAGACCATAAAGGGTCATAGAACTATGTAAGTGTCCATAGTGTAGAGATGGCTTGTCATATTATTATATAGCCACAACACTGTGAGGAGGCAATGATGTTGGCAAATAGTGTTTCTTGATATGTATGTGATCATGGTGATGAGAATTCGCCATGATGCTGAGAATATATTTTGTGTTAGTTATGGCCATGATGCTAGGAACTGGCTAGGGTCTGAAGATAACCATTCATATCTCTTAAGTCTCCACATAAGTGGTTATGGAATTAACATTTTCTTCTCTCATATAACAAATTGATGTGGTGATGTTAAGATGTCACAACATTGGCACTTATCTTGCATGTACAAGTCTTAGTTGTGGCTTCTTTTGAAGATAAGAATTGTGGCTTTTAAAATAGTTATACTTGAGTAATGTCCTCTATAATATTTAATATCCCAAAAGTTATAACTTTGAATAATCACCATAGATTTTGCATGAGTAGTTGTGGTTTTATAATTTTTTGTAGCTCAAAATTCATTACTTTGTAAACAATACTACAACTTTTACTTGAGGCTAATGAACCATATAAAGATAAAGTTGCAATATTATG
Source organism: Sapria himalayana (assembly GCA_029783825.1). Lineage (NCBI taxonomy): Eukaryota > Viridiplantae > Streptophyta > Magnoliopsida > Malpighiales > Rafflesiaceae > Sapria > Sapria himalayana. Next base: position 8,083,241 of record JAREIK010000088.1, on the reverse strand, counting down.
AAATTGACCATGACTTTTAGCACTAGTAGAGTACTTGGTTGCTATGAAGTAGAATTAATATCATCATTTTACTTTTTTTTAGCTAAGCATAACTACGACTCTATGATAATATTGTAATCATTAAGAATGTATTGTAGAGTAGAGAGATTGTGTTAATGAGTTGGAAGGATAATGTCTTACAAGAATTTCTACTAACTAATTGGGTAGAGTTTTGACTAAAAATGAATGCCAAGACTACTTGAGGTTCACTGATCTACCCCATCTATTAGATACCTAAAAAAATGTATTGATTTCATGATTATTCATCAAAACTTTTCAAAACACCAAAAATAATGAAATCAATATATCATAGCTCTATTTTCTCATCTATATATCATTATCAACCACCAAAATACCAAAAAAATATTCGGTATTTGAATACCAAATATTTGCTCGAGAGATATATTATAGAGTATCACATAATTTTGGAATCTATTAATGGCTAAAACTTTGCCAAATTAGTCATAGTAATCTATGTATGTTTTGATACTACCAAGTTGTTAGTATAATCTTTCTACTATGCAGCATATTTTTTGTGGCTACATTATTATGATAGAGTTGTGATATTAGCATAATCTATGTTAATGAGTCATACTTCTCTCTTAAATTTAAATAGCTGTGATATTAATTTCAAAACATAGTAACTAAGTATCGTATTGATGCCAAAAGTCATGGTCATGTCATATGGCTGTAACTTGATCTTTAATAAAGCTTGGTAGTCTCAAGTTATATTCATGACTTTTTTACAAAGTCATGACTTTTAAGCTATAAATATATATAGGGCTTAAACTATTTATGCCAAAGCTATGAAAATTACTCAATGTTTCAACTTTTATACACAAAATGTTTTAGAATATATTACTCAAGTATGGTCATTCCCTAAGACCATTACTCATGTATTTAAGAAAAGTTAGAATCATAACTTTTATATTTGGGCTAATTACTAATATTGGAGAATTTTTGCAATAACACAGTAAAATGATATATAAGAGAAGTTAATGTCATGGCATTAAGACTAATGTCATGTACAAATGATACACATGAAAGATATTCTCAATATCATTGTCATTTCTCAGCACTATGGCCATGTGATGATTAAGAGAGAGCAATGCTAATGCCACGACCATTTTTTAGCACCATAGTAATATTATGATATAAAAGGTCATTCACAATGTTGAAGTCATTCCAAGTGTCATGACCTTATTATGAACAAGAAAGGAAAACACCAATTTCATGGTCATTCATAGCACTATGACTTTGTATTATAGAGACATTAATCCCAAGTCATAGATATTGACCATGCCATTTGTGTTATAAAAAGATTTAGATACATTCCAGGGTCATGGATACTTTCTATAGTTATGACCTCAAGCTTAAAAGATAAAGTCCAAAATTATGTTTTTTTTTTGAGAGCCCTTACTTTCTACTTAAAGTGATTTAGAATCATTTGAGTAAAAAAAAGGAAGAAAGAAAAATTGAGATATATCTCCATCCTTGTCTTTCTTCCAAGCACCAAGCAAACCCCAAGGTGCATCTACCAAATCTTAGAAATGATAAATTCAAGAAATAAGCTAATCCCTAAAGTTGAAGGCATAATTTTAAAATCCACCCACCCCCTCCCCACTCTCAAGGATAGATTCAAGAAATTTATGCTAGAATAGCATGCGGCTAGGATTTGTGAATATTTTTTGTGTAATGTATAAATGGTTGTATATTAATAAATGATGTTTGGATTTGTGTTGTGTCAAGGATATTATTGGATGAGTAATTAAAAAGAACTTTAGTATGGTAAATCAAAAGGCTCGCGTACACATATGATAGGAAGAAAATGATAATTTTTTTAACCATGATATACAATATAAACCTATATGTTAAAATCTAAAATTTAGAAATATTAATTGCTATAATATGACACTTATGAAGCTAAAATCACAAATACATGTTAATTCATTGTACAAATCTTAGAAGAACTAATTCTTGATTAGGATGAAAAATATATATAATATTCTTCGAAATATTTTACCTTTAGTATGGGAGTTATATTATCAACGAGAAGGATAGTGATAGGTAATCTTTGGGACATGTCCGAGTATATTGTGATTCATAAGATAGTAATAATAATTTTAGTTACTTTCACTAGTATGATTTCACCAATAAAACTTAATGAAAATAAATGTTAATTACAAGTGTAAGACACAAAAATAAAAGTAAAAATAATTATAAATAATATCAGTTTTTGATCTTCATGATACCTAAGACCAGACAATATGAGTAAAAAATATGAAATAACCATTAAGAAAAGTTAACGAGTTGCCTAAAAGGTATGTGATTATAATTTATTTTTGAGCATAAATGAATTATTCTATTGGTAGTGATAATCTAAGTGGATAGATATGAGGGGACCACCATTTGGGATAGACTCAAAGGTTATAACCACCTTATATGTTATTGGAGTAAATGGTCATTGCACAACAGCCCAATATTTGTTCAATGTCTAAAATTGAATATACATATTATAAATTAAATGAATAAATCCATGGATTAAAAATTGATTCCATAATTAAAAATATTTATTTTACTAGAATTGAGTTGTTTCATTATTAATAGAATGAACTATCGATATAATTTTTATGTGATCGATTTCTAGATGAAAATCCTTTTAACTACTTGTATGACTCATATACTTGAAGATCTTTATTGATGAGATATCCTCATCAATTAGCTTTTGGTACACTATCTAACCAACAAAATTAGCAGCATAACAAAGTCACGATAAAATTTTGGCACTATTTCTAAAATTATTTAGTTTGGATAGTTAATTTGAGTTGACAGAATTATTTTTGTGAAAGAATAATTTCTTTTTTGGTAGATTTGATTGCATTGAGTTTCATAAATATTTTTAAATCTAAATGCTAGTCTAATTAACTTGTTTAAAAAGTGGTTAGTCATATTTCAGCTTTTTGCTTGCCTTTTTTTTCTATTTTTGTTCTTTTTTTTATCATGAAACTACATATCAAAATGATTAGCTAATCTTTCCATGGAAACCTAAAAAATTTCGTTAATGAACTATGGTAGAAGAATGCAGTAGATGAATTTTTTTTTTGGGAAAATATAAGATGAAAGTAAGCGAGGATATTCCAAAAGATCAGTATGAGGAGACTTATTATGCTCTAAGTAGTGATTTCTATTATGCATCTTATTAAAACCAATATAAATACTATTAGCAGTCAAAAAAGTGTTATGAAAAGTGGAGATATGGAAACTATGAATAAGTATATTTTATGATTCTTACTAATCATTTGAATCTTCAATCATAGCTAAGCTTGACCAAATACTAATAACTAATTTAATTAAGAATATCAAATGCCACTATAGAAGAGAAGAAGAGACAAATAGATGAGAGAGATAAGGTCACTAATTTGGTTAAGATAGAAGAGAGTATTGCATCAAAAATCTTTATGGCTAATAAAAAGATATTGTGATTAAAAATATAGAAAATGAAATTAAAGATATAGCCTCAATTTTTCAAGAAGAACAAAAATAAAATGAATGGTAATATCTTTGACTAATATGGGGATAGTTACAGTTGAAAATCTAGAAGAGAAGTTGAAGATATAGCCTCAATCTTTCAAGAAGAGGAAGACGAAGTAAATGATGAAATCTTTATATCTAATATTCATATAGTTGTGGTTGAGAATCTAGAAAAAGAAATTGAAGATATGGATTCAATCATTCAAGAAAAGAAAGATGAAGTGTACAATAAAGTTTTGTTGGCTGATTTGGTTAATGTTGTAGAATAGTATAAAAAAAGATAAAAAGTCAAGATATTTTGAAATGTCAAAGCAATGTAGAAAATAAATAATAGGAGCTCCATTTTGATTATCCTCATGGATAAGGTCATCAAAATGATTAATTATCCAACTTTCCCAATTGATACCATGAGTATAAGAAGAAAAAAGGTAGGGTGGTGTAGTAAGAAATTAGATTGGACAATAGAGATTTTCAACAAAGAAAATGAGGTTTTTGTGCACTAATTATGATTGTTAACATAGCACTACTTGGGAGATAAGCCAAAAGTTTTTTTTTTTGCTCTTTGATTGATGAAGTGTCTTTGTTGTGAGAATAAATATTACATGTACATAGTCATACTTAAACCCCCTACACAATTAAATTACAAATTCAATCTAACTATGATTCTAAATTTTTTTTTTGCACAAAGCCACTACTATATATTTTAACATTATGACTTTGGTGTGGTAGAAAATCCCACCAGGAGGTTAGTAACAAAACCATAGTAATTTTTTAGTGCTACAACTTTTGTGTTATAGAAAGAAAATCATCATAGAGCCTATAAGAAAAAGTCATAGTTGAGACCTAGTGCCATGACTTTGATAGAACTACTTGACATAGAATTGTGATTATTCATTTATAAAAGTAAAGCAAGCCCATAGAGTCATGATATTCATTAACTAGATCATGATTATAAAATCATAACTCTAGAAAATTCCCCAAACAAAAAAAAGCATAATACTTTTTCGATGTTGCAACAAGCAAACTCTGACTCCTTTAAGTTAGTTCAGTTGATGATGGAAGGAAAAAAATCATCAAAGAAAAATATTATAGAAATGAAACATTAGGAGAAACGAAAAAGATAGAAACATAGCACAATAGAAATGACACCTTAATCCATGGCACCCTTAGTAACTTTTGTTATAGAAATTGAGAAAACTATGGATAGATTCTATTATATCCAAGAAGGACTTCTTCAGAGAAAGGAGATTTACCAAATTTATTCCTTCTTTTAGGAATATTATCAAGAAGTGAAATTTAATATTATTTTTTTTCTATGTATATAGAATAGAGCAATGATTTGATTATAAATTAATTCTATGCCAATTTATAGGATAAGTGAGAGAAAATATGTTATGTGAGCATTATTTGACGACATTTTTATATCAAAACTTCACTCTATTTTTTGTCATTATACTCATTGAGATCGTATTTTATTCAAGTTAGAAATATACATCATCTTTGCAAGGAATTTGATTAACTCATTATGTATTTTCATTTTTATTTTTTTATGGCCAATAATCTTCATCATTGGGTCATTCTTTATAGTCACATCACTTTCATTGAATGACTAATACTCATTAAATTAGTTTTGACGAGTGTTGTGATATAATGCTTTCGTGTCAATATATTAAGTGTCCATATCAATATGAGTGATACATGCATCAACAGAATGTATATCTTTCCCAAATAGTTATTTGTCTTCCAAGCAAGTTTTCACATGAGTTGGCTTGTTCTGATATTCCCTTTTGAAGTGTCCAAGTTTATCATATTTTTAACACTTCATTTTTAACTTATTCATAATTTTTATTCTTCCTCTTTTTTTTTGAGCTTTCACATTGCTCAATTATCTTTTCTATCATTCCATTCATAATTAAAGTTTCCTACGAATATTTTCTCATACTCTGCCTATTCACATCCTTAGCCGGTATGACTAAAATTATAATCTAATAGGATAATCATATTTTACTATTATAAATGATAATAATCAAGTTATTTCATAAATTCAATGTTGAACAGAGGATGATGGCCATGTTATCATCACTAATCTCATAGTCAATAGAAAAATCTAACTAATCAATATATGAAACTTATGCAAATAAGAAAAAATGAATCTTATTCCTCTATGAGTAATTAGTACAAATTCTTTCTCAGGAAGAGCTTATTGATCAAGGATTTGTTATGATATTGTATTAATTCATTGATAACTAGCATTTTGGGTGACTTTCATGAGTGCATATGAATATTTGATGAAGTTAGAATTCATAAAAATGAGTATAGTTTGGTTATATTTTATATGTTCATTTAAATTACCAACTCTCCATGTATTGATGATTATTTTAGAGAGTGATTTTTTTTGTATGTCAACCTTGTATGCCACGATAATACTAATTTGCAAGCACAATTCTTCTACTATGCGACACATTTAAGTGGCTATGATATTATCATAGAGCCTCCACCACACCTATTTCATCAAATTGAAATGGTTATAATATTAATTCTACATCATAACAACCAAGCGCCCTACTGGTACTCAATGTCATTACCAAGTTCAAATAATATGATTTTATCTTTAATATGGCCTGGTAGTCTCAAGTCAGAGTCATGACCTTTTTTATAAAGTCATAACATTTGAGCTGTAGAAAGTTATAGAATCAAAACTACACATGCCAAAGTGGTGACAATTTTTTAAAGCCACACCTTTTGAGACAGAAAAAGTTAAAAGGATGTTACTCAGGTATGGTCATTTTTCAAGGTCATGACTCATGTCCTCAAAAAAAGACAAAGCCACATCTTTTATACTTGAGTTGATTGTTGGTGCCCCAATTTTATTACAATGTCATGGTAACATGATTTATGAGAGAAGATAAGTTTAGTGTCTTTGTCATCCACAATGCTGCAAACACTTGAAGACATGAAATTAAAATTGTATACCACAACTATTGCCCAGCACCACGGCCATAGGATACACAAGACCTTCTTAGTTCCATGGTTATATCATAGTGTTGTGGCCATATAATAATCAAAAAGGATCAATACAGATGTCATGGCTTTATCGCAACATCATAGCCATATATTGATATTAGAACCCCTTCACCAAGACGTAGTCATATCCCATTATTATAGCCCTTTATAAAAGACAAAAAGACATATGCATAAAGTCATGGACACTTGAAAATGGCTATGAATTTATATTACAGAAACATTAGGCCCAAGTCATGATCATTGCTAATACCAAACTTTATGTTACAAAAAGATCATGATGAAGTCCATAGTCACAACTACTTTTGAGAGTCATGACCTCAAGCTTAAGAATGAAGGTCGAATTCATAAATTTCTTCTAAAAGTTATGAATTCCTACTTAGAGTAATATAAAACCACATGAGTACAAAAGTGGAAAAAGAGATATTAAAAAAAATCTTTCATTTTTCTTCCTCTCTCTCTATGCAATAAGCAAAGTCATGGTAACTACTAAATCATAAAGCTGATTTTTCTCTCCAAAAATATTCCACAAGCAAGAAAGGGTGTGATATTCTTTACAACTTTAGAGTTGGGGGCATGGCTATCATACTCTTCATATCTAGGGTAGATTTGAGAATTTGTACTAAAATAGCATAGGTCTAGGGTTTTGTAATTTTTTTTTATTTGATGTGACATTAGTTTTGATATATGAATGAATATATTTGATTTATTTTCTGATATGAATATTGATGGATGATAATTAAATAGAACTTAAACTAGGGTTTTGACTAATGGTAGGTTTGTGTGAAATTTTCATGGTGTATAAGTAATAGGTAAACTACGAGGCTCATTCATACATAAGGTGGGAAAGAAATAACATTTTTTCTAACAATGATGTATGAGATAAACCTAGTTCTCGATCCATTGTATTCATCTTAAAAAATTAGTTCTATAGAATGAACATTATATAGAATATTCTTCTAAGGTGTTCTCCTTTAATGTGAAAGTTGTATTATCATGAAAGATGATGTGATAGGCAATCCTTGAAACATGTATGAGTATGTGGTGACTTGCAAGGTGGTTACACCTCTTTTGAGTTGCTTATACTTGTATGGCTCCCACTAGAATATTCTCTTTGGATATCTCTTTTGTGTATAGTATTTATAAATCCAAAAGTGTAAATACTTACAAACAATGTCAATCTTTGGACATTATAATTCTTAATTCTAGATAATTAGAGGATGCATATGATGCAAATATAAATGATAGTTGTTGAGATTGCTTAAAAAATATGAGATTGTGATTGACTCTTGAGTATAAATGAATTATTATTCCGGTGCTGATATACTGAGAGGATAGCTATGATGGGACTACCATTGGGATGGACTTAATAGTGATAACTACATTGAATGTTGTTAGGGCAAAGAGTTATCGCACAACACTCTATTATTCATTCTGTGTTCAACATAATTTAAGTAGAGCAACTTAAGTGTTATCACATATATTAAATGAATAAACTGATGGACCTAAGAAGGGCAAGTAAACCGAATATCCATTTTAATGAAAATGAGTTGTCTCACTATTTAATAACCAAACTCGATACAATTTTTTTGAAATTTATATATTGATAAAAGTCCATTTTGCTACATGCATGACACATGCACTTATAGATCTCTATTAATGATTTATTCTTATTAACGAGATTTTGGGATATAACTAAAGATGTCGACTAGGCTAGGTGACTCAAACACGGCCCATGGCATGACATATTTTAACTGTGCATGGCTCATCACGGCATGGTTTAGAACCATACCTAGATCATGGCATATCTCATGCCATGTTAGGCTGATGTGAGTCGTACCTCATGCTGAGCTATGCATGACTTATGTGCCTTGCCCGGTAGGATAATCCATCAGCCCCGATACTAGGGATTAGCTATGATCAAGTCATGGGTCACGGGTCAAGTCTCGTTGGGTGAACACCTAATGGGCTAGATTTTTTTAAAAAAAATTGGCCACGTAAGCTAGATATTACTTATGTGACTATTCACAATTGGGTGCCATACATCCCTTGTTGTTTATCACATTTTCATGCAATGGGCTCTGATAGGGATTGTGATAGTTCATACCTATCATTGTCCCTCTTGACCTATTTAATAAAAAAAATTAAAAATGTAATATCAGTTTTTATATGTCATCAGATTGATTCCAATGACTACTATGGCCAGAATTTGTTGGCTTTCATGAATCTAGTCATTTTTTATTAACATAAATTCATAAAAAATAAAAAAATATATTTTTAAAATAAATTTGAATTTTTTTTCTCTATAAATAGAGAAGAAATTTAGGTATTCATTCACAATTTTTTCTCTTCTTTATGACTCTCTTAGTATCTCTCAAGTTATGTCTCTCTCTCGCTCTCTCTAGTCTCTCTTTTGTAATATAAATATTACATATATTTATTAAATTTCTTTTTATGGTTTATGCTTGTGCATATGGGATAGATAGTTGATGATGGTGAGGGTATGCATGTACAACACTCCAGCTTACTTGCCTCGACATTAGAATTTATCACAAAGTATTCTATGGTATATGCTACTAGTTTTTTTGTTATAGTGCTAGTTTGTGAGTTTATTTTCTTTTAATTTCATAATTTATTTTAAAAAAATAATTAAAAAATTATCATATAGTAAATTTAACAATAATGAGTATAATATTGATATAGATATAGATAGCAATGATAACCATATAGAAAGGTTTGAGGTGAAAATTATATTTTCTACAATGACCTCGACCCAAACTCTTATGCCACCTAAAAAATAAAAAAACTAGATGAACATCAATGAATGGATATACTTTAAATTAAAAAGAACTAAAATTCTATGGATATTAATGAAGAATCGCTATTGTGTGTTTGTGTGTGTGTGTGTGTGTGTGTAGGAGTGCATGTAGGATTAGGTACTTAAAAAGGTATGCCGATTAATGTACCAAAAAATATGATACATTAGATCCAAGACAAACCCAACTTAGTGATGAGGTTTTCAAGCTGGATCTAGTTCATCTTTACTAACACTTTTCATATACCATAATGATTTTAAGAAGGAAGAAATGACCAAACTCATTATATTATGATAGGATGAACATGTATTATACTTACGTGCATATATAATATTAGTAGCATATTTAGTAAGTATAGAGATCACTTAGCATTTTTTGTCATGGCTATTGAGATAAAAACCAAGTATTTAAAATACTAGTCTTTCATTCCAACTCTTTATTGTTTGGCTTCCCATATGGATCCTAAGGTTAAGGTGGAAGAGGTAAAAAATATTTTGACATATATATCCATCTGCATGAACTAGGTACACCAACTTGAAGGGTTTATTCAAAAAAAATTAACTGGCTTGTTTTCATATTACAATGCTAGGTATGAAAGTTATTGCCATGCTCTGGGTATGAACATGGACATAGTTAGAGACAATGACTTCTTCATTCAGTTAATCAGAGAAAAATAATGGGGTGGCTTATCGAATAGGAGCAAGATGTCTTGGTGTTTAGATATCATTTACTATTTCATCCTATCACATGATGATAATAAGTATTTAGACATTTTTCTATGGTGGAAATCATATGAATCCACTTACCCCATGTTATCTATGATGGGACATGATCTACTGACCCCTCTAGTGTCTAGCATAACATTATAGTCTGCTTTTTCTATGGCATCCAATGTCATTCCAAAAAGAAGATTGAGGTTATGACTAGATATCATAGAGGAGCTTACTTACATGAAGGACTAGGAAGGTGAGAGAGATGTTGGTGGATGATGATTCATGGGATGTAAAGATCAATGATATTGAGAACACTATGGATATCTTTAGATGCATTTGTGATAATGATGATGATGATAATCTACATCTCTATCCTTGATACTATACCATAAATACTGATTAATGATTGATAATCCTTGATTCATGTGATACTTATATTATGCCACAATACTGTGCTTGTTTATTTTTAACTTTTTAATTTTTATTTTTGATTTATGTACAATTATTTATGGATGTATGTAGTATATATTGCATTGGTTATTGGATCAGATTCTACTTTTATAGTTTTTATTCAAAATTTGATGTTGTTTTAATTTGATTTAAACATTAATCTTTTAATTTTATTATAATCAAATAATCATAAATCATATTAGAGAAAAAAGGTCAATTCATGCTAGCTAGAATCTGCTTGATCTAGCCTAAACCAACACGACCTACTCTATGACCAATACGACATGGCATTGCCCTAAAAAATGTGAGCAAATCATACCATGCCAACCCAACCAGCTTGTGATATGTTCGGCAGGGCATGAAAATCACACCTTGCCATGTCTAGCATAACACGGTGGCATGGCCATGCCACACTCAAATGGGCTATGTTGGCATGACATGACCCATTTGATACCTATAAATATAGTCTAACCAATAAATTAGGTGGCATAACAAAGTCAATATGTTTTTAGCATCATTAATGAAATGATTTTAATTTGGTCAGTCAATATGAGTTAATATAATTATCCTAGTAAAAGGATAATTTTTTTAGTAGTTTAGATAGAGTTTAGTTTGATAAATATGTTTGAATTTAATTGTTAAATCTTAACTTGTTTGAAAGTGGATAATTATATTTTTTTATTATTGTATGTATCTTTTCTTTTTTAGCCACTAATCTACAAAGTTAGAATAGTTATCTATCTATTCTCTAAATACATAGTGAACTACCTTAAGGAGCTATGGAAGCAAAATGAAGCAAAAAAAAAGTGATTTCTATTATGAACCTTATGAAAACCAATATCAACCCTATTATTAGCTAGAAAAAATTATGAAAACTAGGGGTATGCAAGTCATGATAAGATGATATTTTATGAATCTCAAATATCTTCAAAATCTTATTTGTCAGCTGAACTTGAGAATTGATGAGAGAATTGAACAGAGACAATGTTGTTGAAGAAAAAAGGTTGAGACAACTAAAGGAAAAATATAAAGTCATTTATTAGTTTAAATTCGAAGAAAGTGTTGCATTAGAAATATTTGTAGCTAATGCAAGAATGGTTATGGTTGAAAATCTAGAAGAAGAAATTGAAGATATAGCCTCAATTATTCAAGAAGAAGAGGACAAGGTAAGTAATGAAATTTTCAAGGATAATATTGAAAATTTTGTGGTAGAAAAGCTTTAGTATGAAATTTAAGATATGATCTCAATTATTCAAAAAGAAAAAGAAGCTTAATCAAGTAATCAAATTTCCATGCATGATTAATATGGAGAGACTTGTGGTAGAAAATATTAAAAATGAATTTGATGATATGGAGTCAATTATTCAAGGAGAAGAGAATGAAACAAATAATAAAATATATCTGGTTAATATGGAGATATATGTAATAGAAAAACTTGAAGAGGAAATCAAAAATAAGGTCTCAATTAGTCAAAAAAAAGAAGAAGATAAAGTAAACTCTAAAGTTTGTAACTAAAATAGAAAAAGTTATGGAAGAGTGTATGAAAGAGATTGAAAAAGCCAAGTCACTTGGCAATGTCAAAATAAGAGAAAAAAATAAAGAAGATGAACCTCATCCAAATTATTTTTATGGATTAGGGTATCAAGATAATGACTTATACAAAATTTACTACTAGTACTGAAAGTACAAGAAAGAAAGAAATAAAATAGTATAGTAAAAAGATAGCATGGACAGAAGAAATCTTCAACTAAGAGAATGAAATATTAAAGTTATAGCTATGGACATTATATATTGCATTACTTTAAAGGCAACCCAAAAATTTTTTTTTGTTATTTTTCTGATGAAGTTTTATTATCGTTAGAATAAATGTTACATGTATATATTTACACTTAACCCCCCCCCCCCCACTCCCACTCATACACACAGGAATAACATATTTAAACCAACTACTATTTTGAATATTTTGCTCAAAAGTGACAATTTTTTAGATCCATGACTTTGATACCGCAAAAAGAAATAGCTCATTAGAAGCTATATAAAAAACTATAGTATTTTTTAAAGTTATGACTTTAGTTAACAGAAGGATAGGCACCATAGAAGCTACATGACAAAGTCATGATAATTTTTTAAAGTCATGACCTTTGTGTTACTAAAGTAAAAGCATTATAGAAGCTATATGAAAAATTTGTGGCTTTGATACAATGTTACGACTTTGATACAATGTTGAGATCCCGAAAGCATTTCTTGTCATAACACCACAACTTTTCATTTATAGAAAAAAAATAAATTAATAGAGTCGCAACTTTTGATTACTAGCCACTAGGTTGAAATTATAAATACCTAACCATCGAATCTTCTCCACAAAAAATCCTTTTATTTTTAATGATGCTAAGATAATCTACCTTAAATTCTCTTTGTTCATTGACTCGATAATGGAATGGAGAATATTATCAAAGAAAAAGTCATATAGACAAGCCATAAGGAGAAATGAAAGAGACAAAAACCTTGTGCGGCAGAAATGCCACTAGAAGCCATGGTGCCCATGGTAATTTTTATTATGGATATTGGATAGATATGGATAGATTTCATGTTGTGCAAAAAAAGGGGTGTTTTGGAGAGAGGAGATTCAATGATTTCATTTCTCCATTTGGAGATTTTATCAGAAAATAAAATAGGATAATATTTTTTTTGCATAGAAAATGAGGGAATGACTAGATTGTGAAAAAATTATATGTAAATTTGGAGGATAGGCAGGAGAAGGCATGCTATGGGAGAGGGACTTGGGTTCAATTTAATATGAGAATCATTAACAAGTTGATTGCATTTTTAGGTGCTAAAAATAGCATGGATTTTAAATCATTCCACAAGCAACCAAATTTTCTAATTTTTAATTAATTGCTGATAAAGGGAAAGGACACATGAAAGGTAATATTGAAGAATACATATGGATATTTGATGAGAGAAGAACTCATGGAGATGAGCAATGTTTAGTTGTATTTTATATGCTCATTTATATTGTCAACTCTCTATATTTTTATGATTATTCCAGAGAGAGTGATTTTACTATATATCATCTTCATTGGATTTCATTTTGATGTAGGGATGATTTTGAAGAAATCAATTCTAGCCGAGAGAGTACATATAGATGAAAATATCAATACAGTTTGTTTGATAGTATCCCTCTAATATTGTTGGGCATAAAAAGGGAAATAGAATGAGAGAGAAAAGAGAAGAAGTCAATGCTTGAAAGGAAATGATTAGATAAAATTTGGAAAGAAGACACATCCTTTATCATAGTTGACACACAGAAAATGAAAAAGATGAGCTAGCCCACATTTAGCATTTCTTAGCTACATATGATGATATGTTTATAAATATTTTATGTATTGAAGAAAATGTATAGTTGAGCATCAAGCAAATCAAAGAAGATATAAAAGGGGAAATGCATTCCCTGTGCATAGAAGTAGCATAATATGTAAGAAAATATGATGTGATTGGGAAAAATATATTTATCAAAAAAAGATGGTTTTTATTACAATGCAAGTAAAGTTTGAAAATTAGATCTACAAATGCTTGGAGGAAGAAATGAGATGCATGGATATTAGCTTGATGAGGAGTACCAAAATATTTGAAATACTATCTATTGCTATTTTGACATATTGGAAACTAGTAATAGTTAAAAGAGATAAAGTAAATGAGATTTAAACAACAAATCATGAGTGCTAGTGGATGGAAGAAATAGGAAAGTACAATGTAAACTAAAGAAACTAATATTATATGTTGAGATGTTTTGAATGTGCTTTAAATTTGATTTGGCAAAGACAATAGGCTCTTTATGATATTTTGGAGAATATATTTGATAGTTATCTACACAAAAGGAAGATCCAAGAAGGCCATCTATATATTTGCTATCATTTGAGTACTTTATATTGAATTTCACCTTTAATGAGTATCATCCTAAAGGAAAATCATATCTATCACCCCACCACTACCATAATTTATATTTTTTGTCTATGTTCTCATTGTGTGGAACTAATTTGAGTACTTGATATGTTCTCATTGTTATTTTTTTGAAGGAAAAGTTATTACTTAGGAACTAGTAATAATTTTAGTATGAGAGTTTATTAGGTATTGAAACTACCAAACATTAATAAGTATTTTAGTTCTTTATGATGTTGTGTAGACATGGAAAAAGAGAAGCGGTGGATGAGTTTACAACTTTATAATTTTGATAAGTTTTGATAAATAGTCATAAAATCAATAAATTGTTTAAGATATTTAGCTGAGAAAATAGAATAATGAGTATTATGTAGTTTTGCATCCATTCTTGGTTGATACTCTGTGTAAATTAGTTGTGACAATCATTGTATATTACGACTCTATTAACTCATTAGCATAATCCTTCCACTATTTGACATATTCTTAGTAGCTTTGAATATTTTATGGAATCGTAACCATGCCAATCTTATGAAATATAATGTTGCTACATTGAGTATATGTCATAGCAACCAAGTACCCCACTAATACTCAAGGTTGTGGCCAAATCTAAGCACAATGACTTTATCTTTTTATATAACTCAATTATCTCGAGTCAAAGCCACAATCTTTCTAAAAATCTAGAAATTATGAGCTATAAAAAGTTAAAGAAAGAAAATTGCTCATAACAAAGCTATAATAATTATTCAGAGCTATAAATTTTGTGACACTAAAAGTTACAAATGATATTATTAAAATATGGTCATTTCTAAAGGCTATGACTCTTGCCCTCAAATACAGACAAAGTAACAACTTTTTTGCTTGAGATGATTGCTAGTGCCACAAGATTATTAGTGTCATGGAAACATTATACATCGGAGAAGAGAAGGCTATTATCATGGTCATTCACAGTGGTGTGGAAACTTGAAGATATATGAAAGGTAAATTTTGTATCGTGGTCATTTATTATTATCGCAAACATAGGATACACATGGCCTTCTTAGTGTCATTATTATATCACATTAATGTCATGGCCATATAATAATCAAAAAGAATCAATGCCAATGTCAGGGATTTATCATAATATAATGACCATATATTGATGTGAGAATCCTTTCACCATGCCATGGCTACTATATTTTCCAGCATTGTGACCCTTAATTAAAGAAAAGAAGACAAATGCACTAAGTCATGGTCACTTCACATTGTTATTACTTTATGTTACAAAGATATAAGGCCCAAGTCATAGTTTTTCCTAGCACCACAACTTTGTGTTTTTAAAAAATTAAGATGAAGTCCATAGTCATAGCCATTTCATAGAATTGCAACCTCAAGCTTAAAAGATGAATGATAAAGTTTCACTTCTGAAAGTCATGACTTCCTCCTTGGAGTAAAATAAAATTGCTCAATTATAAAAGTAAAAGTTTGAGAAATTTAGAAAAAAGTCTCCCTCATTCTTCTTCCTCTTCCTCCATGCAGCAAGCAAAGTTATGAGAACTGACAAAATATATGTGATGTGAGACTTAATATAATATTTATATTTGGGGGGCATGGCTCTAAACCTATCATCTCTAGACTAGATTTGGGAATATGTACATAATAGAATGGGTCTAAGATTTGTGTAATCTGAATATATGTGATGTGATATTAGTTTTTATATATATATGAATGTATTTTATTTATTTTTCATTATGGATATTAATGGATTAAGATTAAATACAACTTAAACTAATGTTTCAATTATTGAGTGTGAGATGGTGAATAATGATAGGTTAAACCATAAGGCTCACTCACACATATGTTAAGTTGAAAGTGACAGCCTTACTGATTGTAATGCACAAGATAAACAAATACATTGAAATCTAAAATTTGGATATGTTAATCAGTGTAAGTATAAGACTTACAAAGCTACAAGTATAAATATTTTTACATGTCAATCTATTATACATAACTTAAAAGAACTAGTTCTCAATTGGGATGAATGTTATATAGAACATTCTTTCAGGGCTTCACCTTTAGTATGAGAGTCACATCATCACCAAGGTAAACATGATAGGCAATCCTCGGGACATGTATGAGTGTGTGGTGACTTGTAAAGTGGTGATGACTTTTAAAATTTACTTTTACTCATATGACTCTCACTAGTGAAACTTAAGGAAAGCATATATGAATAATGTGAGTATGTTTCTTATGAATTTAAAAGTACAAATACTTATAAACTATGATAATATTTAATATTTATGATATTTGAGGCCAAAGAATAGAAGTATATATATGAAGTAACCATTAATAGTAGTTGAAGAAGTTACCTAAAAAGTAACTGATTATGAATGACTCTCAATCAAAGATGAATTGTTATCTTAATGGTAATATATCGAGAAAATAATTATGAGGGGATAATCATTAAGATTGACTCAATAGTGACAATCACCTTATATACCATTGGGGCAAAGGATTAGTGTACAACACGCCAACATTCCTATATTTAACATAATATAAGCTGACCAACTTAAACATCATTATAAGATTAAATGAATAGATCTATGGACCTAAGATTAGCTAACAATCTAAATATTCATTTTACTAAAAATGAGTTATCTCACAATTAACTAATTGAATGATCGATACAATCCTTATGAGTTTGATATCTAGATGAATGTATACTTTACTACTTGTATGACATATTTATACTTGTGGATCTCTATTGATGAGATATTTTCATTAATGAGCTTTTGAGATATCAGATAACTAATAAAATTAAATGGCATAACATAGTCATAATATCCATTACAACACATTGTAAGAGAGCAATAGACAAAAATATGACTTGAATGGGAATGTAACAAAATATTGAGAGCACCAATGGGTAGATAAAATAGGAAAATATAGTACAAATCAAAAAGACATGTATTTTGTGATGGAATCCTTTGAAGGTATACTGAATTTAATTGGAAATAGACAAAAGATGCTTTCTGACATTATGGCAAAGATAATGGATAGATTGATTACATATAAAAGAGATTTAGAGAGGGCATCCACTTTTATGGCACCATTCGAGCACTCAAAGTCATATTTCACCTTCAAAGAGTATAATCCTAAAGAGAAATCATACCAGGAACCTTTCTTAGTACATTAATTTATACTTTTTGTTAATTTCTATATTGTGAATGTGTAACCCTTGTGCTAAAATGATTTAAGAAGTTTGAATGTTTTTTACTTATGTAGGGATAAGTTATTGGTTGGGGATGAACAATACTTTTAGTGTGTGAGTTTATTAGGTATTCAAATTAACAAATATTCTTGTATACTTTGATGATTTTTGATGATGTGTAAGCATGGGAATAGAATATTTTATGGACTAATTTCATGTCTTTGGGTTTTTGTGAATTTTGATAAATAGTCATGAAATTTATAGATTTTTGAAGGTATTTGGATAAGGAGTAGATTATGGAGTATCACATAGTTTTGACTTTTATCCTTAGCTGAAGCTCTACCTAATTGGTTATGACAATATTTATACATCATAATTCTATTAGAACAAATCTTTCTACTAAGTAATATATTCTTTATGGTTGCGAAATTATCATAGAGTTAGAGCCATATGAATCTCATGAAATTTAAATGACTATTATATTAATTTCAATTAACAACAAGCAAGTAACCTACTAGTACTAAAAGTCTTGGTCATATTCTAGCATCATAACATTATCTTTAATATAGCTTAATAGTCTAAGTCAAAGCCATGACTTTTTTTAAAAGTAATGACTTTTGAACTATGAAAAGTTACAGAACCAAAATTACTCGAGTCAAATCCATAGAAATTACTCAACACTATGACCTTTGGACATTGAAGGTTACAAAGGTCATTACTCAAGTATAACTATTCTCCAAGACTATGACTCTTATTCTCAAGAGAATGCAAAATCATAACTTTTATGTTCAGCCTAATTGCCAATATTGCATCATCTTTGCAGTACTATAGCAATATGATACATGAGAAAAGTCAAGACCAACACCACGACCATTCCTAGTATCATGGCCACTTGAGACACATGAAATGTCATTCCTTGTGCCTTGACTATTTATTAGTGTCATGGCCATATGATAGATATGAGAGATATTTTTAGTGTTGTGGTTATTTTTCAATATTATAGCCATATTATTATATAAGAGGCCATTCAAAATTGAGTGGTCATTCTCAGTCATGTAGCCATATAATGAACAAAAAAAATTCAAAGACATGGCTATTCCTAATACTAAAAATTTGTATTATAGAGAATTTAGGTCCAAGTCATAGACATTGCCCAGTGTCATAACTTTGTGTTATAAAAATATTTTGATATATTCTAGATATATAGCCACTTTCTAGAGTCTTAACCTCAAGCTTAAAAGATGTAGAATCATTCGAGTTATAACTTTCTACTTAAAATGATGTAGAATCATTCAAGTATAAAAGAAGAAGAGAGAGAAAACAATACATATCTCCATCCTTCTTCCATGCACCAAGCAAAAAGTCAATGCATATCTACCAAACCCTAGAAGTGCATTTCTCACTCCTTGTGGGTTCCATAGGTAAGTAATGGATGCAATACTTAAAATTATTCCTAAATTTGTGGGCATAACTCTCAACACCCCCCCCCCCCCCCCCCTCTAGGGTAGATTCAAAATATTTATGTATATAGTATATGGTCTAAGATTGGTGAACTTTGTTTGTGTGATATATACAAAGTTTTATATTAATGAATGATGCTTTGATTTTTCTTGTATTATTGATATTGATAGATTGGTGATTTAATATGATTTGAATTAGAGTTTTGACTATTATTAGGTTTGTGTGAGATTATCATGGTGGATGATACTAAGTAAGTCATGAGGCTCACTTACACATATTGTAGGAATAATGTGTCAACCCTTCCGACTAAAAGAAAAACTAGTTCTCAATTGGGATAGATATTATATATAATATTCTCCTAAGAGTTTCACCTTTTGTGTGAAAGTCACATCATCTTTGAGTATGATAGTCATAAGTAATCCTTGAGATGTGTGTGAGTACATTATAATTTATATGGTTGTGACAACTCTTTTGAATTATTTTCACACATATGGTTCTTACTACTAAAATTTAAGAGAATCATATGTTAATTGTATAAGTATTGTACTCATGAAGTTGAAAGTGTAAATACTTATAAACCATGTCAATTATTGGTCTTCATGACACTTGAAGCTAGAGAATAAGATTGTACATATGAAGTAATCATAAAAGATAGTTCATGAGTTGCCTAAAAGATATGAGATTGTAAATGACTCATGAGTAGAGATGAATTATTGTATTGGTAATGAAGCACCAAGGAGATAACTATGAGTGGACCACCATTTTAGATGAGTTCAATGGTGATAACCATATTATATATCATTAGAAAAAGGATTCATTATACAACAATCCAATATTCATTCTATGTCCAAATACATTATAACTTGAACTATTTGAATATATATATCACATAAATTAAATGAACAAATCCATAGATATAAGATTGATTCCACAATCTGAAATATCTATGTTGCTAAATTGAACTGTCTTTCTATTGATTACCAAACTATTGATACAATTTTTATAAGATCGATATCTAAATAAATATTTTTTTACTACTTGTATGACTTATATACTTTGGTGATCTTTTATATTGAAATATTCACGTTAATAAGCTTTTGGAATACTAGCTAACTAACTAAATTAGATAGCATAACAAAGTTACACTACTCATCAATAAAGATCCACAAGTGTATAATTCATACAAGTAGTAAAGAAAAATTTTTTCCAAATATCAATCTCATAAAAATATTTTCAGTAGTTCGGTCAACTAATAGTGGGATAACATTGTTGTAGTAGAGAAGATAATTCATGATTTTTATATGACTTTTAGATCCTATGATTTGTCCACTTGATTTATATGATACATGTTCAAATGATTTGATTTATGTTGGGTTTGAACACATAATAAAAGTTAGATTATTATTATAATAGCTTTTTACCTAAATAGCATACAATATGGTTATCACTAGTGAGCACATTCCAATAATGGTCCCCTCGAATCATCCATAAAGATACCTTGAACATTTCATTCCCACTCTCCAAAATTATACTTCCAACCACAACCACCTCCAGCATCCCATGCTCCTAGATTACGCCTTAAATCACAACCAAATATTACTATCACGCGTGGTTTAGATTCTAACATAATGTTTAACTTACTTGTTATTTATGCTTTATGTAAGTAATAAATGTATACTTTTTGTATTGTATCTTTGTTGAATCACATGAGATGTCATCTTAGATATGTCATATCTTTCATGAAAGAATATATCAACATGGATATAGGTGTAAAGTGGTCCCACAAGAAGTGCAAAATCTATATTATGGTGAATTTCATGTAAATTAATGTGAGGTTGCTAAAATTTGTGTATATTGTTGATTTAAATTTTAATAAAAATAAAATTACTTTTGAATTATGTTTGAGATAGTTGAATGCTGATATGATTGAAAATGCTTTAGCATATTTAATTGAAAAATATCAAATATTGTGAATATGAGTTGACATAAATTGGTAGAATTTAATAAAAATTAGTGAATGCACATTGAAAAACATTAAATATAATTTTTAGATAATATAATTTTTAGGCGAGACATTTGTTGAATTTATTTTAAAATCTTTATATATTGACTAACTTTATATATTATAGAAATATTATGAGTGGTAGGGTGTTTGGAATGGGATCATTAAGAAATTATGGGAGTAGCTCATGGGCATGAGATATACATATACTTCATTATTATAGGAAAGATGAAAAACTTACATTTGTATCTAATGAGGTGTGGCAGAGTTGGCAGCAACAATGGAATGATGACTCATTCCAATAAATAAGAGATTCTCATTCGAGAAATCATCATATTGATAGTGGTGGTGGATTAGGATCTTGATTGTCACAATATGGCTACAAGTCCATATCATCAATTGAGCATGCTAGACGAGTGAAAATGTGAAAATTGTTTTTACATTTTTTTAAAGTAACTCAATATATGCATATCGATTTTTTAACTACAAGTCCATGGTTAATTTTTCTAGCATATGTTTTAGGACTTTGTTTGTGTACTTGTACTACAACACCTTGTGCTTCTCAAATGTATTTATAATATATGAATTGATGCATCATGTTACATTACTAAGAATGATAATGTTGATTGGATTTGATATATATTAAAATGTATTTTTTTTAGGATATGAAAAATGGTGCTTTGCCAAGCAGGTATAGGTTTTTCATGATACCCATATGTGAAAAACTCATGAGAGATCACATTATTATATTGACAACATGCAAGACAAGTAAGGTTGAGTGCTGAAAAAAACTATTTTATATTTTACAAAACTTCTCAAACATACATGATTTACATTATGAATTGGAAATGATGAATTTTACAAAACTTATCTAACATACAAAAAAATTGATGTACTAGAGTCTTGGTGATTATGACATGGAGACAATAATTGTAGTAGAACATCATCTTTTCCATGCTTATACCAAAGTGATTACTAGTGTCATTAATAGTATATAGTGAAGAAAGAGAGGCCGAAATGAAAATATTAGTGTTGACAAAATTATATTTTATAGTAAACTAGAAATTTATTTCAGATAGGAATATGCTTAAAATTAAAATTTTTTGTATTTTTTTTATGAAACTAGTATTGCCTATGAATGCATGATGTACAAATTTTTTATATATAATTCATTTTATCCCAAACTATTTTGCTAGTATGCGTCACCTAGACTCTTATTTTTCCATGTATAAAAATGTAGTTTAAAATATAATCCATGTAAAACTTTTGTTTTTTGTTTTTTTTTTTTTTTTTTGTGGTTTAGGTATCTCATTACTTTGAATTGTATGAAATTTATATAAGTTTGATTGGTGTACTATTATGTTTGGATAATAAAAAAATTTTAAATTATCATCTAGAGTTATGCGTATGAGAAAAAAATGTTGGGATATTTTATTTTGTAGATTTGGAATTCATATGTTCAGTATAGTTTTAGGAGATAAATTTTTGGACATTTGTTAATTTGGCTAAAACTGTGTCTGAGTTTCCTCGTGAGAATGTATGGGGTCGATAGAACATCCTTTCTTCCTTTTAATCTCATCGTTATAATGAGATAACTCCTTCTATCAAAGGAGTTATGCTCTTCGGAACATAATTGGTCTGTGCATGAAAACTACTAACTCCCCAACTATATTGACTATAAATAATTTTCTTATTCCTTCCAATTTTGAGATTTGTAGATGTTGAATCAATGTTGGATATTAAGTATCTCAAACCTTTGGTAGTTGGCTAGATTCAATGAAATTTGTTAATATATTTCTTGAGTATAAACAATAATGCTTCTCTTCATATAGCTTCACATGATATTTCATTTCAGAAAAGATACATGAGCTAATTGCTAAACACCTAGCTATTTCTACAAGGTAGATATATATTTCTACAAGGAAGATAAAGATACTTAATAAAACACAGAGTAGATATTTCTACAAGGAAGATGAAGATTATATATTTCTACAAGGTATCGAGGCTTTACCACAGAGTAGATATTTGTACGAGACAAATTAAAATAAAACACTTAGCTTCGCTTTTGATGTCTTTACATCCGCATCACCCCTCAAGATAGCTCATCAGTTGATTGAAGAACTTGAGTTAGCACAATCATAGTTTATATATATATATATATATATATATATATATATATATATATATATACTTAATTCAACAAATTTTTTCAATATTGATAATTGTATGATCGGAACATAATTTTCTTTGTTTGTATTTTGTAACCTAGTTACCTAACAAAGATTGTAAACCCTAATTTGTCGTCCTAATTGAATTTGGACTTGGGGGCTTTTATTTTGGGCCCGTCCATTCATAAAAGAATCCAAAACCTTCCTCTAAACCCTACTATCCAGAACCTTCGAACTTTGATTGCTTTCCACATTTATATCACAAGATTAAACATCACCGCTCTCGATTTAAATTAGCTCCTGCGTTTGCTTCTCCTTGACCTGTCGTCATTTCCACTATAAGGTCCAACGCTGCTAGGCTTGACTTGGGTCGGCTCAGAGACAAATCGAAAATGGCAAAGCGCTTGATTCCTTCTCTCAACAGGGTGCTGGTGGAGAAGCTCATTCCTCCGTCCAAAACCACTGCTGGCGTCCTTCTCCCAGAATCATCCAGCAAAGTGTGTAAATGTTATGCGTTATTTCTCATTTCAACTTTTAGATGTGGCTAACATTCACTCATGTTTGTTGAATTTGTCGAAATCAGTTAAGCTCGGCCAAGGTGGTAGCCGTAGGTCCTGGATTAAGGTCTGATGAGGGTCACCTGATTCCTTCATTTCTTAAGCAGGGGGATACTGTTCTTCTTCCGGAGTACGGCGGCACCCAAGTCAAGCTTGGTGAAAAGGAGTAAGTAAATTTTCACGTCCATTCTACCCGTTTTGAAAAAGCGTTTTTTCTTTCAATTTCCAAACTTTTTCTGGGTAATTTTCATCTGGGTTTCTCGTGTAGGTATCACCTGTATCGAGATGAGGACATCTTGGGGACCCTACATGAGTAAATTCCTATGTAGGTATCACTTGGTGGATGGTGGCTTCCTTGTCTGTCAGCGGAGTAAACCTCAAGTCAAGCAAAATATCAGATCTATTGTTGTTTATCATCTATCTTGTTTGATGAGCTGAATTTAAGATTAAATCTTGTTTGGTCTATTCTGCTTTTTTCTTTCTCTGGTTCTACTTTATCTATGGCCAGTCTATGGGAAGCCTGGATTTATCTTTCCATGTATTCGGTTATTGTAACTGATTTTGGGTGATGTTTTTTCTGATTTAGCTATTCTTCATTCGTTGTTCAAAGCATAGATTTTCTTAATTAACCAATTTTATCGTTATCACATAATAATGATAAAGATTCATGCAGGCGATGACTTGCCCCTCGTTCAAACGTAACCGAGATTGCTTGCACCTTTATTTCCATTAAATAGTAAGTCGTGGATGTGAATTTCACTAGGTTTTTACTTGTTTCTATATGTATGCTCGATTTGGTGACATTGCCTCTTATTTCTTGGTAACCAAGATGACTGTTGAGGTGAATATCAACCGTTTTCTTCTAGTTAAGTATTGTGCGCGATGAGCATGGTAGATTTTCATAGTTTGGTGATTTTCATAACCAAGATGATAAAGATTCATGGTAGTTATTTTTGGATCATTGGTGTTTCTTTAGTATCTTCTGTTTCACAACGAAACTGTTGTCTCCTCTCTGTGCACACGTTGTTCTAGTGCTACGTCATTTGGCATATTAATCACCTATGGGCTTTTTTCATGCCCATCTCATTTCCTTTTCGATAAGGAAAAATAGTTGATGTAGTTAGTATTTGTTTAATAAATTGTTTTTGTTTTTTCTGATTCAATAATATCGTGATTGGAATCAGATTTAGGGATTGAAATTTGAAGATTTATCGGTTTAGGGACATTTTCATTTATTTGTCCTTGGGCAGTATTTTTGATATCAGAATGGTGACAATGGTCATGGAATTATATATAATTTTTCTTAAAAAATTGTTTAAACACTATCAAACCAACATAAAGGTATTTAGATGTATTTGAAAAGTAACTGTTGAATTTATGCGTGCTGCTATGTTTTGTTTTGTTGCATTTTTATTATTATAAGTGTTAGATACACTCAAATGGTAGGTGACATAACGAGATGTCAATTTAATATTTTAATGTATTTTTATTTTAAATTATCTTTTAAATTCCAATTTAAAACATTAAATGACTAAAAAATAAAATCTCACTTTTTTATAATTTTCTTCAAGTTATTTATATGTTGTAAAAGTTTGGTTCATACTAGTAGTATAGGTTTTCAAAATTTTCACCTCATTTTGTATTTTAATTTTTTGCAAATGTTTTTTTTTATTTCTAATTATTTACGGATGTGATCCAATGCTATCTATTTTCATAATTTTTTCATGTTGCTTAATTTTTTGTTGTTTTATTTTCTTCTTTTATTCTAGTGATCATAATCTAGTTATCTTTCAATATTAATTTATTTATCTTTGTTTTTAAGTTTTCTTCGAAGCTTTTTTGCCGCACAATGGCTTATTGAGATTGGGAAAAGATTATGGTTCAGTGCTCTTCTCTAAATATAGAGTTGATTTAACATGAGTTGATTTAACAGGACTATCAATTGAATGAGTTTTTGTTTTCTTAATGCTTGTTAAATTATCATTCTATTTTAGCTTCATTTTTAATATATTTTAACAATGCTCGTATTGAAATAATTTTTCAATTATCTTAGTAAATATTTATTTCGTTTCACCAATTTAAAATCATTTGAAATAATGTAATAAATTGTTCAAATATCAATTCTTGCTAGTGTCTAAATTAAAATTTAAAAGTATAAATATTGTACTATTTTGTTTGACATGTTCACTATGTCACAACCTTTCTATTTTACGATGAAAATTGATAAATTTATATGCATTTATATTAGTCCAATGATTTTTAATAAGGGGTCAGGAATACTCTTTGTTATTGCCTTCATTAAGTGCTAAGTATTGTGATATTATTTATCAGAATGCACAACTTTATTTTTATTAATCAATGCAGACACAATTTTTACTTCATCAATTAATTGTATCTTTGTTTTTATTGTCCTTTGTAATTTTCACATTTGAGATTTCATTTTGTATTGGTGCTAAATCTGTTGGATTACTCTGAATAATAATTTTATCATATAAATTGTTATCGCTCATTAGCAATTCAATTAATGAATCATGATATTACAAATTCATCTACAAAAAAAATAATATTCTAATTAATTTATAGAATCAGCAATTTATAAAACATTCAATTGGATATATAAAAAATTAAAATTATAAACAATTTAAAAAATTAGAAAATATCTATTGTATTTTTAAAATCAAAATATAAAATAAAAAAAGAATGCAATACCTTTCATTTTTGGAGTTTTTCTCTTCAGGCAGATTAATGGAAGAATGCAAGGACTAAATGTCATGATTGAAGTCAAGTAATATTTTTTGAATTTGTTTGGATTGAAGGAAGCTTTGCAGTAGCACATTCAAAAAAAATAAAGCGGATGACATTGAAGTGTTTGGTAGCATTTTATTCAATTTTATAAAATAAATTAAAATATATTCGTTAGATAGGTAAATTAATATGTACATCAAATTAATCATTATTTTGCCTATTCTATTTTCTCTCTCTAATGTTGTTATTTATGGCATCCAAAATTCATGAATGTCATTTTGGCAATCCATATATCATCCCTGTTAGAGCTAAAAAAATAATATTTTGGGTGTCATTTTGGCACTTACGGGGATGACACCCCATATAGCAATTCCAGTTGAAGTTGCTCTTGGGAAAATTTTTATTATACATTTTGTCTGTGTTAGTGTACTCACACCATCTTTTAATATTAAAAAAAAAAAATACACAATTCTTAAAATGTAATTTGGTACACTCAAATACATTATTCTCCCTTTAATCAAAAATATTTAATTTTTTAATGTTTAATAGTCCTGAACTAGCATGTACTCTATTTAAAATTTTTATGTTTAGTTGTGTACAGAATGTTTAATATCTAATTATAAAGATTTTTCTTGAAATTTATTTAATCTTTTGTTGTTATTTAATTTTAGGGAGATTTGTTTAACTTATTATTTAATTAAACAGCAAAATAAAAAAGGGAGATTTGTGTAATTTATCAAATAAATAATTCTCCCCCTTTTATTTAATTTATTTAAAATGTTTTAGAAAAAGATATGTTTTTTATATTTAGAAAAAAAAATAGCAAATAAAAAGGACGATTCGTGTTGTCTATAAAAAAGAGATTAAAAAAAGCGAAACTTTTTTGTAGGCAAATTTTAAAATAGTACGTATTCAAAAATAATTTAATTTTGATGTTATAAGATATAACTTCATTTTATCTTTGAATTTTTTAAAAAAAGAAAATTGAAATATTGATTTTTAAATTTGGAAATGAATGTTTCAAATTCTAAAACCAGTTTTTGAAATAAAATTTCTCTTTCAATGGATAGTTTTCAAAACATTTAATTCACTACACATACAAAAATGTCTAAAATCATTCGACTAAAAGTAATAATTCACTTATAAAATGAAATATAGAGCTGAATCTTTTTAGATTAATATTTGATAATTAAATAAATTCTCTAAAATCATATTTTTTTTTAGTCCAAACTTTGAGCAAGCTGAAAAGTTATTAATTTTGATAAAATAATAATATAATTTATTTTTAGAAAATCTCTTTATAAATATATGATTTCATTAATATAACAAACTAATAATTCTATAAAATACTAATTATAACTAATTTAATTTAGTGAGATATAATTTTATTATTATCTAATTTTTAAAAAAATTTAAATCTAGTTGAAGCTTAACAATAATTTTTCTTATTGCATTCAAAATTACATTAATATATATTATGTACTTATTATGCGTCCTTGGTTCCAAGGGTATTGTATCATATTCAATTTTATTATCAATATTATTTTGAAAGATGATATTCATAATTTTTGTAGTATTATGAGCATCTGAATATATATATCATTTTCATACGGATTATTTAACATGGTATTGATATATAATTTATTATGTTAGTAGAGATCATTAATCATGACCTCAAGTTTATAAATGTTATTTCATAGTAGATTCATCTAAATTCCTTAAGATTCATCTATCAGACGAATTTTACAGTGTCATATAATTTGTTATTGTTTCTTGTTGAATATTTATCATCTAAGTCGAGACTGCATAATTGATATTATT
Source organism: Sapria himalayana (assembly GCA_029783825.1). Classification (NCBI taxonomy): domain Eukaryota; kingdom Viridiplantae; phylum Streptophyta; class Magnoliopsida; order Malpighiales; family Rafflesiaceae; genus Sapria; species Sapria himalayana. The sequence goes on along the minus strand of JAREIK010000088.1, from coordinate 8,054,791 downwards.
CAAAACTTAATTTTTATTTGGAACAGATTGCTCAGTAGTACAAACTTTTATGATAGTGCAGCTTAAAAGTTATTATTACAATTATCTCATAACCATAAGATTTGATGTCATGTTGAGTGGACAATCATGAAGCACAAAAAATTTTTTTGGGGAATTGTGTTTCGGGGTACTCCTCCTGAAATATTTAAATAATTAAAACTCATCTTTGGATATTTCAAAAAAAAAAGGCATCAAACTATTTTAAAATTAAGATTCAAGGCACTCGAATATATTAATCCTAAACTACTCTCATCCCTCTCCCTTTTCCCTCGCTCATGCCCCTTGCCTGTCTCCACTTGCCCTTCTTCCCTTGTTTGTCTCCCCTTGCCCGTCTCCCCTTCACGTCTCCCCTTGCCCCTCTTCTCGAGCTCCATCATGGAGCGAGGGGTAAGAGCAAGGACGAGAGCGAGGACAAGGGTGAGGGCGAGTGGCAAGGACGAGGATGAGTGCAAGGGGCAAGGACGAGGGCAAGGAAAATAAAAGAGGGGCTAGGGTAGTGTCATGTATTTTAATTTATTTATAGTTTGGTGTTTTTTTTTTGAATATTAAAAGATGTGTTTCTATTTTTTAAATATTTTGAGGGGAGTATCCCGAAACACAATTCTCTCAAAATTTTCTATCATATGACTAATTTTTAAATCAAACTTTTCATCATGCCATAATTGGAGATATTTTTGATTGCATTTAGGATGATTTATTTTATACCAACACTATTTTTCATATTCAATGTGTCGTTGTTGCATTTGTGACACGTTTTAGTTGAAAATTCATTGTTGGATATTGTTTGATGAAGTTTTTCATCTTGTCGATATAGTTGCGGAACATATATAAAATATTATTATTGTATTTTTACTAATGTTCATTATTTATGGAGGTATAACTTATTAAATAATATTCATTTCATTAAAAAAATAATATTTATTGTTTCTTTCTATTTAAATACAATTTATTTTTTATTAATAATAAATAGTAAAATAATTTTATATTTTATATTAATTCAATAAATATGATATATAAATTAGTTTGTACTTTCTTTAAATTCATTTAATCAAAATTCAACTTCGTTGAATTCTTAAAATATTATTTAAATAAATAAATATTAATTTATTAAATAATTAATGTGTCTGTAAATAATATCTCATGGTTCTGATAATATTAATTTATTAAGATTTTATTGTATATAAATACACACACACACGCACGCACGCACACATACAAATGTAAATAAGTGTGTGTGTGTGTGTGTGTGTGTGTAAATAGTCTATATTACATTTATAAATATATATATTTATATATGTGTATGTATATACATACATGTGTGTGTATGTGTGTGTGCTTGTGCGTGAGTTTATTATGATGATTTACATCTTTATTATATATAATATCCTTAAATAATATTATTAATTATTATAAATGTCATTAATATGTTATTGTTATGGAAATAATAATGAATTAAAAATATTATAAAGTTTGATTGATATTCATAGGATGAATATGTGTATGAGATACAAATCAAATTTATATCTATTTGTTGAGAACAAATATTGGACATGTCCGTCTTGAGATTAATACATAGATCAAAGTCATAAATTAATCTCTAATAGTTATGTTATTAAATCCTTTGACTTGAATCATTATAATTCTCAACATAAGGAATATTATATTTTGATATAATCAAATGTTGTCTTTAATTAGATAACTATAAAGTTTATACGTGAACATAATAAAAATTATATAGTGAGATATGAGATATTAAGAAGGAATTTGTCCCACTTATTTTAAGAGAAATATCTTTGGGTCTCCTCGATAATTGAGACAGAGAAATATATGATCATGCTCAAATGAATTGACGGAAATCAATATTCGTGGTCTACTATGATGAACATTTACACTAAGACTTAGAAACAAGTAGTGGAATCAAATTATTTTGAGTTAAAACTGAGTCTAATAATGATGATATAATAACTTTACTATAGTGATAGAATATAATAGGATCAAAATGGGCATGTCATAATATTTCTAGATTTATGTGACGGTTAAAATGAATAAAGTTAGTTTGGATGTCAACATATTATGTCTTCCCTTTTTTTATAAGATACAAGGTACAAAGTTTAGTTCTAGCACTTATTTTGAGGCACGATTGAAAGTTAGGATAAACTTATACAAGCTTTTTATCATCGCGTTCTTCCTGCCCCAAATCACATAGTTACAGAGTGAGATAAACAAATTCCATCATGATGAGTTAGTGACTTTGTATGCTGCTTGAGAAAGATTTAACAAGTTGTTGAGGAGATGCCCTCAACATAGTTTTGAGTTATAGTTACAAGCATAAACCGTCTACATTGGGATAAATTACATCATAAGGTATGCGATTGATTTGACAAGGGGAGAGTTGAATATAAAAAATTACTCAATGAAACATATTATTCATTTGAGAAATTAATAAAAAATAGCTATTAAACTTTGAATGATCATATATTTGGGAGAAAACAAGTAGCAGTATCAAAGTTGGATAGATTTACCATAATAGAGGAAAAGATGGAGGTATTTCTTAAAAGGTTAGAAGTCCAAGAGGAGAAACAAAAAGGAATGATATATAGCACCATTTTGTAATTACAAGAAACAGTAAATTTTGACCTCATTTATTAAGTAAGGGAGACTAATGATGTGCAGCAAAACATATGTGTTTAACTCAATACTAATATCACCATACATTATTATCCGAACTTCAGAAATCATAAAATTATTTTATATTGAGGTTATGAAAATGAGCAATAAAATGTGGGATAAGTTCTGAATAATTTTTAGAATAATTCTATATGACATAATAATTATTGAAAATCAAGTTCACATTATTAATATGTAAAGAATGAAGAAATGCATTTCATCAATGACAAATTAATAGAATTATTAATTAAGATGAAACAATGAAATATTTTTCAATAGGACTATATAGAGAGGCTTGAGATGAAATTGGAGCACATGAATGAGATACTGAGAAGTATAGAGAATTAAATTAAATAATTAGTAGAATCAGTGAATCAGGAGAGTATCAATGAACTACTAGGTGATACTAAGAAAAACTCGAAGTACTTGCTAATTATACTTAGAAGCAATAAAGAGATTGAAGGGAAACAAATAAAGGAAACTAAAACAAAGGAAACTAGAACTGATAGCACTTGGACTTTCCAAAAGTCATAGCACTTGGACTTTCCAAAGCCATGGTATCCAAGGAATATAATGCTCAATTTAACCCTCTAGTCGTGACAAAAAAAAAGAAGGAATAGATGAGTAAAAGGAGATTACCTAGAGCATTGAAATGATGAATAAAATGGAGAATGATACTTAAGATAATTTTCCCCCAAACTTTTTTTTCTACAATATTTTAGAAAGGAGAAATTGGATGAACAACTTGAAGGTTTCTCAATATTTTTCATAAATTCCAAGTAAACATTCTATTTATCGAAGAATTGCCTCAAATGCTAAATTATATAAAATTTATGAAGTATGTCATGAATAGTAAGAGAAAATTGGAGATATTTCATATGATGAATATGATGAAAAAATATAGTACAATTAGTCAATAAAAATTCTCGAGAAAGTTGAAAGATCCTTGGAGTTTTATGATACCATACATAATTTGAGAATACACAGTCCAAAAGATATTATGTAATTTGGAATCTAGTATAAACGTGATACTTTGATTAATAGCACAAAGATTGAATCACTGTGAGATTACTCTAACCTCTCTATCATTGGAATTGGTTGATCAATCAATGAAACACACAATAGTTATTATTGAATATGTATTGATTAATGTTGATATATTTATTTTTTTCAACAAATTTTGTGATGTTGGATGTTTAGGAAGACCAACATCCTTTATTAATATTAGGATGATCATTTTTAGCTATTAGACAAGCTATCAAGAAGGGAAAGTTCATATTTCACATAGATAATAAGCAAGTGAATTTTAGCCTTTAAGTGGAAATATTACTAGAGGATAGATAACCTCCTCCTCAATATAAGACAACAAAACATGGACTTTAGGTGGAAGGATTTTTTAGTAGATTACTAGCTAGATGAAGACAAGGAGGATAATGAAGAAGGGAAATTATGGAGCTATAAAAGTAAAGTTGAGACTAAGGAGAATTATTGCGATGGAGTCGCATCATTTTTCAAAGTCATGACTTCAGAAGAGTTCGAATAAGAGTACTCCAAAGAGGTGAAAAGGGAAAGTGAAACACCCAAATTCTCTTCACATTTGTATAAAGAAAATGATGTAGAGGATTTGGAGTTAATATATGTAGGAAAAGCAAAGGTAGAATCTCAATTGGTGGCTATCGAAATGATAGAGGAAGACATGACTTTATTAACCATTCTAGAATATTTAAAAGAAGTAGAAAAAGAAATGGAGCCAACAATAAAAGTCAAAACTTTTACTAGCATACTAATTTTGGAGATACATAATATAAAGAACGAAGCCAAAACATACAATAGTGCCACAATTATGGAAATCTAGAAAGAAAATACTCATAGTATGACCCAACAAAAAGCCATGAAAATTTTTAAAGCCGTGACATCCTAGGATGGAGAAAGAAAAGAAAGAGATCCTAAAAATAGAACTTGTAATATAATTCAATCTCTAAATAAAGTCCAAGAAAGAAAATGGAAGTAAGAGATTATACAATAAATCTAGATTGGACAACTGAGATCACTGATGAAGGTAACAACTCATTTAATAGTCTATCTATGAATATTACATATAACACTATTTGGGAAGCAACATAAGAATTATTTTAAGCATGGAATAATGAAATAAATGTACCAACTCACACAAATCATTTTACCCTCACAAATTTTGTATTGGAACTCAAACATCATAGTGACTTGTTTTTATGTCCTCAAAAAGTAGTCTCATCATCTTGATATACTATGACACTCAAACTTAGTCATAGTAATTATTAATGTAGAATAGATAGAATGTATAATTCTTTATATAGCGAAGAAATAATTACTCGAGATGATAATCACTTTAGTATGTGAGTCTTATAGTATGTAAAATATTAAATAATACTAATTATTTTAATGATTATGTATAATGTTTTTACATGAAAAAAAAGCATTAAATATAACCATTTCACTAAATTATATATTTTTTAGAAATTATGATAAATAATAGTGAAATTTAGTGATTTTTTGGTGAAATAAGAGACTTGGTGGATTGTTGAGGAGGAAAGGACAGGGTCATGTTAAGTCATTACATTCCTTGTGTTATATTTCTATTATACCTCATTAAGCTCATAGGATAATTTTAATATTTATTCTTAGCCAAAGTTATACACAAATAATTGTGATAATCTTTATATATCATGACTCGGCCACCTCATTGATATAAATATTTTAGAGTGCAACATATTTTTTTGCTATAAAACTTTCATGTGATAATGAGTTTTGGTACTTTCACAAAATCATAATCAAATTTTGATACCACTATCAAGAATTATTGTGTTATAGTTTGAAAAGTCAACTTGAGGTAACATAATATTTATGTGAAAGAATAATTCTATTTCTAGTTATATAGATATGATTATTGTTTAATATTTATATTGCAATTGTGTTGTTTTATTCTCTTATCTTTTTGTTTGTTTTGTAGTCACCACAAATCATATGCGCATATTTTCTAGACAGAATTAAACTCTCTTAGACCTAGAAATTGAGAGTATAATGAGAGTGATTCTGAGATAGAGATAATAAGAGAGAACCTATGAAATAAAATGAAAGCAATAATGACCACAAAGATGGTCAAGGATGTGATGCCAAACAGTCTAATCCTTAGTGTGCCTTAATAAATTATTAGCAACTTATTATGATAGATAGTTATTCTAAATTTTAGTTGAAATCTATGCAAGCAAATTATTTTGAGTTGAAGCTGAGTTTGCAAGTTATGATCCAACAATATCAATATAGTTAGAGAATTTTAGAAGATCTGAATAATCACGTCATTTTTTTAGAGCTATGCAACATGATGAAGATGCATAAAGTTAGTTTAGATGCTATAAAATTATGAGTTTCCTTTTTCTTTGAGAGATAAATTAAAAAGTTAGTTCCAATATTTATCCCAATGTTCAATTGAGAGTTAGGATAAACTTGCCCAAATATTTCTCATTAAGTTCTTCTCACCTCAAATCACTTGTCGACTAAGGGGAGAGATAAGTCAATTTTACTAAGATGAACAAGAAATACTATATGATACTTGAGACTAATTTAAAGAGCTTTTGAGAAGGCGTCCTCACCATAAATTTGAGTTGTGGTTCCAAGATTAAACTTTCTACAATGAGTTAAATTACATGATTGGGTACATAATTGATGTGACATTGGATACATCTATTATAAAAATAAGTTACCAGAGAATGCATTTTTTTTTCTATTTGAAAAGCTAGCAAAGGACTACCAAGGTTCAAATGATCAAATATTTTGAAGGAAGAAAACTAGATTATTAGATTTTGATATATTGACCACTATTGAAGTAAAGATGGATGTATTTTTAAATAACTTTGGATCACAAAATGATAAGAGAACAAGTGTGGGATATATTTATATTTTACAAAAGTAGGAAATAAAAAATGTTGACCCTATTTATTAAGTGGAAAAGCCAATTTTATACAAAGCAAAAATATGTGTTTCAACCCAACAATAATGCCCCTACATGTTATCAACTAAACATGATAAATCATGAAAGTCTATCATAAGAGAACTAAAGGAATATGTAGTAGAACTTAGATTAATGTTTGAAAAAGTTTGGGAATAACTTAACAAGCATCAAATACATAGAGCATCAAGCTGCAATTATATTCACCCAAAGACATTAGAAAAATAGAATAGATATTCAAGAGAACTAGATGTAACAAATTGAAATGAGAATAGAACACAATAATTTTTTAAGGTTATTATGAATCAACTTGGATAGCTAGCAATCTCAAAGAAAGAGAAGAGCACAAATAGAATACCAAGTGATATTGAGGTAAATCCAAATAAGTGTATGCCTATTACAATGAGAAGAAACAAAGAGTTAGGGATGGAATAAGCTGAAATGAAAACAAAAAAGGGGAGTTGTCATAGAAGAGAGGGCTATGAAAAAAATAGTGATTTTCTTTAAATTCATTGTACAACCACAATGATGTAGCATAAGATGCTGCGACATCTTCCAAAGCTATGACACAACATGTTGTGGAGTTTTTAAAAGTCATGACATATATAGAACCTATTGCCTAACTCTCACCCTCTACTAAGATAAATGAAGAAATAGAGAATGAGGAGATATAGATTACCTGAAGTCATGATCATAACATATGAAACAAAAAGATTTTTCCAATGGTAAATATTTCTCTCCTAGTCTTCTTTTTCCACAATGTATTAGAGAGAGAGAGAGAGATGAATGAGTAATTTGAAAAGTTCCTCAATATATTTCGATAGTTGGAAATAAACATTATATTTGTTGAAACATTATCACAAATATTGAACTACAAAAAAATTATAAAAGACATAATGAATAGTAAGAGAAAGTTAGAGACATATATAATGGTGAATATAACCTAGAATGTAGCAGTATCATTTAACATAAACTCTTAAAAAAGTTGAAAGATCTAGGAAGTTTTATGATTTGGTGTATTTTTAAGGAGCAGAGTTTCTAGAATAAATTATGTGACCTGGGATCAAGTGTAAATTTGAAACCATTGTGCATAGTATGGAAGTTAAACCTTGGAAAAATAACTCTAATTTCAAATTAAAATTTCACTTCAAATGGTTGATCACTCAATTAAAATTTCAAATAGTGTTATTAAAGATATTTTGATAAAGGTTGGTAAATTTGGTTTTTTGATAGATTATATTGTGCTTGATATGAAGGAAGATTAGTATGCTCTTTTGAATTTGGGAAACCCATTTTTGGCTATTAGATAGGCATTAATTGATGTTAAGAAAAAAAATGCACACTTTGTGTGGGCAAAAATCAAGTGAAATTCAACCTCTATAATGCCTATAGATTCTAAGTTATGATGAGGAAGATTATTTTAGAATAGAAAGAATATTATGCATCACAATGAGATATGAGATAAACTTCAGATGGAAAAATTTTATACAAGAATATTGGCCTGAAGAAGATGAAGAAAAAAATGAAGTATATAAATCATGACTTGAAGAAAATAGTGAAAATGAAAAAGAAGACTACTATAAAGTTATAGCATTCCTTGAAGTAGTGTCTTCTAGAGAGTCAAAGTCATACAACTCTAAATATGCAGAGGAAGAATGAGAAATGATAAAATTCTCAATTCAACATGTAGAAATTGTTGGGAAGATTTTTAGAATGTATTTTTTTCTTGTATAATTTTTATAGATGATATTTGTGAGAAGACTTATTAATTTTCATGAATATGATGTTTATGAAGCCGAAGCAAAAATATATCTAGTACCATATTATATCACATCTTCAACATAATAAGAGGTTGAATAATAAAAGTATATTTTCGAATCAATCATCAAGAAAAGGTGATGTATTGCCTAAAAGTAGTAGATATGTAAATGAGCCTTGGACGAAACAACGTATGGCTTTGGTGTTGAAATACCAATGGGACAACTACGAGGGGATCATCCTTACTAGTGAGAGTCTAAGGATGATGACCACCTTGTATGTCAAGATGGTACATAGGTATTTTCACACTAATCTACACTTGTTCAACATCCTAATATGACATTGACTAAATACTAGAGAAATATCATGCACAAGGATGTGAGCCAACCCTAGCGTATGACTATGAATCAATATCTAAACTTATGTCTATTTTATTACTTGTATGACTCATATATTTGCGGAACTAAGTTGGATGTGAGATCCTCGCCTGACAAATTTTTTGGGATTATGTCAATTAATGATAGTTTTGATACGCTTACAAAGTTGCAACACTGATCCTATGAGAATAATCATGATTATTGTGTTTCATTATTTTTTCTAATTAATGAATAAGCAAAAAAATAGCTACTAGAATTAACAGATTGAGTTTAGTAAAGCTAAATAGCCAAGACTCATCTAATAGAAAATAAATTTAAAAATATTCTAATAATGATAATGTTTTTTCATTAAATATCTCTTTGTTTCTAATTCACTACAATTATCTATCATAAAATTCTATCTATGCTTAAGTTTATATTAATGGTGAATTTTTCTCACTCAAACCACATAATTTAGGTTGATTATGTTCTTTAGTAATAATCTAATACGATATCATAGGCAATAGAAAGATCATTATTCTTTTATGAAAATGGGAGTTCTTCTAGTGAATGAATATTTTATCTATCAAACCCTCATATTATTTGGATGTTCTATTTTAAATATGTTCAAATAAGGCAATACAAATATAATAAGACAAATAACTTCAAATTTGCATAATATAATTAACTTCTTGTCATATCAAATTTTCAATAGAATGCAAGTTTTCCCAAGAAAGACTACATCTTTCACCTTATCATGATTGTTTACTCTTGAATTACAATGCACTCAAAATGCATATAAATCAATTGCATAGCTATTACAAGTTAAATGGGATAGAAAATACAATGACATATAAAAATAATTTTTTGATCTATAGTCACACTTTGAGCCATCTTCAATCCATTCACCACAAGTATGTTAGTGATTTGAAAGTAACTCTTAGTGGTACTTCTCTCCTCCCCTTAGATTTCTCATTATTTTCTCTTCCAAAATTATGCCTCCAATAAATGAATTAGCTAGGATTTTTAGTCTCTTATCTTCACAATGATTTTAATCTATACATGTGGTAAATAAACTATTTTGAACTCCAATTCACAATAAATTATGACACTTGTCTCTAACAAGTACAATACTATAGCAACATTGTTAGCCATTATGTAGCACTGTGGTGAGTAATTTGGTTTTTGAGTCTTGAGTTAACATCCTTTTACTTATGAAAGAATAATGACTTACTTTCTAAAGAATGCCATTATTTTTGAATTCTTTAAGCATATTTGGATAGAGATAGTGATTGGACAACAAGTTCCACTTCAATAAGTCTATTAACATGGCTTTCAACACGATGATTCTAGATTACTCTAACAAATCATAATTTCTTTATGTTGTGATATAGTTTCTTTCATATATAAAGAAGAAAACTTTATGAAATATATTATTAATCTAGCAAATAAAACATTCACACAAGCACACAAACACATCAACTTGAATTATGTCATTGCTATTTCAATCTCCACTTGACCTATGTCCATTGTTTCAATCTATAATTACAAAGAAACTAGCTAACTAATCAAATTGTGTAATAGGATATGCTCAACAAACTTTAGCATATATTAATCTACAAATCATAAATTTATAGAAAACTTCATTTATTTACTTTTTTTCTTATACATAAAATATTGCTTAGAACTTGCATGAGATGACCTGCAAGTGGAGAACATTGGATCCTTTTGAATCTCTCAAGAATATTCATTTTCTTGGGTAAGACAATCTTTGAAACTCTTCCTATCAATAGATATATTTATGCTGCAAATCTAGATTGTCTCGACCAAGTTACTCATTCCAAAAGACTTTATCAACTTTCTCAGGCATCATGAATAGTAATTAAATGTCAACATGTAACAAGAGAATGGAAAAAATCTTCCCTAAAATGTATGTATGTATGTATGTATATATATATATATATATATATATAAGTCAAATAAATTCTAATATTCCTATAACTTATTATGAAAGAGAAACATTTTGTATTATGGTTGTTTAGGATCATACTACCTCTATCTAATCTAACATAGTGATTTACTTTCCTATGACTTTAAATCTTTCTTTTTGTTCAATATAGTAATTTTATTATATGTAAGCTTAAATGAACTTGTACTTCACATCAATTTGCTCTACCACTAGATTTAAGGGAGCATCAAAATCAAGAATTCCAATGAATGAGAGCATAAAAACAAGAGAGGGTGTTTATCATCCAAATCAGCCTATTACTTTAGATGAAATTTTTTCATAACTAAGTGTGCATTTTTTTTCTTTAGTTGCATATTATTATTTTATATCTTCAATAAGTAAATCTATTTTTTGTCATAACTAATTTTAGCTCCTCTCATAAGTCTTGATCAAACTATTTCTTGGTCATGAGAGAAATTGTTTCATGATATGTTTTCCATTTTTGGCACTCCATTTGTGGGCACTACATACTCATATAGATGTGTTTTGTAGAAGGCTTGCACTTTCTTGTATGTCACCACAACTAGTGGCCATGGTGGTGCTTGCTCAATATCTAGAAGTTGGTTATACTATATCAACTAGATCGCCTTTATATTAATTAAAGGTCGGATTATACAGTTTATTAGATGTTGATTTTATGGATTGTATATAATTGAATAGGTATAGAAATGCTTATAGAATGTAAGAATGCTTCAATCACATATGTATTATACATTCATACTTGTATATTTGTAAAATTTATGATTTATTTTCTCAATTATTTTAACATGGCATTTAAGTCACATCTTCAACAATTGCATCGTGTATCAATTATTCCTTATCATCATTGTTAAGATCGCCATTGCTAATAAGAGCTACGGTGATCATTTTTTTATCAATACACCAATAAGAGAAAATTTAACTCTTTCCCTTTGCTTGACAAAAAGTAAAAAAATTGAAGACAATTTTGAGATGTTTTAGGTAAGTCTTCATGATAATAATTGATATCTTGTTTCTCAAATCTAACCCAATTAAGTCAACCAAATTCACCTTAAGTCGATTTAGCTAGTGTTGAGTAGCTATGTAGGCAAGCCTCTCTTTATTCATGTGTATTATGTGTTATTTGATAAACCCATTATTATTAATAACATATTTTTATCACATTGAGAGATTGGATATGTAGAATTTATATATTAAACTTTATCTCATTTGAAAATGGAGATGAATATGGAACAAGATGACAAATTAGATTACTACAAAAAAAAGAAAAATACTTGGAGTACATAAAGAGACAAGAACAACTCCTTATAATAACTTTACTATAATAAAATTGGTCATGCTTGAGATTCATGTTAGATTTTTTTCAATAGATACATCATTATTTTATATTTCACTCACTATGATCACATCAATCATACATATATTTGAATTTGTTTTTTCATCCAATAAAATTATATTCTTAAATATATTTAATATGAACCAAAGAGGATTGCTCGTCCTATACAAGAGTATAGATGAACCAAAGGAACATTATTGCAAAAGAGAGAAATTCATAGATGTGGTGAGCTTCAAACTATAATGGAATAGAGATGGTCATCACTTTATTTTGTGTTTATTCTTTTGGCTAGCTGTGAATCTTAATTTCTTGCCTCTATAGCTTTCTTAAGAATTTGATTTTCAATTTAAAATGGTTAATAACTCAACAATGGTAATGGGTGCTTTTGTTTATGTGTTGCATGAGATTTAGTTATCTGTTCCAAACTAAAAATTATAAAACATATTTTGCAAAAAGAAAAAGATGCAAAAGACACCATATAAAATAAAATTATATTCCAATAAAAAAAACTTTAAAGATCACAAGGAATACAAAGGAATGGTGAATATATTGGATGAGATGATTTATGTAGCCTTAACTTGGTAGTCACTTGTCAGCCACTTGGTAAAAACCTGGAAACCACCTAATAACAACTTGGTAACCACTTGGTCTTAACTTGACAACTATTTTATGCTCACCACATAGTAATCATGTGGTAACAACTTAGTAACAACTTGGTTTGGTAACTACCTTTTGCAATCACCATGGTCACTACTTGGTAAATAGCTTATGCTAACAACTTGGAAATCACTTTATCTTGAAAACTTGCCATTATATTTTAACACTTTCCCTCAATACCAACTTTCATTTTTTATACGATCCTAGACTGCTAGTAAAAACTCCCAACCTTGTTAACATTCAAGCCATTTGTAAGAAAATTCATAACTTGGTTTTCTATCTATTATGTTTTAATACAATTTTCTTGTAGAACTTTTTCCGTTATGAAATGTTAATGCACTTCAATCTATTTAATTCTTATATGAAAAACTAGGTTATTTGCTAGCATTTTACTGACATGTTGCAATACAAAGAAATTACATAGTATGCTAGTTGACATAGGTACTTCAACAATTATATAAGCCAAACACTCTCTTCATATATCATTGTTGTATCTCGGTACTCTACTTATATTCTAAACAAGGATACTAATGGTTGCCTCTCACCATGCACAAAAATTAATCTCGACTTAAGCATAAAAACATGCCTAGTAGTTGAGCATGGGTTGTTACGATCACCTACGTAGTCAACATCATAGTAATAAACTAGCTTGTAATCCTTATATTTCTTTCAACAAGACAACATAGCTAAGCATACCCTTCACATATCTCAAAATTCACCAAAACTATTTAGAAGTGAGGCTTCATTAGATTTTGCATAAAGTGGCTAATCACATTAAATAGCTATGTAATATCATGTCTAATTAAAGTTTGGTAGACCAAACTACTCTCCAATTATCAATACATCATTAAGCCTATCAAATCTTTTCCTTCATGACCTCATAGTTCGACAGTTAGCTCAAATAGAATTGAAATTGAACTACACAAGCATTCTAAACTTCTTCAACAAAACTCTAGAATACTTTTGGTAATAGAAAAATATTTTCTTGAGTATACTTAATCTCTAGTCTAAGAAAATGCTTGAGCTATTGAAGCTCTTTGATTTAAAAAAGATCTAATAATATATCTAATTGTTAATAACTAGCTTTCTTCCACTAATATTGACAAACAAATTAATATACACAAGTGTCACTGAATGATAATTATAAGTTAGAAATTTAGTAGTCGTACCATATAGAGTTCTTCATCTTTACTTTAATCCATAGAGCTTCTTCTATAGCTTAGACACATCCTCCATATACCATAGGTTCCAACAATTTCTAATGACAAGTGCAAGTAAGACTCATATCACTGCAAGCACTGCAATCAGACTAAATATTACATCATAGTCTAGTCCACATTAATGAGAGAATCATTGTGCTATCATTCAAACATTATGTCTCTCAATTGGTCTATTTGTGTCACTTAATTATCTCACTAGATTTTGGTACAAGCTCCAACTTTAATTTTGTTCTTAAATAGCAAACTCCTCCTCCATAACATTATTCTACTTGAAATTGTTAAATGTTTACTCAAATGTCTATGGTTCTTTTTCTTTTTCATCTTTTATTATGGCGAGACCAACATATTTAGAACTTGGTTTTCTTGCTCTTGTTAACCTTCTTTGCATGGAAGTTTATATAGATTGGTTTGTGAAGGACTTTGAGCTATTCTTTCCTCAACATTATGATATCATCAATAGCTTTAGGCTTATTTTAACTCAAATGGATGTGAGCATATTGCAACTTATCTTTAATTACATCTATGTCTAGAAAATCTCCTTTTATGAGGGTCATCATGATTTCATGAAGATATTTTATCAAACACTATAATCTAAGACATATAGCACTCTCCATTATAAGATCATCACATATCTACCAATTCTTTTGCTTGTCATATGCTATAAAAATGCACTTCAATAGTCTTCATGTTCATCTTGCTATGTAAATAATTAAGTACCAAAAAAAAAAAACTCATGCTTCATGTTGCTCAATTTCCCAAATGATGAATTAAACATTAACTTTGTTGATGAATCCTATTGATTATAAAAGGTGGGGGAGTCTTCACAACTTCAACATATTTCTACTAGGTGAATGTTCTTCCTTTCTGCAATATTGCATTGCTATGTGGTGATATCACTGGTGAAATGATGGCCCACTCGATACTCGTGAAAGAAATTACAGAACTCTTTAAAGCTATACCCTTGTCCATTATTGATGATTGTAATATTACATTGCTTGACATATTAAATGAGCACCACATAGCACTACATCAAAGCTATGTAGTCATATGTGGTGATATCACTACAATATTGCATTGCATATCATTTGTTATATACGGTGATAAATATCCACCGATATATCTTCGAAATATTCTTAAATTCTAAGTATTGATATATAGAGGTGTCAAACGGGTTGGGTTGGGCCAGCCTGACCAATATTTGGTGGCCCAATCAGGCCACAGTGTCGTGCCCAGCACGACCACGTACAATAATTATGTCATGCCAAGCACGATACATCTTGAGAACCACTGACTCTGCACGTCCCACCGGCCCAACTTGTACCTGATTTATGTCGGGTCATGCCTGAACTTGCGTGGTTGAGCTGGGTTATACCCAAAATTTCTAGCTGTATTTTAAAAAAATCTAACTGGGTCTCCGGGCCAATTTATCTTACCGTCGGGCCAAGCACATGGGTTGTGCCTGCCCGACTTGAGGCATAGATCATACATGTCTGGCATGACATAAACCATGGCAAGGGTTGGCTCGACTCGATCTGTGGCACGATTACAAGTGTCAAACATGTCATACTGGGCTAGCATGACCCATTTTTTTCATGCCCACATGAGCTTGCATGATGTGCCTAGCACGATACACTACAGTAATTGTGTCATGTCTGGTACATCACGATTCACTAGAGAGTAGGCCCAGCATGACCCTAGGCCCAAAATTAGCCCGAATTGGGCTGGTTCGGACATGTTCTAGGATAAGATAATTTTTAACCTAGGATAGGAAAAGGGGGTGGCGTGCTCGTGCTGCCATCACTCGTCAAGCATGCCAAGCTATCACCCATCGGATGTCACTACATCAGTCGTCGTGTGTCACTTGTCACGTCATCGCCCGTGTCATGCCCACATGCTAGGCACTCGGTTCATGTTTGGCACTGCATGAGGACCGAAGTCCCTCGGCACGACATGTCACAAATTGTGTCGAGGGTCTGCTCAGGTCGGGCTTCATGTCGGGCTTCGAGCTGGGCCCAGACCACCCAACCCGTTTGGCACCTCTAGGCATGGTTCTAAATCTTGTTGTGCTGAGCCAAGCATGACTGAACCGGGTCAGGCCTTAGGCCTAGCTCAGGCTACCCGACTCATTTGACACTTCTAGTATATCCATAAAAACTAGCATATCTATTATTGATTAGTGCTCATATAAAAATACATACTGATATCTTTTCAATATATTCATAAAATCTAAGTACCGATATATCAGTAGAAACCAATATTTTAATTCTTGGTTATACAATGAATTTTTCTATAAAATTACTAACATTTACTTCTATTACTTTCTTAAACTCTAATATTTAAAAAATTTCAAATTATTTTTTCATGAAATATACCTACATATACCTAGAAAAACTATTAATATTTGATATATATACAAATACATCTATGTGAATTACTTGTTGGTTCCTTGAAATTAAATCTAAACTATTCACATGATGATTTATGTGTTTTACCATATTAATATCCTTCGCATATTCACATTTAGCTTGGAATAACTAATATCACTTGATCAAATGAGTGATAGGTCTTTTATCTCTTCCCCACATTTTATTTGCATGTGCAATTTTTGTGGACATTAGATGTGCTAACTCAAGTCTTAGTCCCTTCATCAATGCCTCTTTTATAATCTCATGGGCATGATAAACTCTTACATGTTAATGATCATGTTGGGCAATTGCGCTTCCATAGTTATGATTTTAAGAAACAGACGAAGAAAGAACAACAAAACAATAAACAAAATATATATCCAATCCACAATCCAACCATGGCAGAAACAAAAAACAAAAATAGAAACTAGAAATAAAGTGGTTCACTAGTCGTTCAATACGACTAGCTACATCTACCAAAAAATTGCTTATGCGTTATAAATTAAACCAAATCAGAATTATTACAGTATGTGCAGCACAGAAACAGTCATGATTAAACATGCAGAGAGAGAGAGAGAGAGAGAAACTGAGAGAAGATGAATAGTTACAATTCAATTAACTGGAGCGCGTCAGATCATTGGATGGGTCAAGCTCTCCTCCATAAATTTCTTCAGTCCGTTGACTGGACAGCGGGACCTCCGTTATTGTGCTACTACTGCATCTCCGACCTCTTAATATTTCATTTCCTACACTTACATGAAAAATAAAAATATTAAAACAGAAATATTTAGTTATACAACTAAATTATCAAAACAAATTATATATATATCAGATCAAATAGAACAAAATGGCTTGAAGATGTTAATTGTGATACCTAAAAAAAGTATCCTTTAATCATAGGACTCGATGGACATTTTGAAGTGACACCTTATTAATATCATATTGGGGAGAGGCTATTTTTTTTTATTGACATTAGCTATTGATAATGGTGAGTTGTTGGCAATCACCATTACTCGACTCTCCTCTCGCTTTGACAAATTCTACAACTTTTATATATCATCCATAATATAATTTAACGATCCAAACTTTCTCATACTTAGTTTATTGTAACATTAGTGTTGTGAGAGTGACTCCCTCCTTTTCTTCAACAAATAATATCTTCCCATCACATTCATCTTTGGCTTTGGAAGCAAGAGTTATTGTTCACCCTACTTGTTTTGTAGCCTTAAAAGCAAACACATCCTTGTCCATTTTATCTTTAACTTTTGTAACATACCAATTGTATCATCTACCTCTAGTTGTCTAACATCACTCTCATTGAAAACCTCGCATGAATCTTGGCCTTGCATGTAAGACATAATGCATGTAGATCACTTATCTTGTTAAGATAAAAAGCACACTAGGTATGATGCCTACAATTACCTTCAATATCCACAATGTGGAAATCAAAAGGAGAAAAAAAAAACCACATTAAAAACAAATACACTCAGAAAAAACTTAACAAAATACAAAACATACAAATGTGAACCTCTCATTTCCCTAAAAGCCCAAGCTCAAAAGGAAGATCCACACTTAATGTATACAAAATTAATAATGAAAGGCCAACTATTAATTATGTCAACTTAAGATACCATGTACAAAAAACTAATTCCTTTATATGGTATCAAAGATTGAGTGTTGAGGTTAAAGTTTAGATTTTGATATGAGAAAGAAGACGTTGTGGAGACTATGATCATTGGCCCATTAGAGATCGATACCTATGATACCATTTAAGGAAATAGGTTTCCCTAAAGGCTTAAGCTCAGAGGGGAGGTCCAAATTTAATTATTAATTATGTCAACTTACACGCCCTCTTATGGTCATGCCAAGTTGAGCAAGACAACAATCATTAAATTGTTGATGTTAGGATTTGAACAAATGATGTGAGACTTTGTTACCATGAAAAAGAATTACTTTCCTAAAAGATTTAACCTCAATACGGACATCCACATGTAATAATTATGTCTACTTACAAAAGGATTTATTTGATGGATTTATTTGTATTCTACAGGCATCTTAGTATCAACTTTAGGAATAACTTGATGTTGAAGCCTCACGTCATATTGCGGCTTTCTAAATGTAATGAGCTATTATCATGTAACATTGTGTTATTGACAAAAGTTTACTATCTAGAAGTTGAATCCTCATGGCATTGTTCTTTATATAAAATATGACGAATATATCTTAATAAGTTTCTTTTATAGTTATGATATGTTTTCCAATATAATTTTTATATTTGTACTCTTCACTATAAACATTTGCTTGCCCATAGAGGTATCTAACAGGCTAAGGAGCTCGAACACATCCCTCCGCATGGCTCGGGCATGACCCAACAACCAAAATCATGCTTAGAATGTGGGTGGGCCAACTCGTGGCATGGCTCATGCAGTGCCTGGCTGGAGTTTTAACATTCATGCCGCATAGATGCAACCAAGAATTAAAATATCTATTTCTACGGATATATTCGTACTTGAATTTTATTATTATATTAGATATATCAAAGATATATCGATATGTATTTTTATATGAGTACCAATCAAAGATATATCGGTATGTATTTTTATATGAGTACCAATTAAAGATATATCGGTGTGTATTTTTATATGATTACCAATAAAAGATAGATATATCAGTTTTGATAGATATACTGATACATAGAATTTAGGAATAATTCAAAAATATATCGATAGATATATTAAAAATTTTTATCACTGTGCAGCACATGACCCTACAAGCCAACCCATTAGAGCTAGTTTCAATCCAACCAATAAACCAATGCTAGCCTATGTTCGAGCTATGCCAAGTGCAAGGCTATAATGAGTTTGACATGACCCAATTTGGCTTGTCACAACCCAACATGACCAAGGCAGCCAACAAGTCATGCCGAGCTACCCTTTTTTTGGGGTCTCTAGTCTTGCAAACACAACATGACGTGCTACAATTCATGTGGTGCCAACCTGGTATGGCCAATTGGGCACTTCTCATTCATTTGTATATATTTCAATTCATAATATTGTATTTGTATCATATGCCTTTGGATTGACCTCCCAAGAACTTAGTCTTACATACAAGGCATCTTACATGCATGCCAAATATTATGGTACTGATTGTTTATATTTTTTATTATACTAATTGATGGTAACCTAGTAATAAGTATATGTTCTATGGAATTATTTGCTTTATACATAGGTATAACTTGATAACAACTTAATAACCATTTGTTCTATGAAATTATTTGCCTTACATATAGGTATACCTTGAAATCACCTTAATATTTATTTGTTCACAATATAGTAACCACTTGGATACAACCCAATGGCTAGTTTATGGCTACAAGTTAGTATTTAGTAACCAATTGGTAGTTACCTAGCAACCACTAGGTAATCACTTTATGTTCAAGAGTCATAACTTTGTAACTTAATGTGGTATTTTAACATACTTTTTGAGTTTATTTAATCAAAACATTTATATTAATTCTTTGATGTGAGTAAAAAACATGATTTTTAATGCTTTTTTGCCAAAATTGGAGTCATCAATTTTGTTGTGAAAAATAATTTTAGCATTGATCTTTGAACCTCGGTGATATCTTTGACAAAATGATTGGTATTCCCTAAAAGATTACGAAAAGTTTTCGGGGAAAAATTCTACAAATTTGTGCCATAAGAATTTTTCTACAATGACAAAGATTGCAAAAATTTTCGAGACGACCACGATAATCACAAAAATTTCGACAATGGCAACAGACCATATGGTGTGGATCGAATTCACTAACAGTAAACCTTCTAATTTTTCTTTTTGATTATCATCTATGCATACATTTGACATGGTTTCTCAATCTTCTGTGATATAATCAGACCAGAGAGATGATGTTCCCTAGGGAGGTAGAAACATTATCTACGCTACGATTGACGAAACACAACATTTAGCTAGAATTCCGAAAAGTACATGATGGATCAAGGTGGATATGAGATGCGCCCTGTTGGGATTCCACAAACAAAAAGACACCACAGACCCCAAAAACAGAGATTGGGACCACCATAGACAAACTGCAACAGATGAACTGGCAAAGCTCACTCAATGACTCAATTCAAACTCCAATGTTAATAGCAAGAAATGTCTTCAAACAAGAAGCTAAATAACGCAACAGCTTACTAAATCCACACACAAGTAACATTTAATCCACGAAAAGAACCTAGACATGCGTGCAGACTCCTAACAATAAGTGGCTTTCAACCAACTGCTTTCTACGGCTGGGAGAAAGAACATGTCTACGCCGCCGGACTTTTTCGAGGGCGTCCCCTTGGTTTGGCAGAAGCAATAGGTTCTGTAGTGCCCAAAGAAGGGGATGAGCTTTTCTCATCATCAGACGTAGAAGGACTAGGGCTTGCCTCATGGAGGGAAGACTGAGACTCTCCTGGAGGGGAAACCTGTCGTTTACGTGGACGACCACGTGGACGGCCGGATGAAACCATGCCAGGACTTGAAGAGCTCTTAGGTTTCCGAGGACGGCCACGAGGACGTACAGATGACAAACCAACAGGCGTCGCAGTGGGAGAAGTCCTCTGTTTCGGCGGACGTCCACGTGGACGGCCGGAAAACGAACCGGGAAGAGAAGCACCATGTGACAGAGAAGAATCTTTGGTTTTCGGCGGACGGCCACGGCCTCGCTTGGCCGGCGTGCTAGAGATCTGAACCTTATAATTATCGTTAACCATAACGAGTTGCCCAGTCTTTTTCATCTCGACAAGATAATTCATGAGCTGCGCCGAATGATCAGCCGGAAGATCAGGATACGCTGATTCAATTTTCTTTGAGATCAAGGTCGCGCTCGATCCGTTTGATTTGTTTAGGGATTCTATAGCCGATCTAATCATCTAAACATCGGGAGCAATTGAGTGAATGCAGTAGAAAGAAACTAAAGTAGGGGAAAGAGAACACAGGAAGATACCTCGGGGTAGTCAGACATGGCGACGGAGGTGCGTTTTTGTTCATCAGAGTTTATCGGAGTGGGCATGACCGAGATCTCGGAACCGGCGATAAGTTTCAAATTTTGACGAGCTTAACAAAAGTAAAACAAATGGACCGAGGACGTGGATCACAGCCTGATCTAGGGGACACAAATCGACGGAGTTGATAATCCCACGGGCAGAATTATTTTGTATTTTTACGCGGATTGATGACGTAATAGCCAGTCGTTCGTTGGGCCGTTTTTTCCAATTCTATCAGACCAAGCCCAATCTTGATTGTATTTCACTGTTTCAACTTTCAAATTTCATGTGCACAAAAAAATATATATTAGATTTCAAAAATTACATTTCATCATATAAAATATCTAAATCATTAGTTTTGTTTCATAATGTCTAGGGCTCCAATGGGTTGGGTTGGTTTGGGTTGGTTTGGGTTGGAGGGACAACCCAGACCCAACTCAAATTCAAAAAACTCAACCCAAGACCCAATCCAACTAGAGTTTCAATCTAAATTTGCTAACCTAAAATTAAATGCTCCTCGACCTGGAATTATGAAACTCATATTACTTTTGGGTTGGGTTCGGGTTAGGTTAGGTTGGGTCATGTTGAATCTAGTTCGGTCAGGTTGGATCAGTTTTAGTATTACAGGATTTAATTTTTAATAAAAAATTCTTTAATTTTATATCTTTATTACAAACAACAAATTCAATAAAATTACAACAATACTATAACCCATTATAATTTATAAATAAAATTCTTAATCAAACATGATTTAAAAATTTAATTAAACATTATTATAAATTATTAAAAATAAAACTAAAAAATAATAAACTAATTTAAATACAAAGAGTGACATGAAATAAAATTCTAAAAACTATAAATATCCATGGCCCGAGGTATATCTCATGTCGTGCTAGGCTAGGGGATGTTGGGCCACATGCTGGGCTAGGTAGGACCTAGGTGCATGGTTCGTAGGCATGGTCCAGCAACACGGGTACTATTACATGTGACCTCAGATCAAGAATCAAGCGTGGTCCAATCGTATTGTACCCACTCCACTTGGCCGTTTTAAAAAATATATATTTAAAAAAAATTAGTAAAATCCATCTCGCTTGGTACAAGTGGTGGGGTTTTTTAATTAGCACATCAAGTGGTTGGCTGGGCACATTTGCGTGGCATGACCTAGTTAATATTTTTAAAAAATATCCCTAGATAAACTAGGTATTATTTTTTATTTTTGTTTTTTATATATCATTTAATTATTAATTTATAACATAATTCATAAACTAAAAAAAATTAAAATTGACTAATCGTGAATTTAATGATAACAGAATTAATATTGACGTACATGTATATAGTATAAATAATGATAGACCTAAGTAAATGTCTAAGGCCGAAATCATATTTTCTCTCATCACCTCGATACAAACTCAAATGTCTAAAAAATAAAAAAACTTTAACATAATACACAATAAAATACTAGAGGTGTCAATGAAGAATTAACACAATACAAGTATTATAAAAAAATATATACATGTAGAATACATGTGAGATTGGGCATCTAAACAGGAATGCTAATCATTGCACCAAAAAATATGGTGCTTTTTTTCCTATGCAAACCCAACTAATTAGTGGTGGAGTTTTTGAGACTAGATCTAGTACAACTTATTTGTTGATCCCTTCATATACCACAATGAGCTAGGGATGGAAAACATTACCAAACTGCTTACCATGATAAATCTTTCAATTAGATTTTTGCAAGGTCCTAAGGTAGTTATTATCATGCAGACCTATTTTTGGCCTACATATTGTAGGATTCCTAGGTCCACATGTAAGAACAACATATTAAAATATTATATATTAGAAAAATAAATAATAACTAATAAATTTAGGTAATATAATGGTATGATATCTATGACATCCGATATCTAAACTAGTAGCAATAATACATCTTTTATATATATCACCGCTCACTATGTAGATTCTAAATGGACACATAAAATAAAATATTTTAGGATTTCCAGATATTCTTCATCCTCATGATAACCCTGTCATTTATGAGTATATGATGAGAATCTTTAGAGATTATCATATTCACAATAAAATATTTAGTATCTTATTTGATAACACATCTTATAATGGAGTAGTCATAAACATGTTTGTTAGGATTATTAGAGATGAACTATTAGGAGATATTTTTTATGTTAGATATATGTGTCACATTATAAACCTGATAGTATAAGTGGGGATGAAGGTTTTTTTTGCTATTTTAGGAAAATTACTTAACTTATAAAAATATCTTCGAATGCCTAGCAGACAATATCAATATGATTGTCTTTATTTAAATGTGGATATAAAGAAGAATAAATTTCAAATGGATGTGAGACATAGTCAAAATTACACTTACCTGATATTGGAGTCATGTGTTGGATACGAACATGATGAATATGTGTTCATTTGTTTACACTTCAACCACTTGTATTGTACTCAGAAGCATATGCAATATAAGTGATAATAAAGTGACATATGCAATATAAGTTTAGAGATGACCCTACATTTAGTGATATTACTATTGAAATGGAAACCAAGTACTTAAAGTACTGGTCCATTATTCAATCTCTTTATTATCTAGTTGTCTGCATAGATCTTAGGGTTATGGTGGAAGGGGTAAAAAATATTTTGACATATATATCCACATGCATGAACTATGAACACCAATTTGAATGGATCATTCACAAAAAGTTGAATGAGTTATTTACATACTATGACACTAGGTATGAAAGTAGTTGTAGCCAGCCTCCGAATATGGATATGAACATTATATTCAGAGATGATGATTTCTCCATTCAATTAGTGAAGGGAAAATGATGAGATAAACCATCAAATAGAAGCAAGTTATCTTGATATTTAGATATCAATTATCGTTTAATCCTATCACATAATTATAACAAGAATCTCAGTATTTTAAAATAGTAAAAATCATGAGTCCACATATCATGTATTATCTAAGAGAGCACGAGATCTACTAACTCCTCTAATATTGAGTATAATATAAGAGTCTATATTTTATATGGTAGTCAATATCATTTTGGATAGGAGATCGAGACTATGGCCAGATATCATTGAGGCACTAGCATGCATGAAAGATTGGAAGGATTCGATGTTGGATATCCAGGATCGGGCCGAAACAAGAGAGGAGGAGTTCCTGGCAGATGATGACTCGTGGGACTTTAAGGATATTGTACTCATCACTAATAATACTATCAGACATTTTTGCTATGATGATCAGTTTCATATTTACATTGATTGATATTGAGATTAAGCTTGATTATGATTGATGATTGTTATGATATGTATATGAGTACTTGTGTTATTTTATTTTTGGTTGGATAGGATGCTTGATTTTTTTGTTATTTTTCTTTATTAAAATTTGTGTTAGTGATTTTATTTTATTGTGATTTGTGATTTATGTGAATTATAAAATAATGTCATAATTGTAACTCTAACTAATAATAGATAATTTAGATTTGTGTACTTGAGTATTTGTGTTATTTTAAATTAATATTTATAAATTAAAATCATAAACTAGTGATTGGTCAATGGTTGACTAAGT
Source organism: Sapria himalayana (assembly GCA_029783825.1). NCBI lineage: Eukaryota > Viridiplantae > Streptophyta > Magnoliopsida > Malpighiales > Rafflesiaceae > Sapria > Sapria himalayana. Next base: position 8,029,762 of record JAREIK010000088.1, on the reverse strand, counting down.
TGGCAGTGAGCAGCCTCCAAGTCTGGGCATAACCCAGCATAACTTGGTATGACCTGGCACAATCCAGCATGGGTCTACTCATGACTGAGCTAGCTCAGTCATGCCATGCTAGCTTTAAACAAGCCTTGCCTTACCTGCCACGGCACAAATGCCTTTATGTGCCATGCTTGGTGGCTTGATAGTTCCAACAAAAATTAGGTCATGCCAATGCGACACGACTCTTTTGACATCTCTACAAATATCCAATAGTACAATCCAAGTATATAATGTCAATTACAACCAAAAGTCAAATATATAATAAATAAATAAAAGTAACTTGCCAAAAATAATTTGTCACTTCTTCAACTTCATGCTCGATACTTCAATTCTAAAACAAAAATAAAACGAACAAAAAAAAATTCTAAAAACAAATAAAGAAAAAAGTTCAAAAAATCACATACTATTCTTATATTAATTCATTCAAACAATTCATTTTCAAATTAACAATTACTAATTTTCTACTTCCTTAATTTGTCAATCCTCAATTAAAAAAAAATTGACGATTAATGATGTGTTAATATTAGTTAAGTAAATAAAAAATTATAAAAATATAACAAAATTTTAAATATATATAATCATATCAAAAATTCTAAAATAATTTTTAGAAAGCATGAGAAAATTTTAAGTCATCAGAATTATTTTTCTCACTTGTTAAATATAATATATATATATATATATATTTTGTGTGTGTGTGTGTGTGTGTGTGATTTGTTCAAAATATGAGATATGTTTTGTAAAGAAATTAAGGATTATTGTCCTTAATTTTTTTATTATATCTATAATAATTTCTTCAGCAAACACTATATGATCTTCAATATATATATATATAATCATTGTTATATCATGTTAATTGTCCTAGAATTTATTATGTTTATTAATATAATTTTCACTTGCCTATTTTCAAGTAATCCACATAAAAATATTTATTATGACTTTGTCATTAAATATTATTAATATTTTCTATTCCAAAATTATTTATGTCAAATAAATAAAATGTTTATCTATTTGCAAAAGTAAATTATGAACCATATTATATACTAAATAACAAGTGAAGTGTACTTAAAGTGGATTAATTTTATTCTTAAATCTATTATAACTTCAAAATAATAAAGTTATTAAATCTTAGCCTATTATCTTCACAACTCATGAGGGATACAATGTAGTATTTATTTCAAATTGTCATCATCACAAAAATGAGTTAAAATATAATATAATTTTATAACATAGAACTCACAACAATAATTTGAAAAATGGAATATTCAACCATTAAGACAATAAAATAAATAATAAAGTTTAAAAAAAAACTAAAAGGGAATTAGGATTGAGACAATTTTCAAAGGAGGGGGAACCCCTTTTATAGAATAAAAATCTAGGTATTAAATTCTCCCACTTAAAAATCACATTTCTCACTTGTCTATGCTTGATTACATTATTACTAAGCCACATTAATTTCTATACCATTCAAACTTGTCAGTGTTATTCGGTTTGGTCAAAACATCTATTGTGGTCTCATTAGTGTAAATCTTTTGTAAATTCACACTTCTTTTTTTAACTTTTTCTCATACAAAATGATATTGTAATTTGATGTGTGTTCTCTTTGAGTGAAATTTTGAATTTCTTGCTAAGTGTAGAGTACTCTAACTATCACAAAATAAAGTAACTTTATTTTTTTTTGTGTCCAAGCTTTTTTAATAATATCTGTAACCAGATTACCTCTTTACTAGCTTATGTAGTTGTAACATACTCTACTTCTATCATAGAAATAGATACAATAAACTATAACTTTAAAATCCAACTTACAGCTCCTCCAGCAAGAGTAAAAAAATAGTTCATAGCTGGTTATAGACATGTTAATATCAATATCCTTGACATAGAGTACATCAACATATCATCTGATAATAAGTTCCGAATAATTATAACATAATGCAGCATTTGAGTTTCTCTGATATATCTGAGAATTCTTGATTGTTGAAGCATCACAAAATCTTCCTACTATTTTTGTCTCGAGAAATCTACATCTCTAGAATCTTGTTTACTAGTCCTAAGTCCTTCATATCAAACTTTCTTGCCAATTGTACCTTCAATTCTTGGATTCAATATTTATTAGAGCCTACTACCAACATGTCATCGACATAAATAATAAAATGATGAAATCATTTTTATCCTTAAACCCTTTATAGTACGTACAATGATCTAAAATGAGTCTATTGAACCCAAGGCTAATGATGAAGGAATCAAATCTTTTATACCAATACTTGGGTGCCTATTTTTGATTGTATAGAGATTTATTCAACTTACGAACTAAGTTCTCTTTATTAGTTGCAACAAATCCTTCTAGTTGGAACATAAAAAATTACTTTTTCAATTTCTCTATGAAAAAAATATAGTTTTAACATCTAACTACTCCAAATATAAATCAAATATATCACATAAAGTCATTACTACTATAATTATTGTAAGATGAAATACTAGAGAAAAAATCTCATTAAAGTCAATACCATCTTTTTGAGTATTTCCTTTTACAACCAATCTTTCATGATATCATTCTACTTGATCTTGTAAACTTATTTGTTACCAATGAATTTTTTTCTAGGGGGTAACACTAATAGCTTCCAAGTCTTAGTTCTTTTGTAGAGCTTCAATTTCTTCCTCCATTAATGTCATCCACAAATATGCATCTAGACTATTTGAAGCTTCATGAAATATTGAAGATTCTTTCCATCCTTTAGTAGAAGACAATATGCAATATTACTCTCAATAACAAACTCCTAGTGCCAAGCTAGTGACTTATCATAAGTTGGCTGATTAACTTTTGGAGCCTCAGAATTGATTTTCTCCTGTACTTCATGCTCTAGTTTTTCTTTAGTAAATATTAAGATATCTTATCTCTGATTTTTTTTCTATTTGCACAGTGGTAATTTCTGTAGCTTCTTTCAATGTGTTATTATTATCATCAATTCTTTGTAGTTGATTTTCTACAAAGATTACATCGTTGATGATAATTATCTTGTGGGTAGTGGGATCTTAAATGTGATACCCATTCACTTCTTCAACATATCCTAAAAATATATAAGATTTTGGATCCAACTTTGTCCTTTCTTAGTTGGTGTACATCTCATATGCAGGATATCCAAAAAAGTATAAAGTTGAGTAATCTACTAGCTTACTAGTCCACATCTATATCAACATCTTCAAATCAATTGTAGTTAATGACAACTTATTTATAACATAACATGTAGTACTAGTTGCTTCTTCCAAAAAAAAAGGTAGACTTATAGCCCTTAATATTGCTTTTATCCATTCTACAAAAGTTCTATTCAACTATTCTGCTACTCCATTTTTTTTGTGGCATGTATGTGACTATAAACTTTTATTCGATACCTTCTTGCTTATGAAGAGTAAGAAACTCACCATCTATATACTCTCTTCCATTATCGATCCGCAAACACTTAAAATCATTTTACTGGATTTAAGTTTTACCCATGCTTTGAAGTCATTAAAAATTAGAAAAAACATCCGACATTTTCTTGATTGGATATATCTAATATTTCCTTGAGTAATCGTCAATGAAAGATACAAAATATTTTACTCATTCTTGGGACATTTCTAGTGATTTCCATACATCAGAATGTATCAAGTCTATAGAATATTTTTTTACAATTGATCTGCTAAATATCAATCTATTCTACTTACTTATAATATATTGCTAACAAAAAAGGTAATTTACTAATTTGAGCCCTAAAAGTAGCTTTTTTATTAAAAAGAATCTTTAAACCTTGTTCTAACATGTGGCCTAGTTTGAGATGTCACATCATCATTGATTCTTCTCCTTTGTTAGTTGATGCAACACATGCATTGGTATTCTATATTGTTTCTCATTTAAGCATGTAAATTTATCATCTCTTTTCTCTCTTCATGACCACAAGTACATCTCTCATAATCTTTATCATCTCATTATCAATATGAGTTCTACACTAAGACTATCTATTTTTCCTAGAGATAAAAAATTTTTTTTAAAGTCCATGATATGTCATACCTTTTGAATGGTATGAACTATACCATCAAATATTTTTATTTTGATAGTATTGATACCAATAATCTTCAAAGCATTCTAATTGTCCATGTGCATAGAATCTCTTGAGATTGGTTCATATTTGTGAAACCAATCTCTTTGAGATGTAATGTGCCATAAAGATCTTGAGTCTAGCAACTACACATCACCAAATTATTTTCTATTTTTAACAATTGTTGTCACCTTACTATATAAGATGTTACCATCATCACTGATAATCATAACATTTCCTTGAATATTTGATAACTCATCATCCCCACTCTTTTTTTAAACCAATAATCTTTTTTGAAGTGCCCTTTTTTGCCACAATTGTAGAACTTAATATCTTCCTTATTTTTAAATTTTGATCTAGTATAATTCTAACTCTCACTAGGGCTATGCTATGTCGATCTCTCTCGTATCACTATCAAGACTTTACTTGGTGTATATTTTCATTTCTATCTTTCTTATTGTTGCATCTTCTTTCTTCTTCTAAGATGGTAGAGTCAATATCATTGAATATTAGACTATTTATTAGAATATCATTCGTCAGTTTGATGACGAGGTGATCATATGAATTAAGTAGACTCTGAAGTAAAATTTCACCATGCTCAACTTCTTCTATTTTATGACTAGAAGTAGTAAGTAAAGAAAATAGAATATTCAAAGTCTTGATATGATTAGGTATCGAGTAATAGATTTCATCATTCAAAGAGTATAAAATCTTCTCTTTAAGAAGATCTTGTTGTGAAGTAACTTCACCTCGTATTAACTTGTGAGAGTATCCCAAATTTCTTTTGTTGTATTTTTTTTCTTCTACACTCGATAATACTCTATCAGCTAGTGTCAAATATAAATCGGCAATCGCATTACCATCAATCTCATTCTACTTATCTTTAGGAATATTGGTAAGTTTTTTTTCCAATTGCATCTAAGTAATTTTTCTTCCTCAAAATTATTTTAATTTTTATTTTCCATAATGAAAAATTACTCCTATTAAAAATTTCTATTTTAAATTTTAATGCCATTTGTTTCACTTTTATAGTGAATAGTAACTAAGAATAATAATAACTATTTGTGTCAATATACCATCCCAAGTAAGTGGGAGGGGGTGAAATTATAAACCAATTTTATCTTGCTATACATGATGTCCTTGATAAACTTTATACAAGGATATTTGTGATAAGGTTTCATTGAAGAGTATGTTGTCTTCTAAGTTTATAAAGATATTAAAAATTTGATCAAATTGCTTACCCATTTTTTTTTCTAAACTTATGTGGAAAAGGAAGGTTACATTGGAGAGTTTATTTACCATTTACCTAATCATTATTCAATACATCAACTTTCTCTTGGTTTGGTTTATCTGCATATCTACCTCATATTCCACTTCTTCATGTGTGATAGTTGGTTGCATAAGTTGGGTAGTGGGATCTTATAGTGTCGTAAATTTGGAAAATGTTGGTGATGCTAGATGTCAAAACACTAGGTGACGTGACTTTGGATATTATGACTTTGTCAGTCACGACTTTATATTCCAATTTGGATTTATATTCTTTATATTCTATTTATATTCTATTATGAATATGCATCTCTTTGAATTCACTTTGGTATAATTTGTAATCCATTGATACTCTTTTCTTTCATCATTAGTACTAGTTTCCCAAGTAGATTCTTAATAGTCTTCATCTTTGCATTCATGTAATCTAGCTTTATTTATATCTATTCTGTTAAGTTCTTTTACTCATTATTCCTCCTCTTTATCTCTATGAGTATAACAAGAATTCTCTCTTAAAATGATGGCTTTCTACTTTCGTTGGGTGGTTAACTTAGAACTCAAAGCTTCTTACATATGGTATACCATTTAGTTTCATCCAAAATTTTTTTTGATATTGTTTCACATTCTATTGTATATTCCTATGATATTTTTATAATAAACATTTTTGATTTCTCGTGTTCGGATGGTAATGTGTAGGGGCATTATTGTTGGGTTTGAACATGTATCCTATATTTTAAAGAATATTGGTTTCATTCACTTGATAAATTGAGTTGAAATTAGAAATTGTTTCTTGTTGAAGGATGAGTTTCTCTGACACTAGGTCTTTTGTCATGTTAGGCTACAAACTTATTAAAAATACATTGAGTTTTGCCTCCATTTCCAGTAGTCTATATAACTATATACCAGCTTATTTTCTTTCATTTGCTTGTTCATTCATAGTTTAGTAATTATTTTTATCTAGTTTTGCAAATAAAAATATATCCCATTGTGTGACTTGTTCATGATAGAATCACCTGAGCTCACATCAACTATATCCCTCATTATGTCGGTTAAACTATTATAGAATGTCTAGGCTTGAAATCATAATAATAATTCATATTTTGGATACCTTCTCAATAGATCTTTGAATCATTTCCAAGCATCATACAATATCTCATGCAACTCTTGTCTAAACTAACTTATCTCTCCACTTAGTTGTGATAAAATTTGAAGTTGAGAGAACTTGGTTAGAAAATTTTATACAAAATCATTCCAACTCTTTATGAATTCTATAGATAAGTGCTAGAACTAGCTCATGACCTTGTTCCTCAAAAAAAGCAAAATGCCTCAACTTTTTCATATTTGAGCTAACTTTGATAATCTTCATGGTGTCACACAACTATAAGAAAGTTGTGACATAACTATTCAGCTCTTCTAAAAAAATCATAAACCTTATTAATATCATTTCACCATTACTATAAAACTAGTTTCAACTCGAATGGTTTGAATATATTGGTTGCCTCTAAATCCCTAAGTAGTTGTTCATCAATTTTGGTCTCCAATAATCTCATAAGGTATGATGAGAAATGAGCAATTGATTAGTTAATTGTGCATGCCATGGATTATCATTACTACTATTTTCCTTCATGCTTGCTCTCTTAGCTTTCTATCTCAATAAGTATCTTCTTGTTCACTTTATTTATGGGTCCAAATATATTTCTCACTCCTAAATCTTGGTTCATATTTTGTCATGGATAAAAAAAAATAAAATACAAAACTATCTTTTTTTCAAAGATATCTATGTTATGTTGACTAATCGAACAAAAGATAATCTATGACGATGATACAATAAACTTATTGTTACTTTGTTACAGTACCAAAACTCATTATTTGTGGTATGACTTTAAAGGCTCATTAGATACTTGATTTTATCTAATGAAAATAAGTATATAGGTTGTATAAGTAATAAAGTAGATGTATATCTAGTTATTAATCTCACATAAATTGTATGAGTAATTTGACTAACTAAAAGTAAATTAACAACTACTTGAGTTGAGAAGATAAACTCATATCTCATATTTATATTGAGACTTAAGTGTTTATTTACTAAAGTATGATGATGAGTTTTCTTTATAATTGAGATGTCGTTACTTGAATGAAGTAATGATATATTATGTTTTGTCATGACTTAGGACTTAAGTATAATAGATTTTTTACTTTATTATATAAAGGATAATAAATAAAATATAAAAGGGGGTTTTTATAATAGTGAAGAATAGGGTTTTGTAATGCTTTTCCAGAAAGCATGAATAGTATGAAAGATTTTCCTCTTATTCCATGTGTATTTTATCCTTCTTCTCTTCTCATATGGTGAGCATGTTTACTTCTTCTATGAGATCTCTCATTGTATGTTGTGTTCATCTATGAGAGAACATTTCTCTGCATACTCAAACTTTTTAACCAATGCTACGGAATCCCTACATTGATTCTTAGTTTGGTATCAGAGGGAGGTTATGTAGAGAAATTTTAGGTTACATCTAACCTCCTAATTTTAATTCAAAGATCATACCATTTGGTATTGGATTCAATTGTCTTGGATACACATGGATTCAAAATTTGGTATCAAAACTTGTCTTTGGTACTTAAGTTATAATATTTGATATTAGGGCCAAGTATTTAGTGTGTTAGGTTTTATCATTTGGTATCAATAGTAAAAAAACTATCAGACTCTTACTTTTCACTATAAACTATATTTCTATATTCGATCTAAAAATAATTATCTGTCTTTTAATTTTGTAGGAGAAAAAGTTTTCTTAAATAAAAGTATAAAATACTATCATAGATTTCCTCTCAGTGCATGTTAGTGACCAACTTAGATCTAATTACATAGCCAACTACAATTGTTCATAATCTTTAAAAGAGATCTCAAGTCCTAAAGACTTCTTCACATTAGAGGTGTCGAATGAGCTGGTCTGGCATGGCCCAGCCCGGCTTTAGGCCGCCCAACCGGGCTACCGTGTCAGGCTAGGCATGGACCCGTGGCCCAAAAACCATTGGGTTCGGCCCAGTTTGGATCAGACAAAACTCTAATTTTTTAAAAAAATTAGGTTTTCAGTGGCCCATTTTGACCTGTAGCATGTCGTGACTGGCACGGGCACGACACTGTTGTGTGTTGTGCCAAGCACGGGCACAACTAAACCATGTCGGACAGGGCTGGCCCGACCCATTTGACACATATACTTCGCATACCTTAGTTTGAAAAGAGCTATATTCATTGAAGTTGTTGAGGAGAAATTAGGAAATAACTAATTATACTAATGATGTATCATATATCTAGTCTGGTTATAATTTAATAGTTAATATTTCCTTCAATTTTTGTATAAGTAGTTGAGTAAATTAGAGGGATCTCATCATAACTAAATTCAGTACCTAAATCAATAAAAATTATTTATTAGAGCACAACTCAAAAGCCTATTTTATGCAAGAGTGTCAAGCACATCTCATTTGTAATATGATGATATCATTCATAGAATAAATCACATTTATATTGGGTCATACAAGAACAAGTAGTAAAATGAATATAAGTCCAGATATCGGTCTCATAAGAAATGTGTGAGAAGTTTGACCAACCATCAATGAATTAATAATTGCTCAAGTTGAGAAGATAAACTTGGGTCTTAGTTAGATACTTAGACCTTCTGGTTAACTTACTTTTATGTGTATGATAATATTTATTTAATATTAAGATAATATTATGTTTGGTAGTTGGATGAAGGATAATTTGATGTAAATTGTTCTTTGTGCCCCCTTAGCATGCGATATTGTTATCAACTTTGGATTATCACTACCAAAGATATTTATCTTCTATTATCACTACCAAAGGACAAATTGACGTAAGTCTCCTTATAGTTGTGCCTTGGTATTTTATCATTGAAACCACAATTATTATATTCATGGGTCATTCATTTATACACTTTTTAGGCAATATGTCAATTTCCCTTAAAATATTACTTTGAATATTCATTTCTATTTTCTAATCTCAATGATCATAATAGAGATGAAATGATGTGGTTATAACTTTGATTGAACTTTTAGCTTTGTAAATATTATACTCACATCAATTAAAATATATCTTATTGATTTTACCTATGGAAGTCATATAAGAAGAAAAAAATCACAAGGTTGTTCCCACCATAAAAAACATTACTATTTATGCATGTGTTTTGTGACTTAAATGTTATTATCTATCATAGCCAATACAAAACTCTCATACTAAGTAAAATCTCTAGGTTAAATATTCTACATAACCCTCACATCATATGAAGGTTAATTATTCTAGAATATACACAATATAATAGGCAATTCATATATATTTTTGGGTTTGTGAGTATTACACTCACATCAATTAAACTTGCATAAATTTATGATTTTTACATATAGATTCATCTAAGAAGATAAGAGTTGAAGGATTGTCACCTCTTTCAGATTTAATCTTGTGAGTGTGTTCCATGACTTAAGTATCATTATTCGCTATGATCAATACATATAAATCTATGTTTGAGTTAAATCCTAAATCTTTATTCAAAATAATATTAACATTTCTCAATATTCAAAATATAACATTACAATAATTTAATATTATATAAACATAATCATCACACATAGATACATGAAACAATCATAAATTCGTATTTAGTCTAATATTAGTGAATAATTTATGTATAATGTTTGGTACTTAATCTCATTGAATCAAGGGTACCCAATGATAATTAGCATGAAGATATAAATTGAAATTTAGTTACCAATTATTTTCTTACTTGTGTTCAGCTTGAATATGCCTTTAAATTGGGGCTTGAAATCAAGTAGCATAGGGTTTGCATGGCTTTTTCCTTGAATTCCAAATCCCCTCTGTTTTTCAAAGAGCTCAAGTCTCTTTTTATATCATCGAGGTCCCATCAAATTACTGTTTAGCTCTTCAAGATGAAGTTGTAGTGACAAAAGAATACCACGAATGAGATAATTCTTTTCTATTTCAAATAACCACAATAATACGAATATCATGACTGAAAAAATTACTATATAGAAGACAAAGTTGTGGTGACACAAATATCACGATTGAGGATGTTTCTCTCTGGAATAAATAGTCATGATTTAAACAAAATTGTGAAAAAATATTATGTTATTATGTGATTTTTTTCTTTATAATAAATATGTTGTGGCATTGAAAAAGGTCATGACTTGTTGTACCATCATGATACTTGGTTGTCATAATAGAAAGATAATATTGAGACTAAAATTGTGTCTTAGAATTAATACTATCATGACTCCAAAAAATTATCGTGGCCATCAAAAATATGTTACATAGTAAAAGATTTTGAGAATTGGGTGGTGGAGATATGGTGGCAATGATTGTCGTGCCTTGTTTGTAGAGTTACAAAACTTCAATTGTCAAATATAAAAGCTTCAATTATCAAAAATGGAGGTTGTATACCCTCCATTTTCCTTTCTTGTTAGGTAGTTTAATTTTGGCCACAACCCTCTTATTTTTACTATAAATAGAGATGTTGTCTATGAAAGAAAATTATATCATACAACTTTTGTATTATTCTAATTCAAAGTGGAGAAGTGAGGAAGAGAGGGGAGAGTGAAAGAAGAGAGATGAATTTAGAAAGAAGATTGAGAGTAATTTTCTTAGAGTGTTGTAAACACTATATTTTTCTTCTTATAGTGAAAGATCTGCAATAGTCCGTGGTGTAGGAAAGTTTGTGCCAAATCATGTAAATTTTTGTGTCGCTTGATTTGTTTTTTTTTTTTGCTCATTCTCATAAATCTTACATATAGGGAATTGTGTTATTTCTCAACAGTGTTAGCATAACCAAGTTGTTACATTAAAAATATCATGATATTCCTTTATTATTTTGCCTCCATCTTAGTTTTACTCTAAGTCCATTAATTCTACTCGATTTATATTCAACTTTCACAATTATTCATTAAATTCCATAAAAATTATAATTCAGTGAAATCTTTTTTATTTAAAACTCATATTCAATACAAACAAATCATAAAAACAATACAAAATAATCTCAAAAATTTTGTACTTAGAATATTGAACACTTGTCCCTTATTTTGATAATTTAATATGTGCTTTTGGAATTATATCTCTCTTGCCTTATTCATAAAGTTTGTGTTGTGGTTGTAATCATGTATTTTTTTTTGTTTGAAAAATTTTTTCTTTAACTAATATGGTTTCTAAATATATCTATGTCATTGTTTTCTCAAACACATTCAAACAAAATTAACATTTTAAACTTATGTATTATATCCTACCTAATCATCATGGAAATAATTTTATTGCATACATTTATTAGATATCATGCCTGATGTGACGGAAAATACCTTTATTTAAGGGTGATAGGTCTTAGGTTTAAGACTCATTAGACATATTATCTTTGACTTTCTAGAGTAATACTTTATTCTTTTTAGATATTAATATTTCTCATATCTTATGCTAAAATAAGAGCCATGTACATTAGGTATGATCTCTGTGTATTATATTCTGACGTTTTGCCCCAATACATTCAAATGAAATTAGTTTTGTTGGCTTTGTCATTCTCTATTATTTTGTTGGTCTAACTAATACTAAAATTTATTTATCAATGATTCTGCTAGTTTGACTTTTTGCTACAAATGTTCAAAAAGGAGAGAGTTTTTCTAGCAATTACTTGCTCATCTTTTTCTTGAGCTTGTTTTCATTGAAATTTTCAAAAACCTTGGATTTTTTCCAAATCTCTCATATTTTCAACCTATTCCAACTCTTCAAAAAACTCATGTTTACATTGATATATAAATTAAAAAAATATTTTGATTATAATTTTATATCATTTTGATAATATGCACTACTTATAATATTTTTGAGTTTTTCTTATTTGAGAAATCATCTAAGTTTTGTGATACCATTTTTTTGGGGTTCGCAAAAAAAATTATTATTTTGTGTGAATGCAATAAACATTCATTAAGTCTTAGCATAATAAACTAGACACCACCAATATAAACGGCACTCCAGTTCTTGTTAGTTGTGCCTCTAAGGTATATAATCTAAAATTGTCTTATCCATCATTGTGTGCTGAGAGGGTTGTTAGTTTTTAAAATATTGGTTATTGACTTTTTGATGATGTTGGTGTTTTTTGAGTTGGCAAGATGGAATCCTCTTGTTTGGCTACTCTTGGTTGATTAGTCTCCGTTAATTAGAGAGGTTTACTCATGTTTCTCTTTTTTGAGAATATATCAATAAGTTAGTACAACTCACTATAAGTGGGATCTCTTTTTAGGTCTCATTGGACCTTTATAATTTTGTCTTTGGCATATTGCATGTTGATCACTAATTTTAGTCCTGGTCATTGATGGTTTGTTGATTATGACTACTCTATTAGTATCATTCAACTCTACATCTTTTGATACTCTTTAGGTAATGAGATCTCAGATATGAACTTAGATTTCTACATGTTTTATGACAAATGTGCTTCACAAAAAAATATCAAGTAACCTTAGGTTGCTTGTTTTATTTCTTGCTTGTCTTTGAGAATCTCTATGGAAATATCTCTTATTATTTTCCATCATATTCAAGATAGTATATGGTAAGCACATATTCCTCTTATAATTTATTATTTTTCTTTTTCAATTATTATCTTCTCTTTTTTTGACAATGTTGCATCTTCCCCTACATTATAAGATTTTTTTTTTCATTTTCACTGCTTTGTTAAGTTTCTCAAAGGATAGACATTCTACTTTGGATGAAAGTTGACATGCAATTGAATGATTGCTAATGTAGGAGTAGATGATTGCTTAAATTCTTTCCCTTTTAGAGTAGTTACTTAGAGAGTGGTTTGAACAATTAACTTCTAGATTATAGGTAAATGAAGAAATCATTTTTCATATATATAAGAGACTAAAGGATTATATGCCAGCTGCCAAATTCATATGTAATAGATTCAAATGGAGCAACTTAGATTTTTTTTAACATCATGTTTTTTTTTTTTGTTTTTATTGAGCCAACATGTCCTAACTCATATGCATATTTATAAGAATAAAATAAAATAAAAAGGAATTGAAATTCAATATAGTATATACCTTATATATATATTAAGTAATTTTTGTGAGCATGATTCCTTATTTATTTTGATGGGTTGTTACTTGAGTTTTGTACGGAAATAATACTTTTTAAATAAAAAATCCGAATTAAAATGCTGATTTAAAAAATATAACCAAACTAGTTCGTCTGGAAATAGGATGGCAATGGCCATCGTTGGGAACGATGGCCTTTAGTTTAAATCAAAAGTCAGCGTTCACAAAGCTGGCTATTGAATTTTAAAAATTTTAAAAACGTATATATCTTATTCATGTTCTGCGAAATAGTGATGATATAGTTAGTTACACCAGAAACACGAAATATCATGAAGTTAGTTAGATTTATCAATGAGGACGGAAGAACGATTGCTTTTCTAAGTTTATCATCACATGCAGTTAAAACATCGATGAAACAGTTAAGGTGAGAGATGTGCTGGATCATCTGGAATGGTTTTGCGATATGTACTATGGATTCCCCTCAAAGGCAGGATAGTTTATAAATATTTTTCTTCTCTTCTTCGATTTGATCTACATCACTCAGCTTCATATTTTGCCGGATTGATTCATGTCCTCCGTCCTCTCCAACACTAGAGAGGCATAGAGAGAGATCTCCTAACATGCTGAATGTGGTAGATGAAGAAGTTCCTCAGTTTCAGCTTCTTGATGAACATCACTTCGACGAAGAAATGGCTGATCAATTTTTCTCGCATCTAAACATTTTGTTTATCACATCTTGTTGTTCTCCAGTAAATCAATTTCTTTTCAACTCCATGTCTGTTTTTCTCAACTTGTTTCTCAAGAATATGTTCTAATTCCTTTGTGTGTGTGTGTGTGCGCGCGCGCGCGTTCACAATGCTGGCATTTAAAAATTTTTAAAATTCAATAGCCAGCGTAGTGAATGCTAGCCTTTGATTTAAACTAACGGTTGTCGTTCACAATAATGATAATTGCCACTCTGTTTCAAGATGTACTAGTTTGGTTATATTTTTCAAACCAGCATTTTAATTTGGATTTTTTTATTTAGAAAATATTATTTCCTTACAAAACTCTTGTTACTTAGTATTTAGTTTTGTTGTCATGACTTTTCACTTTTATCTATTTGTCACATTATTAAAATCAAAGATTAGTTTTTTTTTTTTTGACAATCATCATGCAATGAGATTGAATACTTTCTTGACATAAGAAAATACTTTCTTGACAAAAGAAAATACTTTCTAGACAAAAGAAAATACTTTATTGACAAAAGAAAATACTTTCTTAAAATTGGAATATATCTCCTAGTAAAATAGTGTAAATTGGATTGAGATGGAAGAATTTTGAGAGACCCATGATACTCATAATAAAAAAGTTTATTCTTTTCTATTAGTAAAGGTGCAACAACTACCTTTACTCCTTTTCTTAAAAAATAATAAAAAAGAATTTTGAGATGGAATATATCTCCTTTTCTTAAAATAAAAAAGATTGACAAACTAATTTTTTGTTTGTTTGTTTTTTTTTTGTTATTAGGTGAAATCCCCACCCCAATTGGGCCAAGGGCCAACTACCCATACCTTGGGGAAAGGTGCAACAACCACATCCCAAATGGTTAGGGTAGTAGAGGGAGATCAAACAACCCAAAAATTATGCATTCTTCATCCTACCAATCAACTACCATGCCATTTGTCTCACCATGGCAAGTTAATGCAGGAGTAAGTGTTGCAAATTAAAAAAAATGATGTTTAAATCTAAAATTTAAAATTTTTGTGAGTTTATGCTACATTTTTACTATTTTATTATAAAATATGATTATGTAACATTTATCTTATAACAATTATCAAAATGCTAATATAAATAAATATGAACAAATGGTTAAAATTCACATTCATAACTAAAGTTATAAATTTTAATTTATTATTTTATTTAAATAATAGAATAGAATGTTATCTATTTATCATCATCATTATAAACCATTAATTTAAAAAATATATATAAATGGGATGGGCCGGCCTAGCACGCCCTGTTTGACAACTCTACACACACACACACTCTCTCTCTCTCCATCTCTTTCACTCCTTTCTTTCCCTCTCTCGCTCCATCTCTTTCATTCCTTTCTTTCCCTCTCTTGCTCCTTTCTTTTCTTCTCTTGCTCCTTTCTTTCCCTCCCTCCCCTCCTCTCTCTCTCTCTCTCTCTCTCTCTCTCCCCCTCCCACAACTACATTTTATCCTTAATTTTAATATTTTCATTATGTAGGTATCATTGTATATATACACTTTTTTGTTATATATATGTAAGTCATGAGTATATGTTAGTCATGAATATCATTAGTATATTATTTTCTTGAGACATTCCATTTAACTTATAAATATTCTCAAGGCTCAAGGGTGCACAATCACTCATTTTAATATAATATAAATACTATTGATAATTAATATTCACAATATAATTTATATATTTTATTCCTCATGCACAATTTAAAGTAAAAGGGGCGAGGGGGAGAGGCTAGGGGCTAGGGGTGATGGGCGAGGGGGAGGGGCTAGGGGCAAGAAGGAATGGGGAGATTAGCGAGGGGCGAGTGGCGTGGGGCGAGAGGCATAATGGGATCTCTAAATATTTTCAAATAGCTCTCATTCACAATGCCGGACTATGATTTTAAAAAATTAACAGTGTAGCAATGCCCACCATTCATAATGATGGTCATTATCACGTTATTTTCAGACGCACTAATTTGGGCATATTTTTGAAACTAAAATTAAATGTTAAATTTTTTATAAAAAATACATTGTTTCCGTACAAAACTCAAGTGATAGTAGGGAATAAATGAGTGAGAGAGGGAAATGGAGTGAAAGAGATGGAGAGAGCTAGGGGGAAAGAAAGGAGTGAGAGAGAGAAAGAAAGGAGTCAAAGAGATAGAGAGAGAGAGAGAGATGGAAAGAGGGGAGTGAGAGATGGAGAGGGAGATAAAGAGAGAGATAGAAGATAGAAAAAGAAAAAGAATAGAGATATATTGTCTATTGAAGAAAGAAAGAATAAAGAGACGTTGTCTATTGAAGAGAGAAAAGGATTGAGAGGAGAGAGAAGTGGAAAAGAGAGAAAAGGAGAAAGTGTCATATAAAAAGTCTAACAAAAAATATGTTTTAAAAAAGGGAGAATTATGTTTTGGGTGATTCCCATAAATATTTAAGAATTTGAAAATACTATTTTAAAATTTGAAAAAAAATCATCAAAATCAAAAAATTAAAATTAAAATTCGACATACTCTATTACGTTTATACTAAAATATTCTTCATTAAATCAATAAACTAATATTTAGTCATACTAATTAATTTTAAATAAAACCTTGCCAGTATTCTATCGACCCTCGCCCCGCCCTCTAACATCGGCCCTCGCCACGCCCTCTCTCATCAGTCCTCGCCTCGCCCTTGGCCTGCTCCCATCTCTTGGAGCTCGAAGGCGAGCTCAATGGAGCTCAAAGGGCTTGTCTTCGAGCTCCAGGAACTCGTCGTCGAGCTCCATCGAGCTCGACGAAGTGCTCCTGGAGCTTGACGATGAGCTCCAGCAGCTCATCTTCAAGCTCCAAGAGAAGGGAGAGGGTGAGCCGGTGAGGGGGACCGATGGGAGAGGGCTATGCGAGGGCTGATGAAAGAGGGGGAATGTTTTAATGATTTAATGAATGATATTTTATTATAAACATAATAGAGTGCCCCAAATATAAATTCTTTTTGATTTTAATGAATTTTTTTGAAACTTTAAAATATTAGTTTCAAATTCTTAAATATTTTTGGTAGAGCACCCTCCAACATAATTTCCCTTGAAAATATATATTACCTATGATTGTGAAATTGAAAGTTCAATTTTGAATAAATTTAAAAGGAAAAAAAAATAATTTTTTTTATATTTACACGTATTTCTTGAAAATTTTTAAACATCGACTTAAATTTTAATTTGAGTTAAAATTGAAATCTGTCATGATTTTTAAATTAAAATTAAAACAAAATTTTAATTTAAAAGAAATAGAACATATAATTTAGAGAGTTAAAAAAAATATGTGATTTCCATTGTGTTTAGTAATAATTTAAAAGGCAGGTTTTAAAAAGATTTAAAATTGTGAGAGAAAATTAATTAACCTATCTATAGATATAAGAATTACATCCAAAAACAACTTGAAGGGAAAATAAGACTAAATTTGTGACAATGGAATCAGAGCAGGTAAAGCCACCCTAGGACACACACACACACACACACATGATATTAGCAAAGATCTTCAATCCAATTGATGCTAATGTGTGGCCAAATTTTGTTACTTTGTAATATTTATTGACAATTCAACTTGATATACTTTAATCAAGAATTTTCTAAAATTAACTTTGTATTAATGATTTTGCTTATGTTTTAAAATACTACAGTAGGTTTTTTTAATGAAGAAAAAAATATGCATTTCACCTTAAGTTTGTTGGGGTATTAGAAAAATCTTTGGTCCTCCAATTTCATGATTGGTTAAGATTATAGTTGAACATAACTATGCGTTATCTACTATCTATGCCACTATTGGATGAGGATATTTCTTTTTTATGGAAGAACACCATCTTCTAGATTCTCATGTACTGCCACTGGTTAGACTCCGCTGCATGCATTTGTTAAATATTATGTATTAATATAATGACAAATGTGTTTGTACAAGTGAGACAGGCCTATGGTTCAAGACTCATCAGACAGTCTCTCAATTTTAAGGATTAGACTATTGACATATTAATCTCTCCCATGCCCAACAATAAAATCAAAATCCTTGTGCACTGTGTACAATCTCCATAGAGACAATACATGTTCGTGTGCGCATGTGTGTGTCTACATGTGTCTATATGTGCATGTGCATGTGTGTGCGTGCATGGTTGTGTTCGAATGTGTGGGTGGGTGCATGTCTATGTGTGTGTGCGTGCGTGTCTACATGTGTATGTGTGTGCATGTCTACGTGTGTGTGGGTGCATGTCTACGTGTGTGTGGGTGCATGTCTACATGTGTGTGGGGGTGGGTATCTGTGTGTGTGTGTGTGTGTGAACTCCATTGCAAAAGATGAATTAAAAATTACTTTTTCACAAACACCATGCCTTGTGATGCATCGAAATCACTTGCCATGCAGATGCACGTAGAATGTGTTGTGCTAGAGAAATAATTCAAACTTCCAAAGCTGCGACTAGTAGCAGGTTAAAAAGACTTGGCAGCATCATTAATAATTGAGCTCGAATCAAACATGCGCGCATCTGAATCACTGGATGCATTGACGGAGGACGAAAGGCAAACCATGGGAGGCATGTGAGATCGAGACCCAACCACCGTGGGGCAAGTAGGTTCTTCCATACTTCTTGGCCTCTTTGGTTGGGCCAGCCAGTTGACTACGTGCTGCATGCCTGGCCGCAAGTTGGGGTCCCCCTGCCCACACAGCAATCCTATGTGGATGCACACCTTCACCTGTTCCGTGTTTGCCGAAGATGCCACAAGCGAGTCCATGATCTCCAAAGCCCTCCCCTCCGAGTAAAGCACATATGCCTGAAACAATAATGGAAATGCACGTCGCCCTTAATAGAGGTGTTGATTTTTAAGCCAAATTGTTGTGGCGAAACAATGACGGAATGCACATCTCCAAGGCTGCAGCTCGGCCGGGTTGCATATTTTCAATCCAATCCCTACCCGAACTCGAGAATACTTTAGCCCGAGTCCAGCCCGAGCGGGCATTATGAAAGTCGAGTTGGGTTCAGGTTGGATTGGGTTGCAATATTTATAGCAATAAAACAAAAACAAAAAAAAAAAAAAAAAATTCTAAATATTTTTTAGAACTTATGAATTTATATCATATATAATTTTAAACTAATATTGATTTTACCTACTTTTGAATGTGAATTATTTATCTTAATCTTAAATTTAAATTAAAATTATTTGGGCTATCAGGCCTTACTTTCTCTTAAATTAAGTGCTCACATAGACATAGAAAATATAAACAGCAAACTCAATTTTATCTGCACTTCACTTCTTCCTCATCTTTCATACTTTAAAAAAAAGTTGTAAATTTAATAAATTTTGGATCTTGGCTGAATGATCATATCAAAAAATGATGCTTCTATCAATCTGCTTGGGTTGTGCCAAGCCCAGTACACCAGCGGACTAGGCATATGCAATGCCGAGCCAGCACAGCTTGAACCCAGGCTAGCAAGCATTCGTTCTAGCTAACCTAGGTCAAGTCTAGGCTAGCTTTGCTTGGTCAGCTGTGCTGCATCTTCTGCAGCATGCGTGCTTGAAACCCTGACGCATCACGATTCATATAGTAAAGTGAGAAGGGAAAAGAAAGTGTCAATGTTAAGCACAGTCCATGTATCAAGAGCATACTCGCAGATGTGGTTCCATTGTGGCACCAAATAATAATTTTCAAAACCACATCTAGTTATTACTATCACCTTGAAAAAAAGGGTGCTTTGTCAACCGCATCGAGCAGGTCCACCTATCCATGATGAATGGAAGGATTGTGGTGGCAGATCATGAATCAACGACTAATCCCAAACTATTGTATCTCAGTGTCAGTTTTTTTTTTTTTTTTTTTTTTTTTTAATTTTTTTAATTTTTTTAATTTTTTTATTTTTTTTTATTTTTTTATTATATTTTTTTATTATATTTTTTTTATTATTTTTATTTATTTTTATTTTTTTTAAAAGCCAAATGAGTATCTTAGTGTCAGTTATGGGAATATGATCCCAACCCTAAATGCTCAGCCCACACAAAAATTTTTACACCTTACATATCATAAGGAAAGAGGAGATTTTGTAGAATTGATTAGAGTTAAGCTAGAAGAGAAAATGTATCATAGTAATAAAGCTCGCATGTTTAAGTGAGTCCTTTGGTTATAAATTTGTTCTCATGCCTACCTTCCCACAAGGTTTGATTTTCATTGTATATACTCATTGGTATCTAACTATATTTTTCTTGAAAGATCTAGAAAAGAGATCCAAACCTTGTTGAAACCGATAACTCCAAGTTCATCAAACATAACATGTCGTCATCATTGATGAGCAAGTGAATTTAAGATAGTAAATGAGATCTTACAACATTTGAGAGAAGCTCAGAAACATGAATATAGTGTACTAAGTGAAATATATTCAAATACAACAAAAATAATCATCAATAAATATGATATAATACTTTATTTCACCATAAGTAATTGTTGTTCATAATTCTCTATGATTCGTATATACCAAGTAAATTAGACACCAACTAATATTATCCTAACAATGCTTGATAAGAAACTTTAAAATATATTCTTAATTAGCATGATAACAATGAATAGAAATTATTTCCTATATATAAAGCTAAAATATTTTGAATTAAACAGACAAGATATGGACAAATTGAGAATGCAACAACAATAAATCTATTGTAGTTTAACATTTAGCTGACATTGTGAGAGTAAAAAAAAAAAAAACATGTACGACCATCATGTTTAATCATCGGGAAAGTCATTATGAAACTCTATGATCCTAAATAAAAATATTAAAAAAATAATATTATTATTACAAATATATTATTTTGCAAAATAACTTACAAATAAAAGAATATAATAAAACATAATAATATAAAAAAATATAAGATAACATAAATAAAACAACATCGATGTTGTCTTGTGAAAAGATCCATATGAAGCATCCGATTGGTTTCAAGATGTGATATATCAAATAATGAAAACTTAAGTGTGCAGACTAAAAAAATCATTCTACGAGCTGAAGCAGCTTATGAAGATGTGATATCAAAAAATTTGATTAGTATGTTTTGCAATTTAAATTCAATAGATATGAGGCTGGCCACAGTGTGCACACAAAAAGAAAATAAGAGCAATGAACGAGTAGCTATCGAAAACATTTGACATACAAATCTTGAGACAACAGAAAACTTGATACAAGACGTGCATTTTTGGGGAGATCAGGAAAAAAAATATATTTTTTATCTTAGGCAACATATGTATGTTGAAAGAATACTTCAGAAATATAACATATGAGATTACAATCTGACGGAAAGTCACATGATGATTAGAGCAAATTTAAAGTCACATGATATAGAGCAAATTTAAAGTCACATGAGAAATATAACATACTTCAGAAAATAAGAGCAATTTAAAGTCACATGATATAGTAGAGCAAAGCTCTGTGGGAGCTTTGCTCTACTATTCAACAAGAGAAAAAAGGAATCGGCCCTCATTCCATATGCTAGTACTGTCGAGAGTTTGATGTATGATATGATATAAACAAGATGTTATATGTTACATATTGTGAGAGTATTGAGAATGTACATGTCCAATGCGTAGAAGAAGCATTTGAATTTTATTAAAAAGATGCTCGTGTATCTTCATGATACTATTACATTTTTTGTGTTGCAATTTGGTAATAACAACACCAAGAACTTTAAAGTCAATGAAGTTGTTGATGTCTGAGAAGAAGATGTGAATATCAAAAAATCTACAAACAAATATGTATTTAACCTATATGATAGATTAGTGAGTTGGACGAGCAAAAATTAAGTTATTTTTGTCCTCTCATCCACTAAAGCAAAATACATAATGTTTATCCATGCAAGTCAAAAAATTATATGAATGCATGCAGAGCTTGGATTCAAGTATAAAAAAAGCGAGGCTCGGATACGACAAAATATTGTTCTTTTAGCAAGAAATTTAATATTTTATGTTCGAATAAAATACATGTTAAGCTGGCACAACCTAATATTTTTTTAGGCCCATTTGGGCCACCGTGCCATGTCCAGCATGGCCCATTGACTTGTCATTTGCATGGGTCATGCTGCGTTATGTCAAGCTAGGTCAGGTCAGACCAGGCTAGCCTGGGTTAGGTCCACGCTAGCCCAGTTTGGCCAATCAAAATAAAACTAGCCCATGTATGCCAACATGACAAGTTGTGCCATACCACATCTCTCATGGCACGCGGATCAGGAACCCTGGCTCAACACGACCTGAGCCATGCTATCGACAAACGGCACAAGGTTATTCCAAGTATGGCTCTAAACCAGATCATGTCATGCTTGGCAATATATTTTCTTCATGTCATGCTCAGGCCATACATGCCAACATGACAAGTTGTGCAGTACCACATCTCCCATGGCACGCGGATCAGGAACCCTGGCTCAACACTACCCGAGCCATGCTGTCGACAGACAGCACGAGGTTATTCTAAGTATGGCTCTAAACTAGATCATGCCATGCTAGGCACTATATTTTCTTCATGTCATGCTCGGGCCATTCAGACCAATTGTTACCCATAATTGTAAAACATCAACATGAAAAAGAACTTTTCTAATTAATTGATAAATATATTATGTGCAAAAAAAAATTCTGCATTATAGAGTTGGGACTAAGAAAAAGAAAAAATATTTGAAAAGTAGAAGAATATTATGAATAACTCATTCTTTAGAAGCTACAATATGTGTTTGATGTCGCAACCCAAATGATAATATCGCGACAAGAATAAAGTGTCAATTTATTTTGTGTATTTGCGACAAGAAGTCAATAATTCAAGTCGCGACATTGTTCTTTGGTGTCGCGATATAAATGAATATAATCATAATATATATGTGATATTGTGACTTAGGTCTTATGTTTAAAGAGATTTTTTATAATATTGTATAAGTATTTGTAAATATAACTATTAAACAATGAAGTATGTATGGCAATTGTAATGTTTTAACTCAAAGTAAACTTTTTTCCTCCTCTCTCGTGATTTTTCTTCCCATGTCTCTTGTGTGTTGTGTGCTTCATTTTTGAGAGTTCAATTTCCCCTTCCAGAAATTCTAAATCACTATGCCAAGTAACACTTGCACTCTGACATCAAAATATCCTTAACTAAATCAATAATCAATGACTAAGGTGTGAATATACAAATTAGATCTAAAAAAACAAACATCTTGAAGAAATTTATATCATTAAAAAAAACATACAATTTATCATATTCAATTCAAAATTGAGTCTTCCTCAGAGTATCTCAATTACGCAAACAAATATCAATAAAAATGAAAATATAATTAAAGTTAAAATATTTAAAAAGACAACTCATATAAAATATACTAGCAAAACAATCAAGGATAAATAGAATATCAAGAAGTAGATATGATTTCTAATATTAATAACTATTGACTACAACAATATTATCAAAACAACAAAAGAAAATAATAAATATGACATGATTACAAATAATAAGCATATTATATCATATATTAAAAATCCAGAAATCTAAAATTTGAGTACTGAGTGAAATAATCAAATATATCTAAAAGAGAATAAGAATTTGATGCTGTCTTAAAAAAAATTATATACTCTGCTCTATTAGAAACAAATATAGACTGAATTGAGACTCTCTTATCTTTGCTTCTATTAGCATAATACCTCTTCACACTCCAATATCAAGCTGCTAAAAAAACACTCAATTTCTATTTAAAAATAAATGTTAAAATTAGAATTTTTATCAAACCCTAATTTCTAAAAATAATTTTTCCTAGCAAATTAAGGTTTGCATTTCCTAATTTCCCTCTAAATAGGGATACCTCGGATGAATGTTTGCCCAACTTGCTTTTTTGACAAATTGAAACTAGGGTTTCTACCCCATTGTGCTTTCGCCATCATTGGAACCTACAGGTTTCGTGACTACCGAATTGAATTGGTTGGATTTCGCCAAAAACATAATCCCAACTACTATGTTGATTTCCCCATTCACCATGTGTATAATGTAGATGCATAAAAAACATACACAATGCTAGTATATTGCATGTGTATCTCCTCTATCTAACAAACCCTAGGATTGATTTTTCCGAAGATATTAACTTTAATACCATAATAAATTTAGGTCACACAATAAAATAACATCTATTTACACTCAATTAATTTTAATGTATAACTAAATCCCTTATATGATGTCCATATATGATTGAGACAACTCATATGTCAAGTGTTCTCATAAAAAAAATAAAAAAATAAAATAAAATAAAAAATTATTACAAGTGGAAACTATAAAAAAGTAAAAAAAAAAAAAAAAAAGAAAAAAAAAAAAAAAAAAAGACAAGCTAAAAATAAACATAGATCATAGTGTCTCCCTCAAACTAATGCATAAATATTAAGAATATCAAGATTTGAGATTTTAAAAAAAAAATGAATCAGAATCTCTTTAACATCTTCATAAAAATATGTATTGGCTTCTTTGTTGTAAGAACGTATATATTAATCTAATCCAAAAGTATTTCCCCGAGTAAGAAATAATTCATTTATGCATACTTCAAATGCTCATAAAATACTAGATTAAAAATCTATATCCTGCAGCCTTACTATCATAATAAAGAATAATTAAAAAAAAATATTCAATCCAATCAAAAAAAATTATGATCCAAAATATCTCGCAGATGATAGTTGTCATTATTCTAAATTCTTTTATGCACTAAATTTTTAAAATCACCATTTGTCTCTTATTTTTTTATGAAATAATATTATCTCTAATAAAAATGTAAAATCACATAGCATACTCAATCATCCAATAAATTCTAATACAAATAAGAGAATCATAATAAATATTAATTATCTGACAGATATCTTAAAATTCAATATTAATATAAAATTCAAAAAAATAACAATAATTACTTATTAAATACTTTAGATTTGATACTTTTTTTAAGAAGATCATATACCTATTAATTTCTTCAACCACTCTCTATTATAATAATTAGGCACCGTAGCACAGAGCCTCAAATTTAGTATTTCACGAGCAAATAAAATATACAAAAAATAAGTTACTTCTTTCAAGTTGGGTTGGGTCAATTAAATATTTTATAATACATTCTTATTTGATAAGAATAATGTATATATTTCAATTAAATATTTAGTAATGATATACAAATATAAAATACCTGACAAATCATCATGTTTTCTCCAAAATTATAAGAAATCCCTAAGGTGACTTCTGATGCCTACGAGCATTCCAAGCAGTCCCTTCACAAATCGCAACACCTACAGGTTGGGTTGGGTCATTCCGACCCGGCCCAACAAGTTGCACATTTTCTAGTAGGGGGCCAATGTACCATATCGGGCAGCCTCCTTGTGATGAGTGCCGACCCAACATAGCCTAGTAGAGAGCCAATGTATCATATGCTTGGGCAAGTATGGTGGCGCCCATTCGAGCTGAAAATTGAGTTCTTTTGGCCTGGCACAACCCATTTCATACCTTTAGTTCAACAATATAAATAAAACATATTCAAACAAAAAATTGAGTGGCAAAATATATATAATCTCTTTTGAATAAAAAAAACATAGAAAATAATTTGCAAAGATAGAATATGACATTGAATTTTCCACAAGTAATTTTTCATAATAGACATTTCTCTCCCAACACATCTAAGACACTCGTATAAAGTAGAAGTATTCTACAAGTCTCTATCAAATATTTATTATTTATTTCAACTATCTCAATCAATGATATACTTAAAAATGAAATAAAAACCCTTTCAAGATATACTCAAGATTGAGATAGCTCTCAAAAATATTAATGTCATTTGCATATTGTGTTTTATTCTTTTATCAAAACTAATAAAAATACAGAATTTAAATTTTTTCTTTGAGCAACAAGGCCAACTAATTACATGAAAAATAATAAATATGTACATAAATGATAATAGTAAAGAGTTTCCACATATTTGTATGAATAAAAAAAATAAAATTTTCTACTCTCATCCTACTGTCAAGCTGCACATAAAACTCTAACATATTTGTAACCAATGATTAAAATAATGATTTTTACAGATATATCGGTACTTGAATTTTACAGATATATCAAATATACCGGTGTATATTTTTACATAAGTGTCAATTAAGGATAGAATTGTTAATATTGATACATTTATTAATATTTAATATTTATGATTATTTAAAAAGTATATTTTTACACGAGTACCAAACACATAAATACTTTCCTAAAATTAGAGTAAAAAAATACACAAGTATTGCATCCAATCCGAGAAACTAGGTGCTTGAAGATTGGTGATTTTGCAACAAAAAAAAAACAAATTTCAAAAAAAAAAAAAAACAAAAATACAATTGGATTGTAGAATAATATAATTGAAAAATATAAAATTATAAAGAAACTCAAGAAAGAAAATATAAATTAAAAAAGAGCATGCACCTAATATTAATGTTGCCAAATCAATTAGTTTTAAAGATAACATCATAATTCTTGTAATACCAGTTTTTAGATTTTAATAAAGTGAAAAAATAATAAATGATAATTAGTGAGATGACTATTACCTCCTAAATCAACTAACTAAAAACCTAGAGAGAGAAAGCCTCCTACCCAACAAAGAGGCCGGGTCAACCTAACCCAGCATGGATCCCATGTAAGGCCTAGCCAAGCCCATCAGCACGCATGGGCTAGTCATGGATAATAATTGAAAATAAAAATAAAAAATATATAATATTTTAAAAATGGGAACAACTTAAAGACTAGTTAGAGCATCTTAGTATCATGAGCACCCCTACCAGAGAAACGAAATAACATACACAATAAATGAAAATTAAAATAATACATAGTAAATTTGATAAATGAATTATATTTCTTATATTTAACAGATCAATAGCATCATAAAATACAAAATCAATACCAATATTCCCTAGGCTTCCATAATATTTGGATCCTCTCAGATTCTAAAATACACAATTTTTTAGCATATTAATCATTAATGATAATTTATACATATCCAAAATTTACTTGTTAGAATTAAATATAGAACTAATAGTTCATGCTAGAGCTTGAACCTAAAGCTCTAAATTCTAATCATTAAAATTTTTAAATTTTTATCCACTTATGCTTATTTTAATTGACATAAAATATACAAACTAAATAATTTTGAGTGTACCTATATCAACCAACAAATCAAATTTATTTAGAGAGCGATCAATACCTAATTTAATTTATATGTAAATTAATAAAATAATAAATTTCAATACAATATTTTATAAATATTTTAAGAATGCGTGTTACTATTAGCTTTAGATCTACATCATCATTATGAGACATAAAATAGAATATTATTTTGTATAAATGATAATATGTTAATGAACTAGTGAGATCATGCATATTCAAAACAGCTAGAATGATTTAATAGAGAACATATTTATATTTGTTTACCATTAGGGGTTTGGCATTTCTTGGAGAATGAGAATGAGAGAGAAAGAGAGCAAGAGAGAGGAGAATAAAAAAATAATAATATTTTTACTTAACCTCAATAAAAATAAAAAATAACATTTGTATGACAAGTGGCATCAGAGATTACTATAACATCAATTTTAGAAAACTATGAGAAAAGAGAGATAAATACAATTTTAAAAGAGATTATGTATTCCACTTATCATATGACTAGAGCTATGTCAGCAAGGATCTAATTTGTGGTACAAAAGTCAATTATTAGAAAACACACAGCTGATGGAGACTAATGAATAAATAATAAATGATGCACAATTACTAATACATATTTGGTACTTGATCAAAAAATTATGTCTGATGTATTTGATATTTTCGATACGCTCAAGTGATTATGAAAAATGATTACATCAACGTATTCTTTAAGAATATTTTATTTTTATGATGGTATTAATCAATTGTAGATATGCAGATTGACTAACCAGGATGAAATAACCTATTATGCGAATTAGACATAACTATAAGCAAAAATTACTGTTCATATACTTGTGTTAACATGTCAGACTATATTGGGGATATTTAACAGTTAAACTTAAATCATTCTTTACATGTATCTATTCGGAAAGAGATGTTTTTTTACATACACAAATTTTTGGTGAGAATATTTTTTACTTCTCTCAAAGATTTACCAGATGATGACTCAAACATCTACAACCACACCTAAATCGATAGAAATTGATATGATCAAGCATTGCACAATAGTATCTTCATCAAACAATGATAACGAAAGAGCTTACAAAAACACTCTGAAAGAGAGAAAATCAATAATAACATGCTCTCTCTATAAGAAATTAAAGACTCAGAGATTATACAATAGACCACACGACTTACTCATATGGGTTCTTCTACGAACTCATATCATGTACTAACCTTGTTGTACTTCTTTTTTTGGGTGCTAGTAGCTTAGGTTGAGACTAGTCTACCTCAGTTGCTTTTTTTATTCTCACCTTAATCTAGATTCTTAAGTCATAGATTTGAGTTATTACACTTATGTCACAAGTAATCACATCATTTTTATTTCATTTATAAAGTCTAGACCTTTTCATATTGTTCTAGCCAAAAACATCATTGTAAGAAACAAAAGGCATGATAATTTTAATATTTAGTTTTTCTTTTGACACGCATTACACACACACACACACACACATCAAAACTTCATCATAATTTATCTTTTTATCAGTTATTTTACTAAGTACAATGATTGTGATATATACTTCAAATATTTATTTACTATTGATCTAC
The DNA here is from genome assembly GCA_029783825.1 of Sapria himalayana. Classification (NCBI taxonomy): domain Eukaryota; kingdom Viridiplantae; phylum Streptophyta; class Magnoliopsida; order Malpighiales; family Rafflesiaceae; genus Sapria; species Sapria himalayana. Next base: position 8,000,801 of record JAREIK010000088.1, on the reverse strand, counting down.
TATTGATATAATTTCAACTAAGGCATTCACCATTTAATAAATTAGAGATTTTAGAATCAAAAATCATATGAGTGATATATATATTATTATGAAATATTTTAATTAGAAAAATAAACTAAAGATTCATATCCAAAAAGTGAGGAAAATACTAAAAATGACTTATTCCATGTGATTGACTCGGACAAATAGGTGTCAAACAAGCAATGCCGAACAAATATGACCCCTTTTTTTAGGTCCATTCAAACCACAATGTTGTGCCAATCAAGACACATTTTTTAGCACATGTCGTATCATACAAAACTACTCTAAAAATGAGTAGTCCAACAAGACGCATTAGACCGCCATTTGCTCGGGTAGTGCCAAGGCAGGTCAGGCCTGGCCAAGCAAGCTTGGGTCATGTCCAGGCTAGCCTAAGTTAGTTCCAGCCTAGCCTGTGTTCATTCAAGGATATTCTAGTTTGACCGGCCTAACCAAAATCGACCTGCATAAGCTGGCATGCTAGGTCATGTCATGTCACATCTTCCATAGCATACGAGCCAAGAATTCTAGCACGGCACAGCCCGAGCTGTGTCGCAAGCTGGTACAAGGCTGATCCAGACAACCCTGAATCGGGTCAAGCAATGAAGGCAATATATTTTTTTTTTCGTGCCTCATGTTGTGCTCGGGCTACCTAGTCCAATTGACACATCTGCTCAAATGTTTGAAAATATTGCAGGACGACCACATATTATGACTTAAAATATTTTATTATTTTTACTAATAATTATACTCGATATATATAATTATCAGTATTTTAATAAAATATTATATATCATATTATTTTTATGAAATTTTATAAGAATATAAACTAAATTGTATTGTTAAATTAAAATATTAAGAAAAAATCATTTAGAATATAATTCTCATTAATTTTTTTTTTTTTGAAAATACAAAATAATTCATTAAATATCTTGTGACAGTACATATCAAAATAAGATAGTTGAAAAAAATAATTAATATTTAGTTGATATGACTAAGACACTTTAAATATATCATCTTCTACTCTTAGATCACACCTCATACCAAGTCATATATCCAAGAGTGAGATTACTTAATATCCAACTTAAAATTTTTGGAAGTAATTATTTTGTTCATAATATCTATCCATTAAAAAAAAGGGATTGCGTATGTCATCAAATATGTTTTCATTAAGTATTATAACACTCCTAAAAAATATATAACTATTATTTATCAAAGACTAGAATGATCATTAAGCATATCGATGTGTTTTCTTCGAGGACACGTCATTTTTTTAGGATTCAATCCAAGAGAATGCACATCTAAATACTATAGTGATAAACCCACTCTCTTGCCTAGATGTTAATCCTCACCTAGAAGTAACCATTAGCCCTGCTCCTACACCTACATATGATACTGCTAATACATGTCTTTGAGAAGAGTAATGATACCTCCCCAATGATGTTGCACTAGAGAGAAAAACCTAGTATGCATAGCCTATTGGACAAAAGATGTAAGTTCCCCTCACGAGAGAGGGAGAGAGAGAGAGATAAAAGTTAAGAGACTTAATGATATTAACCTAAAGACATATACTTGAGAAGGTATTTTATAGTCTGCCCTAAATAAATTTTCTATTACCTCAATTAATCTAATTTAAGATAATGACTTGGAGCTTTTAATTATACTATGAAAAGAATCAAATACATATTCTACTTAATACATGTTGTCTTAAGTACTCTTATTTTATTTTGATAGTACATATTTTAGTTTTGTCATTCCTCAACAAATACAAAAGTTAAAATATTCTTTCTGAGACACTTAGTAAATTTAAAATGATAATAAATCATGTTAGATAAATTAAGTATAATCAAATCTAATCATATTTATGATTTTATTCTAAAACCTTCAGGCAAGCCAATATTAGAAGGCAGAAGGTTGGCCAACTCAAAACCAAATTAATAATGAAAAAATTTATCCAAAATTTTGGTGTTGACTAGTCATATACCTTTTCCAATGTGAATAAAATATTTACTATTAGTTAATATTTTCCATTGTTACAACTCAAAGATAAATTATATATCAGATAGATGTAAAAAATATATTTTGTATGAATCTTAAGAAGGAAGTATTTATTTAATAGTTATTAGAATTGATTGTTTTTAAAAATTTAGATATGATTTATAGTTTTTGAAAAGTTCTATGTGGCCTCAAATAGGCTCTTCAAGCATTATTTAATATATTTTTTAAAATTCTTATAACATTTGATTTTAGGAGATACATGTAAGATTATTTATACTTTTTTTAATATGGATCAAAAAGTTTGTATATGATATTAATAATATACGTAGATGATATTTTAATTATATAAAATAATTAGTTGGTTATATCCGAACTAAAATTATTTTTACAAATCAAGTTTCACATAAAAAATTTAAGATGTTTAAGATATTTCCTAAGTATTAAGATGTGATACTCAGAAAATAAGACATTTTCTTTCTTAGAAAATATATACCTTAAATATTGTGTCTAATCTCAATGTCATAATGTGGACCCATTGACTTGCCACTTGATTCATGTATATACTTGTTTACAAACATCAATTTACTAATTGAAGTCATCACATACATGAAGATCATGTAAAAACTATACAATCGGACAATGACCAAGTCAAATACCATTTATGTTATCAGTATAGTTAGTCAACTCTTATATTCTCTCAAATAAATACATATTAACATTCTTTTCAGGATTCTCAAGTATATAAAAATAATTCTAAGACACAAGATTATATTTAAAGATCAAGAGTTTTACCGAGTAGAGACATATTTCAACTGCAATTAAGCTCCAATGATCATATAGAGAAGATTTGTTACAAGTTTTTTATACTTTTCATGGTGTAAATATCCTACCGAGGCTTGCTGTGAAATACATTCAAAAAAAATATGAAAAAGAGAGACGAGAAAAACAAAAAATAAAAATAATTTTATTATAAGTGAAAAGTAGTTTATGAATAAACATAAACTTTTATATATAATTTGAGTCAAACCACAAGTCGAATGTTTCTAAATAATAAAAAATACTATAAAAAAAAGACAAAATTAACAACTCAAAACCACATTTCAAGTTGTAGCATACATGTCATAGATCCCTAGCTTTGAAGAGAAATAAAAAGTATGATCTTCTATAAGACTATGAAAAAGTCTACAATTCACTCACTGATAGGTAAGTAAGCTATAGTAATCAAACCCCTTAAACTTCTCCCAAACAAAATAGTGATCAACCTTAGTATAAATTATCCACTCTTGAAACATGTGATTTGTAATAATGTGTCATATTGTCTAGCTATCATCAACCTATTAATATTGCATTAGATTTATAAGCATCATGTGGTCCAGGAAGCTCAGGCCCGACATGAGGCATGAACGATTGAGTCATGCCTAGCCCGACATGGCACTGTCCAGAATCATGCTGGGCTGCCTCAAGGCACGGTTCGTGCCGTGCCATGTCGAGATCTCCCAAGCCTTGTGTCAGGCTAGGCACGACCCGGCTGCCTAGCCCAAAGGCACAATTCTTTTGCATGACTCGAATTATGCCCTAGAACATGGGCTGGAAATGGGTGTGGTCCAAACCCAACCACTTGTGACACTCGTCGGGCCTCCGCTTGACACCCTGACAGCCCAACCCCAGAACCAGAAGCCAAACGGCCGAACCTTTTGGATTCTGATCTTTAGAACTATCGGCTAGTCGGCAACAATAAAAAAAAATTAGGTGGTCTCACACCTGCTAGCCGTTGGATGCGCTATTAACGGGCAGCAGTAGAAATCCAACGACTAATAGATTTCTGCCCAATTATTTTAATAAAAAATTTTAAAAATATTTTTTTTAAATGATTTTTTAAATCTTTTTAAAATCTAGATATATCATCTTCTCTCATTCCTAATCTCTATCCACAATTCCACCTTCTCTTCTCTTTCTTTCTTGTCTTGTCTCTCAATCTTTCTCCTCTCAGGACTCGGGTACCCACTACGATGTGGACATTAGATATCATACATCATATATCGGCAATCGATATTCCATAAAAAGTAAAGTCAAGCAAACAGGTTTATGCTTTATGGATATTATTTTTAAAATTTTATTTAGTTGTTTAATCTTTATTTTAATTAATAATTTTAATATAATATAATATTTAATTAAAAAAATATAATTTAGAATATAATTAATAAACTTATAAAATTAAAAATAACAAATAATAATTTTAATAACGTGAACGAAATAACATCAACATAAACATAGATAATTTTAATATGGATAACGATAACCCTACGAAAAGGTCCGAGACCACTGAAACCTTGTCTTCTCTCATGATCTCAACCCAAATATCTAAAAAATAAAAAATTAGAATATGATCAATAATTTGAACTCAATTTAATATTATAAAAAATAAAGATGTAAAGGATATCGATTAAGAATCAATAAAATACAAATATTATAAAAAATATTAACTTGTAAGAGTGGATGTGAAACTAATCACCTTATTAAGCATGCTGAAGAATACATCAAAAAATATGATACATTAGTTCCTAGACAAACTCAACTGAACAGTAGGATTTTTGAAATTGGATCTAGGTCAACTACTATGTTGACCCCCTTCATATACCGTAATAAGTTAGGGAGGAAAGACATAGCTAACTGATCACCATGATGATTCATCTGATTAGATTTTCAAAAGATCATGGGATAGTCAATATCATACAAACATACTTTCAACCTACATATCGTAGGATTCCTAAATTCACGTGTAAGAAAGACATTAAAATACGATAAGTTAAAAAAATAAATAACAATTAATAAATTTAGAAAATATAGTGGTGAGATGTTCGTGATGTTTGAAATCTGGACTAGTCATGATAATACATCTTATGCATAGCTCACAGCCCACAATGTAGATTCTAAATTGACAATAAGAAAAAAAATATTAGGATATTCAAAGATTCTTTCATTCTCGTGATGGCCCAGGCATATATGATTGCATGATAAGAATCTTTTTAAAATGTAATATTCAAAATAAAAAATATAGTATAATATTCGATGATACTTTTAATAATAGAATAGTCATTACTATGTTTGTTGGATCATTAAAGAATGACTATTAGAAAAGATTTTTTGTATTAGATATATGTGTCATATCATTAACCTAATAATACAATCGAAGATGAAAGTTTTCTCCTACTTTGAAAAAAAATATGTATCTCACTAAATTTTATTCGAACATCTCACAAATAATAAGAGTTTAGTAGTCTCAGTTTATTTGCAAGTCTAAAAGAAATTTCAATCGAATATAAAATATCATTGAAAATACACATATCTTATGTTGGAATCATATTTTAGATACAAACACGTGATATCCAACTATATCAATAACAAGAGTGAGAAACTTATTATTGACAAAACTAACTATGATACATGATTTTTATTTAAGAAATTCCTAAAAAATTATTATGACACGATAAATATGTATTCGTCAGTTTATACTTTCATGACTTACATTACACTCAATTACATATACAACATTAATAGCATATTTAAAAAATTTAGAGATGACTCAATATTTAGTTACATGGCTACTGACATAGTTGTTAAAACAATATTTAAATCGAGATTCATAATGGTTGATTAGTGAATTAAAAATTAAAAATCGAGAATCGAATCAAATCATGAATTGAATTTTTTATGATTTTTTTTTCACATTAATTAATTCATATTTCCTAAAATTGATATTTTTTGTTGGAATTTTAGTTTTATTTTTTGTGACTTTTTTTGGTATTTTATTATTTTTTCACGTTAAATTCGTAATACCAAATGTTGAAATTATTTTTTTTCACATTAATTAATGTTTACATTTCGTAATTCTTTTTTGGTATTTTAATTTTTATTTTTATGACTTTTTGAAAATCTTAGTCTGTTGAGAATTAAATATTAAATCAATTCATGTGAATCGATTCACGATTCAGTGATTCAGTCTTTGATTCATACATATTTTATATTTATTTAAAGAGTCATATCATTTATCCCCTGAATCATAAATCAAATCATAAATCATACGCTTTTGATAATAGTGACTGCTGAGATTAAAACTATGTACTTAAAGTAATTATCTGTCATTTTATCACTTTATTGTCTAACTACCTACATGTACTCTAAGTTAAAATGAAAGAGATAGAAAATATTTAATATATATATCCTCGTGGATGAACCATGAATGTCAACTTGAAAAATTAATTTACGAGAAATTGACTGAATTATTTACATACTACAACACTAGATATGATGGTAGTAGTAGTCAAGCTTCGAGTACGAAAATAAATGCTTTAATTAGAAATTATGACTTCTTTATTCAATTAGCGAGAGAACAATGATAGGGTGAACTGTCAAATATGAGTGAACTATCTCGGTACTTAAATATTGATTACTACTTAATCTTATTATATACCGATAATAAAAACTTTGATATTTTATAATGATTAAAATCATATGAGTCCACCTATCTCGTATTGTCAAAGATGACATGAGATCTATTAACTCTTCTAGTGTCAGGCATAGTATCATAGTCTACTTTTTCTGTTATAGTGAATATGATTTCGGATAAGAAATCAATATTGTTGTCAAATATTATTAAGACATTAGCATGCATGAAAGATTGAGAGATTTAACTTGAATATCTAAGATCATACTATAACTACAACAAGAGCAGATAAATTGGTGACAGATAATAATTCATGTAACTTTGATGAGGACTAAGATTGAGCATATCGCTAGTAATACCATCAGATGCTTATAAGATTGATCATTGATGTATTTATTTTTAAGCTTACATTATTATTTTTTACTTGTATTACGTTATGAAATTATTTAAATTTATAATATTTATTATGTTATTTTTTTGAGTTGACTTGTGATTGTAATTTTATTTTTTTGTTGTATTTATTTATTTATTTATTTAATTTTATATTTAAATTTATAATATTTAGAGATGACCCAAACATGCCTAAAATGACATATCCTAGCATGACCCAGCATGAAATCCCCAAAAGCCAACCCAAACCGGCATGAACCCGACAGACTCAGGTTTGTCATGCCGTGCTGAACCAACCCTTTTGAGTCGTGACTTGCCAAGCACAGCACGACTCTTGTACTGTATTGTGCCAGGCACGACATGGTGGCCCAAGTGGGCCACCAAAAACATGTCGTGCCGACCCGACACAGCACGATTTGACACCTCTAATTAGATCTTGGAATAAGCATCAGCCTATTAATCTTCCAGAAGACAATATTACTTTTAAAAAATAAAATATTATCGTAAATCTCCATTCTATTAACACATTAGCTCAACTAGAATCTAAATATATATTTATATCTATCTATCTATATATTTGTCTATCTATCTAGCTTTCTTTCATTCATTCTTTCTCTCTATCTATTTATCTCACCACCTCTAAAAATAATCTCACGTTATAGAATTTTCTTTACATAACTAAGAATCCTAAATATTGCATTCAAATGATTCTGCCTAAGAAAAAAAAACTAATTATATTAATATCATAAGTAATATCAAGACTAACTATTATTAAGTAGTTTAATTTTTTTTACGATTATCTTATATCTATTAGAGTCAATTTATAAACTAACATGTATAGACATATCTACATCTTGATCAAGTAGTGAGTCATATAGTTACACATCTCTATATATCAGGATCAAATAAAATATCTAAGATATATCTTCTCTAATAAAAAAATATCATAATTCCTAAATATTTGACCTCAATATCAAAAAATGTTTCTAATATCTCAAATCTTTAGTCTTAAACTTTGTTTGTAGATATAATTTCATTTAGAATATAACCAACTGATCATTCCTTATAATCAAAATATCATCAACATATATTATTAGCATTACTTATTCACCTCCCAATTCATGATGAAAAAAAAAAGAATAATCTAACATATATCTCATAAGGCCAAATATAATAAGTACCAAGCAAATCTATTTAACTATGCCCTAGGAGACAACTTGAGAACATAAAGAGCCTTTCACAAGTTGTATATCATATTTATGCTCCTTGAAATAGTGAATCCCAAAGAATATTGTATAAACATTTCTTCTAGATAACTACAAAGAAATGTATTCCTTACATCTAAATGATACACAGTTCATTGTGTGATGTTGCAATAAAAAGTAACAATCAAATAATAATAATAATTTGACTAAAAAAATGTTCGATAGTCAATGTCATAAGTATATAAAATCCCTTTCTACCAATCTAGCATTTAGTCAATCGATCTTTACCTCATGTCTTATTGTCATTCTATACACTTACCTACATCACACTGTTGGCTTATCTACTTATTTTAGAACAAGATCATATGTAAGATTAGATATAATTACATTCAATTCTTCCAACATTTTAAGTCACTATCCTAGATAACTAAATGTCTCAAAAAGTATATCAAAGTTTCTTAAGTATCAAGTAAGATTAAAAAAATTAGAATATATCATATTAAAATAGAAATAAAAAAGTAGTCAAAACAAATGATATTAGGTAAACAAATATCCTAAATTTCATTTGTAATGCAATCAAAAGATCCAAGTCATTACTTCAAGTTGGATCAGTTGATACAATGAAATACTCATTTGAAACAAACAACGTATTTATTCATCTAGTATATACATTCAGATTGAGATCAAATCTCACAACCCACATCTCTCACCTAGGGAGACTCACAAGTCATGTCCAGTTAGACACTCACAATCAACTTATCTCTTAGGTGCACTACTTTAAGAAAGACATCACTACTCTCCTCAAAACCACTCACACTAGTCATATCAAAAATAGTCATATAAGTATGATTAACTATTACTCCTCCATGAGAAATAACAAATTGATAGAGAAAATAGCTTACTTTATAGTGTATGAAGTATGATCTTTTGATGTCCTTAAAATAGAACTTATACTCAAAAAACCTAACATCAGTACTCATAATCAACCTCATAGTCTCTAATGAAAAATATTTATATCATTTCACCAATAACATGATAGTTGAATTAACATAGAGGCAAATCACTTAATCCTAAGATCTCGAGTTTGATCCCTAGAGATATCGAATACACACCATATGTATATTTGTCAATTACTCTTAATATATGGGCCTAAAAGTAGTATATGATAAGTTTTGAAGAAAGGAAGAGATTGATGTGTCAATGGACTGAGCAGTATGGGCATAGCATGAGACATGACCAAACTGAGTCATGTCTGTTTTGAATATAAATATAGAATGAGTTTAAGTTTTTCATTATCATTTCTGTTCTGAATATTAATTCTTTCTCATATCCTCTCTAATCTTCATCTCCTCTGCTTTCTGCTCTATCTATTTTTATTATTTTTTTAAGCTTAAAATTTAAAGCAATTAAAAGTTGTAATAGAAGTTTCTTCTTGTTACCTATTGCTACGAGGTGCAGACTGCAACTTTATCTATCTCATCTCCAATCCAAAACATAATTTAGGTACATTTTTTTTGTTTTTTTAATATTATTATATACAATAATTAATTAAAAGAAAAAAAATAACTAATAGTAAGGATAACAATACCAATATTAATTTAGATTTAGATATAAATAATAATGATAACCTTATAGAAATATTCGAGACTGAAATCATGTTTTTTCTCATGATTTCAACTCAAACTCAAATACATAAAAATATAAAATTAAAAAAACATAGATAATTTAGATTTACTTTAACATAATAAAAAATAAAAATATAGGAATGTCGATGAAGAATCAATACAATGAAGTATTTTATATATATATATATGAAGGAATGCATGTAAGATTGGCAATCTAATAATTTGCATATCAATACACTAAAAAATATGATATATTAGATCATACGCAAACTCAACTGAGCATGAACGATAAAATTTTGAAGTAAATTAATTTCATCTTCGTTGATCTCATTCATATGTCACAATGATTTATGGAGGGAAGACAATCAAACTAATTACAATCATGAGTCTTCTGATTAAATTTCAGAAGATACTACGAATGTCTGTATAATGCAGACTTACTTCCAATCTATTTATCATAAGATTCCTAGATTCATATGTAGTAATAAAATTTTTAAATATTATAAGTTAGAAAAATAAATAATAATTTAAAATTTTAGACAATAATATAAAATGGTATCCGTGATATCCAATAATATGATGCATGTTTTGCATCCAATAATATGTAGATTTTAAATAGAAAATAAAAAAAATTATGATTTTCTAAGATTTTTCATCCTCATGATAATCTTGACATATATAAATATATGATAAGAATTTTTAGAGATTATCATATTTAAAATAAAATATTTAATATCAAATTTGATAATGTATCTAATAACAAAATAACTATTAATATATTTATTAAGACTATTAGAAATAGACCTCTAGGTAAAATTTTTCATATTTGATACATACATCACATTATTAATCTGATAGCACAAGCAAAGATGAAAGTTATTTTTTCCACATTAGAAAAAATATGCAACTCACTAAAATATATTTGGATGTTTGACAAAAAACAGAAGTTTGTAGTCTATGTTTGTCTACGGGTCTAAAAAAATTTTAAATAGATATAAGATACCATTGAAATTATATTTACTTGATGTTACAGTAATGTATTAAATACAAACACGTGATATTTGACTATATCAATCGAAAAAATAACAAACTTATTATTGATAACTTTAACTAGGATACATAAATTTTTTTTATGAATTTCTTGAAGATTTTTTATAACACAACAAACATATGTTCGTCTAGGCCACCACTTACATTGTACTCAAGTGCATATGTAATATTAGTAATATGTTTAGTAAGTTTAAAAATAACTATATATTTAATATCATATCTATTGAAATAAAAATTAAGTACTTAAAGTACTGGTCTACTATTTTATCTTTTTATTGCCTAGCTACTTGCATGGATCCTAAAGTTAAGCTGAAAGGGATTAAAATATTTTGACATACATATTCACGTATATGAATCAGGAATATCAATTTAAAATATTCATTCATGAAAAATTGATTAAATTATTTAACAAGAGAGAAATGATGACTTCATATTCGAAGATGAATATTTTGACATTTTGAAATGACGACTTCATATTCAAAGAAATGATGACTTCATATTCAAGAATACCAACTTGAAAGGTTCGTGAATCAGGTATATCAATCAAGATTAAACATTTTGACATACATATATACAACACTAGGTATAATAATAATTATAGTCAGGCTCCAAATACATTGTTGTTAACTAATGAGCAGACAAAATGTATTTCATGAGAACATCATATTTTTTTTTGGTTCTAAGAACATCATATTTTTTGATATATGTACATTGTTGTTAACTTAGTATTTCATGAGCAGACAAAATATATTGAAGTTGATTACTACTTCAAATAAGAGAAGATCTAAAACAAATAAATAATAATTAAGTAATATACCTACCAATAAGCAGATTACAAATATTTTCACAAAGAATCAAAGAGAACCACAAATTATTTTTTTCTCTTCCATGCTGATAGCTTGTGATGAGTAGACCGACTTGAGGGAAAATTTTGAGATTTTATTTTATTTTCATTTTTGTTGTTTATAATATCTTTTTTTGTGTTCGGAGGCACCCGATATGTGCGTTGCCTCAAGCCATATATATAATTTGATGATGTATTTTAACAAATAGTTTTTGACAATTATACAATTTATTTTTATTTTCTTTTTTCTTCTCTCTCTCATTTCTTCTATTTCCCTAAGTTCATAGAGGCCAAAATCCAAAATCAATCACAACAAGATACAAAATATCCTTGATACTATAAGGAACATACTTACCCATAAGACATTATCTTAGAAACCATAGTGTTATCTATGCAACAAAAAATATAAAAAATGGGAAGAGAACTTTCAACTTGAAGAAAGACAACAAAAATTATGAGTTTGCTACATTATTTGCACCTCATTTGGAATTTCTCAAATTGAAGAAATTTAAAGGTGCACAATAGATAAAAGATGTGGATGATTTTTATGTGGGATAAAATAATATTTTCAAGCATTAAACATAATCATATGTACATTAAAAGTCAACACTACATCAAAGTAATTTGTTGATATAATAATATTTTGGAGGCATCAGATAATTAATAATATGAGACATGAATGTACTCTCATTAATTCATGGAAGGAGTTTAAAAAGGAGTTTGATCAATAAATATACCCAAAATATACGGAGGATGAGATGATGGGAAAATTACAAAGACATGAGAATACATTCAGGAATTCTCAGAACTCATGCTCAAAATCTCTAATTTAAAAAAAAATTTAAGATATTTTTCTCCTTCATGGGCATTCTCACATATTGGACAAAACAAGAACACTAAAAAAGTGGTCAAGATCTTACTTATATAATATCAGCAGCCAAGTCTTTGATAGAATACAAGAAATAAAAAAGACTAGAATCTTATAGAAATAAAAATAGGTGTAAGAGGATAAAGATATCAAGAAAAATGATAGAAAACAAGTTTAACAAAGAGATAAATTTGAGTGTGATGAGGAAATTAAAAAATGATCACTAATATGTTTTCTATGCAATGAATCACACCTAATGCATGACTATCCGAGTTGAAATTTTTTTTTTTGCAATTATCCAAGATAAAGAGGAAGTAAAGAATAAGACTATTTGACTTGACGCAATTATATTGAATTCTAACAATACCAAGAAATTTAAAAAGCAAAAAGAATTATTATTCAGAGATATTATTATAGTTGGCGGTTGACCAAAAAACCTCCACTCCAATTACCATTATATCATATTTCTTTATTTTTGTTGATACAAGAAAATCAGAATTAATAGTGGACAAAGGGTATGAGTGAATCAAATTATTAGTTCCAAAAATATTTCAACACGTTAGAGAAGTGCATGAGGTAAAATTTACATTGAAATCTAGAAAAGAATTAAAATTAACAAAGTAATTTCTCTTTGTGATTATGATTATGTGTTTGAACTAATTTTTTTTGATCAGGTCAATATACACTTAATATTATAATCAATTATCTTTGTATATTTTATCCTTAATATCAATGTATTATCTCAATAAAACAAAAATGAAAATTTTATCAATACCCTATCAACAATATAATTAAATAAAAGAGTCTGGTGAAATGAGATGACTTGACTTCTTAAAAAATAAGTATACATTAGAGAAATCAAAATGAGACTCCAAGAAAAATTCTAAAACATTTAGAATTATTTAAGGATGTCATGCCACTGATACTTATAAAGAAGTTTCAGTGATGACATCACCAAAAAAGTTCAAAACAAAAATAAATCAAAAAATTATGATGATGCCTAATATTTAACTACTAGTGATGACTCATTATGGAATGACATCGCCAAAACTTGAAGAGTTGAGGAAGCAACTTAAGACCTAATTGATACATGACTTATTCAACCATCAAAGACTCCAAATTAAACATCAATCTTGTTCCAACAAAAATATAATAGATTCTAATGATTAAGCATTGATTATAAAGTCATCAACAAAACAACGAGAAAAAATAAATATTTTTTTCCTCTTATAGTAGATCTATTTGATCAACTTGAAGAGGTAAAATAGATTATAAAGCTAGACTTGTGATAAAGATACTATCACATTAGAAAAGCAAAAAATGATGAGCCCATGATTACTTGTGTGACTCATTTTGGTTCATTTGAATTTCTACTAAGACCTCTTGGGATCGAATAATTTGATGAAATTATACACTCTCATCAATAAGATACTCCAACTTTTTCTTAAATATTTTGTAATTCTATATTTGGATGATATTGTGATATGTAGTTGATCCTTGAGAAACATACGAATCAATTATGACATAATTTATAAGTGCTATGAAAAAATAAATTATATGTTAGATCGAATAAATGTATGTTGAGCCAAAAAGATTTTTAATTTCTCGAATGGATTTAAAAAAATGCAAGTTATTTTTGAGTGAGAGCCACCAACAAAAGCAACATAGTTAAGATAATTTTCGAATTAATAAATTTGTGTTGATGATTTATTGAAGGGTACTACTACATTACCATGCTATTAATAAACTTGTTGAGAGAATGGGAGGATATGCGATTGAGACATGATCATAATTATGAAAGGCGCGCCTCGGGCGCGCCTGAAGCTAAGGAGCCACCACTCCCGGGAAAAACGCCTCGCTTCAGGCGAGACGCAGGCGGATGAGGCGCAGCAGGTGTCGACTTCCAGTTTCGGCGGCGGCAGGCATCGAGCCAGGTACGCCCTTCTTATCATTCTTCTTCTTCTTCTCCTCTCCTTTTTTTTTTGCCTGATTCACCGTTGGAAATGGAGAAATTTCGTCTGAGAAGAAGGGCAAAGCAACGGCGGGAGAAGCGGCGGGAGAAGCGGCAAGAGGCGGAACCAGGCGAAACACAGGAGGAGCGCGTCGGGAAAGATGATGTATTCGGCTGAACCAAACCAAAACGACGTCATTTTGTGTTGGTTTTGATTTTTTTTAAAAAACAAAATCCTCAAAATGACATCGTTTTGAGGTTCTGATTTAAAATAAAAAAATATCACCTCCAAAACGACGTCGTTTTGGTCTTCCATGAATCAAAACGATGCCGTTTTGAAATTTTATGATTTTAAGCCCTATAAAACCCCCTTTTTCTTAGGTTAAACCCTAAAACCCTCAAAACAACCCTCTCAAAATACTTTTAAGGCTGGATTGAAGAGGATAGAAGAAGAAGATGATGCTCAAAAGATATTTTTTTCATTTTACTTATTTTTGTTGTGAAAAAATTCTTCAAAAATTAAAAAAAAACAATTTCAAAAAATATTTAAAAACTAGTGAAAAATTTTTTGAATAATACTTTGAAAAAAATATGTAATTTTCAACAAACTAATGGAGAAAAAAAAGAAAAATTTCTGAAAATTAACGAAAAATAAAAAAAAAATCATGAAAAAAATTATGAAAATTATAAAATAATTAGAACAAAAATTATAAATAGCTTTAGTTGTTTGACAAAGATTGAGTATGTTTATAATTTTTAGATTTATAATATATAATATATTATGTATATGTTTTCATTTTTTTCTTAATATATTTATCATTTTATTGTAGATTTTTTTGTAAATATACAAAAAAATGACCAAAGATATTGAAGTTGAAATAGATGTCTCAAGTGGAAGAAAAGATCCGGGATGAAAATATGCTCGTTTATTAAATGAGAAAGATATATGTACACTCATTTGTATTTTTTGTGATAAAGTAACTAAAAGATACATTTATAGACAAAAGCAATACCTTATTAGAGAGTTTATAAATTTGAAAAAGTGTACAATATGTCCCGAACATGTTAGAAAAGAAATAGAAGATTATATGCTAGCCAAAAAAACTCAAAAAAATCAAATAAGTTTTGAAAATAATAATGTGAATGAGGATATGTTTGGGTTCCAAGATGAAGATGATGAAGACCCGGAGGTTACTAGCAAAAGGGAAAGAAAGGATGTTTCTAGTGGTGATAGCAATGGAGGGGAAAGTAGTGGTAGTGTTAGTGGTAGTTACATAAAGAGAATGAGGCAGAAAGGTCATATGGATCATTTCTTTACTCCTAATCCAGAAATGATAATTCAAAATAGAAAAAATACTCAAACTACTATCAATAATACATACAAGAAAGAGGCCAATGAGAGAGCTGATATACTATTTTGTAAATAAATGTATGATGCTGCGATTCCATTTAATGCAGTGAACTATGCTAGTTTCCAACCAATACTTGAGGCAATTAGGCAATATGATGTGGGTTACAAGAAACCAAATTTTCATGATGTAAGGGTTACTAACCTCAAGAAAGAATTGGTTCTCACAAAGGCTTCAATGGAGGTTCATTTCACAGAATTGAAGCAAAATGGATGTTCAATTACGTCAGATGGATGGACTGATAGGAAGGAAAGGTCAATGGTAAATTTCTTGGTGAATTCTTCAAGATGGACCGTGCTTATGAAATCTATTGATGCTTCTTCTATGGTCAAGACGGAAGAGAAATTGTTTGAATTACTTGACAGTTGGGTCGAGGAAGTTTGTGAAGCCAATGTTGTTCAAGTGATAACAGATAATGCTTCAAATTATGTGACGGCAGGTACTTATAATTTTATTTTAAATTTTCATTTACTTATTTATGTAAGTGATTACATCTATTATCTATTTATTATGTGTTTAAATTATATAAGGAGGTTGTTGGAAATGAAAAGACCACATTTGTATTGGACATCATGTGTCGCACATTGTCTTGACTTGATACTAGAAGATATTGAAAAACTACCACACATCAAGAAGACAATAGAGAGGACCATATCCATAAGCGGCTACATCTATAAAAGAACGGGTTTGCTCAACATGATGAGGCAATTTACTGAGCAAAGGAAGTTATTAAGGCCTGCTAAGACTCGATTTGCAACAACCTTTATCACTTTATCCCGTATCAATGAACAAAGAAATAACTTAAGAAAAATATTTACTAGTTCAAATTGGACAGAAAGTAAATGGGCAAATGAGCAAAAGAGAAAAAATGTAGTCAATATAATTTTCATGTCTTCTTTTTGGAATATTGTAGTGTTTTGTTTGAAGGTATCATGCCCTCTTGTACGTGTGCTTCATTTGGTGGATGGTGAAAAGAGACCTCCTATGAGTTACATTTATGCAGCCATGAAAAAGACGAAAAAAATTATCATCAAAAGCTTTAATGAGAATGAAGAGAAGTATAGGAAAATCATGAAAATCATTAATAGGAGGTGAGAGGTTCAACTTCATTGGCCTTTACATTCAGCTGGGTATTTTTTAAACCCACAATTCTATTATGATACAGAAGGATTAGGAATTGACCTAGATTCAAAAATCTTTGAAGATGTATGTAGTTGTATTTTGAGATCGGTGAAAAACAAAGATGAACAAGATGCAATTATATCACAACTCGACTTGTACATGCATGCTAGAGACCTTTTTGGTAATGAGTTTGCCATTAGAACAATGAAGACTAAACCTCCAGGTTAGTCCTTTAGTTTTGTTATTAGTGCATTGAAATTAGTATATATGTTTGGTTAAAATAGGTGAAATATTCAACTAATAATTTATTTATATTAATTGTAGCTGAATGGTGGGGTATATTTGGATCAAGTACTAGAAGTTTGCAAAAGTTTGCATAGAGGGTTCTCAACCTAACATGTAGTGCATCATGTTGTGAAAGGAATTGGAATATCTTTGAGAATGTAAGTTACTAAAACAATTACATGCAATTGAATTTGTGTCTTTAAGGTACAACATTATTTAATATAACTTAGATTCTTCAAAACTAAAACATTGAGATGTAATCATGAAAACTATTTATTTTTTCAGATTCATAGCAAGAGGAGAAATAGGTTGGATCATCAACGCTTGAATGATTTGGTGTACATTAAGTACAACCGAACCTTGATAAAAAGATACACTGAGCATCATATTATTGATCCCATTATCGTGAAAGAAATAGTAGATAGCAACGAATGGTTGATGGGAAGAATGGAAGATGAAGGTGTTGCAGAAGATGATTTGGTGTTTAAAGGTGATGATTTAACATGGGATGATTTTGCAAGAGCCAGTGGAGCTGGGGAGCTTATGATTTATACAAGAGCTAAACCAAGCAAAATACAAACACCAACACCAAAATCAAAGTCAGACCATCTAGTTCTTAACATACTCATACTCTTGCTTAGATCGATAAAGATGAAAAGATGATCGATTCATCGGGAGAGAAAGATGAAGAAGATGGAGAGTAGAAGATTGATGATGGGGATGATATTGATGAAGACTTTCTTGATTTAGATTTAGATGTAGATACATGAATATTTATTTTATTTTAGAACTTTGAATGTTTGTTATTTTGTTTTGAAACTTTGAATATTTGGATAATGGGAGCACTATTAATATTTGATTTTTATTTTTGATGTTCTTTAGTTTATTATTAGATGAAAATTAAAGACTATATTTAGTAAAATATATAATTTTTATGTGTATTAGGCTGGGTGCACCTCAAATAAAAAAACTCGCGCCTCAAATGCGCCTTGCGCCTTAAGGCCCCCTAAAAGGCTTTTGTGCCTCAGTGTGCCTTGCACCTTAAATAACTATGGGCATGATATACCAAGAAACATTTAATCAACTAAAGTAGTATAAAACCAAAGAACTCATTAAATCATTAACAAATTATACAAAATAATATGACGTTCATATTGATAAATCTAATTTTTACATTGGATAGATTTTAATACAAAAAAAAGCCATTTAATTACCTTTTGGAGTCACAAGCTCAATGAGTCAAAACAATGATATATAATCCAATGGAAAGAAATGATTATTGTGATCCACTATTTCAAACATGGAAACATTGTTGTGTTCTCATTTCCTTGTGAGAATGTACAATGCAGCAATAATCTATTTTAAACATTCAAAAGAATTTAACTCAAACAAGTTCAACAATAGAAGTTTCTTGCATAAAGTGATTGTGTTAGAATATATGTCATGAAAAGCTAACATTATTGCCGATGCACTTTCAAAAGATGAAATTTATTGTAATAAGCATGCCTCGATCTCAACAAAGAAAGATATCAAGTAATGACTACTCAAAGATTTGATTTTTTAATCATTAATAAAATATGTCATAAAAGAAAAAATAAAAAAAAATTGGATAAAATATAATTTATTACTCTCCAAGGGGCAAAGGTTATGCATTTCATCACTCAGGAGGTTGTAAAAGAAGATTATGCAAGGATGCCAAGATTCCAAATAGATTGGTCATCGAAATATTCATTGTACTCTAGGATTGGTGTAAGAAAAATATTATTGACTATAAATGAAGAGTGATGTTGAGACATACATAAAAACTTGTCTAGTGTATTAGCATGATATGAGGGCCTCCTACACATTCTATCAATTCTAGAATGTTTATGAGAAAAATATATCTATGGACTTTATTATGTTTATGGTAATAAATCAATATTCTAAGCAATACACATTCATTCCTATAACAAAAGAATATTCGACAGAAGAAATAACAAAATTATTCATAAAAAACATGATAAATATTAAGATATTCAAACAATTGTCAGTGATCAAAATGATAAATTTATATGTAAATTTTGAATACAACTATTCAAGTTAAAGGGATCAGATTTGAAATTTTCTACCAATATTCATACCCAGATAGACAAACTAATAAGATAAATATCTCGCTGAAAATATTTTTACAATACTTCACAAGTGCATTACTATAGGATTGGTCACAATTATTATATGTGGCACAATTCTCTTATACGACATCACATACTTGTTATTATCTCTAACATCCATTGCCGAAAAGGTCATAGTTCCTCTAAGAAACTACCCACAAAAAACAAGCTTTGCATAACTAGTTAAGAGTCTAAGGTCTTGTTCGTTAACGAAATTAGCCAGACAAATCACTTCACCAACTAAGAAGGGTCATGCACCACCACCCATATATTCTCAAAAAAGCTCCCAATCTGTCAATCCTCACTATGTCTGGACCTAGTAACCTTTCTCGTGTTGAGTCAAATTAAGCCTCAAGCTCCACTCCTGGTAATGTCCTTCCATCAATTCCTTTAAGTTTCAGCCTTCCAATCATACTCTCCCCGGAACCCAAAGACTTTGATTTCTCATAAGGTACTGCGAAGTCCAATGAACAACATCCAGCAATCCCTAGACAACATCATTTATGGTTGAGACTAGGACGATATCTAATCGTCTTCAATCCCCCAACTTTTACTCTTGATCAATGAAAACGTCATTGACAAATACTTTCACAGTTATTCGTCTTTCATAAATCCAAAAATTTTATCTCTAACTATGAAATACAAATGCCCCCAACTATTCATATTAATCATTACTCTAATCCCAATGGCTAACAAAAAAAGACTATCATCCTAAAGTGTTATCTCAAGCTAACATATGAAGCACTCGAACTTGCTTTGAGCACTCTAATTTCCTTAAAGTAACAGTACCAGACACATTTTGTCCAGTTTAGTACGAAATGCAACCCCGATAGAAGGAAAAAGCCAATTAGCATGCACCGCAAGCAAGCCAACACATCTCATCCCAAAATTCAACAATGAACTTGTTAACCAAAACAACTTAAATATACACTATTAAAATTGGAATTACTATGACTGTTGGCACCAGGCTTGCCCTCCAATAGATATTCATTAAGGTATTTGAATTGCACTCATTCCGATTATCAAACTCTCACGGACCCGGTATTATTATTTATTGTCACTAACTCTCCGTATCAGGACTGGGTAATTTGTACGCCTGCTGCCTTCCTTGGATGTGACAGTCATTTCCCAAGCTTCCTTTCCAGGATCAAATTATAATTCTCCATTACTCTTCAAAACCATTGTGAACCTATATCCTATCATCAAAAATTAATAGTACACAAATTTGAATGATACGTCGTTGGCACACAAGCCACGCAATCCGTTAAGTTATCATGAATCAACAAAATATCGAGCAAAGCTCGAACTAGCTTTTCACCTAATAAATATTATCCGTCCAAAAGTAAGGCATTTCATATATGTATTAACTCTAGAATTACTATAGTTATCCATGTAGCAAATATCATCAAACAAGCTATAACTAATTTAATGAGTCATTCACGATTTCACAGTGTAAATTTATTCACACCCACACATGTATGGTTTAATCTCTGAGACAAGCATATGACCATTGGCAAGATCAACCAGGTAGCATTTCTTCTCACACCAATACAATCCATGTCAGAATTGATTAAGCATTCAATCACCCCAAACATGTCCTTTGTAATGTGTCATATTACAAGCAAACAAACATAACACAATGACATGGAAAACCAAAATTACGAGTAATCAACATCAACAACTTGCCGGACAAAATTAGAATCTACTTGAGGATGTCTGACTACAACAAAAGTCTCCAAGAAGTTGCATCTCCAAAAACCCTCTGAACCTAAAGACAAGACACGAAAGATGAATATTTCTTCGAACCCAAAGTTTCAAGCACACCAATAACAAGCACAACCACCATATTCCAATGGTAAGCACTCAAGGCATAGGATTACAACCAAAAAAATTCATAACCCCCCAGAAATAATTCCACATGAATATGCAAAAAATATACTACTCGAGCATCACAAAGCTACTCACGCACCGTAACATTGCCAAATGCAAAGGCCATGGCGGCTGGCTCTCACATTTGAGATCACGACTAGAATCCAAAATAATCACCACAAGCTTTGCAAAACATACCAGGTACAATGATTATCTGCATAATTCGATAAGTGAAAGACAATCAATCATGAACAAATATGACATTGCCAACTCCATGCAAACATGATATTTTCTACCAAAAAGAACATCTAGACAAACATAGTACAAAACACACATGAAAGAAAAGATAATTAAGACCTAGTGACATATATATGCACTCATCTCAAGTAATATCATATTATAATACCACTCACATGCAGTCAACAAGAATAATTCACGTAATATCATATTACATCCAATCCACCAACACAAGTCATATATATGTACTCATCTCAAGTCAACCAACCTCATGATCAAACAGTTAAATAATACCACTAAGACTATAACAATCAAGGCGAAAATTATATTCCATGTCAATGACAAGTACCCTTCACGCCCACACACATACCTTCTGTAAAAATCAAAATTCTACATGTCAAGAAACTAAGAATATAAGAATAGATTGCAGTTGCACAAACCAATATCTAACAAACAGGTGCTAGCAAGAGGAACATCAAGTGCCATGATATTTAATAATAGACAACATGAGCAAATCACACGATGAAAAATATATGTCACAAACAAATATAACAATAATGACACAAACAAAATTATTTCTTGCACCTGCCAACGCAGAGTAATCATGCAAATATATAGGTCATAAAGATTTTTCCAAGCTATGAGGACTGATGGCTCATGTGATCGAAGAGAAAAACTATCGTTTAAAATAAAAAAAAAGATAGAAATAAAAATCTTGAAATTTCAATGTTATGCCCAAGGAGTTAGAACTGACTTTCTAAGAAAAATTAGGATACATTTTAGTATCGCCAATAATTAAATATATGTAAAAAACAGATAAACCAGCTCACAAAATTCTTGATGATGTGCATGGGACTAAAACTTAATTTATAAAAACCACAACAACTTGCTCCCAAGATAATACAAAATTTAAAGCGAAATTTTTTATTTTAATCCTCAAATTGAGAGATCATTAATATCGTATGCCAACTATCCTCAATTTCCATCTATCACACTTTCATCATTCATTTCAACATCGCTGAAATTTAATATTGCATATATTTCAACATTATTCTCCCTTGAGCAATTGCAAGCAAACCTTCCGTGCAATATCATCAAATAGAACTATACAAAATCAACCTTTCACATAAAAAATAAAAAACAGAACTTGACAAAATGACAGCCAATAATCATTGCTTATGAAATAATATAAAAAAGAATAAAGATGCTGACAAACAATCAATAAGGATAATTCACGTAACATCTTGTCACATCTTATTTGCCAGCACAACCACAAAATATCCACCTTTAAGTCAACCAACTTCATAATCAAACAATCAAATAAACCCATGAGTACAAGCCAACTGCCATCAAGCAAGTGCCAGCAAGAAAAATATTGAGCACCATGATATTCAAAAATAACCAACGTGGGTGAGCCACATGATGAAAAATACGCACCACAAATAATAACAACAATAATGGCACATACAAAATTGATTCATATCTTTGCCTACACCGAGTAATCATAAAGATTAAAGTCGCAACGAGCACGACAATTCAATATCTCTCGCGCACCCCATATATAAGTTATTAGGATTTTTCTAAACTAAGAAAACTGAGCATGTATGTGATCGAGGAGAAAAATCACAACCTAAAATGAAAATGACAAGGAGAATACTCTCCAAATTTCATAGTGATGCCCAAGGGATTAGAACAGACCTTCAAAGAAAAACAAAGATAATTTCTAACATCACCTTTAATTAAATACTGTGTAAGAAACCAATAAACCAACTCATAAAACTTTTTGAATGTGTATGACAGTATGAGGGCCAAAACTAAATTTATAAAAATACTAAAACAAAATTTTAGCAGAAAAATGACAAATTAATCATGAAAGAATAAAAAACTCAAATCATATTTTTTTATTTAAACCCAAAAATTAGATCATTAAAATAGAACACACTCAGATCATTCATTTCAACATCGCTAAAATTTAATATTGCAGATATTCCACCATTATTCTATCCAAAACTATTGTGAGCCAATCTTCCACACCATAATATCAAATAAGATTATACGAAACTAACCTTCATAGAAACAATAAACAATGTTTGACAACTAGCAATCACATCGTATCAAAAAGTACAACGGGAAGAATGACACTCACAAACAATCAACAAGAATAATTCATATAACATCTTGTCACATCATATTGTCAGCACAACCCCATACATACCCTAGCTTAAATCAGCCAACCTCATGGCCAGACAACTAAATAATACCATGAGTACAACAACAAAGGCAAGAAATGCATTCCATATTAAAGACAAGTAGCCTCCAAGCTCATGCACCCACCTTCTTTAGGAGTCAAAATTCTGTGTCAAAAAACGTAAACATTTAGGGACGAATTGCACATGCAAGAGCCGATAGCTAGCAAACAGGCGAACACATACCACAAACAAATACAACAACAATGACACAAAAAATAATTACTTCTTGCCCTTGTCTATGCCAAATAATCATGAAGATGGGGGATCGCAATGAGCACGAGTGTTCACGACCTCTCGCACACCTCATATATAGGTTATTAGGAATTTTACAAGCTGGGAGGACTGAAAGTGCATGTGGTAAAGGAAAAAAACCACCATCTAAAATGAAAATGACAAGAAGAAAACTCTCCAAATCCATAGTGATGCTGAAAAATTAGAACCGACCTTCTAAAAAAAACAAAAGATGATTTTCAACATCATCATTAACTAAATACTATATAAGAAACCAATAAACTAGCTCGTGAAACTTCTCGAATGTGTACGGAGTCCAAAACTAAATTTATAAAGATACTAAAAATAAAAGTTTTAGCTGAAACATGATAAATTGTTCATGAAAAAATAAAAAACTCAAACCATAATTTTTTTATTTCAACCAAAAAAATAGAATATCATTAAGATAATTCACCACCAACTATCCTAAATTTCCATCGAACACACTCTAATCATTCATTTCAACATTATTAGAATTTAATATTGCACATATTCCACCATTATTCTCCCCAAAATAATTGCAAGTCAATCTTCCATACTATAGCATCAAACAAGACTATACGAAGATTATAATTCATAGAAAAAACAAATAACAATACTTAATAGTTGGCAATCACATCGTATCAAAAAGGATAATGAGAAGAATGACATTCACAAGCAATCAACATGAGCATTTCACATGATATCTTGTCGCATCCTAACCACCGGCACAACCCCCTACATTCCCCAACTTAAATCAACCAGTCTCACGGCTAAACAACTAAATAATACCATGAGTGCAACAACAAAGATAAGAAATGCATTTCATATCAAGGACAAGTAACCTCCAAGCTCACGCACTCACCTTCTTCAAGAGTCAAATTTCTACATGTCAAGAACGTAGGCATTTCGAGATGAATTGTATGTGCAAGAGCTAATATCTAGCAAATAAGTACTAACAAGAGGAGCATCGGGCATCATGATATTCAAAAACATCTAATATAAGCAAGTCACACGATAAAAAACACGTATCGCTAACAAATCAACAATGACACAAAAAATAATTACTTTTTGCCCTTGACTATGTCGAGTAATCATGAAGACGGGAAATCACAATGAGTACGAGTGTTCGCGACCTCTTGCACACCTCATATATAGGTTATTAGGACTTTTACAAGCTGGAAGGACTAAACATGCATGCGATCGATGAGAAAAATAATTTGATACGATGATATGAAGTATTTTTCGCATATTAGATATAGAAAGTAATATGACATAGCAACTAGAGTTATCTGCAAAGCTTAAGGTTCACTCAGTCTTTCATATGAATATGTTAATTAATTCAGGAAGATCCAAATGATCCTACTCAAAGCTTCTCACCATACATCCATTAGAACAAATACCTCATATAAAAAATATGCTAAATGTATGTAGGAAATCACATTATCAAATAAAAAAAATTATATGTTAGAATAAGAGTAATTTGTAAAATAAAAAAGAAAACTGATAACGAAATAAGTTGGAAATCAAATAAGTTATGATGACAATTTTGAAAAGATATTGAAATTTCATAATAAAGATGAAACGAGTGCACCACCAAATTCGGTGGGAAAAAATTTTGATGGATGAGCTCCACTTTTAGGAAGATGCTAAAATAAAATGTCTCATACTATCCGAGACAAACCTAAAAATGATGTGAGACCCAAGTCAAGAAAAAATTTTACAATACTTGATAATTTTTTTTTATTTCATGGGATGTAAGATCGTGATATTTGACATCTAGTCAATTAATATAGCAAATTATCTCTATATAACTACAGTCTCCTCTCATTTGTATTTATTAAAAATTTTTTAATCATTTATAATTGTACTATGTCTCTAAAGCATTTCTCTCTTATATAACTTGTGAGTATGATTCTCTTATGTAAAACAAGAATAAGTTATCTTAGGTATAGAAAGAATCACAACCCCCAGCCCAAGGAGACACACAACAACACTAAACTTTGTGTACCATTGCACAATCCTTACATAATGAAAAGGTAAAATTAATAAACAATATTAAAAAAAAAAGACTCTAATCACTCATATAATCAAACCAAACTAACTAAAAAAGATAATAAAGATATAGATGAGAAATTGAAAAAAATAATTCACTTAAATGTTTGTGCAAAGTGTAATCAAACACAAATTTTAAGAAAAGTTTTACTTTACAACAAGTGCAACTTCCCTCCTCAACCCTAATCAAACTGGACCCTAGGCAAGCAAAATGGAATTTCAGACTGCCAAGAAGTCCATCTTAGAAATTGAAATCAAGTGAGATAACATTGCATGAAAACAATAAAACTCAATCAAGTTCAAGTATTAAAACTATATTAAAATTGAGCTTTAAACTTGAGCCCAGTCAAGCTCAAGTAGCAATAACAAATATTTGATTCAACAAGATTGCATCAATTCCACATTTTAGTTAACCTAAAGCAATCCTTTGCCTCTAATAGTAGGATGGGTTTACCCATTCAAGTAAATTTTGATCATCAAAACATTCACCAAAGGTTGAATTCCTCTGTCCACTGACGATCTCTAAAACCAATACACCAAAGCTGAAGACATCTGCCTTAACTGATAAATGTCCATGCATCAAATATTCAGGAGCCATATATCCCCTATTTCGATTCAAAAGAACATGGGTCATACCAAAATGCATGGACATTGATAATAACCAAAGATGGTGTGTTTATGAGCTTTGAAATCAAACCTGGTACCAGATGCATGAGTAATGACATGTGTTTGATCTTCAGAGAACAGTCGGGCCAATCCAAAATCAGCAATTTTAGGAACCCATTTACCATCTAGAAGAATATTGCTAGCTTTGATGTCGCGGTGAATAATACAAGTGTGAGAGTCCTGGTGAAGGTATAACAACCCTCGAGCAGTACCAGTAATTATATCAAACCTCAGCTTCCAATCAAGCTGAGAATTTTTGTTTGAACCTGCATTAAAAGTCAAATACTTGCCCATTTGTTGACATTCACAAAGCCAACATATTGCAGTAGGAAGAAGAAATGTAGGTTCTTTGGAGATCATCAGCATATGATTCTGATGTCAATAGAGGTTTCAAATTGGCCGGGCAGGCTAGGGACGGCCTGGAGCCCGGCCCAGTTCAGCCATGCATGGCTCAGCATGGCACATTGGAAATCGAGCCATTAGCTGGGCCAGGCTAGAGGTAACAAACGAGCAGGGCTGGGCTGGGCTGGGCCGAACTGAGCCATTTTAGGTGGTCCAACTAGGACACAAGGCCATGCCAGGACAAAACAGTTCTGACATATCTGGGCCAGGCGTGAGGCTGGATTTGGTCGTTTGGGCCGGGTTCAGGCATAGTTCAGGTCATTTTAAAAATATTTAATCGAGAATATTAAAATGGACAATTGGGTCGTTCGAATATCGAACCGACCCAAATGATCATTGGTTCCAAAAGCTTTGGCTTCTAGACCTATTGGGCTCATGCTGAGGTATAGGAAAAAAAACTGCAAGTCAGGTTGGTCGGGTTACGGGACCAACAGAATTATGAATCCATCGGGCTCGGGGCTAGGCATCGGGGCATCAGACGACGTGGTGGGTCAAAGTCAGGCACAGTTCGGGTTGTGCCGAATTAGCATGTCCACGGGCCCTCATACCGGACCGTGCCTAGCCCGACACATGGCCCAGTAGACCTAGGCACCGCATGATATGGGCCATGTCATAACCCTGTCCAACATGGGCACGGGTCTGAATAGTTTCGTGCTGGACCAGGGAAGGCCGAGTCGGGCCATGCTCGTTTGACACCTCTAGGCCAGGCAGGCATGATCCGTGCCTCGTGCTAGGTCGGGCATAACCCATGTGTCTGGCACGGCGGCACAGTAAACTAGTCCAAGAACCCAACTAGAATTTTTTAAAATTTAATTGCAAATATTGGGATACAACCCAACCCAACCCGACAAGTCCAAACACGACCCGGCACGAATCAAGTACAAGCTGAGTCAGCTGATCTCAAGCCATGTCGTGCCTAGAACGGCATGGTTACTTTACCAAGTCATGCCGGGCATAGAAATGCCAAGTGGGCCGGTCAGCCGGGCCCAATCTGAGGCATGGCCAGACTGAGCCATGCATGGCCCGACCCGGCACAGTCCAGAACCATGCATGGGCTCATGCTGGGCTGGCTCTCGGTACGGTTCATTCCATGTTGTGCCGAGCTCATCCAGACCTTGTGCCGAGCCAGGCACAACCTGGTTGGCTGGCCTGAAGGCACAGATCATCGGCACGATCCAAAGCATGCCACAGATGTTGGGCTGGTGTTCGGGCACGGTTCGAACCCAACTGCTCGAAGCTGAACATTGGACTCCGCTTGAGTCCGAGCCCAAAAGCCAAAACTTCTAGATACATTGGGGCGAAACAACACAACGGTCAAAAAAAATTTTAAAAAAAATATTTGCAGTTGTTGGATTCAGCCACAATAGCTAAGGGCAGAAATTCAATGGCTATCGAAATTCTGCCCAAGAATAAATTAAAATAATCAAAAAAATATTAAAAAAATAATTTTTTAAAGTATTTTTTTAAAAATCTATATATATACCTCTTCTCATTCTCAAATATATATCTTATTACTAATCAATTTTATCATTATTTCTCTCTCTCTCTCGTATCGTCTCTCTCTCTCTCTCCTTTCGGTATTCGAGTGTGAACTGCAATGCAAAAATTAATTATCGAACAAAGTAAATGTCAAGCAAACAGAATTTTACATTTTACACGTATTCTCTTTAAAATTTTATTTAATTTTTTTATTTTTATTTTAGTTAATAATTTAATAGAAATTAATATTTAATTTATTAAACATAATTTAAAATATAATTAATAAATTAATAAAAATAAAAAATGACAAATAATAATTTTAATGACGATAATGAAATTAATATTAACGTAAACATAAAAAATTTTTATATGAATAATAATAAACCCTATGTAAAGATCTGAGGCCGTCGAAACTTCATTTTCTCTCGTGACCTCGACCCAAACACTTAAAAAATAAAAAACTAAAAGAAAATTAATAGTTTGAACTCACTTTAATATTATACAAAATAAAATTATTATGAATGCCGATGAAAAATCGATACAATATAAATATTATAAAAAATATTAACCTGTGAGAGTTCAAGTGAGACTGGACACCTTAAGAGATATGCCGAACAATACACAAAAAAACATGGTGCATTAGTACCTAGGCAAACTCAACTCAGCGGTAAGATCTTTGAGGTTAGATCTAGTTCAGCCACTATGTTGACCCCCTTCATATATCACAATGAGTTAGAGAGAGAAGATATTACCAAACTGATCACCATGATTAGTCTTCTGATTATATTTTCGGAGGATCTAAGGATAGTCAATATCATGCAAACTTATTTTGAGCTTGCATATCATATGATTCATGAGTTCACATCTAGGAACGACATACTAAAATACTATAACTTAAAAAAAGAAATAATAATTAATAAATTTATTGTATATAGTAGTATGGTGCCTGTGACATCTGATATATAAACTAGTCACGATGATGAATCTTATGCATACCTCATCATCAACTATGTAGATTCTAAATAGACACTAAAAAAAAAATATTAAGATTCTCAAAGATTTTACATTCTCATGATGATCTGACCATTTATGAGTACGTGATGAAAATATTTAGAGAACATAATATTCAAAATAAAAAATATAATATCACATCGATAATGTATCTAACAATGAAGTAGTCATTAATATATTTATTTTGATCATTAGAGATGGCTCATTATGAAAGACTTTTCACATTAGATGCATGTGTCAAGTCATTAATCTCATAATACAAGCGGAGATAAAAGTTATTTCCTTCGCTTTAGAAAATATGTGCAACTCACTAAAATTTTTTCATATATTTTACAGACAATAAGAGTTTGGTAGTCTCTATTTGTCTGCGAACCTAAAGAAACAAAAAATTTAATCAAATGTGAAATATAATTGAAATTACACATCTTATATTAGAGTCATGTGTTGGATACGAATACGTGATATCCTACTACAACAAAAGTAGAGTGACAAACTTATTATTGACGACACTAATTGGCTATAAAAATTTTATTTTTAAAATTTCATTAAATTTTTTATGACACGACGAACATATGTTTGACAGTTTATACTCTCATGACTTATATTGCACTGAGGTGCATATGCAATAATAATAATATATTTAGAAAGTTTAGAGATAACCTGATATTTTGAGACATTACTCTTGAGATGGAAACCAAATACTTAAAGTACAAGTTTATCATTTCATCTCTTTATTATCTGGCTGTCGACATGAACCTTAGGATTAAGGTAAAAGAGATAAAGCTAGAGGGTTTATTCATTAGAAGTTGATTGACTCATTTATATAATATGATACTAAGTATTATGGTGGTGGTGATCAAACTCCGAGTACTAACATAAATATCATATTCAAAGATGATAACTTCTTCGTTCAGTTAACGAGGAGGAAATGATGGGTGAACTTTCAAATAGAAACAAGTTATCTCAATATTTAGGTACTGATTATTGCTTAATCCTATTATATACTGATAACAAGAACCTTGATATTTTATAATAATAAAAATCATATAAGTCCATTTATCTCGTACTATCTATGATGACACAGGATTTACTAACTCCTCTGGTGTCAAACGTAACATTGGAGTCTACTTTTTTTATTGTATAAATAATTAAAAAGATTCAAGTTTAGATATCTAAGATTGTGATGCTATTGTAGTAAGAGCAAAGAAGTTAGTGGCTGATAATGATTCGTGAAAGTTTAATGATGACTAAGATTGAGCCTATTGCCTACAGTCTACAACTAGTGATGCCATCATATACTTATGAAATTGATCATTTTTAAATTGTTTATTGATTTTTCTCATTTGAGCTTACAACTTTCATTTTTATTTTATTCTTTATTTATTCAGATGCTTATAAGATTAATATTTATGAGTTTATCTTTGATGTATAATTTTTATTTTTTGAAATTTTTTTGTTATTTTATAATTTATACTTGTATTACATTACGAAAATGAAACCATTGAAAATTATAATATTTTATATTTGTGCCTTGTGACTTATGATTATAATTTTATTTTTTTGTTGTATTAATTAATTTATTTATTTAATTTAGTATTGAAATTTAAAATTTAAAATATATTTAAAGTTAGGGATGACCCAATTCCAAACAGGCTGAAATGACATGTCCCGGCATGACAGGCACTAACCCCACAAGGCTCGCATGACCCTGCACGAAACCCACTAGGCCCGGCACGAACCAGCCCGAATCTAGCAAACTCGAGCCGGTCAGGCCTACCCATTTTGAGTCATGTCGTGCCAGGTATGGCATAGTGGCCTAAGTGGGCAACCATAAAATAGGTTCGGGCGAGGCCGGACATTATGTCAACAAAAACACAATGTCTGATATGATAATGCAGACTCATCTGATGTCAACTAAAAACAATGCCAATAATTTTCTGCATTTGCATCTAAAACTAATCATGAACCAACGTGGTATCAAAAATATTTGAACTTAAAATCAACTTTCTTGCATTCAACTCAAGCATCATTCAATTATGGAATGAACTAACTTAAGAAGGAAAATTGTAAAATGAGTGTTAACAGTGATATTCTGGTGACTTGGACTTAATAATTGAAGCTCAAATTTTTTGAGATCTTGTGTTCATGTTATTAATTTATGTATTTTTAACTTGTATATAGTTTAGAGGTCATGACATGGTACGATGGCAAATATCTTCGTTCAAATATAACAGATCTTATATTTAAGACTCATTAGACATAGTATCTTCAATGTTTGGTGATAAAACTATCGAGATATAAAAATCTCCAAATCTTCATGCTAAGGAGAAGTCTCTATAGCTTAATATAGTTTGAGCTTAATAATCATTCAATTTGTATTTTAGCATAATCATTGTGCATATGGAGTCTCTATAGCACAAGGATATTCCAAGCAATTTTAAACTACATATTTTATATGTGTTGATGGATAAAGTTTACATAACTTTTTTATCAACATTTTTAATATAATATTAGAGTTAAAAAGAAAATAAAACAAAAATATAATAGCTCATTACCATGGTACTCAAAAAATAATAGCAACCATTGTTGGTACCGGAGATGGCTACTATTGAATCTCCCAAAATACAAGCTAGCATTTTGGCGAAGGTAAAAAGAGAAGCCAGGGAGAAAAAAAGTTAAATACAAAAAAAAAAATTAAAATCTTTATTTAAAATGAAAAGCCAAGTTTTTATGAATACAACATGAATATATATATATATATATATATATATATATATATATATATATATATGTGTGATTTGGGATAGCACACATGTCAGTGTTCCTAAATAAAAAAAAAATATATATATATATAATAATTAAAAAAATAAGATAAAACTCAACACTCCTCATCAAACTGAAACAGATATGTCACACATCCTCAAATTTGAATAGAAAACAATAACATGCGATCATCTAAAAATTTTTATGAAGATGTCTTCCATTTTATTTTGCTAGTAGATAAGTAAGTTATAGCAATCGAACTATCTTAGAACTTCTTATGATTAGAGTAATTATAAATCTCAATATATTTCGTCTGCTCAAAAAACAACAAGTTTACAACAATATGTCAAACTACCTAGTTGTCACAGTAAAGTATCATCGATCTCTAGGCTAGTAGAAAAAATTTATCCAAAACATAATTTGTCAATTAAAACATACAAGTAATTAATATTATAATCATATATTATACATATTAATAAATTTTGAAATAACTTTGTCTCTTTCATTTTTAAGAAAAGAAATTACATGCAAAAAAAAAAAAACAAAAACACATCGGTGATCTCATCTCTTTAATAATAGGGACTCAACTAGAATCTGAATATAACTCTATTCGACTATGCTCATGATCATTAAACATTGTATCATGTCATGAAGCATTCTTTATATACCTAATAATCATAAATATGAGATTCATATGAATTTTTTAAAGAAAAATTATAAAAACAATTAGTTATATTGACAACGCGAATAATATTTGATTTAATTACTATTAGATAGTTTTTTCTATGATCATTATATATTTAGAGAAGTAATTTAACGAATCAACATTTATAAATAAATCTACACCTGAATTAAATGGTGAGTCAACAAGTGTACATTCAGATAAACTAAAATCAAATAAAATATTCATATCATATCTCCTTTGAGAAAGAAATTTTAATCTCTTGAATGTTTGACCTAATACTAAAAAAATATATCATACGTCTAATAACTATAAAAAACTAAAAGTGTTCTTTTTTGTTTCTTGCTTATTTTTAATAAAAATAAAAAGCAAAATTCAATTTTAAAGTATTTTAATATATATATATATATATATATATATATATATATACACACACACACATATAGTATCATACATTACTTTTTTGATATTAAAGAAAATACTTTACTTTAGTTAGATGTTTTATGTACATAAATAGAGTTATTATATCTAGAAAATTAAAATAAGTTTATGGTGACTATAAATCACTAAAAAATAAATCCAAAAAAATGATATTTGCCATATATATATATATTACATATATTTAGTTATATTTATATATGTGTGTTTATATCGATATGTGTGTGTGTTTTTTTTTCGAAATGAAAAGAAAATATTGAAAGTTAATCGATATGTTGATATATTTGAAACAAAAAAGAGAAGTTATGGTAAAGTTTTCAAAAACTTCTATATATACAAAAGAAAAGAAAATTAACAAAAAAATTAAAAAATTCAAAAAACAACAAAAAAAATAGAGCAAGGAGACATATTGCAAAGAAAAATATACGAGGATAAAAAGAGCACGAAACAAAAAAAAATAAAAGAAAGTTTTCAAAATTAATCTTCGAAAACAAGTTTTAAAAAAAAAAACTTAAGATCTTTAGGAAACAAAAGTTCCTAAGGAGAAAAAAACTTGAAGTTCTCAAAAACAATAAATTTCCGGCAACGACTACCATTGGAAGAGTAAAAGCACAAGGATTCATACATGTAAAGAAAAAAAATTCAAGGAAAATACTTCAGCTAGAGGCAACATGCTGAAGAAAAATAATAATATATATTGAAGCAGAAACTTCCACCAAAACCCTTATTAGCATCACTTTCCCTTTTTATTTTAATTTTGTGTTTTGTATCTTTATTTAGTTGTTTAAATTTTATTACACTATAAATATCATATCTTATTATGATAATATAAATTTAATTATAGACTAAATTCATTACGCTAGAATAAGTATGACTTATGTTATTCATTTTTTTAAAAAATTTCCTTTATCCATCCATTTGTATTTATTGTAAACTTTTTATTTTTTGGTTGACTAATATGAATATATCAACGATAATTTAAAAAATAATTAACTATACTGATAACGTGAGTAATATTTAACTTAGTTATTATTAAATAATTAAGGTTTCCTATGATCATTAAATATCTAGTGGAGCCAACTGATAAACTAACATTTACCTACATACCCACATGTGAATAAAATGGTGGGTCAGTAAGTGTACATACCTACATACCAAAATCATATAAAATATTCAAAATATATCTCTTTTAAAAAATAAATATCATATCTTCTGAGTATTCTAACTTCTATCTCAACACTTAGTAAATATATCATTCATCTCAAATCTTTCATTTGAAACTTGATCTGCAGAGACGATTTCAATTAAAATATATCTAATTGATCATCTTATATAATTAGAATATCATTCATGTACATAATTAGAATCACGTACTTATTTTTTGATTCACATAAGAAAAAATAATAATAATTTAATATGAATCTTCTAAGATTAAATATAATAAGTATTTAAAAAGATTTATTATATTATGCCCTAGAAAACTACTTTAAGATATAAAAGACCTTCCACAACATGCACATCATACCTATTCTCTCATAAAGAGTGAATCCTGATAATTACTACATAAATACTTTTTTATTTAGATCATCATATAAAAATATATTTCATACATCTAATTTATACACAATCAAACTATGTAATAATATTATATAAAGTAATATAATTGTGATTATTTTGATCACATGAGAGAAAATATCTCAGTAATAAACATTATAAGTTTGTATAAAATTTTTCGCTACCAACTTAGCCTTAAGTTGATCAACCTTTCTCTTAGTTATTGTCTCAGCAGATACACCTATATTCATCACACTATTAGCTTACCTACTAGTTTTGGAATAAGATCACGTATGATTTAATGTAATTATTCTCAATTCTTCCAAAATAACTTATTATTATCCAACATGACTAAGTACCTCAAAAACTATTTATTATTAGAATCCTACAACTATTGAAAAAATATAAGAAATAAGAATATATATTACAAAATAAAAATAAGAAATTATATAACACAAATGATGTTGAGTTAAATACATCATTGATTCCTTCTATAATACAATTACAAAATCTAATCACTACGACGAACTAAATTAACTAAAGTGACAAAAGACATATTTGAAAAAGATCTCAAATATGTTCATCAAGGGTATACCTTTAGATTGAAATCAATAAGTCTCTCAAACCTCATCTCCCTCTATTAGGAAAACTATGTCCAAGTGTCTAGTGGGGCATGAGACTCCTCTCCTAAGAACATTGTTTTATGAGATGTGTAACTACTCTCCTCAAAGTAAATAGTACTAGTAATATTAGAAATAAGAATATGAGCAAAATTAGTTGTTACCCCAAGGAGAATAATAACAAAATAAGGAAATGTGTTTACTACTATAATGTCAAAAGGTAAGTTCTCTTAAATAGAGTCCTTAAAGAAAGATTTGTCTTAGAAGAATATCAACACTCGTAATGCCTCTTATAGCCTCTAATAAATAATTTATATATCCTTTCTGAGTACTAGAATACCCAATAAAAAAGTATTCGATAACACGCGCAACCATATCCTCTATGCTTGGAGAAAGATCTTGAATAAATAAAATACACTCCATAATTTTAGATCAAAGGTAAACAGTCTCTCCTAGATATATGAGCTACAATGAGATAAAACCTAGGAAGTTAGTTGTTACTATTGCATCTATCAAAAACATCGAAGCACTCCCTTATAAAGTAGGAATATTATAATTATTTTAATCATATATCAATTTTTGCCTCTCAACTATCTTATTTTATGCAAGAATACTAGCATATAATATTTAATAAATTATCACATATTTCTCAAAGAAATAAAAAAACTAATGAAAAGTATATTTTAAAATATTATTACTTCTTAATATTTAAATATCATATCTAATCTGATTCATTTTTATTAACCAAATAAATTTAAGTATAATAATTAATAAAAATAATAAAATATCTAAAATTATCATATGTAATCGTCATACAAGATCCCTAACAAACTTGAATGAATCAAAAGAAATGGGTCACTCTTAGTTAGAGGTATCTAATGGAAAAGGATGACACAAGTAGGAGTCATGAATGAAAAAACTTGAGGCTACTCAAGTTCAGCCTAATCCTATTAAAGCCATGCAAGGAAAAAGGATGCCACAAGTAGAGTCATGAATGCCTTGTCCACAGGCCAAACAAGCAAAATGGCCCACATGCTGACACATTACTCGACATGGTCCATTCAGCATGACTAGCATGACATGCATGAATGAACACGTAGTAGGTTTAAACTACTCATACATCTAGAGAGATATCTTATTGTGAAAGAGAAAAAATATTGTTTAATATACTCATATTTAAATGGAGTTTTTCTCAAAGTTTGCTGATCCTACAAATAAATATCAAGGAAAGTAAAAACAAATATATTATTAGTGATATGAATGTACTCAAAAATATTCTCAGAACAAATATATATATATATATATATATATATATATATATATATATATATATATAATAAAATAAAATACAATTATCATTGATATGAATATTTATTCATGTGTCAATAATCTTTCAGTCTCAAATAAAAATATTAAGTAAAAAAATCAGAGATACCTTAAAATATGAAATGATATGCGACAATTATAATTATTTGAGATATAAGACACTAAGGCACAAAATTATTTTGAAACTTTTAGGTACAATAAACAATTAAGTTTCAGACTTTTTTTTGAAGCGCACTCAATCAAATATATATATATAAATTATATATTTCTCAAAATCAGTAATACCTAAAAGAATAAAAAAATTTACTGTCATTATAGTTATTTAAGATACAAAGTACATTAAGAAGCAAAATCCTTTTGGAATCTTTAGGCACAAAGCACAATTAAAGCACAAGCTTTTTTTTAGGCGCAATCAATCAAATATATATATATATATTTATTTATTTATTATACATTTAATAGAATATTATCTATAATTTTTATATATTAAAGAAATACAATCAAATAAAATATATGAAATATAAATATAAAATATTATTAATGTTTTTCAATAACATAAGCATTTAAAGTATCAAAACAAATCTATACAATTTTAATAAACCAATATGTGTGTGTGTGTGTTAATGCATATATATAGATATGTATGTATAAACTTATACATATATGTATATATGTATGTATAAACTTATACGTGTATATATATATATATACATATATACATATATACATATAAATATATATGCATGCAAATATGTATACATATGCATATGTGTATCCATATATTTATGTAAATAAGTATGCATGTGTGTGTGTGTGCGCGTGCATATATATGTATATATACACACACACACGTGAATGGGTTGCCTAAATTATTCCATGAATGAGTTGCCTAAATTTATTCAATGAATGAGTTGGAAAGAGGCAGAACAGCTCGTTACAAGAACAAGTTGCGGCAGCTCATTCTACAAAGTGAGGTGGGCATAAATGAGGCACAACTTTTTCTGGTGCCTTCAACACCTTTCGAAAATGATTGTGGCTAACCCTAGTGTTTTAAGTGCACCTGAGGAGCACTTGAAGCACTGGGGCACTTGTGCTTCAAGTGCACCTGAGGAGCATGAAAATTTATTCCATGCCTTTGCCGGTGCCTCATGGTACTTGTGCTTTAAGTGCACCTGAGAAGCACCTTTAACAACTATGGCTGTTATCTTAGAGAAGAGTTTTATATGCTCTTCTCTAGTGTTACTATGGATGGACTTTATAAAGATCCATGGATGTCTTCAGCAATCAACATATCTCTTTCATTACTATGTAATGCTTTCATTCTCCTATACAAAAATAAAATCAAACAATTCTCTATGGTGTGTCTTTCTTCTTATAATGAGCACACTAGAACTGTGACTCTTCTAGTTCTACTGCGATAATCCATACGTGCCACAAGAATATAATTTCTCCAAAAAATACAGAAAACAAATAAACAATAAACCTAATAGCCTCCTTTTTTAACACAGATGAACTCCTGGAAGCATAGCTACCATATGTCCCTCGTCGCTGATGGCCATCATCTCCAGCACTACCACATTTGCGATCGCCGGTGTTGGACTCTGCTGGTGTTTAATAAAATACAAAAATAATCACTGCACAAGTCACGCACCTCGACTCTACAGCCGTCAGCTAGTATTTCCAGTTAATGTGTGCATGCTTCTGCATGCCTCAGCCTCCATTGCTCACTTCTGCATGCCTTCACCTGGTTCACACCGGAACTAGTGGCAGCGTCTGCACTGTGTACACAGCTGTACTGTGCAACTCCCTTTTTTGTTACAAATTGATATGCAACTTTTCTAAAGTTTGAAAACCCCAACCCACATAGACAACTATTCCTCTAATGACATATAAAATTTAACACTAACAAAGTAAAATATTTGAAATTGCACTTTATGAAATAACATACACAAAATCCTATTATATAAAAGATAAAATAATTAAAATATCCCACAAGATGGGAGCTCTCATCAAAGTATAAAGACAAGAAAAAAATTAAAAATGAAAAACTAAAAATTTCAATACTCAAAATCCCATCTCACTAAAATTTCCTAAATTGAAATCTGTAAATAATACATTTAATTGTTATTTGTAATTTTTTATAATTATAATACTATATAAAATATAATTGTGTATATTAATATTATTGGATGAGCTTTTTAATTATCATGTTACAGGCATGTGATTTTTTCAGCTTTGGACTCAGATGAGTAGGGTATGAATTGTTACAATATGCACATGATTTTTTTATTTCAATCATTTTTTTACAACATATATTTAGAATTACAATATATATTTCTCCTCTTCAGAAAAACCCTAAAATTTGAAAAATAAGAAATACTAGTAATATCATTAAAAAATAGATATTTATTTAGATTATGATCTAATAAAAAGCATTAGCCCGAGTTACCTCTCAGTCATGTGTTGACCTCGACCATAGCACCTAAAAGACTTAAGAATAAACGAACATATTTAGTATTGACCTACATTAAAAATATCAAATATAAAAAATTTAAGGATATAAAAAAAATTGACATAATATATATTTTAAAATAATATATAATTATAAGAGTAATAGTAAGACTACAAATATTAAAAGACACGTCGAATAATGCACAAAAAATAAGATGCATTGGTTCTCAGGCAAACATAATAAAATGATGAGCCATTAAATTTAAATCAAGTTCAAGAATTTTTGTTATTTATCATCATAAATTTACAAGGAAATACATAGTTAAGTTCATTATTAGCATAAGTCTTCTACTTAGATTTTTAGAAGATTCTCAACTACTTCATTTCATGCAAAAATATTTTCGGCCAGACTATTATAGAATCCTTGGGATGACATATAAAATAACATAATAAAAAATTAACAAATAAAATATAATTAATAATTAACAAACTTAAAACACAAAATTAAAAAATATCAATGAAATCTAATATTTAAACTAATCATGATGACAAATCATTCACATACATTATTAATTACTTTGTTTATTATAACTAAAAGTTAAATAAAAAAATTATTAAATACAATATAAAAAATTATTAATCATGATGAAACCTTTCGTCTTTATGATAGTTTTGACATATATGAGTGTCTACCAAAATTTTTTAAAAATACAATATAAAAAATAAAATATTTAATATAATATTTGATAATATATTACATAATTATATAACAATAAATACATTCATGAGATCTCTCATTTTAGTAACATAACTGGTGAGATAGAAACTAAGTATTTATGTCCTTATCTATTTATTGCTTGACTATCAGTATTAATTCTAGAATTAAAAATATATAAATATATAATATATTAAAATACATATTCACTTACATGAATCAAATAAAAGAATTAGATAGTTAGATTTATGAAAAATTAAATAAAATATTTACATACCACGAAACTTAGTTTGATAGTTATAATAATTCTCCAAGTTCAAACATGAATACTATGTTTGGAAATAATAATTTTTCTATTCAGTTAGTTAGAGACAAATGATAGGATAATCTGTCAAATATGAATAAGATATCTTAATACTTAGAATTTAATTTACTATTATATCTTATTATATGATGATAATAAAAATTTAAATATATTAAATTAGTAAAAAGTATACGAATCAACTTATCTCGTACTATCACAAATAATATGTAAACTATTAACCCATCTAGTATCAAGCATAGAATGAGATTTGATTTCTTTTGTAGTTCTGAATATTATTTAAAATAAAAAATTCAAATTATGACCAGATATTATAAATACACTTTCATGCTTAAATGACTAGAATGATTCAATGATGAATACTCAAAATAGAGTGGAAGAGTTATTGGCGGATGGTAACTCATGTGATAATATATAGGATGTTGAGATTCCCACTAACACTAACTTTAGAATCAAATATGACAATTTGAATCATACAACAAACATAGACTGATCACAAATATTTTTAAAATAGTATGCATATTTGCAGATATTGGTGGTATCCTTTTTAAAATTTTCAATTTATTGATAATTGTTATACTGCACAATTGAAAATCGAAACAAGCATATTTTTTTTAATTGAGTTCTAATAGTTTTTTTTCATTTTAATTAATAGTACATTTTAGTTTAAATTTAATATTTTAATTTGTATAAATTAAAATTTTATTTAAAATTTTAAACAAATATATGAAAGTCAGTGTGCGATGCCACCACAATACCAACACTACCACTCACCCAAAGCCACCGGCCAAATTTTTTCATGGGTTGCGATACCAGTTCCTAAGTCTCATTAGAGTAAATGACATTTATCTATTTCAAATATAATATGACATCATTCTACATGAGATAATATCCGAAAAACAAATATAGGTATCATAATATCATCAAGAGAAATAAAAAAAATTAAATAAATTAAGAAAACACATATATGACAATACTTGTGTGATTGGGTACTAAGTAAAACTCCAATGTCTTACTAAAAATAATTGAAAGGTCAAAATTCAAAAGTCAACTTTAAGATTATCGAACTCCTTAGTAGACTTGTCTCTAGTTTAAGCAAACTATGCATATCTTATCTTCCTAATATAAATTCTAAGGTCTAAGTAATCTGATTTCTAAAGTGACATTTATTTTTTTTACTTAATGCTGAATAAAATTTTTTTTGAAATTAATACAAAATAGTACTTAATAGCATTAAGTATTAAGTTGTTTATTTTTTTTACTTAGTGTTAAATAGATAAGCAGAGACCAAAGTAAGAGTTTTTAATATGTGAAAATCAACTTTTTCTGTATGAAAAAAATCAAATTTTTTGACTTTTTTATTTCAGCTATTTTTTTCAAAAAATTTAGTGATAAATTAGTAAATAATAAAAAAAAACAAATAGATTAATATTGAAATCAAATTAGTTTCAATATTCAGCCAAAAAAATAAATACACCCTAAGTCTCTGACTTATCATAAGACTACATTAAAAAGGACTCATGGACTACTATGTCATGTGGACTCGAGATAGATTTTCTCACATGAGAAACCTCACTCTTTCCAAAATCAATACAAACTTGTAAAATATCAACATCATATGAACTAACAAGTTTAGATATAATAGACACATGATTTTTTCTCTTAGATGAAAGTTCAAGTGAGACTACTAATAAATAAAGAAGAGTGATTAGTCCAAATATAACTTTTAGATTCTTATTCTTCTTAGGCTTGCTGAAAAATAATTCATGCTCAATAAACATAATGTCATCATTCATTAAATCCTACTAGTCTCTAGTAAAAATTATTTATATTCTTTTTGAGTATTATAGTATCCAATAAAGACACATCTCAATATTATTGGTGCCAATTTATCTCGTCCTAGCAAGAGATTGTGAATAAAATATGTATAAAGTTGTCGATTAGGTTGGGAGTCATGATATACCATGAGGCACAACATGAGACATGACCCAATTCAGCCGTGCCAAACCCAACATGAAATAAAACTATGCTTGGATCATAATCGTGTTGGCACAAATCACAGACCACGTGCATGGCCCACCAGCATAACACATGACAATATGCAACTGATTTTTTTAAACATTAATTACATTTTGCACTGATGCAACTAATGTTTGACGACTATCTAATGCAACTACATGGCCCACCAACAGCACGACCCACATACAACACTGATGCACGACACGTGCCCCGTGTGAACAAATAAACATCTCATTCCATTTTTAGAGATAATCATATCTCCTAAAAAAGAAAAAAATAATAATTATTTGAAAATCTAATATAAAGACAGAGTTAAAGATAATAGTAATAATCATATATTAGTTGAATCTGGTACCTTTTTTAGAATACCATATATCCACTTTATTCTTCAATTATTTTTTATTATTACAATTAAACATCAAAATATATAGCTTATAATCTGATATTTTTACAAGCAAACAAAATATATATAAATGAATTGATTCTTTCTCAAGAAAAGAAATCATAATGAAATTATTATTATTGTTTATATTTAAACAACTATGAAGTCAGCAAATATCTTCACAAAATTTTTAAACAAACTCTAATTACCTTTTTTTTTCTTCTAAACTTAATATTTTAGACATTTACGCACAAAATTGAAAGGATGTGTTGCAATTTACAACTTTAAGGTCTATAGCTTTTAGTTTTTATTTATTTTGTTAATAGTTTTTTCTTAACACATGACAATATGCCACCTATGACTTTGAGATATGTCTTTTTTAAATACTACAATATCCAAAAAATTACAAATATTTTCACTAATCAAATATAATTTTAGAGAGTGATGGTGTTACTTATTTTTAACAAAATTCATTTTCTAGTAAATCTCAGAAAAATGAAAGTGCAGAAGATAAATCTAAACTTATTAGTCGACATTATAATGATACTCTTATTTTGTTATCATATATATCAATAAATATAAATCAGTTTGATTCTAGAAAAATCAATTTTTCCTAAAAGAGAAAATCAAGTCTACACTAATTCATTATTAAAAACATATAAAAATATCTCTGAAGTTTCTAAAAATTTATAAAAATTGATAATAAAATATATCGACATATAAACACATTATTTGTCTAAATTCATAAAACATCAAAATAAAATATATTAAAATAACAAATTTATCCACGACAAATAATCTTCATTCATCCTCCACATCATGATTAT
The DNA here is from genome assembly GCA_029783825.1 of Sapria himalayana. Lineage (NCBI taxonomy): Eukaryota > Viridiplantae > Streptophyta > Magnoliopsida > Malpighiales > Rafflesiaceae > Sapria > Sapria himalayana. The sequence goes on along the minus strand of JAREIK010000088.1, from coordinate 7,957,126 downwards.
CATCATCATTTTAGTCTTTCTCATTCTCCTCATTTCCCTAACAATCCATTTCATCTCATCTATTAGTGAAAAAGAAGGCATAAGTGTAAAGCTTGGAGTTATATCATTCCCCCTTGATGATGACAACATGCTTAAGCTTGTGCTAGCTCTAGTATCAAATCTAGGATCTTCAACTTTAATTGCTCTAGCAACATCACTCTGTGTCAAATCATTATCATTAGATACTAAATCATCTTGTGCATTTACATGGTTATGAAAATCTTCTCATTCATTCTTTCTATAAAGTACTCATTGCTCCCATCAATTTCTTTCATAACTATAAGATTAACGATATCACATTCATTATAACTTTTCTTCAAAGCTCAATTAAGCTTGATAAACACCAAATCTTTTAAAAGTTTGTGTTCTAAATCCATTTCTCCTCTTGATATGAATCCACAAAATTTATAACCACGGGCTAAAAAGCATGGACATGGATATAACCACAAAGATACGACATGAAAGAACATGAGGATATGACAAATTTCATAAAATTAAGATACAAATACGACAAGATCACGACATTATACAATAAAATAAAAATAATAATTCTCATAGTTATAAATATTATATTTAACAAATAATTTATTGTTTCCTAATTTGTTTCAAAAACACTATACAAACATTGTGTTTTCATGTAATTGAAAACATAGTAGATATAAATATAAATATATATATATATATTATTGGTATATAAAATTAGGTATAAACATTTATTATACCTAATTATTTCCAACATTTGTTGAGATAATCAAGCCATCAAAAAATAGGAACAAGATCAACATGAAGCCCCCCTTCCGCTGTAACCAATGAGCATAATTTTTAAATGCAAGAATATAAGATGAAATATTTTTGTATTTGTGAGACAAAACATAAACTTTGAAATCATAAAAATATAAAAAAATCAAAATAAAAAACATAAATTAAAAAATGTTTCCAATTCATTAGAATCTTTAAAAAAGTATACTAATTCTTTATTTTTATAAAAAAACATAATTAAGTCAAAAAATTAAAAAAAAAATAATCAACTATAATAGTTCTTAACATTGATAAATAATCCATAATTAATTAAATAACAATAGATAAAATATTTTGATTTAAATCTTCCTCTCCAATATCATCAATCAAATGAAACCAATAAGAATCATTCATATAATTGAATACAGAACTTTTTGAATAAATAAGCCTGTTAATTTTTACACCGCTTTCATTTTTTCTTGCTTTCATGTAGAATTCATAATAATTTGTCTAGATTGTGAAGTGATAAATTTATTCATGGCTAAGTGATGTTTGAATTTATTCATCCCTCTCAAATATCATTTGATTGCATTTTTTATATCTTAGATACTTCTCTCTAAATACTTCAATAATATATTTTCTCACCAACTTTTATTGGAGTTTTCAAATTGAAGAGACTCATTCTAGAAAAGAAAATAATAATAATAATAATCAAATTTCTATATAAAATAATAACTAACAAGACATAAGTAATCAAAATTTGATTGAAATTTAAAATAAAATATAAAATTTAATTTTTTTTTATTTTTTTTAAAATAATATTTTTTTATAGGGACAGAAAATTTATTGTCATGAATTTTAATTGGAATTTTAAATTTTAAATTAAAAGGCATTATCAAGGTACGAATGAAGCATAAAAAATACAATCAATGTGTAAAAGGCACAATCAAGGTGCACATCAGTCCCACCTTACTTCCAAAGGCATATGTCTTACTAAAGTTATGTTTTTTTCATTACCTCAAGGAATTTTTGGCATGTCTCTCCTTGAGGCATGTTTTAAAACACTTACAAAAATACTTCTGAAAACTATGCTTGTGTGATACTTTAGATGTGATACCTATTTGAGGAAATCATATATTCACTTCATTCTCTTACTACTTTTTACATTAATAGTCAGGCAATTAGGTATTTAGTCTCTAATTTAGTATTTCACAAGCAACAAAACACAGAGATTAATTATTACTTTCTCTTGAAAATTCAAAATAGGATCATTATTATATCTTAAATTCAAACAACATAACAGACAACAGATATTTTTACAAAAACTTTGAAGAGTCCTCAACTTACCTTTATTTTTTAAAATTTTGATGAGGCATATATTCATACAACATAGTAACACAACATACCATTTTTTGTGCATATCATTTCTTTTTTATTTGATTAATAATAAGAGCAGCTAACATTTGTGTTATCCTAATCCATTACCTCATCATAAAAGGACATCGAATGTAAGTTTGTTTTTAATGTTATGTAATTGGATATTTTTACTTGTTGGCTTAGTTTTCTACAAAAATCATGTCTAGGATTAATCTAACCACAAAATAAAAGGTAAAAAGCAAACAGAAAAAAGCTAATAATGGCAGAGAAGTGCATACCAAACAGATGCTTATCCAAGCTCTCATTGATAACATATTCATAAACCAAAAGCATTTCTAGCTTGTCCAAGCCAAGATCACAATACCCCAACAAGGTTACTATATTTCGGTGTTGGACCTGAGGCAATGACTTGGCTTCATTCTGAAACTGATTTACCCCTTGACGTGAGGTACCAGACAATCTCTTCACTGCAATGTTTGTGCCATCATTCAATCTCCCCTATTTAAAATGTTCCACATATTAGAAGGAGACTTAATCGCCTGCATTGTTAACCAAAGTAACTCCTTCAGTATACTTACTGATGAGTGAAATGCAACCATGAGAACACTGAAACAAGGTGATGTTATTATTGATATCATCCTTTTAAATGTGGTAAAACAAGAAAAGAAAATTGATTCCAATTGTACAAATAAAGGATATGCTTTCCATCTATTCAAAACAAAACCTTGAGGCTATAAATTTTGCAGCAGAGAAACAAATAACACTAATGTTTAGGAGACAAATAAGATTTTAGTAGCAAGCCCGATGACCCATCTCGATTTCTCTAGTATATGGTAAAACTAATGTGGTAATAGCCCGATGACCCATAACAATATGGTAAATCTTAGAAGAGTGAAAGCATATTCTAGAAAAAAAAAAGTAACAGCCCGATGAATCATATATATGCCAGCTGAGATAATAAAGATACAAATGCCATTAGTTCATTGTAGAAGTAGAGATTATGGCTAGGCTGACAAGCCTTTTCTTTCCTAGCCAGCCTTAGATTTTATGGGCCATCAGGCTGGGCCAGGACATTCCAGACAAGAAGAAAAACAATAGGGATATCTAAAACCCATTGGACCAAAGATACCTATCACGTCTAAGCAAAAAAAGACAAATTTAAGGGGGTAAGAAACAAGGCCAGGAGAAGGATTCCAGCTGTAGAGGTGTCAAATGAGCTGAGTCATACCAGCACAGCCCATATTTTAGTGGCCCAGTCGGGACACATTGTCATGCCAGACATGGCACTGCTTGATTAATATCGGCCCAGCTGGCCAGAGTCTGGGCAGAATCGGGCCGGATCAGACTAGGACATGCCGAGCCATGCAGAGTTGTGCCCCGGAGGCTGCCAGCCTAGTCGATTGGTCACCGGTTTATAATTTTAAATATTTATATAGTAAATTTAAAATTTTAAGTTATTCATTATGAGTTATGATATAATTTCACATAAATACAATAAATTAAAATCATTAACTAAAATTTTAATAAAGAAAAATAATAAAAAAGATATTCATCATCCAATCTAACTAAAAAATAAATTAACACAACAAAATAATCGTTAATCATAATTAAGCTCAATTTTAATATTAATTGGTGTCAATGTGCAAATAATCATTATAGTATAAGCATCTAATAATATCACTAGAAATGAGCTCAACATCCTCAAAATCTTACGAGTTATCATCTATTATCAACTCATCCGCTCTTGTTCCAACCCGATTTTTATTGTTCAAACTTGAATACTTCCTAATCTTTATTGCATGATAATACTTCAATGATATCTGATCATAATTTATATCTCATATGCAGAATAATATTGACTGCAACAACAAAAATAGACTATAATATTACACTCAATACTAGAGGAATCGGTAAATCTCATATCATCTTAGACAACACGAGATGGATAGACTCATAATTTTCAATATTATAAAATATCAAGATTCATATTATCGTTATATGATAGGATTGAGTAGTAATCGATATCTAAATATTGAGATAACTCATTCCTATTCGATGATTCACATTGTTATTTCCCTATCGTTAACCGAATGGAGAAGTTATTGTCTCTGAATACAATATACATATTCATACTCAAAGTCTGACTACAACTACTATCATGCCTAATATAATAGTATATAAATAATTTAATTACTTATTTATAAATGAACTCTTCAAATTGGCATTCCTGATTCATGCACATAAATATGTATATTAAAATATTCTCTACTTATTCCACCTTAACCCTATGATCTATGCATGCATCTATACAATAAAGAGAAGAAATAATGAACTAATACTTTAAATAAGTAGTTTTTATCTTAATAATTATGTCACTAAATATAGAGTCGTCTCTAATATGTTACTAATATTATATATGCACATAAGTACAATACAAGTGATGAGAGTGTAAACAAATAAACATATATTCAGCATATCATAAACAACCTTTAGAAATTTCATAAATAAAATTTTTGTATTCCAGCCTATATTGTCAATAATAAATTCATAAAAAATCTAATGGTCAAAACAAATATGTTAGACTATTTTATTATTAAATGCATTATCAAATGTAATAGCATATATCTTATTTTTTATTTGACAACCTCTAAAAATTTTCATCATGTACTCAAATATGACAGAACCATCATTAAGATGAAAAATCTCTAAAAATCTTAACATATTTGTATTAAGTGTTCATTTAAAATCTATATAGTAAGAAGTGAGACATGCAAAAGATACATCGTCGTAACTAGTCAAAATATTGGGATGTCATTGACACAACGTCATTATAATATTTAAATTTATTAATTATTATTTATTTTTCTAACTTATAATATTTTAATATGTTATTCCTACATGTTGATCATATTTCAGTATATATTTTTTAAAAATCTAATTAGAAAACTCATCACAATGATCAGTTTGGTCATGTCTTTTCTCGCTAACTCATTATAATATATGAAGGAGACCAACAAAAAAATTATATAAAATCCAACCTCAAAGACTTCCCCACTCAGTTAGATTCGTCTAGATTCTAATGCACTATATTTTTTGGTTCAATGATCGACATACCTCTTTAGATGCATAGTACCATAAGCACTCCTATATATATATATATTACAATACTTATATTATATCAATTATTCATCGATACTCTTAACATTTTTATTTTGTATTATGTTAAAATGTATTCAAACTATAAATATTTTTTTAATTTTTAAATATTTAAGTTTAAGTCGAGATCATGAGAGAAACATGATTTCAGCCTTTGACTTTTTCGAAAGGTTATCATTATTCATATTATCTACGTGTACATCAATATTAATTTCGTTATAATTAAATTCACTATTACAAATTTTATTTTTTTAGCTTATATTATTAGTTAACAATTATATTATATTAAAAAACTAAATAAAAAATAATATCTAATTTATAGATAGGAAAGAGAAAAAAATTACAACCTACATCCAGTAGGTTAGGTAATAAAATGGAAATACAAACAACAATTAAATCTCCACTCCACATTCTTTAAGCTTTATAAAAAAAATCTAAAATCTAAATCTTTAACTTTATTGAGAGAGATTACCAAGATGATAGAAAGAGAGTGAAAGCGAGAGAGAAAATAGTTTTTTAAAATTAATTTAAAAATTCAACTTTCTGAATTAATTTATATAAATTTTTTTTAATTAAAAAATTATTTTTTTTAATTAATAGGGCATAAATTCGATAGTAATCAAATTTTCTACCCTAACCATTAAAAAATAATCTAACAACCTGGATACTTCTTACAATTTAATCCACTTGTCACCTCTAGCCAAATGTAGGGTCGTGCCATACCATCCCTGTGGAACCCATTGTATGAAAACACAATAAGTGACCGACAAGTGGCCGGCCAATTACAATCAGCCACATAAGTAAGATCTGACTTATGTGGCAAGATTTTTTTAAAAATAATAACCCATCTCATCTGGCGGTCACCCGATGAGACTTGACACATGACCCTTAGCTGGTCTCGAGTCCCTGAGTCGGTGGACAGTGCCACTGGACCAAGCACATGAGTCGTGCCTAGCCGGCACAAGGTACGGCATACACCGACCTAGCACGGAATCAACTGTGCCATGGAGCAGCACAACCCGAGACTATGCAGGGTTCCAGACCGTGCCAAGCTAGGCCAGGCACAGCTGAACCGAGCCATGCACAGGCTGTCTGGCCCGGCTGACACCTCTTCGTGCAATGGCCGACCAAACCATTGTCCTTGTGGCACAGTAGTTTACTAGAATGTTGCACTTGCAGCGCATTTATGTGTTCATAATGCCGAGCTGGGTTACTGTTGAGGCATGGGCAGACACAAAACCATGGGTCATAACAGACCCAACCTGGTTTTGGTAGAGACACAGGCGAGCATGGTACACAGCTACAGACCATGCTGGGTTTGAAACATGGCATATCTCATGCCTGTGGGGTATGTCAGCAATTGACTCGCCAGAAAGAAGTTATCCCATGATAGGCAACAGGTCACGGATCAAGTTGTGATCTATCATGTGATTTTTAACCCGACTCAGCTGACCCAAACCTTTTTGTTAAAACTGATAAGTCATCACATGAATAGACCATAGGCCTTGAGCCATGCTACGTGTCTGTTTCATTAATTCGTAGTCCGGACCATACAAAGTTCAAACTATGGAGCCGACTATTGAGTCGTTCTAACCAAATAGTTCGTGTTGTTCATTGACAGCAATTATAAAAAGCTAAAATGGCAAAAAAATAATCTTTCTTTTTTAGTTTTACCACTTTTAAATATATATAAATATTAAATAATCTAATTATTTTCACACAATTTTCTCTACAATCTCACTCCTCTCCATATTTACTTTGTATGGTATGATTTTTCACATTTCTCAAGATTAAAGTCCTAAAGACTACAAGTAAATAACAATGTTACAGCCTACATGTGATTAGTACCATAAGGTCAAGCTATTCAGTTTTTTTTATTTATTTTATGATACTAGTTTCTTCCTTCTACTTTTAATCCTCAAATATTTTTTTTCTAAAATTTAAAATGATTTTTAATCAACAAAATGATGAAAATAATAAATTTAATGCATATAATGTATTTAAAATTTTTGACGATGTAAAGATCTTTACAACCACTTTTTTCCCTCCTTATATGTAAATAAAAAAACTTAAGATTAATACACGAATATCTATTATATGAACTCACTTTAATATAATAGACAAAAACATATTTTTGGCGAGGCAAAGATCTTCTTCACCTCCATTTTTATCCCTCCTTATGTAAACAAAAAAAAATTAAGTTTATTACACAAATATCTATTATATGAATTCACTTTAATACATTAGGCATCAAAAATATTAGAGTGAAAGTATGTAATATTTAATCCAATATAATTATTATAAAAAAATATATTATTACAAGACTGATAATAATACGCGTTACATTTAATTCATCTTTAATGATCCATAATTATATATAACTGACAATAAATAAAAGAATAACTAATATGAAACAATAAAATTTTTGTGAAAACTTATCACAATTACATCATAACATATTACAAAAAAAATAATAATAATTAAAATATTTAAAAATCATACTAATATTGTATCGATGACCTCGGATATAAGGACTATAAAAAGTAATATTTCTTTCAATTGTAAAACTACACATAATACTAATTCAAATTTGATTCTAAAAAAATTTAGATTTTTATTAAATATTTCATTCTTATGATAGTTATGTTATATAAAATCCTATAATAAATATTTATACAAACATATGACATCCAGAAAAAATTATTTATCATTATTATTAATAATACACTAAAAAATAATAACATAATATAATCACAACAACTAAAAAAGATCCACTAAATAAAATTTTTATATTAAATATGTTGTATATATAATTTATTTTTTGATAATTTATTTGTATAACCAAATATTTCTGTTTTAATATTTTCATGTAAATGCATAAAATGAAATATTAAGAGGCCGGGGATATAGCAGTAGCACAATAACGGAGGTCCCGCTGTCCAATCAGCGGGCCGAAAAAATTTTTAGAGCAAAACCTGACTCATCCAATAATAAATCCGCTCCAGTTAATTGAACCGAAAAAGTTTTAATATAAATATTTTGTATTTTATTTTTTGGGTTACTATTTCGCGATCTGAAACTGTTCATCTTCTCTCAGTCTCTCTCTCTCTCTCTGTGATTAATCATGATTGTTTCTGCGCTGCACATACTGTAAGATTTCTAATTTGGTTTAATCTATAATGCATTAATATTTTCTGGTGGATGTAGCTAGTCATACTGAGCAACTAGCAAACCACATTATTTTTGGTTTCTGTTTCTCATTTTTTTTATTCTGTCGTGGTTGGATTGTGGATTGGATATATATTATTTGTTGTTCTGTTATTTTTATTATCTTCTATATCTTAAAATCACCACTGTGAAAATGTAATTGCCCAACAAAATATATATATTATAATATTAATTTAATAGTATAGATTAGTTTAGAAATAAATACACTCTCATTAGAAGCCATCTAATTTTCTATAAAACTTATTCATTTGTCTAACAAATTACAAGATTTTTTTAGTTTATATAAATTACTAAGTTTCAAAAAACATACACTTAATAAACACATACCAATTATATGAACTCACTTTATAATATACAAAAAAAATATCATATAAGTTATAAAAAATTTAGTTCGATATAAATATTATAAAAAAATTAGTTTAAAATATATATTATAAAAAAATATATACATGCAATACAAAACAAATAATAACACATCATTTTAAAAGACATGTAAACACATGTCAAGTATTACATCAAAAAATAAATAGCATTAAACACTAGGAAATTCCAACTCAATCGAAGAAAAATATGATCCAGTCATCTTGAATGATTTAGTTTATATACCATAAAGAATTGATAAAAAAATAATTAGTTAAATTGAAAATTATCATCAATCTTTCACAAATTTTAAAAATATATTATATTTATAAATAGCATTCAGAAGTATATTCAACTCTCTTATCATAAAATTTTTAAAATTAATTCTCATAATTATGTCATTAAATATTATAAAAAATAATTAATAATTAAAGGATTTAAAAAAATATATAATAATTTTGTATCGATAATCATATACATGGACTATTCAAGATAATATCGATAACCATATTAAATGATCAAAAAATAACATATAAAAAGAATAATGATAACAGCGATGAAAATAATAAGGTGAATATATGACAAGACTAGAAAAAATAAACAAATAAATAAAATTATTAGGAATAAAATTAAATAATTATTATAGATGAAAAGATAATAAAGAATCGTCAAAGGTGATTTGATCACATCCTACAAAAACCCAAGTAAATTTAAATTCAACAAAAATAATTTTTAAATTCTAGAGGATAAATCAGATAATTAGAGACATGTTGATATAAGAGGCTCAAACTTAGAATTACAATATGATGTCATGATGTTTGAAGCTACAATTCCACTTTCTTGGGGTTGTGAAAAGTCAAAATATCATAACATATGCTGGATAAGGCGACTTTGACCTAATGTCAACTTTTTTCAAAAGTTGTAATTTTTCTTTCCAGATGTCATGATTTTTCTTGTAGTCATGATTTCTTTCTAAATGTTGCAATGTTTCGTAAAGTTGTAATTTTTCCTGAACTTATGATTTTTTTGAATATGTCACAGCTTTTTCTTAATATCATGACATTTTTTTATTGAATTAGGATTATTATAAATAGTGAACTAATATAAAGAAAAAAGAATAGAGAAAAAAATATATTTTTTTATGAAAAACCAAAAACTCTCAATTAAGAAAAACTGAGAAGGTAAAAAATAAATTTCCTAAAGTTATCTGCTAGGACTATGGAGGTATATCAATTAAAATTATCGATCTACTCATAGATATTTTAAAATCAAGAAATTTCACTGACGTTAAAAAAGAACAAATTTAGAAAAATCAAGATTTTCAGGGATGCAAGAATTCACAAGATCTCCTTTGATTTTACTACACTCTATGAGGTATGATTTCTTCCTATTCGAGTTTAATTTTATCCTAATGATTGTATTGAAAGCAATTACATTGTTTCTCTTCATCTTTTATTATTTTTCTTATTTATTTTGGATTGTTTGAAAATTTTGTAAGATTAAGAATGAAAGTTGAATAAAAAAGATGTGTAAATATTTTATGGGAATTTCTATCAAAATATCCCTAAAACCTAAATGTTATTTTGCATATAACTTGATCTACATACCTCCGAATGAGAGGATTCCAGATGAAGATAAAGATAAGCAATACATCTACAAAAATCTAAGAGACACCAAGAATCAAATCTTATTCAAAGTCCAAAAAACCTTAATTTCAAGGTTTAATTCATAGGAACGATTATGTCCCCATAACAAAAAAAAATTTATATGGTTTTGGCCGTTAGTTGAGTTATAAGGATCTAAATAAGATGAATAAATTTTTAAGTAAAATAGACATTGAGAAAAATAATTACTTAGAAGTACAAATCATCTAAAAATATCAATTATAAAGTTAATATTATAGTTGAAACAAGACTTGAGAGATGTGTAATACATTTAAGTAGAAATGGTTAAGTTGCAAAATTATGTCTAACTTTCTAATATGATAATTATGGCTATATGCATGAAATAATCATAGTCATAAGAAATGAATTGTAATATGTATTAAAATTAAATATTATTTAAAAATTATATTTATATAATATAGTTATTTTAATTGCATAATAAGGTATATGATATAAATAAATTGTATGATTTTCATTAATGTCTAGCATGATATTAATATGAAATGGTGCATTACATTGTATATGCACGGGAACATCACATTAAAAGAATATGAGTGCATGATTATGTTCAATCATCACATTTTGTGATTGATAGATAGGCTTGATACTATTAGACAAGGACTAACAGAACCACGAAACATTGCATAAAAAAAAAATATGCGTCGGCAATAGTAAGCAAGACTAGATTCTCTCTTAGGTGAAAGATTAAGACTGTTTAAGAAAATTATCGATGAAAGTTCAAAAAATATTATGTATACGAAGTCCTACAGTGAGACTCCTAAAATCTGCTATTAAAACAAAACACATTGGATAACAATTTTAAAAAAGATTTTTAAAATAATGACAACTATAAAATATCTTGGTTACTGACAAACAACTTTCATTTTAGGGGCTTCCATCAGACGTGCTCATTAATAATATTTTGTTTTACATTATCATATGCATTGTGTGATGGAAGCCAATAAGAGCCCGTTGCACAGCATGCACTTGATTCTCAACTCATTTCATGTCGCATTTTGCAAAGTTGAATTATATTTTTTGGAAATATAAATGAAAATTACAAGCGTGACCGTAGCATGTGCACTTAGGAGGAGAATAAACCTTATAAAAATTTTCTCTAATAACCATAACTCACCCTTTATGAGACATTTCATTTGCATGACATGCACCAGCGAGTGATGCTTTTTTGAGATCATACTTGTGAAGGAAACTAGATTGTGACTTTGAATAATTTTTATTTAAACAAAATTGAGATGGTTATCTCTTTATAAATGGTGTATATAAGAATGGTATGTTTAAAATTATAAAATATTTTTGATATATCATTGTATCATATCCAAAATTCAATACATATAATATCACAATCACATGACCATCAGCTCATATTCTGATAATTTTAGAAGGAACAAAGATACACATAGTATTGTGATCCCTTTAAGGATAAACTTGGGTGTGTGTTGATATAGTCCAAAAAGGAGTAGCATGTAGTTATTGGTAGTTAAAAAAACACAAGCAAAGTTATCACATGCATAATATGTAATTAGCATACAATATCTTTATTTTGAAGATTTGACATCATTATTTATATAACAAAAAGTTCGAAGTATTTTCGGATCACAAGAATCTGAAGTATATTTTTACACAGTAAAACCTCAATTTTAGGCAATGCATGTGAATGAAATACCTGAAAGATTATGACTTCATGTTGCATTATCATCCCAATTAGGCATGTATGATAACTAATATAGTAATACCTAAAAGTTACCCCCATTTAATCATGACCAATATTTTAAATACGTAGTTTCTATGTCAACAATTATGAAACTAAATGCAGAAATGACCTCTATATTTGTTAAACATACTACTAAAGGTATGTACACTTATGTTCAATGTAAGTAGTGGGAATAAGCACAAATGAATAGATATTCATCGTTTCATTAAAAATCATTAATAATAAGTTCGTCATTATTATTATTAACGTAGTCAAATATTACAACACATGACTCTAATATCAAGTAGGTATAAATTTAACAGTATCTCTAATTCATTTAAAATTTTGTTTTTTAGGCCCGCTATTAAACAAAGACTATTAAACTCCTATTTTATATTAGATGTTCTAATGTATTTTAGTAAATTTCTTATTTTTTCTAATACAGAAAAAATAACTTTCATTCCCGCATGTATTAATAGTTTAATTAGTGACATATACACCTAAAGTAAAAATTCTCACCTAACAATTCATTTTTAATAATTCTTACAAACATACTAATTGTTACTCCATTATTAAAAATATTATCAAAAATAATACTAAATATTTTATTTTAAATATTAGATTCTCTAAAAATTTTCATTATATATTTATATATAACAAGGTTATCATGAAGATTGAGAACCTCTGAAAATCCTAAAAATTTTTTATTAAATTTTTATTTTTAATCTACATTGTAACCGATGAGACATACAAATGATGTACTATCACAATTAGTCCACATATCAAACATCATGTGCATCAATTTACTATATTTCCTAAATTAATTAATTATTAATTATTTTTCAAACTTATAATATTTTATTATGTCATTTCTACTTGTGAACATATATTTCTTATGATAAACAAACTGAAAATAAGTCTACATAATAGTGACTACTTTATGATCCTTCAAAAATCTAATCAAAAGACTCATAATTATAATTAGTTTAATCATATATTTTTTCTCAAAATCATTATAGTAAATGAAAGGAATTAACGAAGCTAAACTAGATTCAACTTGAAAAACTATGCTAGTTAGTTGAGTTTTCTTGGGATCTAATGCATTATGCCTTTTCATACATTGATTGACATGCTTCTTACGTTGGTTAGTGTCATATGCACTCATATATGTATATATCTTTTGAAAATATATACAGTATGTCAATTCTTCTTCAACATCACTAAAATTTGTAATTTTAATTACTTAAAATTTAGTTAATACTACTAACTTTTGTCTAATTTTTTATTTTTTATGTAGCAAATAAATTTAGATAGAAATCATTGGGGATAACTTAATTTTGACCTCAAACCTTTCAATAAAATTATCATTATATTCATTATTTATCATTTTTTTAATTTTTCTAATTTATAATTAAAACTATAACAAACTTATAAACAAGAAAAATTCATCATAACCACAATTATTTTGTTATAGTCAACTTTCCTTTATACCACCTCTAACCTCTACTAAAATTTTCAGTTACGACTAGTACCGTATATGCAGAAATTAAATATAATAGTAATAAAATGAAAAATTGAAACATTTGAGTAATGAGATATAGAGAATAAAATTCAAAAAATTTTTATTCTCTATTTATAAAAAATTTTAGATTAAAAAATAATTTTGTTTATTTTTTAAATTTTTTTATAATTTATATGGCTTGAAATCCATTAAACATCGGATTTCTAGCATGTAGCAGTAGGAAACAATCTAACGGCTACAATTATAAAAAAAGTTGTTTATAGGCATTGAAAGCGACAAACCACACCCATTATGTGACAGTGTAACGGGCAGCCAACTTCAATCAAGCCCCAAAGGCCCAAGATAAGTGTCCACATAAGCCAAATCCAACAAGCATGATTGGATTTATTTTTAAAAAAACTCAACCCCATGTGGCGTGACACGTGACCAACCCATGTTTGGTCATGGCATAGTTATTTAAGGCGCAAGGTGCACTGAGGCGCAAAAGCCTTTTGGGGCCTTAAGGCGCAAGGCACACTTGAGGCGCGGGCTTTTTTATTTGAGTCGCACCCAGCCTAATACACATAAAAATTATATATTTTACTAAATATAGTCTTTAATTTTCATCTAATAATAAACTAAAGAACATCAAAAATAAAAATCAAATATTAATAGTGCTCACATCATTCAAATATTCAAAATTTCAAAACAAAATAACAAACATTCAAAGTTCTAAAACAAAATAAACACTCATATATCTACATCTAAATCTAAATCAAGAAAGTCTTTATCAATATCATCCCCACATCAATCTTTCACTCTTCCTCTTCTTCATTTTCCTCTCCCAATAAATAGATCATCTTTTCATCTTCATCAATCAAAACAATAGTATGAGTATGTTTAGAGCTAGATGATCTTGACTTTTGTTTTAGTGTTAGTGTTTTGCTTGGTTTAGCTCTTGTATAAACCCTAAGCTCTTCAACTCCACTAGCTCTTGCAACATCACCCCATGTTAAATTATCACCTTCAAACACCAAATCATCTTCTACAACACCTTCATCTACCATTCTTTCCATCAACCATTCGTTGCTATCTACTATTTCTTTCAAGATAATGGGATCAATAGTATGATGCTCAGTATATCTTTTCATCAAGCTTCAATTGTACTTAATGTACACCAAATCATTCAAGCGTTGATGGTCCAACCTATTTCTCCTCTTGCTATGAATCTGAAAAAATAAAGTGTTCATGATTATATCTCAATGTTTTAGTTTTGAAGAATCTAAGTTATATTAAATAATGTTGTAACTTAAAGACACAAATTCAATTACATGTAACTGCTTTAGTAACTTACATTCTCAAAGATACTCCAATACCTTTCACAACCCGATGCTCTACATGTTAGGTTGAGAACCCTCAATACAAACTTTTGCAAACTTCTAGTACTTGATCCAAACATACCCCACCATTCAGCTACAATTAATATAAATAAATTATTAGTTGAACATTTTACCTATTTTAACCAAACATATAAAATAATTTCAATGCATTAATTAACAAAACTAAAGGACTTACCTAGAGGTTTAGTCTTCCTTGTTCTAATGGCAAACTCATTACCAAAAAAGTCTCTAGCATGCATGTACAAGTCGAGTTGTGATATAATTGCATCTTGTTTATCTCTGTTTTTCACCAATCTCGAAATGCAACTACATACATCTTCAAAGATTTTTGAATCTAGGTCTATTTCTAATCCTTCTGTATCATAATAGAATAGTGGGTTCAAAAAATACCCAGCTGAATGCAAAGGTCGATTAAGTTGAACCTCCCACTACCTATCAATGATTTCCATGATTTCCTTATACTTCTCTTTATTCCCATTAAAGCTTTTGATGATGATTTCCTTCGCCTTTTTCATGGCTGCATAAATGTAACTCATAGGAGGTCTCTTTTCACCATCCACCAAACGAAACACACGTACAAGAGGGCCTGACACCTTCAAACAAAATACTACAGTATTACAAAAAGAAGACATGAAAATTATATTGGCTATATTTTTTCTTTTTTGCTCATTTGACCATTTACTTTCCGTCCAATCTGAACTAGTAAACATCTTTCTTAAGTTGTTTCTTTGTTCATTGATACGGGAAAAAGGTGATAAAGGCCGTGATAAACCGAGTCTTAGCATGCCTTAACAACTCACTTTGCTCAGTAAATCACATCATCATGTTGAGCAAACTCATTCTATTATAGATGTAGCCGCTTATGGATATGGCCCTCTCTATTGTCTTCTTGATGTGTGGTAGTTTTCCAATATCTTCTAGTATCAAGTCAAGACAATGTGCGGCACATGGTGTCCAATACAAATATGATTTTTTCATTTCTAACAACCTCCCTACATAATTTAAACACATAATTAGAGATGTCAACCGGGCCGGGCCGGCCCAACACGGGAATTTCCCGTGCCCGGGCTCGTGCTGTGCCATGCCGAGGCCAACCGAGCCTCGTGCCGAGCTTGGCCTGGCACGGTACCGTGCCAAAATTATTTTTTTTTAAATCATGGTTACTGGAGCGCCGAAACCCTAATTTTTTTTAAAATTAGGGTTTCGGGCGGGCCCAATTCCTAATTTTTTTTAAAATTAAAGTTTCAGGTATGCCAAAATCCTAATTTTTTTTTAATTTAGGGTTCGGCCCGACCGGGCTGAACCCGGCGAATCGTGTCGCGGGCCCGTGCCGGGCTGAACCCCCAAAAACCGTGCCCGGCCCGGCACGAAAGCTCGGCCGAGCCTAGAAAAAACAAGTCGGGCCAGCCCTGCACGGCCCGTTTGACACCTCTACACATAATAAATAGATAATAGATGTAATTACTTACATAAATAAGTAAATAAAAATTTGAAATTAAATTATAGGTACCTGCCGCCACATAATTTGAAGCATTATCTGTTATCACTTGAACAACATTGACTTCACCAACTTCATCGACCCAACTGTCAAGTAATTCAAACAATTTCTCTTCCATCTTGACCATAGAAAAAGCATCAATAGATTTCATAAGCACGGTCCCTCTTGAAGAATTCACCAAGAAATTTACCAATGACCTTTCCTTCCTATCAGTCCATCCATCTGACGTAATTGAACATCCATTTTGCTTCCATTCTGTGAAATGAACCTCCATTGAAGCCTTTATGAGAGCCAATTCTTTCTTGAGGTTAGTAACCCTTACATCATGAAAACTTGGTCCCTTGTAACTCACACCATATTGCCCAATTTGCCTCAAGCATTGGTTGGAAACTAGCATAGTTCACTACATTAAATGGAATCGCAGCATCATACATCCATCTACAAAATAGTATATCAGCTCTCTCCTTGGCCTCTTTCTTGTAAGCATTGTTGATAGTTTGAGTATTTTTTCTATTTTGAATAATCATTTCTGAATTAGGAGTAAAGAAATGATCCATATGACCTTTCTGCCTCATTCTCTTTATGTAACTACCACTAACACTACCACTACTTTCCCCTCCATTGCTACCACCACTAAAAACATCCTTTCTTCCCTTTTTGCTAGTAACCTCCGGGTCTTCATCATCTTTATTTTGAAACCCAAACATATCCTCATTCACATTATGACTTCCAAAACTTATTTGATTTTTTTGAATTTTTTTGGCTAGCATATAATCTTCTATTTCTTTTCTAACATGTTCGGGACATCTTGTACACTTTTTCAAATTTATAAACCCTCCAATAAGGTATTGCTTTTGTCTATAAATGTCTCCTTTAGTTACTTTATCACAAAAAATATAAATGAGTGTACATGTATCTTTTTCATTTAATAAACAATCATATTTTCATCCCGGATTTTTTCTTCCACTTGAGGCATCTACTTCAACTGCAATCTCTTTGTCCATTTTTATGTATCTTTACCACAAATCTACAATAAAATGATAAATATATTAAGAAAAAAATGAAAATATATATATAATATATTATATATTATAAATCTATAAATTATAAATATACTCAATCTTTGCAAAACAACTAAAACTATTTATAATTTTTATTCTAATTATTTCATAATTTTCATAATTTTTTTCATGATTTTTTTCTATTTTTCATTAATTTTCAACATTTTTTTTCTCTTTTTTCTACATTAGTTTTTTGAAAATTACATATTTTTTTCAAAGTATTATTCAAAAACTTTTTCCCTAGTTTTTAAGTATTTTTTGAAAATGTTTTTTTACCTTTTGAAGAATTTTTTCACAACAAAAATAGGTAAAATGAAAAAAATACATTTTAAGCCTCTTCTTCTTTTTCTCTCCTCTTCAATCCAGCCTTATAAATATTTTGGGATGGTTGTTTTGAGGGTTTTATGGTGTAACCCGAGAAAGATGAGGTTTTATGGGGCTTAAAATCACAAAACTCCAAAACGACATCGTTTTGATTCCTGGAAGACCAAAACGACGTCATTTTGGAAGTGGCATTTTTTTATTTTAAATCAGAACCTCAAAACGTTGTCGTTTTGAGGGTTTTGTTTTTTTAAAAAAATCAAAACCAACCCAAAACGATGTCGTTTTGGGTTGGATCAGCCGAATACGTCGTCTTCCCCGACGCGCTCCTCATGTGTTTCGCCTGGTTTCGCCCCTCCTCATTTCCGACGGCAAATCCGGCAAAAAAAAGAGAGGAGAAGAAGATGAAGAATGAGAAGAATGGCGTAACTGGCTCGACGCCTGCCGCCGCCGAAACTGGAAGTCGACGCCTGCCGCCGCCGAAACTGGAAGTCGACGCCTGCCGCCGCCGAAACTGGAAGTCGACGCCTGCCGCCGCCGAAACTGGAAGTCGACGCCTGCCGCCGCCGAAACTGGAAGTCGACGCCTGCCGCCGCCGAAACTGGAAGTCGACGCCTGCCGCCGCCGAAACTGGAAGTCGACGCCTGCCGCCGCCGAAACTGGAAGTCGACGCCTGCCGCCGCCAAAACTGGAAGTCGACGCCTGCTGCGCCTTACCCGCCTACGCCTCGCTTGAAGCGAGGAATTTTTCCCAAAAGTGGTGGTGCCTTAGCTTTAGGCGCGCCTAAGACACGCCTTTCATAACTATGGTATATAGACAAATATATAGATAGGAAAATAATTAGATTGGTTGATAGACAGATAGATAGTTAAATAGACAAATATACAGATCGATAGATTGTTAGATAGTTAGATATATAGGTAGATATATAAACCATTAAATAGATATATAGATAGATAGATAACTAGATAGATAGACATAAACATATAGATAGATAGACAAATAGACAAATAAACAGATATACAAATAGACCAATGGAAAGATAGATAGATAGCAAATAGATAGATAAACATATAGCAACATCGATATATATAAAAAAAGATAGATTAGCAGAAAGATAGATAAATAAATAGATAGAGAGATAGATAGATAGAGATATTTACAAAAAGATAGATAAATAGAACAAGAGATAGAGAAATAGACATTATGACAGATAGACAAATAGATAAAATGACAAACATGTAGAAATGTAGAAAGGTAATTTGATAGAAAGACATATAGTCAATAGATAGATAAAATAGATAAATAAAAAGTTAGATACATAGATAGTTAGATAAAAAGATAACAACATAAATAGTAAAATAGTTAGACTGATTGATTGATTGATATAAAGATAAATATAAAGATAGATAGATAGATAGATAGATAGATAGGTAGATACTTAGAAATACCGATAGACCATGCCGCCAGCACGAAGCACGACTAGCTCCAGCACCGCACAACACAAGGTATGCCTAAATCCAGCACAATCCAAGTCCAAGCAAGATTCTAGACATTGTCAATTCAAGTGGTGCCTCATGTTGTGCTGGAGTTAACCGGCCCACTTGACAACTCTACACCGAATACATTTTCCCAAGGAACTTGCTAAATCACATATCATGCAATTGGAATAGAAACAATACCTTCTCTGATCCTTGGACTCCAAATCCCATATGTGGACAAAGGTATGGTATAAGTTAGATTAAAAAGAGAAGGAAAAGTGAGAAGGACAAAAAAAACTTATACAGATCATAAAGCTCCTTCTCGGGCTAGTAGGTAAATATTCAAGATATCAAATATGCAAAAAAAAGTAGGTTAAGTAACTCTACAGAACATTCAAAAAGATATCAATGAGTTAATCTACAATATAAACATAAGTTATATCGATCATCTTATCCTAAATATTCATCATGAGAGAAACAAAACAATCTATCTTGGTGTGATTCATCTACTTGTAAAATATCAAATTGAGAGAATTTCATTGTTAGTGAAATGTCAAATTAAAATCTCTAAGCCTCATTATCTAATTATCATAGTATGTGAAGAATTATATTCAAGTGAAATTATCATAAAAAATCTAAAAAATAATAAATTATATTAACTACATAAATTATATCTAATCTAGTAATAATAAGATAATTAATATTTCTTATTATTATTTTATATGTAATAAAGTCAACTAAATGAATCGCATCAAACAAAAAATTAATATTTGAC
Source organism: Sapria himalayana (assembly GCA_029783825.1). Lineage (NCBI taxonomy): Eukaryota > Viridiplantae > Streptophyta > Magnoliopsida > Malpighiales > Rafflesiaceae > Sapria > Sapria himalayana. Next base: position 7,936,816 of record JAREIK010000088.1, on the reverse strand, counting down.
TTAATAGGAATATTAAGTACATCTCCTAAGACTGACATCTATAAAAGTATCAACTGCATATCTCTTGTATGACATATAATATCCCTCCTATAATAGGTCTCACCTCTATCAAAAAAAAATATGAGACTTAAGATATCATTCATCCAAAATTGAGACTAAAGCTACTTCTTAATTTAAAAGATTTTCAACGCATCATCACTCATAATAAAAATATCATTTATGTACACAATCAACATGATAAACTTGTCATCTAAACTCATCCTAAAAAATAAAAAAAAATAATCTATAACACATCTATGCCAACTAAAAGAGTTGACTAATAACCCCCTCATAGAGAACTTAGCTGGTTAAGACTTTTAGCAATATTCAGGTCACAGGTTTAAGTCTTACCAGTAGAGAGTACTCGCGAATATTCTTACCTGCTCGATTCTCCGGGGGCCCAAGGAGATTAGGGGGCCCACGTAAGTGGGCCTTGAGACCCCTTGGTTCTCAAAAAAAAAAGAGTTGACTAATAGTAGAAACTTCGTAATTAAGCTCTTGCTAATTACTTCAGCCTAGGACTATTCAAGAAACACGTAAACCCAAAAAACCTAATTGACTTGACTCAATCCAATCCAAAAAATAAAAAAAAAATAATATAAGTAGATGAGTTTTTAATTAATTTTGTTCAACTTAAATCAATTAGAATGGGCTTTGGGTTATAAATTTAAAACCCATTAAAACCCAACCAACCCATACATGTATGTCTTAGTTATATGTATGTCTTTATATGTGTGTGTGTGTGTTATATGATTATTTGTAGTATTATAATATCAAATGGGTAATGAAGATTAAAACATTTTAATAATGATGACTTTAAACTAGTTTTAAAAAAAAATATCATAAGATGAAAATTTTTATTATATTAAATTGAAAGAATTTATTGAGTTTATTATATATAATTTTATTATTATCAAGTTTGAATTTAATTTTTGTTACTTTGGATTTAATGTGTTATTTTTTTTAATAATCAAATTTTTTTAAAGAAATTTAAAATTAATAATTAAGCATAATATGAATTTATGTTTAAAATGATCAAATTTAATATTTGGGCGTAACTTCAATTAAGGACCAATTTTTAAATTTAGTAGTTTAATTTAAGCCCAATTTGATGCCCAATCCAAACCAATCATGAGCTAGATTGGATTTAGTTGCAAAGGGCTACAGGTGGGATTGGACGTAAATCCAATCAATCTTCCTTACTCAAGTCGATTATTATTTTTCCCCCAACCTGATCAACTCCAACCCAACCCATGTACACCCGTACTTTAGTCTATCCAATATTTTCAACAATCTGCAAAATGAGTCTGACCATACTATTTTAAACCAGGATAATTGATTCAGATATATTTCCTCCTTAAAGTTGCGATGAAGAAAAAATTTTACATATCTAACTAATTTATTCTTTATCTGTGAAAAATTATCAATGAAATATTCTAATAATTCACATTGAATATTTAAGAAAACTCTCTCACAATTATCACTTTCAGATGATCTATCTTTTCATCTGGATCAATCTTTACAGTTAACATTTACTGACAATCAATAATATAACTTTTCCAAAGATTAAAACATTAATTTTTATGTCTCATTTGAGTAGAGAGGATTTATATATTTCATCATGATATGACATTATTTTAAATAAGATTATTTATCATAATGAGATTTCTGTATTTTAATACTGTCAAGAAAAATAATAAAAGTAATAAAAGATAAAAAATAAGATATAAATATAATAATATATATGATATATAGTGCTAAATATAATTATTCTATTTCATTCAAATAATGATTGAAATATCAAGATCAAAAGAATTGGCTACAAGAGCATATGACTTTGATGAAATATCAAGATCTCAAAAAGTCACAAGATATAAATCATGACTTTTCGAAAAACTCCCCTTCAGTTTGAACAAGGTGTATATGTCTCACTTTCCTACAATAAACTCTAAATTCTAGGTAGTTAAGTCTTCATGTTCTCATCTCATCATGAACCAAGACATTAATAGACTCAAATAATCAAATTGACTAAACTCAAGAAAGATTATCTTTCTAGGAAAATCTCATTCTCTCTGGAATCAATTATTTCTTTACCTATTAGTATGATGAGAACTCCATAAGAGTATCAATATAATATGAATTAATAAGTTCATACATTACTGAAAAGTAACTTTCTCTCATAATCTAAGGCCAAAGTGGGACTCCAGATGAGCAACAAAAAGTAACGGATATACATATATCTCACATATTCTTAATCTTCCTAAACTAATTAAAAAACATATCCAACTTAAAAAATATAATGTCAACACTCACTAATACTTTATCAGTCTCTAATAAATAATATTTATATCATTTTTAAGTATTTGAGTAACTAGTAAAGATACACTTTATCACCGTGTGTCATCTTATAACATCTTAGAAAAATAAATTAAATAAAATAAATATTCCAAAAATCTTAACAAACTAAATATTTTTTTTTCCAAAATATAAGATACATTTTATTACTGTGTGTCATCTTGTTATATCCCAGAGAAAAATATTGAAAAAAAAAAATACTCCAAAAATTTTAATAAGCTAACTATTTTTTTTTTCAGAATATAAGATATGAAATGAAACAAATTTGAAAAGTTGCAATTTTTTTAGTATTTTATTTTATTTTATATTTTTTATGAAAACTTTCAACAAGTGAGCTAGTCCAACCCTTTTGCTCGTTTTATAAAAGTGTACTTGTATGATGCTTTATTATCATGCATTAATGTATTTTTTATTTTTCTATATTAATTTGTAACAAGGTATCAGAAGAAAGTTACATATCATAGAGTGAAAATATATGTGTATCATATCATCACGGTACACATATAGGTGCATGCTACAATGCACACATGTACCATTTGGGGGAGAAAAGCACAAATTACTATGCACCATCAAATTTTCATCACACACCCAATGTGTGCCTATGCCATGAGCACCGACATCAATGGAAAATGATATCATCGGAGCACATGCGAGGGCTCAAAAAATAGGCACACATGGAGTTTCGATGCGAATTAGGGCTGTATTTTGCAAATTGCATAGGCTACACAAAAGTGATAAAGCCTAAATTTTGAGAATTTTCCCCAACTTTTAGGAAACCATAATTTTTATTTTATGAATGGGAACAAAATTTAGAATTTAGGAATTCAAAAATTTTAATTTCCGCGAAAGAATTAAAATTAGGATATATTAATTATGATATGATGCTGATATACAAAAAAAAAGAGATTATTTCTACAAATACAAAGAATGAATACATCAAAGATTAATGTTAGATATTATTTCAAGAGATAATATCAAAAGATTTATACAATATTAAGAGAAATAGAGTGCATTGTTAATGTCATCAAATAGCCCTTAAAAAGTTTACTTATCATAATACTTACTAAAGAGAAGTACATAATTTTTCTCTAAAACAACATCAAATTATTTCTAATATTTAAATATTACTGATTATTTCACTCATAAAGAATACAAAAAAGTTGAGTCAAGCCAATAGGACCCACGTTTTTGTGGCGCACACATAGCATTGTGTCTGGCCCTATAATGGCAACGCACCTCTGAAAGAAGGCAACCCTCAGGGCCAAATAGTCTGCAAGCTAGCCAAATCATGTTGGGTCAGGATATGCCTACCCAGCACGACACAAGCCCAACCTCTCATGGATTTGATCCAATCTAGCATTAAATCAATTAAGAGCAGCTTAATATTTGGCACACAGGCCAAATACATTGGCCTGATATGGTACATACTATGTTTAGCGACCAAATAAAATTCCAAAAGATATCAAATCACGAGCTAAACTTTTAAAGAATTTCAAAATGATCTTGAAGAGATTCCAAAAAAATTCTAGAAGATTTTAAAAGCTTCCAGGATTCTTTCCATTTTAGAATATTCTATAAATTTCTTATTTTATGAAATTGTAATATGTGACATAATTTAAATCATTTGTGAAACTTTCACCAATGATTTCCTTTTTATGACATTAAATCTTGTGATCCGCAAAAAAATAATATCAAATGTAACTTCCTTATTATGACATTTATTTCCAAGATTGAAAATCATGGGAATGATGTTATGAGTCAAGAGAAAAAAACTCAAAACATATAATGGTATTCATGGAAGCTTGAATGACTAACATAGAACTGACTATAGATAAATCGTGAAATATAATTGAGTACGTTGATAATAGCATCAAGGAGGTAGATGTAGCATTCTTGAAAGAAAAACTCCTAACCATGATGAAAAGTGCATTCGATATTATTTTGAAGATACTAAACCAAAAAAAAATTGTTTTAAAATCCATGTTGATTGCTATAAAAGAGGAAATAAATAAGTTGAAAAGAAAATTTTTAACTTGCAATAGGACCATAAAGGATAGTATGATTGGTCAAAAGCCCTCATACAAGTAGATATCCCAAAGTCAAATGAGTTTTAAGGTACTAGAACGATAAAAGAGATCGATAATTTCCTTTGGGGAATTAAACAATATTTTCGAGTGATAGGCAATCAAAATTAGTACTACATCAATATATTTGTTAAATGTCACACTTCTTTAATGATGACAAAGATATGAGAAAACTAATATAAATACTTAAAAATTATTCAAACAAAAATTACAATAATTTTATCTAAAATATATGAAAGATAACATGAGAAATAAGCTACGAACTAATTCAATGTATGAAAGTAAAAGAATATGTGTATGAGCTCGCTAAACCAATGCTTCTAATTTTTGATCTTAATAAGAAATAGGTCTTCTTTTCTTGTATAGTTGACCATAAACCTTAAGCTAAGCAGGAAATACAGAAGAGAGGCGTCCTAAACCTTATTCATGCAATATCAATAAATAAATCATTAATAAATTTAAGAAGATAGACAAACTCAATTCTTTTAAGAGTAAAGAAAAAAAACAAATTGATTATGATTTACAACTAAAAGATAATTATATGATAACAAGGAAAAAATATTCAAGGAAGATGAAAAGAAAAAAAAACCACTAACATATTTTATTTGTGACAAACTACACCAAATTTATAATTATTTCAATTAAAGCAAACTTATTGTTATGTTATGAGGAATAAAAAAATCATAAAAAAGTACTTAAATTGAGTTCAATCTTATGGAACTCAATAAAGAACAAGAAATATGAAACACAAAAAAATTCATGTTCATGAATACAAATATTATAAATCATACTATCAAAATATTAGTTGATACAAGTGCATCTGATTTTTTAATTTCAAAATGATTCATGAAAAATTAAATTTCAACATAAACAAAAATAATAATTAAATCAAGATTATAAATTCTAAATACATTCTAACAATTAGTGTTACATTTAATGTGGAGGTATGATAAAAAAATTAGATAAGAAAAATAACAATCAAAATAAACCCCTTGAATAACTAAGTTTTGGTACTTGAATTAAATTTTCTAGATTAGATAAATACATTTTTAGTTTGGTTTGCCAATTATATATACATCCAAGATCCTATTTGCCAATGTATTATCTTAATAACACAAAGTATCAAACAATCTAAAAAAATATCTACAATATAATTAGCAAAAAAAATGAGATGAAATGGAGTAACATATCTGAAAGTCATAAAGATTTACAAAAAAAATTAAACTTATTAATTGGGCACTTATATAAGCATTGAAACTTCTTAATTCATTTTGAGATAACATGTTAGCTGAGTTGCCAAAGAAGTTGTCCCTAAAGATAAAGGTGAATCATCATATTATATTGGCATCAAATATACTTTAAACTTCAAAGTCTGATGCAATCTATCAGGTGGCACTCTCATAACTCAAAAAATTAAGGAAATAACTAAAAAAATTAATTGATGTTTAAGTATATTCAACTTTCAAAAGGTTCATGTGATACATATGCTTTATATAAAAAAACATGATTATCATTATGATTATACATTGACTATCATGTCCTCAAAATAGTTAATTGAAAAGAGTAAACATCGAATTTCTTTGATTGTGAACTTATTTGACCAACTTAAGAAATCAAAGTTATTTTTCAAATTTGATTTGAGATTGAGAATACTATCAAATACGAATAATTAAAAATGATGAGCTAAAGATGACTTGTATCATTTGATCTTACAAATGCACATGCAACATTTTTACACTTATAAGTAAGATTTTGCCGCATTTTTTTGATTGTTTTATAATAGTATACTTGGATGACATTGCTTAGTACAAATAATTAAAAGAATATGTTGATCATTTTTTTAAAACATTTTTTTTGATCATTTTATAATAGTATACTTGCTTATGACTTATTGTTCATTTTCTCCTTTTTTCCAAGTAGAAATTTCACTTCTAAACCATACAAGCATATGAGCGATAGAGCAATACAATAGACAGATAAAACATAAATTATTGTCGAATAAGAGTTACCAACTAGGTGACATAGCTAAGATTATTTCTTAGGCTATTCAATTACTATCAATATTTTAATCAAGAATATTCTTACATTACAACAATATATTCAAGAAGAAAATGATTTGGAAGTAGAGTGAAATTACCAAAGAGTTTCTGATGATTTGAAGTAAACTATCATAAATATAAGTTCTAGCATTACCAAATCATTCAAAACCAAAAGAAATGTACAAGGATGCTTCGAATTTTGCAATCAAAAAATATTTGTCCAAGAAGTCATTAATTATATTTGAAAGTCAAAAATTAAATGAAAATAATCGGTAATATACAATCCATGAAAAAAGAAATGACAATAAAATTTCATTATTTGTAAAGGTGTCAAACTTGCCGGCCCTGCCCGACATAGGCCCGCAGTCCCAAAATCCACCTAATTTGGCGTAGTTCTGCCCAGTTCAGCCAGATTTGGGTTGGATCGATCAAAATTTTAAAACCCTAGGATTTCGTCGTCGTGCTGCCATGCCTCCATCACCCGTCAGGCATGCCAAGCCTCGTCCGCCAGGCATCGACTCGTCTATCCCCATCAGGCGTCGCTCAATACTTGGGATTGTCGTGCCGTGCCCACGTGACAGGCATGTCATGCCGTGCCAGGCACTGCACAGACTGGAAACTTTCAGCCCAGCAAGGCACGACTCGTACCGAGACTGCACCCGGCACGAGCCTGAGAATGGCACTATAGCATGCCGTGCCAAGCCCAGGCAAGCCCATTTGACACCTCTAATTATTTGCGAGTATGAATACATTATCTTTTAGGATCAAAATTTCTAATAAAAATTAATAAACTAATTAGCAATTATTTCTAAACACAAAAAAATCTAGTTCCCAAAAAAACCCGATGGCAAGAGATTCTCGTTGGTTTGACTATACAATAGAATACAAGCCAAGAAAAAGCAATGTGATAGCATATGCACTAAGCCAAAAAAACAAACCTTACAATAATTAGTCAGTCATATGAAGACTTAAAAAATCATATTAGAGAAAAATTATCCAAAGTCACAATGACTACATCATTTATAAAATATATTATGAAAGAAAAAACTCATATTTTGGATAGAAGATAATTCTTGTCACAAAGGAACAATAATTATATGGCTCCTAATTTAAAAAATTACAGAAAGAAATTATATATAAGTATCGTAACAAATATACATCATACTAAAGTTCTAATAGAAGAATAATACTATTTGCTGTATATGTAATTTATTTTTTACTTAATAATCTGTTTTAATATTTTCATGTAAGTACAGGAAATGAAATATTAAAAGTCCGGGGATACAACAACAACATAATAACGGAGGTCCTGCTGTCCGGTAAGCGGGCCGAAATTTTCGGAGCAGAGTCTGGCCCGTTCCATGATCTGACCCGCTTCGGTTAAATGAACCGGATGTTTATTTTTTCATATAAAACGATTTGTATTTATTTTTCGGGTGGCTGTTTTTTGACCCGTTTGAACTGTTCATCATCCCTCTTCTCTCTCTGCGCGATTTCGCGACTACTGCATGCTGTATACTGTAAGACGTTCTGTTTCTTGGTTTTAATCTGTAACGCATAAGTGTTTTCTGGTGGAGGTAACTAATCGTACTGAGCGACTAGCGAACCACGTTATTTCCTGTGTTGATTTCTCGTTTTTGATTCAGTCATGAATGTTATTGGTTTGGGATATATATATTGCTTGTTTTTCTGTGTTTTCTGTTGTTTCTGATTTTAAACTCACTACCGTAGAAACGCAATTACCTAACACTATTAATCAAAGATAAAAATAAAGTGAAAGTCTATGTAGAGACTTGCTTAGTTTAACAACAAGACAAGGTGGAATAAAAAACAACAATAAATATACAACCATAACAAATCCCAGAATGCTCATGGGCATAGTTGTAAAAGGCCAAGGCACACCAAGCCTCAAATGCTTCTTGGAGCCCCAAGGCACAATGAGCCCTTAAGGCATGAGCTTCTTAATTATGAAAATCTATTTTTAAATATATATATTTTTAAAAATATAATCAAATATAACAATTATTTATTATCAAATATCATCAAAAATATTAATCAAATCAATAAAAACACAAATAATATCTTTTAATATAAAAAATTATAAAACATATCAACAAATATAACAAGTCTCTTCTCCAATATTCTAAAAATTCATAAAAAAGTCCAATAAAACATGTAGAAGTGTCAACCGGGCCGGGTCAGCCAGGTCCAGCACGAGGCACAACATGATTAGGCCGTGCCTGGGTCAGCCCGACACAAAAATTTCTCGTGCCCGGGCTCGTGTCGTGACATGCCGAGGCCAACCGGGCCTCGCGCCGTGCCTGGCCCTGCATGGTACCTCGGCACGAGCCGAGAAACTAAATCTTTTTTAAAAATTAGGGTTACGAGCGTGCCGAAACCCTAATTTTTTTTAAATTAGGGGTTCGACACGACAACACGACGGCGTGCAGCCGAACCCCTAATTTTTTGTATATTAGAGGTTTGGCCCGACCGGGCCGAACCCAGGGGATTCATGCCACGGGCCCGTGTCTGGCCAGAACGGCACGACACGGTACAATAACCGTGCCGTGCTTGGCCCGGCACAAAAGCACAGTCGGGCCGGCTAAAATGGGCCGGGCCGGGCCAGGAAAGCCCGGCACATCCCGTTTGACACCTCCAAAAACATGTCAACATGCAAACACATATTTATTATCCAAATTCATAAATCATACAAACAAAACATATTAAAATAAATAATTTATCAATAACAATCAATCCTCATTCATCCTCCACATCAACATAATGATCATAATTATGTGAATGTGTTGTAGAAAATATGCATCAAAAATTTTGGCCTATGTTGTAGATAATAGGAAACAATAAATCCTCATTCATTCTCCACAACATGTAAACACAAATTATCATTTTGGCCTTTGCTGCAAAAAACATGAACCATTGTTCCTACAATTCCAGATGCATTTTTTGTAGAGATGACTAACATTCACGAAGGCAGCTTGTACAAAGCTTCGCACCATCAAGGAAGGCACGCGCCTTTTCTATTTTCTATACACCTACGTAAAGGGGCCTCACCTCGGCCAAGGAGAGGTGTCATGGCTGCACTTTCGCTACGTCTAAGCCTAGACACTCCTAAGCCACATCTTTCACAACCATGCTCAAAGGAGAGTATCTCTATAATTTCAATATGAAAGTTTCCAAATTAATAATTTTGGGAAAATTATAATAATAGTTCATTGATTCTCAAAATTAACTTATTTCCATCCCTTCCATGAAAGATTATCCAACTAATAAAACAACAAAATCATCTTTACGAAATAATGTGAAGTATTGGAATATTCCTCAATTCATAATCAGTGATTGAGATATGTGATTTACAAAGTAATTTTGGATAGAACTATTCAAAAATCATTGCATTTGAGATTATTTAACTTAAGTTTTTATCATTTTCTTGTGTTCTACTTATTCATGATTATCATATTAGTTTAAAAGAATAGTCTTTCTAGATAACTTAACTCTTATTTTATTTTTATTTCAACTTATTTTTATTTGCAAGATCAAAAAAATATGAAAAATACTCTATTTTCGATCATGATAAATTATATTTTCACTTTTTTATGATAAGATATCATATTATATGTTTGAGTATGTTAGACTCATTACTTGTCAAGTTAAAAATTATTTATACTAATTTTAAAAGTATTTTAATCTTATAGTGTAAGACATTTCAATTATAAGATTCTAACAAGACTTACTATCCTACATGCTAATCTAGAATAAGTAAAAACTTATTTAATCTAATATACTCAAACATGTGATAACCTAATATAGATAAAATGAGACTTTAGGTATGTGATCACTTTTTGTATTGATTGATTGAGATATATAAAATATATCTATTTCAATATAGATTAAAAGTTTTATATATTTTTTATATTTTTCATAAATTTAATTTGATAAAAGTATTAAAAAAATAAGAAATTATAATATATTAAAATACATATCATATTGATTTTGTATTTATGATATTGATTATTAGATTATCATCATACTTCATTACTCATATAGAATATAAATATTTTTTTTATCAGAGACTAATAAGATTTTAGTGAGTATGAATGTTACCTTTTTTTAAAAATGACATATTTTAGTGAGTCTAATAAGAATGTGAGCTTGAGAAGAATATGAGCCTAAGAAGAATGTGAGCCTAGATATTACACCTTAATTTATTATTTTTTCTTCATTATCTCTAGTCATGCCTAGACCATCTATTAGTATACAAACTCATTCGTTGACTATATCTAAGCATGTTGATACTTGGCATGATATTACTCTCATTGGGTAATCATTTCTACCAATAAATCCAACTCATATTAAATATAAAGAGAATATAATTTATCAGATAAAATATTTCTTTTAGGCCCAAGTAACATAATAATCCACAATTCTTCACCAATACAAATCCATTGTAAGACAATAACTAAAAATTATACCATCCAAGACTTAAGAGTCTAACTATGAAAAAAAATATATATCCAACCTACTAATACCAAAGATAAGCCCACAAAGAACATAGAAAATATACACAACACTCAATTGTATATGTTTTTTTATATTATTATTTTATTCTTTTTTTTTCTTTCATTATTTCTCTTAATGGTATTAGATATTTAAGTATCTTTCTTAGACATTGTATCATTCAAGATGACATTAGACCATGATAAAAAAAATATATTCCCTCAACTTTAATGAGATTTAAAAACTAGTATTATAAAATTCGAAAAGATTTATTATTAGTTAGAAATGAATATTAATTTTGAAGATATATTTAGATGAATAGATAAATCACATTGAGGTAATACTTATTATGAGAATTTACTCAGATAGTAAACAATCAAGACACTTTCTCGCTAATGACCAAGATGACTTTGATATGAATTTTTATATTTCTTACAGCATCTCATAGCTAAAGAATACATCAACTAAATATAAAAAATATATTTTTTCATAATAATCTTAAGAAGAAATAGGCACCTAAGTTTCGATCTACAAAATCAAATATAGTTTATAATTTACAAAAGGGATTAAAGTTTTAAAAATAATTACCAAAAATTTGATTTGTGAGATTTTCACAAGCAGTTGACTCATTTTAATTGCATAGGTATTTTATTGACTTTTCTTTATTTTTCTAAAAAAACACAAATATTAGTGTGATTTTGTTGATTATTTATGTTAATAATATTTTAATTATAAAAATTTATGATTTATGAATCAATCAACTCAAGAAGTCCCTTCAAATACAATTCAAACAAAAGATCAAGAGGGACTCAAGTACTTTTTTAGTATATAAATTATTTATTTTATTAGGAATAGAATTATGTCACAAAGAAAATATGTGCTTCATATATTTGGAGAGGTTGACCTTTTAGATTGTGATGCAGTAGATGCTCCTATTAATCTAAGTACTAATATCACTTTTGATATAATTTATATAGTTAGCTATACTACTTATACGAAAAACATAAAAAATATTAATTATTTTATTATGACGAGATTAGATGTAACATATATAATTAATATAATTAATCATTTTTTAGATTATTCCCGATAACTTCACCTTTATATAGCACTTCACATAGTGAGATATGTGACAAAATCTTAAAGACTTGAAATCTCTTTCAAGGATAATGGATACTTATAGTTGACTGAGTATTCATATTCGAGTTCAATACTAGCATATATCAAGATGAAGTCTATAATGATATTTTGTATTTTTTATAAAGATAATCTTATTTCATAAAAAAATAAAAAATAATTATTTTAAAATCTAATACATAAATAAAATTCAAAGTGATAATAATTATTATTTATGAGATACTTTTTATATATCAGATATTCCAAAAGATCTAATATTTATTTTTTTCTTATTACTCTTTACTAAGATAGTTAGACAATAAAACATATAATCTCAAATCTAATATTTAAAAAAAAAATAAAAGACAGATGAATTACTTTTTTATTAAAGAGAATATACAAAATAAAATTATTACTATCACCTATATTCAAATAGTATAGTAGCCAGCATACATTTTCATGAAGACCTTAAAGAGATATCTTGTCTTTTTTTCCTTCGAGCTCAATATTTTGAACTTGTGTGTATTAGCTCGATGAGAGATATTATAGTTTATTTATTATTTTATTTTATTTTATATTTTTGATGAAATAATCCAACTTATAGATTATCCTAATTTTTTGCTTATTTTATAAGGATATGCTAGTATGATATTTTATTATAGTATATTAGTAAATTTTTTTCCATAATAATTTATAATAATAATTAATTCCACATTATTTTCTAGTAAGGATCACGAATTGAGAACTGTATGAAAATTCTTATATAGATTTGATAATTGATTTGTCTCCCTCATCATTCTATAGTACTCTTGACCTCCTCTTAAAAAATAACTCCCAACAACTTTCTCTGGTATGGTCATTTGTCCTATAATATGTACATGTATTGAGGTACTTCTACCTTTATCTCTATAATGACTAGTACTCCCTCTACTTCAATATAAGTTGAATGACATACCTCTTTAACATGTCTCAATCTATCTTATATATATTAAATTATCAGATGATATATTTTGGATTGGTAAAAAACTCACTATCACCTAGAATTTGATTTTAAAATGCTTAAAACTATATAGGTTGTGAGTACAAAAATAACATATCAAAAAATTACTCCATTTATCTCATTCTTTCAGTCACATTCACCTCTTCTAGGAATCCCTCCAAGAGTTTTGTAGTTAACTATGTGTAATAGATGAAGAGATGACTTGATTCGGTTCTCTAGACTTATTTAATCTCAATATTATAAGTAATGAAATAGTATTGTATATTTGCATGGTTTGGGATGAGTATAAAAATATTGCTAAAAGTCAACTACATGTCATGCAAAATAAAAAATAAAAATTAAATTTATCTCAATGAATTATCACATAACAATCAACCAATAGTCAATAGTTAATTTGTAATCAAACAATATTTATTTCCTCTCAAGAAGACTTTTTTTATCAAGTGATTCATCTTCCTGTGACCAAAAACTTACATTCAAACTTCAATAGTTCATTGCACATAATTTCGCTACCAGAGTCTTCATAGAGTAATGATAGAGATTCTGACCTCCCATAACAGTCAAAAAGTATATACCTCAAAGCAATATTCTATTTTTTTATTTTTTATTTTTTATTTTTTTCTTTTTTTTCAGCACAACTACCACAATACATTATGCTCATTGTGCATTGTTACAATGCACACATGATTATGCCACCATACATACTCATTGTACATTGCCACATGTACACATGCATGATTGTGCACTACTACATATTGCACATCATACAAACCCAATGTGCACTACCACACATTGCACAACACCACACACACCCACTATGCACTACCACGCCCCAAACAACACCACACTCATACTCCACAAGTCGACGCCAACAATAGGACTTGTACCAATGTTATTACAATCACACACATTCTTCCTTGCTCTCTATTTAGGACTTGTACACCCCCATGCTCTAACACAATGTAAAAAATATAAAATATAAAATCCTAAAAATTATAATACTTCCATAATAAAATGTGTACGAATAATCTAAAAAATAAATTCAAATTTAGATATATATGTCTTATATATTAGGTGTTCTCATTCATAAAATAAAAAAGTTAATAGTGGCAGAGCCAAATCCAATTTTATTTGATTTATTTTAATAAATATTATGAAATGCATTTTACTATTGTTATATGATTTTGTTGTATTTTACTTGTATTTTTATTTTTAAAATGTAGGTGACAGCATTTGTAATGTAATTGTAATGCATAACGGGAAAACACATGTAAGTCATTTTCCCATTGAAGACCTACTAGACAAAAGCAAAAACAAAAGAGAAAAGAAAATACTATATATGTAATTTATTTTAACTTAATAATTTGTTTTAATATTTTCATGTAAGTGCAGGAAAGGAAATATTAAAAGCCCGGGGATGCAGCAGTAGCACAATAACGGAGGTCCCGTTTCGGTTAAATGAACCGGCTGTTTATTTTCTGTATAAAAACATTTATATTTATTTTTTCGCGCGGCTGTTTTTGACCCGGTTGAACTATTCATCGTATATTCTCCTCTCTCTCTGTGCGATTTCGCGACTGCCGTGCTGCATATTGTAAGACATTATTTCTTGGTTTTAATCTGTAACGCATAAGCGTTTTCTGGTGGAGATAACTAGTCATACTGAGCGACTAGCGAACCACGTTATTTGCTGTGTTGATTTCTCGTTTTGATTCTGTCGTGGATGCTTGTGGATTGAGAATATATATTGCTTGTTTCTGTGTTTTCTGTTCTTAATCTCACTACCCGTGGAAGCGCGATTGCCCAACAGAAAATAATAGAGAAGAGTAGAAACGAGAAGAATCATTATCAGTGTGCATGGAAAAAATATTAACCTAGGAGAGAGAAGCTCCTCTCTCTTCTTGATTTTGCTTTATTAAACAAAATGAAGAGAGCATAGGATTTCTCATTCATTCTCTCAGTTGAAGTAGTGTCGGTTGAACATTAAGTAGAAAAGAAGAGAGATGACTCTCTCACCTAAAATATCTCGTCAACTGTTGTGTACTTCAACTTTATATTCTTGACTTATATTTTCTATCATGTGATTATATGCTTTTAGATAATATGATTTCCATGGTGTTTAGCAATATTAAGCTGCGTTGTTCAATTTTTGTTAAATATATAAATTGTAGGTGGGTTCTTTGTTTTATGTGAACAGTATGCATGTGTATTATTCAGCTGACGTGTGATTGTATGTAGGGCGCAGTGTGTGTTACAATTGCATGTGTGGTGTATGGGTTGTGCGAGTTGATCTTTTCAGTGTGTGCACAGCAAAAGTTTATAGCCTGTGAGCATTTGCATATTTGTATGTTGATTATAACATCTTTAGTATGAAATCGGTAAATTTTGATTAAATTGGAAGCCAATTTTAAGGTACAAATCATTGATTTCTCTTGAACCATCAGAATCAATCTTACTCAACACTTTAGTTGCCTTCCAGATTATCAAGACAGGAATTTAGATGTAAAAACAAACCCAATATTTACCTTGTAAACAGGACCAAAGCCACCCTCACCAAGTTTATTAGATGGGTGGAAACCCCCAGTAGCAGACTTTAATGTATCGAACTTGAACTGCTTCGGCTCATGCACAGCAATCTTCTCCAGCTCATCTCCGTTTAGTTCATCTGGTTCAAAATATGGATCCAAATGTCAAACCAAAACATTGAAAAATTGACGATTATGTTACGGGTGAAATAAGTCAAGTTATCTGCGTACCTCTAGAACAACCAAGTTTGAAAAGCTTTATCAGACACCTAAAGAAATTTTTAGACTTCGCCATGGTGGCCAGCAACCAGCGGTTACCGCATGAAAATCTGCGTGCTTTGCGGCACGGATACAAAAATATTGATCTTCGAACTTTGCCACTGGTGTGAGACTGAGACATGAGAAGCACAAGCAACTGGCAACATCACCATGTGAATGTTCCAAGAAAGAACAGAAAATGGAATTTGTTGTTTACTCGTGAAAACACCAGCCACCAGGCAGGAAAACTGGAACGGATATTTGTATTTTGTAACACCAATCCAAACATAAATAATTTAAAAAAATAATCTTCATTTTCCAAAATTAAAAAAATAATCTTCTTTCCTAGATTAAATAATATGTATTATTATATCAAATTCAAAAATTTTAAATTTTTAATTCACTAAAATACATTGACCCAATTTTATACCTAAGATTTTAAAAAAAAAATCTTCGTTTTAAAATTCAAAAAAAAAACAATTTCAAATTCAGAAACCATTATTCTATAGAAAACACGACAATTCAAACCTTTAATCTTCAAAATAATGAAAACAACCACAATCATCACATTAAAAGCATCAAATTTGCCTATTTAATGAATATGTGTGTGTGTGTTAGTATTATATATTTTTGTTTGATATATGATTTGATGCTTATAATGGAATGACTGAGGTTGCTTCTATTATTGTGAAAAAGTTCTAGGAGTCATGTATTCATTTAAATATTAATTATTTCATTGAAGATTTTTTTCTTGTGGAATAGTAGTTTTGAATTCAAAAATTAGAATTAAGATTTTTTATTTTTACTTTGAGGACAAAAATTAGTTGATGCATTTAATGGTACCAAATTTTAATAATTTCGAATTTGATATACTTATTTCTAATTTTTAAAAATAAAGGTCTTTTATTAAATACTTTGCGCTAGTTCATTAAAACACGAATTTCCCTTCACTCTAAGGGGAGTGTATTTATTCGTGAGTTTAAATAATTAGTATATACTTTTATATACTTCAAATTTTTGCGTTGCTCGATCATGACATTTAAAGACTACATAGTTTATTGGTTATTCAATTTATTTGGAGATTTGTGTTTGGAGTACTAAATATAAAATAATTAATTTTTGGTATATCAAACTTTTCATAATAAAAATGAAATATATCAAATTCTAAAATAACTCTGTTTTGCTGCACTAATACTCAACCGGATTTTACCCTCGAGATTTAAAAAAAATAAATGTTGATTTAATTAATTTAAAAACTATTATTGAAAAGCATAAGACCAATTAATGTTGCAGAGGAGAGCATGGTATGATTCAATTTCAAACTCATGCCCCTCCACTTGCAAAAACCCCAACAAATTAACAATCTGATCACATATTTATAATCATCTCAAACTCATAATTAATTAATTTTTGGTGTACTCAAATATTAGACCACGTCATTCAGAGAGAGGCCATATGTCAAATCCCAAATACTTGGGATAAGTGGGGACATGGAGATCCATTTCCATGCATGTGAAAAGCATGAATGGGCTGGTGTGAATGGGTCAGCAAAAGTTGCGAGTTTTCATTAGTTATTTTTTATTTTCATTTTTTATTTTTTATTTTTTAGTGGTGATGCAATTTAAAGGGTCATGCCCTGTTTAATGGTATTGCAGTTAAAGTTGTGGCTACTTGTTTTTCTTTTTATTTTGGTTAAGTGTACATGGTTATGCTATTTAAGCAACCAATAATTATTAATGATTATGTAAGTTTATTCAAATTTGTGGTACATTCTCACCCGAAGAAAAATCAATTTATCTTAGCAATTTTACTATCTAGTTCGGGACCTAACATCGGCATTAGAGGCAAGTTTGTGTGGGAATCAATAAGAAGTTTGTTGAATAGTTGGATACCGTGGAGTACAAAAAGGGCTACACAAGCTAGAGCTTGGCATGGTCGGTCGGCTTCATCATGTGGAAGAAACTATCAACCACCTCTCTGATGTCTTGCTTGCAACCCATGAGAATCTCACCCATGGAAACCATTATTGATAATACAACAAAGGAGGATGACTAGTTGTATCCTTTTAAAATAGCAAAACTGGAATTTCCTCATTTTCAGGAGATGATTTGATGGAATGGTTCAACCATGTGAATCAATTTTTTTAGTTACAGAATAATCCCGAAGCCCTAAAGGTTTCTTTGGCCTCCTACAACTTGGAGGGAGAGGCCAACCAATGGTGGCAGTGGATTTGTAGGACATTCTAGGAAGATGAGCAGTTGCTCTTGTGGATGAATTTTGAGGATGAAAACTAGGTTTGCTTCAGGCCTTCGGAGTGTAAGGACTTTGACGAAGCACTTTTGAGGGTTAGACAGACTAGTTTCTTGCGTGAATACTAAAGGGAATTTGAACACTTGGGCAATCAAGTTAGAGGGTAGACACAATGAGCTCTTGTAGGAACTTTCATGGGTGGCTTAAAGACAGACATCTTGGATGATATATAGATGTTTAAGCCCCATACCACAAGAGAAGCAATCAATTTAGTGAAAATGAAGGATGATTATTGGTTAGACAAAAGAGGTTTGTAAGACTTGCACCACCAATGCGTGCCCCCCTAGCTCTTCCCCCTAATAATTGAGCAACACCTCCAACTTCTATCGTCTCTACGAGGCGACTTAGTTGGGAAGAAATGCAATGCATAAGAGCCCAAAATTTATGCTTCAATTGTAATGATCATTTTACTGCAGGACACAAATGTTAGAGCTCACGAATACTCATGTTGTAAAGCTGTGAGGATAAGGACAATCTGTTATGCGATGATGTCACCGAAAAAAGACCAATTGATGAGAATCATGAAGGGCCTCTTAAACCATAAATTATGTTGCATGCACTAACAGGATGGACAGCTCTCAAAACCATGCAAATCACAACCAAAATATGTGCCCACAACATCATCGTATTAATTGATAGTGGATTGATTCACTATTTCATTAGTGAGCATATGGTCAATCTGCTGCATCTACCGGTAGTACCTACTCAACCCTTCATAGTCCGAGTTGCTAATAAAGAAAATCTCAAATGTCAAGGGAGGTTTAAGGAGGTACAAATGGATTTACACGGCACCATTTTTTCATTAACTCTTTTTTCCTTACCTCTCATTGAGTTAGACGTGATTTTGGGAATTAAATGGCTTAAACCTTTTAGTTATGTGGTGTGTGATTGGAAAAAGTTAACAGTGGAATTTAGGTGGAAAAACCAAACTAAGAAATTGGTGGGCATCGATGAAAAAAATATCCAAAATACATCAATTGAAGAGATGACCAAGGGAATTCATCCTAGTCATGCTCTTTTTTGTTGTGTGCCTACAAGTTTCCCAAACAGAACTACAACATAGCATTCATCTAAGTTTGCATGAGTTATTGTAAGAATTTTCAGATTTATTCATTGAGCTTTCGAGCTTACAACCAACACGAAAGGTTGACCACGACATTGCCCTTAAGGAAGGAAGCGAACAGGTTAATGTTCAGCCTTATAGATATGTGCACTATCAAAAGAATGAGATCGAGAAACAAGTCCAAGATATGCTACAATCCGGACTTGTGCGACCCAGCACTAGCCCCTTCTTGTTGCTTGTATTACTAGTAAAAAAGAAAGATGGGAACTAGTGATTTTGTATAAATTATCGCGTGTTCACTACTGTAACTATTAAAGATAGATTTCTGAATCCTACAGTGGATAACATGCTGGATGAACTCTATGGAGCTTCTTATTTTACAAAGCTTGATTTGAGTGCTGAATACCATTAGGTACGAGTTAAACCATGTGATATCCATAAAACTACTTTTCAAATGCATAATGGGCATTTCGAGTACTTAGTTTTACCCTTTGTCTTATGTAACACACCTTCCACATTTCAAAACATAATGAACTCCATCTTTTGACATCATCTTCGAAAATTCATATTAGTTTTCTTTGATAATATTTTGATATATAGTTTGGACTAGGATCATCATTTAGTGCATGAAAGAAAAACTTTCAAAATATTTAGGGAACATAGATTCTTTGTTAAAATTAGCAAATGTATATTTGGGTAGCAAGAATTGGAGTACTCAGGACACATCATCAGTAACCAGGACGTGAAGGTGAATGAACATATAATTTCTGCTATGATAGCTTGGCCTCGACTTACTAACATTTCAGAACTACATGGGTTTTTGGGTTTGATAGGTTATTTAGTGAAAGTTCACCAAAAGACTATAGCATTATAGCGTGGCCCCTCACCAACCTTCTCAAGAAGGGCCCGTTCAAATGACATGAAGAAGCTGAGAGCGCTTTTTGTACTTTCAAACAATCCATGATGACTACACTGATATTAACCATGCCAAACTTCAATGATGTTTTCACTATTAAAATAGATGCATCTGGAGAATGAATTGGAGTGGTCCTGACTCAACAAGGCAAACCAGTGGCATACATACTTAGCAGTCTTATCTTCTCGACCACAAATTCTATATTCAGACTAACCAACATGGCCTAGAATAGTTTTTAGAGCAACGAATATCAACATCAGAGCAACACAAATGGGTTTCTAAGCTCTTGGGCTATGATTATGAAATTAAATACAAACTAGACCATGAGAATTTCGTAGTTGATGCTCTTTCCAAAAAATAGTGCAGTCCCATTCTTCATAGAATTTTCTTTCTACAGGTTAGCTTATAGAAAAAAATTAAATAAGCTAAAAAAGAAGACCAATACATTCTGTCAAAAAGTCTTGTGGCCATTGAACAATCAGGGGGATCATATATGTGGCATTAGGGTTTGTTACTATACAAAGAGAGGGTCATTGTACCGAACAATGCAACCTTAAAGGTAAAACTATTACACGTAATGCATGACACCAAGGCAGGGGGTTATTCAAACATTCTAAGAACATTCAGAAAGTTGGGACAATAATTGTATTAGCCTAAAATGCATAAACCAGTACAAGACTACATCAAAGGATACGAGGTATGCCAGAACATAAAAGCTGAGACATTAGCTCTAGCGAGGCTTCTTCAACCACTGCCGATCTCGTGCCAAGTATGGGACGCTATAACCTTAGACTTTATTTAGGGCCTACCGACATCACAATTGAAAGGACACCATCATGGTGGTTGTCAACAGACTTAGTAAGTTTGCTCATTTCCTTAATTTAAGTCATCCTTTTACTGCAAAAATTATTGCAGAAAAATTTGTAGAATGCATCATCAAGCTTCATGTCATGCCCAGATCAATCTTTAGTGATCGAGACCCAATCTTCATCAGTAATTTCTAGAAGGAATATTTTAAGATATTGGGCACCAAATTATGGCTCAGCTCCGCATACCACCCACAGACAGATGACCAATCGGAAGTCATCAATTGCTGCATTGAATAATACCTCTAGTGTTTTGTTCATCAGTGGTCATGGAAATGGAGTGACTATTTACCCTGGGTGGAATACTGGAATTATACGACATATCATATTTCAATCGGGATGACTCCTTTTCAAGCACTTTATGGAAGAATGCCCCCTCTCATTCCAATGTACAAAAAAGGATTCTTACAGGTACATAAAGTGGACCAGGAACTTATAACCATGGATGAACTACTACGACAATTGATAGTCAACTTAGAAAGATTAGTGAATAGAATGAAACAAATAGCAAATAAGAAGCACAAAGATATTTCATTCGATGTCGACGAAAGAGCATTGTTGAAGTTTGCCCCATACCACCAGCAAATGGTTTTCAAATGTGTCCATCAGAAACTAGCTAGTAGTTTTTATGGACCCTATCAAATTGTAGAGAAGATCGGGCCTGTTGCATACAAATTACAATTACTAGATGGGGCTCACATACATTTAGTGGTTCATGTATCACTACTCAAATGGTACCAAGATGACGGGGAGAATGTTGAAAATTCATAGGCTGAGTTACCACCATTGACTAATGAAGGGGTGGTCTTATTAGAGCCACAAACAATTTTAGCCTAACATTGGGTCAAGCAAGGACCTCAACTGATCGAAGAAAGTATAGTGCAATGGAAACACCTTCCAACTGAATAAGCAACATGGGAGCCAAGAAAGAAGTTACGAGAGATTTTTCTGAATTTGGACCTTAAGGATAAGGATCCATTTGATGGGGGAGGAATTGTTATACCACATCATTCGAAGAGGGGCCATAAACCAAATCCCATATATTTGGGATAAGTGGGGACATAAAGATCCATTTCTAAACACATGAAGAGCAGGAATGGACTGGTGCGAATGGGTCGGCATAAGTTGTGAGTTTTTCGTCATTTTTTATTTCAGTTAGTTGTATTACGTTTTACGTATAGGGGCATGCTCTATTTTAGTGGTGCTGTAGTTAAAAAAGCATGCTCTATTTAGTGGTGCTATAGTTAAAGTTATGGCTACTTGTTTTTCTTTTATGTCGGTGAAGTGTATGTAGTTCTACTATTTAAGCAGCCAATAATTATTAATGATTATAGTAGTTTATTCAAATCTGTGATACATTCTCACCCGAAAAGAAATCAATTTATCTTCGCAATTTTACTCTCTAGTTTGGGACCTATCATCAAATATATTAATACTAAAATACTCTTAACTCAATATCTCAACACTTAATTAATTGCTAATCAATTTTAACTTGCCCCTCTTTCCTCACCCCTAGCCCTTGCCTCTTGCACATAACTCCATCAATGTATGTAACTTCATCAAGCTCCTTGATGGAGCCAAATGAGCTTTTGAAAGCTTTACATGAACTTTCAATGAGCTCTAGCAAGCTCGATGGAACTCGAAGTGCTTCATGTAGCTCCTTAAACTCTGTGAACTCAATTGAGCTCTTCGAGTTGCATGAGCTCCTCAATGGAGCATGATGAGCTCTAGCGAGCTCCTCGGTGTAGCTCAATGAACTTTTGAAAGCTCTACATGAACTTCAAATGAGCTCTAGCAAACTCGATGGAACTTGAAGTGCTTCATGGAGCTCCTTGAGCTTTAAAACTCGATTAAACTTTTTGAGTTGCACGAACTCCTTATTGGAGCTCGATGAGCTCTAGCGAGCTCTTCGGTATAACTCATTAAGCTATTGCGAGCTCATTAGTGGATCTCGTTACAAGTATCTTAATTTAATTACTTTAAAGTTTAGTATTGCACATAAAAAATTACGTTAATTTTTAAAATAAGGACAATTTTGTATTAACATAAATTAGTGCATCAAAAGTTAATTACTCGAGAGCTTATTTTTAAATATTAAAATTTACATTTTTTTAAATTTTTTATTGGTGCACCAAAACATAATTTTCTCATAAAAATATTTACAGTTTCGCACCCATATCAAGAATATTTAAACAAAATATACCTAAAATCATAAATATTTACATTTTAGAAAACTCAAAATCAAAAACCTAGTTGTTCTCCAACTGATCATCAATTTAAAAAAAAAAATCAATGGCCCAAAATAACATGAAACCACTTTTTAAATCAATTCTAAAAAATACGATAATACCGACCAAAATACTGACCAAAAAATTTGGTTGCTAATTGCTGACCAAAAAATGACAAGTTAGTGACCAAAAAAGGGTATCGAAAAAAAAATTCTACCGACCAAATTTGTGACAAAGACCAACCATAATTACTGACCAAATGTTTTTGGTTGGAAATCAGTCTATTGAGTGGTCATCGACTGACCATTTAATGACCTATCACTATAATTGGTCGGTACCTTAATTTTTCAAATTATTATTATCTTCGTAATTATCAACCATTTACCGACCAAATATATAAATTAGTTTTTACTGACCAAATCATGACCAATTTAGAGATCCAAAGAGGCACATCGAAGAAATATACTTCCAACCAACTACTGACCATATATTACAGACCAAATTATTTTTTGCTCGGGAATTGGTCTATAAAATAGGAGAGAATTAACAAAAAATATTTTCAAAAGATTACCGACTATTTAACGACCAAAAATATATAACCATTAAAAATGATCAGTACAGTGGTTATCCAATATATTTATAAGGCCATAATTACCGACCAAACTACCGACCAAATATTTAGGTTGGTAATTAATGACCTTTTCATGACCAAATACCAATCATGACTCTCGACCAAATATTATTTGTTGGAAATTAGTCAGTAAATTAGGATGGAAATAACTAATAGAAATTGTCGACTAATTACCGACCATTTAACGACCAAGAATATATTACCATTAAAATTGATCGGTAAAGTGGACTTCCAAATCCTTATAGATTTTTTATCATCGACCGTTTATCGATCATAATTTTGGTCAGTAATTCATTGTTTTAATTTGTTGATTTAAAAATCATTTGCTAAGCCATTTAACCCTAAATCATCGAAACTTCGTCATTTTTCCGAATCAGAACCATTTGTAAGCACGAAAATGCAAAAAATTTGATATTTCTTCTGAATTCATGTAAGTTTTTCTTTGTTCTTATCCTTTAAATTGCTTATACACATCTCCGTCTCTTTGAATTATATATGGATATTCAGAATTTCATTTTTCAGTATATTCGGGTATTAGGTTTTTTTTTTCGCCTCCTAATTTCTTTATTTTTGGTTCGATTTCATTTAACCTAACATTATTTTGACTCGACACAATTAATTAAACTATAATTTTTCATTTTTAAAAATTTGTTCATCTACGGTTTATATTTTTAGGTTTTTAGTGATTTTAATTTCAATTACATTAAGTTTGCATCTGAATAATCTTAATGTTAATGGTTTATATTTATATAATTGTATGACATTATGTATAAATGTCTATACTTTAATATATATTATGATTTATCTTAAATCAAATTTTTACTTTATGTTAATCTTAAATGTCTATAACAGTATATATAAATTTTTATACATTTATATAATCGAATGATATTATGTATGAATGTCTATTCTTTAATATATATAAATGTTTATAAATACACATTGATATGTTTATATAAACATATAATTTTATATATAAATATTCATACATATATATTAATGTTTATAAATATCTATACAAAATTTACATTAAACTATCCATTTATATATTTTCTTATATAACAATTATGTAATATTAAATGATTATTCAATTTTGTAAATATTTATATTACATATTATTTTTTATATAAATATAGAATATTAATAATGTATATATAAATATGATATATATACTATATATTATTTATAAAAGTGTTACATATAAATATAATAATATTTAAGTAACATTTATAAAAATATTTTATTCACAAATATTTTATAGATATACGTGTTTAATTATATAATCATATGTCATTTTATATAAAATTATTTATAACTATATTTTTAATAAAGTTAACTACTTTTATAACTATATTTATAACTTTATATAACTAAATTTTAACTATATAATAATGTCTAACTATATGTATAATTTTATATAACTATTTTTCTAAAAAAAATACTATATATATACTAATATAGAACTATATATAATTATATTTTACTAAATTTACACCTTTATGAATGTTAAATATAAGTATATCTTTAACTACATATATATTTATAATTATATGTGTATAACTATATATAAATATTTGTATAAATATGTAATACTCTATATAATTAAATATAACTATATTTTTAACTATATATATATATATATATATATATATATATATATATATATATATATTCATATAATTAAATTAAAATATTTGTGTATAATGTTGTATATATTTATATATTAATTATCACAACTTGTATAAATATATCTATATATAACTGTTTGTTTAATTATATATAACTATTTATAACTATATATATTATATGTAAAATAATTTATAACTATAAATAATTGTATCTTACTATGTGTATAACTTTAAAAGTTTTATGCATAATAATATTTAAATATTAAATTTACAGCTTATATTTAATATATATTTGTATATAGTAGTATATAAAAAAGTATTTTACTATATCTATACCAATACATAACTATATGTATAAATATATAAAATTAAATTAACAAATAAATAAACCTACATGTATAAATATACATTTAACTATATGTGTAACTATATGTATAATCAAATGTAATAATATTTATAATTAAATGTATAACAATATACAAAATTATGTTAAACTATATGTGTATAACTATATATAAATATTTGTATAACTAAATAAATGTCTATATAATTATATATACCTATATTTGTAACTGTATATACATTTATGTATTAATATAATTAAAGCAAAATATTTTTTTATAACGTTGTTTATATTTATGTATAACCACTGATAACTACTTGTACTAATATATCTATATATAACTATATGTTTTATTATATATAACTATTTATAACTATATATATTATATGTAAAATAATATATACATATAAATAATTGTATCTTACTATGTATATAACTTTAAAAGTTTTATGCATAATTATATTTTAATATTAAATTTATATCTTATATTTATTATATATTTGTATATAGTATTATATAAAAAAGTATTATAGTAATGTATACATATACATTACTAAATGTATAAATATATAAAATTAAATGAACAAATATATAAACCTACATGTATAAATATACATTTAACTATATGTGTAACTATATGTATAACCACATATAACTATACTTATAATTACATGTATAACAACATACAATATTATTTTAAACTATATGTATATAATTATATATAAATAATTGTATATCTAAATAAATGTCTATATAATTATATATAACTATAATTAGAGACAATTGCATTTGTTAAATAAAATGATTTTTTTTAACTAGTTATGGAAGACGATCGTGAATGGATGTACAAGGGTCGAATAGTGAATGAAATATTCTCTAATGAATAGGGGGATAAAGTTGATGAATTTGTTGAGTTTGCTATAAGACATCTTGAGTGTGTGAATGGTGGTACAAATATAAGGTGTCATTGGACTTTAGTTAAATATCAGAATAAAAAGTTTTTGAATGTTGAGACTGTGAAGATGCATTTGTATAGAAATGGTTTTGTGGTGGATTACTATGTTTGGATATACCATGATGAGAAGCAAGTCCACCAAAGGTGTTCGAGTTCAGTACAAGTGTCAGTAAGTGAAACTGATCAGATGATCTCGGATAATATTAATCACACTACATACCATAAAATAGTTTTTGATGCTGCGGATCCTGAATTCAACCCGAATGAGGAACCCAATGCAGAGGCAAGGAATTTCTATGACATAATTCGAGCTAGAGACAAACTTATATATGAGGGAAATTCTAAGCATACTCAACTTTCTACAGCCGTGAAGATGTTAGAAATAAAGTGCAGACACAGGTGTTCCCAAGCATAGTTTGATGATATATCTAAATTCATTCAAGAATTGTTGACAAAAGATAATTTGATGCCATTGGATTTCTACAGCATAAAGAAGTTAGTTAAATGCTTGGGATTAGCCGTACAGGTCATTCATTGCCGTATGAACAACTTTATGATATATTGGGGTGATGACAGTGACCTTTACAGTTGTAAAATATGTGAGCATGCTCGGTACAAGCAAAATGTTAGTAGTTCTGGATATAGATTGTTTATACGTAAGTTGAAGGTGCCGTATAAGAAGATGCACTATTTTTTATTAACACCAAGGTTGCAGAGATTGTATGCATGAACCACAACAGCTAATGAAATGAGGTGGCATTCAGAGCATCATATGAAGGACAATAAGATGTGTCACCCTTCTGATGCACCAACTTGGAAATATTTTGATGAGTATTTTTCTGATTTTTCTTCTGAAGTTCGAAATGTTAGGCTGGGTTTATTTGCTGATGGTTTTCAACCATTTGGTCAATCTGGACAACTATATTCTTTATGGCCTATGGTGGTGACCCCGTATAATTTGCCTCCAAAATTATGTATGAAAAAGGAAATTATATTTTTGACTGTGTTAGTGTGGGGGCCTACGAATCCAAGG
Source organism: Sapria himalayana (assembly GCA_029783825.1). Lineage (NCBI taxonomy): Eukaryota > Viridiplantae > Streptophyta > Magnoliopsida > Malpighiales > Rafflesiaceae > Sapria > Sapria himalayana. Next base: position 7,908,915 of record JAREIK010000088.1, on the reverse strand, counting down.
GGAAAGATAGATATTTTCTTGCAGCCATTGACAGCATAGTTGAAAAGTCTTTGGGGTGTTAGGGTTCAAACTTATGATATTTCCAAAAGACAAAATTTTCAGATACATGTTGCCCTCACATGGACCATAAATAACTTTCCAGCATATTCTATGATGTCTGGGTGGAGTACAACTAGTATGCTGGCATGTCCGCATTGTATTGAAGATTCTAATGCTTTTAGATTAATTAAGAGCAGAAAATGGTCATGGTTCGACAACCATCGGAAGTTTTTGCCCATTAATCATCCGTATCAATGTAATACCAAAGTCTTCATTAAGAATAGAAAGGTTACTAAACAATTCCTGGGGGTTAGATCTGGGAATGATATTCTATAGGAATTGAATAACAGAGGGTTGAGGAAGGTGATAGATGTTGATGTTGAGGTTGTGAATGTAGCTATATCTAAGACTTGTAGGTGGAATAAAAGAAGTATTTTTTAGGATTTGCCTACTGTCATGAACACTTGCTCAGTCACATCTTGATGTTATGCATATCGAAAAGAATGTGTTTGACAAAATTTTTAATACAGTGTTAAACATCCAAGGGAAAACTAAGGACACTTACAAGTCAAGAGATGAGTTGAATAAATATTATCGTCGTCCTCAATTTACGAAAAATCTTGTCACCAATAAATACCATGATGTGCCATTTGTTCTGAATAAATCACAGAAAAAGGTTGTGTTGGAGTGGGTAAAAAACTTAGATTTCTAGATGGGTATGCTTCTAATATAGGGAGATGCGTAGATGCGAACAAACTTAAGATGTTTAGCATGAAGAGTCATGATTACCATGTATTTATGCAAAGGTTGTTACCAATTGCTCTTCAAGAATTCCTGCCTAATATAATATGGGAGCCAATAACTGAGATTTCTTTATTCTTTTAACAACTAACTTCTTCTTCATTGACTGATGAGGAGTTGAGAAATCTGGATGATTAAATTCTAGTTATCTTATGCAATTTTGAGAAAAGCTTTTCTCTTAGTTTTTTTGACTCAATGGAACATTTTCTAGTGCACTTGGCTTACAAAGTTAGGATTGCTGGTATTATCCATTATCATTGGATGTATCATCCAGAAAGGTAATATTAATTCACCAAACTAATTCTTTTCATATATATATATTTATATATGCACAAAAATGACTTGTAAATTTCAATAATCTTTTTGTAGATACTTGAGGAAAATAAAGCATACAATAATGAATAAGGCTTAGGTTGAGAGTTTTATATCAATAGGTTATATAATGGATGAGGCTGCAAAATTCACATCATTCTATTTCAAAGAAGGAGATTTAATTCTTCTACTTAAGGAAAAGCAGAATGAGGTTTATCTTTATGACAATGTGGATAATGATATGTTTGAAATTTTCAAGCCTCCGGGTAAATCAATTAGTGCTGAAGGGAAAAGGTATCTAGCATGCTATGAATATACTATAGCTCATCTATCTATCCTAATGAATTGTCTAGAGGTTCAACCATTCATTAAGTAAGTATTTCCTAATTGTTAAATAACATATATTACGTATTATAATTTACTATTTCCTATCAATGTATCAATAATTTTTAATTTCTTTTTTTAGTGATTTTGTTACAGAAAAATGTAAAGAGTTTCCAAACATGAATGAAGATGCAATCAATGCAATGATGGAGAATGAATATCCATCATTTTTTTAAAAATACATATGTTTACTTATAATGAAAATCACAAAATAATTGTATTGTTCTAATAAAAATATATCATTGTAATCTAAACAATCTACTTAATTTTGATTACAGGTTCATAAGTGTGCAAATAAAATTTCCAATAATTATCTTCAAGGTATAGCACGAGATCCCCTAAGAGGGGTTAAAATGTACAATGGTTCATGTGTGAATGGTTTTAAATATCACACTAAACCATATGGTAGCTACCGGGCAATAGATAATATAAGGGTATGCATTAAAAGATCTGTATATAATGAAACCGAATATGACTATTATGAGACTCTAGTCGAAGTGATGTAGTTATAATTTGAAGCCCTCCTGGTTAAAAAAATTATATTATTCAAATATGAATGGTTTAATCCAACACCACATGTTGGTATTGTTGTCCATCCTCGATATAAACTTGTCGATGTGCATGATAAAAAATAATTCAAAAAGTATGAACCTTTTGTCTTAGTAGTACAAGTATCACAGGTTTATTATTTTGAATATCCGGGTCGGACCGATCATATAAAATATTGGAAAGCTGTGTGCAAGATAAAAGAAAAGGCTCAAATTGACATCCCCACATCACCAATAACTGATTTCATAGAACCAGCTTTTCAAAATGATTACAATGATATTATAATCGAAGTTGTTGTGGGGGACGAAGATGTCCTTTTAGTCACATCTTCTGAGATGGATACAAGTAGAGATATAGATGTTGATAAAAATTTAATTATAATGAGGAAGAAACGAGTGATGAAGAGAAGTTTGAAAATGATGTAACTACATATGAAGAAGAAGACGAACCAAATTTAGATGATTCTAGTGAGAAAGAGTAGACAGTGAGTTTTATGTTATTTTAATTGTTATTCATTTTTGTTTATTTTCATTTCCTTATGTATTTTTTATAGGTATGGCATGTGGACGAGGCAGGGGCAGCACATTGCAATGTCATATGAGTTATGGTATAGGCAGCACGGCCTCAGGTATGCCTGAAATAGGTAGAGGGTCATGGGTGGATGAGATGCCACAACAGACATAGTAGGTTGTGAATGTACTACAGCAGCAGCATCAGCTGACTAATCCACATAATGGTCATGAGATTTTGATGAATGATCAACAGATGTGGGAGGGAGAGGTGGGAGAGGATGGAGATGTTGGAGAGTCTTCCTCAGAAGCACCCTACAAATGAGACTCTCTCTATTGCTCATTTTGATCCGACAATTGATAATCTGTAAGATATAACACTTAAAAAATGATTTATCAATTTATTAATTTATTTCTTACTTGCTAATAAATTTTTTTTTACAGGACAATGTTAGAGCCATCTAGTTCCATTTCTAGGGTTCTAAGGATAATTTTTAGGAAGTCCTTTAAACCTAATGGACATAATTAGAAGTCACTCACACATAGAGACCAATTGATGATTTAGAAAGAATTAAGGTAAATATTACTACCTAAAAATTTTTACATCTTTTATTTATTCTTTTGTTCATTAATTAAAATTGTTTATTTATAATTGCAGAAAATTTATAGGTGGACACAACCAGAGGAGTTGGTCAAAAGTATGTTCTACAAATATGTCGCCAGTCGGTATAAAGGCACTATGTATGAGATCAAAGATAGATGGCTGAAGAAGAAAGAAAAAGATTCGAGTATCCCAGATCATGTTTTCGAGGAGTGGCGGAGCAGATGGGAAGATCCAGATTATATGAAGATGTGTGATAAATAGAGCGGCAATCATCGCTCAGAGCGGGCCGGAGAGGGTAGTGGCATGTCTACACACTCTTTTGGATCTTGCTCTATGTGTGAGCACAAACGAGCATTAGTATTATTTCTAATTTATACTTTTTATGTTTATTACTTTGTGAATTGTGTTCAATTATGCCTAAATTTCATTTCTCATAATTTTTTTTTCAATATAATTAACGTATGTATTGTGTGTAATTATAGACTTGCAAAGAGGTTAAGAAGCCTAGTGCTCCTCGCTTATTCAGATACACGCACATGAAGGCTCATGATGATCAGACTTTCGTTGATTAGAGATCTCGTGCAGTAAATGTAAGTTTAAATAAAAAAAATTAATTTTTCTTTTTTTTGTTTAAATAAATTAACTTTTCGTACATATTTATTAGGCAAGATATGAGGAATTGTTAGCCATTGCGACTCAAGCATATTCCCAGTCTACTTCATGTTCATGTGATGGTGCAACAGGTAGTTCTCATTCATTAGCTCTACTAGTTGATACGAATCAGATTTGGTATGCGGCTATTGATGGCAAGGAGAAGATGCCCATCTATGGCGTTGGTTCGTCGACATCATCATTCTTCTCGCATAGATGACTAGATTATGAAGCTGAATTTTCAGGACCAGTTTCGAATCTAGTTTCGAAGATGGAGGAATTTAAGGATGCGATGTTGAATTTGATACAGTTTCAGTTGGCTGACACCGAGCGATGCATGATCGACTATGCGGATGATAGAGATAAGTTACATATGCGTTTTGACTGGTTTACAAAGAAGTTTCATGAGGAAGGACTGCAGTTCAACCCTGATGATCTACCTAGAATTGTTCAGCATAATGCTCTAGCTACAGCTTCTACTCCAACACCTACAACAGCACCTACAACAACCGTATCAGGACTAGCAGCAGCAGACAGCTCTACCTCAGTACCCGACATCTCACCGTGTGGACCAGAAACATCACAGCATAATGATTATGAAACTAGGTTGGATGATTGAGTGTATTACACAATTTTTTTTTCAATTCTTTAAACTTTGATTTTAGATTTTAATTTTTTATTTTATCTTGATGTTTTTAATATATAAATGCAGTATATATAGTTGTTTGCTTGAGTTATTTGGATTTTTATTTTGTTGTTTTATCTTTAAATATTTCTACAGGAACTAAATCAAAACTAGAAACAAAATAGTTGTTTTTATGTTTTTTTTTGTTTCAATTTCTGCCGCAGCTGTAGAATTACTGCTAAAAAAAATTGGTCCGTAATTACCAACCAAATTGACCAAATTGACCATTTTTATTATCGATGGTAGGTAAAAGGTCACCTAATGGTCGGTAATCCTTTTGGAGATCAATTACCAACCAATGATTTTAAAATTCTTTGGTTGGTTTTTATCGTAATTTTTTAAGCTTTTACCTACCATTTTGTGATCATTTACCGACCAAATTATTTTGGTTAGAAAGTGGTTGGAATTTAGTCTGAAATTATTTGTAGGAAAATGGTCTCTAATGGTCGGCAATTACCGACCATTTAGAGACTATTTACCGACCTACTTCTTTTGGTCGGAAAATGATCAGAATTTAGTCAATAATTATTTGTTGGTGATTGGTCTATAAATAGTCATTCATTACCGACCATTTAGAGGCCATGTACTGATATTATTTATTCAATAAATTGTCAGAATTTAGTCGGTAAATCATTGTCGACAGAGAATCGGTAAATGATCGATAATTCACCAACCGAATATTTTTTCGTCGGTAAAAAATTTATCGACGATCAAAATTACGACTAATTTTTTTAGTCGGTAAATGGTCGCTAATTGGTTTATCAACCAAAAAAACACCGAATTACCTTCCAAGTATTTGGTCGGTAATAGGGTGATTTTTAGTAGTGAATCCTATAATTAAATCATTTTTTTATTTAAACTCACACAAACAAACAGACACACACACACACATGTGTTTGTGTATGTGGGTGTAAAAAACCAATAAATATAGATATTTATATAAATATGTATATATATAAAGATGTACATGTCGATATTTATAGGTTTACATATCCATATTTATTGGTTTATATATATACATATAAATATAAATATTTATATTTATTGGTTTATACATATACATGTATGTATGTATGAATGCATGCATATATGTATGTATGTATATATTAAATGCATATATATGTTTTGGGTGTCCAAATAAATAATTTTGAGATAGATACCAAAACATAAATATTTTTATTTTGAATTCCTAATTTCCAAAATTGAAATGATTCTTGAGTGTCCACATTCACTAGAGGTATCAACATTTTTTGTGGCCTGGTTGGGCCACTATGTTGTGCCAGGCACAACACGATATGAATTTTGTTCATTACTAGCACATGACATGTATATGCCTAGGCCTTACACAATCCATTTGGCTTGAATTGAATGTGTATAATTAAGATATTTTGAAATTTTAATTTTATATTTTTTTTCAAAAATCAAAATATTATATTTATATATCAATATAATACGATTTAAAAGACAAAAGTGTATGGATAATATGCATTCTATATTTACATTGTATTATAAAAATAATTAAATAGATCAATAACTAAAAAAATGTTTGACATTTGGATTAACTCCAAATTGAAAATATTTAATGAAAAAAATAATTCATAAATATAATATGATACATAACATAAGATAAAGTATAAATGGTAGAAATCTAAAATTAAATAAAATATAATATCATATGAAAAAAAAATCTAAAATAGTATGAGCCATCAATTCATGTATGTAGTATGGTAGTGTGAATGCAGATCATCGTCATTATATATGTGACTGAAATTTTAATTTTATATGAATTCAAAAATTGAAATATTATATTTACATGTCAATATAAAATTATAAAAAAAGACAAAAGTGCATGTATAATATGCATTATATATTTACATTATATTATAAAATTAATTAAATTAAAATTAGATTAATAACTAAAATTAGATTACCTCAAAAATAAAAATATTTAATGAAAAAAAATACTTCATAAGCATAATATGATAGTGTATGTAGTATGGTAGTGTTAATACATATCATCATCGTATATACATTCGAAAGTATCACTAATGATGGTTTCAATATCCTCAATCTCAATGTCTCATTAGTCATCATTCACTAGTAGCCCTTTCACATTATCTTGAATGTCTAACCTCTAATTTTCTGTCTTTCATACATGCAAATGCCTCAATGATATATGGTTGTAATCTTAAACTCCAAATTGAAATAACATTAGCTACCATAGAAAAAAGTAGACTTTGATACTACACTAAACACCAAATGGATAAGTAGATCATGCATAATCTTTAATAGCATGATATACTATGGAAGATAAAAATTGAAATTTATATTATATTCAATAGTGAATGCAATAGTTTAAAGCTCTAGATAGTACAGATTTTTGATTTAATATTTTATTACTTATCAAAAAAAATAGCATGGTATAATTATATTTATATGATTTCTATTAACTCAAAATATCTAAATTCTAATTATCATCATATGATATGATCAAATAGTATTTGGTATTTAAGTATCGAGATAGCTCGCTCCCATTCAATAAATCACTCCATCATTTATCAATTGTTGGCTAGATAAAAAAGTCATCATCTCTAAATATGATGTCTACATCCATACTCAAAGTCTTGCTACAACTATCATACCCAAGTTTCGTAATATATAGACATGTTACTTATTTTTTCATGAATAAAGCATTCAAGTTCGTCTGTTTGGTTCATGAAAGTGGATATGTATCTAGGTATATTTTTTACTCCTTCCACCTTAAAACTATGATCCATATAGGTAGTTAAGCAATATATAGTTGGATTAGAGGACTAGTAGTTAAAATACATAATTTATATCTCAATAGTCAAGACACTAAATGCATAGTGCTAACTATACTTTCCAAATATGCTACCAATATTGTACATACACCAAGTGGTGATAGTGTGCATATACAAACACATGTTTATTATATCATAAAAAATCTTTAAAAATTCAAAAAAATTATTGTATTCGAGTCTGATAAGTTAAAAATAAGTTCATCACTCTTACTATTGACGTAGTCAAATATCATGTTTTGGTAGCCAACATATAACTCTAACATAAGGGAGGTATAATTTCAAAGGTGTCTCACATATATTTAAAATTTTTTCTTTTTAAGATCCACTATCAAACATAAACTTCTAAACTCTTATTATCTGCTATTCATTATAAGGAATTTTAGTAAATTTCTTATTTTTTGTAGTGTTGAGGAAATATTTTTAGTTTTCACATGTGTCACTAGATAAATTACATGACACACACATAATATATAAAAATTCAACTAATGGCTTATCTCTAATAGTTTTGACAAATATACTAATAACTATTCTTAGAAGCATTATTGAATATAATACAAAAAAAAATTATTTTGAATATCATATTCTCTAAAAATCATTGTTATACACTTATACATGGTAGGGTTATCATGAGGATGAATGATCTTATGAAATCTTAAGATTTTTTTATTAAGTTTACATTTTGAATCTACATAGTGGGAGGTGAGCTATGTAAAATATGTATCATCATGACTAATCCAAATATATTATATCATGAATGTCACACCACTATATTTCTTAAATTCATTAAGTATTAATTATTTTTTTAACTTATAATATTTTATTATAACATTTCTAATTGTAGACCTAAAAATCATATGATAAGCAAACTAAAAGTATGTATGAATAATAGTGACTACTTTAGTATCATTCAAAAATATAATTGGTAAACCCATTATTAAAATCACTTTAGTCATATATTGTCTCTAAAAGTCATTGTGGTATATGAATGAGATCAATGAAAGTTGAATTTGATCAAATTTCAAAGACTCAACTACTTAGCTAAGTTTGCTTGGAATCTAATATACTATATTTTGTGGTGTATTAATTGATATGCCTCTTGAGATAACTAGTGTCACTTATACTCTTACATGTATATATTTTTTATAATATATTCATTGTATTAATTTTTATTTTTTAGTATCTTAAAGTAAGTCCATACTATTAAAGTTTGTCTTGTTTTATATTTTTTGGTAAAATAAGTTTGGGTCGAGGCTATTAGAAAGAATCTGGTTTTAGCCTTTGACCTTTCAGTTGGTTATCATTATTTTTCATATATATGTCAAATTCATTATCATTAAATTTACTATTTGTTATTTTTTATTTATATTTAGAATTCTAAAATATCTAATAATAAAATATAACAAACAAATAAAAAAATTATGTACTATAATCATAATCATATAAATTTATTTGAGTAATAGCCTATTATTATAGTCAACTCTCCATTGCCTCTTATCTTTTTTTAAAACTTGCTAGGCGAGGAAAATGATATAAGATGAGAAAATGAAATTCAAAAACTTTCTATTATCTATTTAAGAAATTTCTTATATTATATTATATGTATGTGTGTGTGTGTGTGTATTTAAAATTTTAAATGGGTAAAAATTAATAGCAATCAGATTTCTACTTGTAGCTATTGGAAACAAATTCAACAGCTACAATTTTTTGGAATTAATTTTTTTAAATATTAGGTGACATGGAAAGCGATAGGTCACACTTGCTGCTTTCCATTTTGACGCACATTACATGGAAATGTAATGGGCAGCCAATTGGGGATTGATAGTTTTTTTTATAAATCAAGTCATGCCCCATGACATATGTTTCCGGATCGTGCCAATAGGCCAAGCTTGCAAGTCATGCCTAGCCTAGCACGAGGCAAGGGTGGCTTCCGCCCAGCATGACCCCAATCCATGCATGGTTCTATATTGTGTCATGCTGGGCCAAGCACAAATAATGTGGGTGGTGCTTGTGTTGTGCGCAGACCAATTTGATACCTATACATTCGACGCCAACAAATAAAAAGAGTCGACAACCATCAAAGTCATCCAATCATCTAAGTCATCCAACCACATCAACAACCATCAAAGTCATCCAATATCTAAGTCATCCAACCACATCAACAAAAGACAAATAAATTATGTTTTTGTCTACTAATTATAAAATATTTACAAAAACAATACTAATTTTTTGACAATTTAAAAAAATTATACCAAAACATAAAATATTTATATCTATATGCAATCTAAACACTAAACCTAATTGTAGCCATGCAATATTTAAAAAACAGTTTTTTATCAAATATTGGTTTGGAAAAAAAATCAGAAACTTCTCACTATTTTTTTTTTGAAAACACACATCTCTCTCTCTCTCTCTCTCTGTCTATAGATTTACATGTATACATCAATGAAAATATTTATTTATATAGTTATACACACACACACACACACACACACACTTTTATACATACATACATTTCAACATATATATAAACACAAATTTTTTATAAAATCAAAAAGTTTGTTGTTCTTGTTTTTTGAAAAATAAATGTTTTTCGAATTCAAAAAACAATGTTTTGAAAAAAAAAAAACTATTTTTTAAGTACTATGATGGATAAGAACATGTTTAGGGTTTTGAGTAAACCAAAACGTAATTATTTTAAATCTTAGTGCATTTTTTAAAAATTATGAAAAAATCTAGTATTTTTTATTTGTAAATAGAATGTAGGTGGTGCCTCAAAACACAACTTATCAAAAAAAAAAAGATAAATTATGTTGGGTTACTTGTTTATTGGTACCACAAATATAATAAATATACAAAAAAAAAAGACATAAATATTTAATAATTAGAAAAAAATATATCAAAATATAAATAATCTAAATTTTAGTGCAATGAAAATTAGAAAATTGATATTATCTCACCCAATTGACACATCATCATCTTAATTTGCAAAAAAAATGTTAATATTTTTTTTTAAATGTGAAAAACATGTACTAAATTATTATTTCTAAGTTTCAAATTTAAAGTGCATAAAAAATATAAATATATTTTATTTTATTGTAATATTTTTCCAAATATCAAAAAATTAGTTTTTTTTTGTAAATATTATCAAGTTAATACACTTAAACATAATTTATCCACCAAAATATGCAAAAACTTAAAAATGTGCCAAAATATAAAGATATAAAGCTGGGTATATATGTTGTGTGTGTGTGTGTGTGTGAAGTAACAAAAAACATTTTGGCACATATTTATCTTTGCCAAAAAAATGCTTTTAAATACTTCATGTGAACATGCTGAATTAAAAAATAAAAGACAAAAAAATTGTAAAAAACATAAAAATGTGCTAGAATATAAATATTTGCCGACACACACACACACACATGTATATATATAACATACAAAAAAAATTCTGAATATACACATTATATATATATATATACTATTTTTGACTTATTAGGATTTTACATGCATTTAACTATAGTGTGTAAGATTAATTAATTCATGATTCGTTTGCCCATATAGGTTAACATGTTTTTTTGTACATTTATTTTATTATTAATACATCTTATCTTAACACACACACATACACACGCACACGCACGCACGCATTATGTTATTGAATGTATAACATTTTCCATTATGTAACATTGTTAGTATCATATTTTTTATTACCATAATATTATGAAACTAAATAATAAAAAAATTCAAATACATGCATAGCAAGTTAAATCATAACCATTCGAGAAAATCAAAAACTAAATAATATTATGAAACTAATTATAATTTTTTTATGGTCATAAATAATATTTTTTATGGCATGATATACATAGAAAGTAAAATAAAAAAAATTATAATTATTTTTTCACCCTCAAGGGTAAATAAATAGAGACATGTGTTTTGTCTCTCTAAAACCAATGTAATTAAAAAAAAAATGAGCTTTATCCTTCAAAATAAATAAAAAAAAAATTCAAACTAGACAAAAATTAAGTTTTGATGCATTAAAATGCATCAATCCGATTTTGTTGATTGAATATTATTTTTAAAGTTAAATCTTGATTTTCAAATTTGAAAATTAGCTTTTCAATTCGAAAACTAAGCATTACATAAGACTTGAGGTGTGTTGGTTTTTTTTACTTTTTGCTAAAAAGCAATTTGATTTCAGTATTAAGGTATTTCTTTTTTTATTTTTCCCTCCCTCAACATTGAATTTTTTAAAAAAAATCACTTAAACCAAAAAGTAAGGAAAATTTAGCTTTTTCCATTCATAAAATGCCACCACGATCCCTCTACCCTTTTTTGGATCTCCTTCTTCTCTACTCTTCTCCCTCTCTTCTAGATTGAAAAACCTATCTCTTCTCCATTCCATTTTCTTGACTGAAACATAATGAAGCTACCCGACCCTATCATTCATCCCTCTGCTCACTTGCCTTTGGGTTCCAAGGCTACCTCCAATATTCATATTTTTTAAGCTAACTCTTCTTCTACATTTTTTTTATGTCGCTAGGATTATAGACGTTTAGATTTCTTGATTTATTATTCATTGGTTGTTAGGTAATTTAATGTATACTTGTTAATCTTGTATTTGTTTAGGCTTAGTAGAAAATTCTTAAATTGAATGCAATATTGACGTCTACATAGGATTGTACCAAACACAATTTAACTACAAAAGTGGATTGGAATGAGAGCTTGCACATGGTTTCATAATTTTGGTTAAGATTTTGCAAAAAAAAAAGGAAAAGAATGGATTCCCACTAGAGCTTAACTTTATATCTTAATATAAAGTTAAGGTACTTGGTATGATAATCATTGATATTTGTTGATTTTTTATACAGTATTAGGTCAAAATATAGAAATTAGTTGGGCAAATTAGACTGACCCACTCAAATAAAGTACTTTATTGATGTCTGTCTTCAAGAAAGTACTCTTGAATATATAAACTAGTGTTTCGTCTAGAATTGTTGAAGAATTTGAGAATTTACTTGAAAAATAATATACATCAAAACAATTTAAGAATGAGTGAGATTACAAGAAAAGATAATATTTTACTTGGAGTAGAATGTTGAATGTGACTGGACATGGTTAGAATTATATAACCAAAACTTTTAATTGGCCAGATGGGAAATGGGCTTAATATTTGTAGGTAGTTTTCTTATAAAGTTAAGTGAATCTTTAAAATGAGTGTCTTATATATACAACGTGACTAATTTCTTTTTTTTTATCTTGTTGAATAGCAGTATCAATAAACTAAACAATTTCATTATAGATCATTATCAAACTTGGAAGTATTAGAGATATTGTTTGAAAGAGTATTAGCAATTGGATCTAAAAATTATAGTTCCAAAGGAGGGATAACTTTGGGGCCTAAGAAATCATTAATGCATTCTACATCTAAACCTTGTGAAATTCCAATTAGATTAGAGGAATATGAGAATTTGCTAAGAAATACGAGTGGAGAAGTACAATGTTCTAAGAAAAAATACGAGATGGGAAACATCGAGAAAATCCAAGAAAAAACATGTCAACTAATGAATTCATTAGATAATTTGGAAGGACCCTCGGTGAAATAATGTATGAAAATTTTGAAGAAAGTCATAACTTATGAGGATCCATTGTATTATGTTGCAATCAATGTATTTTACAAGAAGAACGAGTAAAGAGTGGTGTGGGTGGAAATAAAAAACGACCAAAAGAGAATGGGATGGCTTCAAAGCTTGAAAAAATAATTTTAAATATATTTTACATAGATGATTGTAACATGGTTCTTTGGTTGACTTATTTGGATACTTTTTGCATTTTATTATTTCTAATTGTAAGACTCATTCTCTACATTTTAGTACGAAAGTTCATTTTAATATTTGAATGTATATTTGAAATGGATGTGATGTGATGCCACCATAATGCGTGATTTTGTTCTTATACATTGTTATAATAATTTTATTATGTTTTTATTCCATAAAGATAATGGTTTTCTTTAAATACATGCTCTTATGGAGAATCCTTCGCATCAATCAGATAGTTTATGTTCATCATCAAGTGAAAATGAAGATATAAAGTCAAGAGTGACAAGAGTGACAAGAGTTTAAAGAAAATTGGATGTGTTAAAAATTATAGTTATTAAGAGACTCATTCATTGATAAAGAACAAGTTTATACATCATTATTTATAAGTTTAATTTTCATTCGAGAAGTTTTACATGACCCATTTAGTATATGTAATGAACTAATGCGAATAGAAAAATATGAATTTATTTCTCTATGTCACATGTTTTGAGAAAAAAGATGGTTTGATGATATTAAACATTTGAGTGTTGAAGAGAAAATGACCATATTTTTAATGACTATAATTCATAATCTTGAAACTAATTATTAAAGAAAAAATTTCAACACTTAGGCCAAACAATTCATAAATACTTTCATGAGGTTTTAGTAGTCATGCTGAGGTCCTCAAGAAAGATGATTACTCCATGATTCAATGGTAACTCAAATGGTATATCTTATCGACGGTTAAGACAAATTTTTAAGATATATTATTTTTATGAGTTTATTATTTTCTTCATATTTTTATTATTCTCATAGAATAAATAACATTTATATTTGTAACAAATAATTTTTTTAGGTAACTATTGGTGTAATTGATGCAATTCTTTTTCATGCATGCATTCATAATAAACAACAAGTATCACATCGAGGTTATGAGAGAAGAGAATATTTTCAAACTATTATGATAATTTGTGATTTTGATATGAACTTTAAGTATGTGTTATTAGATGGGAAGGAACAACTCATGATTCAATAGTCTTGATGGAAACTATTCGTAACCCACAACTTAATTTTCCCATGCCTCCGTTAGGTGAATATTTTTGCTTTATCTTATTTATTATTGTTTTTATTTAACAAAATGATAATATACTAGATTCTTTTTTTCAGAAAAATATTATTTAGTGGATGCATCATATACACATACTAGAGGTTTTAGTAGCGATGGTAAATCAGTAACTTATGTCATGCAAGATTAATAAATATCATAGAAATTCCTTTTGGTGTTGTTAAGGCATGCTCTCAAATAATGAAGAGAATGACTCCGCTTTCATTTGCAACTCAAACAAAAATTATCATTTACATATTTTTCTATTCACAATTTTCTTCAATAAGTCACAGTTACTGATTGATTGTTTATTGAATATGACACCGAAGAGGAATTAGAAAGTGGGGTTGATAACCAAAATAAGGGCTCAACTACAAATAACTTTTTTACAGCAATAGATCAAGAGTTCATACTATAATTTTGAGATTATATTGCAAATGGAAATTTATAAGTATTCAATTAGCTTATCATTTTAACTTTTATTAGTGTATAAAAAAAGATATCAAATACTAGCATCAAACGTTTGTTATTTTAGCTTTTATTATGGTATAAAATGCAATTTTAAATATTAGTATCATAATATGATGTCAGTAGATATTTGAAAATATATGCTTAAATTTTTATGTTTTTCTTTAGATAATTATGAATATGCAATTGAATTATTATATTTTTAATCTAATTAAAATTTTTGATTTTAGCTTGTATCATGATATGAAATGAGATATTAAATATTGACATCAAACACGATGTCTTTAGATATTTGTAAATATGTACTTAAAAATTTTCTTAATAAATTCAAGTTGTCAAGATGCCGTTTTTAGTATGTAAAAAATAAACAACATAATACTTAATAGATATAAAATATTAAAAAAATAAATGACTTAATTCTTAATGCTATTAAGTACTATTTAGCATTAAGATAGAGAAAAATTATATTCAACATTTAGTGAAAAAAACAAACAGCACCTTAGATACGAACTATCGTCATTACCACATAAAATAACTTATGACCTTCTGAACACACAAAACAAATTATTTAATTTGAGATAGATAAATAAATAATTAAATAATATATATATATATAAAAACATACATTAATATAATTACACACACACAAACATGTTTATATGTCTATATACATCCATATCTATATAAAATATAAACACATACACATATACATACACTAATACAAACACACACACACACATGTTTATACATCTATATGCATCTATATACATCTATATCCATATAAAATATAAATACACACACACATGTTTATACATACATTCATATAAATGGAAAATTGATTTTCCAATTCAATTACTGATATATATTTATTTTTTAGATTCTAGACCCAAATTTGGATTGGTAGCATTAAAATTTTATTATTTTAAGTTTGGTGTACTTTTGTGTTTTTTTTTTAATTTTGAAAATAAGTCATTTTTTTAAAATTAATTTATCTTCGATACACCAAAACATAAATATTACAAGTAAAAATAATTAGAACATAAATCATAAGTAGATATGTCGGATTATTTAGATAGGATAAAAAATTCAAAATCATAAGTATATTTTTTATTAAATGAAGCTCACAAATTATATATATATATGTGTGTGTGTGTGTGTATTCGCAACATTATAACACCCTTGTGACCAAGTAATTTGTTATGATTTTGACAAGTGACAAACATGAGTTCCTACTTTATTATTTCTATAGTATTAATTAATTTCTAGGCTTCTACAAATAATTTTAAAACTTATTAAAATAAATTTTTTTTTTTTTCTAAATTTTGGAGTATAAAATTAGATTGATGAATTTTAATTAACTAAAATTTAATTATTCTAGAATTTAGTGTATTTTTTTTATTATGAAAAGATTGGTATATTAGAAGAGACATATTTTGTGTTTATGCATATATTTTAATATGTGATTACTGATTGATCAAAAAAAAAAAAAACGAATCTCGTACGTCAGCTTCGGCATGCAGCAGTGACTTCTAATTTAGTGCTCAATCAATGACATTCAATAATGGCTACTCGTCCAGCCTCACCAATCCACACAATCTTTTCTCGAGCAGCTAACTTTTTGCTTTGCCCCTCCTCTCACGTGACGTCTCCCCTTCTCACCCAGTGACAGACTTCAGCTGATGATCGACCCTGCTAGTGCTTTCAACTTTAATGGCGGCGAACAAAAACTGCACCCATGTGCATGGTAATATCAATCGCATCACTTTGGTTATAGTTTATGCAATTCTGGAATGGATCATACTCATCCTTCTGCTATCAACTTCTATATTATCTTACGTAACTTTCAAGTTTGCCAACTATTTTGGTCTGAAAACTCCCTGTTTTTGGTGCGCGAGGCTCGACAAGATCCTCGAGCAAACGAACCCCCTGAATTATTATCGAATTCTATTTTGCGATGTTCACGCGAAAGAGGTTTCCCAATTGGGCTACTGCTTGAATCATCGGAAATTAGCCGAGCGGGAAGATATGTGCGAAGATTGTTTGTTTTCTTTAAAAAGTGAAGATGCAGCAAGCGAGAATCTCAAGGTCAGTGTAAAGTGTTCATGTTGCGGCGTTGTCTTGGATGGAAAAACAACCTATCGTGATTATCATCTAATTAATCCACCTTGCGTGGGTTCTGAAAATCTTGATCAGTCTCGAGAGAAGTATATTTCCGAAGGTAATATCAATGGATATGTTTGTGCCCAATATGGAAGCATAGACGTGGACACGGGGGATTTCCTGATCGCTGCTTCTGATTTCGATATTGAAGAGAGAGCTGCCGGTGATCGCAACAGAGTGGACATTGTTAAAGACAAGCACGAGAAACTGGTTCAGGATGATGATCTGTATGAAGCGACGAATGGGGGTGATTTCCGGCAGGAAATTAGCCCGCAAAACTTAGATTTCTGTTTTGATTCGACAGGGAAGACGAAGCATGTATCTCATTTAAATTGCAAAGAGGATGACATCAGTGCTGCCGACGATTTTATTCTAGATTTTCACAAGGATGTCGGGTTACAGTGTGAACTTGCTACATACGATGCATTTGACGTAGAGATGACACCGCCACCCACCACCATTGATGACCCGATGGAGTTGAACCAGATCGGAAATTTCATCACCATCAGACAAGGTATTACTCCAGTTTTGTCTCGTTTTGCTTTTCCTCATTTGTATAGCTCGCGCGAACACACACACACACACACACACTGATGCAGACATATATGATATAATATATTAAGCTCGGCAAGTGTGTTGATTAATGATTCGACAGGGGAAAACACAAGCATTGAGTTTGAAGGGGAAGCAGATGACTACCAGGAGTCGATGTTTTCGAGGAGCAAGAACTCTGATCGAGCTAGCTCAGGTAATTATTCACCGAAGAAACTAAACGTGCGGGAGCGAGAGTCGTCTGCGGAAGATTTGACGGAAGAGAGTTGCATGGGGGAGGAAACGGAGAGGAGTAATGATGGAGCAATGACGATGGAGAAATTGGCATCTACGCTGCGAGCAGAACGCAAGGCTTTTAATGCATTATACGCGGAACTAGAAGAAGAGAGGAGTGCTTCCGCCGTGGCAGCCAACCAGACAATGGCAATGATAAACAAATTGCAAGAAGAGAAGGCGGCCATGCGGATGGAAGCATCACAATACGAGAGAATGATGGAAGAGAGATCCAAATGTGACCAGGAGGCGTTGCAGGCTCTGAATGATGCAGTTGAAGAGAAGGAGGAGCAGAGGGCGGAACTAGAATACGAACTGAATGTATACCGTCTGAAGCTGCTGGATTACGAATCAAAAGATAGAGAAGCCGCCCAAGATCTCCATGGAAATGAACAAGGCGATCTCTCCCACGATCACGACAGCACAGCAGAGAGTAGTCCTGGCAACGTTGTTCTCTACTTGGAAGAATCGTTGAATGACTTGGAGGAGAACAGGCTTTATATTCTCGACCGACTCAAGATTTTGGAAGATAATTTTTTTATGCAGAAGAAGAAAGACGATTTACCCGGAACTGAGGGATCGCATATGAATTCTAATAATGTAGAAGAAGAAGATGGGGATCATTCCCTTTCAACCCAAGAGGCCATTAATGTCGCGGAAGAAGTGGATCGTGTGTATCAGAGGCTCCAAGCCGTGGAGGCGAAGGAAGATTTCCTCGAGCAATGCGTCTTCTCGCTGAGGAAAGGTGACAAAGGAGTACACCTCCTCGAGCAGATTTTACTTCATTTTCGTGATTTAAGCCGGCCAAGTGTTGCTCGGTAATGGAATCCACATATTTATCGGTTCTGGTGCCTTTTCTACAGGTTTATGACGCTCATCATCTTCGTGAACATCAGCTTTCACAAACAAACAAATCCCCAACGAAACTATTCCTCTTATCCTTTTTTTTAGCTTGCTCTCGATGGCAAGGGGTAAATAACCCTAAATGCACTATTTTTTTTATTTTTTTTTGTTTTTATTTGTGGCACATGGGTTGTTACATCAACAACCATGAGTGATTTGTAAACTTATTCGCGGAACATAATACATACGCAAAAAGATTGCAGATGAACAGAGAAAATTTAGGGTATAACTGTATAATTATTTCATAATCTCCAACTGTACGATGCCTAATGGTTTTCTAATCTCATCTGCTTTACTAAATTAATGCTGAAATGCACGGAAGGGCATTTATCACAAAAGAAGAGTGTTTCCAAAAGGATTACTGCTGGAACTGGGAGGTTCATGAAAAGGTCCATAGGAGGCAGGGAGAGGATCACCAAATGGGTTGGCGTTGGCATGGCCAAATTGAATAGCAGGGGGCGGGAGAGGGGGAGGAGCAAAGTCACCTGGCATGGCAAAGGGATGATGATCGTGAGCCTCAAATGGGTTTGGAATTGGAGCTGGTGCTCCATAAACTGGGTGCAGAGTGGCCCTGTATGCTGCATCATCATACAAGCTGTTCAACGTGAGCGAATCAAGTCCACCAGCCTAGAAAACAATTCAAAAAAAAAAAAAAAAATCAAAAAAAAAAAAAACACAAATGAGAAGCGATAATATAAGGAGAGTTTATTTTTTTGTTTTCAAGGCCTACCAGCTGCATCTCACTGACAGCAGCATTGGTGGCTGGCTCAGAGATAAGTGCCAGTTCCCATCCACCAGAGCCAAATACAGGTGCAACAGCAGCAGCATCTAACAATAAGTATCTCCACTGTATTAACATACCTAGCATGACAGAGCAAAATCGACTAATAATAATAATAACAAGAGCCAAATTGGCTACCTGATTCAGAAGAAACTATGGCGAGAGCCAAAGCATTTTTTTCTTCAAACGATGATGATGATGCATCATCCAATCCCTGAAAAAACACCAATTACTGACAGATATATATATATATATATACAGAGAGAGAGAGAGAGAGAGAGAGAGAGAGAGAGAGAAATGAAGCAAAGGGTTAAACCAACAGAAAACTTACCAGCAAGTCTCCTGTATCAGCTGCATTCACTAGGGGGTTGGCCTTAGGCATGGGTGGGGGAATCTCACCCTGGGAAATGAAGAGATTCTTTGAAGAAGCTGCTGACTCTGGGTCTGGGTCACTAACCACTGTTGGGGTGTCCTTGGGAGAATTCTTTTCAGGTTTGTATGTCAATTGAAGCTGCAGGATAGATCATGTGATTCCCGAGACTATATATATATAACACCCCTCTCAAACTTTTACGTAAATATTTAGGGCATAAATTTGGATAAAAAAATAAAGAGCCAAGATCTATTTAAGATATTAATGAAAATATCTGATGATTAAATTGGCATACAAACATAAATAATAATAATAATAATAATAATAATAAATCTTAACTTTTTTTGCATGAGAAAAATACAAGTTAACACTAAATATTTTGTCCATTCATAAAATGCTAAATTTGAAACTAAACAACACATTGCCTTACTATCATAGTAACCAATAGTCGAGGAAATAAAATGAAATATAATCTCCTCAAAAAAATATCTAATAAAAAATTTCTGATTAAAAATATCTTCTAAGTAATCATCACAATCGCCTCAAACTTTATAACTCTGTATTTTATCTCTAAATAGTCATCTATTTGAGCTTAATCATTCCTAATTCATCGTCTCATATAATAGGAAGGTTATCTAAGTACACAATTAACAAGACAAATCTATAGCATTAACTATTTTAGAAAAATAAAAAATATTTTATAATTCATATGCATAAGCCAAAAGTAGCGACTACTAGTGAAAACCTGATAAACTATGACATCGAAAACTATTTCAACACATACAATATTGCTCATAATTTATAAATTAATTTTAACTGCACTAAAAATTTAGGTGAATACCACATAATCCTCAATGTCACCATGTAGAAAAATAATTTTCACATCCAATTAATATATTCTCCATCTATGAGATGACAATCTATATTGTGACCATATCAACTATTACAAATAAAATAATATGATAATTTATATCAAAGATCTGAGTAAATCTCCTTATAATAATTGATAAGTCTAGCCATAAGACAATATACTTTCTCGTTTAAAATAATCTTTAAAATATATACAATTTATAACTAACAATAAGCTTTCCTATAGGGAGAGAAATTCTACCATCTCAATAGAGTGAATGAAATCTATCTTTTTCAACACAATATAATATCATTCTCAATGAGAACATTACTTTGAAATAAACCTGAATATATTACTATTATTATCAAGAGAAATAGTAATAATGATCAAAGAATAGAGATATGAGTACACCAGTATATATGAAATACCCAAACTAGCATAAGTTCAATCCAAACTAGACTCGATTTAATCTAGGCTAGCATGGGGCATGTTAGATTAGCCTAAGCTCAAAAAAACAACTAGTCATGGCTTAATGAAAAGACCATGGTTATTTCAAGTGACGAACATTAAATCAAGTTCAAGTCGCTCTAAGGCATGACCTAGGCTTGACACATACATCAAATCAAGTTCAAGTCACTCTTAGGCAAGATCCAAGCATGACATGCATACCTTTAAGGACCTGAGCCAAATTCAACCTGAATAGGCTACCACATTGAGTAGTGCCATACTTCATGACCAAGTGCCATACTTTAAGTTTTGAAGTAAGTTACGGCCCTCCTTCACTATTACTTTCTATTTTTTTAAAATTTACTATTATTATTAATATTTTTCACTTCAATATGACATATAAACTAGTATCTTGGCCTGTGTAATACTCTATTATTGGTTGCATGAGTGTTTATTATGAATATCAATCAAAATAAAATAATATATCATCTTAAGACAAAATTTATAGTGAGGTAATTCAAACAATTAATGTAAATTAATAAAATAGTTTCTCTCTAATGACCAACATGATCTTAGTTCAAAATCTTATATTATTAGTAGCATTCCACGAAACAAAAATATATTAATTAGAGGCAAAAAATATTTTTATTTACTATGATCATGAAAATGAGGTATATATTGAGCAGTCACATGAATTTCTAGATGCACGAATAGAGGTGTCAAACGGGCCGGGCTGGGCCAGCCCAGCTCGTTTTTTGAGAGCACGGTCGTGCTTTTGTGCCGGCGGGCCGTGCCGTTCCGGGCCTGGCCCGCTTGGTGCTTGGCCTGGCCGTACGGGCCAGGAAATATTTAAATTTTTTTTTAAAAATATTTTATTGTTTTAATTTTTATTTTAATTATATAAATTATAAAATTATATATAAAATTATTGATATTGTATAATATTATAAATTTATAATATGAATTATGAATATTATTTAAAATTTATTAAATTTACAAATTATAATTTTTTTTATAATGTAAAATAAAATTAGTTTAAAATTTATTAGAATTATATAATAGAGTTATAAATTTTTAAATGAAAAATTAAAACAAAAAAATAAATAAATCAATACATAATTATAAAAAAATTAAAAAGTAAAAAAAACATAAGCAAACTAAATGAAAAATGACCAATCAGCCATTAGATATTGAAGGTTCGAATCAAAAAAATTAAAGTTTCAACGTAACATATAAATAAAACGTATAATCAATAAAAAACAAAATATTGAAATCAAAAAATAGTAGATTATCATCAATCGTCAATCGGCATATCATGAGCATCATCAGCCGCAACATCAAGATCAATATTATATGGATAATCATCTTCAACAATCAACTCCTCTACTATCGCAGTGGATGTGGCTACAGTTAGAGGTGTCAAATGGGCCGGGCCGGCCCGGCCCAGCACGAGGCACGGCACGGTTCGGCCGTGCCTGGGCCGGCCCGGCACGTTCAAAAACCGTGCCCGGGCCCGTGCCGTGCCCGAGCGAAGCAAGGCACGATTCGTGCCGTGCCTGGCCCGGCACGGCTCGTGCCTAGGCACGGCACGCCGGCACGGGTCCATCCCGTGCCGGTCCCGCAGGCACGCGTGGCACTGGCGGCGTGCCACGCGTGCCGTGGCGTGAGTCGCGACTCACGGTCACGAGTCACGACTCACTGAGTCGTGACTCGAGTCACTCGACACATCAGGCTCAGGGCCCCCCCCGGTAAAAAGACCGCGGGTCGGGTCCAAACAGACCCGACCCGCGGTATTTTCTGCCGAAAACCGAGAAAATCGATATATCTAATGGGAAAAAAAAAAATTTTCAAAATTTGAGCGATTTTCAGCCCTTGGATTCGACTCCAACGGCTAGGGGGCAGAATCCGACGGTCCTCGTGATTCTGCCCCTTAAATATAATAAAAAAATTCAAAAAAATAATAAAAAAATATTTTTTTAAAAAAAAAAAACTTTAATTAGCCTATAAATTCTACCCCCCTCCCTATAAAATTTATGTTTTTCAAAAACATTAATCCTCTCTATATTTTCTCTCTCTCACATAATCCGTGCTTCTCTCTCTCGGCCCTCGTGTTTTTGATTTCGACTTGGATTTTCGTGAAACTCAACTTGAGTTTTGAACATCAAAGCTTCCTGCGGGCTGCGGTGCATCTTGCACGTGAGTGACCTCATTGCTTTTACCAGGTAATATATTTTATGTTTTTTGTACTTTCTCTCTCTAGAAAACTTACGAAAAATAAAAAATAATAAATACACCTAACACGTTTTTAAATTTGGAAAATGAAAATGTTAGTGTTACACAGATGTCCGTGGCTCCTGAAACTTTGGTTTCTCCTGTCGTCTCAGCCCAAAGTTCTAAAAAAAACAAAAAACTAGGAGGACTTCTGTAGTTTGGACACATTTTAAAATCATAACACAAGTAGATGTTAGGGGTGAGGAACATGAAATGGCACAGTGTAAATATTGTATGAGACTTTTAACATGCAAGAGTACATGTGGGACTGGGCACCTCAAGAGGCATGCTGAAATATGCTCCAAAAAACATGGACCCTTAGATCCTAGGCAAACCCAACTTGGCACTATATTTTTTGAGACTGGATCTAGTTCAGTCTCAAAGTTTACTCCCTTCGTATACTCCAGCGAGTTGGGTAGGGACGGCATGGCCAGGCTCATCACATTGATGGGTCTTCCGATCAGATTTTCGGAAGATCCGAGGGTAGTGCGCATCATGCAGACTTATTTTCAGGCATCCTATCGTAGGATTCCTAGGTCCACATCTAGGAGTGACATACTAAAGATATATAAGTTAGAAAAACCAAAAATAATTAAGGAATTTTTGGCATTTAGTGGAGTGGTGTCCGTGACGTCCGATATATGGACATGTCACGATAATTCTTCTTATGCATGTATCACTAGTCATTATGTCGATTCAAACTGGACAATAAATAAAAAAATATTAGGATTCACAGAGATTCTTCATCCTCATGATGGCCCGGCCATTTTTGAGTGTATGATGAAAATATTTAGGGAATATAAAATTCAAAATAAAATTTTTAGTGTCACTTTCGATAATGCTGCGAATAATGGAGTAACGATCAATATGTTTGTTAGGAATATTAGAGACGCACCTTTAGGAGAGATATTTCATGTCAGATGCATGTGTCATGTTATTAACCTGATAGTTCAAGCGGGTATGAAGGTGTGTTCCCCCGCGTTGGAAAATATACGCAATGCACTCAAGTATATTCGCACTCCTCGCAGACTACAAGAGTTTGGTAATCTCTGTTTGTCTGCGAATCTTAAGAAGAAGAAATTCCAATCTGATGTGAGACATCGTTGGAATTACACGTACATGATGTTGGAATCATGTGTTGGATACGAACACGTGATATCCGACTATGTCAATAGTAAGAGTGGCGAACTTATTGTTGACGACACTGACTGGGATTCAAGAATTTCATTTATGAAATTCCTGAAGATATTTTATGACACGACGAACATGTGTTCGTCGGTTTATACGCCCACCACTTGCATTGCACTCCGTTGCATATGCAACATTAGTAGCATGTTTAGGATGTATCGAGCGGACCCGACGCTCAGCCATATGGTTGCAGAGATGGAGACCAAGTACCTGAAGTACTGGTCCACCATTCCATCTCTTTATTGCCTCGCAGCATGCATGGACCCTAGGGCTAAGGTGGAAGGGGTTGAAAACACCCTGACTTTCATTTCCTCGTGCATGAACCTGGAAGAGCCACCTGAAGGGTTCATTTACGAGAAGTTAACAGACCTATATACATACTACGATACTAGGTATGGTGGTAGTGGTGTTGAGACTGTGAGTACGGACACTGATACCTTGTTCGGAGATGACGCTTATTCCATTAACCTAGCGAGGGGGAAACGTAGGGGTGGACCTTCACATAGGAGCGAGCTGTCTCGGTACTTAGATACCGATTACTGCTCAATCCTATCACCTTCTGACAATAAGAATCTTGATTTATTACAGTGGTGGAAATCATATGAGTCCGCCTATCCCGTGCTATCTAGGATGGCACGGGATCTACTGACTCCTCCGGTGTCGAGCGTAGCATCGGAGTCTGCTTTTTCTGTTGCAGTGAACGTGATTTCGGATAGGAGATCGAGATTACGTCCAGATATGGTTGAGGCTTTGACATGTTTGAAGGATTGGGAGGAATCGAGATTTAGCATCAGTGATCGTGCTGAAGCTGGGACTATGACAGACACTGCAGTCGCATCCACATCCACTACGATGGCGGAGGAGCTGATTGCCGATGATGATGACCCATATGATACTGATCTTGATGTTGCGGCTGATGATTCTCATTATATGCCGCTTGACGATTGATGCTCATTTGCTCTTTTTTTTCGATATTTTTTTTTTAATTTATACGCTTTGTTTGTACTTTGTATTATACGTTGTGTTGAAGTTGAAACTTATACTTTTTTTTTCGGAGTATTGGTTTCAAAAGCATGAATGATAATTTTTATTTGCGTAGTTTAAATTTGTTTTAATTAAAATTTTTACTAACTTAATGTATTTAATTATTAATTTAAGATTTAAATATTATTTTAAAATTTATTAACTTTAAATCTTAATATTTAATTAATACATTATAATATTAAAAAATGCTAAACTTAATTGAAAAAAAAAATAAATTTTCTAATTTTTTTTTACATACTTACATTTAATTTTAAATGTAATATTTTTTACAAAAAATTTTATTTTTTATTTATTACATAAACTTAAATAAAGATAAACAGAAAATTAATAAAAAAATTTAAAAAAAAAAAAAAAATTTTTTTATTCTGCCAAGTCAAAGTGCCAAGGGCCAAGCACGGGCCGTGCGCCCGTGCCCGTGCTTGGCTGTTGGTGTTGCGTGTTGCCTCTTGGCTCCCGGGACCCGGACCCCGGTTGAGCAAACGTGCCCGAGCGGGCCGGGCACGGTAGCACGGCGGGGCACGGGAAAAACGGGCCGTGCCGTGCTGGGCCGGCCCGTTTGACACCTCTAGCTACAGTCCATGTCTCAGTCCCAACTCCAGCACGATCATTGATGCTAAACCTCGAATCCTCCGAATCTTTCAAACAAGACAATGCATCAACAATATCTGGACGTAATCTCGATCTTCTATCCGAAATCACGTTCACTACAACAGAAAAAATAGACTCCGATGCTATGCTCGATACCGAAGGAGTCAGTAGATCCCGGGTCATCCTAGATAGCACGGGAAATATAGACTTATATGATTTCCACTACTGTAATATATCAAGATTCTATGTATCATAATGTGATTGAATTGAGCAGTAATCGATATCTAAGTACCGAGAAAGCTCACTCCTATGTGATGGTCCACCCCTACGTTTCCCCCTCGCTAGCTGAATGCAAAAATCATCATCTCCGAACAAGATATCTATGTTCGTAATCACAGTCTCACTACCACCACCACCATACCTAGCATCGTAGTATGTGAACATGTCAGTCAACTTCTTGTGAATGAACCCTTCAGGTGGCTCTTCCAGGTTCATGCGTGGGGAAATGTAAGTCAGAGTATTTTCTACCCCTTCCACCTTAATCTTAGGGTCCATGCATACAACGAGACAATAAAGAGATGGAATATTGGAACAATACTTCAAGTACTTGGTTTCTATCTCTACAACCATATGGCTAAGTATCGGGTCAGCTCGATACTTCCTAAACATGCTACTAATGTTGTATATGCACCGGAGTACAATGCAAGTCCTGGGCGTATAAACCGACGAACATATATTTGTCGTGTCATAAAAAATCTTCAGGAATTTCATTTATGAAATTCCTGAAGCCCAGGTCAGTGTCGTTAATAATAAGTTCGTCACTCTTATTATTGACGTAGTCGGATATCACATGTTCGTATCCAAACACATGATTCTAACATCAGGTACGTAAAATTCCAATGATATTTCACATTCGATTGGAATTTCTTCTTAAGATTCACAGACAAACAGATACTACCAAACTCTTGTTGTTTGCGAGTAGAGGTGTCAAACGGGCCGGCCCAGCACGGCACGGCCCGTTTTTCACAAGCATGGTCAGTTAAAGGCAGGCACGGCACAGCCCGTGGGCACGGCAAGGACGTGCCGTGCCGTGCCTGGCATGCTCGGGCACGCCTTGCCACTCACAGGCCAGGCGAGGCGGCACGGGCGCACGGCAGGGCAGGCGGGGCGGGTGCTGCAACGCGGGACCGGGTCAACCGGGGTCCGGGTCCCGGGAGGCCAGCCCTAAATGGCAGATTACAAAATTTTTTTTTTTTTAAATTTTTTTATTAAGTTACTGTATATACTTTAGAGTATTAGTAATAATTAAAAAATATAATTTTTTGTAAAAAATATAACATTTAAAATTAAATAAAACAAAAAAATATTAGAAAAAAATTTTTTTTTTTTTCAATAAAGTTTAGCTTTTTTCATTATTATAATTTATTAATTATATATTAAAATTTAATGTTATTAAATTTTAAAATAAAATTTAAATGGTAAAATAATAAATAAATACATTAAGTTAGTAAAAATTTTAATTAAAAAAAAATTAAACTACACAAATGAAAAATTACCATTAATGCTTTTGAAACCAATAGTCCGAACAAAACAAGTATAAGTTTCAACACAACGTATGGTACAAATTACAAATAAAGCGTATAAATAAAATAAATAAAAAAACATGGAAAAAAAGAGCAGATGAGCATCAATCGTCAAGCGGCATATCATGAGAATCATCAGCCGCAACATCAAGATCAGTATCATATGGGTCATCATCATCGGCAATCAGCTCCTCCGCCATCGTAGTGGATGTGGATGCGACTACAGTGTCTGTCACAGTCCCAGCTTCAGCACGATCACTGATGCTAAATCTCGATTCCTCCCAATCCTTCAAACATGCCAAGGCCTCAACCATATCTGGACACATCAGGTACGTGTAATTCCAACGATGTCTCACATCTGATTGGAATTTCTTCTTCTTAAGATTCACAGACAAACAGAGATTACCAAACTCTTGTAGTCTGTGAGGAGTGCGAATATATTTGAGTGCATTGCGTATATTTTCCAACGCGGGGGAACACACCTTCATACCCGCTTGAACTATCAGGTTAATAACATGACACATGCATCTGACATGAAATATCTCTCCTAAAGGTGCGTCTCTAATATTCCTAACAAACATATTGATCGCTACTCCATTATTCGCAGCATTATCGAAAGTGACACTAAAAATTTTATTTTGAATTTTATATTCCCTAAATATTTTCATCATACACTCAAAAATGGCCGGGCCATCATGAGGATGAAGAATCTCTGTGAATCCTAATATTTTTTTATTTATTGTCCAGTTTGAATCGACATAATGACTAGTGATACATGCATAAGAAGAATTATCGTGACATGTCCATATATCGGACGTCACGGACACCACTCCACTAAATGCCAAAAATTCCTTAATTATTTTTGGTTTTTCTAACTTATATATCTTTAGTATGTCACTCCTAGATGTGGACCTAGGAATCCTACGATAGGATGCCTGAAAATAAGTCTGCATGATGCGCACTACCCTCGGATCTTCCGAAAATCTGATCGGAAGACCCATCAATGTGATGAGCCTGGCCATGCCGTCCCTACCCAACTCGCTGGAGTATACGAAGGGAGTAAACTTTGAGACTGAACTAGATCCAGTCTCAAAAAATATAGTGCCAAGTTGGGTTTGCCTAGGATCTAAGGGTCCATGTTTTTTGGAGCATATTTCAGCATGCCTCTTGAGGTGCCCAGTCCCACATGTACTCTTGCATGTTAAAAGTCTCATACAATATTTACACTGTGCCATTTCATGTTCCTCACCCCTAACATCTACTTGTGTTATGATTTTAAAATGTGTCCAAACTACAGAAGTCCTCCTAGTTTTTTGTTTTTTTTAGAACTTTGGGCTGAGACGACAGGAGAAACCAAAGTTTCAGGAGCCACGGACATCTGTGTAACACTAACATTTTCATTTTCCAAATTTAAAAACGTGTTAGGTGTATTTATTATTTTTTATTTTTCGTAAGTTTTCTAGAGAGAGAAAGTACAAAAAACATAAAATATATTACCTGGTAAAAGCAATGAGGTCACTCACGTGCAAGGTGCACCGCAGAAAGCTCTGATGTTCAAAACTCAAATTGAGTTTCACGAAAATCCAAGCCAAAATCAAAATCACGAGGGCCGAGAGAGAGATGCACGGTTTATGTGAGAGAGAGAAAATATTGAGAGGTTTTATGTTTTTGAAAAACATAAATGTTATAGGGAGGGGGTAGATTTTATATGCTAAATAAAGTTTTTTTTTATAAAAAAAAATATTTTTTTATTAATTTTTTGAATTTTTTTAATATATTTAAGGGGCAGAATCACGAGGACCGTTGGATTCTGCCCCCTAGCCGTTGGAGGTGAATCCAAGGGCTGAAAATCGCTCAAGTTTGAATTTTTTTTTTTTGCCGTTGGAAATGCTCGGATCGGACTCGGGAGTCGGGTTTCGGCAGAAAAGACCACGGGTCGGGTCTGTTTGGACCCGACCCGCGGTCTTTTTACCGGGGGGGGGGGGGGGGGCCCGGATGGGTCACGACTCACAAGGCGTGAGTCATGAGTCGTAACTCACGAGGCGTGAGTCACGACTCACGCCATGGCACGCGTGGCACGCCGCCAGTGCCACGCGTGCCTGCATGAACCGGCATGGGATGGACCCGTGCCGGCGTGCCGTGCCAAGGCACGGCACGCGATTTTTTTCACCCGGGCACGGTTTAAGAACGTGCCGGGCCGGCCCAGGCACGGCCGAACCGTGCCATGCCTCGTGCAGGGCCGGGCCGGCCCGGCACGTTTGACACCTCTATCTGCGAGGAGTGCATATATATTTTAGTGCATTACGTATATTATCCAATACGGGGAAACAGACCTTCATACCCGCTTGAACAATCAGGTTAATCACGTGACATATACATCTGACATGAAAGATCTCTCCTAATGGTGTGTCTCTACTATTCATAACAAACATGTTAATCGCTACTCCATTATTAGATGCGTTATCGAATGTGACACTAAAAATTTTATTTTAAATTTTATATTCCCTAAAGATTTTCATCATACACTCAAAAATAACCGGGCCATCATGAGGATGAAAAATCTCAGAGAATCCTAAAATTTTTTTATTCATTATCTAATTAGAATCTACATAGTGGTTGGTGAGACATGCATAAGATGATTCATCGTGATTTGTCCAGATATCGGACGTCACGGACACCACTCCACTATATGTCATACATTCATTAATTATTTTTTATTTTTCTAACTTATATAATTTTAGTATGTCATTCCGAGATACGAACCTAGGAATCCTACGATAAGCAACTGAAAATATGTCTACATGATGCGCACAACCCTTTGATCTTCCGAAAATCTGATTGAAAGACCCATTAATATGATCAGTCTGGCCATACCGTCCCTACCCAACTCGCCGGAGTCTAAGAAGCACGGATACGGACATGGACACAAGGATACGACACGACAAAATATGGGGACACGGCAAATTCTAAAAAACTAGGATACGACATGATAAAAAAATAAAATTAAAAATAAAAATTATTTTCTTTATAAATATTAGCTATTTTATAAAATAAAATAAATTAAATTAAAATATTTTAGTTTATAAAATAAATATATTTTTATTTTATAAAATAAAAATATTGTATTTTATTTTATAAGATAATATTTATAATTATTTTATTTTATAAAATAATAATTTAAAATTATCTTATATTATATAAAAATATATTTTTTTATTTTATAAAATAAAAACATTTTATTTTATTTTGTTAAAATAGTTTATTTTATTTTAGCGCCAGCCTGCCTCCCCCCCCCCTCAATTCCCGCCCGCCTGCCTCCCACCCCCCCTCAATTCGCGCCCGCCGCCTGCGTCGAGTGGCCAACATCGCCCATTCGGCGACATTGGCCACTGGACGTCCAATACGCCACCATACGATACGCCACGTTGCATATCGGATACGGATTTATCAATGATACGCCACGTGTCATATCGGACATGTATCCGTGCCGTGTCCGTATCGTGTCCACGTGTCCAAGTGTCGGACATGTGGAGACGGCTGTAGGGAGCCGTGTCCATACTTCATTGGCTGGAGTATATGAAGGGAGTAAACTTTGAGACTGAACTCTATCCAGTCTCAAAAAATACAGTACTATGTTGGGTTTGCATAGGATATAATAGACCATGTTTTTTGGTACATAATTTGACATACCTCTTAAGGTGCCCAGCCCCAAACAAACTCTTATATGTTAAAAGTCCCATACAATATTTGCACTGTGTCATTTCTTCTTCCTCACCCCTAATATTTTTTTGTTTTATTATATTAAAATGAGTCCAAACTACAGAAGTCCTCTTAGTTTTTTATTTTTTAGAAGTTTGGGTTGAGACGACTGAAGAAACCAAAATTTCAGCAGCCTCAGACCTCTGTGTAATATATTTATTTTTTAAATTTAAATATGTTTTATTAGTATTTATCATTTTTAGGATTTTTCTTAATCAGTACACTATTTTAAAATTTATCTATTTTAGGTCTAGAGAGGAGAGACTAGAGAGAGAGAAAGTAAATAAAAAACTTAAATTAAATTACCCGATCAAGCATTGAGGTCGATTACATGCATGGTACACCACAGTCTAGCTCAAAATTCAAAACCCAAGTTGATATTCCCGAAAAGCTAAACCAAATGTCAAATGACGAAATCCTGACTTCCCGAGTCCCGAAAGAGAGGCACATGATTTTTGAGAGAGAAAATATGAAATTTGAGAGAAAATATGTTTATGAAAAAACATAAATGTTATAGAGAGAGGGGGTGGAATTGATAGATTATAGAAAATTTTTTTTTAAAAAAAAGTAATTTTTTTTGATTTTTTTTAATTTTTTAGGGGGCAGAATCATGAGGGTCGTTGGATTCTGCCCCCTAGCCGTTGGAGGCAAGATCCAATGGCTACAATATAATATTTTTATTATTATTATTTTTTTGCCCGTTGGGGAAGGGGGGGAATCGGGTCGGCTCGGGGGACCACGGGTCGGGTTTGATTGGACCCGACTAATGGTCTTTTTGAGGGAAGGGCGAAGGGTGCAGGTGCACCCGTGCCGGTGTGCCGTGCCATGGGCCACCGAACCGTGCCGAGTTAGGCACGACACGAGGCTCGGTTGGCCTCGGCACGGCACGGGCAGTGCCTTACCCAGGCACGGGATTTTCCCGTGTCAGGCCGGCCCAGGCACGACAGAACCGTGCCGGTTGACACCTCTATGCACGATCATATTTAGTTTGAAAATTATAAAAGATAATGTATAGCCTAAAACAATCACTGAGAGTTCCATTTGTTATATTTTCATAAACGATCACTTTTAATAGCCTACAAATGTGTGTTGCAAGTTTTTCTCAAAAAAAAAAAAACTCTACTAACAGATTGATATTACTTATCATGTACATGAATGATATTCTTATTATGATAGATATTGAATTAAAAATCACTTATTCAAATTATTATCATCAATTACAATTACAAATAGAGGACCTTAAGAGCCTAAAATACTTTCATAGGATTGAGGTGTACTACTTTAAAAAATGAATGATATTGTCACATATGATATATTCAATTAATATTCCTACAAAAATTAGTATTTGTGTTGTGCTCCATCAAATATTTTAAATTAGATTAGATACGAATTTCTTATTCAATGTCTCCTTTAATTGATTTAATTATTTAGATAATAATTATATGAAAAATTAAATATTTATGAATACCAACAAACCACATATAGATAATCACTTAGACGTGCCTTTTCACTTAATGAAGAATATATAATCTTTTATATGTCTCTTCCAAAGATAATAATTATTTATAATTAATTGAGTATTCAAATTCGAGTTGAACACCAATTCACATCAAAATAACACTAATTTTTTATATTTTTCTTATATATAATCTTATCTTATAATAAAAGTTAGTAAAAAAAAAATTTTAAGAGTTGTACATAGGGAAGAACTCAAAATAATGATGACAATCACCTACAAGATATTTTTGATCAGACATTTATGAAAATATTAGATACCCAATTTCTTTTCTCACTATTTTCTATTATGACAGTCAAATAATAAAATATATAACCTTCAATCTAACATTTCAAGAGCAAACAAAATAAATAGATATAAATTATTTCTTACCTAATTAAAATATTCATAATAAGACTATTACAATGATATATACTCATATAACAAATCAATTAGAAGATATTTTTATAAAAGTATTTGAAGATTTCAACTTAATTTTCTTTATCTAAACTTAATAATCTAGACCTTTGACGTAGCAGCCTGGGGGAATGTTGTAGTTCACAGGTTGTATTTTCTTTTTTGTTTTCAAGTTGTATTATGAATGAGAACATTTAACATATGAGGTGTCCTAATCTGAATAGTCCATTATATAACGACTTCACTTGTACATCATTTCTTTCTAGAGTTTTTCTATGAAGCTTATTGTTTTAAATTCTCTACCAAAATGAATTAAATCTCTTTATCAAATAAGAGCATTGAGATTTAAATAAAAAAAGTGAATTATTTTTTTTATCTATTTTATTTACTACTAATATTATGTTTAATTTTTTTAGTGATGATTATGCAAATACAAATATGAAAGGCTTTACAAATAAAAAAAGTCTAATCTCAAGACACAAGCAATGTTGTTTATTATTTATAATACACCATTATAATAATATTATTACAAAGTATCATAACTATTTTTCATTTATTTATGTTTGAATGATTAAAATAACCAACAAGTAAGTTACCTCAATCCAAAGATAGAGTTATATATACCTCAATCCAAAGTATCATAACTATTATTAAATCTCTTTAAGAATTACTTATATGATGATAAATCATGGTGTCAGAACATATCCTAAAAAGAATTTAATCTGATATTTTTGTGTGAGGTTTACAAATCTTAGATATAAAATTGCATGCAATATACCAGCACAATTGATGGAAATAAAATGTGAAAAAAGGCTGCACAATTGCTGTTTATCACCAAGTATAATAGTTGCACAGCAACTATGTGTGACGTAGTAGTGTGAGCTTCTGTGCAGACCTGTGCATGGTGGTGTGTGTAAGCAAGAGAGAAAGTCATGTGCAATGGTGTGCCCGATTGAACGACAAGCACGCAAGGTGACAAGACTCAGCAGGGGATAGCCATGCATGACAATGCACCTAAGGCATTGATAAGGCATTTTTCTAGGCAAAAAACCTCTCTCAATCTTCCTCTAAGCTATTCCATTTTGAGGAATAATACCAAGACATTTGATCCAATACTTCTTAAAAAGATTAGAAAATTAATAAAAAATATATTCTAATACATTATCAATTTCATACATCTTAATGCCATATCAAAATTAATTTTTTTTAAATAAAATTTCAAAAAAAATAAAACAAAAATTAAGATCCTTTCTTAAATAATTAAAGTCATGTATTATCTAAGAAACACGGACACGAATATAACTACGGAGATACAAGACGGCAAAACATGAGAACACGATAAATTTTAATAAACTAGAATACAGCAAGAATACGATATAATAAAATAAAATAAAAATAATTATTCTTATAAATATTATCATTAAAAAAATATTTAGATAAAAAAATACTTAACATTATTTTTACAAATATTCAAATATAAACATAAGTAATATTAAAACTAAAGATTAATATTTCCTTCTGAATCAAATAATAACTTCCAGGTTCATCAAAAAAAAATCCACAATCTTATTCCAACATTCTTTATATCCATTGATAAAATCACTATTAGAAAAATCTTTTAAAAATACAAAAAAATAACATACTTGTCATTTGCTTGCCTCCTTTCACCTTCATTTGAAAAATATTTTTTAAAATATTTTTTTTTCTTACTATTTCCATATCTCGATATGATGGAACATGATCATAAGTCTTATCAAGTCATTGTTGATTATAATACCTATAAGTTGAGTTATAACATAATTTATAAAAAATTAAATATCATAAAATATAAAAGTGTCAAATGGAATGTGTCTGGTAGGCCCGACCCATTTTTAGCCGGCCCGACAGTGCTTTCGTGCCTAGAGGTGTCAACCGTGCCGGGCCGGCCCGGCCCAGCACGAGGCACGGCACGGTTCAGCCGTGCCTGGGCCGGCCCGGCACGAAAAAAATCCGTGCCGTGCCGTGCCGTGCCTGGCCAGGCACGGTTCGGCCCGCGGCACGGCAACGACCGCATGCCTCCCCTCCCACAAAAAAAGACCGCGGGTCGGGTCAAAATCGACCCGACCCGCGGTCCCCGTTTCCCGAACCGCTCGGACATGTTTGCCCGAGCGGGCTAGGCAAGGCACGGCACGGCCCGTCATGCCTGCAGGCCGTGCCAGGCACGGCACGGCAGCATGATCGTGCCCGTGAAAAACGGGCCGTGCCGGGCCGGCCCGTTTGACACCTCTATTCGTGCCAGGCCGGGCATGACACGGTTAATGTACCGTGCCATGCCTGGCCCGGCACAGTCCTGTGAAGGTCAGCCTGGCACAGGCTCGCGGCACGTGCCGTCACAATGCCGAAACCCTAATTTAAAAAAAATTGAGGTTTCTCGGCTCGTGCTGAGGTACCATGCCAATGGGCCACAATACCGTGCTGGGCCAGGCACGACATGAGGCCCGGTTGGCCTCGGCACGGCACGGCATGGTTGGTGCTGTTGGCCGGCATGGCACGGGCACAAGCACGAAAAATTCTCATGCCGTGCTGGCTCAGGCACAGACAAATCGTGTCGTGTCTCGTGTCAGACCGGGCCGGCCTGGTTGACACCTCTAATAAAATATCATTTATATTTAAATTATCAAAATTTATAATTTAAACTCTTAAAATTATCTTGAATTTAAGGAATAAGCTAAGGAATATAAAAGTGTGACTTTTAATCCATTTTTCCACCAAGATTCTATTCACAATATTAAAAAACCTACAAGTATAATTATAAAACGATTCATTTAAGTTCAATATAATTAAAACTTTCAATCAAAATTTTAATATTTAACTAACAAAGCTTAATTATTCCTTGAATTTTTTATGTGACTTTTATGTTATTTCTTATAAATTACTTCCTTCACTTTTTTATCATCAAATCCGACCACTCATATAGCATTTCATACATGAGAATTATAAAGTTGAAGATATAATCCAAATCCATCCAAAAGTCTTCATTTAAGATTTTATCCTTTACTTCTTAAGCTTTCACTAAATCATCTTCTTTATACATTTTTCATTCTTAACTTTTCACTAATTATTTCAAACCTATTTTTATTATCTTAAATCATTTAAGCATAACAATAATTGAAGCAAAATGAGTATTGGCCAGTGAAAGTAACTTCAATTTGCAATGATTATTAAACATTAACAATCACATTACATAATTTATAATAAAATTCTTAATGAAAGAAACATCATTTGAAACTAGAAAGATTCAACCATATTGTTTGATCACATCATCATATCTTGGGTGTGTTGATAGTGCACATATGTTCTTCAAAGAAAGATTAAAAGTATGAACCACACACGGGATCCAAAAGATATTCCAAAACTTTATATCCACAATGTTACTTTGCAAGCTGCTCCATTATCAGTTATAAATTGAACTACTTTTTGAGGACCAATCTCTTGCATAGTGTCAATCAACAAATTAGCTATAAAGTATTTGTCCTTAGTCTCTCATTCACAGTTTATTGCTTTCAAAAATATTAATCTACTTTCTGAGATTGTCATGATGTTAATAAATGATATTCTTTGAGCATCTGACCATTCATCTCTACAAATACTCACTCATTTCTCCTTCTAAGTCTTCTTGATTTGGTTCTAATAGATTTTTAATATTATTCATCTCCTTCTACAATAATATAATTCTTAATGTATTATAATTTAGTGGGACATAACATGAATATTAACTTGCACTTTTAAAAATACGAGCATAATAATAATATCTAACAAAATAAAAAGACAACCCCCTCGTGTAAAACATCCTAGCTATCTCACCGTCAACTATTTCACGTGCACCCATATTGAATATCTTTTCAATTGATCCAATAGACCCATTTCTTTTTTTGAATCAATAGCACTAGCATTAGAGGAGGAATTTTAAAAATTAGATGTTACAGCATTTAATGTAGGTAAAGAAACTTACTTAAGATTAAATTATTTCACTCTTTATTCAGCTTCCTCCATCACCCTTCGCACCTCAACCAAAATTTTATTCGTTACTTTTGTACAAAATGTAACCCCAGCCCCTTTAATTTTTAACAAGTGAGTCTTGGCTCTATAATATGATCCACTATATATTTATCTATAAAAATTGCATTGAAAAGAAATATTTTCTACTTTTTCTTTACCTAATTTCATTTCTTTCATGACGTATCTCTATAATAAAATATTATCATCTTAATTATTATGTTGATTACTTGAAGGTTCAGAATTACTACTTATTGTATAATTCTGCATTTTAAAAAAAATCACGCATTTAAAAAAATCTAAATTATTTCAAAACCCAATCAATCTAATTTTTTTTATCTATCCATATAATTAGACTAATTCCATATAATTTACATACTTACATATTATATTCATTTAAATTCAAAAATAAATTATAAAATAATCATACTTAAGATTATTTATATATTACATATTTACGTACCTGCTCTTGATACAACATAAAAAGAAAGTTGCAATTGCATATTTTTTACAAGCAAATTACACTTCTTACAGGATAAATTGGGAATATTGACTTCCCTAGCTATTACATTAAGATTATATATCCTTTTTTTTGTGTATGCTTAACATTTCATGTTTACCTATTGGGTGTCAACTCATTGACTCTTATTCAAATCCCCTCCCAGTAGGTTGAATTACCTATTGGGTGTATCCATGCTTCATTATCGAGTATAATTATTAATAAAAATAATAAAATATTTCAAAACACCACACGTGATTGTTCTAGATGATCTCCAAATATCTGAGTAAATTAGATAAAATAAATCTATTTTAATACCTCATTAAAGTGCAACATAAAAAATACTAATATATTTTCTTAATTTACACACATCACAATAAACAAATATTACTCATCTAATTCTCGACTCAAGAATATTCAATTTTTCCAATGAATGATGTCCAAATCAAGAGTGAATGACTAATGAATTTATAGTAAACATGTATTTATAAAGTCTCTTATAGGTCAAGAAAAATAAGTACAATCTTTCTCGCTCAATTGATAGTTAAATCATTTTTCTAGTTTAAGTTTAATGATAATGTATAAACATTCTAGAAGAAAAAAAAATAATATCACAGACTTTTTAATTTAAAAAATAATTAACAAAAAATAAATTATAATTTAACTATAATACATATAAAATGAGTCAAAAATAATAATCAATATTGACATTATCATGGCCCATAACCAATACAAAAACCAAATATCCTAGACTCAACAAAAGAAAAAAAATAATATGATTAAACATAAAATGAACATTAGTCTCTTAACCTACTACTCAAAAGTTAGGAGTAAAGTAGTGTGAAGGGAGTGCAGTGAATATAGAGGTACCTAATCCAATTATACCCAAAGAACACGATCAAAAATACCCCTCCCAAGAAAGCATGACATCTCTAGTGGATGCTTTAATAGAGACCCCAATCTGAGTAGGTTTAGTGACCTAATATACATCTCCTTAACATTGAAAAATCCATCATAACTCAAGAAATAATAACCAATTTTTTTCTCGAATGTTCTGACCTCCCACATAAAGAACAAGTCACTACTGTCTTCATGTTTCTCAGTGTACCTCTTCTGGGCCTCTCAGCTCCCTCATCACTTCTGTGTGATGAAGATGCCATAGTACTACTTCTAATCATACCAATTATACTCTATCTAGATAAAACTATAACCACCTGAGTCACTATTTGATAAATCTCAAGAAAAAAAAAGAATTCTTCTCCTCAATAATCAGTGTTCACAAATTAGTATATCATTCAAAATAAAAACATATAAATAATATTACATATTTATTCACTAAGTTTCCTAATGTTGTTTGATCTATCAATGCTAGTACTATACCAACAATCCTCTCTAACAACCATATCCAAGTCACATAATAAGTCACCTTATCACAAATATTCCAATTACACATCTACAACAGAGTAATAATATCATATAAATATAATATTCATGAACAATACATCGAAACAATCATATCCCAAGTCATCTTGCAATTATTACAAGATCTGAATATACTCAATAAATCAAGGTTAGTTAATTGTCATGAGTTCATTAGTAGTTATTCAATTATCTAGATCCACTTCTTAGTTTCACTTCTTGGGCCATAAACTAGACTCTCATTATGTAGTACAAAGAGGAAAAATATCTACCCTTAATTTTCACTGAATTATTCTCAATGATCACATATTGATTTCTATCATCTTTGAATCACCACAAAGCATACTTTTACCCAAAATAAAAACAACCAAAATATAAAATCAGCCGAAATATTTTATTTATAAAAATAGAGAAATTTTGGGCTTCTATGCACAAATAATACCAAGGGGTTGCTTTGAACAAAAAGTGAGTTGAACTCTAACTAGGTTGCCCTACACAAAAAAGAGTTTTTTTTTTATTAAACAAAATAAAAAAAATTAAAATTTTGAAAAATAACATCAATGATGATTCTGTAGCATCATCATTGTGATGCTGCATCATGCTAGAAAAATAATTTTGTTGACAAAAACTATATCATTATACTTACTAGAAAGGAGTATACAAAATTCCTCTCTAAGACATCAAAAATAAATGTTTATTTTTTTAGGTATTACTATTTATTTCAAATTAATACTTCAGACTTCAAACATTATCAACATAAAACTAATATTCATATTAGTGATAATCATCCATTATATTATTTTTTAACTATAAAAATATTATTATAATTACTAATAAATATTTAAAACTAATAAATATAATAATAAACTTAAATCTTTAATATTGCTCTATATATTGTTTAATCCTAATTATCCTGTAATTTTATTATCTATGAGTTGTTTTTCCAAATAACTTAACTTAAAGTTTGTTTTTACTTTTACCAATATTTATTTTTAGTATTAAAAAAATACAAAGGAAGACTTGTGATTGAACATGAATAATTATATATATTTTTTGACGATATGATTTTTTTTTAGATATTTATGTGTGTTAGATTATGTATTTGTGTGCTGTCTCAGTTTCTTTACCGTTACTATCAAAGTTAAAAATAGTTTACCTTATTATTAAGAATATAATAACTCTAAAATGTGAGAGATACCAATTATAAAAATTTACTAACGATTGATATCCTAGATGACAATCTAATTTGAGTAATATCTCATTCAATATAATATACTAAGACAAATGAGTACTTAGAAGAGATGTAACTAAAGAGGAAATTAAGTATTTAATGACTTTTATTTACTATCACTTGAGATATATATAAATATGTCTCTTTCACAAATAAAAGTGTCAGGTATGCTGGGCACCTTAAGCCCGACATGGAAATGCCATGCTAAGACTAAGACAACACAAAAATGTCATGCCCAGCCTAGCACAACATGATTCAGAGTCGTGCCTAGTCCTAAATAGTGCAGGCTTGTGGCACGTCGCATGCCTAGCCTGAGCTCGTGATGCATGCCACATTTAAAAAAAATACAGCCATTATCATTGTTAAATAACTATATTTCCATCATTTTCAATAGGACAGTAACAACTTGTTGTCCTATCAATATCATACAATGATAAAAAAACAAAAAAAAAAATTTAAATCCAACCCATTTAAGTTGGTTTTAGTCAGCATTAGACCGACCCAACATAGCCAAGCAAGTCTGACAACCTTAGGAATGCCATTAGGCCATGCAAGGCATATCACACTTGGTCCCATGTCAACACGATATCACTCAGATTGAGAAATTATACAATGTCCACACGACATGGTGACCCAACCAATCTAAAATTTGGATCATATTGGCCTGACATAATTCATTTAATACCTCTATTTATGATATATTATAATTTTTTTTTCATGTATTTCATAAAATAATAAAAAATTAATTTGATAAAAATATTAAAAAATTAAAAAATAATAATAAATTAAAATAAATATCTGATTAATTAAATATTCTTATATGAATCATTAATTATACATTATACTTTTTACATTGGTATACCCAACAAAATAAAATTGCTGAAAAAAATATACATGAATTAAAATAATTTGAACATTCCTAATTGACAAGAGTATTCTAAGATATTTTTTTAAAAAATATGATTTAAATCAAAATCTACCTCACCAATTAGATATAATCTTCTATCATATCATAATACATATATTTATAAACCTGATATTATAGAGAGAAAATATATAAATCATCTCCTAGATTTTTTGTGCGTAGTTATATGACATCAATTGCTCTCAAGAATGAG
Source organism: Sapria himalayana (assembly GCA_029783825.1). NCBI lineage: Eukaryota > Viridiplantae > Streptophyta > Magnoliopsida > Malpighiales > Rafflesiaceae > Sapria > Sapria himalayana. Next base: position 7,867,202 of record JAREIK010000088.1, on the reverse strand, counting down.
CCCAATTCAAATCTAGAGCCTTAAAATGTATTTTCTTTGAATATTTTAATACCTAAAAAAATACAAGTATTTGTTTAAAAACCTAATACAATTTTAATGAACGAAAATATTTTTTTTATGAAAACTAATTTTGTAATCAGTATTTAAAAAGTGGTTAACCTAGAAATTGCACCTAAATTTATTCATAATTCATTACCAAAAATCTCACTTGGATCATCATTTAGTACAGAATCACTCATCAACTATATTTAAACATTTTGATACTAAACATAATGTTACTCTCATTAAATCATCATATCTACCAACAAATTCAAATAATATAAATTCTGGAAAAAATAATATTTCTATAAAATGAAGATGTCATCTAGGCTCAGATAACATATTAGTCCACAAGTTTTCTTTAATACATGCTAGTTGATAACTAGGAAAGAGAGAGAGATACATACTCAACTTGCTCAGGCTAGAGACGAGCTTACCAAATAATTAAAAAATCTTGTAATCAATCCCTTAGATTTTGATCAATCATTTTCAGAAAGAGAGAGAAACAATAACCAACACAATTTTACAAATTTTATATCATTTTTCACATTTATTTCTTTTATTTTTTTTATTATGTTTCTTAATATTACAAAAAATACTCAAATCTCTTTCATAGTTATTATCTCATCTAAGATAAAATCAAGACATTGAAAAAAATGAAACCAAGAGAAGTTGAAAGAGATGAAGCCAAGACATGTTGAAAAAGATGAAGCCAAGACATGTTAAAAGAGATGAAGCCAAGACATGTTGAAAGAGATGAAGCCAAGACATGTTGAAAGAGATGAAGCCAAGACATATTGAAAGAGATGAAGCCAAGTCAAACTCAAGTTTTTTTCAGGAAAAGTTTGTTATCAATTGCATTTAATTATTTATTATAAAAATATATCCATATAAAAATATAAATCACCTTAAAAAAACTTATAGTGAAAAGATTCACTCAAATATTTGGTTGATCTATGGAACACTTTCTTCATTAACTAAGATGGCATTAATATGAATTTTTATTTTTTCTTGTAGTATTTCACAGTTAAAGATTACACTAATTAGACATAAAAAAAATATTTTTTATGATAACCTTAAGGAGAAGATATACATGAAAAAATCACTTTTATTTCGATTAACATAATCAAATATAATATATAGAATTTAAAATACATATGAATAGAGATAAACACCGAGAGTTTAATTTATGAGATTTTTATTGATAATCACCTTATTTATATTATACATTGTGTTAAAAGATATTACTTTAACAAATATAAACTAAATACTTAGAGTTATGTGTGCTCCACAAAAATATAAAAATATATAAAAATAGCTAAATAAAAATCATAACACCCCATCAAGCTGATGCATACAAGTACACAATACCTAATTTAGAAGAAAGAAAAATAAGATAAGATTTCTTCAAAGTTTTGTAAAAATATCTATTAGATACTCTATTATTTGACTATATGCTATAATAATGATTTCATTCCATATCATCTCAATGACAGAAATAATTTACCATGATACACATTATTCGCTCATAAAATAATGGATTAAAAGTCATATACCTTGCTATCTAACCATCACAAAAACATATAGTAGAAGAAGATAATGTATGGTCGATTTCCTTGAGCAAATAGTGAATCCAACATATCCCACAAATAATTATTGTTATCACTTTTAACTTCATCTTTGTATTGGATCTCAAAATAACTGTTGACTCATACTTTTTTTTAAGAGATAAGATTGCCTCCAAAAAAATATAAAATCACATCATATAACTCTTCTCAATACATATTGATATCTAACTCAAATATAAATACTCGATTAACTATAGATATAAATAAATACTAAATAAAACTGTCAAACGGGCCGAGCCACGACGACCTATTTTTTGGTGGCCCAATCGAGCTACCGTGCCATTTCAAGCAAGGCAAGGCCCGAGAACCATTAGCCAAGCTCAGCTCGACTCGTACCTAGTTTAGGCTGAGTCGTGCCTGGAGCCTTGAACTTGTAGGGCCAAGCCAAAACAAAACACAGTTTCCAGCTTTATTTTTTAAAAATCCAACTGAGTGCTCGTGCCGATTTACAGTGCCATCGAGCCAAGCACATGGATTATGCTTGGACCGGCACGAGGCATGGCTCATGCAGGCCCATCATGGTACAAACCATGCCAAAGAGTGGCCTAGCACGGCCAAGGGCACGATTCCAAACTATGCCATGTCAAGCTTAGCACGGCCGAACCAGGCCATGCCCAAGCTGCCTAGCCCATTTGACACATCTATCTCTGAAAGCCATCCCAAGTTCTGGTCACTTATTCATATACATCAATATACAAAAAACTAAATCATGATGAACATGCCAAAAAAAAAATCTAAAAAATAATTAATTATATCGATGACATATACTATATATGATTTGAACATAATCAAATATTTAACTTTTTATAAGATTTTCTTATAATAATATGGTCAACTAAAAGTCATATAAAAAATGCAGTCAATATATAAATAAATAAAAATTTATGTTGAAACCCAACCTAAATGATCAACCTCTATAAGAAAATCAAGTATAAATATTCTTTATGATAGATTAATTATTAACTCTTTATCTCATATAATCAGAATATATATGTAGACAATTAAAAAAATTATCCTACTAATAAGACTTCTACAAAAGAATAAAAAAGTCAATAATATATCTATGCAATCTAAACAAGATGACTACATGTAAAAATCTTACAAATCAACATTAACTGATTCAGGCAATACAACACATTTCACAAGCTATAAACTATACATGTTTGCACAATTTGAAACCCAAGTGGTTGTTCCATATCAACCTTATGTTCAAAGTCATGGTAAAAAAATATATTCTTCATCTCTAACTAGTATATCTTTTAACAATGAAATAATACTAAATAAATAATAATATATACTTAGACCATCTTTGCCCCTAGAAAGTAAGTTTTTTAACAATTCACACCAAATATTTGAATGTAACTCCTCACTTTAAGTCTCAACTTAAGACAAAATACCTCCCCACGTGGACTTGTCTACACAATATATGTTCACTTGCAATCAATAAAAGACATTCCCAAAGATCATGCTACTAAATCTCATGCCCAATTAGAAGAAAGACTATACATCCAATTTCATCATGGTTTGACGTTATCCTAAAAAAGATAGTCTCAGTGGGAGACTTAGGATATACTAGTATAATCAAAAAAAATAAATAAATAAAAATAAATAAAAAAAAAGGACAAAATAAAAAATATGATAAAATATATAAAAGAGGATGCGGAGCACAACTCCTTGACCCCTTCTAGAGAGCAATTAGAAGGTTGGGCATATCTATCTCTCTTGATAAAGACTCAAATCCTAGATGATCAAATCTTTTAGATACTGATTCAACATGAGTCTGTATTAGTGCATACTCTTATATTATCGTAACATTTGATACTAAATAAGAACCTCCAACTCGAAAAATCTATCTCATAATCAATATGATTAAAACTATTAGTAGGTATGATAATTTTATAGGAATAACATCATATTGAATATTAACATGAGAATTTAAAACCTATGATAAACTTCATCTACTAACTTATGGTCTAGGCAATGTTATAAGAAAAGAAGGTTAATGAATCCAAATATAAAATATTCACACTCTTCTTATATTAATTAAAAAATAAATAATTAACTAAAAAAAGGAAAAAATTATTTTAATTAAAATCATACAACTCTTTGATAAAAAATATGTATATCTTAAAATTTTAGGTACAAGATTTGCACTTAATACTATCTTGTCTCATCGACTCATCTTAATTAGTGATCAAGGACAAAACAAATACATCCAAATATTTTAAGATAAAACTAAATAACTTTTTTAAGGATATAAAATCTAAAAGATATACACTAAAAAAACATTCAAGGACATTCAATTTATAAGATAAATTATTTTTATTTCTCTAAAAATATTTCATAATCTCATTTTCAAATATAAATGTCCAAATTATCTCAATAAAATATATATTCTTTTTTTTAGTCATCTTTTGTTAGACTATGTCAGGACAAAATAGATGGTGTATAATCTCATGAATTATACAATAAATATTAAATCAATCTATCATAATTTCTAATACAAAAACACTTTTTAATTTTTTATTATTTTTATAAATTAAATTTTTATCATTTTAAGAATAGTCTTAAAAATAAAAAAAATAAGACTTGTTACAAAATAAATATATTCAAGTATAACTCGAGCTGTTATCAATAAAAATAATTAGATATCTTAATCACTTTTTGGTAGAATCACTCTATATATTTAAGTATATCAGATCGAATAAATCCCTAATTAAACCAAACAGAAATGTAAGATAAAAAATTCTAGAAAACCTCATAACTAATAAACTTCATACTCTATGGTCAAAATACCCATAAAATTAAGATTAATTATTCACAACTTAAACAATAATGAGTAATTAATCCAAGAATAAACAAGTAATATATTTAAAATATTTAAACATCTAGAGAAATATCTTACTATAGAAGAAAGAACATATAATCTAACCTACTAAACCTCAAATAAATTTATCCTTAGTCTTATGATCTTAGAGATAAATATTAGAAAAAAAAAATTAAATTTGAATTGTCTAAAAAAATAACTGGCAAAATATAAATTAATAGGATAATTAAAAAATAAGTAAAACATAATATATATTATCATATCTAATGAAATTCAAATATTTGTCATTAGTTATAATAATATTTTCAAAAAAAATTAAGAAAAATAGAATAATATACAAATACTAAGGATATGATAATTTACATATGTATCAAAAATCTAAAAGTCTAAAATGAGAGTAAATATGAAGCAACAAATAATACCTAAAAGAATATAATAATATTATCTTAAAAAAGAATTTTGTATACTACTCTCTATTAAGTGTCATAGTGAATCAACACTAAGAGTAGTCCTAAATAATTTTAATAGTTAACATATCTCTCTCAAAACTATATATACTTTTGACCTCCTGTCTAGATATAATATCTAATAATTATCTCTAATCTAACTAATCCTTTTATAGTTGACATACTAAACTATGATTATTCTTTAATCTACTATACTATGAAAATCTCTTTTCATATATTATTATAAAATTATGATCCCTCCAAAAATATAATTCCTCAAAAATAAGAAACTACACTAATAGTTGAATAAAAATTATAACACCTACTTTATTACTTTTTTTTTATTTGAGAAATACTAATAAATAATATTTTAATTATATCAGATGATGAATTAAAAATCATACAACCTAAAAAATTGTTTCATGCATAATTTCAAATGAAATACTTTCCAAGAATCAGATACATTCTTAGTATAGAGATAATTTATTCTATGAGATATTTTATATTATCAAAAATAAGACAAGCACTTGATACACTTGCAAGTGATAGTCTTTTGAGTTATGCTCTAGTATATATTATTATTAATTTAGATGTTGACTCCACTTTTAATGCAATTAATATAGTTAACTCTAATATTTAAAGAAAAAATGACATGAACAATTAATTATCTAACTATTATTTCAAGGATTCTTCCCAATTAATTCACTTTGATATTACTCTTTAGTCTTCATATACTAATATATATGAAAGAATTTCTAAAACTTCAAATCACTTTGATTGATCCATGATATTTATAGTTGATTTGATATTTAGATTCGAGTTGAACATTAGTATATATCAAAAATAAGTCTACGCCAAGATTTTAAATTTTCTTAAAAACAATTGTTTTTTAAAAAAACAATAAGCAAATAGTTTTGATCATGGCTTATTGTTTTGTAAACCTAATGCCTCCAAATGTGTGCACCTGCAATCACCCATCTATGCGTGATAGTAAGCCACAACCAATCGCTTCATCACATCAAATTCACTTTTGATGGCATCAATCCATATGTACCTATGTGTGACTACTACCCCCACAACTTGTCAATGGTGTCACCATTATGAACCAATGCTACTTGAAAACTAAAGACTAATTTATTATTATTATTATTATTATTATTATTATTCTAACTCACCCCTAATACCATGTTAATTTAACAAATATTAACTTAACTAAAAAAAATAACACTTAATATCAAAATATCATATATCAAATGCCTTTATAAAATAAGCAAAAGTAATTGGGCAACCCACTAGTTGGATCTAAGAGCTCCTATCAAAAACATAAAAAAAAAATAAAATACACAAAATAACTAAATAAAATTACAACACATATTTTATTACTTTTTATATTTTATTTGAAAAGTAATGATGAATAATATTATAATTATGTGAGATAATGAGTTGATAATAAAAATTCTTTTCGTCATAACATCAAATGAAATACTTTGCGAGAATCAGACACATTATTGGTATAAAGATAATTTATTTTATGATAGATTTTATCTTGCTAAGAATAAAATATACACTTTATAATCTTGTAATTAATCTTTAGAGTTGTACTCCATAATATATCATTATTGATCTAAGTACTGACTTTATTTCTAATAAAATAATATAATTATCTCTATTTCTTATCAAAAAAAGTATATGAAATATTATTTATTTGACTAAAATCTTACCAAATATAACATATATAATTAATATAATTAATCATTTTCTGAATTTTTCCTAGTAGGTTCACTTTGACGTAACTTTTCTAAATTTAAAATTTTTTGGAGTGATCAATGACACTTATAGAATACATAGAAATCTAAGATAGGATTTTAAAATTTCTCTAAAATAATTATCTCCTAAATAAATAATAGGCAAATAATTTTTTTTTGTAATCCAACGTAGAGGCAATGTAGGTGTAGTGAAGGGGCATGCAAGTTCAATGAGCATAAAGTAAGCAAGAGTTGAAATGAGCAAAAAAATTAAGTGCGTAGTAAAGTGCAACGTAAGTGCATAATACATAGAAAATTTAAGTGAATCATCAATGATTGATCTACATATGAAAGAAGTTAAGATCATGATTATTACTTTTAAAAACTCGAGCAGAAAAATTATATATAGCATACTACAATAGTTCATATTTGATTATTTAGTTAAGATATAATGAATCACATGACAAATAAATCTCCTAGTAACGAGATGAAAAAGGTATGACTATAGATTCATTCTTGTGTATTGATTATCATGTGGCAATTTTAAGGTATAGTTGACTCATGTCTTATAATCTTGCACGAGATGCAAGATCCTATAAGAATTGGCAACACCATTGTATTCATTCAAATCAATAAGTATACGACATGGTTTCATGGTTTATAGAATTAAAACTGAGTCTAGAGAGCCTGAACATTAGATCTTAAAGGTTTTACTAGTATATATCAATGCATCTGAGAGAGTGAAACATATTGAAAAACTTTTTGAAATAATAATTTTATATTTAATACCTGTTATTTTTTTAATATTCTACAATTAGATCATAGGTGGTTGTAAGTTTTAAAACAACCCAAAGTTATATCATTAGTCAATTCAATATCTTTAAGACAAACTAAGATCAACTGAAAAAATATCTCATTTAACAATTACTAACAATAAAGTACTTTAGAGTTCTTACAATTATTGATTGTAATGGTTATCTAGTTATGATAGGAGAGCCGCAATTCTTTAGGACACACATAACAAGATGTTTGGTCACACTAGAAAATGTTCTTAAAAATTATTTCTAGAGAAAAGTCTAAAAGTACTACAAACTATTGAGGATGACTGACCGACTAATGAATTAATTTTGAGGTCCTCATAAAATTCTCCCTTTGTGATCTTTACTATAAATAAATATATAATTCCTCAATAGTAAGATAAGCATTTTATAACACACTAAAATTTATAATATATATATATATATGAGTATAACAAGTAATAAAATTAATTCTATAAGTATGAATATCAATTTCATGGAGAATTAATTGTTATGCTTGATTAATCATATATCGTAACTAATTGAACTTATAACTAATTAAGATATGTCGAAACAAACTTTTAGAGATCACTCAACAAAATGGAACCTATGGTTAATTTGTTTCATCATATATGATGGATTTTCTTTCTTCAAAATTCATGAGTATATCACTTATGAGTTGTTAGTTAAAATGACAATATAACTTTCATCCCTTTGAGGCAGGTCCTTAGTTACCTGTCACATCCCATAAAAACAATGCCCCAACAAGGTGCTCTTATTCACTTATCACAATCCATCTAATAGTTACACAATATTATGTTGGGTTGAGGCGAGTATTGCTGAAACAAGAAACAAAAAACTATAAAAACAAGCTTAACATGCTAAAATAACCAAAGCATTAAATAAAAAAATAGATAGAAATCCTTATTTGGCTTGGAATATCTACCAAGAATACACTCCATTTTTAGAGTCCAACTAATCTTTGGAGAAATCCAGGAGCCCTGGATATGTTTTGTATCAATCATAGCCAACACTCCTTTATTGCCCTCATAGAGTGCAAGGATAAGCTTCTTGACTTCCACACTGTTCAATATAAGCTCCAATGCCATATTATTGGTTGAGGTGGGAAAATTTGCACAATAATCATTTTCTTCAATAGCAAGTTTATTCTTTTTCTCCTCAAAAACTATCATGGATGAAAGCTTCTCCTCAAAAACTATCATGGAAGAAAGTTTCACCACAAAAATTATCACGGATGAAAGTTTTTCCTCAAAAACTAACATGAGTATATATTTCACCTCAAAATTTGTCATTTCTGGAGGTCGAACCTCAAAAATTGTCATTGTTGCAAGTTTCTTTTCAAAACTCAAAGTCATGATATCAAAATCTCATATGGCATCATCCTCGACTTCTAAATCACAAGTGAGTATCCTTGAAGATTGCTCCATTGTGGCAAGGGTCTGCTGCCCAATTTGATTTCATACATTCCTCCTGAAGACTTCAATGTTGGTCAACTTGTCTTCCATATTTTCCAACTAGTTTTCTTTAACATCATTTCTCTTCTTCATCTCCATTAATAAAGCAAGAATTTGCTACTTTAAGAAAATCATTCTTGAATTTGATAAATTGAATTTTCATATAAGAAATCCTCATATGTCATCCAACCAAAATGATAGTAGCTTGGCACATTAATGTTAGATTGAAAGAAAAGACTCTAGTAATGATTGGGCTAACATACCTCTCCATAATTAAAAGATTGTTGGCTCATAGAAGTTTTTGCTTGTATTGCAACAATTTCCCCTAAAGTTGATCATCATTGAATACTCTTTCATCAAAATAAGCTAACTATAAAAAAAAACAAATAAAAAATAAGAGAAGAAATAAAAATGCTTAAAGTAATAAGACTTTTTTTCATCAAAATATTTATCAATCAAGCTATTATCATTTCCTGACAATTACACTAAAAATTTATTTGACTTTTTATAACACATTAAAATTTACTATAAATATATGAGTCTAACAAGCAATAAAAAGAACTCAAAACATATGGATATCAATCCCATAGTAAGTAATTTATCATGTTTGATTAATCAAGTACCTAAACAATTTATCATCTTTCATCCCTTTGAGGCAAGACATTGGTAAATAAGAACTAATCAATCACCTATCACAATCTATATAAAGAGTGCCCAAGTTGTGTGCTCTTATTCACCTATTGTGGTTCATCGAAAAATCACATAATTTCATGGATAACAAAATATTCGATAAATATTAGAGGCAATATATCAATTACCTATCATAGTCCATACCATGAATATCCATAGGTAGTGAAATATTCATATGATTCTCAAGACAATCTATCAATCACATGTCACAGTCCATATGATTAATATCTCAAGCATGTAGGTCTTCTTTATCTATCACTGTCCATCTAAGACACACAATGTCAAAAGCTATTTCAATCATAGCCACAACTAAATACCACAATATAATTCTCAAAGACATCAATACTTTTTTAAACTATAACCCAAATTTGTCCATCATATTACATAAAAACAATCCTCATATATAAATTCATAATTCAACCTTAGGTACAAATTTAAACATAACATCAAAGAGTTCATGATACAAAAAAAAAGGAGTTAAATATGTTTAGAAATATAAAAGAGAGTAGCAAAAGAAAATCAGTGTGACACAATAATTTCGTCTCTAATCTTTAATCTCCTACCTTTTAGCTTTGATTTTGCTTCATCTCCTTTTTTGTCTTTTCCATTCTAGTATTTCCCTGATCTGTGATTTTCAATTCTCATTTGTCGCCCTAGAATCCTCTATTAATAATGCTCCTTGATGAGCCTGAAAATCAAAACATTCACATCGGTCCAGACATAAATGCTAACAAATGTCTTGTATTACAAGTGTGTGCTAGTGTAGTTTCACGTTGCGACTCAGACAAATAGTATCACGACTTCAATTGATGTCAAAACTTATAAGCATGACACCGTGACTTCAGTTGATGTCATGATTTATAAGCACGATGTCACAACCTATGAATGTCATGACTTGTAAGTTTGATATTGCAACTTGTTTAGCTCATCTTCAAAAAACATTATCTTAACTTATCTCATTCTACTACAATTAAGTTTCTCTCTTCTTTCTTAATAGAATGAGGTAATGACCAAGACTTTTGAGTTGCAACTTCATTTCTTGGCCCATTTCAAATCTTTTATTTGTTGATTTGATATTGCAACTTGTTCAGCTCATCTTTGAAAAATGTTATCGTGACTCATCTCATTCAATTACAACTAAGTTTCTTTCTTCTTTTTAAATAGAATGAGGTCTTGACCAGGACTTTTGAGTCGCAACTTCATTTCTTAGTCCATTTCAAATCTTTTATTTGTTGATTTCTCTATTATCAATAAAAATTTAAAAAGATAAAATTTGATGAAATCTTTATAATTCGCATTTAATTCAAATATTCTTCATAATAATATGCTAATAATCAAACAAGAATATATGTAAAATTTATATCTTTAGCAGCAAATACTTCCTAGTCTTCAAATATTCTAAAGCTTTATAATTTATCTTTATACTTCAAGCTTCTAAATTATCAACACACGACAATAGTCATATTATAAATAATCATTTTTCTTCACTACTTTTTGCCCGTATACACTGAATATTGTGATAGCAATAGACAATTAACAAAAAGTATTGGTTATGACAACAATGAGTTCGATTTTTAGTTTTTTTCACGTATTCCATTTTTTTCCTAACTGCTCAAATAGTTTTTTTTTTATGTGACTTATGTTTTTAGGCAACTTAACTCTAACTTTATTTTTTCTTTTATTAATATTTATTTGTACAATAATAAGATTTTAGAAAGACTATTATTATGACTAAACAAAGTAGACTATATATTCTACAAAATAATATCTCGACTTGGTAACTTATTACAAACCAAACAAATTATATTATTTCTTAATATTAAAGATAATTTTGTACTAGAGTGTGTGAAATATTAATTAGAAAAAATTAATATGATACACTTATATGTATATGAACTTAATAGAGATAAATTCAAATTAATTTAGATAATTTATAATTTATATTAATAACTATATATGTTTTACTAGATTAATTATTTTTCAATTTAAGTCATAAAATTGTTTTATTTTTCATTCATTTCATAAAAAAATATAAATTAATTTAATAAAAATATAAAAAATTATTAGAAATAATAATATATTAAAGTAAATATCTAATAGTTTCAACACTTATTATATTAGATATCTTATGAGACAATATATCAAATTGTCTATGCTATTACACCTTAAAAATTAGATTGCATTAAAAAATTAATATTTGATAGAAATAACTCAAATATTCTTTTTTTTATAGGAAGAATATGCACTAAACTTTCTTTCTCATATTGTGCCACTTTTGATTTTATATTTGGGAGATAAATTATATAATTTTCCTCCAAAAATCTTTTAAATCACTTATTTTCTTCAAAATCTTTCCTAAGACAATAAAATGACAACCATGCCAATAAAATATATATTTCATAGTTACTCACTTGAAGCTATTAGAATATTGATAAATATTAATATTATATATTTTGAGTATAAATCATTATCTAATCAACTTAGAAAAAATAGAGATCTAGAAAATATATCAGCATTTATTATTTTTCCTTCTTGCTTGGATCCCTAACCAGGAGAAAGTCACCCATCAACTATATCTGAACTTATTAATCCACACTATAATAACAATCCTATAAAACCATCATATGTATCAAAATACATGTCAAGTTAATTCTAGAAAGAATTAGATTTTCCAGAAAAAGAAACCCTCTCAAGTCATTATAAGTATCTAATAGTTCATAAGTTAACGTTAGTTCTAATTTATCATGAGGTATATACTGAAAAACTCGATCATCCATAAATTAAAATCTATATTAGGAGAATTAAACATACTCAATCTGCTCAAAGCGAGAGAGAGTCTCTAGAGAAATCAAAAAAAAACCTATAACTAACTTTTCTAATCTTAATCTTCCAATCGCTCTCTGAAAGAAATAAAAAAAAATACTTAACATCATATTTCATAGATATTATGATATTCACATTTTCTCATTTCTTTTATCTCTTTTACTATATATCTTGATAATACTAAAATACTCAAGTCTCCATTAGTAATATTATTTTATTTAGAATGACATTAAATCATATTGAAAGAGATAAATACTCTCTACTCCATTAGGACTTAAGAATTAGTAATCCTATTTTGGGGAAGATCTGTTGATCAAATATGAGAATTTATTATAAATATCAATCCAGATAATAATATTTTATTTAGAACTCTATTAGGATTTCAGAAATATTATGTTTAATATCATCCAAATATGTTCGAAAGAGATAAGTTCTAACAGTCATATAAACCATTTTGTTTAGTATTATTTAAATATATTCAATAAGATAAGTTTGAAAATTAATTTAGAATATTTTATTTAGCCTTGTTATTTAATAAAATGAGTTTTAAATATGATTTGAAATATCTTATTTAATTTCATTTGGATCATTTCGAATGGGATGCTCCAAAAGTGATTTGCAATATTCCTATAATTCATTCATTTAAATATCTCTGGATAAATTTTCTTTCAATTGTGATGAAATGGTTCTCAAATTAATTTATTCGAATGTACTCAAGTATGCTAGAATGAATCAACTAGTTTGCCGAGAAGACCTATTTACTAAATACTTTTATGACTATGCTACCATTTTTAGAAGAAGAAAGATGGACATCAAAGATTTCACACATATATGTTTTGAATTTCTTAAGTAATCTTGAAAAAGATACACCTATTATTGTTCCTGTGATTTTTTCTACTCTCAAAGAATTGAAAGAAAACCAAAAGAAAAATGTTTAGAATATACTAAAACTAACACCGAGTGTAATACAAAATGTGTGCAATGTAATGATATCCAACATGGATAATAGCAGAGAGGAGCTTTTCATTCTATCCAAATTGATGCGCCCTTTGAAACAAATGAGTAATCACAATCAAAACATCTATTACAGAATATGATGTGAAATTCCTTGACATAGTTCTCTTATTTATAGATCAAAATGAAAACATTAAAATATCATCCACGACATGAAGATCGTGAAAACTGAAAACTATGCAAGATACAAAATATACACAGCAATTTGTGAATACAACAAATAGCACAGAAACAGATGCAGGATACATGGAGTTGAATTCTCAAGTTCACATGACAGAATTTATTAATCATTATCAATTCAGTGTTCCATTTATGAAAAAAAGGGGTTATTGTACAGACCAAAGGCTCAGTGGGAACAGAAAAAACACGGGGCGCCTCTCGTATGTACTCTTCCATTGTGATAAGAAATGATTGTGGCGGCTGCAAAATGAAGGAACATTTGTTATTCATGACAAAAATGGCTGCATGTAAAATCAAATAAAGTGAAAATAGAAATAATCAATAAAATCAAGTTGAAATCATTGGCATTAAACACCTCTCTTAGAACAGGAAATTGAAAGTTTCTAGCAAGTTCCAATCCTCTGCAAGTCTTATAGAAATCAGAAAGGCTCCCAGCCTATTATACATAAACAAAATCCTTGAATACTCAAATATATAGTTTGATGTTTAAAACAAAAAAAAACACTAAGATAAAAATTAGCAAAATCTTGATTCTAGTATCATAATTGAATTATAAGTGTCAACTCAGTAGGGCAGCTCAAGCATGGCATGGTCTGGAACCTTGCCTGATCTCGGACCATGTCGCCCCAAGGCACGGTTCATGCAGTGCCTCATGCCGTCAAAGGCATGATCCACCAGCCCAATGACTCGATATCACTTATGGGTCATGAGGCGTGTTATTTAAAAAAAAAAAAAATCCAGCCAAGTAAGCCAGATCTTGCTTATGTGGATGATTGCAATTGGCCGGTCACGTAAGCCTGCAATCTGTTGCGTTTTCATACAACTGGTTCCGACAGGGGTGGCCTAGGATGGCCATGTATTCGGCCGTGCTGTTGTGCTGTGCTAGGTCAGCTAACTGATTCCCATGCTGTGGCTGGCACTACACAGTAAGCGAAAATTGACAAATTACCTGCCAAGCAGCTCGTTTGTAGATATCAAGAGCTTTCATGGCATCATGTTTTGGCATCTCAAAAAACTGTAAGGAAAAGAGGGGGTAATATAGGAATAGTAAACAAAATCTATATGCTAAAATATATAGAAACCACTACATCTCCAACACAATTAAGAAATCAATGAAAACATGTCACCTTGTCCACCAGATTGATAATTCCATCATTCACGGCACAATACACTTTGAAGCTCTCTTTTAATACCTACCCACAAAAATAAGCTGAACAACTCATTCCAGGTTGGTGGTCCATGCCATATAATTTCAGTATGTGATGTTTTGTGTTACATTTCCATGTTGGTGCCACATTGACAAATGATTTTAAGATCATTTCTAACAAACACTTGTGATGAAACCATATGCTTCTCATCCCACACGGCATACTATACCATATAGAAACTAATAAAAATTTTAATAAGTAAATGTCAAAACCGCATATGACTTCGAATGACCAATTAGTCATTATCTTTGACAAAGACATGTTTAAAAAAAAAAAACTGAATTATTTTCATTGATCCATATCACCAGGAGAAATGTCAAATGGGCCGGGCAGCCCAAGCACGGCCTAGTTTAACCATTCCTGGCCCGGCACTGCATAGTCCAGAACCATGCCTAGTCCCTGACCGTGCCACCTCATGGCACGGATTTGTGACGTGCTGGGTCGACACAAGCCCTACCTCATGCCAGGCTAAGCACGATCCGTGTGCCTGGCCCGGTGGCAAGGCCCAACAGCCTAGGGACCTGGGACTGGCTAAGGGTCATGGGTCATGTCCTGTCCGGTGGTAATCACCCGACGAGGCGAGTTATTAATTTTAAAAAAATCCAGCCACATAAGCTAGATCTTGCTCACGTGGATAATTGCAATTGACCGGCCACGTAAGTGGGCCACTTGTTACGTTTTCATGCAATAGGTTTCGCAAGGACAGTGCGGCAAAGTCACCATGGAAGCTGATAAAAAATCCTAAAACCTGAGAGCAAACTCACAAGTGCGATAGAAAACAACAAAAACATTCTGATGGCCATAATGGTAAAGAAGCCCCCCGGCCCACAAGAAAAGTACTTGTTTTTCTGTCCAGTTTTGAATTGGGAAGAATCTTAATTCAACTATTACTTTCCTATGACGTTAGCTACTTGGTGGCAGAACCCTATTTTCTTGGATTTAAAATTTGATATTTTTCAAATTAGGATTCCTAATTTAAAACCCTAATTTCAATTTGAGGCAGAAACTTCTAATTTGACTAGTGTTTTCTAGTTCTTTGTCCGTGATTGTCAGTCATCATTTTTTTGGGTAGAATCCAACCAGGGGTGTTTTCCTACAGTAAAAGGAAACCCTAGCTTTAGATCTTGGGATGAGTTTGATGGATGTTGAACTTGAACAACTAGTTAAAATTATATATAATCTTGTCAATGCACCTCCTATGGTAGAAAAACTACTTCCTGCTTTAGATTTTGTTGAACATATTTGAAGAAGGTTGAATAGTCTCATGCAATATCAATACAATATACATTGACACCAATCATGACAATTTTAACAGCAGATAAACTTCCCAAGCTTTCAGATGCAGATGTCAATGCTTACGTTACTTCTTATATTATGAAATAATAAGAATCACAACTCATGATTTATCATATGATGATGACATGATAATGAATATATTTGTGCTGATTGTATCATCCTTTGAATACCCAGCTAACAGGTATAGCAAGTCATATGATAAGGAAAACTATGATTTTGAAAAATATAACAAAGGTAAGATCATTTATATTGATGCTCGACCTAGAACTTGATTTTCTAATTTTAAAATATTTTAATATTTTTTGGATAATATAAGAGAGTATTACACAAAAAGTTTTTACTTCTATAAACATTATTATGTGACCTATTCTAAAATGAAATAAGGATATACCTTCAAAACTACTTTCTACCATGCCAAAAATATTAAAAACAAACAACATTGAAGGATTGTCTATTGTTTGAAAACTAGCGGAGAGAGTGCTTAGATTTTTGAATATTTTATGTGGGTGATATTGTTTCTTCTATATCCTAAGATTATCTTGGATGTGCTCCTGCACAAGATCAACATCTGAAAAACACCAACAATTGATGTTGGGTCATAATAACAAATTTCATGTTATACTTTTTGATAATGATGATGCAGTAAACATGCTAAACCAAAAAGCCCAATTTGTTGGCGTGGAAGAACATGAAAGAAGCTAGAAAAGATTATGATCCAACTAAACCCAATTGTGTCACTAGGAAGTACCAAAGCATGATAACTACAGTAATTTCTGGGGAAGATGCTCCTCTTATTCAATTTGTTCCTGAAGAAGAAGAACTAAAATAGATGCTTGATCCATAAACTCAAAAGGAGATGGAAAAATTGTCCTAGGATTCCAGCCTTTACAATGCAGCATTCCAACAAATCCGTCTATGCAAAAGCAAATAAATAATCATACACCTGCCGAAATGTTTTTTATCATTGATCTGAATATGATAGTCACTGTATGGAAGCAGTCAACAAAGTCAACACAAATGACAGTCTGCCAAACCACAAGCTGCTAAGCAAAATCCTAAGCAATCCAAAGCTAACCGAAAATTTGATGGTAGGAGATGTAAACTTGTCCATGCAAAATTCAAGAAAATAGAAAATAATATCTCTCAATATCAAATATATAATGAGCAAGTCCTATTAGGACAACACATAGATTAAGTACTCTCATTAACATAACATAAAAAAAATAAAAAAAAATATATAATAAGCTAAAAAAAACTATAATATCCCCCTATCAAGCTGGTAGATACAAGTTTAAAATTTTAAGTTTGAAAAAAATAAAGATAAATTAAGATCACTTCAAAACCATTATGAACATATTTGTTGATTTCTCGATTGTTTGAATATATGTTGTAACAATAAACTTCTCTGAAATCTTCTTTCATAAAAAAATGGTACACCTCTATATACTTTGTCTACTCATCAAACAATAATTTAAACATTATTTATTTCATTATTTGATTTTCATAATGAAGAATAATAGGAAAATGTCGCACATATTCAATCTCCTCAAATAAGTGTTGGATCTAAAATATTTCATAAGTAATAATTATTATCGCCCTAAACCTTATTTCTATATTTAATTTCAAAATAATTATCTCTCACTTATTCTTTCATGAAACAAAATTATCTTCAAAAAAAAAATACAAGCTATCTTATCTTAGTGTAAATTAATACTCAACTCAAATATTCTAGTAACTATAAATGCCCATGTTCACTAAAAGAGATCTCAAGTTAAATAAATTTTAACAAACCTTAATATACAAAGAGTTGTATCTAGTTGAATTTACCGAGAAAAATCTAGAAATTATTAACTATACTGATTATATATGTTATATCTAATCATTTAATAATCAAATAATTAATTTTTCTTGTAATTCCATATCAAAAAATAACTAAATCCCCAAGATCATTCATTTGGAATCATAACAAAAAGCATTCATTGAGTTCATTAATTATCAATTCATCATTCCTCATAATTAGAATATCATTCGTGCAAACAATAAACTAAATTAACATATCATCAAAGCTATGTTGATCCACACTAAATGTATGAGTGAAACCCCCTGCTATAAGCCTTACCTTTAGATGATCTATTTTTCATCTAAACTTTTTTCATTGTGAACATTCACATACAACCAATAATAGACTTTCTTGTAGGTCATGAAATTAATTCTCAAGTCTTATTGAAATAAATAAAATCTATTTCTTTTAACATTATTTGGAGTCACCCTAGATGAAAATATCTTAGAAAAATACTTAAGAATTTTAGCACTATCAAAAGAAGTAATAAAAAAAATATATATTAAAGACATGTATATAACAATACTTGTGAAGCTGAGTGACTTGAGAATTTTAGCACTATCAAAAGAAGTAATAAAAAAATAATATTGAAGACATGTATATGACAATACTTGTGAGACTAGGTGCAGCGTACGACTTATATGTCCCTTCTAGAGAACGACTATAAGGTCAAGACTAAAAGAATCGACTAAAAGAACATTTGACCCATCGATAAACATATTTTTAATCTTTGTAAGCTATATATGTTTCCTCGTATATATTCTACATCTTGAGTGATAAGGTCTCATAATCTTTTACTCATCATTAGTCTCAACTCTCAACTATAATAGACTAGTGAGCTACCATGTCATGTCATCTATACTTATACTCGGGCACAATTTCCTCACCTGAGAAACCTCACTCTCTCTAGAGTTATCAAGATATGTGCTTATTAATATACATGATAACTCTATAGTAATATAATCATAATGTGGAGCAACAAGTTTATAACCAGTAGATAGGTGACTCTATATCCTAGTTGACGATCCAAGTGAAACTATTGAGTAAAAAAAATAATAAGTTAAGATGCATCTTCTAGACTCTTAATTTTTTTAGGCTCACTAAAAATAGCTCATACTTGAAAAAGATAATTTCAATACCCACTAAAATCTTACCAACATAAATAAAACATACTTACATATTATTTGAGTATTAAAGTATCTAAGGAAAATCCATCTTAATGTCCCGAGTGTCAATGTATCCTGACCTATAGAGAGATTCTACAAAAAGCAAGCGCTTCAAAAAATTCTAAGAGACAAACTAAATTTTTTTTCATGATATAAAAATTTTAAAGGTACATGTTGAAAAAAGGGAAATGAGGGCGCTCGATTGAAAAGGTAGTTTGCTGTTAAAACTACATCTTTCAAAAAATTATTATGAAAACTATTCCTAAAAAAATTATCCGAACTATCTCAATCATATGTCAATTTTTTATTTTGAATATCATATTCCATAGGTGTACCAACGCATAAAATTTGGTGTATAATCCTACAATCCACATAATAAGTATTAAATCTATATGACATGTATTCTAAAGCATTATCATATTTGATTTTTTAAATATTTTAATAAAATTTATTTTTATCATTTTGTAAAATATTTAAAAATAGCAAACACATGTTATTTATGAAAAAAAAATTGTGTATAAGATCCAACGTGTATCTACCCACACAAAGCTAGCGAGTAGGATCAGAAAGACTAATATGTTTTCGCAACTTACACTCCTCACACTATAAGGTAAAAATAACCATGAGATAAGAATATAATATTCTCAACTTTATTAATAAATATTTTAATATACTCAAATATCTAAAAGAAAATTATATCATAAAAAAGAATAGATATATTCTATTGTGATTAATCATAGATAAAATCTTTTACCAAATTTTTCAATTTTGCAAACACATATCATAAAATAAAAAAAAAATAAAATCAATGCTAAATTATCTAGAAAGAAAACTCATTCAACGCATATTAATAGCGCAATTGAGAATATCGATAATGTGACCGAAAAACAAAAAAATCAACTTGAATATTATTATATTTAATGGCTATAGAAAATTTATTACAAACTACAATAATTTTCTAATAACACCAAAAAATAATAATAAATAAATTATGATTACCCATGAAATGAGTATCAAATCCTGAATAGATAATCCAATAGTTTGAATAATGAGTACAAGAAATAAAACCAAAAGTAATTGAGAAATGAGAATTCACTGTTGCAAGCTTGAAAAAAAATTTTGTATGCTCCTCTCTAATAATTATCATGATTAGTAAATTTTATGAAGACTCCTAAATAACCCTAATAATCAGCATGTCTTGGTGTAACACTCAATCTCCTCTTTAAAAATAATCCCCAACAATTGTCACTGACGTGACATATCCTCCTATAGTGTGTACCCTAAAATGAGACTTTTTTCCCCTACCTCTACTACTACAATATCTCGGCATACTCAATCAATCCACTAAACTTAAAATTTTCAAAAGAAATACTAAAATTTATCTCACAAATAAACAGTAACCCAAATAAGATTTTTTCAGAAGCCCTACATAAAATAAATTAACAAATATTTCAAAATTACTTGATAAACCTTAATTTTTCTGGGCACCCCAATTCTACAGTAACCCTAATTTGGCATTAATCTTGATATTTTGAATTTGTACACATTAGTTTAATAGGAATATTAACATTTATTATTTTATACTTTTTTTCTTTCTTTTTACCTTATATTTTGAATGAAATACCAAATTTGTGAGCTGTCTCAAATATATATAAAGAGATTTTATATATTTTATAAGTAATTAAATTGAGTCAATTTAATAATATTAAATCAAAATTATATTGTGTTATATTTGGAGTGTTATTTATATTTTTATTGTCTTAAATTTCTAAATTAGTCAATATCAAATGCTTACTAGAAAAGTAACATTGGATTTTGTAAAAATTCACTAAAAATCATCCACAATGATGATAAAGAAAAAAAAGATAAGAATATACTAAATCAACTAACAAATAAAATGAAAAACCTAACATATAAATAAGAGAAATAAAATATAAAAAAATAGCCCACATATCAAGTGTTTTTATTACGAAGTAAAAACATTTATAAAACAAATATATCACTCCTCAAAGTGACAGATAAATATCAAAAATAACAAACTTAAAGAAAAAAAAACTATCAAAGACTTATTCAATATGTTCATAAATATCTACACAATAATATGTTGCAATGATATAGATCGTGCATATGGTTTCATCATTAATCGTATCACAAATATGAAATTATTTAATTCTATGTATTTGATTCTTTCATGATATATCAAATTAAAAAAAATATATATCTCATTATCTAACTATTATAATAGAGATTAATGAGAAAAACCACTAAAAATTCAATCTTCTTAAGCAAATATTTAATTCAAAGAAATTCAAATGTAATTATGATTATCATTTTGTCCTCATTCTTTATATTAAATCTAGAAATTATCATTTTTCTTTTACTTTTTGAGAAAATAAAATTGTCATTACAAAAAGTACAGTAACACATGGTGGATCTTCTCTTTGAACAAACTAGTATCCAACTAGAAGCTGAATATTCGACTAGTTATGTTGTTCATATCACAAAATATAATATTAAATCCTAGCAATTTTTCATATATCAAAATAATTATACTAATTATATAATGCATATCTGATCTGTAATAACTACATAATTATTTTTTCTTATAATTCTCAAGTATTTTATTGAATTAGCTAGAGAGATAACATTTGACATCATATGAATTGCATATCTATTACTTTATAACCTAAAAGAACAATCTTTAAAAGAAAATTAAAGATATATCTCATCTTCAACAATATAATACCTCTAAAATCATATATTACCTCAATCTCAAAATACTTTTTGAACCTCACACGATTTTTTGTCTGAAACTATAGCTAAATGTACTCAATAAATTTGATAATTATCAACTCGTTATCTCTCATAATCAAAACATCATTCACAAATATAATCAATAAAATAAATATATCAAAATTTTTCTTGAAAAATAAAAAATAATTTATAACATACACGTCCAACCCAAACAAAATAATCATCACTAAAAATCAACAAACTTGATTTGGGTACTTTGTATGGTCTCAAAAATTAGGTGGCAACATATATATCCGATTTTGAAAATTACAGTGAAAAAAATTATTCTTCACTTCTAACAAATATATCAACCATCTATAAGATACTATGTACCTGATTTATGCATGTCGATATATAATTCAAAATGTTTTATACTCATTTTACATTAACTCAATGATCCATACAAATAATTAAATGATACAGAGTTAAAATGGATGACCAGTATTACACATACTTGGTTTTCATCAACAATCATTATATTATATACAAGATGACATCCATACTTGCAGCACACCTAAGTACAATACAAATGGTGAGAGTGTATACAGACGAACACATGTTCAACGTATCATAAAAAATCTTTAAAATTTTTATTAAAAAAATTCTTGTATTTTAGTCAGAATTATCAATAATAAATTTATTATTTTACTATTAACGTAGTTATATATCATATGGTGTTAATTAGTACAAAACTTCAATATAAGATATGTATAATTCTAATTATATTTGACATCCATTTGTGATTTTTTCTAATTTTAGCACTGCAGGCAAACATAAACTGTTAAACTCATGTTGTCTACTAGGTATCCTAAAATATTTTAGTGAATTTCTTATTTTTTCAAAAATAAAATAAATAATTTTCATTCTCACATGTACAAAAAGATTAATTACGTGAAATATAGACCTAACAAGAAATATCTTATCTAAAAGCTTGTTGCTAATAGTTCTAACAAAATATATTAATAGTTATTCTATTATTAAAAATATTTTTGAAAATAAAATTATATATTTTATTATAAATTTCACATTATCTAATGATCCACATCATACACTCATTAATGACATAACCATTATAAGAATAACAAATCTTTAAAAAGCCTAAAATTTTTAATTAAATTTTTATTTAAAATCTATATAATGAATGATGAGTTAACATTAAAATGATACATCATCACGACTAGTTCATATATCAGATATCACAGATATCACTCCACTAAATTTTTTAAATTCATTAATTATTAATTATTTTCTGAACTTATAATATTTATTATATCATTCTTGTTGACCTAAGAATCCGATGATTTGTAAGCTGAAAATAAGTATGCATAATACTGACTATACTAAAATCATCCAAAAATCTAATTATAAAATCCATAATCATAATCAATTTAGTTGTCTTTCTTCCCAAAATTATTATGTTATATAAAAGAGGTTAACAAAACTAAACTAGATTCATCTTGAAAGATTCCACTGCTAAATAGTGTTTACCTTTGATCTAAAGCACCATATTTTTGGTGCATTGATCGACATGCTTTTTTAGGTATCTAGTCACACATGCACTCCTACATATATATATATATATATATATATATATATTGATAATATATATTATACTGCTTCTTCATTGACACCCTTAGAATTTTTAGTATTTATTATCTTAAAATATATTTATACTACTGATGTTTGCTTAATTTTTTATTTTTTTAGGTGACAAATAAGTTTGAATTAAGACTATTAGAAAAAATTTAATTTCTATCTCAATTTTTTCGATAAGATTATCATTATTATATATATCTATGTTAATATCATATTCACTAAGTGACATTTTTTAACTATTTATATCTTTAAAATAAATTATGAAATTAAAAGAAAATAAAACTCAAAAAAATAAATAACAAAAAAAAGTCATACCACAAACCATTTTGTCGTAAAAACTACACATCCTTTGAAATTTAACATCAAGGAAAATTGCACAACCACACCCACACCACCGCCTATCCCATATGTATAAGAATAAGGCATAAACCATAACACTTAAAAATAAATAATTATATAAAAAAATAATATATCTAATATTTAATTTCAAAAGAGATGTAAAGAGGAGAGCACAAAAGAAAGAAAAAGAGAGAGAAAGATGAGATGAATAAATTTAGAATGAAAATTTAAATTTTTTTCTTTATTTTATATAAAAAAAAAGACCTCAAATTTTTTTAAAAAATATTTTTTTTGATTTTTTTTATTTATACTTAGTCAAAATCACAGCAATCATAAGATTCTCACCATATTATTTGTTTGAAGTAATTCAATAGCTACTATAATAATAAATCTATAATATATATTTTTTGACAACTAACTAGACATACAGGGACAACGAAAGGCACGATCTATCATTATCCTTGTTAAAGAGCATTGCATGAAAATTTATCAAGCAGGAGAAGCCTGGCTGCCCAATTGCGATGGGTCACGCAAGCGGCATCCCACATACGTAGCAGATTTTTTTTCAAATTACTCCATCGAACAATCACCTAACGAGAATAGACCCGTGACCCGACCATGGTCAGTCCCAAGTCACCAGACCGGTGAATCATGCCACCAAGATAGGCATGAGGCATGGTTCGCATCAACCCATTTGGTGTGATTAAGGACTAAGTACAGTGCTGGACCATATTGTGCTAGCCCATGCATGACTGAACTATGTTGTGCTGTGAAATGTGTCCAAGTCGCCCAATCTGGTTGACACCTCTAAAAATGACATATGATCTACTAATCTCTTCAGTATCTATCGAAACATGAAAGTTTGCTTTTTTTTTTGTAGTTATAAATATAATTTCGGATAAACAAGAGCAAACTATTACTAAATATAATTGAAGCTTTGTTATGCTAAAAAGGCAGAGAATTCACAAATAAGTTTTAAAGATTAAAAAAACTATAAATATAATGATACCAAGACAATAATTATGAGTTGTGATGATACCAACTAAACATATTCACATTGATATGATTTATATTTTCAGAACTTGATGTATTTTTTAAAACATTTTCTTATATTTTATATAAATGCCATTTGTATTAAATTGCATTACATTTTATTTTTTAATAATTTTTTTTTAAAATTTTATACAAAATATTGGGATAATTGTTGACACTTGACACCTCTAGTAAGGGTAATGCAATGGGCAATAAATTGTAAGCACTACCTAAGGCAATGTTTTAAAAGATGAAAGTATAAGACGAGGTATTTTTTGTTTGTGAGATGAGGCATAAGCCTTGAGGTATTGAAACGTAAACATTATGAGTATTACAATACATAATTAATTAATATTTTAAAATATATAAAATAAAATAAAAAAATATATATATAAATATGAAAATAATTTATTAGAATTATAATAAAAAAATATATTATTTTACTACTTTCACAAAAATTTATAACAATGTCATAAAATAAAAAATAAATTCAACTATAATAATAATTTTAAACTTCAACAAAAAACTATAACTAAATTATAAAATAAGAATTAAAATAAATTGTTTCTATTTAAATTATTTTCTTCAATGACATCATCATTCTCATCCAATATATCAAAAATAAAAAAATATCTACAATCATGTATTCATCTTTCATATAAATCTTCATCTTTATTAATTGGTGTCAAATTGAACTCATTCTCTTTACTTTTGCCTTTACTTATATCTAGTATAAATTATGAATTATATGCAAATATTATAATTTTTTTTATTAAATTTAAAAACATTAATGATTTTATTTTTTGAGTACTTACTTTGTACTTTATTATGTCTCATTTTGTAGGAATATGAAAAAAATCATGTGATCCGATGATATTTGAGTCTGTTGGGAGTTAGATGACAACTTTAATAACATCAATATTAAATAACTCGTTATCTTGAAGTCAACAAAGATCAAAATGGAAGAAAAATCTTCTTTCTCTGCAATCCATTATCATCCGATTAATTTCTTCAACCAAAATCTAATCAACATTTTGTTATTTTTGTAGATTTCATTTTCTCAATCTAATGACTTTACATACACAAGAGCATCCAACTTTTGATGTTCAAGTCTATAAAATTTTTTTGTATGTATCTACAAATAAAAAAATAAAAGAATGTGTTAAAAGAAAATAAAGTTATTTAACATTAAAATATAAATATATGTATAAAAATTTATAAAAATAAAAATATTATCGATTCAAATGTGCTATATTTTCTTTCAAATCTCAAAGCACTACAAGTAAGGCTAATGACTCAAATAGCGAACTTTTGCAACTCTTGTGCATAACCCTCAAAATACATTCACTGATTCATAGAACTTCTTAACGTTTGAGAATCAATTAGAATATGATTCCCAAATTTATCTATTATTTGATTAAATGAGTCCAACTCAATATTATCTTTTAAATATTCTTGATAATCTAATATCCTATTTATGTATTCAAATAAATTATATCTCAAATCATCAATATTAGAGAACTTATCCTCATACCATAATTGAGAAATAAAATAACAATCTATTGCATGTAAAGGTCGATGAAATTGTTGAGTCCATCCTGCATCAATTTTTTCAAATTTAATCATATTTTCTCTTCATGCCTTCACAATTTAATACAATCTTCTTTAAAGCAAAATTCATCAACTCATAACTATAACGCATGCATAGTCTTTCCTCTGAAGCAAGCTCTCTCAAAATACTAACTAATAAAATAGTTATCTTTATGTAAAAAAAAATAAGGCCAAAATTTTGAATCAAACATTGTACTTCAAGCTTTCACACCTTCTACCTCTTTAGTCTATTTGCTTGAACACTAGTTTTCATGGAGAATATTACTATAAACGCTTGTTTTTGCTTATAAAGAATTTAGAGTAAAAAATTAAATAACAAACCATATAATTGATCGGTAGACGAAGAAATTCATGATTTTTTATAAATATTCTCATCAAGCTAAGAATCCGAGTATAATCATATATGAACCTCATTATTTGTCTAGCTCGAGCAAGTATAGTATCATGAACATTTACTTTTATAATATCATCCAACATCAAATCAATACAATGTACATCACAAGAAGTCCATCAAAATCTTCTCTTCTTTTCCATAAGCCTAATTCCAGTATTTACATAATTAGAAATATTAACAATGATGACTTATATAATATTCTCCTCTTTAATTTCTTCAATCACATCATCAAGATATTTATATATCAATTCTCTATTTTTTTTATTATATTAGAAGTATCAATTAATTTCATAAACCAAGAACTAGCAAGACTATTCACCAAAAAATTAATAAGACACTTTTTCCATCTATCCAACTATTTAACATAATTGAATATTCATGTTATTTTTAAGCTTTTTTTTTTATCATCCATAATAATACTTAAAGTCATTCACATTTTCTTTAAGAATTTACATCTTCAATTCATACATAGATTGAGGTTTAAACTCGAGATCAAACTTTAAAACAACCTCTATCATAAGAATCCAATAAAGATCATTCACAGTGTTAAATGAAAGATCTTTTGAATACATAAGCCTACTAATTTTTCTATATATTATATTTCTTTTTTTTTACCTAGAATTAAAAGTATTTTGATGAGATTATGAAGTGATAAATTATCCATGAATAAGTGAGTAAAAGTGGGGACTATTACTCACACTCCCACTCTCACTTCCTAAGGCACCTATTATTTTGGACAAGATACTCTCATGTATTGAAGTTGGACCCTTTCTAATTTCTTAAAATATTTAATTTTTTTTCGTATTTTGATCCTTAAAATTGGCCAATGCATCTTTGCATTTCAATCTAAAATCTTCATTAACTTTTGAGAATGGTTTAATACTATGATGAGTTCTGATTAAGTTATAATTAATTTAACTAAGATGAAATTCTCATTTTAATTAATTTAAATTTTAAAAAGAGTAATGTGTATATATATATATATATTAAGAAGTAAAATTAAAAATTTAATGAGCTTAAAATAATTTTAATTGATTTCAATTTAGAATTAAATTTTAGAATAAAATTATAATTAATTTTAATTTTAATTTAGGCTCTAAATGAGCTTCAAGAAAAACTATTTAATTTAAAATAAAAAAAATTAAACAAAGGAACACATTTTCAAGTGTTATATATGAGGAACACAAGAAATGTGGTGCTCTATTTTTTTTAATATAGAATATGTAATCGACCACTATTGGAGTTCGATATAATAAAGGAATATACCGAGCTCCAACAATGGCCAAAGACTCGAAATTGATGAAAATGAGCTCCAACATGGTGAAAATGAGCTCCAACAGTTTCATAAATTCTGACAATGGTAAACTTTACGATTGTCGAAATTGATGAAATTAATTTTCATGAATAAAATAGAGGAACACACTTGAAGCTGAAGCCGAGATGATATCATTGTTGAATATGTGACTCAAGAGTGATCGTCGTCATTGAATATGCTGAGCAATGCTGAAAAATAGGATTAGCAGTCAGTTAGCATCGGAGTCTGTGCAATGGGTTGCCACTTAAGATAGGGTTTAGTCTTCGAGCTTTTCTCTCTAAAATAGCTTGCATTTTTTTCGGTAGAAAAAATTCATCAAGTTATTATGTTTTTTTCATCGAGCTATATGGCGTACGCTTTTGTCAACAAGGCATTGAAAGCGCAATGAAAGCGTACATGTAAGACGTGTTAGTAACGAAACTATACGCTTATATTGTTTTCACTTTTTTTCAGACGCCTCAAGATGTTTCAATCCTGCCTTGTCCTGAGGTGCCCATGAAGGTACGCCTTGAAAATACCTTGACAAATATAGACCTAGGCTAGTCTAGGCTACAAAAATGGCTAACCTAGGTAGCCAAGGCCCAAGTTATCCATAACAGGCTGCTGCCTATGGCGGCTAACCCAAGTAGCATGGGTTAGCCTTGGGTAGAGTCAGACATGGAAATGTGCCTCACCCAGTGAGGCCAATTTTACCTAATTAGAACCTGACCCAGCATGGGCGATTGTTGTAGAAGAACTATCAAACCATACTGGGTCTTCCTTCCTCGAAGTCATGTTAACAGGAATTGTTGTAGATGCAATTCACTATGCATTTTTCACATAAATATACAAAACATTTCAAATACAATATTTTAAATTGTAGGTTATCAAATACCTAATCAATTATTCATATTACCAAAAAGGGTATATGTAGTGAAATTTTCTCATGGGCAAGGAGAGCATCCCTTATGACTATCCTACCAGTCACTTAAATACATATTGATAGTTTCATATTGAATGAAATTAATTATAAATCCACTTATCATTCTTTTGATTTAATTGCCCTTAATAGTTACTTTATATATGCATTCTTAATCTTTAAACCTAAAATGTCATAAAGATATGAACTGATATAGTATTAAAAGTATTCATATTTTAGCTTCATGTACATTATACTATAACAAATAACATATGTTTTCCATCAAATCTCACTAATAGGTGTCATATGATATAAAGTAGCTTACATAGTTATCACCACCTTACGAGTCACCTCCACTCATATATATCTCATGTCTTACCTATCACTATCCACCATAATGATATGTGACTTCCACACTAAAGATGAAAATCTTAAGAAAACACTTATAAAACTATCATATCAACTAAAGATTAATTGGTCTAAGATATGCACAATGAATTGACTTATAACAGTAATTATACTTTCAACTTCATATGTGATATACTCACAATATTAAACTTACCTCAATTTTGAGTTTTGACATATAGTTTTAACTCATGTATCATGATCAGAAGGGCTATCATTTCCTTTCTACCATTACACATGAGTGTGCCTTATAGATTACCTATCATCGCCCACCATGATAATATGCACAACCCAATCAATCATAAAATTTTAATTTTAATTCTAAATAAATATCATATCCATCAATAACAATCCACAATACAAACCAAACATATAATTTATCAATTATATATTCATCACACATAACAAAATACATCAATCATACACTTAATTTTAGTCTGATATTAGAGAGGAATTCACGTGAGAAATTTCAAAATATATTTTAGAGAATTTTAGGTTCCCAATGATAGCCCTAAGAAAAATCTAGGATTCAAAATCCTAAACCCATAATAATGTGCCTCATATCTTTCCCCAAGTGAGGTTTGAATTCAATCTTCCCCATCCCCATGATTTAAGCTTATGACTTGCATCATTTTCTTGCTCTTGGATCTCTCCTAGGCCATGACCCCCTATAGGGTATTCATGGTGAAGTCAAAAAAATGGAGTGAAATTTAAAATAAATGGGCAAAGGATGAAGCATTACATAATTGACATAGAAATTCTAGAGCATGTGTAGGAAGACAAAGTTGAAATAGTGGTAGAGATGAAAATCATGACAATGCTCAGCATCCTAAATTTGGTGTTACAAAAAGAAGTTGTCCCTTAGAAGCTTAATGATAAAGTTGCACCTCTTAATGATGCCTCAAATTTAGTATTAAAAAAAATTATTCATCAAAAGCTCAAAGACAAAGTCATAGTCATGCTTAGTACTTCAACTTTGGTATTACATAAAGAAAATATGCTAAAATAAGCTTAATGACAAAGTTGTGGTCATTCTCAATACCATGACTTTGTGAATACAAAAAAATAGTCAAGCTATAACCAAAGAAGAAGCCATGACATTCCTCAAATTCATGGCATCCAAAGATGAAAGGGCTAAAGAAAGAAGTCCAATTAGTATGATACTAAAAGAAGTTACTATTAGAAAGAAAGCAAAGATATATGCTAAAAAGATAACATGGATGGTAGTTATCACCATTAGAAGTAAAAAATTATTAATGATCTAGTTTATGGATGTTAAACAAAACATTACTTAGAAGGAAACCCGATGATTTTTTTTTGAATCGTGTGATGTAATGAAAATAATTTACCCATCATATGAATAATTATACACACTTAACTCATACGTAGATATAGTTATGGAAATCAAACTCTGTCATAACTCTTAATGTGTTCATAATGAAAAGTTGTTTCACTATCTTGAAAAACTACAACACTCAGACCTAGTCTTAGAAAAAATATATTATTTGTGACGATATGGATGTATATTTGATTATAGAAGGGGAAGTCATTACTCATGGATGAGTTATAGATTTAGTGTTGAATTTGTTGGATATGTTAACTACTAAATATTCTATCATGTTTGGATGGTTATCGATGATATCTATTTGGTATTCCAACTACTTAATATTTATTAATATTTTGGTATTTTATGATGTTGTGTAGGTATAGAATGAAAGAAAATTTAGATAGATTTCATGATTTTCGAGTTTTGGTGATTTTTGATGAATAGTCAGGAAATAAATAAGTTTTAGGAGGTATTTAGTAGAAGAGGCTGTATAATGAGTCTTTCATAATTTTGGTATCTATTCTTAGTTGAAATACTATCTAATTGGTCAAAGTAATCATTGTATGTTATAATTCTACCAACTCATTAGTATAATCTTTCCATTGTATGACGCATTTTTAGTAGCTATGTTATTATCATTGAGTCACATGCATATCTATCACATGAAATTTGAATGGCTACAACTTAAAGTCTATATTATAGCAACCAAGTATCTTATTAGTACTCAAAGTCAAACCCAAGCCCAAACATCATGACTTTATCTTTAATATGGCTCTATAATTTCAAGTCAGAGTCATTCCCTTTTTATAAAGTCATGACCTTTGAGCTACAGCACAAACAAAATAAATTTAGTGGCAAAAATTTATGACTCAAATTTTCATCACAAAATTGAGGCATATTTATGAAGGAATAGTGACCCAAATTAGTTTATGTGATCTAAAATTATTTGTGATGAAAAATTATGATGGATTTGTGAAAAAAAATAATCCATTAATATATTCTGGTAGGAAGGTGGCACAAAAATTTTAGTAATAGAAATGAGATAACTTTGTAATAGATTTTTGTGATGGAAAACAATCCTTCACTAAAAAAATTATAAATTAAATGGCTCCATTAAATATAATTTATGATAGATGATATTTCCATTACAAAATAGTGATGAAATCCTATAATAGTAGTGTGTTGGAATCCAATTTCCATCTCAAACTAGTGATGGAATCCAATTTCCATCTCAAACTAGTGATGGAATCCAATTTCCATCTCAAACTAGTGATGGAATCCAATTTCCATCACAATCTAGTGACAGAATTTGGGTTCCATCACAAAATTATAACGGAAATGTAATTTCATCACAATTTTGTGATAAAAATTGGATTCTATCACAAAATTGGATTTTGTCATAAAATAGTTATAGAAATTGTATTCCATCACAAAACATTGTGATGGATTTTATATTCCATCACTATTTAGTAATAGATTAAATTTCCATCATTATTTTGTGACAAAATTGGATTTCCATCACTATTTTGTGATGGAATTGTAACATATATGTGAGATGTATCTCATTTAAATAATTCCTTATTATATTTTAAATTATATTATACAATATTTAAAAATATATTATAAATAAATAAATAAATATATATATATATAATATTGTATTGCAAGCTATTTCAAAATATTTGTATATTTAAAAATAGTATAGAAAATTTTTAAATTTTATGATTATTATATATTTTATTATATTATACATACTCTTTAATGTTTTAATTTGTGATATGGCAATATAATAAGTTTTATTATACACTATTCTATATAATCATAAAATATACTTAATATAAAAATAAATAATATATGTCGTGATGTATAGTTACAAAATTTGAAATTATAAAAATTTATAATATTTCTCTCATAAATATATATTTAGGCATAATTGGGGCTAAGCCAATTGAAGGAACTAGTAATATTATATATTCAAGAATAACTTATTTATTATCGTGTTGAGCTCGAGATATTCTAATAAGTTGTTGAATAGATATTGGGCTCCTTAATAATTTTTATGAATATTTTTTGATTTATGAATATTTAAAAAATGTATATAATATAATTAATTTTAAATGTAAAAATGAATTTGTTTTAGTAGCTATCTGTCACAAATTGGTGACAAATCAATGAAAAAAAGTGAGAAAATTATAAATCTGTCACAATTTTGTGGTGGAGTGAAAATTATGTCACAAAATTGTGATAGAAACATAATTCCATCACTATTTTGTGATCGATTTGTGACCAATTAGTGATAGATATTAATTAAAAAATTATTTGTATATTTGTTTATGTATTATACACTATTTTAAAATATTCTAATATTTGAAAATATTATAACCTATTTGAAATTTTATTAATAATATATGTTGTGCTATATTATGCAATATTTTTATTTAATTTTAAAATTTTATAATATTTTAGTATTTTAAATTATATATATAATTTTGAAGTGCAACATACTCATAAAAAATAATTAATATCAAAATAAATAATATATATCATGCTACGATGTTTTAATATTCGACATTATAAAAATTTGTGATTTTTGAAAATGGATTTTTATTTTAGAAACCATTAGGATATAGCTAATTGAAGAAAATTGTTCAACTATATATTCAGAATCGACTCGATTATGTTATTTAAAGCATGAACTATTCTTATAAGTTTTTGAATCAATCTTGGCATCCTTAATAGTTTTTTTGAATATATTATTATTATGAATATTTTGAAAAAGTATATAATACAATTAATTTCAAATATAAATATGAATTTTTGTTTAATAGCTATCTATCATAAATCATACAAAAATCAGTCACAAAATAGTGATGTAATTATAGATCCATCACAAAATTGTGATAGATTTCTCATTCTGTCAAAAAATAATGATGTAATCATAATTCTATCACAAATTTGTGATTGATTTGTGACATATATCTATTAAAATAATCATTTTTATGTTTTAGTTTGTATTATACACTATTTCAAAATATTCTAATATTTAAAAATATTATAAACTATTTGAAAATTTATTATTTTTAATTGTTGTGCTATACTTTACACTTTTTAAAAATTTTTAAAATTTGTGATATTTCAATATTTTAATATATATATAATTTTGCACTACTACATCCTCATAAAAAATAATAAGTATCAAAATAAATATCATTGAAATATATTTTATATATATCCAAAATGTTAATGGTAGAGTATTTGATGGAATTAAACTGGCCTTTCTCGAACATCCATATTTATGGAAACAAAAAATTAAAATTTTAATTAGATCCAATATATATTGACATATATAGTTTTCCTTTTTATTTATTTAATATAATAGGATATTAAAAAAAATTGGCTATCACTCCTCGGCCCTCGCCCCTCTCCTCTCACTCATATCTCTTGTAACTCACCCCTCTACCCTATAACTCACCCCTCTCTGAGCTCCTTGTCTAGCTAAATGGAGCTCAACAAGCTATATTGAGCATGATGAGCTCGGCGAAAGCTCTTCGAGCTCCATGGAGCTTCTAGATCTCAGAGTGAGCTCCATGGAACTCTTGGATCTCACGTCGAACTCCATAGAGATCAACGAACTCATTAAGTTCAATGAGCTCTTGTGGACTCAACGAACTCTCGTGGGCTCAACAAACTCTCGTGGAGTTCAAGGAGCTACTAGAGCTCTATGAGCTCGGGTTGAGCTCCAGTCGAGGTCCATGGGAGCTTGTCTAGTTCTCATGAAGCTCGACGAGCTCTTTGAGCTCAGGTCGAGCTCCTTGGAGCTCGACAAGCTCTCATGGAGCTTTACAAAAGCTCAACTTAAGCTCCATGGAGCTTTAGCCAGCGAGCTCCTTAAGCTCAAGTCTAGCTCCAAGAAGCTCACCGAAAGCTCGATGGACTCATGTGGAGCTCGACCTGAGCTTTAGGAGCTCTAGTTGAGGACCATGGGACCTCTTCGAGTTCCCATCAAGCTCATCAAGCTCTCATAGAGCTCGTCGAGCCCTCTTGGAGCTCTATGATCTCTTATCAATCTCTCATGGAGTTCCTAAAGCTAAGGTCGAGCTCCATTAAACTCCACCAAAAGCTTGATGAGCTTTTATCGAGCTCTTGTGGATCTCCACGAAAGCTCATCTAGCTCCTATAGTTTAGGTCACACTTCAGTTGAGCTCATTAACATCTAGTGGAGCTCAAGTCGAGTTCAAGTTGAGCTCATCAACCTCTTATTGAGCTCATTGAGCTCCATGAGCTGCAATCTAGATCCACGGGAGCTCGATTGGCTCTCGTGGAGCTCGATAAGAACTCATCTAGGAGCTCCATGGAGCTCTCATTGAGCTCTCATGGAGCTCGACGGGAGCACGTGGAGCTCCTAGAGCTCAGGTTGAGCTCATGAAGTTTGAAGATCTCACATGGAGCTTAACAGGAGCTGGTTGAGCTTCCGTGAAGCGAGTAGGTCTATCTATCAGAGATTGTAGAGCTCATGCTTCATGTTGACCTCCATGGAGCTAGATGAGCTTTAGTGGAGCTCGACGGGGGAGCTCATGTGAAGCTCCATGGAGCTTGACATGCTCTAGTGAAGCTCATGGTTGAGCTACAGAGGCTCCTGGTCAAGCTACATGAGCTCTTGTTTCAGCTCCATGTACCTTGAAGGGCTACGTGCGATGAGTTACAATTAGAGGTGTCAACCGTGCCGGGCCGGCCCGGCCCTGCACGTGGCACGGTTCAGCCGTGCCCGGGCCCGTGCCGTGCCCGGGTTTGGCACGAGCCGTGCCGTGTCGTGCCGTGCCTGGCCCGGCATGGTTCGGCCCGCGGCACGGCAAACCGGCACGGGTTTATCCCGTGCCGGGTGCCCCGTGAGTTCGACCCCATGTTTCCCCTCCCGCAAAAAAAGACCGCGGGTCGGGTCTGATTCGACCCCACCCGCGATCCCCCGTATCCCGAACCGCTCGGGCAGGAATGCCAGAGCGGGCCAGGCGAGGCACGGCACGGCCCGCCGTGCCTGCGGGCCGTGCCGCGCCTAGTTTTTTTAAACCGTGCCCGGCCCGGCACGGAAGCACGATCGTGCTGGTTAAAAACGGGCCGTGCCGTGCCAGGCCGGCCCGTTTGACACCTCTAGTTACAATGAAGAGAGGTGATTGGAGAGTTAAGGGTATTTGCAAATTAGTATTGTTGATTGCACAAAATATCAAATAGTTAAGAATTTGGTACATTTTTAAATTATTAATATTTAATTCATTTTTTTCAATTATTTTTTTGGCAGTGTAAATTGTACATGAGTTTATTGAATTGGATCCTTTAAACTCATGGAATTGTGACATGTTATAGGAAGATGCTAGAACATAGTAATTGTTGCTTAATTTGTTGCGTTATTGTGTCATCAATTTTTTTTTGAATTTCTATGTGACAGTAGATATTTTTATATTCAAAGGTAATGGTATATTTTGTTAATTTTAAAACTTAAAACCAATAAAAAATAAAATATATTAAAATCATTTGAACAAATTAATTATGTTTGACATGTAATTTAAACTTGATTATTATTTACATTCTAGATAAATCTAAATATTAGTTAGGATAGGCAATGGAGTTGGTGTATTCAGCATCTCACCCTTTAGATGATGGTTCACGACATCAACAAGTTGACATAGAAACTCTTTATTTTGAGGCATTAGGTGGAGAGAAGAGGAAACATGTATATGGTTTTGGCTCATGGGCTGTATCTATCTATCCATCCTCCTATCAGAGTATTGGGAATTCACAGTCATTAGCATTTGCATCTCATGTTAGAGAGATTGTACAATAGGAGCTCGTAGATAAGAAAGCAGAGATGGATAAAGAAATTGTTGAGTTAATTGCTGAAAGAGAGAGTTTGTATGAGATGCAAGAGTAGATGAGGCTTTTCATGGAGCATATTCAATCTAGTCAACAACTTAATGGATTAGGATCTTATGAATTTTATGTTTGGTGATGACTTCTTTAATGTTAGATGTGTAAAACATAAGTGTTTATTATTAGTTATGCTTCACTTATATAACTTTTATTTTTTTTATTGATACTGTTTATTGTTTTTGCATATGAAATATATTTTTAATTATTGAATTTTAAATTTCTTCTAATATTAGTAAAATGTATCAAAAAATATTCTAATTAAAAATAACATTTAATTTATAAAAATTATATAAAATATAATCATATGACATAAATTACTAGCGACGAAAAAGTCATAAAATGTTTGTGATGGATTTTTGTCACTATAAAAGGTTTATATCACTAATCTATCACAAAATTATGATGGATTTTTGTTATCAATCCATCACAATTTTTTGATTGATTTTTGTTACTAATCCATCATAATTTTGTGATGGATTTATAACTAATTCGTTATAATTTTGTGATGAATTTTTGTCACTATTCAATCATATTTTTGTCACATATTTGTGATTGTCATTTTTACCATTACTATTCCGTCACATAATTGTAATGGAATAATGACAAAATTCCAAAAAAATATGATGGTATACTGACAAAATATCATCACAAAATTGTGATGGAGTAGTTACAAAAATCCATTACAATTTTGTGACAGAAACACCTTTCATCATCAATGATTTTTTTTTTTTTTTGTGATGGAACTATTTTTGTCATAATTTTTTGATGAATTTCTGTCAAAAATCCATCACAAAAATTTTTTGAAATAATTTTTTTCCGTCACAAAATTTAGCGATGACCAATACTTTGACGACAAAAATTTCATCACATTTTCATCACTAAGCATGATTTGTGACATAATTGTTATGAAAATTTCCATCACTTTTTTGTTTTTTTATTGCAGTACAGAAAGTTATAAGGCCGAAACTATTTGGTCCAAATCATGGGTTATGGAGAAGGACTTTTTCCAAGGCCGAAACTTTTTCTTGCAGTAGAGTTGTGACTTTTGGGACACTAAAAGTTATAGAGAATATTACTAGAGTATGGTCATTTTCCAAGGCCATAACTCTTATCCTCAAAAAAAGATAAAGTCATAACTTTTATGCTTAAGTTAATTTCCAGTGTTGTGATATTCTTATAGTATCATGACAACATGATATATGAGAGAAGATAAGGCATTGTCATGGACACTTGAAGACATGAAAATAAATGTGGCATGACCATATCTCAATGCTACTACTATAAGTTATACATGATCTTCTCAGTGTCATAGTTATATCATAGCATTTCAGTCATATAATAATCAAGAAGGACTAATAGAAATGTAGTGACTTTATCACAACACCATGGTCATATATCAATATGAGAAGTCATTCACCACATTATGACCATTTCTCACTATTGTAGCTCTTTTATTAAAGACAAGAATGCAAGCGGATAAAATATCACCCACTTCATAGCACTACAACTTCATGTTATAAAGATATTCATCCCAAGTCATTTTCATTCTCAGTGCCATGATTTTGTATTATAGAAAGATTGATGTGTAATCCAGAGTCACAGCAACTTCTTAAAGTCAAGCTTAAAAGATGAAGGATGAAAACGTGACTTTCTTCAGAAAGTTATAACTTTCTACTTGGGGTAATAAAAAAAAGCACCCATGCATAAAAGTGAAAGAATACAATTTAAGGGGATCTCTCTCATTTTTTTATCTCTCTCTATGCAACAAGCAAAGTTATAAAACTACCAAACCCTATGGATGATTTTCACTCTTCCTTGGGGTTTCACAAGTATGCAAGAGATGTAAGACTTATTATGATCACTAAAGTTGGGGGGCACAGCTCTCAAACCACTTATCTCTAGGGTAGATTTTGGATTTTATATCAAAATAGCATAAATATAGGGTTTGTGTAATTTGAATATATGTGATATGAAATAGTTTTTATTTAAGAATAAATGTGTTTAATTTATTTGGTGTTAAAGATATTATTGGATGGTGATTAAATAGAAATTGAACTAAGGTTTTTATTATTGGTTGGTTTGTGTGAGATTGTCATGGTTGATGATGATAGGTAAACAATAAAGCTCACTTGTGCATATGGTAGGAAGAAAGTGAC
The DNA here is from genome assembly GCA_029783825.1 of Sapria himalayana. Classification (NCBI taxonomy): domain Eukaryota; kingdom Viridiplantae; phylum Streptophyta; class Magnoliopsida; order Malpighiales; family Rafflesiaceae; genus Sapria; species Sapria himalayana. Next base: position 7,828,240 of record JAREIK010000088.1, on the reverse strand, counting down.
AGTCCTTCTAACTATGGTGAATAAGATAAACTTATATATTGAAATCTTAAATTTAGATATGTTAGTCATCATGAGTATGATACTTATGAAATAAATTTACATGTCAATCCATTATACATGTCTTGACAAAACAATTTCTAGATTGGAATGGATGTTGTATAGAATATTCTTTTAAGAAATTAACCTTTAGTGTGGAAGTCACGTTATCATTGAGAATGATGATGATGATAGGAAATCCTTACGACATGCATGATTATGTAGTCACTAGCAAGGTAGTGACAACCTTTGTGAGTTAATTTTACTAGCATAGTTCCCATTGTTAAACTTTGAGGGAAGCATCCATTAATTGTATGAGTATGACACTTATGAAATCAAAAGTTCAGTTACTTAAAAACCATATCAATCTTTTGTTTTTATGACACATGAGAGAAGATAATAAGAGTATGCATATGAAGCAACCATCAAGGATTAGTGATGAAGTTACCTAAAAAGTATAAGATTATGAATTACTTTCAAACATGAATGATTTATTATCTTGGTAGTAGTATACTAAGTTGACAACTATGAGGAGATCACCATATAGAATGGTTCAATGGTGATAACCATCTTGTATGCCATTAGAAGAAAAATATCATTTCACAATACCCCAACTATTATTCTATGTCCAAAAATAATGTAACTTGAGCACCTTAAATAAAATGAATAATCCCAAGGACCTAAGATTATCGAACAATCTGAATATCAATTTTGCTAAATATGGCTTATCTCACTATTGAATAACCAAACTATTGGTGCAATTTATGTGGGATCAATATCTGGATGAAAATCTACTTTACTACATGTATGACCCATACACTTTTCGATCTCTTTTAATGAGATATTCCCATTAATTAGCTTTTGGGACATCACCTAACCAATAAAATTAGGTGGCATACAAAATTCATAATAAGTTTTTGGTGACATTAATTGGCATTATTTAATTTGGTTAATCAACATGAGTTAACACAATTATCCTTGCTAAGTCTTCTTGAATAATTTTTTTTTAGTAATTTAGATAGCATTAAATTTGATAAATCTTTTTAAATCTAATTGTTATGAATTGTTTTACTTGTTATAAGAATAAGGAGAATAAGGAGAATTAGGAGAATTAGGAGAAAAAGAAGAATAAGAGAATAATGAGAATAATTAGAATAATGAGAAAAAAGAGAATAAGGAGAATAATGAGAATAAGGAGAATAATGAGAATAAGGAGAATAAGTAGAATAAGGAGAATAAGGAGAATAAGGATAATAAGGAGAATAAGGAGAATAAGGAGAAAAATGAGAATAAGGAGAAAAAGGAGAATAAGGAAAATAAGGAGAATAAGTAGAAACGGAGAATAAGGAGAATTAGTAGGAAAAGGAGAATAAGCAGAAATATGAGAAAAATGAGAAAAAGGAGAAATAAGAGAAAATAGAGAAAAAAGAGAAAAATGAGAATAAGGATAATAAAGAGAATTAGGAGAATAATGAGAAAATGAGAATAAGGAGAATAAATAGAAAAATGAGAATAAGGAGAAAAAGGAGAATAAGGAAAATAAGGAGAATAAGTAGAAAACGGAGAATTAGGAGAATAAGTAGAAAAAGGAGAATTAGGAGAATAAGTAGAAAAAAGAGAATTAGGAGAAAAATGAGAAAAATGAGAATAAGGAAAATAAGGAGAATAAGTAGAATAAGGAGAATAAAGAGAAAAATGAGAATTAGGAGAAAAAGGAAAATAAGGAGAATAAGTAGAAAATGGAGAAAAAGGAGAAAAAGGAGAATAAGGAGAATAAAGATAAAAATGAGAAAAAGGAGAATAAGAAAAATAAGGAGAATAAGTAGAAAACGGAGAATAAGGAGAATAAGTAGAAAAAGGAAAATAAAGAGAAAAATGAGAAAAATGAGAATAATGAGAATAAGGAGAAAAATGAGAATAAAGAAAAAAAATAGAAAAATGAGATTAAGGATAATAAAGAGAATTAGGAGAATAAGGAGAAAAGGAGAAAAAAGAATATAATGAGAAAAAGGAGAATAATAAGAAAAAAGGAGAATAAGGCAAATAAGGAGAATAAGGAGAAAAAGGAGAAAAAAGAGAAAAAAGAGAATAAGAAGAAAAATGAAAATAAGGAGAATAAGGAAAAAAATGAGAATAAGGAGAATAAGTAGAAAAAAGAGAATAAAGAAAATAGATAGAAAAAGTATAATAAGGAGAATAATGAGAATAACGAGAATAAAGAAGATAAGGAGAATAAGGAGAAAAATGAGAAAAATGAGAAAAATGAGAATAAGGAGAATAAATATAATAAGCAGAAAAAATGAGAATCATGAGAAAAAGGAGAATAAGGATAATAAGTAGAAAAAGGAGAAAAATGAGAAAAAAGAGAAAAATTAGAATAATGAGAATAAGGAGTAAAAGGAGAAAAAAGAGAATAAGGAGAATAAGGTGAAAAAGGAGAATAAGGCGAATAAGGAGAATAGGGAGAATATGGAGAATAAGGAGAAAAATGAGAATAAGGAGAATAAGAAAAAAAATGAGAAAAAAGAGAATAAAGAGAATGATGAGAAAAAAGAGAAAAAGGAGAATAAGGAGAAAAAAGAGAATAAGGAGAAAAAGGAGAAAAAAGAGAATAAGGAAAATAAGTAAAATAAGGAGAATAATGAGAATAATGAGAAAATGAGAATTAGGAGAATAAGAAGAATTACGAGAATAATGGAAATAAGAAGAATAAGGTGAATTAGGAGAATAAGGAGAATAATGAGAATAAGGAGAATAATGGGAATAAGGAGAATAAGGTGAATAAAGAGAATAAGGAAAATAAGGTGAATAAGGAGAATAAGGAGAAAAAAGAGAAAAAGGATATAAAGGAGAATAAGGAGAAAAAAGAGAAAAAGGATATAAAGGAGAATAAGGAAAAAAGGTGAAAAATGAGAAAAATGAGAAAAAAGAGAAATGTGAAAGAAGAAAAAGGAGAATAAAGAGAATAAGGAGAAAAAAGAGAATAAGGACAATAATGGGAAAAAGGCGAAAAAGGAGAATAAGGAGAAAAAGGAGAAAAAGGAGAAAAAGGAGAAAAAGGAGAATAAGGAGAAAAAAGAGAAAAAGGAGAAAAAAAGAAAAATGAGAAAAAGGAGAATAAGAAGTATAAGTAGAATAAGTAGAATAAGGAGAATAAGGATAATAAGGAGAATAAGGAGAATAAGGAGAATAAGGAGAATAAGGAGAAAAAGGTGAAAAATGAGAAAAATGAGAAAAGGAGAAAAATGATAAAAAGGAGAAAAAAGAGAAAAAATGAGAATAAGGAGAAAAAGGAGAAAAAGGAAAAAAATTAGAATAAGGAGATTTAGGAGAAAATGGAGAAAAATGAGAATAATGAGAATATGGAGAATAAGGAGAAATGGAGAAAAATGAGAAAAAATAGAAAAAGGAGAATAAGGATAATAAGGAGAATAAGGAGAATATGGAGAATTTGGAGAATATAATAAATATGGAGAATAAGGAGAATAAGAAGAATATAGAGAATATGGAGAATAAAGAGAATAATGAGAATATGGAGAATATGGTGAATATGAAGAATATGAAGAAGATGGAGAATATGGAGAATATGAAGAATATGAAGAATTTGGAGAATATGGAAAATATGGAGAATATTGAGAATATGGAGAATATGGAGAAAAAGGAGAAAAAAGAGAAAAAACAGAATATTGAGAATAAGGAGAATAAGGAGAAAAAAGAGAAAAAAGAGAAAAAGAGAAAAAAGAGAATAAGGAGAAAAAGGAGAAAAATGAGAAATTGGAGAATAAGGACAATAAGGAGAATAAGGAGAATAAGTAGAATAAGGAGAATAAGGAGAATAAGTAGAATAAGGAGAATAAGGAGAATAAGGAGAATTAGGAGAATAGGGAAAATAAGCAGAAAAAAGAGAATAGGAGAAAAAGGAGAATAAGTAGAATAAGGAGAATAAGGACAAAAAAGAGAATAAGTAGAATAAGGACAAAAAGTAGAATACGGAGAATAAGGACAAAAGGGAGAATAAGGAGAATAATGAGAATAAGAAGAATATGGAGAATAAGGAGAATAAGGAGAAAGAATAAAAATGAGAAAAAAGGAGAATAAGGAGAAAAACCAGAATAAGGAGAATAATGAGAATAAGAAGAATAAGGACAAAAAGGAGAATATGAACAAAAACGAGAATAAGGAGAAAAAGGAGATAGGAGAATAAGGAGATAGGAGAATAAGGAGAATAAGGAGATAGAAGAATAAGGAGAATAAGGATAAAAAAGAGAATAATGAGCAAAAGGAGCAAAATGAGAATAAAAAGAATAAGGAGAATAAGTAGAATAAAGAGAAAAAAGAGAAAAAAGGAGAATACGGAGAATTAGGAGAAAAAGGATAATAAGTAGAAAATGGAGAATAAGGAGAATAAGGAGAATAAGTAGAATAAGAAGAATAAGGAGAATAAGGAGAATAAAGAGAATAAAGAGAATAAGGAGAATACAGAGAATAAGGAGAATAAGTAGAAAACGGAGAATAAGGAGAATTAGTAGAAAAAGAAAAATAATGAGAAAATTAAGAATAAAGAGAATAAGAAAAATAAAGAAAAAAAGGAGAAAAATGAGAAAAGGAGAAAAATGAGAATAAGGAGAATAAAGACAATTAAGAGAATAAGAAGAAAAGGAGAAAAAGGAGAATAATAAGAAAAATGAGAATAAAGCGAATAAGGAGAAAAAGGAGAACAAAAAGAATTAGGAGAATAAGGAGAAAAAGGAAAATAAGGAGAAAAAGGAGAATGAGAAAAAAGAGAATAAGGAGAATAAGTAGAAAAAGTAGAATAAGGAGAAAAAGTATAATAAAGAGAATAAGGAGAAAAAGAAAAAAAAGACGAATAATAAGAATAAGGAGAATAATAAGAAAAAAGATAATAAGGAGAATAAGGAGAAAAAAGAGAAAAAAGAGAAAAAAGATAATAAGGAGAATAATGAGAATAAGGAGAAAAAAGAGAATAAGAAGAATAATGAGTAAAAGGAGAATAAGGAGAATAAGGAGAATAATGAGAATAAAGAGAAAAAGGAGAATAAAAAATATAAAGAGAATAAAGATAATAAGGAGAATAAGGAGAAAAATGAGAATAATGAGAAAAATGAGAATAAGGAGAAAAAGGTGAAAAAACAGAATAAGTAGAAAAAGTAGAAAAAGGAGAATATGTATAAAAATGAGAATAAGAAGAATAAGGAGAATAAGAAGTAAGGAGAATAATGAGAATAATGAGCATAAGGAGAAAAAGGAGAATAAGGAGAAAATGAGAAAAATGAGAAAAATGAGAAAAAATAGAAAAAATAGAAAAGGGAGAATAAGGAGAATTAGTAAATAAAGGAGAATAAGTAGAAAAAGGAGAATAATGAGTAAGGAGAAGGAGAATAAGGATAAAAATGAGAAAAATGAAAAAATGAGAATAGGGAGAATAAGGAGAATAATGAGAAAAGGGAGAAAAAGTAGAAAAAAGAGAAAAAAGATAATAGGGAGAATAAGGAGAATAAGGAGAATTAGTAGAATAAGTAGAATAAGGATAATAATGATAAAATGAACACCTCTATCTTTAGTTGGATAATCTCCAACTCGAATCCCTCATAATCAAAATGATATCCATATAAATAATCACTAAAATCAATCTGGTATCAGGACATCAACTTGTATCTCTCATAATACACAAGTATCACTTAAAGAAGGTGACTTGTGAAAATCTTATAAACTAAGATATTAATAATTACTTTAGATTATATAATATCTTATGCAATAAACAAACTACATCTCATTATGCTGCTCAAAGCCAAAATATCTATTACATATATACAACCTCAAGGTCACAATAAAAAAATATATTCTTCATGTGTAATGAATTTATCATCCAACCATGGCATGCTACAAGAGAAGTATAAATCTACACTGACACTATTTTGGCCACGAGATAGAAAAATGTTATGGTAATCCTCACAAAATATATGAGCGAAACACTAAAATTTCTGGATACAAGTCTCACATTAATTCAAACAACCTTTCATCTAAACATGTTGTCACATTGAACACGGACATGCAAGTATGCAACCGCAAATAGACCTCCCAAAAAATTATGATACTAATTCCTAAGTTTTATTAGAGTGAAAAACATATATATTTTTTTATAATGGTCTTGTGTCATCTTGTATTAGATAATTTCTCAAAATAAGATTTATGCATTATAACATATTCAAGAAAAATAATAAAAAGAAAAAAAAATTATAATAAATAAGTAAAATTGTGTATTGAGTACGTCTCAGCTATCCCTTCCAAATATAACTGAAAGATCAATATCATAGGAAATGATTACAAGATAATTTGACTCCTTGATAGGATAATATCCGTCAAAGAAGTACAGAAATGAATATGAACACAGTGATACAACATGACGAAATACTACACGATGAGATACGGGGTCACGATAAATTTTAAAAAACTAGTATATGGATACGAATAGGACACGTACTGATAAAATAAAATAAAAATAATTATCTTTATAAATATTATTTTTAAAAAATAATTTGGATAAATAAAAAAATAATTTGGATAAATAAAAAAATAATTTAGATAAAAAAATACGGCCAGGTTTGAAATCCCTCCCCCCCATTCCAGGTTCAAAATCCCCCCCCCCCTCCCCCTGTTCCAAGTTCGAAATCCTCCCGTTATAGGTTCGAAGTCCGTGTCCAGTCGTCTCAAAGCCGCGTCCAGTCGTCTCAAAGCCGCGTCGAACACGTATCCAATAATTTGACCTACAATTTTGGTCAACAATATGCCATGTAGCATATCAAACATATATCCAACACGTGTCTAGCCGTATCCACGTGTCAAACACACAGACGCTCCTATCCATTACCATATCCATATTTCATTGGTATTTGTCACTCAATGTACTAAATTTCTGGAGTTATTTTTTATTATTTTTATGATGACTTTGAACTAAAACTGAGCATTAAATGAAATAATTTTTTATTTATTGTGATTTTTATAAAATTTAATGAATAATAATAAAATTTGATATAAATTAAATAGAATTAATTGATTTGATAGGAAATTAAGATGGATGGCAGATCAAGGAAAAGTCAAGAGATTTTCAATGTCACAATTTTATTATACTAGCACATACCTATTGAGATGTCATAATAGTCTTTCTTGGCTACAACTCTACAAATAAATCACAATAATCTTTGTACATTTTAAGTCTACTACTCAATGTTTATAATCTTTCATTATACAATATATTCTTCGTAATCATGATGTTATTTTGGAATTGCAGTCACATTAGTTGAAAAATAAAATTTTAACTAGAAATGTCAAAATGATCATTTCTTGTATGTATGACTCGAATATATGTAACCTAGTTGGACCATCATGCCATGCCAGCATGACATGAGATCACAATGACTAAACCTACACATCCAAATTAGCTTGCAACCGAGCACTCCTATGTCAGGCCATATCAGGTTAATTCTGGGTCATACCAATTATGGGTAGCCTGAATGCCCAATTATAATTTTTTGAAATTTTAATTTTTTATTTATTACAAATTGAAATTTTAATTTTTTATTTATTTCAAATATTAAATATCAAAATAATATAATTAAAGTACAAAGCATTTAAAATTTAAATGAATCAAAATTAATTTAATAATTAAAATAAATACTTTACATCTGGCTCAACTCAAAATATCATATAAAAAAATATAATTTGAAATATAATACATAACAAAAGATGAAATAAAATTAAATAAAATTAAATAAAATAAATTTCATCATTGCATGAGTCATCAGTCCGTGTCTATAGCATAATAATACGGATGCAGATCATCATCATCAATTAAAATTATAAAAATGTCTCACGAGTCATCATTAGATTGCAACTCATTTGCTTTATCTTGAATATCCAACCCTGAATCTTCCTAATCCTTTAAGCATGCAAATACCTCTATAATATCTAGTGACAATTTATATCTCCTATCTAAAATAACAATGATAGCCATAGAAAAAATAAATTCTGAAATCAAATTAGACACCAAATAAGTCAAAATATCATGTGTCAGCTTAGATAGCATGTAATAAATAAATTTATATGATTTTTACCAACTCAAAATATTCAAATTCTTATTATCATTATATAATATGATAAAATCATAATTAATATCTAAATATCAAAATAACTCACTTATATTCGATGGATTACTCCAACATCTACCTCTTGTTTAATGTATAAAAAAGGTATTATCTCCGAATATGATATCCATGTTTGTATCCAAAGCCACGTTATAGTTATTATACCTAGTATCATAAAAATTAAATATGTAAATTAATTTTTTATGAATAAAACTTTTATGTTCGTCTAATTGGTTCATGCTACTAAATATGTATCTTAATATATTTTTTACCTTTTTTATCTTAAGCATATGATCCATATAGACAACCAAACAACTAGATATGTATCATCTATATTTATTAAATATACTAATAATATTACATATGCAACTAAGTACAATAGATTTAGTTGAAATATATATAGATAAACACATATTTGTTGTATTATAAAATAACTTCAAAATTTTCATAAAAAAAATTCTGTATCCCAGACTAAATCATTAATAATACATTCATCACTTTTATTATTAACATAATCAGATATTATATGTTGATAGCCAATACATGATTCTAGCATCATATAAGTATTATCCAACAATGTCTCATTTTTTTGGACTCTTTTCTTTTTTAGGATCACAAATAAATATAGACTGCTAAACTCTTGTAAACTACTAGATGTCCTAAAATACTTTAATGAATTTTTTAATGTGGGGTACAATAAAAAATTTTCATTCCCACCAATACAACCAGGCTAATTACGTGATACATATACCTAACATGAAATTTTTTTTATCTAACATCATGTCTCTAATAATTTTGACAAAGATACTAATGATGATTCAATTATTCAAAATATTATTAAATGTAATATTAAAAAATTTTATCATTAATGTCATATTTCCTAAAGATACTCGTCATACACTCATATAGGTCATGATCATTAGAAGAATTAGGAAACTCAGGAAATCCTAAAATTTTATTATTAAATTTTCACGTTAAATCTACATAGTAGATAGTGAGGCATATAAATAATACATTATCGTGACTAGCTCATATGTCGAATGTCATTAATACACTCAACAATATTTTCTAAATTTATAAATTATTAATTATTTTTTTAACTTATAATATTTTATTATATTATTCTTACTAATTAACCTAAAAATTATATGAAAAATGACTAGAAGTGCCAAACAGACTGTCGAGCTAGCATGACCCGATTAAGTGTGAGACAACCATGCCACATTGTCGTGTTTGATGTGTTGTGGGAACTAGCCACCCAACCCAACACAACACGATTGGCCAGCATAGTGAGGGATCATGTCGAACCATGACAGACCATCACTATCGTAAGATAATTACATGAAAACACGAGTGGCTAACTTATTTGACCGACCAATTATAATCAACCACGTAAGTTAGATCCAATTTATATGACTAGATTTTTTTTAATAACTAGCCAAACCATGCAATCACCCGACAATACCGATCATGACTAGTAGCTAGTCTCAAGTCCCTGGGTCAGTTGATCAATACACTAGGACTTAACTCACATGGCATGCCCGTCCCACGTACGTCATGCCTATCCTGACACGAGGCATAGTTCTTGCCAAACTAGCATGACACGAGCCTTGCCACGAGGCAGTACAATCCTAGACCGTGTCATGTCGGGCCAAGCACGGCTGAACCATGTTGTGCCGCACACCATATCCGAGTTTCCCTACCCAGTTGACACCTTTATAAGCAATTTAGAAATATATTTACATAATACTAACCACCTCAAGATTTTTCATACATCTAATTAAAAGACTCATGATAATTATAAATTTAACTATCTTCAGTCTCAAAATCATTGTGATAAATAAAGAATATCGATGAAATTAAATTTTATTCAACTTTAATCACCTTGCTGGCTACAACTCAGTTGGATTTACCTATTATCTAATATATCATATTTTTTGGTTTATTTATCGACATACATCTTAAAGTAGTAAATGTCATCTATACTCTTACACACACACACACACATAATATACAATATATCAATTTTTTTATACCATTAAAATTTTTAATTATTATATTTTAGTGAATCAATACTATTAAAGTTCACTTAATTTTAAATTTTTTAAATAAGTATTAAAATAAGTTAATTAGAGAAAAGTTAATCTAAATTTTAGATCTTTCGATCGGGCAGTCCTTATTATCTATATCTAGGTCAATCATTATTATTAAAATGACTATTTGCCATTATTTTATTTTATTTACATTTCTAAATTTAAAAAATTTAATAATTTAAAATTTTTTAAAATTATTAATTATAAAATAAAATAATAAACAAAAATAAATATATAACTTTTTCTAAACTACATCATAACAAAATTTCAAAATAAGTAAGAAAGCTGAGTTCACAGCACAAGAGATGAGAGAAAGGAGGAAAATAGAGGAGATGAGAAAAAAAATTAATTTGATAAAAATCAAGAAATTTCTATTTTATATTTATAAATATTTATAAATAAAAATAATATATATATTTTTTATTTTTTTTATAATTACAATGGGTAACAATCCGATAGCTATTAGGCAATCGGGCTCAGTCCAATCAGATTGTGCCCAAAACCCAGCCCAAGTTCTAGGGCACTATGTCGAGTCATGCTGCTGAACCGTGCCTTCATGGTATGCGATAGGGTCGTGCCTGGCACAGCATGAAGCCTAGCACCCCGTGGCCCGGCAAGGCACGAGCTGTCCCTTGAGCTAGCACAGCACAGGCCCAGACATGGTTCTAGATCATATCATGTCATGCCAGACACGACTCAGTCAGGTCGTGCCTCGTGCCGAACCTGAGTTGCTCATCCTACTTGACACCTGTAAATTTCTGCTATATAACCATTAGAATCAAATCCTAAGCTATAAAAAAAAGAATTTAATTATTTTTTAAAATGACATCGAAAGTGATAGGCCATACTCTCACTTTCGATGTCAAGACCCATTATGTAAATGTAACGAGCAACTATGGGATTGGAATTTTTTTATAAATCTTAATTGTGACTTATGACTCATGCTCAAACATTGATCACCATACTTATAGACCATGCCAACATGCTAGACATGAAAGTCATGTCTAGGCCAACAAAAGGCACAGTTGGCCATAACCTAGCACGGTACGAGCCATGCAATTGACTAGCATGACCACAATCCAAGTATGACTTTGGACCATGTCAAATGGCATCTCTAATTTTAACAACAATATTATTTTTATATTATAACAATCAAGAGCTTAGTTCACTAATACAAAAATTCACAAATTTTTTCAATGTCACAATATTTTTGTTACAGTGCCAAAATAACATAATATTAAATAATTCTTAGTCATAAAATTCATACAGTCACATCTATTTGTTCTAGAGAAAAAATTCATCAATTATAATATTTTCACTACTACGACTTTGTGTTTTAGAGAAGAGATTCAAATGACATTATTACCGTTATGACTTTATATTCTAAAAAATATATCTCAGTAATGATATTTATTTGTATCGGAAAATTTATACTCTAGAGGAGATTCAAATAAATAACAAAATCATGATATCAACCTAAAATCACAACTCCAACTTGAGAAGTCAGATAACAGTTCAATGGGACCCTAAAAATATAAATAAATAACTTAGCAATTTTGATAAAAAAATAGGAGAGTGAATACTAATTTTAAGGCCAAAGTCACACAAATCCTAAACAACGCAATTTTTAACCTCAAATTAAGGACAAATTTAAGTTAAACATATATAAAAATTGATTAAGAATAAAATTTAAGACATAAATTTTCATGTCAACAATTATTGACATAAATTTAAGACAATCTCAATTCAATGAGATTAAGCACCAAACATACCATATAAATTTTTCCTTAATGACAACATAAATAAGAATCTAAAATTAATTTATGTATATGTATATGATAATTAAGCTGATAAAATATTAGTTGTAATAATATTAAATTTTAGATATTAATGAATATAAACATTATTTGTAACAAAAAATTAAAATGTTACTCTAATATATTTTTTATGCATATTGATCATGGTGGACGATAATTTGTAAGTCATAATACATATGAGATTTGATTTGAATGAAAAGACAACCCATCAACTCTTATCTCATGAGATAAACCTATGTATACAAATCTTAAATTTATGTAAGCTTACTTAATGTGAATATGACAAAAAAAAAACCAAAAATATAAACAAATTTATGATTATTGCATTATGCATATTCTAAAAGAATTAATCTTTAAATAATATGTAGGTTATATAAAATATCAAACTTACGAATTTTACCATTGTGTGCAAATCATGAATTGTTTATGATGAACTGTGACAACTGACAAGTAAGTCACAGGACATACAAAAAATAGAGATTTTTATAAGGTTGTAACAGTCATGTGAACTATTTTCTCATGTATGATTTTCATATGTGATATTAATAGAAAGTCAAATGTTAACTAACACGAATATAATATTTATAAATCCAAAAGCTCAAACATAAATATGATCACATCATTTAATGTCTATTATAATTATTTAGTTCAAAAAATAAAAATACATATTTAAAATTATAGTCAACAACATTTCACATATTACTTAAAATAAATAGAAATATGAATGGCACACAAATAAAGTATGATTTCGATTATAGAATATCATATAAATTTATAAAAAAATTATCATTGATAATGATAATTTAAGGTTAATTCTACCTTACATGCCAATGAGACAAAGAAATAAATTTACATTAATCAACAATTCATCTGAAAATCGAGCATGACATTAACTTAATATTAAAGAAATTTTATCATATATATAGAATTAAGACAACCCTAGAGTCTAAGTATTTATCTAAGACCTAAATTAATCTTCTCAACTTAAGTATTAGTTAGTTTAATATTAGTTAGTCGAAATTTCTAATAATTGATATATGATGAATATTTTAATTTACATTCACTTTATCACTTATATGACCCAATTATTTACAAATCTCTATTGAACAAAATCAATCGTCCAATGCATTTTTATGATCTTGTCACAAATAAGAAATTTTAGCACTATAACATAGTCATATTAACTATCCTATTATAACAAAGTACATGGTGAACATGTACTTGAAATACTCGTGGACTAATATAATATCTTGACATAAAGAAGATCATACTTTGTGGAAAATCTCTCTCCAAAATCAACATGATCTAAACTTGCAGTAAAAATGATAACATAATAAAAGTAATATCATACTAAATACCAATAAATTCTAATATAACAGACAAATAGTTATAGAAGCTAACTAGTGATCCAGGCAATAAATATGAAATGAAAAGTAATAAAACTATTTAAAACTTTTTGACTCACTATCTTTCAAGGTTCACTAAAAAGAAGTCATTCAAAAAAAAATGCACTCATTAAAATTCATATCAGCCTCTAGTGACATATACTTACACCATCTTTGAGTACAGAAATAAACAAAGAAGACATATACCAAAATTCTATATGTTAGTTTGTTACATCTTAAAGAGCGATCAAAAGAAAATAAATATATCTAAAAGCTTCGAGACAAGTAAGGTTGGTAATGAGGAGAGCCAAGTCGAGCTTTAAATATTTCGAGCTAAGCTTATTAATTTATGAGCGAGCTCAAGCCCGGGTCAAGCTTTTGAACAAGCTTAAAATTAGGCTCAAGCTTGGCTTGATTTAAAAAAAAAGTTTGTCTTGAGGCAATTAGACTCATTTTATATATGAACGAGCTATAACTTACCCTCGAGCTCAAGCCTAATCCCGATGCTATACAAGTTTATATTATAATCAATCTTTGAGCTCAAAAGAAAATGTTTAATTGATAAGATAGAATATATATATATATATATAACTATCTCCACATGAATGTTTAGGAACTCTTTGTAAATATGAATGTCCGAGCTGTATCAAATTGATATAAATTTCTTCTTTGAGCAACCTCATTATATTAGAGTATACCAAAACAAAAAATTTGGTGCATAATTTCATGTTTCATACAATATATGTTGAATCTCTCTAATATATATTCTAATAAAATATCACAATTAAATTTTCAATTTTTTATCTAGTTAATTTTTTATTATTTATGAATATTTGAAAAATAAAAAAAAATTATGATCTATTACAATATATATATTTATTTATTTATATATTTATATCAAATATTTATCAATAAAAGTGATAAAATAGCTAAAGCCTTCTATAATAGCATCTATAGTAAATCCCCATAGATTCGAATATATTAGATCAAATAATTCCCCACTCAAGTCAGACTAACAAGTAAGATAGAAAGTTTTGATCAATAACATGTATTACATTCTAATATCAAAATACTCTTAAAACTAGAATAATATATTCACAACTTGACATTTGATGAGTGTCCAAGCTAAGAATGAATGAGTAAATAATTCAACATCTAAAAATATCTTGAAAGAAAATACAATTCACTATGTTTAATCCCAATTAAAATACTCAGACCCTCCCAATCACACAAACAAAAATAAATAAATAAAAATAAAATCAAAATTAAATTATCTGAAAATATAACTCACAGAAGTTAAACTAATAAAATAACTAGAAATAAGTATGGTATGAAAAAGTAATAGAAATCCAATCTTGATATTATTATATGCATTAATTTTCAAATATTTTTCATTGATAATAATAATATTTTTAGTACATGAAAAGAATGTGACGTATGAAATATGATTATTAGTAACATAAATAATAACTTTTATATCAATAATCTAAAAATTTGAAATAAGAGCATAGGTAAAATAATTAATAATATCTAAAATAAAAATAAAATACATTGATGCCTTAGAGAATAATTTTATATATTTTTCTTCAATAAGTGTCAAGGTAGACGAAGTTTGTAAATACACCTGAATATCTTTAGTAGCCAATCTATTTCTTTCAATATTTTATAAAATTATTAGTCTCCTATTTAAAAATAATATTCAATTGTATCTATAGCAACTCATCCTCCAATAACATGTTCACTAAATTGAGACTCATATCTTTGTTTCTGATGGGAAAATTTCTTCATACTTAATACCTAAATTAGGGGTTCATCGCAATTGCTCCAAGAGATTACATAATTATTGCCTTTCACTGTGCACCATTGTGTGCCTTCCACCAAGCACAATGGAATTAAATGTGTAGAAAATTGAATAAGCACACAATTGGGGGACTTTCACAATTAAAATTGCACTTTTTGTGCGCCTAATGCACATGATGTTGTGCATCCTTCATTGTGCACAATGATGTCCTCTACACTCACACCACACACAATGGATGTGTGATGAAAAAACATGTTGGTACAAAATGTAACTGTGCGCCCTTTTTCTAGACAATGTGTGCATGCACTATGCTGGTATAGTGCACACAGTTGTGCAGCTAAAATGTTTAAACCTCAACCACAAATCATAGAACTTCACTCTATACCATTTAACTTTATATTACATAACATAAACAAAAAGTAATCACTCTCAATGTGGTAATAACATGAACACTAACCTTATATAATAGGTAAAAATGATTAGAACATCCCACAAGTTAAATATTCTCATCAAATATAACCTTTTTTTTTTAAAAAATCACAACACAATTTCTCAAAATCTGACCCCACAAATTATTGAATAGTAAATGCAAATCATGCTTAGAAACTACTCTCTTAATCTCACTCTCATAATCACATCTATTTGTATTGGAAATACATCCAATAAAAAATAAGTGAAACGAGAGATGATATGTTCTCTCACTCTAAGCACCTCTAGATTCAATTCCATCAATTAAAAAACTATATCATACATCTGCATAATTCATAATAAATATAATAATATTGCTAACTCTCATAATATTATACATGTATTGCTAGATATATAAACTAAGAATATTTTAATCTCAATGAATTGTTATAGCTAATTAATAATTGAAAATCAATCAATAATCAAATCTCATTCATTTCATTATCAATAGACTCTTCAATTAAGTGATCATACTTCTCCTAACTAAAAAATCAAATTCGAACTCCATTATCTTGATGTTATTTATCTATCCAAGCTTTTACATTGTAACAACGAATCTTTTTTTCAGCCTCTATTAGTCAAATAAAAATATGTACATACACTACACCACACCACACCACACCACACTTCTCTACACAGCACACACATAACACTACATTGCACTGCAATCCTCGGCACATCACCTTGCTGAACACATACTACATTATTTTTGCAATACACTCACTTTGCACCACACAGTACCACACTACATGCACAGTGTCAACACAACATTGATGTCATCACACACTCACACACACTTGTTAATGCCAATAGTGGGCTGACATCACCACACCCTACACCCTATTGGTATCGATGACACTATGACACTCACACACACATATACAAACTTCATGGACCTAATAGTGAGTTGACATCATTGCACATACTGTGTTGACACATTGTTGAATCGACCCCACAATTACACACGCACACGTAATTGATACCAACAATGGGTGGGTGTCAATACACATTGTTTTAGATTTTTCGGAACACTAATCTTGGATACCATATATAAATCAACATGATAACCTCACAGACACTTCATCAATTTTAACTTTGCTTGCGTGAGCTACGTTTGTATTGACAACCTCATACCTAGATAAAGGAATAGAGGTGTGTGTGTGTGTGTGTGTCTATTATTATATGGGTGGGGGTGTGTCAATACATATATATTAGTCCTTCGTATGTGTGAGACAAGAATGAATTATCAATTTCAAGCCAAAGTAAAAAGAAATTAATTGTGTTAGGTAGGCTATCAACCTTAATAAATTAAACACATTTTATATGAATCATAAATTACTGAAATATGCTAATACTAGAAAGCTGCATGTTTTAAATAACATGCTACATAATCTAATTGTTGTGGCTTGGAAAGGATAATTGCAATATCATTCTTTCATAGTAACAAAAAAATAAGGATAATCACATTTTCTTGGACGAGAGTGAGTACAAAATTAGACCAAATTAATGTGTTTAAGATAGCTTCTTGAAATATTTAGTCATTGAATATTAAATATTTAGTGTTACTTATACAATAAAACACATATATATATATATATCAAAATAAAATATTTATAAAAGAATAAGTGAAATGATGAGACAAATACTTGGTAGGCAAAGAGATAAATACAAATAATATTAGGATAATTATAGACATATACTTAAAAGATAAAATAGTAATACTCAAGAGATCGAGTGATTAACTTATAACTTATAACTTTATTTTATTAAGAACAAGAATAAAATATTAAGCAAAAACTATAAAATAATATCAGATAATAATCTAGTCACTCAACATAGACTATTCATAATTGATATACGTCTTGACAAATATAAATTTAGAAACTTCAAATAAATTTCTAAAAATAAATATTAAAATCTAAAATGAGAAATGATAAATATTATTGGAAAAAAAACTAGATAACAAAATTAATTTAATTTATGATCGTAAATATGAATACTATGTGAAATAAAATTACAACTTTATAATAAATATATCTAAAAAAATTTTAAGTGTAACAAAAAGATACTCACATAAATTAACCTAATGATAAAAAACAAGATATTCAATAAACTATTAAAAAGAAACAAACTTGTTTAAAAAAAATACAAAAGAAAAAAAATAAAAATATTATAAAATTATATACGAAGAAAATAAAATAAAATATTAGTAAGTAGAATTAAGTTTAAAACATATGATAAATTATTCAATTAGCTACAAAGTAAAAGAGATAAATACAATATTTATAAGTTGAGTTGAATGAAGAAAAAAAAACAAAATTATTAGTCATGTAACACATCAAGAAAGAAGACACTTAAATCCTAATAAAAAATGAAGTCAAAAAATTAAGGAAACATTTTCATTATTTTTCAAATAAGTTGACGAATTTATATTTGAATATTAAATATAATAGAAAATTTAACAACTTTTATATATTTAGCCAAGATAATACATCATAAAATTTGTTCTTGCTATTTAAGTTTGTGCTTAAAATTTTTTTAGTATTTTTATTTTTGTTTTCAATTTGATGAGCATCCAACTCATGGAAGATGCCCCAGCCAATTTTTCCTATATATAAGAGGCTATATATAAGTTAAGTTTAAGTTAGTCTCCAATTGTAATAAAGCTTGAGCTATACTATTTCAATTTATATTCAATTATTTTTTAATTAATATTTATTTATGTTTCGCATTTATTTATAATATTCTGTAATATGGTATCAGTCATATCTAAGAAAAGTTCCTAGAAGAGTATGTATATAAGTTAGGATTATAAACCCTAAAAAGTACAATAAAAAAAAACAAAAAAACATAAACAAAAAAAAGTATTTTTTTTTTGCAAGCACATGCATTGTGCACACAAGCAAAAAGTGAAGGTAGCGAATACAATGATGCGCATGGTGAGGGTAGAGGCACGAATAATCCTAACTTAAAATTTTCATAATAGTATCTACACATGTACACAAAAATTAGCTTTGCATTAAAGTATACAATGGTGTGCAAGGTGGCAGGTGATGAAGAATGCAATATTATTTTAGAGAGAAATCATAACTAAGATTCTGAATTTATCAATAGTAAATTAGTCCATCAGAACCCTAATTACAAAAAAATTAAATGGTGACAAAATAACATTGGAATTTTAATTTATGAATTTTCTAAATTTTAATTTTAATTTTTAAAAACTCCTTATTTCTGATTTGAGAGACCCCGGTTTCTTTTTGCTTTCCAGCAATTTCATAATGGAATCAAATGATGCACAAATTAAATAATAATTTATTCAAACTGCTAGCTATCTTGCTATTGTACTGTATGATGAAAAAAAAATGCTCGTTATTCTTGACTACATTAAATAAAATCTGAGTAAGATTAAGTAATATCATATAATATCAATACAAAATATACTTACTCCAATTAAAATATCATTGATAACAAATAAAATTTTTAATCATCTTAATTCTGATATCAAATTATATGCTATTGCTTGTATCATAAAAAAATAACAAGAATAACATTAGTAACAAAACTCACCTTATAAAATGAAAAAAATATTTTAATTAATATTATCCTTAAGAAAAATTTTGCAGAGATTAGATTTTATATATTGATATTTGACCTGAAAAGTGACTTTATCATTATTGAAATAATCCAATGTTTTTTAAATAATAAAAGCAAGCACTATACAAAGAAGATTTTTAAATCTATAAAGTCTCCTATATTATTTATTCTAAAAGAAAATAATAATATGCATCTTAATCCCTTAGTGAATATATTAAAAATATATATGAAAGGTGAGATATCTACTACTCAAAAATTATCAGTGTGAATTCTTAAATCTTTGTATTATTCTAATATTATTTCTTCCATATGCCAAAGCAATTTTGAAGCCAAATCTTATGGTTGAGTTGAATATTAATATTATTTCAAATGAATACTCTTCTACCTCAAGTTCTAATCTTATTCCTCAATTGCCTAAAGAAAAAAATATATGATATAAACTTAAAATTTGCTTCTGTTATTAATGAACGTTGTCAAATTTCTAAAATTTCTATGCTTAATCAAACGAATATAATAACAATTTCTGTTACCTTCCTTGATATTATTCAGGATTCTATAATTATAAAAAGTGCTCGAGACAAATCTCATAACATATTTGGATTACATCAATCTCTAGATTAGGATGCTTTTGTTTTTGATGGAATTATTAACTCATACTTTAATAGCTCTCCTATGAAAGCACATGGTATAAGTTGGTCTCATCTAATGTTACTTCATGTCATAATTGTAGTTGTATCCTTAATTTGGGTTGGATTATATAATGGGTTAACTACTTTATGACATTTTGCATTTGGATATCTTGTAGTCTTCTCTTGATCACCCAAGGACACCATAGGCTAGTCCCTAATGCAAAATAGTTTGGAGAAAAAAAAGTTTTTATTTTATCACTTCATTCAAGTATTTATTTTGATTATTATTAAAATGTATTTGTTTCTCCATTAATTTTAATGTTTGACTTTTTATGAACCAGTTTGAGGGGAAAATTAGAGTTTGCTCTTACTTTTGGAGTTTCCTTGTGCAAATTTGTTTTTGTATTTTTATTTTTGTTTACTAATTGATAAGAGTATCCAACTTATGTGAGATGCTCCATTCAATTTACCCTCTATATAAGTGTGATATAAAAATTTATATTAACTATTGATATATTAATATTATAAATCACATTATTAAACTTTATAAGCATTTTAGAGAATTAATTTTAATTTATACCAATTATAAAATAAGACTACTAAGGAATATATTTATTTAATCAGACAATTATTCGAGAAAAACAAAAAAAATAAAAACTCATGCATGATATTTATCGCTTTAGAAAAAACTTATGATAAAGTATCAATAAACTAAATTTAATACATATTATATATAAAATGAGTGATATCTAGAGTTATATTAATATTATAAGTAACTTATGAGTTTCCAATAACTATGAGATTACACTAAAGATCATCATGAGTTTCCAAAAAAATATCTCGTTGTGTATGTTATTTGCATTTGTCATATTATTAGTTGATGAAATTAAAGAAATATTAATGATATGATATGATAATGATTTAAAGGATTACATTTTAGTCCAATATTAAAATTAGTCATATAAAAAAAACACTTGTAATATGAGTATAATCAAGTTAAAAATATTAATGATGCAGTAATCAAAATAAAAAATTATAAATTATCAAATATCAATTATTTCAAGTAACTAAGATCTATATTAAGTATAGATAAAGAGATTGATGAGGAGAAAGCTCATATGATTAAGATTTAATTGACTAAATAAAGAATTATATCAAAAATTGTTTGTGATAAATAACTATCAAATATACTATATAAAAAATTTTATAAAATATCTATAAGTCATATATTGTATAAAAGTAATTGTTCGAGAATCAAAAAACAACATAATTAAATGATGAGAATAGTAAAAATAAAATTGATAAGATGTATATATATTAAGACTAAAAAAAATAAAATTAGAAATAAAATTATTAAAAAAAATTAAAATAACTCTTATATATAATAAGATATAGAGAACCATCTATAATAATTTGGTCACATTCAGAATATACTTCCTAGTACACTAATTATGAAATACAAGACTATTAAGATCACGAGAGAAAAGAAATAAAAATAACTAGAAAATATTTAGGAAGAATTGAGATATAATTATAGATAAAAATTTAATAACTAAATAAGTAGTTGAAGATTAAAAAGAATTTTAATAGAATTAATTAAAAAAATAGAATCCAATCAACCGATCCCAAGAAGTTAGAAACTTAGAATAAAATTTGGTTGATGATGATGATGATATAGAAATCCACTAAAAATAATCCACAATAATAGTAAGGAAAGGTGATACAAATACACTAAATCATCAAACACATTATATTCATTAAGGAAGAAAAAAAAATATGAGAAAAGGTGAGGGAGTACCAGTGCAAGAGCATACTGGACCAGAAAATTGCCAACTGCCACACCTTCAGGCTGGAAAAAAACAAAAGAACTAAGAATCGATTCACATTCGAAAGTTGAATTAGCAAAAAATAAATAAAGGATAGGAAGCACTTAAATTATTCTGTTAGCAATTTTCTGCGAAAATAAAATTTTTTAATTTTCATTAGGACAAACATATTGATTAATTATATGGAAAACTATTTTCATTCTCTAAAAAAGATTTTCCATGTAGAAAAAGTTACAATAGAAGCCTCTGAAAAGCACATACATTTTTAAATAGAGAATACATGTCGGACATCTTGTCTTCTAATTTCATAAAAATGTATTCCTAGCAAACAATTATCTTCAAATAAAAACCCTGTTTATATTCCAATATAAAATACCTGACAACCAACAA
This sequence comes from Sapria himalayana, assembly GCA_029783825.1. Classification (NCBI taxonomy): domain Eukaryota; kingdom Viridiplantae; phylum Streptophyta; class Magnoliopsida; order Malpighiales; family Rafflesiaceae; genus Sapria; species Sapria himalayana. The sequence goes on along the minus strand of JAREIK010000088.1, from coordinate 7,806,039 downwards.
GACGATATAACAACTGCTGCAAAGCAGGCAACTTTTCCAAAAGTTCTTCACTGTTGAGCGCCCTAATTTTACTATAGCCCTGACGAAGAGAGGAAAAGTTGGATAAGATATAATTTATCAAAAATGACACAGAAAAGTGCAATAAACAAATAAAAATAGGATGCAGTTGTAAATTCATCTGCCACTGCCGTTCCAAATTTTTTTTTTTATCATAAAAAACCATAAGTATTAAACTTTTTTTTCAACAATATTCTTTTCATGTTCTAAATATTGAAAAATAATGTACCAAAATTCGCTTAAAAAATAAAACCAACCTTGCCAAAAAAGAAAGTTGGCGAGTATGAAACTAGGATAGTGATTTTCATTCTAAGTTGATTGATGTACCAAAAGCAAGAGGCTCAATTCTGATTCCTCAATCAGTGGAGCTTCATGTCCAAATTGGGTAGTAAATCTAGGTAATTAATTGGTGTGAATTCATGAAAAAAAAAAAGAAAAATTATTTTATTTTATCTAAGTTTGATTTAATTCAAAACTAAATCAGAACTAAAACTATTATATGTTGAGCAGCTAGTTTTTCTTGTTCCAATGGAAAGCCCCACAGCAAAAAAAAAAAAACTCTTATCCACTTCCATGAAAACCTATTACTTCTGATCACTACATCAAATGCCAAGATTCTCCTACTTATTTTTATCTAAAAATGAGGGTAGATGTTAGGCATGTGATAGCCAACTATAAAAAACCTTATCACATCCCAAACATACATAGGTCATCCATAAAATAATGAGTTTCCACAAAATATAACATTTCATTAAATAATCTTAATATAAATATGCATATTAAGATAAATATGCGAAAGAAAATTCTTTATAGAAATAAAAAAATTATGAGATATCTAGTTATCCCACCTGTATTGGATACAAGTAAAGAGACGTATTATATAGAGCAAAACAATGCAAAAAAAAAACTAATAACCTCAACTAAAAATTAAGTATGCAAGAGAAAATTTAAAAGTATAAATAAGAATAAAATGAGATCATACCCAGTACACGAAACTCTTGATTTAGCATGGAATCTATGAGAGACCAAGATCGCAATAATCTAATCCCCAAAAATTAGAGATGTAATGTTTGATGAATCTCAACCCAAGTATACTACACTAATACAAAAAAAAATTATCATATCAAGTCAAGACCTCAAATATATACATGTAACATAAGATTAAATGAATTAAAAAAAGAGTTGCATCAATAATTCTTTGTGATAAGTACCAAATAAATTAATATATATATAGAACAACTATAAGATCAATCATGTTATATGATAATAAATATTAAACAACCAATAAATAAAATATTTAAAAAATAAGAATAATAAAGATGAAGATAATAAGGCAAATGCATGAAAAGACTAGAAATGATAGAATTGAAAAAAATTATTTTAAATAAGATTAAAATAATTCATATAAATTATATGATAAGAAAGAATTATCTAAAATAAATTGGTTGCGCCTAATGCAGACCTTTATAGTGTATCTGTTAGGAAATATGAAATTATTCAAGTGAAGAAAAAATGATTAAAAATAAACTTTAAAAAATTGAAAAAAAATAATAAATAATAACTTAATAACTAAATAGTTAAATATGAATATAATTATAACATATTTTGTTAGAAAAATATCATTCATGCAACTAACCCTAAATAGTCGAAATAAGACTTCATAAATGATAATAATGATCAAATAGAAATAAAAATCTTTCGATAATTCTCATGATGATTGTTTGTATCAAAAAATAAAAATATAAAAATAAAAAAACAATAATAAAAACCCACAATATTTCCATCAAGTTGATTAGTAAATATATATTAGATTAAGTTTTAAAAAAGAGTAATTGAGACCCTCTCAAGATATTCATTAAGATATTACAAGATTAGTCTATTATAAAAATATAAGAGAAGTGGTGTTCGATCTCCTCAAAAAGATATTTGGTTCAGAATATATTACATATAACTATAACCATTTCATTGAACTATATCTCTTCATTTGATCTTGAGATGATATTATCTATTAGATTTTAAAAAAATAAGATTACATCCAAGAAAAACATAACTTATAATAAATATCTTTTATGTGCAAGTTGATATCTAACTAGAGATGAAAAAATTATATAAAATATGTGTTCAAAGTTACTAAATAAAATACAAATACTTAAAAACTTTTTCACATATCTAAATATACAAAAAATTAATTCATGGTGAATATGTTGTAAAGAATTTAATAAATTATTAACTATAATGATTATATCAATATCTATTTTAATATTAATCAGATAGTTAATCTTCCTTTTGATTATCCTTTATGAAATCTATAATATAACTCATTAAATAAAAAATTAATATATGCTCAACATTAGTATCCACCAAAGCATAATATAAAAGACTAAACTTTATGAGAGTATGAAATACATATATCTTATGTGACAACATAATATTGATGTTATCATACATTACTTGTATGCTAAAAAAATATCTCAAACTCTCAAAATTTTATCTAAAACTATGACAAAATTAATAAAGGTAATTCATAATTCATTATCTCTAATAATAAAGATATCATCTACATATAAAATCAATAAAATTATTATCATTATTTTTTGTTGTAATAATTGTTATTTTTACTTGATGATGAGATGACCCAACATGTGATGCCCCTAAGGTTTTTTATTTCTATATAGATTAGACTTTTCAATTCCATCTTTTACATTGAGTGATATTGTATTATACATTATTGACGATTATGATTTTATATATATTGTAAATGATTTTACATGATATCAAAGTTAATCATACCAACTCTAGAAGTTAGTATGTAAGGTGTGCAGATATATAATGTGCATGAGCATATATATTTTATAACATCAACACACATTGTGTCGACGTGGTGTGCAGTGATAATGCCAACCATTGTTGGCATCATGAAGTATGCATAATCATTACACAAATAAACATATGTTATTCAATAGATATAGTAGCATAATAAGTGCAATGCAAAAAAAAAAATAAATAAATATAGTAATTAGTATACAATAATGTGATTTTGTGGTGTAATCCACACATAATTATCAAAAGCGTGTCACAAACATTGTCTCTAGAAAAGAGTCTCATTCAAGCATTTTTAAGTTTTTTCAATTTGTCGTTTGTCTCATATTTTTTTTTCTTTTTAAATCGACCAAAACAATATTATTTTCAATTATTTATTTTAATTTATCCAAAACAATATTAATTAGAGTTATACCTTGAATTTTTTAAGATGGGGCCTCTTGTGCAGTGTGCACCACAATAGATTTTGAGGTGTAGTCCACATAATTATCAAAAGAGCGTCTCACACATTGCCTCTAGAAAAGAGTCTCGCCTCAAGCATTTTTAAGTTTTTTCAACATATCATTTTAGTCATATTTTTTTTTCTTTTTAAATAGGCCAAAACAATATCGTTTTTGATAAATTATTTTAAATTATCCAAAATAATATCATTTAGAATTGCACCATGAGTTTTTTTTTTTAATAAAAACACTTGTGCACAAAAAGGAAGTTATTTTGGACACCCAAGAGCCAAAATAACATTGTTTTGCCCCATATATCTTATTTTTTGAGATTTCAGCTCCTACAATCCCATTTCTACCATATATTAACTCAAAAAAGAACCCCAACCCTATCAATTATTATTTAATCTTTATACTAGAGATCAACATATATATAATCCTTATAAAAGATGAGAAGAAACAAAAAATTAATTAAATTAACCAAAAAATTATGAGAATCATTAAAATAAGAAACAACTATCATAAAAAACATAAAATTTATTTAACATATGATACACCTCACTTTTAAAAACTCACACCGTAAGTGCACCTTGTACCTCAAGGCCTCAAGAAATTTTTGCATCTCGATGCACCTTGTACCTCAAATAACTTTGAATTCACATGTGTTTTGACTGATGAAAGAGATTAAGATTTTGATTATTACCTTGTGGAGTCTTGCACATCATAATTAAATGCAATGGATCATTAAAATCCAAATGTAATTTTTTAGGCTATAAAAAACTTAATAACTTGACAAAAGAGTTTCCTAGTGATAAAATAGAGGTATGATTATAAACTAATTCTCGACTACTAATTGTAATGTTGCAAACTATTGAGACAAATTAGTCATTTATTTTTTCATCTAACATGATATACTATATATTAAGAAAATTTGCAACATTGTTATACTCATCTCAAACTATGCATTTATATGATATTTTCAACTTATGGAAAAGAGGAGCATAAAGAGCCAAAACATTTCACATTTCACTTTACTTGCATTGCACAACAAACTATTTAATTTATGAAAGAATTCTTATTAGAGGTAGATATGAATGAGAAAGTGAAACACTTAGAGCAACTTTTTGATATGATATTTTTATACTTCCTATCTACCAGTTTTGCAATGTTTCATAATCAAATTTTTAGCGATTATGTATTCCCAAAAAGACCAAAGATCTATCATCAAATTGTTTAATATAATAAATGGTAGATAGAGATCCATTGAAAAGATATCGCATATGATATATCTCAAAGGTAGAAGGAAGATTCATCATGAAATTGTTCAATATATAAGAGATAGAAAGAGATCCATTGAAAAGATATCTCATATGGTATATCTTAGAGGTAGAAGGAATGCCAATGATATACAAAGTGTATCCAAAAGATCCTTAGTATAGTATACACATCATAGAAAGAGTAATCACCATAAAAAAAAACTTCTTAGACCTTATTTAAAAAAAGAGCCCAAGAGAACTATTGAAATAGATTAGTCCATTGTTTTTTCATCTAATATGATATATTATATAGTATGAAAGTTTGCAATATCATTATATTCTTCTCAAACCATGCAGATATATGATATTTCTCAACTAATGAGACTAAGAAGGAACCTAGAGAGTCGAAATAGTTCACTTATTTTACTTATTTTGAACAAATAGCAATGAAATTTTTAGAGAAATTCTCAATGAAATTAGATTTTACTAAGAAAATAAGACAATTGGAACAACTTTTTGGCATGATATTTTTATTCTCCTTATCTAATAGTTTGACATAGGTTCGTAGTTAGTTTTTGGGTGATCATGTTTTCACATCAAGACTAGGGACTCATCATCGAACAATTCTGCATATAAGAGATAGACAGAGACCCAATAAAAAGATATTTCAATTTTCATGGCATACCTCATAGGTAGAAAGAATACCAATGGTAGAAGAGGCAAAGGCAGAATATGCTTGGTATAATGCATACATTGCTATTAGGACTTATTTTCGAAAAAAAAAACTAATAACATTATAGGTTATTGGAAGAGATAAATCAAATATTAAAAAGTAGGAAAAACTCACTAAGATAATTAATTTTTCTAATAATTTAAGTATTACAACTCATATAACTTGTCTTCTCAGATCAAATTTATGAGTTATTAACTCGATGATCAACAATCATATTATAGATAAACATTCTCTATATATTATTTTTATTTTTATTCACTACATGATATAATAGCAAATGATAAATTAACTAAAATCTTTAATTATAATAATATTCAATTTGACACTTTTTCTTTTATGTGCTCTTAATTTATAACTAAGATCACATTTCCTCAATAATATTTTAAATACTTTTATCATAAAAAAATATCAGTCTCAATCAAATATTTATTTTTTATTTTTACAACTTAATATTGTAGGAATATACTAGTACATGAAATAAAATATATGAACACATGATCAGTATACTAAGCACTGAGATTGTTAAACATATACTCTTAGACATTATCAATCTTGTTAATTTTTTTTTATTTTTATTAAAATATTTTTTTAAGAAATAATTAAAAAAAATTAATCTAAAATTTAAAAAAAAATAATCAAATAAAACATGTGTAATTATTAATATAAATAAAATAACATCTCAAATTATCTCGAGTCTAAACACTCCTAAATCCTAATACTTCTGAATGAATAAGATCAAATGAAACTTCACTCACTTAAGTATGACATACAAGATATGATGCCTTGATATATTTTTTTATCTGACATACTCATAATCTAATGTGAAGATATTTATAATATTGAGATGTAAAATTTCAAGTTTAGGCAAAAACAAATAACTATATTGAGAATGAACTAATAATGAATTAACAATATAATATTTTATGGAATATCTCATCCTAAGACAAACAACATACAATTTGTCGTAGTTTGCTTATTTATGTTATTCTATGTTATTATAAAATTTTAATGAAAATACTCCAAGTGAGCTACCATTAATCCATTATGCTCATTTTATAAAGATATGATTCAATAATGTTATGTGAAAGAGTTGATTGTATTTCAATTTTTTTTGCATTAATACTAACAGAGTATCATAGTTAGTTTATGTATGTAGATAAGAATTTACAAACCCAATAATAACATATCACATGTATTATATTGGCACATTACATGGACATAATCTATATGAAAAAAAAGGTAGAGAGACACATTTTTTGTTCAGGGGCATGCACAATCACATAGGTGCACAGGCATGCGCACAAGCTTATCTAGAAAAGAGTGGTAGTGCATTTGATGGTGACAATGGTAGAGCCAATAGCAATGATAGTAGCGACGTGTCCTTTTTTATTGTGCAAAAACACTAATTATAATTTTGATAATTTATTGTAAAAAATGAAGTTGAATTAACTTTTATTTTTGGAGGAATTAGCATTGAGAAATAATATCACAACAAAAATAAATGAAGAAAAATCTCAATTCAAAATACACACTACATGAAAATACATCATACTAGAGATAACTGTTGGATATTATTTTCAAAGAAAAGACCAACAACTTTACACAATATTGAGAAAAAAAAACTGACTACTTAAACTATATAGGGATCCTCATAATTCATCCATTATGATACATATATTTACTAGAGAAGAATATAGAAAACTTATTTCTAATACATTAATAAATCATTCCTTTTTTTGAGATATCATTATTTTTCTCTTTTTTCACCCCTAATTCTTAGAAATCCCTTTTATCAATACATAAGCAAGCAATGATATTATTAATAAGTATATCATATTTATCATATTTCCTTTGGTTCTAAAAATATTATAATAATCAATATCAAAAATTCAAAAAAATTCGATATGATAGTATCTAACTTAGATATTTATTACTTCTTCATGTCTTATTTATTTTTGTTTATCTATTAATTTACTATTTATGAGTTTTTTATACAACTCAACTTTGATATTATTTTTATTTTTACTGCTATCTGTCTATGAGATCAAAAGACTCTAAGAAATACTTCATTTAGCATTGAACATGATGGATTATATGTTATATCTTCTATGACTATTATAATGTCACTTCCTTATAATTTTCGCCACACAACTGATGAGGCAACAATAAAAAATTAAATAGAGGACCAAGAGTTGAGATCAACACAAAACAATGTTCCATTGCCTTTATCACTCTCTTCCATTATCTCAAATTCTCAATGAGCAACTTTCAAATAGGAGCCTCAAGAGAAAACTATAGTTCCACCAAATAACGAAAAAATTTGGAAGCTTAAGAAAGATCAACGGACAGAAAAATATATTTTGCCTGTTTCAAAGAAAAAACTTGATGGCCAAATCTCTTTGACATTCGTTGCAATTAGGAGAGACATGTCATGATCTTTCAAAGCCATGATTCTACAACAATTATTTTTTTTTCTCAAACTGTGACAAAAGCATGATTGTGAATTTTTGAATAGCAAGGCTTCATGGCAGGAAAGAGTTATTCAATGAAAACTGACAAATAAATCAAAAGAGTCATCTTTGTGATACTTTGACATTAGATCCCATGGGCTTCGGCCAGATATAAATGTCATTTCACAAAGTAAATGGCATGAACATCAACTTTTATTGCCACTAGTTTTCTGGCAGCACAACACTACCATGCCATCAACACCTATACATGGAGACACTATCATGACATTGATGCAGTGGACTTCGATTCCTACACAAACAGTTATGTCACACATGGTCAATGTGCAACTGTGGGAGAAAGTTGGCACTTAGTGAGAACCACTCTCTCCCCTAGGATTTTCACCCTTCTTGACTAAAACTCCCCTAGGATTTCTTGCCCTTGGAGTAATTCCACTAATATCATGTACATATTCAAGATTAAAAATGAATCTAAAAGTTAACTAATAAATGACTTCAATATACTGAATAAAATTATCTTATACAAATAATTCTAATATAATGAACACATTTAATTGGGATATCCACCGATTAGGTGCTCCATCAAAAACATAAAATAAAATAAACAATAAAAAAAGAAAAGTCATAAATTTTGAAGCACCTCTTTTATGTATTACCCCAAACCATATAATACATTGAGTTGTATTTTGATCTTAAGTTGAATGGACGAATAATTTTTTTGTTCTACCTTTTCCCTTTTTATTCTCCCTCTCTCACCCTCCCTCACCCTCTCTTTCACAATCAAAACTCTAATTCTTGGTCAAACTATAAATCAACATGGATAAATAATCATTAAATACAATTATATCTTTGAAATCCAAAAAACCTACAAACTTCTTTTCACAAATGTTATCACGTATCATGATATAACACACAGCAAATTAGCTTTTTTTGGTGTGGTTGGTTACTTTAGTTGCCATGTCTTCCATATGTTGCAAATTAGTAATACACTTTTATCCAGAAATTACCTTCTCCTGTCCTTCTGCAGCCCTCTGAAGATTCTCAGCTTCAATGTCATATTTCAGAGTTCTAAAACATTCAAGTCGTTCCTCCAAAAACAGAGCATAAGAACGCACCCAAGCAGAGTAGTCCCAAGCTAATTAGCATGAGAAAACCCCAGTCAGTGTAAATAAAAAAAAAAAAAATCATTTATTTAATATTAGAGCAGCACAGAGCATGAGATAAAACACCATGAGAACTAGAATCATCCTTGAAATCAGACAGATAGAGGATGCTTTCTCTTGGTGACACACTAAGCAATTCTTCTCGGAATGTAGGATCACCATCTCTAAGTAATCTATGGATGACAATCAATGTTTTCAATGCCACCTGTTAAATAAAAAAGCAATAACCATTAAACAAGAACACATCTATTTAAATTAAAACCAGAAAGAAACAATAAGGTATAAGTACTATCACCCCCATTTACACAAGTCAATGCCAATCAAGATCTCTTGTCATCAGCACACTTGTATAATACCTTTCATTAAGAAAAATCATATTTCACCTTTCAATCATTATTCATTAATTAATATATTCAAACCACTTCAACAATCTCCCTCATCTAATAAACAAATTGATTCAACACAATCTTTTTTATGAATACTAATCAATTACATTTTAATGAAAAATTTGCAACGAGCAAGCATCTTAAAATCTACAGTCATGTCTTCAGACCAGGTCAATGCTAGATAACCAAAGGTTCTAATGCTCAGAACATTAATGATTTTGCATCCACATGGAACATGAGAACATGATGATCCTAAGAGAATTTTACTCAAACCTAGATGACATGCAAAACAAGCGGTGATACGTATGAAGAGTTTGGTATGAATACTTCAGTGTTATATCTCGACAATAATTGAGATAAAATGAAGAAAAGGAATACCTTTTTTTCTAACATAAAAAGAGAGGCGATGATCATTTATCAAAAGCTAAAACATGTATCTGATTAATTGTGGTGCTAGAATAAATTAATAGAATTCTATAATATTAGATTACAAATAAAACTTATAATAGAGATGCAAGTACTGATGTTGGAAATGATATGGAAATGATGCTGCAACGGTAACTGGTGGAAATTGGAATGGAAATGATCATGGTGACTGGCAATGTGCGATTCACAGTAATGTTGTCAATGATGATTTGCTGATTTGTCATATATATATATATATTTGAAAATATATATTAGGAACTGGTTTGTCACATATTTATTGCCACCATTACATTGAAAATGGTGATTAGCTGTCACTAAACATATGATCTCTGCTTCATTTTTTTGTCCAAGTTTCAATTTAACGGGTTGTAAATTTAAAAAAATAAATCAAACAAAAATAAAGGCAAAGAAATAAATAAATCAAATTGGATTAGTGCACAATTTTATATTGGGTTTCTGTTTCAGCATTATGGTATTCTACAGTATACACAATTTTTTACATATTTTTACAACTAAACTCAATGTAAAGTAATTTTGAATCGTGAATATCAAAACCAAAATATTAAAAAAAACATAATCAATGAAATGTCAGAAACCTTAACTTTGAAGGCAGATTTTTGTTAAGAAAAAAGTAAAGGAATGATCATGGCGATCATTAAACTATTCTTTTACTAATTAAAATATCATAATTGTTAAGATCACAGAGAAAAAAACCATTATCTTACAAAAAAAAAAGTTCCATATATATATATATATATATATATATATATATATATATATATGCATGTCAGAATTGAGGCAGCCAACATGTTAGAAGCTCCCATCCAAAAACAAAACAGAAATATAATAAATAAAATAAAATATAAAATAATAAATCTCATCACATTTTTTAAACTAATATATACATATCACAAATACTTAATATGAAGAAAAAATATATTTATTTGATTCCCTAAACATTTTCATGAAGATATCAACAATATGATCTGATGGACGCATAGACTTAAGTTATAAAATCAACTTATACTTTTTCTTGTGTGAAAAACAATCAACATCGATGTATTTAGAGGTGTCAATCTGACCGTGCGGCCCAGGCACGTCCCGATGCACTGCCCAGTTCAGTCATTCCTGGCCCAGCCCGGTATGGACCAAAACCATGCTTGGTCCCAGGCAATGCCACCTCATGGCACAGTTCATGCATTGCTAGGCCAGCATGAGTCATTCCTCATGTCAAGCTAGACACAACCAGTGTGCCTGGCCTAGTGGCACAGTCCATTGGCCTGGCCAGCTGTCTAGGAACCTTGGACAGGCTAAAAGTTATGAATCAAATCCTATCATCAGGTGACCATGCGAATGTCCGGTTATTATTTTAAAAAAAATGGCCATATCATAAGCATCATCTTGCTTACGTGGCCGATTGCAATTGGTCGGCTACGTAAGCCGGCCACGCGTTGTGTTTTCAAGCAATGGGTTCCATAGAGATGATCTAGCATGGTCTGGCACAACATTGCACTCGGTCATACCACCATGTTATGTTGGGCATGCCATATGATTCTCATGTTGTACATGACATGAGATTAGAATTGTATCGTATCAAACAAGATAAGGTGACATGACCCATTTGACACCTCTATATATATTTTTTCAGCTTAAAAAATATTAAAATAAAATAATGTCAAATTATCTACCTATCACAAAAAAAAATATTATTAACCTTTGGACTAAGCTCAACTCTTCCAAAAAGTGATAGGCACACTAAATCTCACAAATAATTAATGGCACATATCTATTCTCTACTCATACACTCTCTTTGGAAATCATAATTATTTGATTAATCTTCAAGAAGACAATATAACTTATATTTTAAAGATATAAAATTATGAGATAGATAGCTAAATGTTCACAAAAAAATCTAGTTATAATCTAATGTGTTGTTTATTTTTTTTTTACTTAATACTAAATAGAATGTTTTTTAAGTTCAAGGCTTAATGGTACTTAATGGTATTAAATATTAAGTTTTTTTTTAAATATTTTATGTGTATTAAGAAAGAGATGAGATTTTTAATCTAGAGATAATAAAGAGAAGTTTTTTCTAAATAGAAAAAACCAAATTTTTTGGATTTTACCTTTTAGCATTTTAAAAAAAAAATTTAAGTGATAAACCAGTTGAAAAACACAAAATAGCTTAATGCTGAAAGTAATTTGCTTTAAGCATTCCGCCGAAAAAACAAATACAGCCTGAGTGGATATTTATTTGACTATACTCGTAGTCTCTAAAATAAATAACATATTCTAAAATTAGGTTTGTATGAATCTGTCTAAAAAAATTTAAAAATAAAAGATTATACTAATAATATATTTTTTTTTTTATAATTCTCAAATATTTAAAAGAATCAACTGAAAATTCAATATATATAAGCAAGTTTAGACTCAAATCAAGTGGTGAATTGATTTATACACATCATATCATACCAAGCTCTAATAAAATATATAAAACATATTATTTCTAGGAAAGAAAAATTATACTTCCTAATAAAGTAAGCTCAAAAAATACCTGAGATGTCACAAATTATTTATCTAAAATTTAATCTTTAAGTATATTTTCAAATAAGATATATCCAATACTTAATCACTCATAATAAGAATATCATTAATACATGATATCTCACTGATTCAAATCAATAAAAACAAAAATAATAATATAAATATTTCTTAGTCTAAAAGTAAAAATTATTATAGATAAATGATTGAACCACGGCCTAGAAGATTACTTTAGGTCATAAAAAAATTTTCGTGGTCTACATATCATACTTGTACTCTCTAAAATAGTAAAACATAGCAGTTATCACATAAATACCTTCTCATTAAAATTATCATGAAAAAATATAATCACTATGTCAAACTAATATATAATTTATATGTGAGAAACAATAATATAAAATAACAATTTTATAATTATCATCTTGACCACATAAAAAAAAACCTTAATAATTTATATATGTGTAAAGCCTTTTGCAACCAACCTAACATTAAGCCAATCAAACTTTCCTTATGGATCAATATTCACAATAGATACCCATTGACATCCCATATATGCTTACCTGGAGACATCAAAACAAAATTTTATGTTTTATTAATAATTATTATACTTAATTTATCTAACAAAGTTTGTCTTCATCCTAAAAGATTAAGTACATCTAACCAAGCATCTAAGATCGTATCTCAATCAAAATAAGATAAAAATCTAAAATATATAATACTAAAATTAAAAACAAATACACATGAAAAAAAAAATATACCTGAAAAAAAATATTGGGTAGAACGTATATTTGGTTATTTTTATAAAATAATTGAAAGATCTATATCAACACTCAAAATTAAATCAGTTAATATAGCAGATGACTCAACTAAGAAACATTATGAACATACCCATCTAGAATATACATTTAAATGAGAATCATCAAAGTTATCAATATATATATTAGATGGATAACTATTGTAGTTCAATTTGGCATGTCACATACACTCACAAGATACTTTTTCCTCACTCACATCACCATAAGCCTCAACAAGTTTGTAGTCCAATTAGGCATCATGAGATATATCATTACTCTCCTCAAGATCAACTATAATAACAATATCATTTATAAGAACATATTTAATTATCATTGTACAAATGGTAACAACTAGAGAAAATATAGATACAATGCTAAAGATGTATCTTAAAAATATCTATACTCAATCTGAAAATATCAAATTATCACTTACTTTTTCATAATATATAATTGCCTCTAAAAAATACAAAACTTGGTAGTAGATCTCATCTTTGTGATTGCATGAGTCTAACTAAAATCTTGGATATTTCCATGATTCTCCTGTATCTAAAAAATTAATTAAAATGTTAACATATGAAAAAATTTATACTCGAATTAAATAATGAGTTAACTAATACACATCCCAACATGTCGAGCTTGAATAAAAAAAACAATAGCATTTCTCATCTGCGAAAAAAATAATATCTCATGAATAAGTAACCTCAATAATTAAAAATAATTATATTTTTCTAGATGAGCCCAGATGACATTAATTTTAATGATTATATATATAAATGATATCCTGCTTATGAAATATGAGTTGGAGATAACCCAACTCAATGAGCATTTACAAGTATAATTTCAAACAAAATATCTTAATAACTCATATTTTTTTGATATAGAAATAGCTTATTTTATGAGAATAATATCCACTCGTAGGTGAGATATGTGCTTAATATTTTTGATTATGTTTTAGCATTAACTCCTTTTGATATATAAACTAATTTCATTTCTAATATCACTCATCCAATTAATGCATTATTTATCAGAAAATCATACAAAAGATTAATTAAATGATTATCATTAGAGTATATGTAACATATACAATTAATATAATTAGTCGTTTCTTAAATTCTCATCGGTATGATCATTTTAATACATCTCTTCACATATTGATATATGTAAATAAATATCTAAGATCAATGACTTTGCAGTTAGCCAGTTATTCAAATTAAAGTTGGACTGCAACATTCACCGAGAGAAAATCTTTGATAAATTTTTATATTTTTTTAAGATAATTTTGTCTCATTAAAAATTAGAAACAAACAATTATTTTAAAATCAAATAGAGATAGAGTTCAAAATAATAACAATTATTACCTGCGAGATGCTTTGTATGTGACACCTACTAGAGAAGATCAGATATCCACTATTTAGCACACTACTCTTTCCTATGATAGTCAAGCAAAAAAGCACATAAAGTCAAATCTAATATTTTATATGTAGACAAATTACAAAGAGATAAACAATTTTTGTAGTAAAAAAATTTAAGATGAGATCATTATTATAATATATATTCATACAGCAACTCAACATTAGACATTTTTATAAAAAATCTTGAAAGGAACTTAACTTACTATTCTCTCCTCCAAGCTTCATGTTCTAGATAATTACATGCTAGCTTAAAGAAGGTGTTGCATTATTCACTTAATATGCATTTTTTTATTTTTTTTATGTTTTTGATAAAAATACTCAATATGTGAGTTATCCTAATCACTTTAACATATTATATTAAGCATATATGTTATATGATATTATTCAAACTGTGATTGTATGTTAGTTTTACTGTGTAGCCTAAATTTTAACAAGTATTTAAATAATGCACATCATAAATATGCATAGACACCCCCTCACTACTAACTTGGTTTCAAGTCAATCAACTTTCACTTCAAATCTAGCCTTTCAGGCATACTCTCACTTATATTCTACTACAAACTTATCTAAAAACTTTGGAATAAGATTTAATATATTATTAAAAGTAACTATATTTAATTCATCCAAGATAACTTATCATAACTCTGAATAACTTAATACCTCATATAGAATATTTAGGTTTCTATAATTATAAAAAAAAGACAAAACTATAATGTATAATATCAAAAAAAAAAGAGTAAGAAAATACTTATAACAAAGAGAGTTGGGTAAAAAAAATATTATTAGTTTTTTTCGTAGAGTAATCAGATGTATCAAATTAATACTCCAGATAGAATCAATTGACATGATAGATAACTACCAAGAAGTGATGTAAATATACCCATCACATACACACAATATTTAGGATCACAAAATCTCTAAACCTAAATTTGTTTCTAGTGAGATTCATACTTCATGTCGTGCGATAAAATCCTATTAAAAGCCTCATCATTATGACATCATCTAAAAGCCACAACAAACCCATAATTCAATGAGGCACCTAGAGATGTCCCATCACTCTCCTTTAGGCCAATTATGATAGAAATATCTAATGTATGGACACATTCAATTATCACTTTGTAAGAGATAACAATTAAACTTATTAAAAATTAGGTCACTATTATATCTAAAAGAATATTACATCCATACTCATAATAATTCTTTTTATCTCTAATAAAAAAAAACTTAGCCATTTTTTTAGTACTAAAATACTCAAAAATTACATACTTGATGACATAGGCCGTCATCTTTTCTCTACCAAAAGATAAGCCTAAACAAAATAAGTACCTCTAAAAACCATAAATTAAAAAAAAAATCTATATATTTAATATTGTTGTGATTTTTTTATCATTTTTTACTTTTTTATACTTTCAATAGGAACACCTAAACTGTGTGTTGCCTCAATCATATTTAACCATTATATAAGAACATGAATTATATAATATTATTTATTAAGTATTATTATTCAGTTTATTTGATAATTATTAAGTTCAACATTGTATCAGAGCAAGGTTTACAAAATATAAAGTGTATCACATTAACTTGATTTTTTTTTTACATCTACAATAGATGTGCACAAACAATAGTCTCAGCCAATGTGTTCGAATAGAGTGCACACAAGTACACAATAGTATGCACTATGGGAGCAAGAATGTACACAAAATGGCATGTGAGGTGTGTACTGAGGTGCATGTGGTTGTGAGCATATGGGTGCTCAAGGTTGTAGGCACAAATGTGCCAATGATGGTTCATGCAGTGGTTCAAGTAGGAAGCATGACGTAAAAACTCTATGTGGATGTTTCCTTTGCAACTTTTTTTACAAATTCAATTATAAAATAGAATTAGAACAATAAAAAAAAATTAGGAATAATTATTTTATTTTAGAGGAACAACAATTTTGTTACACAGTTTAGATTATTATAGCAAGAATAAATTTAAGAGAGTCTCATTTCAATATATTAATTGTAAGATGATAGAACACCAATAATAATTATTACTTATTATTTTCAAAGACAAGATCGAGAATGTTACGTAACAGTAAAAAAGACAAACTAACTATTAGAGCTATTCAAGAATCCTCATAAAATTTATCCACTTTCATACTTACTAGACAAAAACATATAAAATTTATCTCCAATACAATAACTGATCATTTCATTTTTTTAGGTATCATTAATTATTTCACACATATTATTACTTTATACACTTAGAATATCAATACATAAGCAAATATTTACATTATTGATAATCAAAATATATTTACTATATTCTTTTCTTATGATAAAAATATTATTGTTAGCAATAACAAATACTCTAAATCTATTGAATACAATACTATTCGATAAAAATTTGTATTACTGTCTCTTATCATGCTTATTCTTTATTATCCTCTTAATTTAATATGTGAATTATCTTTCTCAGTCAATTTAACTTAGAGGTGTCAAGTGGGTCAAGCAGCCTGTGCCCAGCCCGAAGCATGGCCTGAATGAGCCATGCCTAGCCTTGCACGGCATGTCTTGTGTGGAGCCAGGGGGTGTAGGGCCTCGTGACAAGCTAAGCACGACCCGACTACCTGGTCCGAAGGCACAGTTCAATAGCATGGTCAAGTACCATGCCCAAGAACCTAGGTCATGTCTCAGGCATGGTCCAATTGGATCTACCCGACCCACTAGCTTTTATTTTAAAAAACCCATCATGCATTTTACACATAGTGGATTTTTAATCACTACGACATGTTTGGGTTAGGACGTGAGCGTGGGACGATCCTGGCCCACGCGGACATGAAACATGTGGCACTGCCTCCCCCCGTAAGCTAGAAAGCCCATGCTCGACTCGAAAAGGCCAAGCACGACCTGACCCAAATCTATCCAAACTTGGGCCATAGGACAATGTCAGGCCAGCCAAAATTGAGTCGTGACATGCCTAGCACGACACTGCCCGTTTGACATCTCTAGTTTAACTCTAGTTTCATCTTTACTTCTCATGATATTTATTTAAAAGATCAAAAAATTTTAAATAAACTTTATTTGGAATTGAGCATATTGAATTTTATATTCTCTTCAATGATAAAATATTTCTCTATATATAAGAGTGTTTTAGACTCATTAATTAAATATTCTCAACTTGGTTTATTCACTGACTAATTTGTGAATATTTATCTTAGTATTAAAATTATTTTAGCCATAGAATATGAGATATATCAGTCATGAAATAATATTAGAACTTCCTATTAAACATACCAAGCACATTTGAATATAGACTCATTCAATCTAATATACTAAGACATATGTAGACCTAATAAAGATGTCACTACAATGAAATTTAGATATCTAATCACTTTTATTAATGACTGCTCAAAAATATATTAATATATTTTTTCATAACAAATCACATAATTTTTTTTTATTTTTCAAAGTTTTACAAGATAATATAAATTCAAATTCTATAAAAATTTTAAAAATTAAAAAATAACAATGTATTAGAATACATATTAGACTGATTTAGAACATATTATATGTTTCATATGATTATACATCAAACTTCTGCATTAGTACACCAAAATAAATAGAATTGTTAAAAGAAATAATAAATATTTAAATGAGATAGTTAATACACTATTACTTAAAAAAGTATTCCAAAATAATTTTAAAAGAAGTTATTTCAACTACAATCTATATTATCAATCAAATATAATTTTCTACCCATTCTCAATACATACCATTTCAAATTTTAAATCCTATTTAGTTTGTCTCAATTTTTAAATATATTTATTTTATTCTCGACCACCTAAGAAGCACGGACACGGACACGGGAATACGACACGGCAAGATACGGGGACACGGTAAATTCTAAAAAACTAGGATACGGATACGGATAGGATACGGCATGATAAAAAAAATAAACTTAAAAATAAAAATTATTTTCTTTATAAATATTATGTATTTTATAAAATAAATTAAATTAAAATATTTTAGATTATAAAATAAATAAATATATTTTTATTTTATAAAATAAAAATATTTTATTTTATTTTATAAGATAATATTTATAATTATTTTATTTTATAAAATAAAATTTTAAAATTATCTTATATTATATAAAAATATATTTTTTTATTTTATAAAATAAAAATATTTTATTTTATTTTATTAAAATATTTTATTTTATTCTAGCCCCCAGCCTGCCCCCAACCCTCAACCGACCCCCACCCTCTGCCTCCCTCCCGTCAATTTGCCCCCTGCCTCAATTCGCGCCCAACCCTTGCCCCCCCGCCCTCAATTCGTGCCCGCCACTTGCCTTCTCCCCCCCTCAATTCGCGCCCGCCCCCTGATTCCCCCCCCCCCCCAATTCGCGCCCCCACCGCCTGTGTCGAATGGCCAACGTCGCCCATGCGGCGACGTTGGCCACTGGACGTCCGATACGCCGCGTGGCATATCGGATACGGAATTTGTCAACGATACGCCACGTGGCGTATCGGACACGTATCCGACGGGTGTTCGTACCGTGTCGCCGTGTCCACGTGTCCGACACGTGGACACGGCAGTCCAGTGGCGTATCCGTGCAACACAGTCGACCACAATTCATGAGATAATAAGTTAACATATAAATAATTAGATGTTATTTTCTTAAATAATATATTACTCAAATAGAATACATGTATTTATCATTAGAGATAAATAAAATTTTAATAAGTATGAATGATATTTTTTTGACTTAATCATTTTTAACGAACTTAGTAGGTCTTAAATGCGTCAAACAGATCATACTAGTTTTGAACAAGTATTTATCATGATCATGTCATACTGGCACAGTTCTAAAAAGGAGCAGCCCAACACGAACCATTAGCATGACTTTTATGAAGGTAATATCGAATTGTGCCAAATCAACTAAGTAGGGTTAGGCCTGACCAAGCTAACTCGATTTGTTCCAAGCTAGCTTACATTTAGTCCAGGCTAGCATTGGACAGGCCAAGCTAGCCAAGCTAGCATGGATGAGGACCATGTTGCATCATCCCAAATTATGTTGTATCATCATGCCCCTCATGCCAAAAAATCTGGCCCAACATGGCCAGAGCCGTGTCGTAGGCAGGACCACAACAAATTCATGCACGATTCTGAACCATGCAGTGTTATGCCATGCATGCTAAACCGTGTCATGCCTAAGCCATCCTGCCCAGTTGACACCTCTAAGAAATATGTGAATTCACATGTTACACCTAGATCCAATAGTATCTCATTTATCTACAATGCTGCCTAGATTATTAGTTAGTAGAAAAAATCACGCATCTACTACAATTGAGCATGTTGATACACAATATGATATTACTCTCATGAAATTCTTGTGCATACCAACAAACTCAAATCATAGTATCATGAATGTCAAATTTCCCAAATAGGCAGATTTCATTCAAACATAGATAGTATAGTAGTTCATAAGTCATTATTAGTACAGACTCATATTAAGTCGACAACTAAGAGACTTAATCAATCAAAACTTAGAATTTATACCAAAAGAAATATACATATTAAATATTCTCAAATCACAAACGAGCTCATCGAGAAGTCAAATAATTTTATAATCAATCTCATTAAGTGTGCACTTTCAATCACTTTTCAAAAAGATTAGAAAGATTATATTTCACACCCAATTTCACATGTTCTGTCATGCTCTAGCTTTGTTTTTTTTTGCTTTTTTTTTATTATTTTCCTTGATAATACTAAAATACAAGAGTATTCTCTTGAAATATAATCTCACCCAATATGATATTAAACAATGATGAAAGAGATGCATGATCCCTACTCTAACAAAACCTTATAAACTAATATCAATACCTTTGAGAAGGTCAGTCATTAATTACAAGTAAGCATTTATTATGAATAAAAATTCAGATAGAAATACAAATTATTTTAAGATTAGACTTATAACAATAAGATACACTCAAATATTTGGTATATATTATCAGGATATTTACCCTCTAGAAATCAATATGATCTCAATGAATATTTTATTTCTCTTGCAATATCTTATAATTAGATGATTCATCAGCTAGATGTGAAAAATATATTTCTTCACTATAATATTAAGGATGAAGTGTATATGAGGTAGTCATTTATGTTTCGAGCAATACAATCTAATATAATTTGCAAATTACAAAAAATACAACTTAAAGCAATCATTGAGAATTTAGTTTATAAAATTTTCATAGATGATCATTTCATTTGGGTTTAGCAGTTTTGTTACTTTCTTGTTTCTTCTAGAGAAATTTTGATTACAGAATAATTTTATTGATTATCAACATAAATAAAATTATAATAATGAGAAATGTGTTAAAAATCATTGAACTTAAATAGTACATTCATACATAATTTTAAAAGAATAACCTTGAAAAACTCAAATATTTTTCTTTACATATATGTGACTTATTCTCCGAGCAATATAATATTATCATAGAGAATATATATTTGATACTCTAGCAAAAGTTAATCTTTTGGGTCGTGCTCTAGTTGAAAGAAAAAACATATTGATCACTTTATTTCTGATGCAACCACTCCAATTGATTTTGGTACTTATATGTCAGTAATATAAAAGATAAATTATCTGACAATAAATAAAATCAGATAACATAAGTAATCAATATAATTAATTATTTTTTAGATTCTTCTAGATAAATTTATCTTGACATAACTCTTCATAAATTAAGGTATATTAAGAAATTTATAATACTTTATGTCTTGTGCAAAGATCATAGACACTGATAATTATCCAAGTATTCAAAATTGAATTTAATACCAACATATATTGAAAAAAGATATATGATAAAAATTTATATTTTTATTAGAGACAACCTCTAATCATGAAAAGTAAGAGACAATTATTTTGAGATTCAATATAAATATAAATCTCAGAGAGAGG
Source organism: Sapria himalayana (assembly GCA_029783825.1). Lineage (NCBI taxonomy): Eukaryota > Viridiplantae > Streptophyta > Magnoliopsida > Malpighiales > Rafflesiaceae > Sapria > Sapria himalayana. The sequence continues at coordinate 7,784,592 of JAREIK010000088.1, read as the reverse complement.
GCAAAAGTCACTTGTAGGATATTTTTGGTACAATATATGCTCAAGAAAATTAGATGAGAATATAATTACAATATACATTCAGACAACAAAATAGCCAACAGACATTTTTATGAAAGCCTTAAAAAGGCCTCAACTTACATGTTTATTCTCCAAGTTAAGTATTATAGATTTATATGCATCAACTTGATAAGAGTGTTGCAGATACACCCAACTTGTAGGTAACTCCGATTATATTTGATCAATATATATGAACATGAATACACAAAACAATGTTTAACTCCAATTTAAAATGAATATTATTTCTATTTAAAAATGTTTAAGAATTATTCAACATAGTAGAAGTCTTAAATATTTCAATTAAATATCTATTTTTCATTTCAGCTACCTTATTCTATATGAAAGTGTCAAAACAAAATATATCATATCATCTAATTCTTCTCAAAAAAAAAAAAAAATACTATGTAACATGTATTCAAAAAATATTATTACTTTTAAATATTTTAATATTACATCAAATTTTGGTTTTCACAATGGAATAAAATTTTCTTAAAATAAATAAAATTTAAGATTTTATTTGAAAAATAAATAATATACATAGCAAGTATAATCATCAACAAATATAATAAAATATTTTAAATCATTATATATGATAACCATACAAAAATCCACAAAAATATAAATGAATCATATAGAATAAGTCCTTACTAATATACTCATGACGTGTCGAATCAGAAACTCCAGTATATTTTTCTAACTAATATATTTCATAATCAGTAAAAGTCACCTCATTCATGTTTGAAGATGAGTTTTGTATATTCGGCCCTATTAAAAATAAATATCAGGATATATCAACTCTATGAGAACTCTTGGATAGCTCTAATAATTTGTTTGTTTCTCTTAATATTACATAAAATTTTTGTTCTTATCTCTTGAAATAATATCTAATAACTACCTCTAGTATGACACATCCTCTTCAAGTGTACACTAAACTAAGTCTTTCCTTTATCTAATTTTATTGTGATAATTTCTCTCTAAATACTAATTAAAATTAGAGTTTCCTCAATTTAAAATCCTAAAATATAAAATTATTCTCATTAAATAAATTATGAATAATGAACAATAAATTCTATCATGTTTTTTATTTTCTTTTTCCAAAACATTAAATTGAGTAACATTACCTTGAAATTCTACTTTTTTTTGGGGGCACACAACCATTACAAACCATACACAACCATCACACACTACCACTAGGCCACCACCACCACCACCATCCACCACAGAGTGACCACTATGCAAACATGATGTGATCAACACACAACAACTTGTGCTCACCGAGTACTTTGTCGCACTATGCTAGTACAATGCATAAACATTTATATTTTAAGGTTTGTGAGTTTCATTCAGGCATACACACATTAGAGAATCAAATTTTATTCAGAGTTGATTTTGATATCATATTATGAATTAATGTGAAAATTTAAAAAATATAATAAATCTCAATAACAATAACATACAAACATGTCATTTTAAATTGAAATTGGGATAGCTCATAGACTGAATATTCCTATCAAAAAATATAAAATAACAAAATAAAACAAATAAACAAATTATAATAATTACTTTAAAGATTTATATTTTATTTTGTTCATTAATAAATGTACTTAGATCATAACTCTAACTATCATAACTTTTATTTCTTTTAAAATAAATTGTTATATATTATTTATATATGATTTTGGTTTAATCAAAATAATTAATAGACACGTGAGTCAAAAACTAAGAAAAATAGTATGTACGATTATGAAGTAATAATTTAAAATTAATTAATTAAATAATGAATATTTAGTTTAGAACTTTAGCTTTGAATTGGAAAACAGATGATTAATTAATATTGACAACATCAATATCTTGAAATATGATATTTTTTATAATTAAGATGTATCATTGAAAAGAATAGTAATTACTATAATTAAGTTAATAGATTACAATTATCTAAATAAAATAGAAAATAATTCCAAAAATTAATATGATAGAAAATATTTACTTAATTAAATATAAAATATTATAAAATAATTATTAGATCATTCAAACTTTATAATTCATAATGATGGTCTGTAACAAAAGAAAATACTCAAATGATTGTCATAATAAACGACTATGTTAAAATTGATGTGTAACAAAACTTATAATGATAAAATTATAAATATTAGGTTATAAATTTTTAGGCATCACATATACAATTATAATTAATAAAAATTTATACTAATAAATTTGTAAAAAATGTAAAATAAAAAATAAATAATTAAACATTTGAAAGAATATAATATAAAAATATAAATAGAAGTTAAACTTATATGAGGATATATAATAAAATCAAATTACTTATCAAATTAAAATTCATAAAGTTTATGTTGAAATATTAAGAATACATAAGATAACAATAATGAAACTTAAGTAATTAATTAGAATTATAATCAAAGATGAAGGAAGAAGTACATGTACACTAATAAATTTCTTAATTTTTTTTAATTCCTAATAAAAAGAAAAAAAAAGATAACATTAATATTTTAATGAGTTCATTTATATTGAAAATAATTGAGAACTAACAAGATGATACAAACAATACAACAATATCAATCTTATTTCCTTGATGGATATTAAACATAATAATTAGTAACTGACATAAAAAATTAAAGATGAAATAAATTCAAATAGATATATGAAAAATAATTTTATATTTAATGATAATATAAGCATATGGAAAGATGTCATCGAAACTATCTAGACAGAAAAATGTTTTTCTTACTAAAGCTAGAAGAAGATCAAACATCATGTTTGCATTAGGTGGATAACTTCTAGCTCTGAGACCTTGTCTTCAATTATATTGTTGATATTTTATATTCACATTTTATCATTAATTATCATGACAATTTTGTGTATTTTATTATATTTTATAATTAATCAATCATTACGTAGCAGTATTTTTAAAAGATAGAATATGTAATTTTTATCTAAGTTTAAATTGGCATGTATGTTTTAAGATCAATAAATAATAATTATGTTTGAGTTTGTATTCATCTTCATTAAAAAATAAAAAGAAAAATAAAAAACTACATGACTCAAACAAGACATGGGTCTAGCACCCAAATCATATAGTAGTTAGTAATCTTCTTGTGTATACTAGATAGTCCCATTGGTTATAATCTAAATCCCAATTGCTTGCATGTGTATGTTTCTAATCATAAATCTCTTCTTTTTTACACTAGTTTCCTTTCAACTATTGATCAAATTAGAAAGACCAAGCATTTTTCTTAAGCATTTCCACAAATGAGAATGTTCATATCATTCTCATTTTTGAAAATGAGTGTTCTCCATTCTTACAAAACTTCTAATATTATTTCTTATTATTTAAAAAAAACATGATTCAAATGAAAACAAATATTCATGATGAAAAATAAATCCTAATTAAAATTTCAACCAACAGAAAGCTTACCGATAATAGAAGATTTAATCATATATATGATCTAATTTACTTGGATATTTTCTCTAGTAATGAAATTAGCATTAGTTAGAATCGTATGAATTAAGTAAGGAACAATTACACAATTTTCATTAAAAAAATGATATTTGTAATGTATATTTTAATGCTCATAAGATCTAAAAAAAAATCTTTCTTCCAGTAGAGAATAGAGTTGTCTTATGGAATTCTCATCAAATAAACACCTAGTAATGATTGACTATCCACTCATGTATGTAATCAACATTAATTTTTATATGATCAACAAATGAAGGGATGATTGTCTTGTGCTAGTTGGGAATTAATAAGAAAATAAACATTATGCAATAATATTTTAAATATATCAATACACAATAATAGAAATACAATAAAATTGAAATATTAAAAAATACACATAAATGATATCTTATAAATAATTATTATATATAATAATAAAATTAAATACAAACATAAAAATTTAAATACAAGCATGTACAAGTACATATCACAATACAAAAAAATAAATAATAAAAATAAACACATATAAATTTACAAATTCATTCTCTATCATCAATATTACTCTTGAAAACATCTTGATTCTTCTCTTAAAAACATCATCAATCATCAAAGAAATAGAACTAAGACCTTAGAGGTAGAACTAAATCCTTTCAATATAGGCATGTTGTTTGATCATTCATTAGCTTAAGCATGCAATAAAATATTCTCCACTCTAATATCTCTACCAATATTATCATAAGCAAATACATTATTATCAAATGACAAATAATCTTACATGGTAACTATATTTCTTCTTCAACGGACAATCATATTTAATGTATAATAAGTCCGTAAGATAGAGTTGTAATTTATTATGTTTTTGCATTAAAATTATTTTAAAGTTAGATTATAATATTGTAAATAAGTCACTTATATTTTCAAACATGTTCTAATTTCTTTTACATCTCAGTGTATTGCATGCAAAGAAAAAATTGCATCATAAACTTTTACAAATCCAAAGTTGAAGCATGATTATAAATCTTCATTTAATTGAATCATAATTATTAAAAAATTATAATAATAAACAATCAAACTTTACTAAGAAATATATTCATATGAATAAAATAAAATATATATTTTATTACTAACACGATTATCTATTCTTCTGAGTCTTGATAGCTAACTTATTTCTATTGTGTCCTTAGGAATTCATACACAATGGCAACTCCATGTTTTTTCTTGTTTTGTTGGATCTATAATAAGTTTACACACACAACTATTGAGATCATATAATAGTTTTGCATCATACTTCACTTCTAATCTCATATAAAAAAAACATGTTAGAGAAATATTTAGCTGTATGCAATAATGTGCAAGGCTGAATCTGCCACCTCAAACCATAATTTTTGATCACCTTTGTACTCAACTGATACCCTATTGAAACAACTCTCAATTATCTATTCAGTCATGCTCAAGATGTCATAGATATAGCCCATCAACATTTCTTTTGCCATCCAAAATAAAAAACATACAAACAAAGTAACTATACATCTTCAAGTGGAATAATATAGTATTCCATTGAACATATTTTATTGACCAAAATTAATGATAATAACAAGTTCAAAAAAAAAAAAATTTGTTGTCTTGATTTGTGGTGGAATATTAAGACAAAAAAACCACGTAGATCATCTCGCATTCAAGACAATAAAAACTAAGGCAACAAAAAGTGTGCTCAAGTATATTGTTATTACAATTTTTTTAAAATTCACAAATAAATTAATTTATTATTATTTTATTAAAATACACAAATACAGAAAAAACTTTTAATATTGTAAAAATCAACAAACATTTAACTCACTATATATAGTAAGATAATACAACAATACTCTCAAATATAAAAAAAAAACATAACTATAAATAGAAAACAAATATGTTGGATACTCATCATAAAAGTAAAATAATTATGGTGATCAAGAAATTAAAACACTCCTACCAAGATGATACATAAATATCAAGAACACATAGTTTGAAGAAAAACAAAATAAGTTTAAATTTTATCAAAATTTTTATGAATATATCTATAATATTATTTATTAAATGGATATAAATTATGATTTTAATCTCATTATATATCTTCTATTAAAGAAAAATAATTTACTTACATATGATTAGTTTATCTGTCAAACATTGGATTCAAAGTTATATGTTTTACTATATATTTATCAAAATATAAATTAATCATAAAAATAATTAAATAAATTATAACAATCACATCAAGATGATGTGTAAATATCAATATCACTTAGTTTGAAGAAAAATAAAATAAGTTAAAATTTACACAATTTTTTTATGTATCTATGAAATAATCTATTTTGTAAATATAAATTATAATTATGATCCAATTATATATCTTCTTCTGGAGAAAAATATAATCTATTTATATATGATTTGTTCACCTATGAAATTATGAATTTAAAATAATATATCTCATTATATAACCATCACAATATAAAATAATAAAAAAAATGTCTGAAAATTAAATCTATTCAGATAAATATTTGATTCAAAGAATTTCATAAAAAATTATGATCACTTTATATTTTGTCTTTGCATAGGATCTAAAAATTATAATTTACCTCATTTTTCTAGAAAATATAATTATATCCAAGATAAATATAATAAGCAGTGGATCTCCTATTTGCAAAAGTTGATGCCCAATTAAAAATCTAAATATATGATTAGCTAAAGATACATATGATCCCCATATATAATACCAAATCCTATATAATTCTTTGCAAATCAAAGCATGTAAAAAGTTATAACAATATTAGTCTATAGTGAAGAATTTAAAAAAAAATTAAGTAAACTAATTACATAAATTATATATGATCTAGTAATAATCAAATAATTAATCTTTTTATAATTTCCATTTATATAATCAAATCAACTAAAGAACAAACACTAGATAAAAGATCAGAATATATCGCAATTGGCATATCTGCTAGAATACAACTCGAAAGATCAATCTCTGAGAGAATATTCAAAGTTTGTCTCTTATGTGACGAGACAGTACGTATGCAATCATTTGTCAATAGAATCCCATGAATTTATTTGAATCTCCTCGATGACAATACTATAACTCTACAAATGTCATCTTAATTTCAAGAAATTATTTAAGTCTCTCAAAATCATTCATATAAATTTTTGATTGAAGAAACTATTAAATTAAATAATTCTTAACTCAACATATATTATAATTTGAACATTATTAATATATATGATCAACAAAATAAGCTTGATTTACAATGAAATATATATTTTTCAATAATGAGCAGTTCCCTTGAGATTGAACATGAATTATAAAATTTTTCTATAATAAAATCTCTCACTAAATATTTGAGTATGTTGAATCATTTGTTTGTACTATATCAACTTGATCACTCATAACTAGTCAAGTTGAGATTTTTTTTTACTTTAGTCTAAATGAATTTATACCCTAAAGCTTAAAATATGTTTGTTAGAAAAAATATTAAAACTTTGTATCTTACCTTCCAGACATGAGCAAATTCATTCGATCTGATAAATTCAAATATATGATAATCTAGTAGATATGACACTCGAGAGTGATTCACATTTTTTTTATTGATTATTATTTTTGATTTATGTATATTTTTTTTTATTTTTGAAATATTTTACAAAATATTAAAAAATCATTTTAATAAAATTATTAAAAAAAATAATAAGAAATAATACATTAGAATATGTCAAATAGCTTCAAAACTAACTATATAGATTATTAGATCATAAATCAAACTTTTTGTACGGCCACACCTCACAAAATAGAATTGCAAAAAAAATTATATATTTAATTGAAATAATTCAAGCACGTATATTTAATAGAAGTGTCCTAAAATATTTTTGATGTGATAAATATTAACCACAACCATTCACAACAATCGGATGCCTATTTATGTAGTTTCTCAGAATTTTCCTTTTAAGTACTACATCATGAAAAAAGATTGTTCAATTAACTTTATTGAGTTTTAAAAATATTTATTTTTTCACAATCTCAACTCATAACAAGACAAGATGAAACATAAGATCTTGAGATGTGTATTTCCTAAATACTCTAATATCCAAAAAGGATATAAGTATTTTTCACTAAAATTTCATAAAAAATTCGTGAGTATTTATTTTTCCTTCTACATCATTATTTTTTTCTATTTTTTTAATATCTTGCAAAATATTAAAAAATCAATTTCATAAAATTATTAAAAAAATGATAAGAGGTAATACATTAGAATATGTCAAATAGTTTCAGAACTAACTATATAGATCATTTATTAATCATAAATCAGATTTTTTGTATTGACATACCTCATAAAATGAGATTGTAAAAAATATATACACCTGATTGAGATAATTCAAACATATTAATTTGATAGAAGTATCCCAAAACATTTTAGTGTAATATAATAACCACAAACTATCTTAACAATTAGATGTCTTATTCTGTTATTACTCAAAATATTTCTTTCAAGTCATGCATCCTGAAAAAAGATTGTTCAATCAAATTTCTTAAGTTTTCAAAAATATTTGTTTTGTTTCCATTTCTACATATGACAATACAAGATAAAACATAGGACCTCGAGACATATAATTCCTAAATATTTTAATACCCAAAAAGGATATGAATATCTTTCACTTGAACCTCATTAAATATTTATGAATATTAATGATATTTTTTTAAATAAGACTCATTTTTTAATGAACCAATGGTGAGTAATCATCTAGAAAATTAGAGATTCACTCACATATTATCTACTTTTAAACTTGTTGATCTACAATGAAATATACCAACAAGTACAAATCATGTAGATTCTAAAGATAAAAAGATTTAAAAAAAAGAAGTCTTCCTCAGGTCAAAATAACATAGTAGTCTACAAGTCTATCTTAATTCAGGCTCATAATAAAATAAAAAACTAAGAGACCTAATTATCTAAAAATTAAAGTTTATACTATAAGAAAAGACATATGCAGCTAACTCAGTCCAAAGACAAATCTATCAAAGAATCATATGATTCAATAGTCAACCTCTCTGGTCTTGATCTTTTATAGGTTGTTACATTTACATATTTTAATTTCTTTTATTTCTTTTACTACTTCTCTTGATGATAAAAAGATACTCAAACCTCCTTTTAAAATATTATTTTATCTAGGCTAATATCAAATCATAATAAAATAGATAAATATTATTCATTTTAATGAGACTTTGAAATTAACAACATGATCTTTGAGAAAGTTTATTATTTGTTGTATGTGAGTGTTTACTATAAAGATAAATTCAAATAAAAAAGATAAATTATCTTAATACGAGACTTATTACTAGAATATTTAAAATGTATTACTAGAATATTTTCTTTCTAGTAATCGAAATAACATTCATACAAATTATTATTACATTGATAATATTTCATAGATTTAGAATGCATTAATTAGACAAAGAGGGCATCTCTTCAATGATAAACTTGAAGAGGAGGTGCATATAGAGCATCAATATTGATTTCAAGCAGCATAATCGATCAAAGCTTACAAATTATAAAAAATATTATGAGTCACATTATTTGATTTGCACAAATACATTTTGAATTTTTCTCATTTTCTAAAAAAACTATGATAGTAAAATAATTTTACTTATTACGTACATAAATAATATTTTAATTATAATGATGAATTAAAAATCATTCAACTTAAAGAATATATTTTATCACAATTTGAGATTAAGAACCTTGAAGACTCATGCTTTTTTAGAATAGATATTGACTACTAAAAATAAATAAATTATTGTCATATAGGAGATATGTGTTTAATACTCTCACATAGGTGAGACTTTTGGATTATGCTCTAATAAACTCATACTGAACTAGATATTAATTTCTCCTCCAATACAACTCTATTCGTTAACTTTACTACTTACAGAAGAATTTAAAAAAAATAATTATCTGATTATTATCGTATCAAATATAATTTATGTAGTCAATATAATTAAATATTTTCTAAAGTTCCTTAACAAGTTCATTCATACACAATTTTTTTCATACTAAAATATGTGCATAAGTATCAAATTGGTGCATAAAAGTTCATCATGCTAACCTTGGAGTAAAAAATAAGTTGTAATCTCGTTAAGAGGTTCTTGAAGATGTCTACTAACTAATCTGTTTTCAAAGTATATATTGTAGTAAAAACATCATCAAAAATTTTTTCCCTAATGAAAAAATAATTCACCTTTATATATTTCATCTACTGATTAAATACCAAATTAAAAACTAAATATTTGACTATCATATCCAAAATATCTCACAAGTCACTATCATTATTAATCAAAATTTTACTTCTATATTAAAGCTCAAAATAATTATATAACTCACATTTTTTCAATAAATATTATTGCCTCCAAAAAATATATAAAATTATATTATATATTTCATTTTAGCACATATTGATGTCCAACTTAAACCTAAATAGTCAACTAATTACAAATGTTCATGATCCTTTAAAAATATCCAAAATCATAGAGTCTTCTTGAAATACTTCAGTATGATAAAAACTATGTTAAAGTGAATATGTCAAGTCAAATCTTAAAAAAACTACTAAATATACTAATTGCATATGCTGTCTAATCTGATTATAGTCAAATAATTACTTTTTCTTATTATTCTTCTATAAGTAATTAGAAGTGTCAATTAAACTATATTGAGCCGGCATGACCAAAATTTGTAAGCACATCCAAGCCACCATACAATGCCAAACACAACATGGTTCATTCCTCTGGGCTCAAGGCCCCCAAAAAAGTATGTCGAACTAAGGCATTCACCATGCTAAGTTGGATTTATGTCAAGTAAAACTTAACATGATTTAGACAAGCAAAACTAAGTGCCTAACCAAACCATGGATAGTCCAGGCTAACTTGAGTTAGTCACTACAAGCAACACAACATAATGTGATAGATAGGTCATTATAGTAATATGGGGCTTGAGTATAGGTGTCAAATGGCCCAAGCCGAGCCGGTCCAGCCTATTTTTTTTCATGCCCAATCAGGATCGCGTGTCGTGCTTGACACGACACGGTTCATTCGAGGGCAAGCCCGACATGGCCCACGGCCCGAAATCAACCCAGGTTTGGGCCAATTCGGGTCAGGGCGGAGCATTATAGGTTAAGATAAAATTAGGATTGTGTCACTATCACTTGTCAGGCATCACCACATCGTCCCCCGTCGGGCATCGCTACATCACGTGCCCACGTGCCAGCCACCCAGGTCGTGATTTGCACGGCACATGGGCCAAAGACCCTCAGCACGACACAGCACAAATTGTATCAGGTTCACCTGACATGAGCCAGGGCAAGCTACAGTATCATGTCATGCCAGGCCAAACACACCTAAATCATGCCAAGCTTCAGGTCAGGCCTATTTGACACCTCTAGACATGAGCTAATCGACTAGCACAACTAACACATGCAGCTGGTAGCAAGCTTGCTGCCTTAAAATAATAAACTTAATATATACTATATAATAATATTATATATATATATATATATATTAATATCATGCATATAAAAAAATTTATTTAAATATAAGCTATACTACAAATATCATTAATGTCATATATAATAAAATATTTAAAAAACATTCATATTTGAAAATGTAAAACTAGAATAAAAATAATTTCAAAAAAATACATGTCAATCTAACATTACTTTGCATACTTCGGATCATTACGACTCATAGTCTCAATATCATCATATTTTTATATGTCATCATCCACTTATACCTCTTTTACTTTATCTTGAATATTCAAATAAATTCTATCAATCTTTTAAGCATAATAGAACTTAACAATATTTAGTAAATGTGTCAAACGGGTCGGACAAAACACTAATTTTTTTAAAATTTAGGGTTTCAGCGGCGCACCGCCGCGCCACCACATGTTTTCGCCCTTTTGGGGCTCAGCAAGCCTAATTGTGGGCATCGCTCGTATTGACCATGTTTGGTGCATGATCACGTATTGTGCCCACGTGCTAGGCATGGTACGGTAGTGTGCCGAGCCGGGCAGTCAGGCATGTTTAACACCTATAATATTTAGTCATTATATAATTTTTCTATCTGAAATCATATTCACAATCATAAAAAAAATTATGATACTATATAAAACATCGAAGAAATAAAAAATTATGTGTCATTTTTAAATAACACAGAAAAATAAATTCACAAGTTCAATCAACTTAATATGTTAAAATTTTTTATATAACTTTGAGATAAAATAAAATAGTAATTAGTAACTAAGTATCTCAATAACTCAATCATATTTGATAGACCTCCCAATCATTTTTGTTCTAACTAAATAAATCAAAAAATCATTATTTTTATTTATTGTGTCAATCTTTATATTCATTGGCAAACAAAAATAACTATATTTATTTTCATAATATTTAAATAGGTTATTTAATTATTCATAAATCATATTATCTAATTTTTGTAGTTGATTCATAGAAATGAAAATATATTTAATAATATTTTTATATTTATTTGATAACTCAATATATTTTAACATTTTAGATAGCACGGAAAAAAAATTTATTATGATTCTTGTCAACTTAATATGTTTAAATTATATATATTACTTTGAGATAAAATAAAATGGTAATCAATATTTAAGTATCTTAATAACTCACTCATATTTGATTAACCTCTCAATTATTTTTTCCTAACTAACTAAATCAAAAAATTCATCATTTTCCAATATTATATCAATCTTCATACTTGGAGGTAAGCTAAAACTACTATATTTATTTTTATAATATTTAAATAAATTATATAATTATTCATAAATCATATCATTTGATTTTTGTAGTTAGTACATATAAAGTGGATATATATCTGATAAGTAATTTAACTCCATTTAACATTAACCCTAAAATTCATACAGTTAGCCAAGTAATAAAGAAATAAAATAAATAATAAATATTTTAAATACTTCATTTTCATCTTAATAGTCATGACACTAAAACCTAAATCTTCTTAGTATTTTTTAAATAATTTATTAATATGACATATGTGCCTAAGTATAATGCATGTGATGGAAATATATAAACAAATATATATTCATCATATAATAAAATAATTTAAGGAACTGATAAAATAAATTATTTGATTTTTATCTGATTCATCAATTTTTATTTTATTAATTTTATTATTAATAATATTGAATATTACATATTGATAACTAATGTATAAATCTAATATAAGATATTTATAATTTCAATCAATGTTTTATAAAGCAAAAGTATAAGACGAGATATTTTTATGTTCGTGAGGTGAGACGTAAGATTCTAGGCATTGAGGCATAAATTTTTTGAGCATCACAATATATAATTAATAATATTTTAAAATATATAAAATAAAATAACATAGATAAAAACAAAAAAACAATTTTGTATTTCATTTTTTTTATACTATACATAAACATAATTACATATTTAACTATATATAACTATTTATAATTATATACAAAATACATTAATATGCAACTATCTTCATATCTATATATATTATGTATAATTATTTGAATACCTATATATTTTACTATATATAAATAATTATAATTATATGAATAACTATGTATAACTAATTAACTATATATATAAATATTTATAATGATTTATATTAAGCTGGATAAGTATTTAAGACTATATATACTATTACTATGTATAATTATATGTAATTATATATAACTATACATGTATAACTTTATATATATATATATATATATATATATATATATTTAAAAATAAACTTATAGAACAATACTAAAAAAATCAATATTATATAGCGTGGGCGTCGGATTATATGGAATAATGCCAAAAAATCAAGAATTTCAAGTGAGGAGCATCAGCATCGAATTCGGCATCGGCTTCAACATTGAAATTTTTGAACAACGCCAAAAAATTGATCGGCACTATTTAGGGTTTACATTATTTTTTTTTTAAAAAAACACCCCTAAGGCATAAGCCTTCTTCGAAGCATGAAAGGCGCATTTTAAACATGCCTCAAAATACCTCACAAAAGAAGGCATATGCATATCAAGTGCATCGCCTTTTTTCATGCGTCTTGATGCATTTTGCGCATGCCTCGCCCTGAGGTGTGCCTCATTTATATTTTTTTTAACAATGATTTCAAAGATGTATGACATCCATTCTATAATTTTTTAGACCTAATGACTTACTTATAGTGTAAAACTCCTATAATATGATGATGTCTTAATATATTTTAGCGTATTTCATATATATTCTAATGAAAAAAAAAATTTATTTTTGAGGCGACATACGTATTAAGTTTATTATATGATACATACACCTAATACAAAAAATTTTAATTAATATATTAACTCTCATAGTTCTTGCAAACATACTTATAATAATATAATTATTAGAGGTATTATCAAATATTATGTTGAATGTTTTATTTTATATCTCATATTCCCTAAAGATACTTGACAAATATTCATATATAATGAGATTATCATGAGAATTAAAAATCTTACAAAACCATAATATATTTTTATTTAATTTTTACTTAAAATCAATAAAATAAATAATGACTCGTGAATATATTATCATCATAATTAGTCCAAATGATAAAAATGAAGGAGATTATGCCACTTTATGTTATAAGTCTGTTAATTATTATTTTTTTATTTTTTTTATAATTTTTTATTATATCATTCATACTAATCAATCTTATGATCCTACAATAAGTAGGCTATATATATGTGTGTATAACATAAAATAATCTATAATTTTTAAAAAATCTAATCGAAAAATACTATGTTAAATATTTTATTTTTAGATGTGTTATCTAACTTTATATTAAATATTTTATTTTATCTCATATTTCCTAAAGATGTTTTACAAATACTCACATATGATGAGGGTATAATGAGAATTGAAGATCTCACAAAGCCCCAATATATTTTTATTTAATTTTTACTTAGAATCAATAAAAAAAATAGTAATACTCATATATATTGTCATCATATCAAAATGATAAAGATCAAAGAGATGACATCTCTTTATGTTTTAAGTCGAGTAATTATTATTTTTTTATATTTTTATAATTTTTTATTATGTCATTCATATTAATCAACCTTATAATCCTACAATAAATAGGCTAATATATGTGTGTGTAGCATAATATAATCTAATCGAAAAATACTATGTTAAATATTTATTTTTAGATGTATTATCAGATATTATGTTAAATATTTTATTTTATCTCATATTTCTTTTGGATATTTTACAAATACTTACATATGATGAGGTTGTCATGAGAACTTAAGATCTCCAGAAGCCTCAATATATTTTTATTTAATTTTTACTTGGAGTCAATAAAATAAATAGTAACACACGAATATATTATCATCATAATTAGTCAAAATGATAAAGATCAAAGAGATCACGTTGCATTATGTTTTAAGTCGGTTAAATACTATTTTTTCTTTTTATAATTTTTTATTACATTATTCATACTTGTCAATCTTAATAAGTAAGCTACATATATGTGTGTGTAAAATAAAGTAATCTAGAATTTTTAAAAAATCTAATCAAAAAATATTATATTAAATATTTTATTTTTAGATGTGTTATCAAATATTATGTTAAATATTTAATTTTATATCTCGTATTTCCTAAAGATACTTGACAAATACTCATATATGATGAAGTTATCATGAGAATTAAAAATCTCACAAAACTCTAATATATATTTATTTAATTTTTACTTAGAATCAATAAAATAAATAGTGACACATACGAATATATTATCAACATAATTTGTCAAAATTATAAAGATCAGAGAGATCATGCCACTTTAGATTTTAAGTTTGTTAATTATTATTTTTTTAAAATTTTTTATTATATCATTCATACTAGCCAATCTTATTATACTAGAATAAAATAGGCTACATATATGTGTGTATAAGATAAAACAATCTAGAATTTTTTAAAAATCTAATCAAAAAATAATATATTAAATATTGTAATTTTAAATGTGTTATTAAATATTATGTTCATTATTAAGTTGGTGAATTGATATTTTTTTTTATTTATTATTTTTCATTACATCATTCATACTAGTCAATCTTATAATCCTACAATAAGTAACCTATATATATGTGTGTGTAATATAAAGTAATCTAAAATTTTTAAAAAATCTAATCAAAAAATTCTTTGTTAAATATTTTATTTTTAGATATATTATCAAATATCATGTTAAATATTTTATTTTATATCTCGTATTTCCTAAAAATACTTGATAAATACTCATATATGATGAGATCATCATGAGAATTGAGGATCTCATGAAACCCTAATATATTTTTATTTTATTTTTATTTAGAATCAATAAAGTAAATAGTGAAATATACAAATATATTATCACCATAATTAGTCAAAATAATAAAGATCAAGATCACACCACTTTATGTTTTAAGTTTGTTAATTACTCTTTTTTTTTAATTTTTTATCATGTCATTCATACTAATCAATTTTATGATCCTAAAATAAGTAGGCTACATATATGTGTGTATAAGATAAAAAATCTAGAATTTTTAAAAAAATTTAATCAAAAAATACAAGCTAGTAATGAACTTAATTATATCTTTCCTTTCAAACTCATGATGACAAATAAAGAAACTTGCTAAACCTGAAATTGATCTAAATTAAAAGACAACCATTCAGACTCATTTAAATTTATCTGAGATTCAATACACCATATTTTTTGGTGTGTTATTCAACATGTTCAATGTCACCAGTAATTCTACAAATATATATTTTTTATAATATATATATTATGTTAAATTTTACTTGGCACTCCAATTATTTTTATTTTTAATTATTTTAATGTGTATTCATATTATATATGTTTATCTATTTTTAGATTTTTGGATGCTAGTGTCAAGGTCAATCCATTAAAAGAGAAATAAATTTTCAAAATTTTTGATTGAGTTGTCATTATGTGTGTATAAGTTTATATTATTTTCATAGTATTCAATATTTTTTATTTTTTAATTTAGAGAGTTTAACACATATGAAAAAAACTATTTTATTTATATTATACTGGAAAAAAACTTAGAAAAAATAAAACATATGTACATTCAATCTTGCAAAATTACATAATTGAATCCAAAGTCAAGCGACATAAAATCTACAATTATCAATCACAATACTTGCCTGTTAATATTAATTTACTCACAAACTCATAATTTACTAAAAAAATATAAATAAAAAATATTTTAAACACCATTATAAGACAATTGTAATTTTTAGAAAGAAAAAGATATAAGAGATTACAATTTAAGTGTACAGAACTATAAATATTAATATCCTATTTATAGAAAAGTTTTAAAATTATAAAAAAAATTTTTTTTTTATTTTTTAGAATAGAAATCCAAAAACTAAGAATTAAATAAATAAATATTTTATTATTTTATTACACTTTATGACATTCATAAATACTGGTCGCTATGCTTTCATGGTCGTAAGGCAACCCATCAAGATAATAGAGGTGAAAAAAGACTAATTTAATTGAGCACCACAAAATATAAAATTAAAATGGGGCACCTACATTCACGTGTCCCATTTATAATTATTACTATATATTAAACAAGTCAATACACATGCCAATTTTTCCACAACACCAACACATTAGGCAATAGGCAATGCACCCATTTTACAAGAGCAGCACGATGATAGGCACGTGTCAGGCACGTTGTGCTTGTTTGTGATGGTCATTCCAAATTTCAACACAAGTCTTTCCATGGGCAAATATCAAGCAAGTCCAAGCATGACTTTTAACAATGTCATATTATGTATCTATAAGCAATAAAATTAATTAGAGAGATCACATCAAAAATAAAGTCAATACTTATAAGAATATTAAATACATATATTTTTTATAACAAAATAATATTATTCATAGAATAAATGATCTTTATAATCAAAAATATATGAATATCTCAAAATCTTTAATCTGAAATTATGTTTAAATATACTTCTTGAGTTGAGTATTTCTCAATTAGTCATCTTGCATAATTAAAATATTAACTATATACAAAATTATTAAAATATCTTAACTATCAGAGCTCTTCCAAAAAAATAAAGAAAAACATTTAAAATACACTTGTGTAGCTCAAATGATTTGACTACTAATAAAAATCTCATAAATCAAGCTTTCAATGTATTCTTTTGGCCATATAATGCATTCATCAATTTATAAACAACATATAATTATGTTGCTCAAAGCCTAAATATTAGTCAATATATATATATTTTCCTCAAAATCAACATGAAAAATGTATTATTCATGTTTAATTGATATCTCCTCTAACTATGAAATGTTGTAAGAGAAATAAAAATTCACGCTACTATTTTATTGACCATTGGAAAGAAATTGTCTAGATAATTCATACCAAATACCTAAATAAATCCTCCCTCTATAAGCTTCACGTTAAGATGATCTATCTTTCTATTTTAACATGTCTTCATGGTAAAAATCTACTTATAACCAACAACATACATTCATGACTCCTAGGTAATTTTGAATAAAATAATACCTTAAAATCTTGAAATATACCTAATAACCAACAACATAGTAGTAATTCTCAAGTTCTATTAGAATATAGGATATACAACTATTACATTGTGACCTAGTATAATCTTGAATAAAATAATACCTTAGAATAACATTTTTATATATTGGTAATATCAAAAAAATAATAAAAAAAAATAAAATAAAAAAATAATATGAAAGTACGACAAAATATATAAAATCATATAAAAAGTATAACTCCTTTGTATTTTTTGAAGAACGATCAAAAGGACAAAATCAAAATAATTAATTATAGAATCATATCACTCCTAGGTAAGTTCATCTCAGGTCAAAGTAGATTGGGTAAACCCACTCTACTAAGATAGACTCCAAGTATTGGGTAATCTAATCTCCTAGTTATTCACTCAATATGATGATTCTATATGAATAACATAATATTAAGTATCAACATATTCAAATATAGTCGATAAGTCACTCTCTTTACTAATTGATAGTCTAAGAAAAAGTACAAAAAATAAATAAATACTAATTTCATGTATAATTTTGACTTAATACTTTTCTTATACTCATTAAAAAATAAGACACATTCAAAAAAGATAATATTATACTCTAAGAAGTAAAATCCTACTAATTTTTGGCAAATAATATTTATATCCTCATTAAAATAGAATTATTCAAGAAAAATACATCTTAAGGCATTTGATATTAATTTAACACATCCTTAATATCAATCAAGAGCAAAACAATGTACCTAAAAACTTTGGGATAGAAATAAAATAATCTCTCTCTGATATTTACAATCTAAAAAGAAATACTCTAAGAAATATTTACCATCAAAAATATTTTAAAATACGTTTTTACATCAATTTATAAAAAAATTTAAAAAAGAATATCTAAATTATTTTAATTAAATATTTATTTTTCATTTTAACCACCATATTTTATTAGGATGTGCCTACGTAGGAAAAAATTACATTATTTCTAACATATATTTTAATACATTGTCACTCAATAATTTTTAAATATTTTTATCAAATAATTTTTTATTCTTTTATAAAATCTAAAAAAAATTGTAATACATCACAAAATAGATATATTAATATATTTATCAATCAATCATTAATAAAAATAATAAAATACATAAAATCCTACTTAGTTATATTATTATTAAGTTTTCATACAACTGAGTATATCATATTAAATAAGTCTTTATTTAAATTAAAATGACATGTGTGAAAGAAAGTTATAATAATTTTTTAATTAATATATTTCACACTCTAAAATTAGAATATCCTTAAGACTAAGTTAAGATATTTTTAATTTAACCAATAATAAACAATCAATTTGAGAATAAATTAGTTGAGAATCTAACACCCTGTAAGATATCTAAAAAGTAATTTTATCATCGAATAAAAAATATATCATCCACCCTACTTTGTCCCAAATAAAGTTTTTCACATAATCTCTTAATTCTATAAATAAATATCAAGATAAATAAAAAATAATCAAAATTAAATTACCAAAAAATATAAATCACAAAAAAATAAACTAAAAAGAGAATCAAAGAAAAAATAAAATATGAAATAGCAAAAATCCAAGCTAAATACTCACATATCTAATGACTTTCAGATATTTATCATTTAATATAGTAATATTCTTAAAGCAAAAAAAAATTATAAATGTGATATAATTACTAATAATATAAATATTAATTTTTATATTGATTATTTATGAGTGACATAAAAGTACAAGTTAAACAACTAATAATACTTAAAAAATATAAAGACTCTATTATTGTCTAAAAAAATTTATATACTCATCTCTAGACTCAAGTAAATATAAATTTCAAAATGAATATATTTTGTGCGAACTCTTGGATAACTTTAGTAGCATATATGTCTCTCTCAATACTATGTAAAACTTTCAACTACTTCTCTAAAAATAATATCTAATAATTATTTTTAATATATATTTTTCACTAATAATGTCTACACTAAAATGAAACTCTTTTTCCTCTATTTATATTGGGATGATATCTCTCCATAGTCCAATATCAAATTGCCAAAGAATCCCCAAATCTATGTTAAAAATAATTATACAAAGTTAGGATTTATGTAAAACCTTAATTTCTAAAAATTAATTTTCTACCAAGTTAGGGTTTGCAAACCTTGATTTCCCTCCAAATTGGGATGCCTCAAATTAGGGTTATCCCAAACTTGCTTTAGTACTGGGATTTATGCCTCAACATGCTACCATCATCACTGGAACCTAGGGGCTTGATGACATCCAAATTGAAATGGAATGGATTTCGCAAGAACCCTAATTGTAGCAAGTAGCAACTACATTGACTACCTTGCCTTTTCACAACAACAATGCACATCTCACATAGTTGCTGTATAATTGATTTATATATGGCATTATGGACTTCCCCTTCCTTCACTGTGTGCACCATAAACACACAAAAAACATGCATTATGTTGGTACAGTGCATGTGTATCCTCCCTCTAGGATTTGTAATCCTAACAAGCCGTAATATTGATTTTCCCTAAGGTGTTAGTTCTAATATCATGATATTTTTAAGTGTATAATAAAATTTAATCCCATTCAATTAATTTCAATATACAACCTAAGTCATTATATAATAGAAAAAAATGATTAAAATAGCTCACAAATCTAATGCTCCTTTCAAACATATAAAAAATAAAATACAATAAAAAAATAATACAAGTAAAACAAAATCACACAGTTTATCAATCAGAAATTATGAATATATAAAAAATAAAAAAAAACACTTGAAACAACTTTATTCTATGAACACCTTTATGCTAGAGGCATTTGTATGTACACGAAACTCACTAAAAACAAATTGGATATATTACGTACAAAAGAAGTTCATATTAAAAAATATATAACAATATATAATATCTCGACTATGATAAAAAAGAATGCTACAAATCATAATAAGAATTATATTATTTGTGTCTATGAGATATTCATATTGTTTATTTACAGAAAAAAAATGTCTATTAAAGAGGAGCGAGAGCTAGGTGCCTGCCCAAAACAGAAAGACAACAACTGTGGGTTGTTGTGACATGGGAATGATTAGCTAACCTGCTAATAGAATCAATGCTAATAAGTGCCACCATATATTTGCTTTTGTCACACTAACCAAGAGACATTGTTTTTTTAGTCCAACACATCATGGATGGTAGAAAAAACATATAAATATGGCCTTATTTTGATCTGCCTAATATATTATGAAGGCAGAAAAAAGTTGTTCTACACTTTTAGTTTTACACGTCAAGCAAATCATTTAAATTTTGACAATAACTTTCTTGATCAAACAGTATTTTGGAAAGATAAATTAATCCAATTTTGGTGCTTGGACACCATTGTAATGCTCGGTCACAGTTATTATACCAACTCATCGCTAAAGTTGCAATGAACAAACTCTCTCATTTCTACTTCACTTTATCTTTTAATGGATTCCTAAGCAATTCCAATTTCACGTCCACATCGTCATGTTGAGTCATGGACATTGGAATACTGCTCTGTGCATCTATCTCAAAGAAAACTACTCAATATCATGCTGAATATATCAGTCATGAGACCAAAGAATACAAGTACATGATTGATACTTAGTGCACAGCAGTTTAAATCTCGGAGTTGGCCCTGGCAGATGATACAAGTTGATACAGTGCTATTAAAGGACTCAACGGGTATATTTCTTCCAACCATATAAGCAAGCGCAAAGAAAAACTCCAAGCATAAACATACCGTCCAGTTACGAGTCTTGGCTAACCGAAGAGAAAGGCCATGAATACAATACGCCACATCAGCTCTAGGCCGAATTGCCGACG
Organism: Sapria himalayana; assembly: GCA_029783825.1. Classification (NCBI taxonomy): domain Eukaryota; kingdom Viridiplantae; phylum Streptophyta; class Magnoliopsida; order Malpighiales; family Rafflesiaceae; genus Sapria; species Sapria himalayana. The sequence continues at coordinate 7,762,577 of JAREIK010000088.1, read as the reverse complement.
TTGCAAGTAAAATTTCTACAATAATGACCACAAAAGAAATATAGGATAGCTCAACATCCTCGTCCACTCCAACAATTACCAAGATACAAATCAGGAACACTGACTTCTAACAGACCGCTCTTTTGGCGGACGCTCAACGTGACTCGTAGCTTTCACTATTGCCACATCCAATTCCTATTAATGGAAAACAATTTTAAAAAATAAAAAACTAGTTAAAATCCTTGTGAGATTTGTGGTGAAATTTTGAGGAAATCGGTACCGCGTAATCACTGTTGACGTGAGCAAGACCGACTTTCGTGGAATCCTTGATAGCGCCATAAGCTTTTCTAAATGTGTGAATTGTTGCCATTTCAAACGGCGATCAGGTTGCCTTCCACTCTCTCTCTCTCCCTCTCGTTCTCTCTCTCTCTCCCTCTCGTTCTCTCGTTCTCTCGCTCTCTCTAAAATAAGCAATGCCGCCGTTTCTGTCTGGAAGAAATCTCTCTCTCTCTATTTCTCTCTCTAAAATAGTCAGTTCCCGTCCGTTTTTTGAAGGAACATCTCCGTGACGCTGCGCAGCCGTGACGCTGTGCCGCCGTGACGCCTTGCCGCCGTGACGCCTTGCCGCCGTGACGCCTTGCCGCCGTGACGCCTTACCGCCGTGACCAGTGCCACCGTGACGTCGTGGCAAAAATATGTAAATTTTATTACTCGAATTTTCTATGATTATTATATTTTAAATCACAAATACAACAAATTTTAAATTTTAACGTGAATGTCATTTCTCATTGAAATTACTTCCATTATAATTAAAAAATTTCTTTTATTGAATGACATTGAATTAGCAAAATTATCTTTAATTGAAATATATGCCAATTTTAATGAACATTTTGATTTCCTATATTTTATAATTTTAACAAAAAACATAAATTTCACAAAAAACATAAATTTTAATATATTTTGTGGTCTTCAAAGTATTTTAATGATAATATTTTATCTTTATATTTTATTTTGATTAATATTTGACATGATATGATATATATATATCATATCAAATATTTACATATATTTTATAATGTTTCCTTTGAATTATTTCTCTATAAATAATAAATGTCAAAAAAATTCATGAAAATTAATGGTTTTGGATGACATTCAATGTGGTTTGATAGCACTCAAATACGTCAATAATTTCATTTTCATTCAAATATAATTGGTATGCATTCAATGATATGCACTGAATTTTAGTAGCATGTGATATTTTTTGAAAACAAAATTAATGAATTTGATTTTTGTCTCACAAGTTCAATGGTATTAATAATTTTAATTTGTCTATCATACATTTTAATCATATATAATAATATTATATATGAATTTGATGATGATGATGATGATAATAATAATAATAATAATAATAATAATAATAATTTGAAAGTATTTATAAAAATATTTCTCAATAAGTAATCAATTATTTATCAAATGTAAGAATAAAATAATAAATTATGATACTTCCAATGAATTTCAATATTTACTTTAAATATATCCAATTTATTTTTGATTTTAATAATTATTTAAGGTTTATTTTTTCAAAGTTTGATGAAAGTTTTTTTGTTGTGTTTTCCAATTCTATGGTACATTAATATTTTTATATAATATGATCGATAGTTTAAACTTCAATTCAAAGAGTAATGTACTTATTTTTTAGTGACAATAAAAATAACAATGTTATGAATATCTAGTGATTTTTTGTATTTCAACTTTTTAATTGATTGTATTGTAAAAATAGAAAAAAAGTAAGTCATTTTGAGTTAGAATTAATTATTATGTTTCATTGAGATAATATTTATTCATCACAATCATATAACATTTTTAATGTGACTTCTATCTTTATTCAACAATGAACAATTTTATGTAGTAAGATTACTAGAAGAAGATAATGGCCTCGAAGGGCCCTAAACATTCTGAGATGGCAATTATGATAAAGTATTTTTTCTTTATCTATAAACAACTCCCCCCCCCCCCCCCCCCCACAGTACAAATATTAACATGTAAGAGTTCGTGTGGGACTAGACACTTTAAGAGGCATGCCGAACAATGGACCAAAAATATGGTATGCTAGATCCTATGTAAACCCAACTCAGCGATGAGTTTTTTGATGCTGAATCCATTTCAGTCTCAAAGTTTATCTCATTTATATATTGCAAAAAGTTAGGTAGAAAAGGTATGACCAAACTGATCACCACGATAGGTCTTCTATTTAGATTTTTGAAGAATCTAAAGATAGTCAGTATCATGCAGACTTATTTTCAGCCTGCATATCATAGGATTCTTAGGTCCACATCTAGTAACGACATACTAAATATCTCATAAGTTAGAAAAATAAATAATAATTAATGAATTTAGAAAATATAGTAGATTAGTGTCCATGACGTCCGATATCTAGACAAGTTATGATGATATATTTTATGCATGCCTCACCACCCACTATGTAGAATCTAAATGGACACTAAATAAAAAAAATTAGGATTCTCTGAGATTCTCCATCCTCATGATGACCCAACCATTTTTGAGTGTATGATGAAAATCTTTAGAGAATATAAAATTCAAAATAAAATATTTAGTATCACATTCAATAATCCATCTAATAATACAGTAGCAATTAACATGTTTATTAAGAATATTAGAGATGGACCATTAGGAGAGATTTCCTATGTTAGATGCATGTGTCACGTCATTAACCTGATAGTACAAGCGGGGTTAAAGGTGTGTGCACCCGCTTTAGAAAACCTACGTAACTCACTAAAATATATTCGCATGCCTCATAGACAAGAAGAGTTTGGTAGTCTCTTTTTATCTATGTATGAATCTTAAGAAAAAGAAATTCCAATCGAATATGAGATACCGTTGGAATTACACATACATGATGTTGGAGTCATGTGTTAGATACGAACACATGATATCCGACTACATCAATAGTAAGAGTGACGAACTTATTATTGATGACACTGACTGGGCTACAAGAATTTTATTTAAGAAATTCCTAAAAATTTTTTATGACGTGACAAACATGGTTCGTCAGTTTATACTTCCATGACTTGTATTGCACTCATGTGAATATGCAACATTATTAGGATGTATCAAGATGACACAATACTTAACAATATAGTTCTAAAGATGGAAACCAATTACTTAAAGTATTGGTCTACCATTCCTTCTCTTTATTATCCAGCTACTTGCATGGATCCTAAGGTTAAGATAGAAGGGATGAAGAACATTTTGACATATATTTCCTCATGCATGAACCAAGAAGACCCACCTGAAGGCTTCATTCATGAGAATTTGACTGAGCTCTTTGTATATTATGATACTAGGTATAGTGGTAGTACTAGTGAGGCTCTGAGTACGAATATAGATACCATATTTGGAGACGATGACTTTTATATTCAGTTAGTGAGGAAGAAATGACAAGGTGTACCATCGATTAGGAACAAGCTGTCTCGGTACTTAGATATCGATTACTACTTAATCCTATCACATTATGATACTAAGAATCTTAATATATTATAGTAGTGAAAATTATATGAGTCCACATTTCTCATGCTATCTAAGATGGCATGGGACCTACTGACTCTCTCGTTGTCGAGCATAGCATCGGAGTCTACTTTTTCTGTTGTAGTGAATATTATTTCAAGTAGGAGATTGAGATTATAGCCAGATATTATTGAGGTTTTAGCATGCATGAAGGATTGAAAGGATACGAGCTTGGACATCAAAGATCTTGGTGGGACTGTAACAAAAGCAGAGGAGTTTTTTGCTAATGATGATCAGGTGATATTAATATTAAGGATGATTTGATGATTGATGATTGATGATGTTGATGATTGATGAATTGAGAGTTGAGACACTAATGTTTGATATTAGATTTCGATTTACTCATTTATATTGTATTTGTATTTATTTATTTTTTGTTTGTGATAAAACTTTGAGTTTGTGGATTGATGCTTGAAACTTAAATATTATTATTTTGTGAATTTTTATTTTGTATTAATTTTTATTTATATTTAAGTTTTAATGTTTTATTAATTCATACACTTACACTTATACACATTTAGTTTTAAAAATCTATAGTTTATTATAATAAATAAACTTAATATTTTAGTAAATTTAATAAAATAAAAATTTTAAAATTAATTATTTATTTATAGTTAACAATTAACATTAACAATTAACATTAACAAAAAACAAAAAACTTGTAAGTATATAATTAAATAATTATAAATTAATTTTTAAAATTTAAATTTTATAAGTTTCTTAATATTATGAATAAAAACTTAAAATATATTAATAATTAAAAACTGGCCCATACGGGCCAGAACTAGCCTGACCCGACACAATTTCATCACTTGCTAGGCTGACAGGCCATGCTGGGCCAGGTTTGATGAAACTGTGTTGGGCTAGGTATGGCCCATTTGCCCAATTGGGCCACCTAAAATTAGGTAGAACTAAATGGATCCGACCCATTTGATGCATCTAGGCCCAATTCATGATTATTGACTAACGTTATGACTTTGTGTTATAAAAAGATTGAAATATATTCTATAGTCATGATCATTTTTTAGAGTCACAATCTCAAGTTTAAGAGATGAAAGTCAAAGTTTTGACTTTCTTCTGAAAGTTATGACTTTCTACTTGAAGCTATGAAAAGCTACCTCGGTATAAATCTAAAAGGTAGAGAAATTCAAAACATATTTAATTTCTTCTTCCTCTTACTCATGAAACAAGCAAAGCCTAGGCAACCATCAAATCCTAAAAAAATTTTCACTCATGATGGGTTCCATAAGCAAGTAAGTGATGTGAGACTTAATTCATTTATTATTTATAAATGAATGTGTTTGATTTATATTATGTTATGGATATTAATGGATGGATGATTAATAAGAACTTGAAATATGATTTTGACTATTGGTGAGTTTGTATTAGATTATTATGGTTGATAGTGATATGTAAACTACAAGGTTGACTTGAACATATGATAAATAAAGTAGTAACCATCCTTCTGACTATGATGCATGAGATAAACCTATATGTTAAAACCTAATTTTTGAGTATATTAATTATTATGAATATGATACTTATGAAGCAAAAAATGTAATACTTTTATATGTCAATCTATTGTATACATCTTAAAAGAACTAGTTCTTAATTGAGATGAGTATTCTTCTAAGAATTTTACCTTTAGTGTATGAGTCACATCATCAATGAGAAGGAGAGTGTTGGGTAATTGCGCTTCCACGGGTAGTGAGATTAAGAAACAGAAAACAATAGAAACACAGAAAACATGCAATATATATCCCAATCCAAGCAAGCATCCATGACAGAATCAAAAACGAGAAATCAACACAGAAAATAACGTGATTCGCTAGTCGCTCAGTACAACTAGCTACCTCCACCAGAAAACGCTTATGCGTTACAGATTAAAACCAAGAAATAGAATGTCTTACAGTATGCAGCATGTAGCAGTCGCAAAATCGCGCAGAGAGAGGAGATGGATGATGAACAGTTCAAACGGGTCAAAAAATAGCCTCCTGAAAAATAAATTACAAATCATTTTATATGAAAAATAAACATCCGGTCAGCAGGACCTCCGTTATTGTGCTACTGCTACATCCCCAGACTTTTAATATTTTCTTTCCTGCACTTACATGAAAATATTAAAACAGATTATTAAGTAAAAAACAAATTACATATACAGCAGAGAGTGATAAGCAATTTTTGGGGCATGATACTTACGAAGGGAGTCATATGGTAGTGACAACCTTTATGAGTTACTTTTCCTTGTATAGTTCCAACTAGTGAAGCTCAAGGGAGTCATATGTTAACTATGTAAGCATGATACTTATGAAGCCAAAAGCACTAACACTTATAAAACATATCAATCCTTAGTCTCTATGATACCTGAGATCATAGAATAAAAGTGTATATGAAGTAACCATAAAGGACAATTGATGAAGTTTCCTACAAAAATATGAGATTATGAATAACTCTCATACAAATATTATTTTTGATCTCAATAGTGGTGTACTGAAGTGATAACTATGAGGAAACTACCATTGAGATGACTTTGAGTATGACAACCACCTTATATGCCATTAAGGGAAAAAGTCATTGTATACTGCTCAAACCTTTTCTATGTGTCCAAAAATAATATCAATTGAGCTAATATATATATATATATCACATATATTGAATGAAAAACTCCATGGATCTAAGATTATTCATACTTCAAATATTCATTTTACTAGAAATGAGTTATGTTACTATTACATAACTAAACTACTGATACAATTTCCATAAGATTGATATCTAGATAAAAATCCTTTTTATGAACATGTGGATCTCTATTGATGGAATATTCTTATTAACGAGATTTTGAGATATTTCCTAATCTATAAATTTAGACAATATAATAAAATCAAAATAGAGATTAAGGTACTATATTTATTTTGTTGATGTCTTTTCTAGATATGTGTGAGTTTTCTTTTTCTATAAGCAAACCAAAGTTCTAGATAAGTTCATGAAATTCAAAATAATAGTGAAGAATCATTTCAACATATGGATAAAGATTACATGGATGAATGATAGTGTGAAACACTTTCTAGTTAATTGATTTTGCTTTGAGTATGGCATTGATAAGCATAACAAAGATAACACCATAGCTGGATGGAATGGTGGAAAGCTTGAACTAAACACTAATGGAAAATTTAATATGAATGAGAAGTTAGGCAAGCTTGAATTTAGAATATTTGGTAGGAGTTGCCACAACATGCTACCTGAAGATCCATACTTGCACGTCAGGGGTGGGTATAAAATAGCCTTTGAGGTGTTGTATGAGAGGAAGTTGGGTATAGATCATCTTCAAGTGTTTGGATATGATGAATATTTGTTGGCATATAACATACTGAAACTCTATTTTGATATTAGATGATGTATAAGTACATAAATAGTTCATAATTGGATAGATCTAATGATTCTCAAGTATCGATAGATTTTCATGAATAGTCACGAAATCATTATATTTTTGGAGGTAATTAATGACTTGGTGATGTATAGTTCATCAGCTAGTTTTGATATCTATTCTTGACTGAAACTCTATGTATTTAGTCATGGAAATATTTATAAACTATAACTATACCACCTCATTAACAAAATTCTTAAATGTATAACACATTCTTTCTGACTATATTATTATGTCCGAGTTACACCCATATTTATTTTATATCAATTAAATAGTTGTAACATTATTTTCAAGTTGTAGTAACCAAGTACTCCAATAAAGCTAAAAGTCACTACCATTTTTCGGTGCCAAAACTTTATATTTATAAAGACTTTGTATCTTAAAGTTAGAACCATAGTATTTTCCAAATGCTATGAATTTTGGGCTACATAAAGGTTACAGAGTCAAAACTAATCAAGTCAAAGCAATGATAATTATCTAATACATCAACTTTTGAATATATAATATTATAGAAGATATTACTCAAGCATAACCACTTCCAAGACCAAAAATCTTGCCCGTAAGAAATTAAAAAATCACAATTTGAATATATGAGCTAATTTTCAAAAACTACATCCATTCATAGTACCATGATCATTTGATACAAAATAAGGACAAATCCAATGCCATGGTCATTCCCAGAGTTATGACCATTTGATTCAAAAGAAATACTAAAGCTGTGACACATTCACAAAGTTACAACTTTATTTTATAGAGGCAAAATGTATAAGTCATAGATACTTCCTAGTGTCGTGACCTTGTATCATGAAAAGTTTAAAAGACATTCCAAAGTTGTAATCACTTCTCAGAGTCATGATCTCGAGCTCAAAAAATAAATGCCAAAGTCAGACACCTTTCCAAAGCTATGAATTTCTACTTGGACAAATACAATATTTATAATGCATAAAAGAAAAGAAAGAAGAGACCCGAAAAAATCTTCTTCTTATTCATTCTTCAAGACCAAAATGCAAAGCTCGGTAACAACTCTATATAAGGGATTTTCATACTCCCTAGAAGATCCACAAGTAAGTGAGAGACACAAGATAAAAGCTAAATCTTAGAGTTGGAAGGCAAAACTTTCAAACCTCCCCATCTCTAGGATGGATTTGAGAAACCGACCAAAATAGTAGTCATTATGGTTTGTATCATAGATTCTTATGAGGGCTATCATTAGGAATATAAGATTTACGGGACTTATTTTATATTACCTCATATGAATCTCTCTCCAATATCAAGTTAAATTAAGATCTAGGGTTTATGTAATTATGATTTATATGATATTGAAAAAGTTTTATGATTAATTGATGTGTTTGATTAATATTAAGGAATAAAAATTGTTTGTAATGGTTATTATATAAAACTTGAATTAAAATTTTGACTATTGGTAAATTTGTGTATTTTGTCATGATGAATGATGATAGGTATACCATGTGGCTCATTTAAACATAAAGTAGGAAATAAGTGACAAATCTTTCCAACTATGATGCATAGGACAAACCAATACATAAAATTTAAATTTTAGATATGTTAATCTCTGCAAGAATGATACTCATGAAGTCGAAAGCACACATAGTTTTTCATGTCACTCTATTGTACATGTCTAATAAGAATTGATTTTCAACTGATGTAGACATTTTATAAAATATTATTATAATGGTTTCACCTTTAGTATAAAAGGCACATCATCACCATGAATGATGCTGACATGTAATATATAGGACATCCCTGAGTCGTTATGACTCATAAGGTGGTGACAATCCTTTGAGTTGCTTTCACTCATATGGTTCTCACTGGTGAGATTTGTGGAAAGTACATGTTAATTATGTGAGTATTATACATATATAGCTAAAAATGCAAATATATTTATATCACAATTCTTGGTCTTTATGACACTTGAGGCCATATAATAATAAGGTATATATAAAATAATCATCATGGGTAGTTAATGTGTTGCATAAAAGATATAGACTTGTGAATGACCTTCGAGCATATATATATTTTATTATTTCAATGATAAAGTACTTAGATGACAACTATGAGAGAACCAATATTAGGATGAACTTAATATTAATAACTACCTTGTATGAAACTAGGGGAAAGGAGCATTCTAACAATAATCCAACATTTGTTCTATATCCAAACTCTATAAATTAAATGATTTTTAATATGTATTATACGAATTGAATGAACAAATCCTAGTTTCAAAGAGTTGTATCAAAATCATAAATTATCTTCTCTACTTGAACCATGTTATTTCACTATTGGTCAAACAAACTATTGATATAATCTCTCTAGAATTGATATCTAGACAAAAATTATCTTTACTACTTGTATTACCTACATACCTGTAGATCTTTATTGATAAGATACCCTCAACAATATACATTTAGAATACTACATAACCAATAAAATTGAGCAACATAATAAAGTCACAATATATATGTGCATGTGCCAAAGAAAATGAAGAACAAGGTTGACTACAAATTAGTGAATTATAAGATTTTTAGTTATGAGGAAGGCATCAAAAACTACAAGCATTGAAAACTAGAAAATGAGAATGGTGATCAATAATTGAGATATAGTGTTCAAAGATTACAAGCAGAGAGGTTCCCAGAACTTGTGACAAGGTTGATAGCTTTGAAGTAACAAAATAGAGACATGGTAATGGTGATGTTTGACTTATCTTCATCATGACATCACAAATAGAGCGATGACTTTATTCCAATGGTGGTGTAAAATCTTCTGATTAAGAGGCAAAATAGATAAGTTATGAAGACTCTAGTGAGACTTATGTAATTGAGATAGCTCATGCATTAAGAAGTTCTACATGAGTGAGAAATTCTTTTGAAAGATGTAAAAATAATGCATACCTTGCTCTTTAGATTACATTAGAGGAGTCAAGCAATATGATGGAGGCAAGAGCATATGGGGATCTAATGTAGTGGAAGAAAACTAAAAAAGATGTACAATGTAGTACAACATTTGAGAGCCTTGAGAAGTTGACTCTATTTTTGAAGGTGTTTATAACTATTATGACTTTGTGAGAGTGCCAAATCTTATTTTTGATTGGCATAATCCCAAAATCTTGTTGGGTGATAGTCTCTTATCCAATATAAAATTGTAAGTATATGGGTCATACAAGTAGTAAAATAGACATAAATCTACATATTAATTTTATAAATACTATGTTGATAGTTTGAGCAATCAATAGTAAATTAACTACTTCTTGAGTTAAATTGATAAACTTGTGTTCTCAAGAAGATATTTAAACTCTAAAGTTGATTTATTTCCTTGTGCATGAACATATTTTTTTAGTGTTTGATCAATATTATATCTGGTTGTTGAGAAAATGATAGATTAGTATGAAAACACTAAAGTGCCCTATTAGCATACAAGGTGAATATTATCTTTGGACTATCACTACCAAATATTATGTACATGGGTTATTTATACATATACTTCTTTTATGCAAATCATCAATTGAACTCAATGATTAATTTGAATATGTAGTCTTTTCTCCAACTTATAATATCTTTAAGATATGAGATAATGTGGTAATAATTATATATATACTTTTAACTTTGTAAGTATCATATTTAAAAAAATTAACATATATCTTCTCATGAATAATGCCTATGAAAATCATACAAGAAGAATTAACACGTAGGACTATCACCACCACATGAATATCTTTTTCTTGTGCGTGTCTTATGACTTACTTATCACTATCTGCTATGAACAATGCATGACTCACACTTTATGGCAAAGCTATTAGGTTATACATTCAAATGATCTCTTAAATCATTCGAGGTCAATTTTCCTCGAATATGTATAATATATTAGTCATAATTATATTCATAATTTTGGATTTGTAAGCATCATACTTGTAATGATTAGAATTATATCAAAATTTTGTTTGCACAAATAGGCTTATCTCTCATGTTATGGTTAAAAGGGCTCTAACATTCTTTTTACTATGTTGCATGACTGTGTCTAGTAACATATATATCATTGTTCACAATGACCGACATGCATAAACCTATTATATAGTTAAAATCCTAGATTTTAGTTCTATATCATAATCATATCTATCAATATCTAAATCACAATATTAACACAAATATCAACCATAAAAATTATGTATCCACAACAAACAAGTATATAATCAAACCCTATATCTTAATTTAGCCTAACATTGGAGAATATTTCACATGCGATATTTTGAAAGATATCTCATAAAATCAAGGATTACTAATACAACCACAAATTGAAATCTAAGTATCAACACTTAAACTCAATCAAGTATTGTCCATTTTTACCTTGAATTTCTCACTAATTAGGTGTTGGAATTGATTTTCCTAGGGTTTATTGTTGTTCTTGGCTCAAAATCCAATTCCCCATTTTTCTTTCTTCTAAGTGTTGCATAAATATTATAGCGATTTTGTGCTATGCTTTCAGTTAAATATCATGGCATTGGCTTGAGGTCACAACTATCATGTTTTTTCTGATCTTCTATGGAGTATCAAAATCACAATAGCAATTAATATTATGGCTTAAGTAACTACATTCTAGAGCAAGATGTTATAGTGTGGGGAATGACCATGACTAAGACTAATTCTTTCTAGAACAAAGTTTTGTGGCACTATGAATGGCCATTATAGATATTTTTTCTATGTAACAATATTTCATGGAATTGTAATAGCCACAACATATAAATTTACTCTCTACAAAACAGAGTCACAATGTGAATGATTATGAATTTTGTAATTTATCTCTAAAGCATAAAATCATGAAACTAAAAAAAGCAACAACTAGAGTAAATGCTCTTTGAAATAAAATATCATGGTAGAAAATAATTCCATGACTCAAAACACTTGTGTTTTGGTTCTGTAATAAATAAGTTATGGTCCTTAAATTTGCATTGACTAATTATATAAGTGAGTATTTTGCAACATTGTTATGATGCCTAATTTTTAAGATTAGGCAATGTCCCAAAAACTCATTGGGAGAAAGTCTCTTTCTCAACCATTCTCATAAGTATATCTATCATATAAGTGGTAAAGTGGACTTTTGTCTCAATATTGATCCCATATAAACTCTGTATGTAGTTCCTATTCACAATGATTACTTGATACCTATTCACTATTTAATACCTTTTAAGCAACTCATCAACTACCATTGATGATTACTTGATATATGTATTCTTATTCTCTGACTTTATTTATCATAAATAGGTGAATTAATGTCTAAAAATATTTATACTTTTGACTTCATAAGTATTATACTTGTATAATTAGCATATGTTTTTCCTTAGATCTCATTGATATGAGTCATGTGATAGAAAGTAACTTATAAGACTATTACCACCTTATATATTTTTTATCATCGTCCACCATGATGAGATGCATTTGCCTCTACTCACATGTGTCATAGATTTTCTATCATCATCCATTATGATGACATGCGATTCACATACTAAAGGTGAACTCCTTAGAGTAATATTCTATAAAACTCTCACATCCTTTGAGTATTAGTTTGTTTAAGATATACACAATGAATTGACTTATATATGGCTTATATATCACTATCCACCATGATAACACATACAAACCTACTAATAGTAAAATCCTAATTTTAGTTCAATATAAATACTAAATCAATTATTAAACAAACTACAACACAATATAAATATAAAATTTATTAATCATGTATATGTCATATGAAATAAAATATACTAACTTTAGACATCAACTTATCCTAATATTAGGGAAAAAATTATATGAGATAAATCAAGATTTTTGGGTTCCCAATGATAGCCATCAAGAGTATCAAGGAATCAAGCCATAAACCCATGATTCTCATATGTGTGCCTTAGATCTACCCCTAGGTGTGAGTCAAAATTCATGCTTTCTCTTAGGGTTAATGCTTATGCTATGCAACACCTCTTTGATGGATATTTTCTAGGGTTAGGTGAATTTGTGCTTATAAACACTATCTTTTTTGCCTCTTATTTCATGCCCTAACTCCTCTTTGTTTCTCATGATTTCCACTTTTATACTTAAATAGCTAGGTATGATTTTTAAGTGGGAAGTCATGACACTGAGGAATAAGGCTTAACTTTCCTCTCTTTCTTGCATTAGATTGTCATGATGTTGGAAATAGTCATGACTTATGCACTAGAAATGAGCCACACATTTGGTCTCTTTCATGCCTAGATTTCCATGATATTAGGAATAGCTATGACTTGTGTATTTCATCTATATAACACCAATATGTAATGTTGGGAATGATTGCAACTCATCTATTTCATCTCTATAATACAAAGATGTAATTCTGGGAATGATTGCAACTCATATATTTCAACTCTATAACACACAATTTTTGGGTTTAGTCATTTCTTAAGAGAAAAAAGTTATAAACATAGAAATAGTCACAATTTAAATAAATACTATATAGAACTTTTTGTACCAAAAGTCATAGTGTTGGAGAAAGGCCATAGTATTTTCCTTATTATTTGTGGCTCTATAACAAAAAAGTCATAATGCTAAAAAATACTATGACTTTTAGCACTAGTAAAGTACTTGGATATCGTGACATAAAATTAATATCATAGTCATAAAAAATATTATGCACTAGTACATCTATGTTTCCAAGAAAGTTTTGTAACCTAAAAAAATATGTTGTATAGTGAAAGGATTGTGTCAATAAGATGATAGAATCATCGTATATGAATATTATCATGACTATTTATCTAGTGTTTTGACTAATAATGAATAGCGAAACTATCATACAAGCTTATAGAGGTGTAACAAAGTCTTAACACGAGGAATACTATGACTATAAATGACTTTTTTCTCTCCTCCTACTCAACAAATCCATTAAACATTATATTTCACACAAAAATCAACCAATCTCACTATTATTCATCACATCCATCAAAACTATAATTTCATAAAATGATTATATTTAAAGCTCTTTTCTATACAAATATATCATACATAATTACTAAAATAACTAGTATTATTTGGTATCTAGAATACCAAATAGAGTATTTGGATGTCATGATGTGCAATTAATATCACTATCATAATATGTTTTAGAGATAATGTAATTGTGACTCTAAGAAAATATCATGGCCACAAATACAATATTGCATAGTGAAAAGATTGTGTCAATTCAGTATTAGAATCATTGTATACAAAGATTACCACACCTATATTTGTAGAGATAAAAGCAATAAATGATGCTCCAACTACTCATTAAGATAATGAAATATGCACTCGGGTCATGACATGGGAAATGTCATATCTCTCCATCACTTATCTCTCTCTCTGAGCCTCTACTCTATAAAGTATATCAATGTTCACCTAAAATGGTTATGATTTTACTAACATTCATCAAAATTCATCAAAATATAAATTTAAAGAAATATCTCCAATAAAACTATAAATATTTATAAACTCGCTAATAAATATATGCCAAACTACCTAAAAAAGTTGATACATGGAGTATCGAACAATAACTTAGAGTACCAAATACAAGCTCTGATACCAAATGATGAGAACTTAGAGTACCACAAATAGGCTCTGATACCAAATATAGAACTTTGATATTCAAAAATAAGCTTTAATACCAAATGTTAGAAGTTATCATACCTCAAATATATTCTAAATGAAAATATTAGAATCTAGGAATCCCAAAGTGATGATACCAAATGTGGAGATAGATCTAGGCCAACTAAAGATTGAATGCCAAATCTTCACGCCTAGATGGTATCTTGCATAATAGCCTCTGATACCAAACTAGTTAATGGATGGTTACTTAGGGTTTTGAGAAAATGGGAGAGAAAATACTTATAGAAGAAGCACACATATGCATAAGAAAGAGAAGGATGGGGGGGGGGGGGGGGGGGGGGGGGGGGGGGGGGCACACACAAGAAAATAAAAAATTCACTATTCATAGAACTTGATGTTTTGAGGCATCTTAGCTATTACAATGCTCTCTTCACAAACTTTTGTTTTATTCTTGTTTGCAGTTACAAGATTTTAAATATTAATCTAAAAACTCATTGCATAGTTACACTTAAGTCCTAAGCCATGACAACATATAATATGTTGTAGCTTTATTCATGTTGATGGCCCAAATAATATGACATTTAAATCCACAGGTAATTAGTCACTACTCACAACAACACAAAATATGTTGTGGAAATAATGATATCGGGATTCCAAAAAATTTGGTCATGGAACCATAATAATATTATAACTTGAGTTGAGTCATGGCTTCATAATTTTGGTTATGACACCAATTCATATCATAGCTCAAGATGAATTATGGATTTACAATAAAAGTCACAACTCCAAAGCATAGACTCTAGTCTTTAGTCTAGTCAAGACACCATAAAATAGAGTATGATTTCTCAACACATAGTTTTAGATTTAGTCAAGTTATAGTACTATAGAATAAGACATGACTCATTAATAAATATTTCAATTTTAATTTAATTGCGACTCTATAGAGCATGGTCACGACTCTGCCGCATAGGAAGTAGCTTTAAAATAAGTATGAGTCAATCTTAATATTTTCTCACTTAAAGAATACTTCTTATTAATATCTTCCTTTTTCCTTCTAGTATCATGTTCTTGCCACTAGAATCTATTGGTACCCACAATCTATGTCAAGTTATTAGTTGTATTCATCTTTGTGTCAATCAAATCAGCCTATAGTCAACTAACTTTCAGATAAAATGGTACTCTCCATAGGCCATTCCCTCCATCATAATCATTTAATCACCTTTGGATTTGGAGCCAGCTTCATAAGGCTTATAGATATTGTACTACACACATTTTTTAGTTTTCTTCCCATTGTATTGGATCTACATAGGCTCTTGCCTCTATCATGCCTCTTGGATTCTTTCTTGAAACCTAAAAAGTAAGGTATGCTTTATCCTCGTACCTGTTAAAAGAGGTTCCAATCCATGTAGACCTCCTTAGCATAGGCATTGTCCAACTTGTATCAAACTCCCTAAAGTCTTCATAACTACTATGATCCACCTTTTCATTAGCATATTTTGTTTCACAAGTGGAATATAGTTGTGACTCCAATTATGATGTCATGATAAGGATAAGTCACGACTCATCGTTTACATGTCTTAACTTCATTGTTTTAGAATTGTCAATCTTGTCACAACTTCTAATAACTTGTCCACTCTTGCACTCCTTGAACACTATATCTTGACTAAAAATCATCATTTTCATTTTAGGGCTTCAAATCTTGTAGCACCTTATGTATTTCTTATAGTCAAAGAACATAAACTTCACTAATTTGAAGTACAACTTCTTTATTTTTTTGGCACGTGTGTGTGTTTTACTTCACTAACTTGATGGCTTCATCTCATTTTGTGCTTTTAATGGTGTTTTATCCTTCATCACTGATGTGGGAGTGTGGTTCTTTAGGTAACATGCCATGAAAACTACTTCTACCCTAAATTATAGCTTCAAGCCTTCCCAACTTTCCATGCATCTTTTCTTTTCATTTAGTGTCCATTTCATCCTTTCTACTACTCTATTCTATTTTGATATCATTCTGAATATGTTTTGCTTAGGAATACCTTACTTGACATAGAATTTATTAGCCATAGAGTATTCCATACTATTATCCATAAAATTTTTATCTATTTTAGAATTAATTCCCTACCAGTAATTTGAATTCCATGTACTTCTCTAAGACATTGATTTTCTTTTGGATGAAGAAAACTCATGCACTGCTGGAGAAGCCATCAACAAAAACAAACATATTACATTGATCATCCAAGTGATGCCTCTAGTATTTTTTAGAATATAACTTTATGTATCATGTCTTATACAATTATTGAACTTATGATTATAACTTTAAATTTCTATGGCTTTTGCTTTTTGTGCATGTAGTCCTTATAAAAGTCAAACTCTCTTAAACAATCTATTACTCCTTTCATCATTCTGTTCGATGACATAGTCCTCATTTTCTTCTTACCAAAATATCCAAGTCTTTGATACCATAACATGGTCTCTTGTTATGGCACCATGTCTCCATGTTATGACTCTATATTTTCACGACTCAACTTAATATTCTTTAAGACCAGTTTGGACTCCATGTCGTGACCTTTAATTTACTTATAATGACCTTAAACTATTGTTTTTCAGCCTTATTATATTTCAGTCATTATTTTAAATTTCCAAATAATAACACCAAACTTTTCTTCTTCTCTAAGGTAAACTTATTCTCTTGTTACAACATCGAGCTTCCCAATCAAAACTCTATTGGGATTTCATCATCTTTGTATTTCATCCTTTATTCATCTACCCGATTCCATGTCATGATGCAGGTTCTATGTCATGAATCCATGTTCACAAGGCTCCACTTTATACTCCATCATGATACCATATTTCCATGGCATGACTCTACACTTCTAGTGGACTTTTCCTTTGATTGATACTGCAGCATGAACTATCAATTCTCCATGTCATCTCTCTTCTCAAAACTCAAAACCCACTACCCAGAGTCATGATGATGGTTATATATAGCTTGAATAAGATTCCATATTTTGTTAGTCGAGCAATAAGTATTGCTATCCATATCATCTTGTAATATTTATCATCACAAGAAAATATCACACCATCATGTCTCATTATATACACCATCATATCATTGCTACTCATGTCATCGCTACTTAGAAGTTATTTGATTATCCCATCACACTTTCGCATCTTCACCTTTTCATGGATAACAATCTGTATCATTGAGTTGTTTTCATAGTCACATCTTCTCTATCAAATGACTCATACTAAACAACCCAGCTTTAATGAGGAATCATGTAATATGATATTCATGTGTTAACGTACCAATTATTTTCTTCCATATGAGCAACATTCGCTTCCATAAAATGAATTTCACCATTAGTTGATACCTCCCCTCATCTTCTGAGCCAATACTTTCCTATGTCATGATTCCATGTTTTTCTGTCATGATCTATTTGACCTCTTTGACAGTCCATCTTGAAGTGCCTGGCTAAATTGCATTATCAGTTACTCAACTTTAGCTTATCCATACTATTTGATCTTTCTATTACCTTTAACTCACTTCATAACTAGTTTATCCTTTGGTCTTCACTCCTCCCCTCACCAATAGTATATCTATAAAGTATTTTTCTATATTTTTCCTTTTTATATCTTTTAATAGTAGAGCTATAATATGATCTTATATGATAATCATGTTGAATTACAATAAATGGTAATACTCAAATTATCCCATAAATCACATAGTACATGTGAATAAATAAGGGTAATAGCCTTATCATCATCACTAATCTCACAACAAACAAATAATAATCGACCAATCAGTGTCTAAAACTCATGTAGATGTGAGGCAAGTGAGTTATCATTCTCCATGCATAATTTATAAAGCTTCTTCCTCAAGAACAACTTGTTCACCAATGATTTGCTTTGATAAATTAATTTCAACTTCTTTCCCAAATCCTCAATGAATTTCTCACCAAAAATATTCACAAAGATTTTATCTACTACACATAATCAAATCAAGGTTTGTACTTTCTAATCTTACTTGTCTTAATTGACCACAAAAGTAGCTTCTAATTTTTGATCACTAGTCATCATCTTTGGTTCTATGATTATAGACTAATAGTTTTTATTAATAATTAAATATTTCATTTTCAATATCTATAATTTAAAGTCCTTGATTTTTGATTTCAACCCTAAATGTTGCCATATCTACCATTCTTAGGTTTTCAATCCCATTAATGAACTACATGCAAGATTTGATGCCATAATTGACTCTATAATTGAACCCTAGGTTCTAAGTGCCAAACCAGATTCTATGACTATACCTTCACATTGATACCAAAATATTAAGAATTTAAAGTAACAAACAAAAGCTTTAATACCAAATATTAGAACTTAATACACTTATGATATGCTATGAGGCCAAATGTTGGAATCTAGGAGTACCAAATTTGGTGATGATACAAAAAATATTGAGTCTCAAATCTAGACCAAATGAAGATTAGTTACTAGATTATCACCTTTGGATGGAATCTTGCATAAAAGACTTCGCTACCAAACTAGTCAATAGAATATTAGTTAGGGTTTTGAGAAAAGTTAAAGCACACACTAGTATAAAAGAGAGAGATAGAATAACATACAAGATAAAAGAAAAAATTACTATTCATAGAACTTGATGTTTTGTGATGTCTCAAATATTACAATGCTCTTTTCACACACTTGTATTTTTTTTGTTTAGATTTACAAGCCATTAAATAGTTACCTAGAAATATTTTTTACTTAACTCCTAAGTCATGATAACATATAGCATGTCACAATCACAAAGAATATGTCATGATTTGAATTCTTAAGTTATCAATCACAACAACACAAAATATGTTGTGACAATAATGATGGCATGATACAACAAAACATGGTCATGTCACCATAATACATGTTACAACTTAAGTTGAGTTGTACCTTCAACAATGCAAACTGTGACTTCAAAGCATAGTTTTTAATGTTTAGTCTAGTCATAGCACCATAAAAATAGGGCATGGATCCTCAACACATGTTCTAACTAGTTTAGTCATGAAACCAAAAAAATAGGATATGATTCCTCAACACATGTTTTAGCTTTAGTCTAATCGACTCCATATAATTGGGTCGTGAATCCACTACACTAGTAATAGCTTCAAAATAACTATAAGCTAATCTTAATACACTGATGGAATCTCTTAATGAAATGTAGGAAGACAATACATACCTTTGTCTTTACATTATATAAGAAAAGAAAAATGCTATGATGGTAACAAAAACCTTCGTTAATCCAATGTAATAGGAAGAAACTATGGAATATATGCAATACAACATCTAAGAGGCTTGTGAAGTTGACTCTGAATTCAACATAAATTTAAAGACTATGATGGAGACAAGTGTTTCTAGAAGTACCATTTTATCTGAGATCAAATTGATAAGAGATTTATTTGGTTAGAGAAAATTGAAACAAAAAAAGATTACTTTGGATTACTTCATACTTCTTCTTGATAGAGGATGTAGGTACTAAAAGCTTTCAAGTGATACTAAAAAAAGAGAAAATTGATAAGAGCTTTTAGTACCTACATCCTCTTGATAAAGGATGTAGGTACTAAAAGCTTTCAAGTGATACATTCCTAACACTAGAAGGAAGGACAAGCTTCTAGTGGTCTAGACAATATGTTTGAAAGGAAGGGGCAAAGAAAAAGTATTCTCCAAGTGGGAGAATATTAGGATTACCTCATACTTCTTCTAAGCTATTGCTTGAGTTGAGGAATAATGATACTATTCCATGGTGTCACAACTTGACAAAAGCTTGAAAAATCTACTAATGAGTTGTGAGCTATTCTGTGGAGTCGTGACTAGACTAAAGCTAAAATAGCTACTAAAGTTTGAAGTCATGATCTAAATCTTGGAGTCATGACCTTGACATAGTTACAACCTATTTTGGGTGGCTACTAGAGACTATGCTACGGAGTCATCACTTGTATTATGAAGTCATGAATACAAAGTATCATGACCATATTTTTTGGTGTTGCAATATCATTGTTGTTATAATGTATCTTGTATTGTTGTGAATTCTGACTAATGACTTAAGGATTCAAGTGGTGACCCTATCACGTGGTGTCACAACATGAATGAAGTCACGATATATTAGGTATTGTCATAACTTGGGATTTAAAGAATTTTTTATTTTACTATATAAAGGTTTGTAAATGAAATGTTCGATAAGAGTTTTGTAATACTCAGTCACAAAGCATAACGTATGTGATTTTTTATCTTCTATGTGACTCTTCTCTCTCATTTCTTCTCATTTGTGAGTGTATGTTCTTCTTCTATGAGATCTCTTATTATGTAATATAAACTTCATTTATGAGAGAATATTTCTTTCTTTTCTCAAAACTCTAAACCAATATCAAGGAATCTCTACATTGATTCCGTGTTTGGTATCGAAGAGAGGTTATACTGAGAAACTTCAAATTTCATTCCACCTTCTGATTTATGCTTAGAGATCATATCAAATGGTATTGGAGGTGAATGTCTTGGATGCCCATGAATTCAATATCTGGTATCAAAGCTTGTCTTTAATACTTTGAGTTGTAAGATTCAATATTAGAGTCAAGCCTTTGAGATAGTTGAATTTATCATTGGTATCATTATAGTGGTACCTAGATTCTTATCAACTTTGATTCAAGATGTAAACATTCCAAAAACTATTCCCTTAAGTATTGAGGTCCAAATGGTGCTTAACCAATAAAGATAATTCTATAAACCAAATATTTTATTTTCTAAAGTATTAAAAGTTATACACAAATTTTTGAAGAGTGAATGTTAGGGCAAAAAAAAGGCAGCTTTATAGCTTTCTTTTCTTGTAGTAGAATCATGCTTGATGATTTTAAAGGATATGGCATTTATGCAAAATAATATTTTCAAGAGCCCATAGGCTTATGTAAAAAATATAGAATAACCAACTTTAGATCTTTCTTTTTTTTATAGTAGATTATTTGCTTGATGATCTAGGAGGATATATTATTTATGTTAAAGGATATGATGTTGGAGGATATGATGTTTATGTTAGAGGATATGATGTTGGAGGATATGTTTATGTTAGAGGATATGATGTTGGAAGATATTGTGTTTATAAAAATCCAAGTACTAAATTATTTTTTGCACATAATACTTAAAATTTTGGTCTCTTATTATTTTTTTGATCTTATATATGTGGGTACTATCATTCATAATATCTAATGCATGTAGAAAGAGTACTTTTTTTTTGGGTAAAGGAGGACAATGATGTATAAAGATATTTTGAGCATACTACTTATGAGAATCAGGAAATGTAATTCTACTTAGTGGTGGTTAGGAGAAAAAATGATGAATAGATAATGATTGCCTCAAATATGTAGTGATGGGGATGTTGCCAAGTGGGATCATATTGTGATTTGTATAGAAGCCCAAGTGTCTTTAGAAATGATTGTCAATGTGAAAGATCCTAAAGAAATTACAAATAATTTCGATGAGGACGATGAAGGGACTATGTCCCATTAATAATTAGAGGATTCTTCAGCTTTTTTGGACTTTGTTGTTCTTTAATAAAGTTAGGCCATTTTTGAAAACAAGAAGGCTAGTCTTTAAAAAATTATAATAAGAGTAGGTGTGAGGATCACGATATGCTTCAATAGCAAGTGTCATGATTGAGATAAGCTCTGATACAAAATATCATGATTGGAACCTCTAAAGGGTTCGAATCCAATGTAAATGGCAAATGTATTGCACATAAGATATTGTTATCAATTGGTTTGATCGACCACGACTGACCACGACTGAATATCAATGGTTAGGATAAATCTATGACACAATTGATGATGGGATTAAATATGAGCTGCATTAGAGAGAAGAAACACAACCATAGACACTAAAAGATTCACATAGAAGAGGAGGGTGGGGGAGGAGAGAGTCTACTCAAGAAATTGCTATTGTTATTTCTTACAAAATTGTTCTTACAATATTATCGTATTTGGGTTACCTATTATAACACATTTACAAATCTATTTAAATATGAAACATGAATACAAGTAAATATAGTTGCGACAACATAATTCATATCACGAGGCCATACCACACATAATAGTATATTTCCTATCATGGAAATAGTAAAGTCATCAATTTAGTGTCTCGGTAACAAATATTGTAACGAGACCACTTTAGTCTCAATAACATATTTTATGTCAATCAACAACTTGATTTATGACCTAAAAAAAAGATTGTGACTTTCACAAGTTAAGTAAAACATTGATGCAATCATGATATTAACATGTCATGACACCTATTCTTTAGGTTGCGACTTCATTTTCTATAACTTTCTTCTAAGATTCTAGATGATGTATGAGTCAGCCCTAATAGTCTAGAATAATTTTTCTATTATGAGTATGACTGCTATATGTTCTATCATAGAACTTCCAATGACCATCCCAACATCCAGGTGGCATGCCCAAATATATGTGTGGGTGGTCAACGTGGCTAACTTTAGAAGCTTTTGATTAATCGAAACAACGTGGAGGTGGTCAACATGGCTAACTTTAGAGGCTATGTGATTAATCAAAACAATGTGAAGGCTGTCATAGAAAGCAAAAGGTGACTTGTTAGCTAGGATATAACTATCCTTTAAAATATGATTTTCTAGTGTGATTAACATTATGCCAATGTTAATTAATTTTTATGATTGTTGTGGAAGTTTTCAAAACTTCATGATAATGTTTTTTGATTGATTGATTTTATGACTCAATTTTTTTTATATGAACATGAAATATGTTTGATGGGCTATACAACTTTTGTATGTATTCTACTTGGCAAGATATAAAGTTTAAGTATACATTTTCTTATGTCTGGATGACTAGAAGATAGTTTTTTGGACTATGAAAATGTTTGTGCCTCAACATTTATTTAATTAGCCAGAGTAATTGGGTGAACATATATGTGTGATATTTGTTTGAGTGATTAATTGACAGCATCATTTTACTTTTAAATTATCTAGTTGATTATGTGTTAGAGAAGCCTTTGGGTTAGTGATTATTATGATACCACTAAAATACTAGGAAATAAATTTATTTGCCATCGTGGAAAATTAAATATTCAAAAACTCAATTGAGAACAGAATTTTTTTTGTTGAAAATGTTAAATTTTAATAAAATAAAATTTAATTTGCAATTTATTTTGCTAAAAATCAATTACATCAAATTTTGAATTTTCAAATAGAAATCCACCTGCCTTAAAATTCAGAAATAATTTAATTCACAATCCTATAAATAGAAAATCCATGATGTACTTAAAATGTCAAAATTTAATTTATATATCACAGATAAAAATCTATAAAAAATAACATATGAAAAATTATATTTTAAACTAACATAATTTGTTAGCATATAAAATTCTAGATATCATAAAATCCAGAATAATAACATAAACCTTAAATTTTGGGGAAAATACTTTGAGTGTGATTTCGCATTATTCTTTAGGTTATGAGTTAAATTCATCAGTGTCTCAACATGAAATTGATACTCATAGCCTTCAAATAATTTATGGAGATGAGGCATTTATATCTAGAAACTCATCCTTTTGTAATGTTTTTCAAAAATATTTTTTTTATCTAGTTGAACCACATGAGAGGGCTGAGAAAATCCTCTCTTTCTGCTTTTGTAAAAATGAAAATGCATGCTTATTTCGCTTTGTAGCTTCAAAAGAAAAAATGCTTCTATGTTAAAAGAAAAAAAAACGCACATCACTTTTTGGAATTTATTTTTTGTAAGGTCCTGTAGCCCCAAACACACACACGCACACCTTCAAATAATTTATGGAGAGGAGGCATTTATATCTTGAAACTCATCCTTTTGTAATATTTTTCAAAAATATTTTTCTTAATTAAATTGAACCACATGAGAGGGAGGAAAAAAAAATCCTTTCTTTTAGCTTCTGTAAAAATGATATTGCATGCCTATCTTGCTTTGTAACTTCAAAAGAAACAAGCTTCTATGGAAAAATAAAAAATGCACCTCACTTTTGGACTTTTGCTTTTGTAAGGTTCAAAAGCCCTAGGCATGCACGCGTATACTCACATATTTGTTTTTCCTTTTTTTTTTGAAATTTAAACATGAGAAATTATTCCATATTCTTGGTCTACTATGCTCCTATCTATAAAAAAAATTAAAAACAAAAAGTAATAGTAACTAAAAAATAAATATATTTGATTAAAATAATAAATTTATATTACTATTTTAAATTAAAACAAGCCAAACTAGAACACAACCAAATTAAAACCATATCTACACAACATGAGTAGATCCAATAATTCTCCCCTTCTATCCTAGCTAAGGCGACATTTGCCAGCATGAATTTAAAATAAATTAAATTTTGTTGATAATAAAAGTTTAGTTAATATATCAGTGATATTATTATTTGCATATAATTTTTCAAGTATGACTAACTTTTAATCTAAAATATCTCATATATTTTAATACCGCACATCAATGTGCTTCGACATACTATAAATAGTCAAATTTTAGATAAATGTAAATCACTCTAATTATTATATTATGTAGCATATATCCTGTCACATATTCATCTCTACCAGAAATATTTTAATCCATAAAATTTTTTTAATAGCCTCAATATTTGCAATGAACTCTGACTCAATGTTGGATAGTATGACATAATTTTGTAGCTTAGATGGTTAGGATACTACTTTTCATTATAGGTTATTACATAGCCTGAGATAGATCACACACAATTGCTTAAGCCAACCTCTTCTTGTCTCTCAGAAGATTTATACCCATAAGACCATACACACAAACTTAGCAAAAGAAAGAAATACTTAGAAAGAAAAACATAAATTATAAATAAAACTCGAGTGTGTACAATAATTAAATGACTCCCTTATATAATGAGATAATTCTGTCACAACTAGCTCAAATTAGGCCAAATATCATTATCTCATTATATAAGAAATTCTTAAAATATTCTAGAATGGGAAAAGAGTTAGAAGCCATATACCCTTCTATAACTTCTCTAGAACATCTTCATAATCATTCCATAAGTCTTCAAAAGATTAACCCATGATATGAAATATTCTAGAATTTTATTGGGCTATGATTTATCCCCTATTGATCTTGTCATTGTCCTCATGGAAGCATCATTGCGAAACTTTTGTAATCTTCTTCAAGAATTTCCATAATTCAATGATGAGTTCTCAACTAGCTTTGATGCCACGTTAGTCTCTTCTATTTCACTAAGCATCATGTAATTCTTATGTCTCATTACTCATTTTGCCAAAAATAGCTTTTTTGATATTTTTATAAGAAACTCACTTGTATTGGTGCTTGGTGTGCATCACTTTATTTGGATCACCTTTATCTTTTTGAAATAACTTCAACATGCTCAAATGAAATACTAAACACATATTAAGTTTTTGAAGTAAATCAAGTTGATGTGAGATATTACCAATCCATTTGAGAATATGATAAGGCCCCTCACACCTTCACAACTATCCCTTGTGTATCCTTTTGTGTCACATCACCAAGTGAAGTATATAACACTAAGTCTCCCACATATTAGTGCACATCTCTTTATTTTCCATTATCCCATTTCATTGATTGCTTAACTTCATTGTACAATCTAATCTAAGTCAAATTAATATATTCTTTCCACCCCTTGAAAAAATGATAAGATACCATATTTGGTTGTGTTTATCTCATTGGAATGGTGTTTGGTATATTATTATTGTTCAAGCACAATTTCAAATAAACTCGTTCCCATTACATATCTTTGTTGCAAGTAATAGGAAAATTATATAATATCAAGTAATTTTAGCTTATCCCTATGTGAGGTATCGACAAAGTGTCATATAAATATCTTTAATATTATATTTAACCTTTCTATATCCTCATTAATTAAAGGATGAATATCCATTGAACAATTCATATTTGATATTAATAGCTAGTGGCTATATTATCAATTTTATAACAAATCTCTATGCAATTTCATTTAGCTTACAAAATTCAAATATAATTAGTTGGTTTTCTTGGACAATTACTTTTCTAGTTGTAGAATTTAAAGCATCTTTGTATACTGCTCATGGTTTGGAATGGTTTGTCAAGACTAGGAGAGACTCTTCTATGATTACTTACTTCAAATGATCAGAAGATTATTGGTCAGCTTGACTAAACTTCCAAACTTTTTTTTTTCTATAATATATTTATTAATGGTATAGTAATTTGAGAATATTTACAAATGAAATGATGATAGTAATTGGCCAACTAAAGAAATAATCTTTGTTGTCACTTAGTAGGTAGTTACCATTCGACAAATGACTACACTTTGTTTTTGTCCATTTGTATGATTTATTTTTACCAATTTAACCCAGAAATGAAACTTTTGGTTTAGAAAAAATATTTATCCTATTTGACATACAATTTATTTTTCTATAAGATTTGAAATACTATTTAACTTTATAAAATAAGATCATCCAAAAATATCACCACAAAATGATCAAGAAAATATTGTAATACCTTATTCATAAGTGTATAAAATGTGGATGGTTCATTTGTAAGTACAAATGGCATCATCAAGAGGCAAGAATACATGGGAACCATATCCAATCATCAAGATATTATCTCAATCTTGAAGCAAGTTTAGAAAACTACCTCACATCTCTAAGTTAGTTGAATAAATCCACCATCAAAGTAATTAAATATTTGTTTTTCATCACTAACTTGTTGATGGCCCAATATTCAATAATGATCAACCATATTTTCTATGAAATAGAATAAGAGTACCATATTGATCCTTGAAGATCAAATATGTTAAACATCAATCAACTCATTTAATTGCTTTCTTAGCTCTTAAAGTTATGGAAATCCCATTTGATAGGGTGATTGTGCCACTATAAGGGCATTTAGCACCAACTCTATCTAATTGTCCACAACTCTAATCTATAGCAACTTCTTAGGCAACTCGATAGGCATGATATCTTGTAATGAGTTAGGAAGTTTCAATACTTCTATAAATTATTCACTAATGGCATCTAAATCCTTCATGAATTATCAATGCCACTAGGTATATTATCTTATTCTTTCTCATCCCTTTTGCTAATGAATCCCAAACATCACCCGCATGAATTATTTTGCACTTTCTGTTATTGGGGCAATACATTGTGAAATAGGATCTAGAATGCATACATGGTGTATAAATAGAACTAAAAGTATGTTTACTGAATTTAGAAAATGCAACCCAAGTACCAAGTCATAGTCATCCAAGAGGATAACTTTGGCTATTTCTTTCCTTTCTAATCTTCTAGTTGGGCCTCCACATTTCCTTTGTTGATATTCAAATTCAATTTCTTCATGATTTCTTCGAAAATAAAAAATAGTACCTTTACTTCTAGCTACTAATGCTTTGAGATTATGATCAATAATAGTGAAATTCTTGAATATTAAGCCTCTTTGTGTTTCACAATTTTTGTTTTAGATCAAGCTCAATCTTAACAATATCGAATTCAATTTAATAATATTTTTTATGAGTCTCCATCTTACATAAAAATAGTAGCAAGTAAATTTTGATTAGGATAATAAAAAATCTAATGTAGTCTATTACAAAGAAAGTATGATAATGAATATTTCTTCTTTTCTCCATCCCTAGATAAATTTTCCATTATCATGTATATCAATCTTTTTGTTAATAATCTTGATCAATTGATTTTTTATATTGATAAGAAAGAGAAAAAAAATAACAATAAGAATAATAAAAAAAAGAAAAATAACAACAAGAATAATAAAAATAATAAAAATAAGAGTAAGAAAAATAAAATGATGAAAAAAGGATGAGAAAACACAATAAGAAGAAGAAATAAAAGATGAAGAAAAAGAAAATAAAAAAAATAAGAAGAAGAAAAGTAAGAAGAAAAAAAATATGAAGAAGAAAAATAAGAAGAAGAAAATAAGAAGAAGAAGAAGAAGAAGAAGAAGAAGAAAAATATTAGGGGGAAGAATGAGAAGAATAAGAAAAAAAAAAGGATGAAGAGGAAGAAGTTGAAGAGAAGAAGAAAAAAGAAGATGAAGAGGAAGAAGCTGAAGAGAAGATGAAAAAAAAAAGAACAACAAAAAGAAAAAGAAGAAAAGGGGTAACAACAAGAAGAAAAAAAAAGAAGAATAACAAAAAGGAAGAACAAAAAGAAGAGTCAAAATAAGATAAAGACGAGGAAGAAGAAAAAAAAAGAAGTCAAAAATAAAGACAAAAAAGAAGAAAAAATAATGAGAAAGAAAAAGAAGAAGAAGAATGAAAATAAAAAAAATAAGATAAGAATAAACAAAAAGAATTTAAAGAATAAGAAGAGAAATAATAAAAAGAGTAAGAAAAAGAAAGAGAATGAGAGGAAAAAGAAGAAAAAAAATAATAAGAACAACAAGAAGAAGAATAAAAAGAGAAAAAAGAAGAAGATAATGGTGATAAAAAAGAAGAAAAATAGGAATGAGAAAAAAAAGGAAAAGTTGAAGGGGAAGAAGATGAAAGAGAAAAAAAAGAATAATAAGAAGAAAAGGAAGAAGAAGAACACGAAGAAAAAGAAGAGGAAGAAAGAAAAAGAAGAAGAAAAAGAAGAGGAAGAAGAAAAAAAAGAAGAAAAAAAAAAATAAGAGAAAGAAGAAGAAAAATAAGATGAAGAAAAAAAAAGAAGAAGAAAAAGAATAAGTGGAGGAAGAAGAATATGAAGAAGAGTAAAAATAAGAAGAAGTTGTAGTAGGAGATAGATAAGAAGCAAAAGAAGAAAAGAAGAAGAAGAAGCAGAAGCATAAAAAAAAGAAGTAGAAGAAGAGTAAAAAAGAAGAAATAAAGACAGACAAGGACAAAGACAAAGAAAAATATAAAGAACAAGAAGAAGATGAATAAAAAGAAAAAATAAAAGATAATGAGAAGAAGAAGAAGAAGAAGAAGATGATGATGAAGATGATGATGACGACGAAGAAAAGTAACAAGAAGGAGCACTACTACAAAACAGCAAATTAATGATGTTTTATTCCTTGACACTTTCAGAAAATGTCATTATTCTATTTGTAATTAGACATTTAATGACACTTTTATAAAAGCATCATTATTTCGACACTGTATTCTATTTTTATGACACTTACTAGAAGTGTCATTGTTAATTTAACAAAACTTAAAATTAATGATGCTTTATATCTTGATGTTTTTATAAAATATCATTGTTATATTTGTAATTATACATTTAATGACACTTACTAGATCTTTCATTGTTAAGACTAATAGGTTAGGAAAATTTCTTACCTCCTTAAAATTTTCCAAGGAATAAGGGGCTGAAAATTAAAAACCTTGTCCCTTTTATTAGTGTCGTGGATGTGAAAAATTTAATTTTGAATTTATTGATTTTTAACTAATTTCTTATTTATTTTTTTTAATAATTAATAATATTTTTATTTTTACTCTATAAAAATAAAAAAAATTATCAAATTTTAGTTGCAAATTATTTATTAAAAATAAATAGAAACTCATGATAAAATTAAAAAATATCTAAATATTTTTACATTCAAAATTGAGTTTTTTATTTATAAAATAAGTAATAATATTTAATTTTAAAATTAATTTGTTAATATTTAATTTATCCCTAAGAGAAATAAAAATATAATGTAAATATAAGGTGATATAATAAAATTATGTGAAAAATTTAATATTATTTTTAACTTAATTTAATATATTGAAGAATCTATCGCTTGGAAGAATTGCACTTCTTCTTCATCACGTTTGGCCATTTCCAACAGCTCGGGTTCAAGTTCGCGTCTTCGATATCATTGGTCATATTTGCAGCATTTTGTAAGTTTCTCCATTAAGCTTATAATTGTATCAGCTCTTCCATACTTTTAACTTTTATCAAATAAAAGTGCATTGAATCACTGGAATTGATGAGGTTAACCTAAGAACTGAATGTGAACGTGTTCTGATCATTTTGGATTTATTCGTAGCTTCTTCCAAATTCTTCTGTTTTGCATCTTATATTATGCATAAACTTATCATAATTCACAAGTAGAGAGAAAGAGATAAGGGGGAAAAATAAACGTTATGTTCTCATTTTTGGTTATGGGAGAGGA
The DNA here is from genome assembly GCA_029783825.1 of Sapria himalayana. Taxonomy (NCBI): domain Eukaryota; kingdom Viridiplantae; phylum Streptophyta; class Magnoliopsida; order Malpighiales; family Rafflesiaceae; genus Sapria; species Sapria himalayana. Next base: position 7,731,828 of record JAREIK010000088.1, on the reverse strand, counting down.
TTTATCTAGACATGCTTCTCTATGACATCGTTTTTCATTTCTCTTAGGGATGGAAATCTCTTTGTTTGTTTATATCTTTCTTCCTTAGGGTTGTTGTATTCTCGCACATTATCTCAGTGAATAGATTATTACGTGGTGCACGACAGGTCCTCGCCGCCCTTTATTGTTAAATTAGTATATATGTTACTAAAATGCATAATGCTTAATGGCTACCCTTGTTATACTGATATTTTTTGTAGATTGGCATGACATAATAAAAAGATGAAAAGGAGTTAAAATTGTGATCGAAAGATAGAAATTGTAGTTCAAATAATATTGTCATCAGTTTCTACACGGTTTTGATTTACAAACTATGGAAAGTGGAGTTGTACATGGCTTATGCATCATATATTCGGCATCGTGTTTTGTGTTGCTATTTTGTGAAGTTTAATTAGTTATGTTTCCATCATTCTATGTAGATTTTGTGATATTGGTGCTGGTTTTGTCGGTGATTTTGCTTTAGTTGAGTTATCTGCTCCCTATTTTCATGCTACTATTATGCCACAAAGTAATAATGATTTCTTTTCCATTTCTCATTTTCAGGCTCAGTCTCCAATTTATCTTGCAAGGTCCAATTTGCTAATTACAAGAGATAAAGAGTGGGCAATTCTTGTTGTTGGCATTGAGTATGTCTTTATCCATTCTTTTTTTTATCTCGTGTTTTATACATGTTATTCTATTTATTCTCCCGTCTTCTGTTTATCAGATAATGACATAAATGAAAAAAAATGAGGCTATATTTAATAAAAATGTGTGTTTTATCGTCTTGTCATTTCAAAATCAATTAGCCTAAGGACCTAGAGACATTTAATGTCATATCTATAAAATGACTTTTATCATATTTTACTTTAATTTAAAGTATAATTAAATGATATTTTTTTGTTTAAATAATTTTTTTTTCTATGAAGCAAACTTAATGTGAGAAATAATTTCTCATTTTTAAATATTATTTTAATAATTGTGCCTATGTTAACAAATTCAACAATATTACAAAAAAATAATGCTCATCTCTTCTATCTTATATCTGAAATGCATTTAAATATTTTATTAAATTGAATTTTGAATTTTTTTAAACAGATAAATAAGAGGTTGCTCAACGAATAACATTGGAATGTTGATGATTTCTTCCATTTGAAGTGTGATATCTATTTGAATTAATCTTTTCTTTAAAAATGGATCATTCATGGATCTCAAAGGATAGAAGATCTAAGGAATATGAAGATAGAGTTGAATGCTTTGTTGCATTTGCATTACAAAATTCTGCAAATAAAACCTCCATTAAATGTTCATGCTTACAATATGGTAATATGATTTTAAATACTCCTCAAATGATTCGAGACCATTTGTTTTTCTTTGGAATTGATTAGAGTTACCATACATGGTATTGGCATGGAGAGGCAGCTCCAAGTGACCCACCTTCCATAAGAGTAGAACATTATGATATACTTCAATTTGATGATCAACGTAGTACAATAGAAATGGTTAAAGCTGCACAAGAGGATTGTCAATATGATCCTCAAATCTTTGCAAGATTACTACAAGATGCAGAAACACCTTTATATCCTAGTTGCAGAAACTTTACAAGATTATCAGCCTTGATCAAATTATACAACTTGAAAGCACATTTTGGGTGGTCTGATATTAGATTTTCAGAACTTTTACAAATTCTTGGAATTATGTTGTCTTTAAACAATGAATTGTCTTTGTCGATGTATGAAGCAAAAAAGACATTAGATTCTTTGGGAATAGAATATCAGATAATCCATGCGTGCCCAAATGATTGTGTACTTTATCGGAAGGAGTTGAAAGATGCACTAATGTTAATTTTGTAGTTGTCAATGGGTATTGGTGGTACTTGAAATAAGGACTTTGATCGCCTATTACCTTGATTCCGTGCATCATCAACCTTCAAATGATCTTAAAGACACTGTTAATATGTAAGTTTTTTCATTCTTAACATAGAATGCAGCATTGGTTGGCAACAAAAATTTTTTTTCTTAATGCAGGGCTCAAAGAAATCTTCACTTTAAAAAACATACAACTTCAAAAAGAGAGCATAATTGGGTTGAACTAGGGGTACATAACTCATTAACTGAGTAATATAATATTTAGTTTCTTCTGCTTTATTTTAAACTTATTACAATAAGTCTTGCAAGTAACCCCAATATATATATATAATGATTATATTTTCCATTCAGTGCTCAAGACAACAAGTTAGTGTTGAATGTGAATACTATGTGATGAGATATATGAGAGATATCATTTTTGATCAAGGATGTCTAACAACAAATGTATGTGTTGATTTGTTGTTTCTCAATAAATCAGGTTTTTTTAATTTTCCAAATTTATTGATTAAGATAATACTTTACTTTTCAACAGTTTAATGGGAAGAAATCATACAACAAAGATGAGTTGAATGAAGTACGATCTGAATGGGTGATGTTGGTGACTCAATTAATACTTTCATCAGTTTGAAAAGCATTGTGGATATCTTTTTGTATTGAAGCATGAACAAATTTTGGTATTTTCAACTTAAACTTTTGATGAGGTTCATAATTTATATCTTTTTTGACTTAAACTATGACTGAAGGTAAATTGTTCGACATAATCATTTGAAGACATTTTAGTATTTTCCTTACACATTCATTATATTTCTATAATTTTCATATATTGAATTACGTTAGTATATTATATGCATGATTCTTAGGCATTTAAAGGTAAACTTTTTTTAGGTAAAGTTAGGAGATCTTCCAACTTTGGAATAATCCATGAACTATTGTGATAATAAATGAATTTATTTTAATGAGATCAAAGTTATTACTTCTTAGTTTCAATTATATATTCAAAACTTGAATATGTAATTACAATTTTTATGTTTTCATACTATCTTTTGTTTATGTTGTCAACCATAGATTTTTTTTGTAGATTGACAATGAAAAAAATTGTGATTTCGACTTTTAGCTTCAATACTTTACCACAACAGTGTAAATTATATTTTTACCCTTAAAAAACACAATTATTATTTTAAGGAACAATTTTTTTTTCTGCAGCCAATATTTTATTAATATATCTAGAACTATAAGTTGATTGGATTACTATATTTGTGTAATCAAATATAATTTTTTTTTTTGATAAATAAAAATGCACTATCAAAAATTCTTTACATTCTATGTCATAGGCAACATCTTGTGTTCCTTATGAAAAACAATAAACATCTCAATTTGAATTTTTCTAATAATAAAATCTGCATCATTAGCTTTTGATTCATGGAACCGCCTGTTCCTCTCTTTCCAGATATGATAGACAACCGTCGCAAACGTAGCTTTTCGGAGGTTGTTTTCCACAGTGTTGGCTTCATGCATCTTTATTAATAATCTGAACTCCATAGGTATCGAGAAGATGTTCCCGTTCAGCTTAGCCCAACCTTGAGAAACTTCCAGAATATATCTTGTAAATACACAATTAAAGAAAAGATAGTTGAAAGATTTTGTTAACCCGCAGAATTCACAACATTTGTTTGTAGGCGTGAAGTATTTATCTTTGGTCCATAGCTTGCCCTGTTTTGCAATCCAGAGGTTTGCTGCATGTTTTGGAATATGGTTTTTAAACCATATGAGGTTTGCCCAGGATTTACTTCTTTTGGATTGAGAATCTGCAAGAAAATGGTAGGATTTGCATACAATTCTGCCATTCTCACCCCATTCTTTTAGCAATAGTTCTGCAGCTTCCTTGGATCTAGCTTTATGTACTAGGATATCTCTAACAGAGATTAGATTTTTCCAAAACGGCATGTCCTCCTTTGAGCTTTGTGCTACCCAAATGTTAACACCATTTAAGTAAAAATGGTGAATCCATTTGATCCAGAGGGAGTCTTCCTTCTTATTAATTCTCCAAAGTGTTTTAATGAAAAATGCTTTATTCCATATAAATATATTTAGAAGACCAAGACCTCCAAGGTGGATAGGTAGACATACTTTCTCCCAAGATGCTTTAGGTCTATATCTACCATGTGGTTTGGCACCCCATAGAAATCTTCTACATGCTCTCTCTATAGATTTAATGATGTACGAAGGAATTAGAAAAACCGAAAACCAGTATCCCTTGATTCCTTGTACCACTGTACGGAGGAGCTCTAACCTACCCGCAAGGGAGAGCAGTTTTCTAGCCCATTGATGTACCGATGATGTGATTTTGGCAAGAACTACAGAAAATTGCTAGGAGATATGGCGGCTGGATGATAAAGGAACGCCCAGAAACGTGAAGGGAAGGTTACCTTCCATAAAGCCTGCATTTTCAATTATTTTCCTCTTAATCTCCTCCCTTACTCCTCCAAAGAAGATATTCGATTTGGAGGAGTTTACGCATAACCCGGAGACACTTGTAAACTCATGCAATGTGTTCAATATAATGGAAGTAGAGTTTATATCACCTTTTGAGAAAACTATTAGATCGTCCGCATACATCAAATGGGATATCTTAAGAGAAGCACAACCGGGATGGTAAGAGAACCGATCCATGGAGGCGAATTTCCTGGAAAGATATTCCATACAAATAGCAAACAAGTATGGCGACAATGGGTCCCCTTGTCTAAGACCACGGTGGCCTTTAAAAAAACCATGAAGCTGGCCGTTTATTGATATCGAGTACGAAGTAGTGCAAATGTACTCGTATACAGTCTGTGTGAACTATTTTGGAAAGTTGAGGCTATTTAGGACTTCAATAAGAAAGGTCCAATCCACCATGTCAAATGCCTTTTGAATGTCAATTTTGAAGAAGCATCGGGCAGAAATTCTTTTGCGGGAATATTTCCTTATAAGGCTTTGAGCTAAAAGGAAATTATCGGAAATTAGGTGCTCCTTGATAAAGGCACTTTGAGTAGGGCAGATAATACGGTCCAGAACCCGCTGAAGACGTGATGCAATTAATTTGGAAATAATTTTATACAAGACGTTACAGCAAGAGATGGGACGGTAATCATTAATGGAAGATGTATGGGAAGATTTCGGTATTAAGGCAATATACGCATGGTTTATTTGCCTCAACATCTTTTTGCAAAGGAAGAAACTCTTAATTGCTTTAATGATGTCAGATCCAATATATTGCCATGATGCTCGGAAGAATTCAGTTGTAAAGCCGTCTGGTCCGGGCGATTTAGAGACACCCATAAAGAATACCATGTTTTTGATTTCTTCGGATGAGAAAGAAAGATCAAGAAGAAGGTGATCCTCATCTTTTAGTCTTGGACCATTATCCATTATGCTCTCATCAATATGTTTTCTGGGCGTTGATTTGCCTAGAAGGTCTTTGAAATATGAAACAAAAGTATCCGCAATCTCATTCTTGGAGGTCGAGTAGAGCCCTTTATCATTGATAATTGTAACAATTTTATTCTTTTGTATCCTGGAGTTAGTTAATGCATAGAAAAATCTAGTGCATTTATCACTCTCTTTAAGATATTTAATCTTAGCTTTCTGCCTAAGGAATGAGAGTTCAAACTCTTCAAGTTTTCTTAGGCAGATTTTCTGCTGGATTTCCTCCATTTTGAGCTCTGGCCGGGGATAAGAGAGAAGTTTCTCTTGGGTCGCCTTTAAGGTTTCTCTTGCTCGGCTAACTCTCATGCTAATATGACTGAAATGTCGGTCATTAAGCTTCTTCAAGGGATCTTTTAGAAATCTCAATTTTACTGCTATTTGAAACATCAGAGATTCGGATACTTTGTTTTTCCAGCTATTTTGTATTAGCAGGCTAAATTCTTCATGAGACGCCCACATGTTACAGAATTTAAAAGGAATTAGTCGCCCTTTGTCTGCGTGTTCCGTGGACATCAAGACCAAACAATGATCCGAGTAAGCTCCAGGGACTAAGAATTTTACATGGCTATCAATTTGCAGGTTTGACCACTCATTATTCGCCATAGCTCTATCGAGTTTGCTGGAAACTTTTCCATTTGTCCAGGTAAAAAAACTACCGGAGGAGGGAAGATCTTCCATTCCAATATAAGTAAGGCAATCTAGGGCGTCATGGCATTCGTAATTAGAGACAATTCTGCCCCCCACTCTATCTAGACCAGATAGGGGAGAGTTGAGATCCCCTATAAGGACCCAGGGGGAAGGGGTTAAGCCTATATCTATTAGCTTCTTCCATAAACTTCTTCTAGAAACCACCATATGTAGACCATATATAATAGACAGTCTAAAATCTAAGTGTTTTTCCTTGTCCGTCACTTGAAGCGAAATGAGTTGGGCTGCACTAGCCAAAACATTAAAACCAGTAGTTTGAGGATCCCATAATATCAAGATCCTTCCATATTTATAAGATGCGAAATTATCAACTACATTGAACTTTTTGAATTTAGTTCGCATGAGCCAATTTAATTTATTACTACAGAGCTTGGCTTCTGAGATCGCAAAAATATCGATGGAGTAAGCTTGGATCAGCCTTAGCACCTCCTTATGTTTGAGGGGACAATTGAACCCTCTAAGATTCCAATAAGCTATTCGCATAAATAGATAGGAACAGTCGCATTATCGATAAAATGTCTATTGAGATAGGGGTAGGAGTACCCGTAGAGACAGAGCCCTTATAACCACCCTTTCAACCAGATTCCGAAGATAATAGTTCCTCCAGCATTGTAGAGATAAGCCCTTGATCCCTCATCTCCCCGATTACATCATGCATATATACAAAATTTTCCCTACCCTTACATGAGTATTCTACCCTTACATATTGAATCACCACTTTCTTAATTCAGCATGTAGAAAAAGACCTATCTGCCCAATGCAAGAGAACTAGGACAATCCTGATATTAAGACGCCATAAATCAACATAGCAAACATTTTCAAAGGAAGATCCAGTGAGTCCAACAAGGCACAATTCAACCAGTTTTGGCCGAATTGCCTCAAAAAAAAACAGGCCATAAGACCAGTCTTTTTACTTTATTAAAACATTCCCAGATCAAATGAAGAAGGTCTGAGATTTTGTAGCACACACTACCCTTTGACGCACGCCATTCCATTCCTAGAGGTGCCCTCACCTCTCCCCAATAACCCTTTAATAACCATACCATAGAGGGGTAAAAACCCCTCTTCCAGCCACCAAAACTCCAACAACAAAGAACCTCCAAAGAAGGAAAAAAAATAGCAAATAGAATACAAGAGGCTCCATCATTCCTAGCCTCTATATTTCTTCTAGGCAGGTCCATAAGGTAGGAGGCCTTTGACCTTCTGTTCCTTGTACTTAGCTTTATTTCTGAGATTAAGAGAAGGACCTTCTCTTATCCCAAGATCCCTCCTCCTTGTTTTGGCTTTAACCGTAGTAAATCCTTCAGCATCCTGGTCTGCACTTGTTGGTACAGCATTTAAATCTGCCTACAATGTAGGGGAAACTATTGGGTACTGACCTTCTTCTGAGGAGCAAGATTTTCTGGATCTCTCGGCAGCACTCCTTCTGGAAGGGGATCCAGTGATTGGTTCCACTAATTCTTTTTCTGCTGTATGAGGAATTTCGGAAGCATACTCAGTGGGAGAGCAATCTCTATCCAGGGGGGTTGCAACATTATTGGTCTCCGTTGGCTTTTCATCTTGAACTTTTGCTTTGCTACAGGCATTAATGGAGTGACCAAAAACACAACAGTTATAACAGTATAGGGGTAAGTTTTCATAGATGACGTATTGACTAATATTAGAACCATCCGGGAATTCCAGCAAAAATTCATCCACTAGGTTGCTTCCTAGATCAATTTCAACAAGAACCCTAGCGAATGCAATTTTTGATATATTCGTTGTGAGTTTATCCATGTGGAGGGGTCGACCAATACAGCTCGCCGCCTTGCTAAGACCTATAGGGTTCCATAGGTGTAGAGGGAAGTCAGGCAGCTTAACCCATATAGGGATTTTTGCCATTTCTTTAAGTCCGTAATGAAATCCAACCGGAAGCGGCTTAACGTAAAGAGGACGCCCAAATACCAAATAAGGGCCAGAGCTAAGTATACGGTCTCTATCCATTGAGTTACCAAAGCGGAAAACAAGCCATCCGCTAGGATGCTGAATTATTTGTGGGGATATTTTCCAAAAAACTTCCATAAACTTCCTCAAAGAGGGGAGGCCAGGGCTCCTAGTAACGAAATACCCAACTAAACAATTATCCCAATATTCACGGAGCAAATCATTTTCAACATATATTGCTTTACCTTGCTGAGCAGGGGGAATGTATTCAAGCTTAGAAGAATTTGCAAGCTCTCTGTTTCCAGCAAACAAACTGCTCCACGTGGCTTTATTTTTGCCGAACGTTTTAGGAGGTTTATTCTCCTTGTTTTTGTGTGACAGAATTGCCTCAAGTGGAGCTTTTAGATTGCCTTCATTATGAGACAAGTCTGTTTGGGTATCTTCATCTATATTAAGATTTCCATCCAGTTTATTCTTAATGAGGCTATTATAAGAGTTATCATTTGCCGAGGAGATTTCATCCTTAGTCGAGGTACTGGCTAACAGCTGCCTCTTACCACGCACACCCAAATTAACACATTCCTCATTCAAATCATTCGAGATATTCGGGAACATAACATTATTACTCGAGTCGCAAGATGGAGTATTCTCGGTTTGAAGCAATTCATCATTAATTTTTAAACTTAGATTTAGGTTTGGTAACACTGCATTATCGTTTTCCAATTCCAGAGAGTGTTCATTCGCAAACATAGAAGAAGAGGTTTTCGGTACAGATTCATCTTGTTGAGTATTCGGGAGGGAGAATTCATTAGAGTTTTCAATCGAGAACTTACCATAAATAATACGACGATTGTCGCCATCATCAACCACTAATTCGGTTGCTGAAGGATCGTTTTCGGAGCAAAGGAGGAGATGTTTTCGGATCCTCTTCGAGGGGAGCTGACCAGGCGCGACGGCGGATTCATCATAAGGACTTAGGTTTTTTTCGGCCTTCTCGTCGATATTAAGTGTGTCGGGCGGTCCCGACATACTTATATATATAAATGGAAATTTGGCCGAATAGATCCTAACTAAGCAATCTCACCTCCATTACACTTAATCAAGCTTAAAAACTAAGCTGAAATTCAAGATCTAGACAATATGTGGCAGAAAACCGGGAGGAGAGAAGTGAGAGGATTTAGGAGGAGACGATTTTTCGTAATCAAATAGAACTTGAAATTACATTACATAGCATCTCATCGAGTTTTTTTGATGTGTTGGGAAATGAAAAGTAATTTAACTTTTCATTTTATTATATTTATTTAGTTTTTGTAGTGTTTTTTCAAGTTGTTTGTGAGATCTTTAGAGTCATTACACACCTATAGGTTTTAAATGAATTATTATTGTTTTGTAATAAAAAAAATTTTATCTACTTTTATGCCATAATTGATACATCTCATGCTTTATATTTTATCCATTACTACTAACTTTATTTTTTTGTTGTTAAATTTTTTTAATCGTATATGTCAATTGTTATATAAATTATTTTTATGATATGTTGTTATCATTCCTATTTTTTTTCCAATGCTCTATAATATATATATTTTTGCAAGTGTAAGTATTTATTGTTCAATTTTTTGTATGCAGGTTACATTATTTGGAAACCAACTCTCAACTTTGTCATGCTAGCAGGAACCAATTTTATGGAGTTAAGGCACACAAGGGTTGCATATATCAGAAATTTTGAATTGAATTTAAGAAATGAATGTTGAAATTGTGTTATATATATATTTTTGATTTGTATGAAGTCCGAGTTCCCCTTTGTACTAGAAAACTGTATTCTTGGTATGGATTATAAAAAATTTTGTTCTTATGTGCATGCAGTATTACAATAACAGGTGAAAATATATTTACAATAATTATTAAATTTAAATTTATTTAAATCATAATCATCCTTGACGCTTTTACTAAGTGTCATAGTTAATAAAAATGACACTTTATTTTAGCGTCAAGGTATGATTCAACGACATTACAAAAAAAAAGTCATTATATGTATAGACTTTTTATGTCACGCTAGCGGATGATGCTATCGATAAGCGACATTATATATATAATGATGCTTTTTAAGCATCTTTGATTATGGTTTTTGTAGTTGTGAAGAAGAAGACAAAGAAGAGTAACAAGAAGAAGAAAAAAAAGAGAAAGAAGTAGAGAAAGAACAACAAGAATAAGTAGATGAAGAAAAAAAATTAAAAAGAAGGAAAGGAAGTAGAATAAGAAAAAAAGAAAAAGAATAGGAAAAAAAGATGAAGAAGATGATGAAAATGTAGAAGAAGAAGAAAAATATAAAAAAGATGATGAAAATTAAGAAGAAGAAGAAGAATAATAATAATAATAATAATAATAATAATAATAATAATAATAATAAAATGAACAACAAGAAGAAAAAGAGTAAAAGGAAGAAGAAAAATAGAAAAAAATGAAGATGAAGAAGAATAATAAAAAAGAAGAAAAATAAAAAGGAAAAGATAAAGAAGAAGAAGAACAAAATTTAAAAGAAGAATAAAAAGAAAAAATAAAAAAAAGGTCATGAAGAATAAGAAGAAGAAAAAAGTACAAGAAGATAAATAATTAGAAGATGGTAAAAAAGAAAAAATAACAAAAATAACAAAAAGAAGAGGAAGAGTATGTAAAAAAAGAAGAAAAAGAAGAAAAATACAAAGAAGTATAAGAAGAAAAAGTACAAGAAGATGAAATAGAAAAAAAATAACAAAAAAAAAGAAGATGAAAAATAACAAGAAGAAGAAGAAGAAGTAGAAGAAGAAAAAGAATGAGAAGAATGAGAAGAAGAAGAAGAAGAAGAAGAAGAAGAAGTGAAAGAAGAAAAAGGTAAAGACGAAGAATATAAAGAAGAAGAAGGAAAAAATAATATTTAGAAGAGGAAGAAGAATAAGAAGAAGAAGAAAAGAAAAAGAAAAGTAGAAGAAACAAATAATAATAATAAAAAGATAAAGACTATGAAGAATAAGAAGAACAATAATAAAAACATAAAATAGAATTAGAAGAAAAAAGATAAAAAAATAAGAAGATGAAATTAAAAAGAAGATGATGAATAATAGGAAAAAGTACATGATGGAAAAAGATGAAGAGGAAGAAGATGTAGTAGTATAAAAAAGAGAAAATAGTAAAAGAAGAAGAAAGATTGAGAAAATTAATTATAGAAAGAAGAATAATAAAAGAAGAAAAAAATCAATAGAAGTAGTAGAGGAAAAAGAATGAGTCTAAGAATAAGTGTAAGAAGAAGATGCAAAGGATGAAGATAAAGTAGTAGAAGAAGAAGATTAAAATGAAAAGTAAAAATAGATGAATAAGATGATAAAAAAGAAGAAGAACTAGAAAAAGAAGAAAAACTAGAAAAAGAAGAAGAAAAAGTTTAGGTGAAGGTAGAAGAAGATGAAAATGAAAAAAAAAAGAATTTGGAAGCAGTATAAGAAGAGAAGAATAGAAAAGAATAAGAATGAAAAAAAGAAAAAGAAGATGATGAATAATAAAAGGAAGAAGATGAAGAAGAATAATAATAAAAAATTAGAAAAAGTTGTAAAAGAAGAAGAATAAGAAGAAAAAGAAAAAGAAGATGAAGGAGAAGAAGAATAATGATGAGAAAAAGAAGATAATAATGAAAAGGAAGATAAAGAAGAAGAAAAAAAAAGAAGAAAAAAAAAGAAGAAAAACAAGATGAAGATGAAAAATAATAGAAGAAGAAGCAATAGAAGATGAAAAAAGAAGCTAAAAAAATAATAAGAATAAAAAGAGGATGAAGATAAAAAAAATGGGAAGAAAAAATATGTATAAAAAGATATGATTATGATAATAAAAAAGATGAAGAAAGAAAAAGAAGAAAAGAAGAAGAAAAAGAAGAATAAAAAGAAGAAAAAGAAGAAAAAGAAGAAAAGATGAAGAAAACAGAAGAAAAAGAGAAGAAAAAGAATAAAAGAAATACAAAGAGAAAAAAAGAAAAGAGAAAAAGAAGAAAAAGAAGAAAAAGAAG